>CM074735.1:50984767-52310326 GCA_037367245.1 Phrynocephalus guinanensis | reverse complement strand
GAGACCCTTCGCATCCTGGCCACCAATTTTTGGAACTGTTGCCATCTGGCAGGAGATATAGGACTCTTAGGTCAAGGACAAATAGACTAAAGAACAGTTTTTATCACAAAGCGGTATTGTAAGTTAAATGTGACGGTTTTAGCATCATCCTAAGCAGTTTTTAAGTAGTGTTTTAAATTTTGTAAGCGGTTTTAAGAGTTTTTTAATATCTTGCATGGTGTTTTATGTGTTTTTGTATGGTTCCTTGTTTTGAGTGTGTAGTGGAACAGCACTCTAATTTCGTTGTGCATATCTTGCATATGCATAATGACAATAAAACTCTATTCTACAACTCCCAGAAATCTAGGCCAGTACAGCTGATGGTGAAGAACTCTAGGAGTTGTACTCCAAGAATATCTGGGGACACAAGACTGGGAACCTCATGCTCAAGAAAGATAATTTGATCAGCATTTTATATAACTTTAACAGGGTAATTTGATCAGCTGTTTGGCAGCATTATAAAATTGGAGTGTAAGCCTCACAAATACATTGCAGTACTTTTCATAATGCCACACTGGCTTTGGGTAAGACGTACATGAAATAGTACTAGAACCTTCCACTGAAGAAACATTAAATTAATGCTGGCAGCAGGGCTTGGTTGCTTCTTCTTTTTTTTTTTGTACCCCATGAAAATTTATTACACCATTGGGTGATTAGTTGCAACCTTTTATAGGGAATTTTGATTCATAGCATGTTCAAAACTAAATTGTAATACAGGATTACAATACAGCAACCTCTAAAGCCCTCTGGTCCTGCGGGGGGTGGGGGTGTTCCTCCTGAATAGATTGGATATATTTGATGACCTGTTGAGATTTATAGTTGTTCAACTGCTGAAAACTATGAGTGCATGTTTTCATATGTTGCTTATTCTAACCCATTCATCTCACTGAGATCTTAAAAAGAGCCATCACAAAATGAGTCAAATACTTAGTGGTTCAAATAGTCCACCCTTCTTCAGAAGACTCTTATGATTTCAGTTCTGTCACCGATTTGTAGATGGGTTTTTACAAGTTTTTAAGATTTCTTACATTTGAGGCAGGCAATTTTTCCATGAGCCAAGCACTTTATTTTTCTGATGCTTCAGAAGGCTTTAGTAAAAGTGTAGTTATACAAATCTTGTTTCTTTTCATAATCATAATACTGCAGGTACAGTATTTATAAAACAACCTTCATAAATCTCTTTGAAAATGTCCTCTTTCAATCTGAGATTCATTCCTCAGCAAAAATTGGAAAGTCTGAAGATTTGACTCAGTCATAGTAACATTAGTGACCATATTATCAATTTTTATTACTAATGATTATCTGCTTCATCTCAGAGTTCAGTAGATATATCAGCACCACCTAAAAATAAGGTGGTACTGCATAATGGCAAATATGTGAGATGTCCATGTTTTGCAAAAATTAAAAAAGTAGTTGGGGGGGGACTTAAAACAGCCTTAGGGAAGTAATAGTGTCATAGCAGACTGAATCTACTTCAATATCTGCTCAGTCCTGTGGAATCCTGGGATTTCTAGCTTGGTGAGGTACTTAGAAGTTAAGAGTGGACATTAGCACTCTACCAACGACAAATAAATTTCTCATCAAACCACAATTCCCAGAATTCTCTGGAACTTAAAGTGAATTCAAGGTGTTATAACTGTAGCATAGATATACTTTGGGAATGCTGACTGTTGAAAGAGAGGGGAAATGGAATATAATTGCGGATCATTTGGCTTGGCTGATGACAACAACTCTGTACAAAACCCACTATATATTACAGTACCAACATTTGTTTTTAATCTACAGGTACAATTCATCTTTGTGAGATTTTCTAAAACAGTGTGCATTCACTAGCAATCAGCCAATCAATTATTCTTTTATACTGTCATCACTACTTCCAGTCAGATGCTCTATACTTGACCTCCCCCCCCACACACACACACATTCTTCAATACCTGGTTGGATTTTTGGTGGAAGCCATGCTGATAAGGGGTTATCCACATTAATGACTAGCCTTAACCTGTTAGTGCTTTAACTGCTCCTAAACAAATACAAACACCCAAATGTGTGTGCTTGCTGTTAACTTTTTCTATTGATGGCAAAAAAAAAATTATTCTGAGCGTGTACATTGATTACATGCCCATTGCTGCCACTCTATTAAGATCCTTCTGATACACAGAAAATCCCCTTGCACCTGGAATTCTGCATGATGTTTATGTCAACTGTGACAAAGATTTCTTCTTATATATTAACACATACCAATTTTTAATCTAGTCATTTCCTCATATGCCTTTTCAGAATTATAGATCAGCGGTTTGAAAGAGTTTCCTATTTTATCTTTGGAGATTTCAACTTTCGACTGGATGCAAAAGCTGTGGTAGAGGTAGGTCCTTCCATATGCTTTGTGTCTGTCCCTTGTGCAAAATTATTGTGGTTTTTTTTAAAAAAGATCATAAGGCACTTAATTTGGCGTGAAACTTGCCATTTCTTGGAGTAGACTGAGTTGGTTGCGACCATAAAAATGTTTAATCCAGGTTTTCTATTTCTCTGCTACAATGCACTGCACTTTGAGGTTAGGTGAAACAATTGATAGAAACCTAGTGATCAGAAACAAATTGAACTGCAGACTTTTTTTAAATAAAAAAAGCATCCTGTAGTGACAGTATAGAAATGTGTTCCTCCTGTCATAGGGCTGGCATAGGAGCCCAAATTAATTAGTTTAGCAGGATTTTTTAAATATGTATGTACATATAAGTAGCTAAAATGGTGTTCAATGGAAATGTTTCAAATGTCATAAACATCTTGATGAACCCTGATAGTTACAGATGAATGTAAAGGTGTGTTTCCCACTTGGTGAGCACATTTCCTGGTCTGGGTTAGGGATAGTTAGTTCGGCTTGAGAGTCAGAATTTTTTCTTTTCAGACTCATTCTGTTCATAAGGATCAGGAGTGTATAAAGTAATGCCCACCACTACATGTTTGTTGCATCTGCACAACAAGACATTAGTACCACTTGGGACATTATTGTAAATCAGAGATGGGTGACTTTCCCCACTCTCCATATGGCCTCTCCTCTGAAACTGAGCAACAAACAGATAAAAGCCCTCTAAAGAAGGGGGGAAGTGCTTGGTTTGGAGGCTTACAATGGCAGCCAACGCGGAGAAGCCCAGGTAAAATCCAACAACTCTTTGTGAGATTGTGAGATTTGGCGACATCATCGTCTATCTGTTCAATCATGGTCAACTGCCAGACATGTTGTGGATTCATTTTGTGGATTTGGCAGCAAATTAGTTGAAAGAACAAGCTTTTACTAGATAGGTAGATAAATTTTGACCACATATTTTTTGAGGATAGGCAGGTAATTTCCTGCAGACCATCTGCTACCAATCCTTGGTTTTAAAGAGGCAGGAACTATGATCTGATACTGACACCTCAGCTTTTTCCTACAGAAATAACACATCTCCCATTCCTCACATCAACTCTTTTTACTACCCATAAAAAATTGTGGGGTACCATGGCCAAATATTTAGGTGACAAAAAAATTTCACTGCAGTTTTTTATAAATTGAACAATTAACTCTGCTTACCTAAACAGCAGCCTAATGCAATATATTTCTAAAGACATTATCCATGGAGGTACTGAAACAGATGATGAATAGCTTTTCTCAAAGATAGATTTTCCATGGCCCTACAGAGTGGCATAAATCAACTGGCATATTATTCTCTGTATTAAATTATAATTAAGTGGCATCATTATGATTTGAGGTTTTAGGGCAGAGGTAGGAATATTATGCCAAACCATCAGGATGTCTTGACTAGAAAATGTTGTTTCATTGTCCACAAGAAGCAATCACAGGGCATCCTACAGATAGATAAATGCAGATATCTGTTCCTTAATGAAACTCTCCCCCCCCCAAAAAAAAGTTTTTTAATTAATTGGATTGCAGAACTAGATCTTTATCATGATGCTCTAGGACAGAGCATTTTGGGCTCCTGAAAACAGGGCAGAATTGCTTCCCATTGAGGACACAAGAGTATTTTCCAAGCCAAAGGTTCTTATCCCAACAAAATTTAAAGTGTTTTCTTAAGGGTGTCCTTGTGGGGCAGTGTTACGGGGGTATTAATTTGGGCTTGGGGTTGCTTCAAGTGGCCCACGTGCTGCATTTTGGCCACCTCTGATTTCAAAGACCCCTTTCTGATCTTTTCCAGGGAGGGGATCATCAAGTTAATGTGTTGCAATAGAAGCAGCAAGAAGTTTTGCGGCTGCTTAAAGACTACATGGAGATGGGCATGAACTGCCAGTTGGGTGGTTCATGCCAGATCATCCGTCAGATGAATCTGTGTTCAGCAGCACCCAGCCCTTCCTCCTCCAGTGGGCACCCACTCAGGGGCAGAACCCTGGCATCCCTCCTCCGCCTCTTCCAGGTCTTGCCTCCAAATAGGCACCTGCCACAGGAGGCTGGGCTGCGAGCTGCTGAACACTTGTTGGTCCAAAGGGCAAGCCAGCAGAAACCACTTAACTTGCGGTCCGTGTTCAGTGAGGTTACTTTATCAGATGCACAGTCTGTACCTGTCATTAGCAGATACCCGTACAAATGCTGGGAGTATGGGAGGGGAGGATATGTGGAAATGCAAATGCAGGCGGTACCACCAAATGCAGAAGGACAAAATTGACATTTGGTTTCTGCGTATCTGCCTCTGGTAGTTCTAGTGAGTTCAGGGACCTGTTGGTGAAGTCTTGGCATTTTGTATTTCTTGCCTAGACATAACTCATTGAGTTTTTACACATGTCTTCTGTGGAGTGCTGAGAATGGCTTCAGCATTTAACAGCGATGTTGTTGAGGCACACCTGCAGTAGACATAAAGTGGATGCATTTGTCAGTTCTGTGTTCCTGTGGCTCATCTATTTCTGTTTATTCTGGAGTTTGGAAATGGTTCTAATTCTAAGTTTGGCTCATCCCAAACTTTTAGATTTTCTTGTTTAAGAAAATGCCTACTTGGAAATTGGCATGCACTTTATATGCCTATTCTCCTAATGTGTGCAGTCTGACATGCCTTTTAGCCTAATGCATATTTGTGAAGTAAAGCTTGCGCAACAGAATGTACTGTTGATTGTTATTTTTAACATGGCGTGCTTTTCATGTGCAGTTTACTTTAATATACATATATTTATGATCAATTTACGATGGAAGAACTACAGATTTTCAAGGAGAATTAACTTTTGACTTGCATACTGTTTAAATAAGAAATAGGGTAAATTGGAATAAAAATGCAACATGGACTAATCCCCCCCACTTCATCCCTAACCTACATTGTGTTATGTGCCATAAAGTCAGAACTGACTTATAGAAGCCCTAATAGGGCTTTTAAAGTCAGTGAAATATTTAAAGAGTGATATTATTAGTTCCACACTCCCATTGACCTTCCATGACTGAGCCTTCTGACTCCCAGTCTGATACTCTGTCCATTGCACCACACTGACTGTCCTTCCCTTAAATATACTTCAGCAAAAAAACAACACCTGTATTAATATTTCTTTGGCTGGAAATGCAAGTGCTTACCAAGCCCCAAATACTAGTAGCACCACATGAGGGGAAAAAGGATTCAATATTCTAGCATTTATAAGCTAAAATTCTTCCCCAGGGACAGCAATACCCACAGCAACAGTGCTTTTGAACTATCAGATGAGTTGCTTTTTTCACAGAGAATTCATTACAAGACCTTCATGCAGCTAAAGCTGATGTGATGGGGCCATAATTTGTTTAGAAGGAAAAGGATACCTTTTGTAATGCAAACACCTGCCAGATTGTTCACTCTAGTGACCACTGTGTTGCTGTTGCAATCAGCCACCCAGGTTCAACATGGAGCTAAAAGCCTTCTGGTAAATCACCGGTCTACCCTAACTACATTAACAGACTAAAAAACAAACAGCACTTCATTGCTTTGCTACCCTGCACACCTAATCAATGGCTGGATCCACTATCCCACTGTTAATTGGTATCTGCTCTGTCACAGTTCAGATAATGTAGCTGGAGGTTTTTGCTCATTATTCTTTTAATCATCAACATTCCAGCTGTGTTTGCACTAGTGGGACACAGCTGCTTTCCTTGTTTATGCCAGTTTATGAATTAAGAGGAGAAAGCCATCTGAAGTACTTTGATGCAACTTGCATTCCTTCCAGCAGGATGCAAAAGCAAAGTGTAGAACAAATGCAACTTTTGATGTACACCCCCCCCCACACACACACATGCACACACCATTGCAATTGGCATTTAGGTGTTCTTTGCTGTGGGTCTTTGTTTGTTCCTCTTGCTGCAACAAACATGTCTGATTTTTGTAGAGCTGAAGGCTGAACTTGAAAGATATATTACTTTTTATTTTAAATAGCTCTTTCGTTTAAACCAGGAATGGGGAACATGGAGTCCTCCAAATATTGTTGGACTTGAGATTTCATCAACCCAAAACAGCATATCTAGTGATGAAAGGTTGATGGAAATTACAAACCAGCCATGTCTTATTCCCTATCTCTGTTCTAGTCTCCCATAGTGAGTCACTTGATAGGCTGGATAGAAGTATAGTCCTGTGGCTCTTTTTCCTTGTATTCTCTGTATACCGGTGAAATTAGTTTTGTTTCCTTCCTGTGGGTCTATTCAAACTAGGAATTTGTAATTTATTATCATCTATAGCAGAAAGAGATTTAGTGTTTTTGCTTTGATGGCTAAACCTCTAACAGGACATGTTAATTTTTTTAAAAATGTATGTTTTATTTGTTACATGTATCAATATACCACATGATTTAGTGCTGTGTGCTACTTTGGGAGGTTAACAATGATTTTAACACAATCCATTTCCCCCCATCCAATCTACCCAATAATAAAACAAACAAACTAAACGAACAAACCAAAAATTAAATAATGCAAACCTAAAAGCTCTCCCAAAACATGAATGATGGCAGTAAGGATGGAACAGAACCAAAACTCACTATTTTTGGAGGAAAGGATGTCTCTAAATAGAAGAATTTTGAGGGTGAAGGAAACAAAATGCATAGTTCAGAAGCAAGTGAATGGAAAACAACTGCAAAATGCAGGTTTTAAAGATAATGGTGTGTCATCAAGTCCGTTCTTAATTATGGTGGCCCTTTCCAGAGTTTTCTAGGTAGAGAGTACTCAGTATTGCTTTAACATTCCTTTCTTCTGGGAGCATCCTGGGACTGTGCAGCTTGTCCAAGGCCATGCCTCCTTCCTGTTCTGGGATGAACACTGGAGAACTGAACTCTTAACCTTTAGCTGTGCAGTCAGATATCTAACAGTGAGCTATCCAGCCATTTGTACGTGTTTGAGCTCTACAGATTCTAATATATATTTTTAGAACTAAAAGTTTGATGCCAGTTGCAAAAATCAGCATCATTTACATTGCTGGAAAAGATTACCGGGTGTGCTGTAGGAAACAGGCTAAACAGCAGCAAAAAGAGACCGAATGAAATGAGCAAATCAAGGTCAGCAGTTTCAGAAAACCGTGAGTCCTGTTCTGCCAGTCACAAGAGAGAGGGGCGAAGCTGATCTCCTCTGCCTTTCCAACCTTACTCTCTAGACCACACAGGGTTTAAAATATTTTGACAGACTAGGAATCTGCATTTGATCACTTCTCACTGCATTTTGTTAATCAGAACAAGAACCCACCCTGCAGTCCTTTTTCATCTGTTTTCAGGATAGTTCCATAGCGTAAAATGGAATTAGTCCCATAAATCATTCATTTCTCCCTTAATTCACATGGCTGTATGGAAGTGTTAGTCGAAGGGTCACAACCCCATCTGTAAATTTGTAAGGCTGCCTACGCATTGGTTGCCATTCTGTGCTTTTAACATGCAGGGTTTTGCCTGCGTTTGTTAGAGCAGATGTCCCTGATTGATTTGCCGGGCATGAAGGAGGGTTTTGACCTGTAGGAGGTTGGCCTTTCTTTCTGGAAGCCTTCATGCAAAGGAAGCAGGAAACGGGGAATTTTCCACCAAGTGGAGAGGTCTCCTCTTTCAGGAATTCCTAACCGCTCTTTCTGAATGTCATTGAAGTCTGTATAATCAGAGTAATGCTGTGTCTTATAGAGAGAGGGGATACATCTGTACCTTACTTTCTGAGCTTTGGTTTCTGTTGCACATCTTGTGGGGAAGGGGAAGGAGCAGAAAAAACTGCTTCCTGTCTTTAAAACAGCCTCAGCCATTTTCAAGCCTTACTCCACTAAACCGTTCCCCCTCCCCCGGAGTTTATTTCTTTGTTTCAGCATGAGAAATTGAAATGAGCATTTTAATTTTGAAACTTATTATAGAAATATGAATCATGTTTTCTTCCAGCTCTCCGTACGACAACATATATTAACACTAACTAAAGAGTCTTGTGTCACCTTGCAAGTTTAATAAGCTTCACATGGCCACAGTTTTCATGGTCTTATAAAAGCTTCTTTAAATGATGTTCAGAACAGGTGTATATGCATATAGTCACAGGTGGAATGAAGTGGAATGGGATACAGGGGAGCAGAATTGTAGTACTGGTTATAAACATTCAAAGTCCTAGTTATTTAAACATAAGGAGGTCAGTAACATAGGCTGACTACCTTCTTAGTCAAGGATGGAGACTTGAGTCTTGAGACTCAATGTCAAATCAGACTTTAAGTCACACTAGGGACTCGACTCAGTTTCCCTCCCTCTTCCAATGACTCAGACTTCACTCGCAACTCATAGCTCACCCATTCGTCCCTTTTTTCTTGGGGGGGGGGGGCTTGGTTTTAATAGAGGCTCAGACTTGGAACTCAGGACTTGGTACCAAAGACTTGAGATTTGGTACCAAAGACCCAGACTTGAGATTTAGTACCAAAGATCCAGGCTTGGGACTCGGAGCCAGAGACTTACTAATATCCCTGCTATTACTTCCCCAGTCTTTCAATAATGGAAGGTAGCAAAGGGCTCTAATGCAGACATGATGTTTGCTAGTGAGCCTTGCAAGTGTGCTTAGAGTGTGGCCATGGCCATGCTGGGGCTGTTACTGCTGCTCCTCCTCTGAGGGAATTCAGGGAAACCCATTACTGTAGACCACACTGCTCTTTGTTTGAACATTTTGCTCACGGGGGTCCATACTGTCTTAGCTGTCAGAGCTAAGTAAATTTAGCTGAATAAAGATACACTTTTTATTTATTTGGTTTGGTAATATTTACTTGTAAAATTAATTAAACCAGAAAATGGAGTCTACATAATACTGCTATAAACATGTGGACATGTGAAACAAAATTATGTGTAGCCTGCATAATTTAAAAAAACCTGTAAACCGCCCGGAGACTACTTGAGGTGGTATGGGGCGGTATATAAGCAGAACACTTTGCTTTCTTATTGCTAGCATCATATATTTATTGTAGCCTATTGCAATCATTATTTGGTGTTTTTCCATACGTTTATTTTGCTCAGAATGTAATTTCCTAGCAGTGCAAACTTCAGGCTTTGTTTAAAGTTGACTTCCGTTTCATTCTAATAAAATGAATGAACAGTATGGATAAATAGATGGATGATAATCATTTCAACATAAAGATAAATTGGGCCCATTGGCTTGATAGCAAGTGTAATGGAAATGGAAATTTGGGTTATTGGGCCTACAGCCAAATGCTGCACGAAGTCACCCTGTAATCCAGTTCCAAAAACACAGTACCAGCCCCTAATGTGTCTGCTCATGGCAGTGTCCCAGCCATTGACTACCATTCCACAAGAGGTATAATGTTTTTAAAGACAGTCAACAAAAGTTCAGTACAACATTGGATTTAGTCATAGTGAAATCTGTTCAGTCCTAGAAGCCCATGAACAGTTTGTTGAGACAGTGAAAAGCCTGTTCTGACTATCCATACCTTAAGGATGCAGAACCAACTACGGTACTTCAAAGGCCTAGCATCAAAAATAGCCACTAAACAAAATCCATTGAATGAAGGAACTATTTTGGCTAGGCAGTAATTTAATTTTTCAGCCACAGAAACTGGAAGAGATATTTAAATAAAATTTATGAAAGAATAAACTCTTTAAGCAATCTGTGATATGTTCTAGGTGAAAGCTAGAGGCATGTGAACTTGAGTAGCTGTCCATTGCTGTGATCATCCCAGGGTGGAAAATAGAAACAAAATCAAGAAGTCATATTTGGAAAGTTCTGAATTCCTGTACCATCCTGAAATATCAAAGTTGGATATCTATTGTTGGTGACCAAGTACCGATGACTAGTTCTGGAGTGGTGTCAGGCAGGAACTCGGGACAACGCGAAACAACAGAAGCCGTTTTTGATACCATATTTCTTTCATCACATTCAAGATTACACTGTGTGTGATCAGTGACTTGCTAGAAGCACCTCCACAGCTGGTCTTGGGGGGACTTTAACAATAATTAAGTTGTAAACAATTAACATACCTAGCTCTCCTATTATATGTAGAATCAGAGTTATTGGACTACAACCATCTACGACTTCCCTTTATTTCATTGGACTACAACCATCATCTTTCCCTGTCACCATGACTATGCTTGTCTAAAATGGTGTGGAAATCCACCAGTAGGCATAGCCATGACTAGCCATTTTGTCTCCGGGACAAGTGGCATCATCTGTCGTCGACTTCACCCAGATGCATGGGCACAAATGTGAAAGATGTACAAGAATGTGGTGTCCCCCTCCTCTACGCACACACACACACACACACACACACACACACACACACACACACTCGCCATCAAAAAAGATCTTGCTTTTTTTTTAAAAAAAAGAAAGACATAATAAGTCTGGGAGGTACTGTTGTTTCTATATTAAACTCAGCAGTAGATGCACCCGTTGGTTTCAGTGCTCTCTAAATTTTAGTGCCCTAGGACAAAACTGCACTAGCTCCATCCCAGATATGACCCTGAAAGAAGGTTATGAAATGAGTCTCGCATGAGTACATGTGCGCAACCTGATCCTTTCCATGGGAGCTAAGTCCCACTGCATAGGGCTGACTCGTCCATGGGTATAGTTAGGATTACAGCCTTTATCTGAATGAATCTAAGAATGTACAAACCTGTCCATTTCAGTTTCTCTGCAGTGGCATTTTTTTCAAAATATGGGTTCCTTTTATTCTAATTTTAGTCAGTTCTTTGAAAGGAAAGGTGAGATGAAATTCTTGCCTATCTGCACAGTCCATATTCAACAATGGCTTTTTTCCCCAGGAGATGGGGAGGGGGGCAATATTGTACAGCAGTGAGAGCCCTCACCCTGGGTAGATGAGTTTTCCAGTTTAGGTTTTTTTTTAAAAGGCAAGTGTTTTGATACTAAATATGAAATAATGTACATATTTTTCAATTGCTTGTTAGTAAACAACTAAAACAAAAAATTGTCTCATTAATATCTCTATCCTGGCAACTGCTGGGTGTGTTTATGCTACTGCTGATATTAGTTCTGTTTTGAAGGTCAACTTTTTAAACAACAGTGCCTTCATTTTTGCTTGCACTTCTCTACATTGGGTTTGCAGCAACTGTTTGCAACAGTTTGCTAAAAGAATAATTTTCCTTGTTGTAGGGTACTTAAAGTAGAAGACTGGATCAATATTGGTCTCTTTCTTTGGATGGATGATAGCAATGTGAATTAAAATGGAAGCTATAGAACATTTTTGTGTAGTTGCGTCTACATAGGTGCCATATATTGTGCAAGGTCAAGCATTGCATTTCCAACTCTTAAGTTGTCTAGCACGGAGAATAAAGAAAGAAAGAAAGAAAGAAAGAAAGAAAGAAAGAAAGAAAGAAAGAAAGAAAGAAAGAAAGAAAGAAAGAAAGAAAGAAAGAAAGAAAGAAAGAAAGAAAGAAAGAAAGAAAGAAAGAAAGAAAAAGAAAAACTGCAGTTTTTGCACCAGAAGTATTTTGTGGGATTTGTTTAGCCCCCAGCATGGAACAATTAATTGTGGCAAACAGAAAGAATTGACTACAGTTGACCCCTATTCAGATAGCTTTTCACAGTGAACAAAAGGCACAGTGGTGTGGATACTAATGTTGTCATCCATTTCTCCTGAGGTGGTCTCCCTTGCAACCAAAATGGTAAATTAATGGAGGCTTGACTGATACTTTTAGTCAGCCAGGCCAAAATTACTTATATCCTATTATCTATCTGCAAAGAGTTGAATGAGAAGCTTTCTGTTAAAATGGTACACTCTATGGGAAAGTGCCCTTTTCATTTAATTCCAGCAGCTACCTTGTGACACTTGTCAATTGCCTTCTATTTTCATTTTTTTTCTTACAGTCGTTCCCCTATATATAGCCCTCATGGAAGTTCCATGCTCTCTTGTTCATTTATAGTCTCCTTGATATGGTATTTGCACTTCAGATAAAGGCCAATATATAGAACTTAGTAGAGATTCCCTCCTAGCATCCAGAAACAGAGATAAATGTTTTGTTGTTGTTGCTGCTGCTGCTGCTGCTGTTGTTGTTGTTGTTGTTGTTGTTGATGATGATGATGATGATGATGATGATGATGATGATGATGATGATGATGATGATGATTTGACATATGCCACTCCATAGTCCTAGAGCACTCTCTGGATGGTTAGAACATAATTATGCAAACAACACTTTGTCTCCCAGGGAGCTGGGTACTCATTTTACTGACCTTGGAAGGATGAAAGACAAAATGTCCTTATTCTTCAAATAAATTGGTATTTCTGAGTCTTCAGGGGTGCACTTGCTGACTGTCACAGTATCTTGCAAATAGTTTATGAGATTCTCCTTCACCATAGTTTTTTTTTTAAAAAGCCCTAATGTATGAAGAATGTTGAACTTCTTACCATCAAACTCTCTGGATTTTTATTCTGTTCCTATAGGAAATAATTTGCTTATTTTATATTACATCTTTTTCTGAGACTAGGAAAAACTCTGTACATTCATGTTAACTCTTGATTCAAGTCATGGTCTGACTGTGGCATCTAGATGTAATAGGATTGCAACTCACAGTATCCTACCCTGAATACTCACGTTGCTAAGCAGATTTTGGCCTGGTTCATAGGTGGATGTGAGTTTACTCGTGATCTTCCAGTACAGCAAGGAAAGAACCCTCCCTGAAATGCTGAAGAGCCATTACTGTAGTTAAAAGTGCCAGGCGAGAAGGACCAATGAGACAACTGTATCTACCTAATAAAGCCACCATTTGTGAGAATTGCAGTTCAACTACAACTGGGGAGCCACAATATCCACTTATGCCCTGAGTGAGCACTTGTACTGTGATCTGGCCGTGGTGAACTGAGTTTTTTTTTTCTTCAGTCTTCATGGGAGATAAAGCTGTGAGTGTGCCACATCCAGGCTGAGAGGCAACATGATTCCAAGTATTATTTGCAAGAACAATAACAAGAGAGCCCAACGGCATCATGTCTTGCTTGAAGCTTTTCTATAAGAATCAGGTGGGTTATCATGGGAAACAAGATGCTAGCCTACACTTGTTAGTTTTTTCTTAGGCCACTCAGCAGTGTAAGTGCTTGAAGCTTTCTATAGGAATCTGAATGGTTATCTTGTGGGGGAAAGACACGGGACTAAGAGAAAGGCCTCTCCTGATCATCTTAACCAGGGGTCATGCTTAGGAAAAAAGGCCGCACAGTCAGCAAGGTTTCTACTAAGGCGAGTGTGCATGTGAGCATGCATGCACACTTCTCCCCCTCCACATGGGACATTTCCTCCCTTGTGCACCTCTCACAACCGCTTTTGTTTTGGTTGCAATCTCTTGCAATCAGCGTTACAAATTTGACTGCATGTGTAATGAAACTATAATAACGGTTTATACCTTTATTATACCTGTCACCTCTGATGAAGAAAACCTGTATTAATGGGAGGGAAATTACACCCACCCATCTTAGGGGCCTGCTAAATGTTTCTTTTAAGTTACTGTTTGTGGACATTCTGCTGCATTCTGATTCCAACTAATCTTTAAAAAGGCATCCAAATTACTCGATAGTCACTTTTTATTGTTATTATTTATTTTCCTGCTGATGCCAAATAGCTTTTCCATGTGGAAAACTTGCAGATATTGGGAAGCTATTTTAAATGTTTGATCCATTCAAGTTTTTCTTGAGTTTTTTTAAAATTAGTGAGTCCTGATGCAGAGAAAGTTTGTATCAGATGTGTGCAATCTTGCCTTTTCTTTCTATGAAACCAAAAAAATTGAGTGTGTCATATTTTATTTAAAGCAAAGATTTGTATAAATGAGAACTGCATATGTTCTGTAGAACTGGACTAAACAATGGTGATTATCCATCTCTTCAATTGCTTTTTAAAAAAACATTTCCAGTTCCTTGTTGATGCCCTCACACTTACTGGCAAGATTCATTGGAGGTTAATTAAATCCGTCTTAAAAACAATGACGGGCCAATGAGCCGTATCCTCTTTGCAATAGTAAATTAAATGATGCAATTGCTTCCATCTCTATCATGAGGATGGAGGGTGGGGCTGAATTGATTGTTCTTGAGCTCCCTGCAAGCAGCATCCTAGAGACAATCTGGTCGCTCGTGAGCGTAAACCTACTTTTAATTTGTGGCTACAGGAAAAGATGACAGTACGGCTGTCATTCAATATTGTAATGTGGATGGTGACACCATTTAGGAAATGGAAAACACCACTCACCCACCTCCCCAGAGCAGGAAATAAACTTGGAGATGAAGACAGACCTGAGTAGAATGGAATGATGCAGCTATATTCTCTATCAAATTTTTGGCATTGTTTGTAGACTCCATAATTAAGAGAGTACACAAATTAAACACAATTACTGCCTGCTCTCTAACAGGGCTGAGCGTCATTAAACTAATTAATAATGCAGCCGATGTGCTCGGTGGCGCTGCAATTGTTCCGAGGGTATGTTTTATGCCTTGCATGGAAGCAACTGGCAGCTGGGGGACTCAGCTGGCACTGAATGACAAAGAATGAGAGCAGTACCAGTAGCGCTCATCTCGGCACAGTCAGAGGAGAGGGGGGAGTAGAGCTGGCTGTGCTCACACCTGCCATTCATCACCTAGATGACAGCGATTGTGATCCATGGCTTTCAAGAAGCTCTCTGTCATGTGTTACAGCAGTTGGATTTGTTTTTGTGATTATGATTATGATTGCAATTATCGGTTACCATTTATTGTCAAAGCAATACTCTTTGCTGGGCCTATTTGAGAGAGTGTAGCATTTGTGAAACACACACACACACACACACACAAAATTACTCTCTCTCTCTCTCTCTCTCTCTCTCTCTCTCTCTCACACACACACACACACACACACACACACACACACACACACATATACACACACACACACACACACACACACACACACACACACACACACACTTTCATCTATAGTTCATGTATTTGGAAAAAGGTTAACAGCGTCATTCAGGTGAAATGTAAAATTCAAGCTTTATTCTTCTTAAAAATGTGTATGTCATATGTGACATGTTTTTAATATCAAAACAAATAATTATTTGTTTAAGAAGGAAATCTACTTGGCTGCTCATTGTATCAGAAGTCTTTAAACCTTGGTCCTAAATGTGCTGCCAAGGGAAGTGCTGCTGCAGCAGATCTGCCTTCTGTTGAAATATTTTTTTATTATCTGAAGTTAAAACTGTGGTCAAAACTGCATGAGTTTATGGAAGCACTGTGCTATGGATCCTAGATCAAATGAAGCCCGAACTATCTCTGGAGGCAAAACTGCTGAAACTGAGATTGGATTTCTTTAAGGCTCATCATGAGAAGGCAATAACCTCTGGATTTGGTGACACGCTATGGCTATATGCTACCATTGCCATATTAAAATGTCATGCCATGTGGCCTGTATTGGTGTAGGACATCTGACTGATGGCCAGACTGAAATGTCATGGCTGTGGTGTGAGATCCTTAGATGTAATGAAAGGATTGTTTTCAAGAATCCTGTCATCCAAGAGCTGACAGGCAGTCTGCATCATACAGGCTGCTACTATATACTGTACACTTTTATCTGGGTTGCAATCAATTTCACTTCTCAGTGGTCACATGTGAAATTAAACCTTTAGGTGTCTGTTTTGGCTTATTCTGGGGGAACTCCAGCGCCTGAGGAAATAGGAGAGTCTCTTCATCCTCCATGCCAAACAGCATAGATGAAGAATTACTGCCACTCAAGGTGGTGATTCAAATAAAGGATTAGTAAATACAGTAGTTACTTATCTGTGCAGTGAGAGCAGCTACACCTGTCTATGAGGAAGAGTTGGCCTGCTTTTCAGTTAGATAACTAAGAGATTCCTGCCTCAGGTGGACAATGAGAGGAGGAGACATGTTCTCCCATTTCTGACTGGGAGGGTCTCTTCTGTTACTGGGGAAAGCTGAGCTGGTCACTTCCAGCTGTAACTAGCTCATCTCTCCAGAGTGAGATATTAGCTCACCTGGAAAGCTGCTCTAGACATACATTCTGTTGAGGCATCCTCAAATTACTTTGCTCTTTTTTTCCCCTCTTTTGCCACCACTGCAACCACATCACATTCTTGACTCACATGTAGACCACAACCTAAATGTGAGTCATCAGTGTGATGTGGCAGGAAAAATAGAGCAAATGCAATGCTAAGTTTTATCAAAATCAAAATAGCATCAAGATCAAAGGAAGCAATACTACTGTTCCACTACACTATTCTGCTTTGACAAGAGCTCGCCCGGAGCCACCATGTCTAAGAGTATTCACAGCTTTATGAAGCTGTGCAGTGAGAGCAGCTACGCCTGTCAATGATGCAGAGCTGGCCTACTCCGGACAAACAGAGGCGTATCCGGAGGAAGGTGATCAGAATGGTAAAAGTTTTGGAAGGCAATGCCTGTGAGTCGTGTTTGGGGGAGCTAGATAGGTTTAGCCTGGAAAAGACTTGGGAAGCAATAGGGTAGTCATCTTCAAATATCAGAAGGGTTAATTAGAAAGGCAGTCCTGTGGAAGACAGAGCAAGCTTGTTTCTGTTAACTCCAAAGGGTTACCCAAAGTCAAGAGTTGTTCAACAATAGAATGGACTGCCTCAGATGTGACAGATTCTCTTCCAAAGGATATATTTTTAAACATATATTAGATGGCTACTTGTCAGTGCTGTGCTGGATTTCCTGCTTCAGCTGCCTGGTGGACACAATGTCTCTTATATCCCTTCCAACTGGACGACTCTATGATTTTGTGATGTTTCTGTCATAGCAGTCCTGGTTCAGAGAAGTCAGTGGTGTGCAATGTTTTAGAGCTGCCTGTGCCCCCAAAATGCCATTTTTTGCTGAAGTCTGTGGCAGCAGGAGGGGATTGGCTATAGCTGCTGCCTGACCTTAGAAGTAACAAGCTACAACGTTTTTATATTTTTAAAAAAATTAAGTAGCATACCACTAAGGCACATGGAGCAACAATGTGCCTTTTGAAAAGTGGACAGAGCTAAAATAGAATGGCTTGCCCTCATTTTACTATGAATGAACTTGCAGTATTCTGTGCAGGGCATTTATTGTGAACAGCCGCATCTCACTCTTTTGACAGGTCAGTTTTAGCTGATACCTGCCTAATTCTGTCCTCTATTACTCCTCATCTGCTATAAATTTTATATAATTATTTTCTTCTGTAATTGCCTGTTTCCCACTATTGCATACCTCCCCATCAGCAAGTTATTGAACTGTCCTTTCCAGTAAAGAAAAATTATGGATTTTTTCCCACCTTCACCAGTAAAACAGCTTTTTGGAAGGAAACCGAAGAGACGAAAGATCATATTGGCCTATGATATCATAATTCAGGCCTTCAGATGAAATTATCCTTCATTCTTATCTCTTTAATGGTGTTTTATATTTTAAAAAATGAAAATCAATCTCAGTCTTATTAGATATGATCAGTGTTCAGCTGTACAATGAGACCGCTCGGTTAGCAAACAAAACTTTCTCAGACAGGCTCTTTCTCACTAACCCTGAAATTGGAATGTAAAACTATATAAAGCTGAAAACAAGTGCATCCAGAATCAGGTACTTTCCCCTATCCCTTGGGGGAAAGTTACCACAAGAAAAAAGCAGACAGGCCAAGGTTAGCCTTCCATGTGTTTAAGGAATGTCAATTGATTAAAATATTATTGGCATTTTGCATTGGCTCTGACCATCCTGCTTTCCATGTGTGGGCCTTATTTCTGTAGTTTCCTAAACCTGGACAGTAGGAACTGTTTGACTAGTTTTGCCACTCCATGTCATGATAGTGGTGGTTGAATTCCTTCTGTCCTTCCTTCCTGGATAGTTGTGAGCTCTGAGCAACTGCATGAGTGGGATTGTGGCCTGGTAGGGACATGGCCTTACTCCAGAATCTTGTGTCTACTTATCTTGGATAATCATGCTTGTACCCTAAGTCGCTACTGGCCATGCTGTCTGTAGAATTCTTGGACATGTCGTCCCAAAGCACAAATTGGCACCACTCTTAAGAGAAAGCTATCCTCCCCTGCATCTGTTCATTGAGTCCTTTATATATATATATATATATATATATATATATATATATATATATATATATATATATATATATATATATATATATATATATATATATATATATATATATATATATATGCATGTTAGGGTGGATTCGGGTTTCTTCCCGTGTAGAAATCTGGTTGTTTTGGCGACGTTTCGACGAGGTCTCACTCGTCATCTTCAGGCTGGTGTTCTGGCTTCTTTCTTCTTGAAGCAAAGCGTGATCTCAGTTGAAGTCCTTCTATAAATACTGCTGGGGGGGTGTGTGGTTTGCTTGCTCTGTTGCTGATTGTAGGTTCGTTTGTTCTTTTGTGATCTGCTGTGTGGCTGAGGCGATCGTTAAGGGCTTAACTGCTGGTGGGTTAGATGGCTGTTTAGAGACATCATGTGTGGGTGAGGTGCTGGATGTGTGTCTATTAGCCTTTTGTTTCTTAACGACCTTGGTGATGGGTGTTCTGGCAGCATCCTGGGCTTTGGTGGAGTGGGGTCCTGTGTCTTGTGAATTCATTTTGGTCTGGCTGCGTGTCTGTGGTCTCCCAATGTTTTTTTGGCGTGTGTAAGTGTGCTCCATGTGGTGGCTGGAGTGGGGAGTAGCGGTAGATGGTGCAGTCGTGGTTTTGTTATTGGATGGTGGTTTCGTTTCATCTGTGGGAAGGGTCTGGGTTTGTGTTTGGTGTGGATGGAAGGTGGTGGCATCTTGTGTCCTTTTGGACCTGGTGTCAGTCTTTGTGACAGAGGCTCGTCTGTTGACCAGGGCTAGTTTCCAGATGTCAGGCAAGCGGGAGGTGTCATCACGTTTATTCATGTTGTTTGGGTGTTTCTCTATTTCAATGGCTTCCATGATTATTCGACTGTTGAAGTGTTCAGTTTTGGAGATGAGTTTGGTTCTTTTAAAATCAATTTCATGACCTGTTGTTTTTATGTGCTGGAAGAGAGAGGAAGATTTTTCTTCTTTTTTGACTGCGTTCTTGTGTTCTGCGATGCGTGCGCTTATTCTCCTGTTTGTCTGTCCGATGTATGTGGCTGGGCAGACTTTGCATGGTATTTCGTAGACTCCTTGGTTTTCTAGCTCAATCTTGTCTTTGGGGTTTCTTAAAATGTTGGCTATTTTTTGTTCGGTGCAAAAGGCTGTCTTGATATTGTGTTTGTGGAGAATTTTGCTTATTTTGTCTGTGGTGCCTTTGATGTAAGGGAGGAGGGCAGTGCCGTTGTTCTCTTCTGTTTCTTGGTTCTTGGGGGGTGTTTCTTTTTGGATTAGTTTGGTGATGGTGTTTTTTTGGAATCCGTTCGCAATTAAAGCATTCGAGAGAGTGTGTAATTCAGTTTTTAGGTGGTCTTTGTCAGCGAGGCGTTTGGTTCTGGAGATGAGGGTTTTTGCTACGGAGTTGATCTGTGCAGGGTGGTGGTGTGATTGTGCATTTAAGTAGCGGTTTGTATGTGTTTTCCGGTAGATGGTATGTCCTAAGGAGCCGTCGGGTTTTTTGTAGATTAGGACGTCCAGGAAGGGAAGTTGGTTGTTGGCTTCTATTTCCATAGTGCAGTGTTTTTCAACCACTGTTCCGCGGCACACTAGTGTGCCGCGAGATGTTGCCTGGTGTGCCGTTGGAAAAGCTGAAGAATATCAGCTTTGTGTTCAGCCAAACAGGCCCAGGTTGCGCACTGAATAAAGTATTTTATAATTTTTCATATTTCTGTTTACTATTTCATAATAAAGTAATTATAAAATACTTTGTGTTCATTTGATTCCTATTCAAAAGAATTACTTTATATATAGTCAATATAGGCACAGAGTTAAATTTTTTAACATTTCCTAATGGTGGTGTGCCTCGTGATTTTTTTCATGAAACAAGTGTGCCTTTGCCCAAAAAAGGTTGAAAAAACACTGCCATAGTGAATTGTATTTTGGGGTGTAGGCTGTTGAGATGTGTGAGGAAGTTGTTCAGTTTGTCTTTCCCGTGTGGCCAGATAACAAGTGCCCATTCAAGAAGCCTTGACAGCTATCCACAACAAATACAACCCCCCCAAGCACATCCTAGATCTGACCAACCACTGCCTAACCAACACATACTTCATCCACAATGGACAAAGATACAAACAGATAGAAGGAGCACCCATGGGATCACCCCTCTCACCGGTCATCGCAAACCTATATATGGAACACTTTGAAACCAACGCGTTACAGAAGTCCGAACATAAACCCAAACTCTGGCTCAGATATGTTGACGACACCTTTGTTATCTGGCCACACGGGAAAGACAAACTGAACAACTTCCTCACACATCTCAACAGCCTCCACCCCAAAATACAATTCACTATGGAAATAGAAGCCAACAACCAACTTCCCTTCCTGGACGTCCTAATCTACAAAAAACCCGACGGCTCCTTAGGACATACCATCTACCGGAAAAAAACACATACAAACCGCTACTTAAATGCACAATCACACCACCACCCTGCACAGATCAACTCCGTAGCAAAAACCCTCATCTCCAGAACCAAACGCCTCGCTGACAAAGACCACCTAAAAACTGAATTACACACTCTCTCGAATGCTTTAATTGCGAACGGATTCCAAAAAAACACCATCACCAAACTAATCCAAAAAGAAACACCCCCCAAGAACCAAGAAACAGAAGAGAACAACGGCACTGCCCTCCTCCCTTACATCAAAGGCACCACAGACAAAATAAGCAAAATTCTCCACAAACACAATATCAAGACAGCCTTTTGCACCGAACAAAAAATAGCCAACATTTTAAGAAACCCCAAAGACAAGATTGAGCTAGAAAACCAAGGAGTCTACGAAATACCATGCAAAGTCTGCCCAGCCACATACATCGGACAGACAAACAGGAGAATAAGCGCACGCATCGCAGAACACAAGAACGCAGTCAAAAAAGAAGAAAAATCTTCCTCTCTCTTCCAGCACATAAAAACAACAGGTCATGAAATTGATTTTAAAAGAACCAAACTCATCTCCAAAACTGAACACTTCAACAGTCGAATAATCATGGAAGCCATTGAAATAGAGAAACACCCAAACAACATGAATAAACGTGATGACACCTCCCGCTTGCCTGACATCTGGAAACTAGCCCTGGTCAACAGACGAGCCTCTGTCACAAAGACTGACACCAGGTCCAAAAGGACACAAGATGCCACCACCTTCCATCCACACCCAAACACAAACCCAGACCCTTCCCACAGATGAAACGAAACCACCATCCAATAACAAAACCACGACTGCACCATCTACCGCTACTCCCCACTCCAGCCACCACATGGAGCACACTTACACACGCCAAAAAAAACATTGGGAGACCACAGACACGCAGCCAGACCAAAATGAATTCACAAGACACAGGACCCCATTCCACCAAAGCCCAGGATGCTGCCAGAACACCCATCACCAAGGTCGTTAAGAAACAAAAGGCTAATAGACACACATCCAGCACCTCACCCACACATGATGTCTCTAAACAGCCATCTAACCCACCAGCAGTTAAGCCCTTAACGATCGCCTCAGCCACACAGCAGATCACAAAAGAACAAACGAACCTACAATCAGCAACAGAGCAAGCAAACCACACACCCCCAGCAGTATTTATAGAAGGACTTCAACTGAGATCACGCTTTGCTTCAAGAAGAAAGAAGCCAGAACACCAGCCTGAAGATGACGAGTGAGACCTCGTCGAAACGTCGCCAAAACAACCAGATTTCTACACGGGAAGAAACCCGAATCCACCCTAACATGCATACCTATACCCGTGAAAATCTACGAAAGCCCAGGATGCTACCAGAACACCCATCACCAAGGTTGTTAAGAAACAAAAGGCTAATAGACACACATCCAGCACCTCACCCACACAGGATGTCTCTAAACAGCCATCTAACCCACCAGCAGTTAAGCCCTTAACGATCGCCTCAGCCACACAGCAAATCACAAAAGAACAAACGAACCTACAATCAGCAACAGAGCAAGCAAACCACACACCCCAGCAGTATTTATAGAAGGACTTCAACTGAGATCACGCTTTGCTTCAAGAAGAAAGAAGCCAGAACACCAGCCTGAAGATGACGAGTGAGACCTCGTCGAAACGTCGCCAAAACAACCAGATTTCTACACGGGAAGAAACCCGAATCCACCCTAACATGCATATATATATATATATATATATATATATATATATATATATATATATATATATATATATATATATATATATATATATATATATATATATATATATATACCGTGTTTCCCCGAAAATAAGACACTGTCTTATATTTATTTTTTCTCAAGAAGACACACTAGGGCTTATTTTCAGAGGATGTCTTACTTTTGTTAAGTATAATATGCTTGAATGTCAGCTCTGCACACAACCATAGCCATGCCCATCACTAGGTTTTATTATCAGGGTAGGGCTTATATTTAACAAACACAGAAATCCTGCTAGGACTTATTTTTGGGGGAGGTCTTATTTTCAGGGTGACAGGGTATGTCACCTTGCTCAAAATGGTGATCTCTCTCTCTCTCTCTCTCTCTCTCTCTCTCTCTCTCTCTCTCTCTCTCTCTCTCTCTCTCTCTCTCTCACACACACACACACACACACACACACACACACACACACACACACACATGTATTAGCATCTTAGTATCCTAGTCCATTGTTCTTTGGGTACACCGCACAGTGGTAAGGACAAATTGCCAGTAATTTAAGAGTTCCTGCTTCAACATCAGGTTGTGTGCAACTCTAACACAGTAAGTTGAAGTCTCAGAACTGAAACAGGAATTATTTAGTTAATGACAGTCTACTACTGCCAGTGGCATCGCTTCCATTGCACCAGCAGTACTATGAAAGAAGAACTGGCTATTGTGTCATAAAGAAGTCATCACAACTTGAGAAATCTAGTAGAAATTCATTACTATAATAAATTAGAGCTGGTAATAGTTAAAAGAGTGAATCTTGCTAGAGATTATAGGATCTTTATCACATGGTGTTTTTTGGAGCAACACTTAACAGTTTAGGACAGCATTATTCCAGGAAAAAGAAGATTTGTTTCAGATACTGACATAAACATCTCCTCATAATAGTGGCTTTTCATTTACTGCATAGCAATGTACCATAAGCTTCAAAGCACAACAGATTCTTTGTGCATCTCAATACTGCTTGTACAGAATGATGTCAGTCAATTTTTGACCTATACAATCTGGTGTTATTCTCAACAATAAGTAATAGATTTTTCTTGTGCTCTCCTAACAGATCAGGGGGTATGCCTATGCTGTGCTTGAAAATGGCCATGTTATTGGGTGATGTCTTCCTTTAGGAAGTGCAAGCTAACGACCCTCCTTGAAATCACAGGAGAATCTATTAACTTTTCTCACTCAGTTTCTTCTGGCCTTGTCTTTTATTATTCCCTAGTTTTATGTAGTTCCTTCTCTTGGCACATTGATTTATAAGTTGAAATGTGAACTTAACAGTATTTAGAATAAAATATAGTGTTGCACTACCAGAATTGCTTTGGCACAGCAAGAGTTTCTCTACTGCCTCCCAACAGTGGTCCATCTTCTGTCTTAGCTCTCCAGAGAAAATTTCAGGGACATCTGATAGGGTAAAAACCCCTTCCTAGCTTATGCTGATGGAAGCCTTTTCATTAGCATCCATTAGTACGTACAGCAACACAGGAACTGCATGGCTCAACTGCAACAGGTAAGGTCTACACAGAGATGTCTTCATTTAATGGCAGTTTGCTTTTACAAGTTATTCTTCTTGTGTAACTGCATCACAGATTTTCAGCTAGTGAAACCTGGAGATCAGATAGCAGAGGACATAGAGAAATGAAGAGAAATATGACAAGGTTCTGTCCTGTTGCCTCTGTTTTTCAGTCAGTACACTAAGAATGTCTTTATACAAACTTCCGCTATTTCGAGTGGTCATATTTTTCTCAATGGAGAGATTATCAACTGCATCAGATGTGCAGGCAGTTCAGCTTTACCAGCTGACAGCGTGCAAAATTTACTCAGTAAAGTCATTAAAGGTAATGATCTCAGTTTAAAAATAAGAATTAAGAAAAGCTAATTCATGGTTGGTAAAGAGTAAGCATCCTCCCAAAATGCAACATGAAAGTGTGGGACATACTGGCATATATATTGCACCTGTGTAGAATTTTGTTGAATGAACAAATGGAATCATAAACATGCAATAAAAGCCACAATAGACATGACCTGGAACAGGAAGGAAGGAAGGAAACCTTTAAATTGGGTTCTGTTATGTACATTGTATATTGAAAGTTTGCTAGCTGGAAGGTTCTTGTATTAGGTATCGGGTTCTGGATCCAGAGGTTGGGAGTTCAATTCCTCACTGTGCCTTCTTGGAGAAGAACCTACTTATATAGCCTTGGATAAAGTGCACCATCCCAGATTGCCCACAGAAGAACAGATTAGTAAACCACTTCTGGATATTCTACTTAAAATAACTTAGAAGAAGTTGCCATAACTCAGAAGTAAGGTATTTGTTTGTTTGTTTATCATCATCATCATCATCATCATCATCATCGTTGTTGTTAACACAGGCAGCTATTAAAAAGTATCATTTGAAACTGTGGGACTATTGCAGGATTCTAGGAACATCATGAATCAAGAGGTTGACCAGGAAAGAAACATTAAAGTTATTGTATAGAAGGACTAAGAAATCATAAAATAAAAGGCAGAAAGAAAATCCAGCAGGGGTCGGGGTGGGGAAAGGGAGCGCACAGCACTTGTGGTGCTGCAACAACGACACAGCACGAAACTCCAATCTGATGTTTGTGTCCGTCTCTACTCAGGAGTGCTTTAGCTGTAGATTCCCAGCATGGTGGGGGTGGGGTGGGGGGTGTTGCTGGTGACACTTGAGGTTCTTTCGAGCTCTACAGTTCCATGATTCTGTGCTAAGCAATTTAGATAGGCCTGCCTGGACTGCAGAGAGATAATTGCCCATTGTTACCATAAGCCTTGGGAGGAGAACTACGTCTATTACAGAGTTTTATATAAAACCACATCCTGTTGTCTCCTGCTCAGACTATTAAGGATGATAACATTCTTTTTGAAGCCATCAGCTCATGTAGCCTTAACCAAGTCTGACCCAATAAATGAAAAGCTTCCATAAAGCAAGTCCAGTTAGTTAACCCTCGTACTCAGTGGTAAGGGGCAATACAGTCTTCTCTGGCAGGCAGCAGCTCCTGTACAAAGGAATAATAGTAGATTAAATATGTTTGCAACAGTTGTGTTATCCCTTTCTTTCTTCTTTCATAGCCCTTGCAGAAGGCCACAAAAATCTATTTGTCAAAACACAGTGGACTGTTTTGATAAATGAAATCATCTCTCTCTCTCTCTCTCTCTCTCTCTCTCTCTCTCTCTCTCTCTCTCTCGTTTGACGGGCATCTTGTGACACTGAATTTAACTAAAGTTGGGTGAGATTTAATAAAATGTTTTGCCAGAAAACTGTATATGACAATGTATAGACTTTCGTACTCACACACAAGATATAATAATGTCTACATAATTAGTGTATCCGAGCTTTGAAAAGTGCTCTTTGTAAAGAAGACAACCACATTGTTATATTTGAAGCCAAAAAGTTTTTAAATCTTGACTCGGGCATAAAAAAAATTCAACGAGCCTATGTGTTATTTCTTTTATTTTTTCCAAATATCAGGTGCTTTTTTTGAGAGACTGGGTGAAACCACAGGAAATATGTATGGCTGTGGGCATACTTTCAATAAATTTAGTTTCTTCCCTTTAGAGAAGAACACCAAGGTGTGTTACTGACTTAACCAATTAGTGTACATAGCTGGTATGAACTATGTCCTAAAGCAGAAGGGATCAGAAAACAAGGGTGAGAGGGATTTCCAAATTCTAAAGCATACTCTGTCCCCTCCCTTCCACCATATTTTGCCGCATATTGCTTTCAAGGCTTTCTACTTAAGCAAAAGAATCAATTATTCTGCTTATACTTGAGAAAATGCTTTTGGTGACATGTTGATATTGCTCTCTCTCTCTCTCTCTCTCTCTCTCTCTCTCTCTCTCTCTCTCTCTCTCTCTCTCTCTCTCTCTCTCTCTCTCTCTCTCTTTTGTGTACCTGTGCTGTATCAATATGAAAAACTATGTAAATGTGGAAGAGTTCAAGTGAGGGCTACTCTGACCAGGCCTTAAGTTATGCATCCTCTTTTGTGCTGATTTTTCAAGGATTTCCCCACCACCACCACCACCACCCTGTAACGAATACATGAATTTTGTGCACTGAAGCATAGTGCTGGGCTTTGGGGCTAGCAGAGAGAGGAAGAGAGGTTTTAATCACAAAAGCAGAAACTTCACTCAAAAAAGTAATTCCGCACTTTGTTCCATTTGCAAATGATGCATATCGCCTTTTGTGAAACACAATTCAGGACGATGGTGCTTCATAAATTTCTTGACAGGGTCCCCTCTTTTTTTTATTTCGGCCCAAATAATGCACATGGAAAAGCAAAAGAAACTGGGGCATAATTCAGACCTAGAATTAGATCTCCCCCCCCCCCCCCGATTAAGATTCCCTGTGCATAATCTTTTCTCTTGGTTCCTTCCTCTTTAAGCCTCTTTTCTCAGAACTCACAGCTTTGGTTCTCATTTCAGGACTGAACAGCCATTTCAATAAATTCAAGTGCACTTGAAACCAGGAAGAACTGTTTGCCAGCAGAGAGATTTCATAATATGCATTTTTAAAAGGGACCATTAGACCCAGAGAGAAAGAGAGAGAGAGAGAGAGAAGGGATCCTTGTCTTGGAATTCATGGGGGGGGGCAGGGTGTGTATTTCCAAATGAGGGGGGGATGTGTAATTGAAATTCATGGCAGGAGCTTTCTTTTAGTTGGGAGATTTATCTGTCAAAAACCCATCTAGCTTCACCTAGTCTTTTATTTCAGATTCTTCAATCCATTGTCTTTTGGACCCATCTCTTTTACAAGCTTCTCCCCTTTCAGCGTGCTCAGAAATGAGTCTTATAAACATCTGTTTCTGGCCAGGAAAAAAAAAATCAGGCAGGCTCGGCCTAAACCTTGCTTCTCCCAACTTTGCTTTTGTTTCCACAGACCATTGTTTCCAATTTCATGGTATCAGAGGAGCTGCATGTTTTCTTGCGTGAAGTTGTCAGAGAGATAAAAGCCTAGGAACAGGGTCACATTTAGAGGGATGGGCATAAAAAATTGGTAAAATGTATCTTGCAGCCCACCCACCCACTGGTGTGCTGCTGAGAGTACCTCAGAAACGAGGGACCATAATGTCACCTTAAAGTCACAGACACTTAACTGTGGGAAAGCTCATTGGGGGAAGATGCCAAATTCCATCAGTTCATAGGCTGCAAATCTCATTCTGGTAAGCCAGTGAGACACCTCTTTGTGGCTGAACTGTTTCCATTGATAAAGTCAAAAATGGTACCTTAAAAATTGGCATTGATGGTTTTCTTTATAATTTGCCAATGCACCAATATAGATTGCTAATGCAGCATTGTTGGTCCATCAAAATTGCCTTGCTGAGTTAGTTATACAGCAAAAGGTTTATTAAAGACAGATAGAGATACAACAGAGAACACATACAGTACAGAGAATAGGTTAGCTTAAGGATCCAAGGCATAGCACAGGCCAGATGGCCCTGCTGTCCTGGACCAAAGACTAAATGACTTTCCATGGTTTTTATAGTTTTCTGTATCGTAAGCATGATCTAAGACTGACATATTTTGTTTGCCTACACGTGCCTACACGTGCTTGTTCATGTTCTTGGCTTATAGCCATTTGGCCCTCAAAGCCTAGAATGATCTGACCCTATTTCCCAGTTCAAAGCTGGTTCCTTATTCCTGGCTAACTGCCATATGTTGTTCTCGGCAAATTGACACCTTGGCACTATAAGATGGGCCTTAGTTTTGTCTTCCCTTCCTAGCTTGACTCCATTCTAGCTAACCACAAAATATTTGCTGATCTTCATAGACTGGCACCCACGCTGTAAGATATCGTGCCAAGTCCCAGTTGTTATGCCAAGTTTGCTGGGTCAACCCGACCCTGTGCCCTGTCAGCATATTTGGGTCTGCTTATAATATATTTTGATTTTGCTCATCCTTATCACCATACGAAGCTGAATGGATATCTAATACATCACCTGTAAGCACTGCAGTGTAAGTTTGTTAATCTATTGTTATGATGTTTTTACTGCTAGACAAGGGAAGAGGTGCTTGAGTGTATTTCTGCCTTCTATCCTAAAATAACTTGGTCCTACTATGCACTTTAAATAAAGTGGGTGGTGGTGGCGATCAAATTTGCTACGTCACCTCAGGCATTAAAATGTCTTGAGCCAGCCCTGCTTTTCATATTAATAATACTTTTGTTGCCTAAGTATGTCCTTCTCATACCAAAATCATGTTCTAACAGGTGGGTAGGGATTAATGGAAGACCAGAGGTTCTGTCTTTCATCCAAGTAAGAAACCAGCATAATAGAACAGAGCTGTATTGGTGAACCATGGTAAAAGGCTATTCTTAAATTCTGCTAGATGTTAATTGAGCAAGCCTGTTGCACTGCATAACTGAGTCCACCTGGGGTCATTACAAGGGTGAGGGGCAAGAAAGTAGAAGTTCCTCTGCCTTTTACTTTGTCTCCACCACTAATTACCATATCCTCTATCATCCTATCAGCCTCAAGCACTACACTGATAATTTCAACACAGAACTGAACAGTGTTGCTTTGAATAGACATGTTAAAATAAGCCATTTCTTTTTAAATAAGAAAAGTAGTTCAAATACCCCCACACTATCTAGAAGTATAATCTGTTTCAGCTGAAAAGATTCTTCAACTGAGATATTGAGAAGGAAGAGACACAAATAGCACTTCATGTGATCTCAAAACATTTCACTTCATTTATTTTTAATATAAAATAGTTTGCTAGACCAAAGGCCTATCTAAACAAATATTTTCAGACCATCGAAGAATTGTAACATAAGTGAGGATTCTGTAAAGCCTGGTAAAGCATTCCAAGATAGATTTTTCATATATGTAAGGGTGATTTAATTACCATGGATTTTCAATGGCAGTTCAAGGCCAGAGAGACTCTGAAACTACAACTGTATCATTATTTCTATATATCATATGACAATAATCTGAAGCTATAAATGATGTCGTTGCTGTTTAGGACTACTATTTTGCTTCTGTTATGAAGTTACATATCTCATGGTGGTGATCTTATATTATCCTATCTTTATTTTATTTTTTATTATGTACTAAAAGCCAGATTCTGTGTCACATCATTGTTGCCAAAAATTTGAAATAGCTTATTAAGAGTAATGTCATCAATTGTTACCTGCTGTAGGAGGAAGAAAATTTCATTCATCTGCATTGGCCACATTCAAAAGCTACATGTGACCCTTGCCTGGAGAAGACCATGTTATGCATACTGCTTGCTACATTTTTTTTGCTACAAGAAACCTCTTGGGGGGGGGGGGGGGGGCAAAAGTGATACAGTAATTCTAATTTAGGACTAGAATGGCTGAATATATCAGGCTTCAGATCCCAAAGTTTTTGTTGAAAGCACTCAAAAGAAGTTTCTTCCCATCTTTTACCCATCTTTACCCAGATGGGTAAATCTGCTAGCTTGGGTTTCTCCAATATGCCATTTTTCTTGCTTTAAATCTCAAGTCCTTTGCATTCTGCTTATGAAAATATTTGCTGATTTGGGAAAATTCCAGCAAAAAGCAAAGTGAAACAAAAAAATAATTCCCCTGCCCCAATTGATAAGCCAGATAGCCCAGTATAGTACTTTTTTCTGTGAAAACGTAAATGAATTATGTCATTCCTGAAAGTAATGTTAACAGATTAGCTCTAAAAGTTGCATTTCAAAATTTGGCCATTTGTGTGACCAAGAAATGGAATTAACACAGAAGGGTCAGGGTGGGGTTTTTTTTCTGGATTTCTTCTCATCTGGATCAATTCTAGTGGTTGCAGTCTGGAACATAGTTTAAAAGGGGCAAAGTCAACCTGTCACTCCAGCCCCAGAACACTTACTCATTACAAAAGTACTGTGTAGTTGCATCCTCTTAGGTTTTTGCTGCAGAAATGAATAGCTCTTTTTTATCATGTGGGAGGTGGGGGGGGGAGTCCCTTCCTCGAGGCCACTGTGCCAAGAAAGGCAAACAGCCCTGACATGAATAGAAACTATGTAGGGTTTGCAACAAATTCTTCAGCTTTTCCAGGAATTAAGAATCTGTCTGTACTCAATGTGGGTAGAGACACTTACCTTAAACCTCTCTCTGCCCATTTCCAGTTTCATCACCCTCCTATCGGCAAAGGGTTTCAAGTCGAAAGCTGAAGCCCTCTGTTTGCTTCTCTGTGTAAGTTGGGACCCTGGTTTTCCAGGGCCTCAATTCACAAGAGCACCCACAGATAGCAAAGCTTTCCTTCAGGTTCCACATCTAGGAGAGCAACAAAACCAAAAACGGAGACTGTGACTCCATGTCCAGAACTGTGTGTGTGCTTGGGGGGGGGGGAGCTTCTGATCATGGGGGATCTACCTGGATTCTTCACCTGTGGATCAACCTTCTGTGTTGGGTGGCCCACGAGCTTTTTGTACAGGTGATTCCACCATTCCTTAGCCAACCAAGTTGTAAAGTTTTCAGCCATACGAACTATCCTTCCCTGCATCCTTCTTTCTGTCATCACTTTCTTCCATTGAATCAATCAATCATCTCGCAGGCCAAATTGTGTTGGCAAGACACTCATGTAAAGAACACTGTACACAAACAATGTTATTTTTTATTCGCTCATTTAAAACGCTTGTCAGTGGTTGGGTGGTGAGGTTTGGTTAGTTTTGGCTTTGTACCAGCCAATTCTCCATTTCTTTTCGTGAGGAATGTCAGGGGGTGTCCCAAACCCTCTTGCTGACTAGGGTGAGGAACAAGGTCCCACCCCCTTTGTCTTGCAGGAGGCATTCGGATGCACGTTTCTTCACTTCTCTGAAATGGAGCACTACAGCCAGCTACTCATCCTAAGTCCAGAGAGTTAGCATTCCTTCTTTTCCAGAGAAGACGGGTGTGTTATCACAGGAGAAGCTGCCACTCCCCTCCTCATTACCATGAAGGAAGAGGAGGAGCTGCTATATCCCCCAGCACAACCATAAGAAAAATGAGGGAGAAGATGGTGGTAGTGATGTACAGGAAGTTGGCAAGAGATGGGGTGGTGGCATCTCAGCAGAGTCAATGTAGAAAGTGATGGAGGCCATGCATACCCTGTCAGAGGGGTGCTTCAGTGTTATCATATGAAAAGATATATTAAAATATTTACAAAGTGTGAAGGGTGTACTCAGTTCTGTGATATACTGTATTACATCAAGAACAGTGTAGATATCCTTTTAAGCACTTGGCATATAAATCTCTGAGAAACCAGATGGGTTCCAGGACATATATGCAAGTGTGTTCTTGCATGCACATCATCCACATAGGTGACACAAGAGACACAAGTGCATTTTCAGAGAATGCAGAACTGCCCTTACTTGGAGGGAAAGAATGATGTGGATACAGCCATATTTTACTTAATCTTCCTTTTCAGCAAAATTCCACATTCCTGATCAACTAAAAATGTTGCCTTAATTTCCGTGATATATATTGCCTCTTTAATTTGGAAGACAGTATTTTTGAGAGAGTGAGAAATGAAGAGCACATCTTAAGCCCCATTACACCATGTTTTCTTCTTTGGTAAAAGCAAGTGAAATAAATAAGAAGGTATGAGAGCTTTTCTCCTCACAGAGAAGTTTTCAGTGAGGGGCTGCTTTCAGTATGTTAAACAGTCTTGTGGACATCTGCCATGATTGGTTTTAATCTGACGGATAAAACGTCGGGATTAAATCTTGCTTTACACCTCTTTGTACTGGAGTCAGTAAAGTGACAGAACTACTCTGAAACAATGACACTACTTATTCCATCCAATATGCCATGTGGTAGATCACCCCCCTCTTTCTTTTTTTGTAGCACCAATTCTCCACAAAGACAATGAAGCATCTGGTGGGCTTTTCCTGTGTTCCTGTATATATACTGTGTGTGTGTGTGTGTGTGTATATATATATATATATATGTGTGTATATGTGTGTGTATATATATATATATATATATATATATATATATATAAGTATATATATAAAGTCAGTAATTTCACTCCACCGATCGCTTAGTTCTCCCCTGGTGCTATTTTTTGAGACTGGGTGTGCCAAACCCAGTGGTAAGAGGTCAAGAGGCCAAAGTGATGAATTTTTACGTGCCTGTTCCTTGTGTTTCTGCTCAGTCATGATTCTCTGTGCACTGCACTGCTTCTGAAAGGGAGTCGCTATGGGCAATTTGTTCTCCTGGCCTAGAGAGAATAGGGAAGCAGATGAGTTAAAACAGCATGCATGACTTCGAACAGAGGGGCACACAAATGTGTTCCTACAGACAAACAGAACGCTTCTGTCACCCCAGAGTCTTGGAGTGGCTCCTAGATTTGTGGCTTCTTGGCATCCAATCAAGTGAAAAAACTTATTTAAGAGCTCTTGAAAGACAGAGGGGGGGAATAAAGCTTCACTAATGCTCATTCTTAAAATATGGTGTAGTTAATGGTCTACGTTCATGGAGTGATACCCTACAGCTGTTTTATCATATTCAGTTTCCAACCAGCAGAGTCTGTATTTTGTGTTTCTTTTTTTCTTGCCATCTATTGGTGGAACGCTATTTCGTTGTTCCTATCAAATGATGAAAAGTGACATTTTCATGAACTCTGTCCTTCTTGTCCCTTACCCTAGAAGACTGGCGAGGTCTGATGACTTGTGCATATGTTTGGAGTTTGTTGTTTGTTTGCTCGCTTGCTCGCTTATTTTTTGTACCTAGATTTTAACTAGCAAATCTTACCTCTAGTCTAGACAGTACATGGCAGCTTCTCAGGTATGTTGCTGGGGAGAGAGGCTGAGAAATTGAAATGTTTTGTGTAAAGCAAACCACTCCAGTATTCCTGCCAAGAAAACTCCATGGACATGGAGTCACGAAGAGTCGGTCACAATTGTAATGACACAGACAGTTCAGCTAGCAAGGGAGCACGGTCATAGCACCTGTCCTGCATTTCCTTCTTAACTTGGAGAAAGAAAACTGATTTTTGGAGACTTAGAGTAGGCCTGTTCAGACAGGTATATAGATCACTACAGTATTTGCATCACTTCGGGTATGATTTAATTTGAACCAAATTACAGTATCCATGTGTGTTTTGACGCAGATGGCTGCATTCCTTCCTTGCTTAGAACCATCCCACTTCTTTTGGCCACAGCAAAGGGACTGCCTAAGAAGAGTTTTTAAATGGTATATCTTGTATTTTGTTGTTTTCACACCTGCTTTAATAATTTCTGTATCTACCTCTTGGTAGTGGGGTGGCAAAAAATCTTGTAAATAAATAAATATTTATCAATATCAATAAAAAAAGGTAAATAAATAAATAAATAAATAAATAAATAAATAAATATGTTTAATGAAATGTTTATTTACCATAAATCTTTTAAAAGATTTTTATAATGTACAGTTTTTAGCTTTCCAATATTGTATTTTTAATTATATAAACCACCTTGCATCCTTATTTAGGAGAAACACAGGATTTTTTTTTTAAATTAAGTAAAGTAAATAAATTGCACAGACCCTTAATTCCTATCCCAGAGACAGGCAGAAAGTGTTGCAAGTATGCTACGTTCAAATTCAGTTTGGCTTTGAATGGGCAGTTAAAAGACATTAACTTTACAAAACACTGAATCCCCATTTGTTGATACAGTCAATCCAGCTGCCTGTGATTTTAGGATTTTTCAGAACCTGGAGGCTGGCTAGGGGACTCTCATGATGAGCATCGGCACTTCCAGATTTACCACTGCAGCACTGAGGTCTGCATCCACTTGGTTGCAATTTGCTCTTCTTAGAAAATTCTGATTTTCCTGCCAAAAGAGATTCCAGATTGCTAGAAGGCTGGTACTACAAGGTTGGGAAGACAGTGGACTAAATCCAGTGGGATAAATACCCTGTCTTCCTGTGTAAGGAAATACTCTGGCACTGTCAGTTTATAACAGACCTCGCAGATGTTTTGGCTGCATGCATAGTTCTGTATTTTGTAGATATTTTTGATTGGAGAAAGATATTATACACAAGCATACAGGTATTTATCATTCTTAGAAACTGAAGAAGCTGCTTTATGCCAGATCAAATGATTGATCCATTTAGCCCAGTACTCCCAGTTCTGACTTGTGGTAACTCTTGTGGGACCCTTGTCCTCAGTCTTTACTGTCCATTCCATAGATCATGACTTCTAGTCTCCCTTTGGTGACCCTTCTTTTCTCTTGGTTCCTCTAACTCTTGCTTTATTTGTTTGGAACAACACGGCAATTATTAATAATAATAATAATAATAATAATAATAATAATAATAATAATAATAATAATAATAATAATAATAATAATAATAATAATGTGTATTAGTAGGTTGTTACTTGGGAGGTAACACTCTCTAGTTGATATCCTGTGTAGCAGACCATTTCAGATGGCTTGGTGCAGCTGGTGAGATCAGAGGCAAATTCCCAGTCCATGCATATCTTCTCCTTATTTCCACTCTCACTCGTGTCCTAAACTTCAGATTCACAAGACCTCCCCAGTCTGGCAGCCCAGACCTGCAAAATTACTTGGATAAGCTGAGAGACTAAAACAAGTAGGTGGATATGCCCCTGAGTTTAGATGAGAACTGTGTGCTCAGAATCGGAACATTTCAGTGCCGGAACATTTTAAAAGCCACATTCCTAACAAAAATGAACATTTGAATTATTGCATACAAACATATATCTTTTTTTGTCTGGACTTTCCTTCTTTATCTCATGAAACACAATTCTTGATCTTTCTGATGTCGTGTATCTTGACCACCAACTTTTTACAAAAGCTTGCTGTTTGTGAAGGCAGAAAATATTCAGTTAGACAACAAATCCCAGGGTGGTTTTTTTTCCTGATTTATTTGTCTTGCATTCCAAGATACCCTTTTTTTTTCTTTAAAACACTATAGAAAACCGAAAAGGCCAGTGGGTTTTTTTGGAGGATTTTAATCCCCCCCTTTTTTTAAACACTAACAAAAAAATCTCTTCGTATACAAGCGGGCTTGCCTTTAAAAAAAATAAAAGCCCTGCTTCTTATATCCCAGGTTTTCTGAAGTTTTCTGCTTGGGTGACTGCGATTTTGTAGAAATTGAAAGGGGGTGGAGTGGGGGAAAAAGAAATGCTCCAAATTGTATAAGAAATGAACCTTTTCGCTAATCACATCTTGTCTGCGAATAAGGCAATGTTTGTCTCTGAGAAATCAGAAAGCAGTACGATTATTTGGGGATTCTTTCTCTCTCTCTTGGCCCTTAATAATTTATGAATTTTTAGAATCTTATCCTTTTATTCTTTTTGAAGATATAAAACAGTTGTGAGGAACTGGGGGCTGGGGGAGGGGGAGAGAGAATGTTTCCCAAGCAGATGCCTTTAAGAGACAGAAATCATGAATTTCTTGAATTGCGGCCACTCTGGAAGTGGCTACAATGACTTTTCGACAGTGACAGTAACTGGGCCTTGTCTTTTTCCGAGCCCTTCTTCAGCCCATTCACTCTGGAAAGCTGCTTAAACGCACTTAAGCGCATTAGCATTTCGGTGCTCGCGGGGACCATATTGACCCTCGTTTGGAAAGTTTAAATGAGTGAAAGATGGAGCGATTTGTTAGGGCTTCAGAAAATCAGCTTTAGAGAGTGGCGGGGTTTTCCGCTTTGGTTTGTTCGGGTGCTTGTTCTAATCTGGTGCACTATTTAAAGGGGACCAGACTGATTTGTGACACATGAGTCCAAAGGGCTATTTTGGGGGGCTTGACCTGATTAGCTAATTTGTGCTTTGAATTTCAATGGCTGGTATCAGAAGTGGGAGGGGGGGGCGCACTTTGGGAATGGCTCGCTGGTGGATTACCTCACAGATAAGGGCATACAGACACAGATGGCAAAATGTTAATTACTTGCCAAAAGAGACAAAATGGAGTCCGAGGCAAATTGTGAGGATGTGTGGGAAAAGTGATTAGCTAGGCCTTTAACTGGGTGAAAATAAAAGGCACCGGCTGCCTCTAGGGACTCTGTGTAGCACTTGTCCCCCTCTCTTCTTAGCCTGGCAAGAAATACTCTGAACGATACCGGCTTTGTGTGTTCTCACTAATGCGATCACAGTGTAACTAGGTAGAAATTGCAGCAAGGAAAGCCCATTTTAGTTGATGGCCTGCTTTAAAATCTGGATGGAATTTTTCTTTTGTGAATGTTGTTTTGTAAGTGCATGCAAATGTTCATGTCTAAGTATTCGAGACAAACATCAGAGAGGCAACCTCTTTTTCTGAAAAGCAAGGGGAAAGGTGGTTTTGTTTTTAATTTCAAATTAAATTCAGATTCATACACAAGAAAACACTAGAAACTGAAGAGTACCTTTTTCTTACCATGCCAAAATTATAAAATTGGAATTACTTATATCTTCAGAGGAGGGCATAATTTTATTTCCATTAAGGTAGCATAGAAATACAGTGGACCCTTGTATAACAAAGGGTTTGTATAACATACAATCTGTACAACATAAAAAAAACTCTGCATATATGGGAAATGGGGTGGATCTGTACAACATAAAAATGGTATTACTCTGTTTTCAATGCATTCCTATGGAAAATTTGTATAAAGGAAAATTTGCTTAACATAATTTCATTTGTAAGTAAGCCACCTTGGGTCCCTCCAGGGAGAAAGGCGGCATAAAAATAAAGTTGTTTTATTATTATTATTATTATTATTATTATTATTATTATTATTATTATTATTATTATTATTATTATTATTATTATTATTATTATTATTATTAATTTGCCGTGTTGTTCCAAACAAATAAAGCAAGAGTTAGAGGAACCAAGAGAAAAGAAGGGTCACCAAAGGGAGACTAGAAGTCATTATTATTATTATTAGGAACCAATTTATTCATTTATACAAGGTACCACTGTACTGTAATAGTGTATTCCCAATTCACTGGCTGTAATCTGTTGTTTAATTAAATACGCTCCACTAGAGTCGGCCTATTTGAATCACTGGAAAGTGCAGAAGAGTTGACTCACCAATTCCTGACTCATTTAGTGGGTCTGCTCTGGTGTGACTTACTACACCAAGCAACACGATTTCAGCCACAGACTTGACAGATTGATTAGTGGTTCTTGTAAAAAGGAGTAAAGGCAAACCTAGAACATGAAACTCAATGTTGCAGTTTCTACCTGTGTCTTGGAAACTTGAGATACTGTACTGTATTATTAGAAGGAAGGCTATCTATGAGCGTTTATACACGACCCCTAAACTCCGGGGCAAATGGCTCCCAGCTCCGGAGATTAAAAATGTTTACCCACCAGCTCCGGAGTTAACAGGAAATTAAGTGCGACCCCACCCACTTTAGCGCGTCCCAGCGCAGCTTTCAGGTACCTGCTCTTTGGAGGTGAAAATTATTTGATCCGGTGTAAAGATAGTGAGTGCGGGGCTCTCCTTGCTTCTGTTTGTTGTTTTTTGGCTCCCGCCCCTTTAAGAGCTACTTTTACAGAGACAAGAGGCAGAACTAGGTGAGCTGCATGCTTTTCTTTCTCTTTTCTCCCACCCCTCACGCAGCCAGCAGCCAGGAAGTGCGGAGGGGGGTGGGGACACAGGAAGAGCGACAAACCCCTAAGATCTCTGGTCCGAATTTAAGTGGCCGGCAGATCTTAGGGGTCGTGTAAAAAGGCCCTATGTTGTTTTGCCTGACACACATAGAATTGTCTCCGTGTTGAGTTGAGGCAGGCTGTTAGTATTTTGTGTTTCTGCCATCAACTCAAGATATGCTTGTTTGGCATTTTTCTGATTATTTTATTGATTACTGACGTCATTGATTCCCCTTGTTTTGAATGAGTTGCTTTTTAATGGATTTTCTTTTCTTGTTTTAATTGTTTTTAATTATTTACCATTTTCCATGTTTTTGTTTGTTGCATTCATTTTTATTATCATTTGCTTTGAGGTTTTATTGAAAATGAAAACTAGTACGGAGATTATGAAAAATAAGTTGTTTGGGTGAGTTCTTTGGTTGTTGTCCATGCCTTTGTTATAAGCAAGTATGGTTCCCTAAGTGTGCATTCCATCTCTCTTAGAAGAAGAATTGTAGTTCACCTGATTTGCATGCAGGAAGCCCCAGGTTCCATTGCTGCCATCTGCAGCAAAAAGGATTGGAGAAGCAGGTAGCTGCAAGACCACATCTATGTCTGAGACCTTAGAGTCATTGTTGATCTGCGTACGTAATATTGAAAGAGGAAGTCTGATCTCCCATAAGGCAGCTTCTTGTATCCCTTATTTTCTGAAGGAGGGAAATGAGATGCTTAGTATCAGAATAAGGTTATCATATCTTATTCCACTGAAGTTCTGTAAATGAAATGAAAAACATTCTAGTAACTCCAGTCAAGAGGAATTGGAAAACTGTGAGAATCAACAAGCCGCCTGGAGAATTCTGAGACATGGTCCAAAAAGTAACATTTCCAAGACCTACTGAAGATCTGCAGTAGCAGACCAGATGAAACCTAGGGCCACCGTGTGATGTTTTTATAGAAGCACCGCTGTCATTTTTGTGTTTGCCATTTTTGCAATTGTTAGAGATAGGCATGAAGTGGTTCATCCCAATTCATAAAGGCGGTAGCACAGGTACGGGTGCTCCCCTCCCCCTCTTCTTCTGGCTCAATCAGCCACTCACCACTCACCAGCCTCCTGCCAGCACAAATGAGCCATCCTATCAACAGCTCTGGCATCTCTGCCCTAGCCTTTTGACTGATCTTCCACTCAGACAAAAGGGCAGGGCAGAGAAGTGTGTGTTTTGCTCCCGACCGGGAGATTAGCCAAGGTGGAAAAAGCAAGCAAGCTGGGCCTCTATATCGGCTAAAGTGGAGGGGTAGCAGCCGCATGAATGGGGATGAACCAGTTTGTGCCCATTTCTATTCTTGCTATAACCTCTGAAGCAGGACTCTGACTATAATTCATATAGGGGAGAGGCATGGCGTGTTGCCTCTTGTAAAACATATCCATCCTGCTATTGCAGAAGATGTAATCTAGCTGGTAGCTGTGTTGGCTAGTAGTAGCAAAAGTGAAAGCTGAGGTGTTGTAGCACTTTTAAGGCTATCTAGTTTGTATTTCTCATAAGCTGCTGAGTGTCCAAGAACATTTCTCCAGTTTATGAAAAATGCAAACTAGTTTAAACTAAAAGCCTGCTACACAACATATAGTTTCTCTTATGCATCCTGCTTTAGAAGAGATGTATGACTGCTCCCTTCACATTTCCTGCTAGTACTACAGTTTGCCAGCCTTTGTGCTTAGAGACACGGGGCCGAATTAAAGATAGAACCAAAGTACTGTCATTTTATCTACAATGACAGCTTATAAACTATAGACTGTATTAAAAACCACTTCTATCATTCCCTCCTCTTCTGAATGGACACTCATTTTGAGTCGTCCATCTGAAGGGCTTCATAGTCCTGTAACACAGCAATCAACTTAGGAGCAGCTGTCTTCTCTACAACCTTTGAAACAGTCAACTGTACAAACCGCAACAAACAAGGAATGCAAATCAAGAGAAATAAAAGAAGACATAAAGGAGCAATTAATAAACTTCCTAATGTTTTCATCCAGGTTTGTGACATGAAATCATTTATCCATTGCCATTGCATACCCTTCCACTCTTGCGTCGGATTAAAAGTTAACTGTTTAATTTCCGTGGCAAGCTGAGTCACAACCTTGCCCACGGGATCAATTTTTAAACAACAGTTCGTTAAATTAAATTTTCCACACACGCCATTCTCAGATGCTAATAAATAATCCAGAGCGAGCCTGTTTTGATAAACAGCTGTTCTTAATTGATCTGTCACTTCTGCTATAGTGGTAAGCGCAGTAGTGATGCGCTGGCCCACCAAATCCAAAACTGCTTGCAATCTGATTATTCTATTGAGCAAGTAGATGGGAGTTCGATATCCCCATGAACCATCCTGAGCCCAAGTGGCTGGACCATAAACACAAACAATTCTTTGAGAGTCCCATACATCCCCTTCATATTCCTCTGGGTTTTTGCATGGAAACCCTGCAAACGGAGTATCATCGCGCTTTTTTCCTGTTTAAAGGGCCATACACTGGAGCAGCCAAATACTGCTGTGTTTCTATTGGGACTAGAAAGAATGATGGTTTTATGAATGCTAGCACACAAGAACCAGACCATGAACGGGGCAAATATTCATAAGCCATATTTCCACAGACCCAATACATGTTCATAGGGGCTTTCCATACCTCCAAAGATGCTGAGTATATGTATGGCAGAAAAGTGACATTAAACTTTTCTGGTTGTGGAGCATTGGAAGGTGAGGTCCAAATGCCATCTTCCCAGGTTCCTATGCAGGTCAAATAACCCACTGGAATAGAACCATTTCGGGAAAAGCAGACACGACCCACTAACTGAGATGTGATGGCCCATGTCATATTCTGAGACTGGGTTCTCTTGGTAATATTACCAATTTTTGACATGTTATTATACAATTGTGGAGGGACCTCCATCGCCTCCCAAGGCCAGTCCTCACCAAAATTCGTGCCCCCACAAACATAACAATTTGTAACTCCTAGTTCTGTGGCTATTGACTGAGCCATTTCCAAAAATAAATTCTTGGCATGCTGAGAAATTTCAAAAGGACTCTCCTTCAGTTTCTCCACTGCATTTTCTACTGACCAAGAATGGCTTTTCTTTTCTCCATCTCTCACTTCTACATGGGTAATTGTCAAATAGGTAACTGGATCTCTGCCAGGTCCATCAATTCCAAAACCATATACTTGAACAGAGGGATGTGTGTCACTGATTACTAAACTGACATTGTTTCCTCCTATCCTGAACTGTGAGAGATGAGGACAACCTGGATAGCCTCCAGCTGTAAAGGCACACACACATCCCCATCCTGAACATAATTTGTTTGAACCACATGGTGCCCAAATTTCAGGGTTGCCTGCTTTGGCACCTTCATGGGGGTAGCACAAATATTTATGTTCAGATTTATATGTGTTTACCCATGCTGCGGATCCACAACGGGTTCCCATGCCCTTTCCTAGGGTATCACAGGCATTGAACCATATTACTGCCCGTCTGCCACTATGCTTTAACACAATAGTGGAATTCACATAATACAGAAGTCCACCACCTTCTGGGTTGTCCCTCCTGGGCTCTTTAGTTCTGGCCATTCTGGCCCACACTGTATAATTAAATTTAACTAGGACCTCAGGCCTGTAACAAAGATAGTCTCCAGATATACTTTCACATATATGATACATCATATCCTGATTCAAACATGTGGTTCCAGCTTGTTTGCACTCTGCTGGCTTCTGAGTGTAATATACCAGAGTATTTACTACTCTATTGCCTTGACTAGCAGCGATAATGCATGGGGTACACTCCTCTATACCCTCAGACTTGACAGCTAAACAAACTGGTACCAGAAATAAAAGAACAGTCTGATTTAGACATCCCACAAAACCTTTGCTTCCAGTTATAACAAATTAATAGCACTCCCAATACATATATTGGCGAAATAACGAACCAAACCCAGTTCGGGATGTCAACCCACATGAATATTCAGGTCCCTTTAAGAGTTTTGACAGCTGCGGAGCTTTTGACAGTCCGTGGAACGTTCACTGACAGCTCGTAGAACGCTCTTTGACAGCTGCTGCACTACTGGCGCACTGTCTCGTTTGCTGCAGTGCTTCAAAGGACTTAGAGGGAAAACACTGTTCAATTTCAAAGAAGGAAGAAATAGGGCACTTTTAAAACACAGTCTCGCACAGAATAAATGTTGCCCTCGCTAATCAGCTAAACCGAAATTGCTCGCCTTCTTGTTGAGAACTTCACCCTCCTCTTCTTATAGAGGGGCGGATTTGGAAGGCGGGAAATTCAAAAGCTGAAAGGAAAGAGTCAAGTTTTCTTGTCAAAGAAACCTCTCACCACGCACATAGGAAGCCAATATTTTACTTTGACTTCTATGTCTGAAGTAACTTTCTTAAAGGTCAGCTTCAAGCTGTCATCAGGGTTGGTTCGAACCGTCCACTCTTCTCCCTCGCTCGCTGGGGCAGCTCGTTTCACACGAGTGTGATGAATCCAGGCACTCACTTCGGAGACTTTGACAGCCGTTGGCGTCGACAATAACACCGTGAAAGGACCTTTCCATCTCGGTCGCAGGGGCTGTTGGTTCCAATCTTTGATCCAAACCGAATCTCCCGGTTCAAAGCGATGGAGGGGCTCCTGTAAAACCACGGGCAGTCATCCAAGAGTCCACCTGTGTAAGGAAGAGAGAGATCGGCCAAGCATCTGAAGATATTTAACATGTGTCAAAGAAGCTACACTCTCTGGGCGCAAGCCACATGAAATCGGAACTGGCCTGCCATATACAAGTTCGAATGGTGAAATGCCCGATTGGCTTGAAGGGGTGGTCCTGCTTCTAAAAAGAGCAATGGGTAGCATTTCCACCCAACTTTTGCCTGTTTCTTGTGTGAGTTTTGACAAATGACTCTTTAAAGTCCTGTTCATCCTCTCCACTCGTCCTGAACTCTGGGGCCGGTATGCTGTATGCAAATTCCATTTAATATGCAATGCCCTAGCCAGTCCTTGCAAAACATGGTGGATGAACCCTGGCCCGTTGTCAGAAGATAAAGTGCGGGGCATTCCGTGCCTCGGGATATGATTCCGCAAGAGGCAGCGGACCACTTCACTAGCTTTCTCAGTCTTTGTTGGAAAAGCCTCTTCCCATCCTGTAAATGTACACACTAACACAAACATATAACGGTAAAGTCCACATCTCGGCAATTCTGTAAAGTCCAACTGCATATCCTCAAAGGGCTCTTTCCCACTATATTGAATTCCAGGAGGTGGCAAGGGTCCCGTTCTGGGATTGTTCCTTTGACAGGTGACACATCTGTGTGAAATATTTGAAGCTAACTGACGAAGCTTGGCTATATAAAGATATGGGCTCAAATGTTGGTAAGCCACTTCGGGACCTTGATGAGTGCTGTCATGATGACTTTGAACTACCTGACGGGCTAAATTCTCTGGAACCCACAATTGTCCACTTGGCAATTTGTACCAGCCCTCTGGCGTCCTGTCAAACTCCTCTTCCTCTGCAAATTCATCCTCAGCGGACGAATAACATGGTGGGTCTGGTGGCAAAATGTCAATTGGAATGAGACTAAGTTGCATCTCAACTGCACCCTGGGCTGCCTGCTTAGCAATACGATCTGCCAACCTGTTCCCTCTCGCTTCAAGTCCTGGACCAATCTTATGCCCATGGCAATGAATGACTGCCACTTCTTTGGGTTTCCATACAGCATCTAAGAGTTGTAACAAAATGTCAGGGTGTGCTACTGATGTCCCTTCGGAAGTAAGAAGACCTCGTTCCTTCCAAAGTGCCCCATTAGCATGAAGTGTGAGAAAAGCATACTTGGAATCCGTATAGATATTAATACTCTCTCCTTCTGACAATTCTAATGCCCTAGTGAGAGCTATCAGTTCAGCTAATTGAGCTGAAGTTCCTGGGGACAACTGCTTAGCTTCGATCACAGTGTCTTCTAATTCCACAATGGCATACCCTGCCTGTCTCTTCCCATCAATCACTGAGCTACTACCGTCCACGAACCAAGTCCTCCACTCTGGGTGAGGGGTATCACGGAGATCTGGTCGGGATGAATAAACTTCATCTAATGTCTGTATACAGCCGTGTGTGGCCGGTTGGTCACTTATTGGGAAGAGGGTCGCTGGGTTTAAACCCTCCGTTGTCTGAAATGTAAGACCAGCTGTTGAAAATAATTTTTGACACTTCATCATGGCAGTCTGAGACAAGTGATAGCCTCCTTTGGCGTCTAACAAGGGCAGAATTGCATGCTTTGTGATACACACTGTGGATTGTCCGAAAGTGAACTTATCCGCTTTCTTTAAAAGCGCTGCCAGCGCTACAACTCCTCGCATGCAGGACGGAAGTCCTTGCTCCGTTGGGGTCAATGTCTCCGATAGATAAGCTACTGGTTGCTGCCAACTTCCTAATTTCTGACACAGAACTCCTTTTGCCACTCCATTTTCCTCATTGACATACAAATTAAAAGACTTGTTTGGATTCGGGAGACCAAGAGCGGGTGCTTCTACTAAAGCCTGTTTGATTGCTTTGAAGCTCTCTCTTTGTTCCGGACCCCACAAGAACTCATCACTTCCTCGTGGCGCAGTGGTTAAATGCCTGTACTGCAGGTAAAACTGTGCTCACGACCTGGGTTCAATCCCCGGTAGCAGGCTCAAGGTTCACTCAGCCTTCCATCCTTCCGAGGTCGGTAAAATGAGTACCCAGCTCGCTGGGGGGGCAATGTGTAGCCTGCACACTGTAATCAAAATTGTAAACCACCCAGAGACTACTTGTAGTGGTATGGGGCGGTATATAAGCAGAACACTTTTGCTTTTGCTTTTCCTCTTATTGCTAAATGCAGAGGTTTTGCTAAAAGGCTGAAATTTGGAATCCAAATTCGACAAAACCCAGCTGCTCCCAAAAATCCTCTGAGCTCTCTCCTATTTCTTGGTTCAGGGATTTGAATGATTGAATGCTTCCGCTCATCACGAAGTTGGCGCCTTTGCTGGGAAATGTCAAAACCTAAGTACCGCACTGTTTTTTGACAAATTTGGGCTTTCTTTCTGGTTACTCTATAACCTGCTGCTGCTAAATGATTCAAAAGATCAATTGTGAGCTGCTCACAGCCTTCTTTGGTTTCCGCTCCCGCCAAAATGTCATCTACATATTGCAGGACTATTTGGCCAGGTTTTCGGGGGAAATTGGCAAGGTCTGATGCCAGGCCCCCCCCCAAATAACGTACTCGAATTTTGGAACCCCTGAGGCAAACGCGTCCATCTGAATTGAGTTTTTGTACCAGTTTGGGGGTCTTCCCATTAAAAATCGAAAATATGCTGACTCTGTGGCGCTAATCTGCAGCAAAAATATGCATCTTTCAAGTCTAAAACTGTGAAATAAGCTGCCTCTGGTGGTATCAGGCTCAAAATTGTGTAAGGATTTGGGACATTCTGATGAAGAGGTTCGATAGCCTCATTCACCAAACGGAGGTCCTGCACCGGGCGAAATGTCCCATCCGGTTTTCGAACCGGCAACAAAGGAGTGTTCCATTGTGACTGACACGGAACAAAGATACCATGATCTATCAATCTCTTAAGGTGGACCCAAATTCCTTCCGCTGCGACTTTTCCAATGGGATACTGTGGCACTGAAACTGGACCTGCAAATGGTTTGAGTTGAACAACTATGGGAGGAATGTTCCGTGCCTTGCCTGGGGGGTTATCTTCTGCCCACACCTCAGGGTTAACTCTGTCCAGGAAATCTTGAGATAGCTGCACTGGCTCCTCTTGAACCACCATCAAACGCCATCTCTCTCTTAAGGGATACTCCAAACACATTTCACCTTCTGGTTCCTTGTTGTCAGTTGTTAAATGAATTTCTCCCTTAGGAGTGAAGGTGATTTGAGCTCCTAACTTAAATAGCAAATCTTGTCCCATCAAAGGAATAGGGCAATCTGGCATGTGTAAAAATTTGTGCTGGACGATCTGACCCCCTAATTTGCACTGTACAGGCTGCATGAAATAAGCGCGCTGCGCCTTTCCTGTGGCTCCCATTACGCTAATTGAAAAAGTCCTGTCTATGGGTTTAACAAGCTGAGGAATCACTGAATGACTGGCTCCCGTGTCCACAAGAAATTTGACAGATTCGTTCCCGGTTTGAACGCTGACCAAGGGCTCACGGGAACAAAAGCCCTGTCCTCTTCAATAGGGGACATCTTCTTCCAGAACCATCATGTTCTGGTATGGTGGGGTCCAGGCTGGACCCTGTCCTCTTTGGGGTGCTTGCTGAGCCTGAGCTGATTGTGCTTGAATCTGACTTGCGGGCTGAAATTGGCTAGCTTGTCCTTGATTCACCTGGAAATTCCTCTGCTGTTGGTAATTAAAGGGGCCAGGCGCTGACTGTCGATTTCCTGGCTGATTAAAGCTGGACGAAGCGGGCGCTGAATATCTCTCAAAAGCCGGAGGCTGCCAGGGGCGGCGTGGACCCTGACTAAAGCCTCCTTGCCTTTGATTTTCGGGGTTCCTATAACAATCTTTACGCCAATGTCCAGTCTGTCCACATAGTGCACATTGATTTTTTTAATAATGGTCCACACCGGTTTCCTGGAGCATTAAAATTGCGGGTCTCGGGGACTTGATTCAAAGCCATCACTTTCTTAGTCTGTCCTTTACTTTTTGGGCAACTTTGATCTTCCTCCCTGTTATTGAATTTAGTTTGCGCCAATTGGAGCATCCATTGCAATGTTTGTCGCATAAAATTGGCCTCTTTCTGAATTCTTTTTCGAATATCTGGAGCAGATTGAGCTATAAAAACTGTCTTCACTATATTCTCCATTCCAGGATCCTCAGGATTAATGGGAGGATATCTTCTAAATGCCTGATACAATCTGTCCAGAAAAGCTCCTGGTGACTCATTTTGCTTTTGAACTATGTCGTTCACTTTTGACATATTAATCTTTTTCCTGCCAGCTGCTCTGATGCCCTGAAGTATTGCTGTATGATAATTTCTCAAAGCAGTGCGTCCTGCATCTGCATTATAATCCCAATCTGGTGCAGTGTTTGTCGGAACAGCGGCTTCCGCTTGTGCAGGAGTGTCCCCTAAAGCTATGCGGGATTTCCTAGCCTCCTCGAAAATCTTCCGGGTTTCTTCTGAATTAAATAAACCTCTCACAAGGTGCTGCACGTCCTCATAAGTGGGCATGTACACATTGAAAATACTAGATATAGTTTCAAAATTCTTATCAGGGTCATCTTCTAAACTTGGTAGGGTGTTTTTCCAATTTATAATGTCACTTGATGTAAACAGGACGTGCTGCATCGAATATGTGCGGGGACCCTGCTGATTTTGGGGCAAGGGGTCGTACACTCGCCTTAAAGGCATGACTTTTGCCTGCTCCTCAATTCTCTTTTTCTCAAGAAATTCCTCATGTCTCCTTGCTGCATCGTATGCCCTTAAGAGATATCGCTGTCTTTTTGTCCAGTTTCGTTCTCCTGCCGCTTCTAATGCAAAATTTCCTACTTCCATCACTGATTCCCGGTATTTCTTAATTAAATCGGCCACTCTTTGATGGTCCGCTTCACCCCATTCAACATTTCCTTTTATTCTGTGACGAAATTCCTCCTCACTCTCCTCCTCCTCATCATCATCCTTTTCATCTTTTTCATCTATTTTAGGGGCTCCTTTCCCTGCTTCAGGCTCATCTTTTGGAAGCTTGCCAGAAGGTCCTAACTGTGGGAGATCTTTAGATGTGGGAAGATTACCATCTATAATGGGTGCCTTTGGAGGGGAAGCGGGCGCTGGACCTGGAGGACGTAGTACTGCGGGGGGGGGACCACCGGGTTCCCTGGAGGGATGGCCGTGGCGTAAGGAGGCGGTGGGGTAAAAAACATCATAATCTTCAGGACGGCTTTCTAAAGCTGCCTCCTTTTTCTTTAAGGCTAACAACTTAGCCTGTGGTGGCAATTCTCTACAGAATTGAATCCATGAGGGATTTTTCTTCACATTTCCTTTCCAAACCTCGATGTAGGGAATATGTTCAGGGCAGTTTTTAAGAATTTTTAACCACAGATGCCGAATAATGCTCTCATTAAAAGTCCCTTGAGCCGGCCAATCCACCTGCATCACTGGCCACTCTATTTGACATAAAGTCTCCATCCTTTCCTTCTTCATTTTGATGCCAAAGTCATAATTCTTGGTGGCCGTATGCCAGTTCAAAAGGAAGCAGTCTAATGGGGTTGTGGGTTTGCTGGAGTTTTGCCCCATGATTTTTAATGATTTTATTTAAACTATGTTCCTATATTCTCCCACACAATGCCACTGGACCCGCTCCTAAACTCTTTAAACAATTTTCATACACACAACATTCGATACTGACTGTGATCTGTTGGGTCGCCCACAAACAGAAACTGCACAGCCCAGACGTCGCTCGGCCAAAGGGAATTCTACACCCCGACCTTCCATGCATTCACACATTCATTGGGTCAGTGGCCACACAAATCACCCACATTTTCAAAACCGCCTCCCAACCTAGTCTGGATCCCCCTACCTATTGAAAACCTTTTTTCCGCTAGTCTACTTTGACAGCTGAGAGCTCCTTCTCGCTGTCCACACCAAATAAATTCCCTTATTTCACACGGGATGTTAGAGCACGCACTGCTCCTCTCCTCCCCCAAAAACCTCAGAACCGTCGTTCTGTTACTCTTTTACACACCAGGGGTTCAACCCCAAAATTAGGAAACTTAGAGACAAATTCTCTTCCCACTCTGGACTGGTCCCATATCTTACCAAATCTCTTAAGGGGTCCCCTCTCCGGCCGGCCAGCGTTTTCTCCCCGAGCTGTACCGTCTCCGCCACTACGTTGAACGAAAAAGTTCCCCTTTTCAAGTGGAAAGGTGTGCACCGGAGCTCTTCGTCCACCGCTGGCTGTTCGGAACCGCTTGGCTTGGCCCCTCGCTCCAAAAGGGGAGGGCAATCCCGGACGAGCCCCCAGATGAAAGCTTCACCTCGGGTTACCTTTGCCGCTATTACGGGAGCCGAGAGTTGAAAGAACACGCCAAGGTTCAAAGGTACAGAGAAAAAGCTTTAATTCGCTGCAGCGAGGCGCCCAGCTGAATTTCAGTCGGAAAACTGGGGCATTGAACAAAGAAACTCTACAGTCTTTATAGAAAAACATTCTCCTAGCACCCCTCCTTTATCAGAATAAACAAGGATGCATCTGGGCGCTGTAAATCACCCGCGTACAACAAAGAAAACTTCAAAAGATACATAGTTATCACATCGTTACAAATCAATTATCAAGGGAAACACACACAGGATACTATTAATCTTGCCCTCTAGCGCCACCTGTCATGCAGTTCCTGGAACTCTCCGCTTTGCCGCCTAAAGCATTTGACAGCTCTATTGATATATCGATGTTTCGATGGATGTCTGGCTTATCTCTCACGGGGGGGGGCTTTTACTGGTGGCCTTCCCACACAGATAAGTGTTTGTCCGGTAATTTTATGGCCTGATATCTCATGACACAGGCTTGGGGGATAGTGTAGTGCTTTGTGTTACAGTTCAGTGAAGGGGAGAGAGGTGAATTAAGGGACACGGGGCCGAATTAAAGATAGAACCAAAGTACTGTCATTTTATCTACAATGACAGCTTATAAACTATAGACTGTATTAAAAACCACTTCTATCAAGAGAAATGGACTCTAGCCTTTCCTGCTTTGTCGTTGCAGAATCAAAGCAAAGCACTGGAAAACTTCCTTGTGTTGTTAGGAAATGATAGCAGTAACATAAATGATTGTAGAGTTTGACATATTTAATGTAGAAAAACAAAAGAGGACATGCAGGGGTGAAGGAACAAACAGTTTTACAGTATCCACAAATGTCTGTGAAGATTCTCAGTCATCCAGGTGAGGTTATCTGGAAGCTGAGTCATGGCAACTGGACTTCTTTTCTGACGAAAAGACTGATGAAGCTGCTTGCAGCAAAAAGTTTCAGTCTCTCAAGAAAAGACGTCCAGTTGCCATGACTCAGCTTCCACACTGTCTACAAATGTAAACCTGAATAGTCCCGACTGCTGTCAAAACTGGAGAAATGTATCCCTTATAACTGAGTTCACATTCAGAATCATGTGCCTTCATGCTTTATTTTAGTATTTTCAACAACTAATTTTTTACCAAAAAAGTAAAATTGTTATCTCTAATCTTTTAAACATATTTTAACAACCTGAATCTCTCTCTCTCTCTCTCTCTCTCTCTCTCTCTCTCTCTCTCTCTCTCTCTCTCTCTCTCTCTGCTTGTGCACATGTGTTTTTTCATGTTTTCCTTCAACAGACACTTTGTACAAAGGCTACAATGCAGACGGTCCGGGCTGCTGACACTAATGAAGTAGTCAAACTAATATTCCGTGAATCAGATAATGACCGAAAGGTATGTAACCAAAAGCAAATATCATACTCCCTTCTGGTCAGATTCTCAGGTTCCTAGGAACCAAATATTTGTTAATTAAAGTGAACTAATATAAAGGTGAAACACTAACTGAACCCAATAAGATGCATCAAATGCACATCCACACGGAGGGGACAGGCAAAGATTAAGGAAGGCAAAGATCAAGGGGGACAGATGGAAGTGCACAACATATGTTTTCTCTGTACCTCTTAACGATGATTGCAAGATGGTGAAAGTGAGTAGGTGAGGAGTTGGAAGTGGGGGGAAGCTTCAAGGATCAAGAAGGTTATCCAAAATGGAGCAGAGTGGGATGAATAGTAAATTTGTCAACAACGGTATATAGAGCAGAAAAAAACAACACAGTCATCCATTTTCCAGTGGATTTAGTCACCCACAATATCCCTCTAGAATGAATTGGAAAATGCTAAACAAATTGTTTTAGGTACAAACGCTCTCTCCTTTCCAGCAGTGTGTCTCAGGAGCTAGCTGTGGTCCACATGTATGTTATCCACTAATGCTTACTCTTGCACCTTCATGCTTGGGCCTAGTTTTCACTAAGGTGATAAACCTACTTTGGCATATGAGGATTTGTATATTTCAATATGCCTCCATAGTAAACATTCCCTCTGTATGGAGAACTTGCTGTCAGTGTCCTGAGCCAAACTGAGAACTATCCCCGAGCCTCTAAAGTTTCTTTCCAGCACATTCAATGGGAATTCAATTGAGAAGGAAGCTATCTGAAGACTTCTCTCAACTTAATGTGAAGTAGAGGGAACCCTGTTCTCTGAATCAAGGACCGCCCCCTTGCTCATCTCCTTTTCGTAAATGCTGGTTCCAAGGAAGAGCCCTCAGAAACAAGGCATGATGGGATGGACAGTTTTTGAGGCGTTTTATTCCAAGACACAAAGGACTCCATAGAGTACCTTTCCTGTCATGCTTCATTCCCAACCCCTGCCCCCCTTGGAACCTCTCTAGTCCATCTTGGACCTTCTGGGCAAATAGGAAGACAAGATATTTAAAAGAGGGTTGTCTGGTTGAAATCCAGACTGGTGGTCCTGCTTACATGAGTATACCTCATAGTACAATGATGATGATGATGATGATGATAATGACGACGACGACGACAACGATGGTGATTGTGTGCTGTCAAATCAATTCTTACTCATGCTGACCTTTTCATATCAAATATGTAATAAGAAAATTGGCCCTATACACCCTAAAATTACATGGATCCTTACTCTCAGGATTTGTTGTGTGTTTCCTTGAGTAAATTAATTTTAAAAACATGGTTTAAAAATGCAATCTGAAAATGATTATGTTTTTAACACTCTCCTTCCTTTTCTCCCTTCCCTAGGTTATGCTACAGTTAGAAAAGAAACTGTTTGACTATTTTAATCAAGATGTTTTTAGAGATAACAATGGCACTGCGGTGAGTTTTCAGCTCTAATAGTATATAAATATAATGTGCTGCTTTTGGAGATCTGGTGCTATAAGATATATCACTGGAAAATGCTGACATTCACATTATATCCATCGTGGCAAACTCACTGGGGCATTTTTTTTGGCTTGGTCTTATTTTTAGTTTTTCTTAGCCTTACTTATGGTTACAAAATAAACCTGTAAGGTAGCTTGCATCCTAACTGTTTAAAACAAAATTGAGAAACAAAGGATTATATGAGCTGTAACTCACTCTTTCCTGAACTTACACTGGCTAGCTGCCTCAGTTTTCTCTAAAGAATACCTGAGGGCTGCTAAATTATGGATACCTCAGGATTTTGGGTGAGGGGTGGGGAGATGGACATCAAAGCACAAGTCTAGTTTCAAAAGTTTCAACTCCGACATTTCTGTGCATACTGTGCTACCACTAAGTATTTTAAAGGGACATTTGTTGAATTGCATCCAATTTTCAGCAAGTTTACAAAAAGTTTGGGCTCATTTTTGACAGAAGTAGATATATTTGCCCTGGTAGGCAATATACACCTGTGAATGGATGTAGAGATTAAGTTTTTTTCCTAGATATCTCTGGCCTTCAGTGTCATTAACCATGATGTCCTACGCTTAACTGAAGTAGGACAGGGGAAAATGAACTGGCGGAAATGGTGTTATGGTTCAGTGTTTTAGTGAGAAACAGATCCAAAAGATAATACTGGAAGATCTCATTTTGCCCTATAGGTATTGGCCTGTTCTGTCTTACATGCTGCTGTAGATTACACAACAACCTATGGTACATCTCTTCCAAAGATGTAGCTTGTCATTATGCAAGATATCATGTATCTTGTTGACCTCTACAGTTCCTAGATATAAATTCTATATAGGTGCCTAGAGAATAAGCAAGCTGGAGCTCAATCCAGATAGGATAGAGATACTATGAAACCTATTGATCTAGACAGAAGTGTGCAACTCCTCCTGCAACTGGAGTTGAACAGTGTTGCATTACTCCTGAGTGGCCAGGTTCACCGTCTTGGGACCTCCTGCATTAAAGGCTTGCTACTACCCCGGAGGCACATATGGCACCCATTTCCAGAATCTCCTTTTCTCGGTTCCAGCTGATTTGCCAGCTGTGACCCTGTCTCACTCTCTAAGCCTAGCCACTGCCATTCAAGTCTGATTTGCATCCAGATTAGTCTGCTCTGATACATTCTACATGGGCTGCCTTTAAAGGTAATTTGGAAGCTTCAGCCAGTACAGAATGTAGCTAGACATTTTTCCCCTGCAAACTTTTGGAGCAGAGAACTTCTATCCTCTATCAGGTTTGATACCAGTGTATTTCTAGGACCAATTTTAAAGTGGTGACCGATGGTCTCAGAAACCCTGAACAATCTCAGGAACCACCTACATCCATATTATGAAACTAGAAACAATTTTAATACGCACAGTCTTCCTCTGGCTCTGTTGGACTGCATCTTAAAGGTCTGGTTTTGCTAAGAGCTTTTTATTGAATAAATTTGTCAGTCAATAATGTTAACTGCTGCTTTTCTCTATATAATACAGTTGATGGGTGTTTAATTGTTTTACAGTACATGTTTTAAGTTGTTACGATTTTGACATAAACTACATTGATTGGCCTTAAGAGACCTTTAAGCTCTGGGAAGCAAATATAAAAGTGCATAGATATATAGATAAATAAAATACCAATATACTTGCATGTAGAAATGTGTGCTGATTGGCTGTTGAACTGTTCTTCTCTTTCCCCTTCCCTTTGAGTACATCCCACGTATACTTACAAAATAAGCACCCAGGTGTTCAGGGCTCATATCAGCTACCTTCCAAAGTGAAGTTTTCCTTTATTTATTTATTTTTAGCTCTTGTATACCGCCCTATTCCCACAATGGGGACTCAGGGCGGTTAACAACATAAAAATAGAAAAACAGATAAAATCAGACAGAAGCAGTAGGCAACAAATTTGCTAAAAACAATTAGATCCAAAATTAAATAGGCGGGGAGGAAGAAGAGAAAGAAAAAAGAAAAAACCGAGTCCCTAACCCTCGCCATAGGCCTCTCGGAAGAGCATGGTCTTAAGGCTCTTCTTAAACGCCGCCAGCGAGGGAGCTAGCCGTAGTTCACCTGGGAGTTTGTTCCAGATTGCCGGTGCCGCCACCGAGAAAGCCCGACTGCGAGTACGCACTTTTCGGGCTTCCCTCGGGGGGACCGTCCGCAGGGAAAGGGCGACCGAGGCACGGGTGGGTCAGGCCAGATCTAATTGTCTGGGAAGACGCTCCGCCAAATAAGCCGGGGCCAAGCCATGGAGGGTTTTGTAAACCAAAACCAACACCTTGAACCTTATTCGGGAGGCAACGGGTAACCAGTGTAGGCGAGCCAGGATGGGGGTGGCGCGATCATAGCGACGCGCGCCAACCACCAGCCTGGCCGCCGTATTCTGGACCCGCTGCAATCGCCGAACAAGGTTCAAGGGGAGCCCCATGTAGAGAGCGTTGCAGTAGTCCAGCCTCGACACGACCAGCGCCTGTACCACTGTCCTCAAGGAGCCCTCATCGAGGTACGGGCGAATCTGGGCGATAAGCCTTAGGTGGTAAAAGGCCGACCTGACCACGGCTGACACCTGAGAATCCAGGGTCAGATCCGGGTCCAGGACGACACCCAGATTCCGCACTCTTTGCGCCAGCTGGAGGGCGGACCCATCCAGACTGGGAAGAGGGCCACAGTACCCCTCCGACGAGCCCCCGAAGAACATAACCTCGGTCTTGCCTGGGTTGAGCCTGAGCCTGTGGGTCCTGGTCCAATCCAGAACCGCGGCCAGGCAACAATCAAGGGTACGGACGGCCTCCACTGCACCGGTGGAAAAGGAGAGATAGAGCTGCGTGTCATCAGCGTACTGATGACAGCAGACTCCATAACTCCGGATGATCTCAGCCAGCGGCTTCATATAGATGTTAAAGAGCATTGGGGAGAGCGACGACCCCTGAGGCACCCCACAAGAGAGTGTCCAGGGTGCCGACAACTCACCACCCAAGCTCACTCGCTGGATACGGCCCCCAAGGAAGGACCGGAACCAGGCCAGGGCCTGGCCCCCAATCCCAACCTCCGAGAGCCGTTCCAGCAGGATACCGTGGTCGACGGTATCAAAAGCCGCTGACAGGTCGAGAAGGACCAGCAGGGTAGAGCAACCCCTGTCGGCCCTCCTCAACAGATCATCATGCAGCGCGACCAGGGCCGTCTCCGTCCCATGATGCGGCCTGAACCCGGACTGGAAAGGATCCAGGACATGGTTCTCCTCCAGGAACGACTGGAGACGCAGGGCGGCGACTCGCTCGATCACCTTGCCCAAAAAGGGAACATTGGCTATGGGACGATAGTTGGACAAATCGTCCACAGCCAAGCCAGGTCTTTTAATAATGGGCTTCACCACCGTCTCCTTCAGAAGACTGGGAAAAATCCCGTCCCTGAAGGAGGTTGAGGCAATCAGTGAAGCCCATTTCGGCATGCTCCCCCCTGCGCTCTTAATCAACCAGGAAGGGCAAGGGTCGAACGGAGAAGCCGCAGGCCTGCAATGTCCCAGTGCCCTGGAGGCATCCACCGGTGTAACAGGCCCAAACTCAACAAACCGAGGCGACCGAGGCGGCCCGACACTGGCCATGACAGAGGCCGGATCAGGGCAACCGGCATCCAACTCGGAACGGATGGCCTCTATCTTAGATTTAAAGTAGGCTGCGAATGACTCACTAGTGAAATCACTAGGAGGAGGCCCGGGCGGAGCGGGATTGGTGAGGTCTCGGACCACACAGAAAAGTTCCGCTTGACGATTCGAGGCCTCACCAATTCTCAGGGCGGCAAAAGATCTCCTAGCCGCCCTTATCGCGCGAGAGTAGCGACCGTTCAACGCCTTAACCGCAGCCCAATTCTGAGCCGTCCGAGCATTCCGCCATCTGCTCTCTAGCCTTCTCCGCTCTTGCTTCATCGCCCGTAGCTCCTCGGTAAACCAAGGGGACGAACGGGCTCGGCATCGGATCAGGCGCTTGGGGGCGATCCGGTCGACAGCCCCAGCCACCTCCTCAAACCAACGTTGGGCTAGGGAGTCGGCCGGATCGTCATCCAAACCGTCTGGTACATCCCCGAGGGCCTCCGAAAACCGCACAGGGTCCAGGAGCCCCCGGGGGCGGGCCCAGATGGACGGGCCCGGCTCCCCGCGGGGCGGGGTGGCTACCGCAAGAGAGAAAGTCAGTAGATAATGATCTGACCATGACACGGGTCGGGCCGATAGTCTCCCGACCCTCAGATCAAAACCCCGCGATGTGGAGGCAAAAACCAGGTCCAGGGTGTGTCCACCAATATGAGTGGGTCCAATGACTAATTGGGGCAGGTTCATGGAGGCCATGGACTCCATGAATTCCAGAGCTACTCCAGACAGCCCAACCTCGGCGTGCACATTGAAATCCCCCACCACCAATAGGCGGGGGGACCTCAAAAGTGCCGCCGAGATGAACTCGGAGAGCTCCGGAAGGGAGAGTGCAGGGTCGCGGGGAGCACGGTACACAAGCACTACCCCAAACCTGTCCCTTTGGCCCACCATAAGGTGGAGACATTCCAAACCCGGACTCACCAAAGTCGCGGATCTACTGACATGAAAAGAATCCCTAAAGACCATAGCCCCCCCCCCCCCCCCCCGCCCCTTCGACCTGCCCAGCTGCTGCAGACGGTAGCCCTGGGGGCAAAGGAGGGCGAGGGAAGCCCCACCCCCCTCGCCCACCCAGGTCTCCGTGATGAAAGCCAGGTCGGCACGCTCGTCCACGATAAGATCGTGGACAAGAGGGATCTTATTATGTACCGACCTGGCATTAATAAGCAGACAGGACAGGTCGGAGGGACAGGCGGTTTGGATCCCAGCCATTTGGCGGTGAGCCGACGGATCAGAACGGGGGACAGACAAAAGATGTCTGTCCCGAGTTCTCCTTATCCGATCGACCCGCCGGCCCACAGCGTATCTCCCACGGCCCGACACCACCCTGATAGAGCACCCAACGGGCTCCATGAGATCTCAACGGTCAAGGGCCCAGACCTGGCAATGCCAGGAAAAAATAAAAATAAAAATAAAAATAAAAATAAAAATAAATACAAGATAAGACAACCTAAGACAATAACCAAATGACCAAGTAACAAAGCAAAACAATAAAAATAGACACTAATGATAATAAATTAAATATAAAAGGTCAAGGGTAGCCCACAGGGAGATGGAATAGGTGGGGAGGAAAAAGGGGGGGGAGGAGGAAGGAGGGGGGGCAACAGTATCACATGGCAGCAAACGGTCGTAGACGTTGGACTCAAGGGCGCAACAAAGAGGCTCGGAGAAAGACCACCACTAGGGTCAACAGCCTCATGGCTCAATTGGTCCCAGAAGAGGGCCACTCCGGGCCAACCTGCACCCTCGGTTCATAGGGAGTTCAGCAATCAGATGGTACAGCCAAGCGGCTCACAGCTTACAACTAGGCCCCTCCTAGTAAAGTGGTCCGAGTAAAGTGGTCCAGGGTTCCGGGGTCCAAGGCCGGTCCTCAAGCCGGCTTGATGGTGTATCCTCGATAGCCCCAGCGATGGCACCGGCGGCCAACCCACCGCCCGAGAGACCAACCCGACGGGGGGGGGAGGCTACGGCAGAGATGGAGAAACCGTGCCTGGCCCCACCCCCCCAGCAAGAGACGCCAAAGGCTGACCCGCCAACCAAGAGCCAAAACCCCCCAGGGCAGATACGGCGGCCCCCCCCAGGGGGCTATGGCGGCCGCCCCGCCATCCGATGGTCCCGATGGTGGCACCGGCGGCGAACTCGCCGCCCGAGGACCGGCCCCCCGGGGGGGGGCAGGCTGCGGCAAAGATGGACAGTCCGCGCCTGGCCCCACCCTCCGGCAAGAGAATCCTTGGTGATTCTTTCCTCCTTAACCTGCACACCTCTCTCCCTTATTATTTCAATAACTCTGACACACTTAACATGAACCATGTTTCCCTCTCTAATAGTTTTAAATCAGGTTCTAGACAAACTCGAGTAGTCCTACTTTGATATTAGGCCAATAGAAAGTTTTTATCTTTCCCAGTATTGACGGAAAAACAAGTCTATATCACAATTAAATTATTTTCTGCCTAATCATGTGGAATGCATCATCTATCTATCTATCTATCTATCTATCTATCTATCTATCTATCTATCTATCTATCTATCTATCTATCTATCTATCACTGCCATTTGGCCTGAAAGCAACTCTGGGCAGTGAACAAGTAAGAAATACAAAACATAATACATAAAACATATAAATAGTGAATACAAAAATCACAGTAAAGTAATCTAACATAAAGTAATCTAACATAATTCAACCGCATCCATATAAATAACAGGGCAAACGTGAGAATAAAAATGAAAATGAAAAAAAAATAGAAGATAAAAAGTCAGAAACAGGGGCAGGTTAAATGAACTACTGTAGTTTTCATCATCTTAATTGTGGTCATCATTCCTTGAGAAAAGACAGCCATGCTTTTAAATGGTATTTGAATGCCTCCAGTGAGGGAGGGAGGCAGATTTCAGAGGGCAGCTGGATCCAAAGTTGAGGAGTGACCAACAAGAAGGCCTAGTTCCTCATTATCTCTTTCCGGGCCTCCCTTGGGGTCAGTATCTTCAAATGCCCAGCCTGCGATGAACCAGTGATACAGACAGTTCTTATTTATGTCTTTCTGTTTTTCAAAAGATTGGATTGCAATTTCTTTTAGATTGCAGACATTGTTTAGTACGGGGACCTGCTCCGATCAAAATATTTTTCTCCCTCATTGATCTATATGTATGAACATTCTTAAACTGTATCCGGCTGAACTCAGTAGGACTTTGTGGCTGTAATATTGTATACATCAGTCTGAGAGTAAATCCAGACATATGAAGATATATGTAGAATTACTCAGTGAGGCTTGCTCCATTATAAAGGGGAGCATAGGAGTGCAGTCTTGACCAGGGTTTAAAATAAGTGAAGCATTGAAACTACCAGCACAATGGTCTTTTTATATGCATTGCACCTGCTTTTGAAAAAGTGAAATTAGTAATTCAGAAATGGATAAAGATATTTTAATTCCATTCTACATACAAATAAGATTCAGTGCATCATTTGAAACTCTCTAAAGGCACCATGAAAGTAAAATTGTTTGTGTGCATGTGTGTGTATGTGCATGCACATGCATTGATGTGGGATTGGGATGTGCACATGTGAATGCACATGTATGTAACTTCTGTAACTAAATATTGATTAAAGAAATATTATGCAGCAATAATTATTTAATAATTTAAATAATTAATTTAATAATTAATTATTAGATCAGCTACTTGTTGAGTGAATGTTGTAATCCAATATGATTTTGTCTTGAGTTAGCGCCAGTACTTTGTCACAAAAAAGGGTTTTTTCATTATCATTTCCACGTGGTTGGTAGAGTTGAGAAAGCAGATTTTATTCCGCCATTGTATCTTATGATAGGGAATCATACTGTGCTACAGGGCGGGTGAAGGAATTATTTTTAAAAAATACATTAGAAGCTGTAGTGATACATAGTAGATATTTTTCCACACCTGTAAATCTACCTTATACTAAACATGACCCTGAACTTCAGCAAATCTGCAATCCTCATTGTAAGCCACAAACCTCAAGAGTATTGATATTTGGAGCAGTAAATCAGACTGATAGAGATCTACTATCCAGACTAATTTTTGAGAACATTGGGCATTGATTAGGATGTCCATTTACTGTAATAAGAATGCAGTTCTTCTTTCACTTCCAGCATCTTTATAATGTATCTGCTTCCATTTAACGCAGAGTAATTCATGTGCCATTATTTCCTTCTCATACTGGTTATCCAGCCTAGTTCACCCACTAAGTGTGAAGAACTGCTGTAACTTTAATCATATCTGGGAATCTACATGTAACGTTTAAGGGGTATCAGCTCTCAGCTCGTAATGAAGATGCTCCTAAAGCAGGTGAAAAGTCAATTTCCGTTAGTGCTAGATAACTACCTAGGAGGGGAGAATATTTGCCCCTGCAGAGGTTTGTGGAGACATCTTCCATGGTTCCTTATCCTGAGCTTATGTAAATTCTAGGCCACTGTTGGCAAACCTATGACATGGGTGCCAAAGGTGGCACTCAGAGCCCTTTCTGTGGGCATCTGACATCACCCCTTTACAGCCACCTGTATTCAGATTAAATTGCTTTATTGGCACTTTGCAAAAAATAGTGGTTTTTGAATCACCTAAAAGGTATGCCATCACTGTTCTAGGCTTTGGCTTATAATTTTCAGTAGAGTGCTAGTTCACTAGAAACACCTGTATAATGATCATTGTTAATGAGGGAGATCAACATTTCTTCTTAGGTGTGCTTCTGTTCAGTTCTTTTCTGATTCTAAAATCAGTTTTAATCATTATAATTTTATCTGTGTAGCACTTCAGTACCAGCTGGAGTGCTCAGTGAGTTAGGTATCTGGCTATGAAACCAGAAGTTATGAGATCAATTCCCCACTGTGTATCTCAGAAGAGCCAGCCTATGCAGCCTTGGGCAAGCTACACAGTCCCAGGGCATAGTCTGCCCTCACAAGAAAATAGTAAACCAGTTCTGAGTACTGTCAACTTAAAAAAAACACCTTGAAAAGTGTTGTTGTAAGTCAGAACTGACTTGAGGGCACACAAATAAAATTAGCATATCAATACATGTAAATGCCAAGATTGATTCTTTGTATTTATAGTAAGTAATGGGGTACAAGCCGCCTTTCTAATAACACATGGGTTAATTTCCTATGCATGTCTCTTCACATCTTTGCTGGCAAAGATGTATTATACAGACCAGGTCCTTTAGAACATTATATTTCAAAATTTGTTGCCATTTCATTCATGCTCTGGGAAGCAGGAAATCTTCCAGATCGTGAATGGAAGAAAAAGATAAATGATATAATGAGCCATTGGAGATAATCTAATCTTCATGGTCTAGTTAAACACGCCGCACCATGATCACTAAAAACAAACTACCTATCTGAAAGGATAAATGTTCCTGGGCCAAATTCAACCCCCCAAAAAAATCCATCGCATCCTTCATCACACACCAGCCTTGTACCAGCCTGACAGAAATTTAATTCAAGCTGGCTCCTGAAAATAATTATTGTATTTTAAGAGTAGTAATCATTGGTCGGGACATGATTGAATGTGTCCATGCCTATTGACTTTTTCTATGATTTATAGCTTTGTTTAGTCGATATTCCCATCGAAATTGTATAATTAATTATAAGTGGGGCTGTCAGGTCTGCAGGATGGAGTGCCTTGATGAGTATTTGGGAAGATTAAATTTTCCTTAGCTATACCGATGCAAGGCTTGGGAATTTTCACAGCCGTGTGCTTGTTGGATAGAGATGTTTTTCTTATGTGTATAGCAACTGCTTTAGCCCAAGAGCCATTGATTTTCTTCAGAGCCACCGTTTTTATCAGTGTGGCTCTTCAGCAACAGTGGAATTTGTGAAGATGTGACAACACCTGACAAATATTTATTATCAACAGGCTACTTTATCATGGTCTGTACACTATCACTGCCTTTTTAAAAAAAGTTCTAATCCAAAAGAAAAAAAAATCTCAAGAAATATGTATCAATAGTTAGGATGCTTGTGAAAAATCTAAAATGCATGCAAATGAGAAGTTCAACAGAAATGCTATGTAAGTTCTGTTCAGAGATGTTATCTCTTCTGTGGGCTGATCTTTCTTTCCTGGTTTCTTGGTAGTGTGACCGGCAGTCACTCCAAAACCATTTGGCTCCATCCTTTCCCAAAACATTTTTTGTAACAGAAGCAAGAATATCCATTATAAACACACCTGTAGGGAAAACCGTTTCTAAGGATACAGTATTACTTAAGATGGCAGTGTTGTCAGCAATCTGAGGGCCCAATCCTATGCACTCTGAAAGAGTAGTCTGATCCTCAAGCTTCTAATCCACAAGTGGGTGAAGTGCAGCTTTTCAGCTGCAACTCCCTAGTCCGCCTGGCCCCCCAGTGAAGTCTGATGGAAGATGTCATCCCATCCTGGAAGGACACATTCTGCCCCTGATAATTTGAAAAAGCCTTGTTGGGGTCTTGCAAGAAGGTAGGGCAAAGCTAGGAAAAGGCACCTCTCATTTCTTTGCTATGGATTTATGTGTAGGTTATATTCCTTCTCATTTCATAGAATGGGAGGAAAATTAAGTCCAGGCATAGAATATCTTTCACCATCTGCTATGGGCTACTTCTGAGCATCTCCCACCTTGGCCTTTCCCCCTACTATATGAGAAGGGAAACTGTTAAGAGGAGATCGTACTAACTACTGTATTTTTCTGTGTACAAGATTATATATTTTTTCTGAAATTGTTAGCCTAAAAATTGAGGGCCGTCTTATACACTTAGGGGCCTGGTGGTACAGTGGTTAAGTACATGTACTGCAGCTAAAACTGTGTTCACGACCTGGGGTTCAGTCCCAGGTAGCAGGCTCATGGTTGACTCGGCCTTCCATCCTTCCAAGGTTGGTAAAATGAGTACCTAGCCTGCTTGCATGGGGGCAACGTGTAGCCTACACGATTAAATTGTAAACGGTCCAGAGAGTGCTTGAAGCGCTTTGGGGTGATATATAAGCAGAACACTTTGTTTTGCTTTTTTTTTTTTTACATGAAAGTAAACTGACTGGTTTCAAAACAGCCCATACCTTGTCTCTGTGAACAAACTTCCTCCAATCATGAGGCTTATGTAACAGATGTCAGCTGATGCTGAACAAACCAATTGGAACTCATCCCTTTGGAGATGGAGAGCTTGTAGGCCTTGCACAAATTCAGAATGTGTTCTGGTTTGTGTTTAAAATATTGATTTGTTAAATTGGGGTTCAAAATGTGGGGGTGTCTAATACATGGAAAAATATAGTGATAGACATTGGTAGACCCAAGTGTTTCCAGAGTTAAACAACAATGTGAACAAACTGAGTGTGTTGCACCACAATCCTTACAGTATTCATTGCTCTTGTCTGTAAGTGAAATAACTAAATTTATCCTTCAGTAGTTATCCTGTGTGTCTTTCTAAGATCTCTGTTAAAAGTAATGCTGCTGAGATATGAGACTGTGTAAATAATTTCTTTTGAATTTAAGCTCAAGGTTCCTAAACTTTTTGCATTCACACTTGTCAATTGGGAAGTCAGAGAGAGTTATAGGTTGCATTCCAAAGAATGCAGTCTTGTCACTGTAAGTGATTAAGGGCCTTTATACACGACCCCTAAGCTCCGCAGGAAATGGCTGCAAGGTCCGGACCTTACAAGTGTTTTCCCACCAGCTCCGGACTTTGCAGACAATTAAGTGCGACCCCGCCCACCTAAGCGCGACCCAGCTGCACTTTCTTGTACCTGCTTGAGGTGGGTGAAAATCCCCAGGTCCGGATTTAATCTGGTCAGTGCGGGGCTCTCCTGGCTTCTGCTTGTGTTTGTTTGTTTTTGCCTCCTGCCCCTTTAAGAGAAGAGGTGGGAGGGGAAAAAGCAAGCAGAAGAGAAACGGAAGAGAAACGGAGCTCCGGGAAGCTCCTCCAGGTGAGCTGCATTTTCCCCCCTCTTTCTCTGGTGGGGAGGAAGGAAGAGCAACGAACCCCTAAGATCTTTGGTCCGAATTTAAGGGACCAGCGGATCTTAGGGGTCGTGTGAAAAGGCCCAAAGCTGCATGTTGTTGTGCCATTGTGGAGTACTAGGTAGACCCATATTTAGGGCTCCAGAGACCTAATCCCTGATCAGCCATGGAGACTCAGTAGACATTGGTAAAATGACTTCCTATATGTCTCGCATACCTTGAAAACCTCAAAGAGAAATTCATGAGTGCGAAGTGACTTGGCAGAACACAACACACATTCCAAAGGGTCTGCTGAAAATACAGCAATTTAGTTCCCAAGAAAAGAGCAGGAGGAAGGCTATACCTTTTAATCTTCCAAGTGGATGCAAAACACGCAAAGGATTATAGATACTTAGAGAGTTTCGCAGATCCCATGAGGATGGAGTGACCGTAGTGATACAAAATGTTGTAATGGCCAGTTGGAGGAATATTTACCTTTTCTAGTATTTTTAGTAAAAATATGGTAGGTATGTGCTATATCATACCAAGAATACTTGAATAGCAGGGGAGGTCTGGGGACTACCATCACCCCATTGTTGACCACCAGTCCACTATGTAATTAAGAAATTGGCTCTGCTTTTTTGAAATGCCTTTTTGATCTCAAAGGGTATGTGGTCAGTGGGACAACATTGTTTCACTGCATGTATATTTGTTCATCGCATTTAGATCCTTATTTTTCCTTTATAGTTTCCTCAAGGTAAAGCACAATTCTGCGTTCCCCCCCCCCTTTAACCCTTGCTATTCTCTTCAGAAAATCTGATGTGTGAAGACCTAAGGAGATGAGAGAATTGTAAAAGTGGGGAAGCTGGAATCTGAGGCATTCACCTGGGTTGCTACAGTATCACAGCATGCTATAGAGAAAAGGTGTAAAGAGGAGAGGTAGGATAAAAAAAGTGGAAGGAAAGTATGGTGAAAGGGTTATATTATGCATATTTCTTTAGAGACATCTATTTGAGAGGACTCTTTCAGAAGCCATTTAATTGCCAGCTATCTTATATGAATTCAAAGATATTTTAATAGATAGGAGAAATCTGATGTAAAATGATAATCATAGTATTTTTCAGTGTTAATCTCAAGAAGAATGGTTAAGAAAGAATTTTCTAATCAACGGAAGGCATTTTATGAGGCTCTCCAAAGCATGTGTGTGAATGGGTGCACATGAAGGTTACGGGAACTGGCATCACTGAAAATGTATTAATCAACAGACAAGATATAGCACAATGCACTCTTTCCAGTGGCCTTGGCTATGACCCTTTTAAAGATAATGGGAATACTGTCCACTAAGAACTAGATTAGGACGATCAAATGCATTTCATCAGGGTTTGACTTGAACCCTGATCCCAGGGGTGAAAAGGCAGAGGTTTATCCACTAAGCCATCCAGCCCCTGTCCAGATAAAATCTTGAATATGATGTATAAGAGGTAAATTAGGGTAAAGGAGCAGAACTGATGGCTCAGCACCACAGTCATATAGGTTTTGGGGAACAGAGGACTGGCAAATTCAGAGAAACATTTGAACAATGGCTTCACATCAATTAATATAATTATATTACAGCTGTGGTGTCAGGAGACTATGTTACCTTATATAAAATTAGAAATCAATATTCTGTTTTATTTCTGTAACATGTGTAGCAGAAAGTATTTTTGCAATACTCAGGCCACTTTTACTATGTTCTCCTAAATTTAAAGAAAGCATGCATGGGTGAGTCCCAGGTTTATTTTTGAACTCAGACAAGGCAGACAGTGAGGATTAAAAAAACTGGAATGAAGAACTGAATTGTCTTAATTGGCTAGGTCCCTCATTCAATCAGAACACCATGCAAGTAATACCAGAGCCATGTGTCCAAATCCTATGTGACAGTTAAGAGAAAAATGGAGGCCTATGTGGGCTTGGGTGGCCATGTAATCTTCTTTGAGGAAGGATAGTCCTCTAATTGAAGAGCCATCCTCTTTTTGGTGACATGTAAGGAGATGTCCTATTCCCACCACTCAAAAAGGAATGTCCCTGGCTAAGCAGGAATTTGAAGCCAAATCTCCCGATTCTGTGCTTGGCACACTATGCACCAGCTTTCTCAGACCAATGAAATCTGAAAAAATGGGCTACCCTTTGCATCCTGTAGATTTCTTCATCACTCTGGACTTGCCAGAAGTCAGGGTAGATGAAACTTTCATCTGATGCAAGTGGCTCTTCTGTTCTTTCAACAGAGACTCAGAGGGATGATGGGTGGAAAGGGCTGAAAGAAAAAAAATGAAAGAATCTCAAGCATATGAGCTAAAGAATAGTTACCTTCCACCCACATATGTTAAATAAACGGAAATCCAGTAGTTAGTCACAACTAGAGTAGGGCTATTGAATCAATTGTAATTTGTTGAGTCAACATTTATGTAAGTTCCATTAATTTAATGGGCCTGCTGTAAGTGCAAGTTACCGCTGGATTCCACCTGCAGTGTCTAAATGGAGTAGACACTTCTCAGAAAATGAGAAGAGCTGAAATGTTCCTTGTGCACCTTTCAACTCAGGCTACCAGTCAAGAAAACAGATTGGGAAACCATCCACAAAACAGCAGTGCTCCTTTAAAGATGTTACCCATGAACTGTGTGGGAGAGTGGTTCAGTGCAGTAGTGACAGTGGTATTTATGGGCAGCCTGATTTAGTTACCCTCATCCCTTAGTATATTTTAGGATTAAACTACATGATAACTTTGGTGCATATTTGGTAATGGTGCTCCCTAAAGTGTCTAAATATATCTGTTTGTCACAGCATGTGCTTTTCCTCATCTTCAGATCTTGCATTGAGCATGCTATACTTTTGATTGATTGTTAGAAGGCAAACAATCAGTTAGATTTGTTTCCAGGTCTAATTCTTTACTAACTATCACTGGAGGGGCACCAGACTAATCATAAGAAATAGGGATGTATCTTATTATTTCTTAGGCTTTGACAGTTCTTCTCCAGGTATTACCTGGATTGCAAAATTTAGCAGTTGTCTGAATGCAATCTGTTTCTTAATTCTCTACATTGAAATACAGTACTTAGAAAGAGAGATTTCAAGGTCCAGGATTAGAGAGAGAAAATAACCATGATCAATATTCCCTCTAAGCTGTGTGGGTGGGTGCACAGCCACACACCTCTGGATCAGTACTATGCACCTGCAGTTTGTGTTGCTGCTCATTTGGTTGCGGTCAAAGCCAGAATTTTGTGTGCATGGAGCAGGGTTTCCAATCCATACTGATGGGAAACTGGAGGAAACATTGACCAGCATATTTCCAAAATTTGGGCCTTTGTGCCCGTGCATGGGAATAGGGAAGGAGTCGCACTGAAGAGTTTGATCTGAGACTCAGGTGTTGGAGGAGAAATAAACAACAAATGCTATTCATATTTTATCATGTCAGAAATGGGAAGGACCATATCCCCTCATAATAGGGTGCCTTTTGTGTTTTTGCGATGTTCTGATACCTGAAGAAGGAAGGTCCATACCTTGTTTGATCTTTATTTGATTAGAGAATGATTAGCAAGGGTACAAAAATTGTCAAATATTGCTGGGTATTTTCCTTGCTGCTTTTAACCAGTAGAAATATAGGGTTGCCATCTGATATCTATAAATTGTAGAGGAGTGATAAAAGAGAACTCTTTGGCCCATGTTCTATTAATTTAATTCTCTAAGGTTATGTCTAAGATTCTCTCTTGTAGTTGTGGACGTTTGAGGGGTGTCCTCCCCCCCCCCCCGCGTGCTTCCTCTTGAAACTTCATTTCCCTTCCACAGCTGTGAATTCTCTGGTGGTTGCTGCAGATAGATTTGATAAATGCTGCTAATATCACCTCCTGATCTAACAATGCTCTGACTTTGGTCTGTAGGTCTTGATGAGTAATTGCTGTTGTTCTACTCCAATGACTGAATTAAGTTGCCCTGTTATAAAGGGTTCATACTTCTTTGATTTTAGCCTAGGCAGCTTATACTAGTGTCCCTGTGGATACCAATTCTTCTTGTTCTCTCTTCCTGTTTTTTTCCAGGGTGTCTATTTTGTTTTGAGGCTAAGCATGCAGTATTTAATCATCTTAATTATTCAGTTGGCATTCATTCTTCAAGCATTTGTTAATTTCAGATGCAAATGTAACCATGTTGTACATTTATAGTCTAGACAAATTCCCTGGTAGACGCATAACTTGTCCTTGATTCATAATAGTTGAAAGACGTCTAATTAACCTACTTTTCATCCATTAGACAGTCATAACCTGCTGGAATGTCAGGTGATGGTGAAGAGAAGTGCTAATACACCTGCCTACTACTAAATGACAATAGGACAGTGATATTTTGAAATTACTGTTCTGATATGTCTGATCTTTATAGACCTCTAATGCTTTCTTGCTGTTGTTGGGGGAAATGACTTATAACAGTTTAAAATCAACAGCTTTGTTCATGTTCTGCTGCCTTTTCATCTATTCCCAGAATAATCAGGACCACTTCATACATCCACCAGGGAGGCCAATGCTAATGATCCATGCTTCATGGGGTTGGAAGGGGCTGCAGAGATGTGAGTTTCACACATACCTGGTCATTGTCTATAAGGAGCCTATTCAGACCCGGGTGAGGTGAAACCAATGTGGAGTATAAATTAGAGGTCTCCTACCAACCTTCCTCAGACTGAAGAAGCTACTTTAATGAGTAGTGTAAGGCATCGACCTAACAAGAAAAGAAGTCCAGTTGCCATGACTAGAGATGGGCACGACTCAGGAAAATGACGTTTTCGAGTTGTCGTGTGTCGGAGGCAGTCCGTTTCGGCTCGTTTCCGTTTTTCGCGAAATTTCACAAAAATTAGTCGGTTCGTTTTTTCGTTTTTTCGTTGTCATTAGTACTGGTTTTGGGGGGGTAGCGGGCTCCTGGAGGGAGCTGCAGGAGTCAGCCAGAGCCACAAGTGACGGACTGGCAGACTCTTTGCACCCGCTGTGTCTCACGTACTTGCATGTAGTGCAATGCAAGTAGATCTGGCTTAGGGTTAAGACGGGTTAGCGCAAGGGCTAGGATTAGGCTAGTTACGGGTGAGGTTAGGGTGAGTATTGGGGTGCATCTGGGTGCCTCTCTGACCCACTTAGAAGGACAGTGTACTGGCGTATGGGTTAGGCTTAGGGTTGGGGTTTGGGCTACGATTAGTGGGCTGTTTATGCCCGATTGGCACATCCCAGAAGTCTCTGTGGTCAACCTGGCCAAGTGGCCATGCGATTGGTGGAAAATTTGCATGGTCCACTCCCATGGGCGAGCCCATCATTGCGAATGTGCAGGTGTAAAAAAATAAAATAAAATAAAATAAAATAAAATAAAATAAAATCAACGGAGACTTTTTTTTGCAAGAAAAACCCACTGCTGCTACTGTAAAAATTCAAGCATTTAAAATAGCTAATTTTCGCATGTTTCTGTGGTGCTTTGGTGGGGTTTTGGGCAACGATTTCAAAAAAAATATTGCGGTCGCCATTTTGGATCCCCCGTACTGCATGGCAAATGGATGCGCCCTCCCAGCCTGGTACAGTCAGCAAAACCTGGCCATGCGATTGGTGGAATGGCTCCAAAACTTTGCATGGTCCACTCCCATGGGCGAGCCCATCATTGCGAATGCGCAGGTGTAAAAAAATAAAATAAAATAAAATAAAATCAACAGACTTTTTTTGCAAGAAAAACCCACTGCTGCTACTGTAAAAATTCAAGCATTTAAAATAGCTAATTTTCGCATGTTTCTGTGGTGCTTTGGTGGGGTTTTGGGCAACGATTTCAAAAAAAATATTGCGGTCGCCATTTTGGATCCCCCGTACTGCATGGCAAATGGATGCGCCCTCCCAGCCTGGTACCAGCAGCGCAGCAGTAGCAATAGCCAAGGAGATGGGGGCGGGGAACCCCCCCCCCCAAATAAAACACCCTTCTGGCCTGGTAGGTGCCCTCAGACAGTTTTCGCCTACTTTTAGGGCCGGGAATCGGGTTTTTTTTTAACTTTTAAAAACTTTTTTTCTGTGCCGCTTGGCATTGCGCGATCGCCGCAATGCAAGTAACGAGCACGACAAATCAGACCAAAATTGTTTGTTCGTCGGTTCGAGCTCGAAGTCTGGCGGAGTAATTCCCGTTACCGTTTCCGTAGAGTAACGGAAACGAGTAATGGAAACGGAAACGGGAATACCGCTAAGTCGTGCCCATCTCTAGCCATGACTCATTCTCCAGATTTTCTGTTTACATTTCAATATTTATATAGAAGATTTGGCTGCCTCTTTAACATGAAAACTTGTTGGTTTTTCTTGTGTTGGAAAAGCACAGTCTTGATTGGCTGCTCCTAAAGAGTTTGCTAAGAACTACTGATGGCCCTGTTAAATTGTTTTAACAATCATTAGCCAACATGATGTTTGCAGAGGGGATGGGCTCTGGACCAACTTAGTGAGCAGTGCCACCACATGCCTCAGCCATACCATGTACCAGACAGTAGTTACTTAGCCCAACCACTGGAGAAGCCAGTATCTTTCAGTAGAAGAGCTTGACCAGGAAGCCTGTGGAGAATTGAGGAACTATATCACCTCAAACTGCCACCTAACCCAGGCTTGGCTCAACTGCAGGGCTTGGCTTCTAAGTTTTCCTGGAAGGAAGAGTCTTTCTCCTGAAGAGACTGCTTACTCCTGAAAAGGCTGTTCATCCCCCCCCCAAAAAAAAAACCTTTCCCACAACCACTTTGTTTTTGGGCTTCAAACAAGACTCAAGCCATCACCATTCTCCATTTGTATGGACTGAATGTGAATCCCGCTCCTCCTCGAACCCTGTGGCTTGGGCTCCTGGCTCCTCAAGGACCTAAGGTCAACATGGTTGGGACCCTCTTGGATTCTGGAGTTTCAGGCTTCTCCTTGGTGGACAGCTTCTCTGACAGGGGCATGGCTTTCAGCATGGGAAACTGTGAGCATGGTGGTATCTTTGGCTATTGCTGTAGTTGCAGTGGCTGAAGCACTGGTATGTGGAAGGCAATGGATAACTATCATAATAAAGTATATTTCCTTTTAATATTTCCCCTTACTAGACAGAAATATAAAAAGGCCTTCTATTCCTGGTATACTTTCAGTGGCGAGAAGATTGCCAAGAACCTACTGGTTGAAAGTTAGATTAGAAATGTACACTATGACAGGAAAAATCTACAGTGTGGTAAAATAAATGAAAAGGGTGAACATTTGGATTCTTGCAGAAAGTGCCATTCATTGGCTAGGATCTGTCCAAGTCCAAATTGATACTGGGTAAATGATATTTTAATGACTTAAGGCACATTTAATCTCGTTGTATTTATACAATGACAATAAATTCCATTCCAATTCCAATTCCTATTAAGGTGTACTGTAAGTGCACCCATTATATATTTTGTTCCATATTTGGACCAACTATTGTTGCTCTAACTAAAGGGAAATTTATCTCATAAACATTGTTCAAGCAGAACAGAGCCCTGCACGTAGACTGATTCCCCAAAGATGATAGTAAACCAACCCCCCAACCCATTCCCTCTTACAAACACACCAGTTTACAGGGCTAATGCCAGTGGTCATAAAAGTTAGTGTTGGATGCTGCTGAGGAACATTCACTAATGCAAAAGTGGGGGGGGGACAAGTGAATCACTATAGGTTAGAGTTCTCCTGAATATGCCTCAAGTTGTTGGGAAATATGAATAAAGCAAAGGAAAATTCTGTGAAGATCCAGAAGTTGTTATGAAAACGCACAATCTGAATTTCATATATTTTTTAATTCCTAAGATGGGGAAATGACAGTGAACAGATTTTTGTTTTTAGAAAATACAGATTGAGTGAATATAGAAAATGAAAGATACAGTTTTGTGAAGAGAGAGTGAAGCATAGGAAGCTGATGGAGAAATATTCATATAATGGGCAACCAGGAATGGCAGCTAAAAGCTGCAGTGAAGATCACATGACAGAAGATACAGAGAAATAAAGAACAGTATGACAAGATTCAATACTCTTATAACTGCTTTTAAATGTGTATGCTGAAAATACCTTTTGAAGAACGCTCATTGATTCAAGTGGGGCTATCATTGTCAATGAAGAAGCTGTCAGTGATATCCAATTTGAGGACAATATAGTCATTATTGCTGACAATGTAAATAGTCTGCAAAGGTAGATTTAATGAAGTAAGGAATGAATGCAGTCTAAAAATTAATGTTCAGGAAAGAAAGCACGTTCATCAGCACTCGGAAAAAAATATCAGTCCAAGAAATTGAAAATCGAAGATTGAAAATGTGGAACATGCAGAGGGATATAAGTATGCCAGAGTTTGATGGAATATACTGTGAAGTTCTATCCACATTTGTACAAATCACAGTAGAGATGGTCTGGGCATCTTCCTGAAGGTGAAGAATGCTATAGGCAACCTAAACTTGAAATTGGCTTTGGGGATGTTTTTAATATGACTGCCACTGATCATTCTGTGCACTCAGAACTGGATGAGTAGAGGGAATGGCTGTTGATTCTGCATGCTTCTGGTTCTATACCAGCATTCAGTGCTTTTATAGAACATTTGTTTAGAATCGGATTTGGAAGGTCTCCTGTGCAGTAGCTCCAGTCTTACAACTTTGGATGTTTTTCAAAGCTTATTCATTTCATTTCATTTAAAGCATTTTTATCCTGCTTTCTCCTGAAAGAGACCTGTGGGATGATGACTCTTCCCCTTGGCTTGTTAACCTAAATGGTTTCTCAGGGCAGCATTCCATCCCCTTTTCTTCTCAGCATCTGCAAGAGCTGCCTGGAGAGGTCATTGAAGGTAGAAACTGTTTCTCATAGAATCATAGAGTTGGAAGAGACCTCAAGGGCCATCCAGTCCAACCCCCTGCCATGCAGGAACCCCCATCACAGTGATCCCGACAGATGGCCATCCAGGCTCTGCTTAAAAACCTCCAAAGAAGGAGGCTTCACCACCCGCTGTGGCAGCATATTGCACTGCCAAACTGCTCTAACTGTCATGAAGTTCTTCCTAATGTTCAAATGGAATCTCTTTTCCTATAGTTTGAAACCATTGCCCCGAGTCCTAGTCTCTGAAGCCATGGAAAAAAACCTGTTCCCTCTTCAATATGACATTCTTTCAAATATTTAAACGTAGCTATCATATCCCCCTCAGCTTTCTTTTTGAAAGGCTAAACATTCCCAGCTACCTAAGCCGTTCCTCATAAGACATTTCCTCCAGACCTTCAACCATCCTGGTCGCCCTCCTCTGGACCCGCTCGAGGTTATCAACGTCCTTTTTAAATTGAGGTGCACAGAACTGGACACAGTACTCCAGGTGGGGTCTGACCAGAGCAGAATAGAGTGGTACTATCACTTCCCTTGATCTAGACACTATGGTTATGTTGATGCAACCAAGAATCGCATTGGCTTTCCTGGCCGCTGCATCACACTGCTGACTCATGGTCCACCAAGACTCCCAGATCCCTTTCACATGTACTATTCTCCAGCCAAGTATCCCCCATCCTATATCTATGCAATTCATTATTTTTACCTAGATGGAGCAGCCTACATTTCCCTCCGTTGAAATCCATTCTATTAGCTTTGGCCCAGCACTCTAATCTGTCAAGGTCCTTTTGGATTTTCATCCTATCCTCAAGGGAATAGGTAGTATCATCATTATGTTGATACTACCCAGCTCTATATCTCTTTTTCAACTGATCTTAAAGAGGCTGTAGAAGTCCTTCACTGTTACTTAGATGTAACAATGAGTTGGATGTCCAAAAAAAAAAAAAGCTGAGCTTAGATATGGACACAACAGGGATATTGATGGTCACTCAAGGTTTGATCCAGCAATAGGAACCAAGTCCTTCCCTGTTCCTGGATGCTCATGGCCAACAACGCCCTTGACCTCCTCGATACTGTATGCCAATTGCATTGCTTCCTAGTACAGGTGGAAACCTCAGTGATTCATAGCCTCCCTTACTTCCTGTTTGGACTACAGTCCTCCCCCGTTATATTGCAGTTCATATACTGCAGTCCTGGTATATCGTGGGACTGCAGTATATGAAGGCAAGGGCTACTGGGACAAGCTGTGTGGGCCTGTTTGGGGCCTCCTGCACTTACCCTGGGCCTGGCTCCACCCCGCATGGGCCTCCAACAGGCTTTCCGGGCCTGTCAGAGGCCCCAGAAGTGGTTTCTGTTGAATCAGAAGTGACTTCCAGTTCTCCGGAAACCACTTCTGAGGCCTCTGACAGGTCCGGGAAGCCCATTAGAGACCCATTTAGGGGCAGCATTAGGCCTAAGGTAATTGTAGGAGGCCCCAAACAGACCCTCCAGTCCCGACCCAAACCAGCATCTGCATTTCGCAGATTTCTCTTTATCGTGGGCCAGGTCAGGTCCCTAATCCCCGCGATAGACAGGGGGTGTACTTCAAAACAGTTTGTATGAAGAATGTTCAGGAACTGCATCTGGAACAAAACAGAGAATGCAGATTTATTTCTGGTGATTGTGATACATAGGTCCCGCATCAGTTCCACTGGCATACAGCTTGTTTCTGAGCCCAGTTTCAAGGTACCAATTTTTACCTATAAAGCCCAAAATATCTTACAACTAGGATTTCTCAAGAAAACTTCCTGCCATGTCAAGTTGCCCATCCTTTCCATGTTTCAACTAAGGCCTGATGTATGTTTGACCATTGAATCATATCAGAAACAGAAGATATTTATCATTTGTTTAAAATATTTATATCCCACCTTTTCCCCTGAAAGTACCCAAGGCAACTACATAATAATGGCACTTCCTGACAAGAGTAGGTTAGTTCTTTTGTTGCTCAGTTTCCAACAGGGAAGAATGATAAATGCTTTCTACTAGCATTTTCCCAGATAACAGCTAATTACCAGTTTAAGTTTATTTATGTGTTCATTCATTTAAAACTTTTTAGTTCTGTTCCAAATTCGTGGTTGTTTGGTGCTGATGCTGCTTGCAGTGTTTTAGCATTTATCCTGAGGCCCTTGTGCTTGAAAAGCAGTCTATATAAATATATAAAGAAATAATCACATTTATACTACTAAAATTAAAATGTGTTGACTCAGTCCTGCCTACAGATTATCACACTTGAAACAGCAGTTTCTCAAAACTTGTGTCTGTTGCCAAGATCCTGTGGGTCCTTTACACCAGTCTAAGAGCAGTAGTCCAATTCTCAGGGGCAAATTGCCACTCATTAACCAGCAGCCACTTGTGTTTCTTCTTACACGCCAAGCCATTCATCTGGTGCACATTGAGGAATGCAATATCTCATTAGCTAGCAGCAGTTTGCTGCAGCGATTTACACCATTGTGCTCACAGTGGTGTAAATAATCAATAGGATTTTGGCCAATGTCTATGCTAAAGAGAACCATACATTGATTTTCACTTCAAAGCCATTTACTATTATTGCAGTAGAAATATTTCAGACTCCTGTGGTATGTGATATATGAAGTCAGAATGTTCTGCTCAGAATTGCTGTTTGTTGCAAGATAAGGCAGCCATTTCTGTATTACAGTTCAACCCACAAGTGGCTTTAAAAATCATCTTGTAGTATCTAAACATTAATAGCAGATGCCTCTTGGCTGTCAGTTTCCAGATAAAATTGCTTCTAGGACATTTGGCTCTCCAGATGTTAAGTCCTGAAACTCCCGTCAACATGTGTATTTAGCCATGCTGGCTGGCTGGGGCTTTGGGAGGTTGATGTTGAAACCATGTAGAGGGCCAAACAACCCCCATCTCTTGTGTGAAAGTTTCTTTAAGCCGTCAGTATTCATGGTCAGCTCTGTGATAGTGAATTCTATAAAGTTGGCCATTGCATCTGGAAACAGATACATTTTTCTGTCCCAAGTGTATTGCCACTCTGTATTTTGGGTGAAACATTTCTAGTATTCTGAGTGATTGCAAAAATTCACTTCACACAGCGGGATGTTGTACGAATCTCTGTAAATTTATTTATTTATTTATTTATTTATTTATACATACATACATACATACATACATACATACATACATACATACATACATACTATTTCCCCTGATCTTTTGCTTTGAGGCAGGGCCAAAGGTCTGAAGGGCACCTACCCCCTATCCGAGCTCCTATTTTTGTAAGCTCTCCAATCTATTGCTTGTAAAGATAGATAAGATGAATAAAACGAAGCCTTCTGGGGGAAGGCAGCAGTTTTGTGCATGCATGTCTGCTCAGCTGGCTGAGAAAGGTGTTTATCTCTGTCTATCTGTTTTAAGTTCTGTAACCAAGATCAGCTTGGCTTCAAAACCTCTCCAGCAAATTACCAACACATGGCAAATGTCAACTTGCATATATCTTTTAGTAGATCTTCAATGTCACTTGTAACCTCCTTAAAGATGTTTGTATGCATGCTGTACTTCCAAATTCACAGGCTATTTAACATTTTGTGTGCTAGTTAAACCAGGAGCTTCTCTCTTCTTTTTGAATTAGTTCTTCAAATATCCTTTATAAAAGAAGGTTTTTGTGCAGCAATCTCATTAGTAGGCACTGTGATACAAAATCCAGAAGACCACACAAGACTTAACGTGACAAGAATTGTCTCAGGGAAAAGATTTTAGAACCAGGGGATAGGCTTGTTTTAAGAAACCATGTCAGATCATTTGTTGCAGTCACTCCTACAAAGCCAGTAGTAATGGCAGATGCCACATACAGCGTATATGCAGTTTTCACCATGGCTTAATGGATAGAGTGATGGCCTGTAAGTGAGAAGACCTGAGTTCAGTTTTCTTCTTGGCTGTAAAAACTCACTGGGGGAGGCTAGAACTGATAAAACTACTTAAACACCTCACTTACCTTGAAAGCCCTATTAGGCTCACCATAGGTCAGTTCCAACTTGATGGCACATAACACACACATATATGTAGTATTCCTCCTGTAGCTGGTCCTCAGGTTTTGTAAGTGGTGTTTCTTTTTCTGAGAGTAACCTGGTTCTTGAAAATGTAGGAGGCTGCAACAGCTGCTAGCACAATTGTGTTCCTATTAGCTGTCATCTGAGTTGGAACACTATCAATGGTTTATCTGCAATACACAACACATAACTGAAGAAGCAACCACCCGCAGAACTTAGAAATCTCTGTGGCAGTAGGAAATTGCTGCAAGCTAAGTGTCTTAGCACTTTTGAACCTTACAGGTTTTGGGCCCTGCTGCCAACTTCTGAATATTGTCATAAAAAAAGCACATGTTCAGAAACTGGCTGCACACATTGTAGATATTTTGAATTTAGCCACAAAGACAATGCATCTGTTTAACTTGACTCGGCCTTTGAAACTGTTGATGAGCTTTTTTAAAACCATTGTGTTCTATGAAGCATTGTTTGTTTAATCTGCCTTTCACATTTTATATTTTACAAGGAGCCCTCTTTTATCCAAATGTCACTTGTCTGACTCTTTAGATTTTTTATAGCAAGAATTCAAAAACTTTTTAAAGCAAATATTCAAAAAAAATTAAATAATACTCACAGTTATGATGACATTTTCCATTACAACTGTGTTGAAAGAAGGTTTAAAAAGCTATGTTCAATGCAGCCTTATAGCTGCATGTGACTATAACATCCAGTAAATTTAGGATTGGCTTCAGGGTACATACACATAGGACTGCTATTAATATTCATGAATGAACTAGTAACATTGGAACAGTTGCCAGTACTTCATGTTACTTAGCAAACATACAATGTATGTACAGGATTCCAAAATTATGTTGCTTGGCTTAGCAAATCACAGTAGAGGAGATCCATTGAATCAATGTGGATTTAGTGAGTCAACTCTTCCATAAGTTCCATTATTTAAATGGACCTACTCTAACTATGACTTTCATGAACATAAAGTATAAAGTATATTAGTCTTTAATCTGTCTGTAGACTTCTTTTTTTAACCTTTTTTAAAAAATAACCTTTTTAAAAAAAATTCTCAAAGAGAACATGAATACAAATAGGAAAATGGGTAAGGAGAATGTTTATCCTAAAATTGTTTCAGATGTTAAATGATTGCATACAACAATTAGGACAAGATAGAACAGAGAAAGACATAAGACAAAACTTACAGTCTTATAATCAGACTTCTTGTTCCTGCTTATGTTGATGCTCGTGGTCAAAACACACACTGGCTAAAGGTGCAGGAACTACACAAAGTATTCAAAGAGAAGGTAAGAAGGAGAGACAGTGATGGGATGCAGATCCAATATTCCATGAATGGCCCTTCTGGTCTCAATTCATTCTGATAACTGCTCCAGCAGGAGTGTATGTTTCCTGCCTCCAGGTTTTTCTTGCCAAAAAAACTGCCAGCTGCTACTGCAACTTCATGTTAAACCAGTAGTAAGTTCACCATATTCAGCACTAGAGTAATATCATAGTTTAAGAGTGTTTGGCAAGACAAGTAAACATTTCTCCTAAATTTTGCCTTGATCAATAAGCAATGTCTTGATCTACAAGCACTGGAGCAGGTCACATGATCACAAGTGAGCCAGTGGTGGTTCTCTTTCTCCCTGCTGGATTGTGGTTGATTATCTGGAATGTCCACCTCAGGCAGCCTCCAAAGCAGAAGAAAGGGAGAGGAATAGAGGTCTCCCTTGTACCAGCCAGGAACATTTTCAAAGGGGAGTGCAGGTCAGGGTTTTATTTTTCTTTATATTTATATTTTTTTAATTTGTTTTCAACCTTCTTTCTTATTATTTCAAACCATTTCCAGTCAAGGGGCAGCTAGTCAAGTGTATATAGGGCTACAAATTGCCCTTTATTATTGCCACATTAAAAACACAGAGTAAAATACAGTTGTTAGTCCAAAGCAGAACAGAATCTATATCCAGGTACTTATACCATGGTGTGGACGTGGACTTCTAGCCAACTTATTTTGTGAGTTTTGGCATTTTGTGTGCACAGTATGTCGTCTTTGGGACACCAGAACGAATAATCTGAATTTCCATGATTTCTGATGGAAAACTCTGCTTTGATATAAGAGTATTTTGGTTTACAAGCATGTTTCCAGAACCAATTATGCTCGTAAACCAAGGTATTACTGCATTGTGACTCCTGCAATGGCACTGGCACTAAATCCTGAGTTTAGGTCTTAAGCAAGAGGGAATCCTGGCAAAGAAATGTGAGCCCAAGGGCAAAGGAAAGATGAGATGGAATGCCACTTAAATTTTTCTGATTGTGTGATTTGCTACTTGCAAAACTTTTGTTTTGATTTTAAATTGATTTTTGGTGGTTTTTGTTTTTAGATTGATGTTGGATTTAGCTTGCAGTTTTTAATTCTGTTTTGTACTGTTCATTTTATGGAAGCTTACTTGTATAGATCTTTATTTATTTATTTATTTATTTATTTATTTATTTCTTCCTTTCTTTCTTTCTTCCTTTCTTTCTTGTAGAGGAATGTTATCATTGGAGTGACCATGGAGTGACTCTAATTCTGAATCCCCCAAGGTTTATGGCAATGGGCCTCCAATTCCCAGAATACTGTACTTTAAAAGTGACTCCCTGTGGGGACAAAGCTAAGCACCTTGCCTATCTGGTCAGGAGGCACCCACAAATAGGGTGCTTTAAAATGTCTCTGATTTGCCTAGTAAATTTGTGTCAAGAATTCACATAAAAAGTTTTAGAATATTCCCCTTTGGAAAAATCACATTTCCGTTCCACCTGGTGAGAGGGGAGAAATGCAAGCATGAATAAAGGGCTGGTCCTTAAAGCTCTCTTATGTACACACCGCACCAAAAGGAAATGCACTGCAATAGGTGGGTGGCAGCATGGCATTCAGAAACTGAAGGCCAAAATGGGTGGGCCACAGGGAGGTAGCTAATCATTTGCGCAGGTGGTTCAGGTAGCTGCTTTTCACACAGATAATTAATGTGTACAAGTAGCTACTAATTGCACACTTCAGGAATGATTTATGACAGAGCAGCAGGAAAAGAAGAACACAATCTAATTTCATTTGGAACCTCCACCATTCATACAATGGTATCAACACATCTGTGAGTTGGAACATGATTAATGAACAGGGGAGCAAACATATAGGAATTATAAGGAGCAGTGGTTTTGGTGACATTCTTGTCAAAACAAAAGTGGTGTATATTATAGCAACGGGCCCGTTGCAGGACAGGTCCTTTGGTACAACATGCCCAGCACCAGGGATGGTTCCAAAATGCAGCATTTTACATCTGTTGGGATTGGTCCTGGTTTTAAATTTTAGACTGCTCACATTTATTTGTTTGTTTGTTTGTTTATACAATTTATATGCCGCCCACTACCCAAAGGTCTCTGGGCGGCATATAAATTGTATAAATAATTAAATCTTACCCTTTATGAGGAGGTGCTTAGGAGCACACAGTTTTGCTCAAGACTGGTTTTCTTTCTGGGGGTCAGACGGAAGCCTATTTTCTGTCGTGTGTGTGTGTGTGTGTGTGTGTGTGTGTGTGTTATTAAGAAGTCTTGAATGCAATGAATACCCTGTGTACCTCTCTGAAAATATGCTTCCCTGTAGACCATTTGTCTCTGGCAGGTGCTGCCTTAGTGAATGAGTGGACAGAATATGTGTGCTTGTAAAAATCATATATTCTTTGTTTTTGTTTTTTGTTTTTTTTCCTAGACGTCCTTAAACTACTTGACTGTAAATGTGGTCTGCTTTTTGAAGGCAAAAATATCTGAGTTGTTGTTGTTTTTTGGGGGGGGACATTTTTTGTATTCTTTTTAATAAGTAAATGTTAGATAGAAATTCGAAGTTTTGTTACTATGTGGGTTTTTAAAAGTACGCTTTCAAACTAAAGGAATCATTATCTAGTATTTCCAAATATACTGTATATTAATTTGTATATGCTTGTGTATATGTATTTAAAAAGCACCCAGTCACCTATATCTCAAATAACACTATTGCTGTGTTTTTAAGAATCCAATCTCATATTTGAAACATTGATGAGCCCTGCATGTTAGCAATGATGTAACACACAATTGAACACTTTCAGATCATCCTTAAGACATGTGCTTTTTTAAATACAGTGGTACCTTGTATAAAGGAATTAATTTGTTCCAAATGAAATTATGTTAAGCAAATTTTCCTTTATACAAATTTCCCATAGGAGTGAATTGAAAACAGAGTAATCCCTAATCACAACAATTGTTATGTTGTACAGATTCACCCCATAGGCGATTCTGTTAAGCAAATTTCCCCTATCTCCGGAATTTTTTATGTTGTACAGATTTTATGTTATGCAAATCATTTGTTATACAAGGGTCCACTGTATTCATCACTATTTCTTTTATGAATACATTCACATTGTTTCCCAATCCAAATATAAATTGGGGGGGGGGGGGGGGGTTGTTTTTTGTTTTTTTGTTTTTGTTTCCTTTAAAAAAATTAACATTCACAAAGCATCTTTTCATTGAAATAGCCCAAATGACATACAATAGCTAACCCATAAAATTGAGTTGCAGATTTTTGAAACCTTCTGCAGCATGACTGTTGTATTTTAGAATGTTTTTAGCTGTTCCCTTTTTAAAAATAAAGCACAAGATGTACTCATTTTAATGTTGTTCTGTGTGTTTTTCTCCCATTAGCTTTTGGAATTTGACAAGGAGCTGTCAGTCTTTACAGACAGATTATATGAACTGGACATTTCATTTCCTCCCAGGTAAGATATGTATACAAGTACTGTAGCTTATTTAATTAACATTCTGCTTCTAAGCACACTGAAGGTCTGGTGAATGAGTGTTAGAAGGTCGCTCATTTGAATGTTACTGTTCTGAAGGATGTGAAAGCAAGTGTCACCAGTAGAGATGGGCACGACTTAGTGGTATTCCCGTTTCCGTTTCCGTTACTCGTTTCCGTTACTCTACGGAAACGGTAACGGGAATCACTGCCCCAGACTTCGAGCTCGAACCGACGAACGAACAATTTGGTCTGATTTGTCGTGCTCGTTACTTGCATCGCGCAATGCCAAGCGGCACAGAAAAAAAGTTTTTAAAAGTTAAAAAAAACCCGATTCCCGGCCCTAAAAGTAGGCGAAAACTGTCTGAGGGCACCTACCAGGCCAGAAGGGTGTTTTATTTGGGGGGGGGTTCCCCGCCCCCCTCTCCTTGGCTATTGCTACTGCTGCGCTGCTGGTACCAGGCTGGGAGGGCGCATCCATTTGCCATGCAGTGCGGGGGATCCAAAATGGCGACCGCAATATATTTTTTTGAAATCGTTGCCCAAAACCCCACCAAAGCACCACAGAAACATGCGAAAAATAGCTATTTTAAATGCTTGAATTTTTACAGTAGCAGCAGTGGGTTTTTCTTGCAAAAAAAGTCTCCGTTGATTTTATTTTATTTTATTTTATTTTTTTACACCTGCGCATTCGCAATGATGGGCTCGCCCATGGGAGTGGACCATGCAAAGTTTTGGAGCCATTCCACCAATCGCATGGCCAGGTTTTGCTGACTGTACCAGGCTGGGAGGGCGCATCCATTTGCCATGCGGTGGGGGGGGATCCAAAATGGCGACCGCAATATTTTTTTTGAAATTGTTACCCAAAACCCCACCAAAGCACCACAGAAACATGCGAAAATTAGCTATTTAAAATGCTTGAATTTTTACAGTAGCAGCAGTGGGTTTTTCTTGCAAAAAAAAGTCTCCGTTGATTTTATTTTATTTTATTTTATTTTATTTTTTTACACCTGCACATTTGCAATGATGGGCTCTCCCATGGGAGTAGACCATGCAAATTTTCCACCAATCGGATGGCCGCTTGGCCAGGTTGACCACAGAGACTTCTGGGATGTGCCAATTGGGCATAAACAGCCCACTAATCATAGCCCAAACCCGAACCCTAAGCCTAACCCATACGCCAGTACACTGTCCTTCTAAGTGGGTCAGAGAGGCACCCAGATGCACCCCAATACCCACCGTAACCTCACCCGTAACTAGCCTAACCCTAGCCGTTGCGCTAAGCGGTCTTAACCCTAAGCCAGATCTACTTGCATTGCACTGCATGCAAGTACGTGAGACACAGCGGGTGCAAAGAGTCTGCCAGTCCGTCACTTGTGGCTCTGGCTGACTCCTGCAGCTCCCTCCAGGAGCCCGCTACCCCCTCCCCAAACCAGTACTAACGACAACGAAAAAACGAACCGACTAATTTTTGCAAATTTTCGCGAAAAACGGAAATGAGCCGAAACGGAACCGGCCCGACTAACGACAACTTGAAAAAAATTTTTTTCAAGTCGTGCCCATCTCTAGTCACCAGTCACAATTTATCTGGATTAGGTTTAGATTATGCTACTATACATTTATTTGCTATATTCAATCTCCTAAAGATTCAACCTGATGCCATCATAATTGGAAACCAGGCCCACTGCTGAGTATGATTGCTATCTGAACACATTTTCCCAGTAACTTTGCTTACTAGCATAGAATCTGGAGAACTATCAGTCTTATTGGGAAATATGCATACATAATGTACAGTTTGTACAGTTTATCTTTCCAGTGTCTGCACTCCAGTTGTGAAATTCCTTCACCTCCTTGTCTAGAAAGGCTCACCTGCTACTTACTTTCCTGTTCAGTACTGGATAAATGCCTTCTTCTTCTCCAAGGCTTTTGAAGTTTAAGATTCTACAGTGCTTTAAGATCTGCTATGTTGATATTTTGCTGATGGTAGTCTTATTTTAATAGACTTTGTGATTATTTAAAATTTGTTTTGATCTCTTTTTTTCCAGTTTTATTTTTAACTGCTCTGAGAACCTCTGTTTTTTTTGGGGGGGGGGGTTGGGGGGGGTTGGTAGTATGCAACTATTGGCCAAAATCCTCTTATGTAGTTATGCAAATGATATGACGACATTCAGAGGTAAATTGCTGCAAGTTAAGAAACTGCCATAATGTAAATGTCAGACAATGTCAGGTGCATGCTGATTCATACACTCCAGGAGACAGTTTCTGGGAATACTTTCTTAATTTTTTGTTACATCTTTCTTTCAATTTTGGTATTAAAAATACCAGTAGAGTAGACCAATCATTTTGCACAGCTTCAAATCATTCCTAAACCCAAGCCCATTGTACAATGCATTTCAACTGCGCCCTCTGCATAGCAGAACATATTGTTTGGCTGCTGTGTCACATCGTCAGGTAATGCAGAGTTTTGGCACAGCGTTTGCGAAATAATTCATATCTCACACTTTGAACTTTGATCTTGGGAGGTGAGTTAACATACGCTTGATTTTATTCATATGTTGTACTGTGGCCACTTTTTCAGTGTTGGTGTGACGTGAAGGGTCCTGTATGTTTAGGGCAATGACTGTTCAAACTGCTTTGTCTTCAGCTGGTCCGTTGTGCTTTTAAAGTTTTACACCACCATGTGATAATCTGTTTATTTGACAAGACTAAATAGATTTCCAGAAGCGAAGCCTCATCGTTGCTTTTGCAGAGTTGGTTTCTTGAAGGTTGAAGAGTTGTACTTGAATGGCCATTTCTGTTCAGCTTGGATGTGCTTCAGTCCCTAAGAACTACACACACACACACACACACACACACACACACACACACACACACCAGTCAGTTCAGGTGTGACAATTTTGAACACTGCACACCCTTGTGATGAATTTGCCTTTCCTGTGTTAGTAGTAGTCCTGGAGCCAGAAAGACACGACACAGCTATGATGAAGTGCCCCTGGTCTGACACGAAGAGTCAACATGGCTTGTTTAGGCAAAGTGGGCAGAAGAGACACTGAATTTTTAAAAGAGAGTGTTTGTGATTTATTAAAAGAACATACAGCATCTTTTTATCTCTGAGGGTGCTTTAACTTAGGATTCTTAAAGCAGAAAGAGAAATTAAACTATACAATATATTAACTAGGTGGTATGCAGGTTAAGATCTTTTAAGGATCATGGTTCAGACTTTCCCCTTACTCTAGCTTTTTATTGTTGTTGTTCAAAATTTCTCCAGCATGAAACTTTAAAATGTCTCCTTGGGCAAAAAGAACCAAAGCAAGATTATGATCCTTTTCATATCTTTCACTATAATAAAAGAACTGGGATGTTAGAACTAGCATGCCATGTAGTTTTAACTGTTTGTTTTATGTGTTTTTACTGCTGTTAGCCGCCCAGAGTTCCCGCTGGGAAGATGGGCAGGATACAAGCTTACAAATAAATAAATAAATAAATAAGTGATCTGTCTGCTTCGAGTCCCCGCAGTATTCACAGTGATAAATATTATACTCATGCACACCTATTTTACCCTAGCATTATTCCATTTTAAAAAAAAGAGTACTCTCATCTTCCTACCACCACGTTTCCTTATGATTTCAGGTGATATTATGAACAAATTCCATGTATTAGTTCTAACTGGAATAGATTGTGGTGAATCAATGACGTTTCTGCAAATGTTGACTTACCAAAGGCCCATTGATTCAATAAATCAACACTAGGTAGGACTTAACAATTGGATTTAGGCCAATAATTACATTATATTTCATAGGTTTGTCTCCCCTATGTACCCTAAATTGGAGGTTCTTTTAGAAATTCTTGTTTAATTTTTACAGTTTATAGTAACTTATATTAAAATAGCTAATTAAGAAATGTAACCCCTTGTTGGCACATCTGCAATGCAAGGAGTTACTGCCATTCATTGCTTGTTGCTTCCTGGATATTGTATATTTTAGTACTAGAGTTTTAGAAGATGGGGTGCAGGTTCACAGGTCTGCATTTTAAATATTTTAAAAAAATACATTGCTTTTGTAAAATTCAAAATAAAACATAATTCTGAAATGTTGAGGCAAATAAGACTATTGTACAGTATTATTATTCAAAAGAACCTAAAAATGATCTTGCTGTGCTTTTGTCAGAAATTATATTTTTGTTTTCATTTTAAATTTTGACTTTAAAAAATCATAGTGGTAGAATCATGAAATCGGAGGAGGCCATCAAGTCCTAGCCCCTACTTAATGCCGAAATCAAAGTTAAAGTGTATCTTGGCAAATGGCTGTCTAAGCTTCTCTTAAATGTCTCCAGTGTCAGAGAGGTCACTATCTCCTAAGATAATTATCATACTGCTCCAATAGTTAGAAAAGTTTTCCTGATATTCAACTGAAATCTAGCCTCATATATCTTGAGTCCATTGTAATGTATCCTGCACTCTGGAGTGATTGAGGGGGAAATCCTGCCCTTCCTATCTACCGTGTTTTCCTGAAAATAAGATAATTTTTCCTCAAGAAGATACACTAGGGCTTTTTGGGGGGGAGCTCTTATTTTCGGGGAAACAGGAACTGCAAGCAAACATGCTACGAAGTACAGTAACTTTGGTGGCCCAAGCGAAGGGGGGAAGGACCATGGATGGAAAGGGAGAGGCAATGTGCACTCTTTGTGTGTGTGGGGGGGGCACAGCCACGCCCATCACTAGGTCTTATTATCGGGGTAGGGCTTATATTTAACAAATGCATAGAAATCCTGCTAGGGCTTATTTTTGGGATAGGTCTTATTTTCAGGAAAACAGGGTATGACAACCATACAAAACTTCCAAGATCCTCCTCACCCATTCTGAGCCAAATATCTCCCGTTTTGTAACTGTGCATTTGGTTTCCCTTTCCTAGCTGTTGTGCCTGTGCCTCTCAGTTCCTGCAAAAAAGGCTGTGGTCTTTGTCCGATCCATGTAGCTCTTTGCCCGATATGCACTCTCTTCACTCTTTAGTAACAAAAGCCATAGCCATCAGAGTGAGTTAACATACACTTACTAGAATTCTACTAGTGTTCACATCACATTTGTGCAATTTGCTGTAGCTAATTGCAGTTAATTAATGAGCTACTGGAGCACCGGTTGCGCAGTTGGAAACATGACCAGCCTTGTGACTGAGATGCACCCTAGCACCTTGTAAGTTTGCTGCAGCAATTTACACATACTTTACACGATCATGTACAGTGGACCCTTGTATAACAAACGGTTTGCATAACATAAAATCTGTACAACATAAACAATTCTGGAGATAGCGGAAATTTGCTTAACAAAATCGTCTATGGGGAAAATCCATACAACATAAAAATGGTCGCAATTAGGGATTACTCTGTTTTCAATGCATTCCTATGGGAAATTTGTGTAAAGGAAATTTTGCTTAACATAATTTCATTTGGAACGAATTAATTCCTTTATACAAGGTATGACTGTATATTATTTTGGTCTTTACTGCTCTTCACAAGTTGGATAGTTCTCTGAGGGAGCTACTTCTTTCATGAAAAATTCCTCATGCTTATAATCCAACCAACAACAAGTGTTGTGCCTAAAATAAAATACAGTAAAATAAAATACATTACCGTTGTCCAAAATCCTATTACCTACATATGCTAGCATAAGTCAAATATTGTAGACCACAGCAGCAAATTGCTGCTATTTAAGAAGTCAATGTCCATATTCTTCATCTCATTCTGTGCCATGCACCTGGTGTATAAAAGAAATATAAGCATTGACTTCTTAGGTAGAATGAATTCACTGCTGTGATTTATGCATTTTGACTTACAATATCAGTACAGTGTTGAAGGCATTGTAAGGCAATTGGATCTTTTTGGCATCTTTAGTTGAATTTCTGATATAAAGTTTTTTAATGAAATTAGTCAAATCACAAGTAAGCCTGTTGCAAAAGCTCCAGAATGCACATTACTTAAATATTTGTCAGTATATATGAGACAGTAAAATTAAAAACTATAATAGTGATCTCTTAGCAGCATCAAGACAAACAGTCAATTAAAATTTAGAAAGACTTGCAAGGAGTCTCAATTATAGTGTAGTATTCTAAAATATGGCAGTTCGTATTACAGGAAAAAATGACCAATACATTAAATATAGCAGGTGGGAAAATGTGCATTGATTCATTTGTTGAGGACTAGTACCTATTTATAAATTGCATAAACATAACAGACAAAAGGGGCTTCCCAAAGTACAGTATATAGATACTATTGGTTCATGTAATAAGATAAATGATTGAAATCTCTCCTAGTAGATGCTATAGTTGGGATGCTGTTTAACTTAAAGGCAGCATGTGTAAATTATAGCACTCAGGCTGTTGCATCATCATCATCATCATCATCATCATCATCATCATCATCATCATCATCATCATCTAAGCAAGTATTTAAAAGAAATTGGAGTTGACAAAGTCACCATCAGTCTGCTGCAGAAAGCCACCTTACTGGGATCTGCTCACATAATTCGCCGATACATCACATAGTCTACCTAAACGCTTGAGAAGCGTTCAACTAGTGATTTGTAATATAAAATCCACCGTAATCTTGTCTGCTGTGTGATGATGATGATGATGATGATGATGATGATGATGATGATGATGATGATGATGATGATATATAAGAGCGACACAAACCAGTATTACAGTATTAGTAATAGATAGATAGATAGATAGATAGATAGATAGATAGATAGATAGATAGATAGATAGATAGATAGATAGATAGTCACTTTACTCACCACTCACTTACTCTCCAAATTTATGAGGGTAGAGAAGGAGAACGATTTCCTTGATAGCCAAACCTTCATTCACCTACCTACCTACCTACCTACAGCAATATATCCATCTCTCCCTCCACTTCCTTTGTCCTTTATACCATAGTGATTTGGAAGCTACATGCAATTTGTAGCTGTCTCATCAGCAGTTCTTATGGCAATATATTATGGTCATTAATAGGCAATCAAGTAATTAAATTAACTCACAGAGTGAGTTCAAAAGTAGTCATCATTATCATCTACAGTACTTTTCTACTGAACCTTCCAGAGCATCATCTCTAAATACAATGTGCTTGATTTTGCCTTCTTTCTCAACAGAAAATTTTACTTTGATAATACAAAGTTATAGTTTTCTTTTTTAAACTCAAGAGACCAAAATGCTGTTCAGCTTTTACTGCATGCATAATGGTCTCTTGCAGAAGCATCTACTGATGTTTACAACAGGGAGTATGTCTTACCACTTTGCACTCATGACACCAGTGTTGCTTTCAACATTTTCAGCATATGCAGGCGTAAGGTAGAAAGCACGCCACATGTTGTACCCACAGTCTGTGACATTCCATGTTTCTTGATGGGATTCTGACTGATAATTGCTTGATTAAATAGGAATCTTCTCAGCTGAGTTCTTATTCCATCCTAACTATTCTGAACCATAGATTTCACCCGATTTCAGATCCAAAAAAGTGGGCTTTCCAATGATGAAAAACAAACTTAGGAACATTTTTACAAATAATGCTAAGCTTGCATTTTTATCTGAGATGCTTTTTTCTCTTTTTTTGTGATGATTGCCAATGCATACAATATCTTAATCAACAAGATGGTGGTGGTGGTGATAGAAAAAGCAGCAACGGTAATAAGGAAGAACAAAGCCATCTTAAATCATGCGCTAATCAATTGTTGTTATAGTTAATCAGATATATATATATATATATACAGGGCAAATCCAAGTCTAGAGTCATTCACATAAGATACCATTATTATAAGAAGCATTGAGAAGAACGGCTGTCGCTTGTTCCCCAACCACTGTGCCTCAACGCACTTACCTGTTTTTCATTTATTCACTTATATCAATCACACGTGAGTTTGGCACCTTCCTGGCAAGCTCTTCCACAATTACCCATTATTGTGAACCCCAGTCTTATTTTTTTGTCAGAGACTGAGATAGAGATAGAGATAGATACCTTTTAGATATAGATACCTTTACAGCAATGACTGACATCCAAAAGTATGTAAGTGAAATGTTTCAGCTTATGCCTTCCTGCTCTGGTAAATACTGTATGCATATACAGTATATGGATATGTACTGCTATGTCTTTAAGGAAAGAGAGCTATGCAATGAGGAAAGGGCATAATGTGATTGTGGCCTTTCAGGGCTTCCAGAGCAAAAAAGAAGGAGGTGGGAAATGGTATCAGAAATGTCATTCCTTGCCCAGGGGATGCCCTGGTACAGAGATCAGGCAGAGCATAGGTGAAGCTTCTTTGAATTCACCCTCAGCAAGGAATAGCAGGTGAAGCCCAGCACATACCTTATGACAATGCATGTCTGCAATACTATTGTTCACCAGAGGACATCCATGTTTGTGATCTCTGGCTTGCATAAAGACAGGGTTTTTTTGTTTGTTTTGTTTTGTTTTGTTTTGTTTTTATACCACGCACAACATAGACAATGTATGGTAAGAGGTGAAAGAGACTTCTCATCTCTTTTCAAGATTCAGAGAACAAAACAGAAATTCTTCAACTAACTACAGTTTCTCACTTTTTCCAAAACAGAAAAATACCATTGTTGGCTTCAAAGCAAGCCAAGTACATGGAACCTCTACTTACAAATTAAATCCGTTCCGAATGCATGCTCTTAAGTCGAACAACTCTTAAATAGAGGTACCGTATCTTTAAAAAAATTGAAAAAATAAATTTCAAAAATGAGAAAAAAAACATTTGTAAGTAAAGCAAACCACATCTAAAATTTGTAAAGTGGCAGTTAAAATGCCAACAGTTTTCCACTCTTAAGTAGAGCTGCTCTTATGTAGAGGTACCACTGTACTGGTATTTCATAGCACGATCTGGTATCTTGGATAATTCCAAAACAATTAACCACTGTTCCCTGATTGAAGCAAACAGAGCATGATAGTTACCCAGAGACCTTCTGGTTTGTTTGCTGATTTGCATAGAGGGAGAAACATTCATATCTCAACCATGTGGTTCCCAAACTCTCCCAATGTGCTTGAAATAAGATCTTCTCTGTTACACTAAATCTTGGCTCTAACTAAAATATGGAATGTTCATAAACCACATCTTGCCCCATCACATTTGCCTGCCTGCCTGCCTTGCCTGCGAACTTATGGATTGGCGGTGTCCTCTTACTGCTTCTTGATGTCCAGAAATCTGGCTCAGCTTATCTATTGCACATAGAAATCATCCCTCTGGCAGCCTTTGTTTTTCACCAACCTTTTAAATCACAAATATTTAGGCCTGTTTATTTTTTAGACACGGAACATTTTCTGCTGTGTGCTGGCCATGATAGATTGACTCTAATTTTCTAGCGTGGTAAGTTCTGTCAGTTACCTGACACCTTGACATTAAGCAAACAGCAAACTCAGTGTGAAATAGGTCTTTGGTGGACTGTAATCACAATGGAAAGATGGTAGGTGTGAAAAACAAAATAAGGACATTGTGGTTAGCTATGATACAGGTGGGCAATTGTTAGCTTTATCACTTCTCTCCATTAATTATTATAATTATTCTTTTAGCTGTTGTATGGCAGAGATAGGAGCTGACTTACCGGGGGTTCACACCCACCTACAAGGTTTGCTTTCAGATAACTGTGCATGCACAGTAATCTTATATATTAATCATTCTCTTAAAGTGACCTGTTCTTGTTTGTCATTGCATTAGCCTGTCATGTAATTTACTGGTTGGACATATGTTCATGTCTTAGATATCTTCTCTTTGTGAATTTCCCCCCTGTCCTTCAGCAGACCCACACTGTGCTGACAATTTCTTTACTTTGACACCTCTAAGCAAAAATGACAGGTCAAATCTCTTTCATAGCTGTGTGGTTTTTTTTTTCCTCTGGACTCTTCATAAGCTTCCAGTAACATATTCTTTTAGAATGTGCTCAGTCTATAGCCTTTTTTTTATTTTCCTACCCCTAGCTTTTCTTCTGTTATCTTTTTTCCTCTAAAGCAAATTGGCCTTATTTGATCACACAATAACACATCTCTCCTTTGTGTTACACTGAGATGTGTAAAGCAAGGTCATTCCAAAATGCAAAACCTGTCCTTTCTCTTGGCATAGACACAAACACCTTTGACTTTCTCCAGAAACCCAGAGGTGCTGGTTTTATTCTTCATTGTAGCATAAGAGTACGAATGAAACATTTAGGCTTCCTTCTTGGCAATAAACAAATGTTCCTTTTTTAAAATTTTGATTTTTCTCAGGTTTCCAGATTAGTCAATCATTAGTGAACATTATCTTGCCCATGTTTCAGTCCACTTTTTTGGGTCTGCTTTGATATCCAGTGCTGTTCCTCAGGGGTCTTTGGGGGCAAATGGGGAGGCCTCCCTCTGCCATTTTGGGATAATCCCCCCTTAATCTGTGATGTTCCAGGAACTGAGACCTCTCAATCTCAGCAGTTACAAGAATTCCACATATCATAGAGAAGAGACTTGTGCCAACCCACCTCTGGACAGTATAAAGGGAGAATTTAAATAATAAGCATGGGCCAGAATAGTAGCTCCCAACCATGAGTAACCCCGGTGTTCTTGGACTGCACTCCTGGAAACCAGCAGAGCAGGTCATAAAAGCTTCTGGAAGCTGCAGTCCAAGAATGTGGGTTTCGCAAGGTTGGGAACCACTGGACTAGAATATGGTTTAATTAACATGTATGTTGCCTGTGACAGTAAAATACATATGGGCCAGTATGAGATGATGCTTATTCTTATAATTCTTCACCTATCAGAGGTTTGATATCATAATGACTTTTGCCTCTGGATGCAACTCTAAATTGTCGGGCTCCTTAATCTCCAGGTTCTCCAGCCAATAAATCACTCTTCTTCCCGCACTTCTTCCATTCGTGTCACATCCAATGTGCAGCTGAAACAGTCCATGCTATTGTCTTCTGTAGATGATCAAAACATTCCAGTTTTCTGCATTTTATATATTTCATGATTTCTCAGTTTTTATTTGTTCACTTTAGTACTTCTTCAGTAGTCCCCCTATTGATCCATGAAATACTGGGCAGCCCACAATAAAGCTGTTTTTCAGCGGAGGAGACAGCGTGTTGGTTTGGGAGGAAAACAGGCATGCCAAACACACACCAGTACATGCCTTGTGCATTTTGGATATCTGTGTGCACACATCCATTGGGCTTTAGGATCACATTCAGAAAATTAAAGCCCCATAAAAGTCGGAAGAAAAATCCTAAGAACTAGGAATTTGAACATAGCAATAGAGAACACAAGAGGCTCATGAACTCTTGAGAAAAGTGTATGTGTCCTGAGGGGCATGGGGGGATTAAGAATAGGAGCGGCAAGATTTAGACAGACTACTTTTGGCCAATGAGAGGAGGGGAGAAATTGCTCTCCTTGGCAGAGTTGGAAAATGTTCCTTCTACTTTTCATGTTCTCTTTTAACATCAGCTACTACCTTGTTGCATCTCTCAACCCAATGTGGCATCTCTTGAATTTTAAAGTATTAAAATGATCCTTTCAAAACTTGTGCTTTGGGCATGAAAAAAAAGTTCTGTTTTAAAGGAACAGACCTGGCTGGAGATGTGTCTGTATCTATTAAAGATAACAAATAAATATGTTTTGATCTCAGAGCAGAGTTGTGTTCTTCCCAATCCTCCACCTCAACAGACACCCATGGCTTTGGCAATAAAGTTATACGTACTGCAGTCTGTTGCTGCCGTTATGTACTATCACAACTGCCTCGCCATTTCACTTCATCGTGTTAAAGGAGGCAAAATATATTACCGTCTGTATTTATTGTTGTAAAACCTTATCATTGTTACAATTAAATATATGCTATGAAATGGTGTAGGAAAAGTATTACTGAAGTGAATGTTCATTTTAGTTATCACAATCACCCAAGCAGTTTGTAATTTAGTAGTAAATAGGTTTTGCGGTCATCAAAGACCTATTTTATGCACTGAAAAGGAATGCTGCTGAAAGGAAACTCTCATTTGCAATTTGACTAAAATAGAAGCATTCCATTGCATTCACAATACTCAAACAGCTCAGGCAGTAAAAGATAATTGTGATGGGATTATTGCAATATTGTTTAAAAAAAACACAAATTACGACGAGAAAAAGTAAAGTGTATATCTTGATGAAAAGTAATAGAAGAAATTAGACTATGTATCTTTTTTCTTTTGCACTAAATACAGTACTGGACAAGGTGTGACTCAGAACTTGTTTACCCTTCATAACCTTTGCTACTTAATTGCCTGCTGCGCATGCTCACACAACACAGAGATAATACATTTCGTATTTTGACCCTTGACTTTGATTGTTAGCTTGGTCACCATGGTGTTGTTATAGTATTTGCAAGTGCCAGCTGTTTAACACATTGTACTTTAATGTTTCTGTTTGTATGTCTTGTTACTGTCATGATTTTGCTTGATCGAGTTACACATCAAGACCAGTTCATCAGAAAGGGTTATTTGCCTGGCAAAAGCAACTCAATCTGTTTAATTCCACTGGTACATACCCTACAGTTTAAATTCAGCTACTTGAAACATGGGAGGGGCATATAACACAGGCTTGTTATTTGTGATCATTGCCTAAGACGAATTGTAGAAGTAGAGCAAGTTGATTGCATTGAGGTACTGCAGACGTGTTGAAATGGTGTTTAACTTATGAGAAATGTTTAGCTGTCATTAGCTATGGGCAGCTTGCTATATGTTTTTTTTAAGTCTTCAGTGCTTTCCGCCTAATGAGCACAGGATTCTGGAAGCACTTAGATTCCAGCTTTCAGCAGGGGGTTGGATGCAAAGGCTTTATGGGCCCCTCCCAACTTCATTATTTTATGATTCTATGATTGGAAAATAAGCAGTAGAAGTCCCATTAACAGTCTTGGCAGCTTTCCATCTTCTAAAACACATTTGCAGCTGTCAATCATGGAATAAATAATTTAGATAACAAACTGGTGGCATTTCTATCCTGAAATCCTAAAAATGCACACTTGGTTTTACAAAACAATAATAAGTCATGGCTGAGATAAACTGTCCAAAAAGAAGAAGCCAAAAAAAGAACTTTACCAAAAAAAAAATCTTCTTCCAGATGGTGGGAGAACTAAGCCTAGGGGACATGTGGCGTGTGTGAAATATAAAAAAAAACAATTTACTTTTTACTCAGCCCAGCATCATTCATGGTTCAGAATGGATATGATCTGGGCTTCAGGTGATTTTAAAAATGGAATATGGGAGGCCAAAATACAACCAAACTTGTGGGCCAAACATAACCCGATTAAGATTTCATGGTATGGGAAATTCAGAAAAAGACCGAGATGGACATTGAACGCAATGGTTTCGAATGATTTTGAATTCCGTCAAAAGGCCAAAAAAGAAACGAATTTTTTTAAAGAAAATAGAACAAATGAAACATCAAGTCAGACTATTGGGGACATAGCAAAATCAGTATTCCAGGGCCTGGCTTCAGGAAGAAATAAAGAAAAAAGGCGGATATACCAAGAAATAAAGGATAATTGTAAAAATCTAGAAAAGAAACTTATGGAAAATCCGTGTAAGGGAAAATAGATAATGAAAGAATTGAAAATGCTCAAACATAAACAGAATTTGTTAAATACAGAAGAAATAGCAAATCAAGTTAAAATAAGCAAACAAAACTTTTTCAGAAATGCAAATAAATCAGGGAAATGGTTGACCTATAAATGAAAAAACAGAAAGAGAGGAAATTAATTAACAACTTAAGAGAAGAGCCAGAAATAATACAAACAGAAAAAGAAAAAATTCAAGATATAATTTTTTTTACAATGATCTATATAAACCACAACCAGTTGATTTAGGGGAAATTACTCAATTTTTAGAAAATACAAAAATACCAAAGATACCAGGAGCAACCAAAAAGGCAATGAATGCCTAGATCACAAGATAGAAACTGATTGATGTTATAAATAAATTTAAAAGGGGGGAATCGCCAGGTCCCGACAGTCTCCTGGCATAATTTTACAAAGAATTCCAATATATTCTTTTAGAGCCAATGAGGAAAATCTGCAATGAAACTTTACAAAAAGCAGTAATACCAAAATCCTGGTCAGAAGCAATTATCACATTAATACCGAAGGAGGAAGCAGATTTAATGGAAATAAGCAGTTATAGACCAATATCATTATTGAATGTGGATTATAAAATAATGGTAATGATCATAGCTTGAAGCAGTACCTTAACCTTGACCTTGCATTTCAGTACTTAGTCCCCCAGCGAAAGTTGCCAAAATTGGAGAATGCAATTGAAGCAAGTAAAATGATTTTGATGCTTATTTTTTCCCCTTTGGGTGGTGAACCTTCATATACAGATATAGGCCAAGGTTTTGATACAAGGTTTTCCACAATGTTATTGCCTTCATCTGGACCATTAATTGCTTTATTTATATGGGTGAACCTTGTAGGAGGTTATTTGAAAGGATGTAGATGGAAGGAGGAGATTAATACAAAACTATTAAAAACTGGAAGTTTGCAGTTAGAATTTTACAGCAATGTCCACTCTCATTGGCTGTCTTAAAGACCACCTTTCCCTATGAATGGATCTGGATGTTAAGATTTCTAGTATGGTCCCTCTTGAGAGTACCATCATCTGAGGAAGCCCACCAGACAAGGAAAAGAACCTTTTCTTCTGTTACTTCCAAACTGTGCCTGCCTACAAGTTGTAATCAATTTCCATTCTCACTACTTTTAGGCAGTTTGTAAAGACACATCAAGCAGTTAGATTTTTACTTATTGTGTTGATTTTAATGGCTTTACTGTTTAATGTGTATGTAATTTTGATTAGCTACCTTGAACCTTAGTTTTAGTTAAAAAGCTGAGGTTAAAATGTAATATAATAAGTAAATAAAATGAGAAGGTAGAAATGAACTTTACTCCTTTAGCTGCCATGCTATTACCAACATGTAATTTAGTCACAACAGATCATGTTCTGTGTTTTCTCTTTCCTATTTATTTATTTATTTATTTATTTATTTATTTATTTATTTATTTATTTATCTATTTATCTATCATTTGTTTCTTGCCTTTGTCCCAGTCGTGGTATTCAAAGTAGCTTGCAATATAATTAAAAAACAAGTGGACAATCAGTTGGTATAAAAACATTATTAAACCAGTTATAATATTAAACCATATGCAAGGTTTAAGAATGTCTCAATTAAAAGAATTATAAATAAATTTTAAAGTATGGAACATTTATTAGACTTCATAAACTAACTGTTCTTGAGATTCAGCATAGGTCCGCTTGAATAGGAAGTCATTTGCTTGCCAATATATTGAACAAGATATGTCTTTAATACTACCTTCTGAATTCATCCCTCCAGAAAGGACCCAAATCACTGCAAAATGATGCCTCTAAGTTCCCTCTTAGACAGGCAGCTCAGAAAGATGCTATGGTCAACTGTATCAAAAGGCACCATGTGGTCCCTCTGAACTGACATCGACACAGTCTGTAGGACAGTTATACAATTATGTTATTTGTACATGGAGCCAGGCTAGGTCAGCAGAAGATCTCAAGAACCTCAGACCATCTGCTATCCAGTTCTTTTAATTAAAGATACAGTACGTGGGACTAAAATTAAAACTATCTGCATGAAAAGTATACACTCCACTACAAAGCATGAGACGATCTCACTATTCCTAGGGCATCACATATTATTTCAGTTTGTAAGACACCATTCAAAATTAGGGTTTTTGAGGAGGCAGTCATTTGTTTGGGGTATCAAAGAAAAACCATGGCTATCCTAGATAAGGCTAGGATGATTGCGTAGTGGTTTATGTGTGGGATCCACAAAGAGATTCATCATGAGGCAGCTACGAGGGCAGTTTGAATGCTTCCAGTGCCTGGAAGCAGAGGTGCTGGCCATTTAACCACTTCCGATTGCCCACTGTGGTCTCAGCCCTTTCGCAGACATTTGAGAAGGGTAAGCTTGGAACCAAAAGCAGGGTGCGGGCTAGGCTTGGCCCAGAGGAGACCAGGAAGTGTGCAGACAGTTGAGGCACTGTCATGTGGCAGTTTTGACATAGTTAATAAAGTGGGTTGAAAGCATTTCAGACTCTAGCCTTGGAGGACTTAGGGGCATACAATACAAACAGTTGCCACTCATTCAGTGGTACTTATTTATTGATGGCATATTTAGATCACCTTTCTCTTGGGACTAACCATTTCTACTTAGGATTAACAGTTGAATTTTCCCCAGTAAGTATTAAGAAATAGTATAATAATAAAATGAACTTCTCTAACCCTGTACCTTCTTGGCCACTGGTCCCTGAACATGATTTTTTTTTTAATAGGAAGGAAACAAAGCAGCATTGGTCCTGGTCTCCTCAAGTGTTGTGCCCTGGATTTGGGGGCTTCCTGGACTCCTGACCCCAGAGGTCTAACCATAGCGACACCACTGCTTATTAATACTGATTTACCTGATATATGTACAATACTTAGGCTACTTCATGACTTGCAGTTAGCAGTATGTACCCAGCATGGTGTATAACACTTGCAAACTCGGAGAGTTAATACTGTGAAAAGAGTGAATCAGATCGAATATGATTGATTCCGGCAACTTCCCTAATAAATGAGTTGTCTTTGTTATGTCAGGTTCATGCACAACTTAGAAGAAGAGCTCCATTAATAGGTTGCCCGCTAAAAGTCAACCCTTAAATTGCAGACAAAGAGCTTCTGCTATAGTAAGAATATTACATCATCAAAGCCTCCTACGGACACCCAGAAATAAGCTATACTTCTGAATGGCAGTGAAGCAGCAAATTGAATTCTCATAATATGTTTTGAAAATGAGTCTTGTTAGGTTAGATGAGGTGGAAAAGGTACTGAGTTCACTGGTTTGTTCCAATACATTCAGTACACTTTCGTTGGCTGTTTGCCACGGCTTATCTTTTTAATGGCAATGTAGTTTGTAAACTCATTTGGTAGAGAGCTATGCATCTCAGTTATATAATATCACACCAAGTAGGGTGGTAAATAAGTTTCTCTTCAAGCATGAAAGCTCTTTCTGTTTCAATCCGACAAATCTTATTTTAAAACCTTCATCTTGAAAGCCTCAATAATTTCTTTTTGAATGGAGCAGTAGGAATAGATTCTAATCCTTTTTTATACATGCATATATTTGGGTGTGGTTTTTTTTCCAAAATGCATCCCTCCAGGGTCCTTTCTTTTCATATGGATTTGCCAATAAACACTTACTAATACATAATAAAATAACATTATATAAACCCAGGGCCTCATGTTTGAAATTTATTTAAAGCCTTTATATCCTGCCTTTCAGGGAAAAGCTCTCCCATGATAGGCTGCAAAGGTAATTACAGCCATAAAGCACTTTCTAAAATACAAATAAACAGTCGAGCTAAACTAGTGAAACTGTCCCAGTTGAAAACAGTTCAAAATCCAGGTTGCTACATTTTTTTAATAGTTTGAGAATCTTTAGATGGGACCCTTGGTACTGCTTTCATCCTTATATTGTTCCAAATTACTTCTGGATTGCTTTGCAAACTCTCCCATCCATCTGCTTAACCTCACTTACTATGAATGAATGGCGTTGACCTAAATTTGATTTGTCAAGATAATCCATTGCTTCTGAACTTCCAAGACAGATTGAGGACTGCTTTTATCCTCTTTGTGTATAATAGGAAAGTTACCCCACTCCACCCCAAAATGGTAGATGAGTTGCCTGAGGACCATTTATTTATTTAATTTTTATTTTGAGTCTTTTTACCCTGCCTTTCTCCTTTGAAAAGGACCCGAAGAGGCTTACAGTAATGATGGACATTATACAGTCCAGTACAATTAAGACATATTGAAGTTTAAGAATAAGGAATTGAGGGGTATCTTACAGCATTAGAAGACAACATTAAAGCTAAAAGAGAACACAAACAGTTAAGAAAAGCATCTACATTCCATGTGTACAGTAAAACATCTAAAAGTTATGAGGGATGGGAAATAATAATTGATAACATAGTACCAATGTAATCCTATAAGGAGAGATCTAGGCACAAAGTTATATGTGGTTATAAGCACATGTCTGTGTAGCCATGTATGGTAGTCCCTTGTTCAGGGAAAGTTTGCCTGAAGAGAAAGATCTTTGCCTGTTTCCAGAAAGACAGCAGGGATGGGGCAGCCGTAGCCTGCAGCGGGGGAGAGTTCCAGAGTCTGGGTGCAGTAGCTAAGAAGGCCCTTCTCACGTACCTGTGAGGCTGGTGGGATGGAGAAAAAGGCTTCTCCTGATGATCTTAGCACCCAAACCAGTTCATACTGTGAGACTATCTTTGAGGTAGCTAGGACCCAGGTCGTATAATGCTTTGTAGGTTAACATCTGCAGCACTTTGAATTGTGCCCTGTAGCTGATTTGTAGCTGGTGGAGCTGTTTTAATAGGGGTGCAATGTGATCTCTGTAACCCACCCCAGTCAGCAATCTGGCTGCTGCATTTTGGACCAGTTGAAGTTTCCGGAGACTTTTCATCGGAAGTCCTATATAGAGCGCATTAGAGTAGTCCAGACAGGACATCAGTAGGGCATGTGTCACAGTGGCCAGAGCAGGTTTCTCAAGGAACGGTGTAACTGGTGTACTAGCTTTAATTGTGCAAATGCACTCCTGGCCACTGCTGTGACCTGGGCATCTAGGCTCAAGAATGAGTCCAGGAGCACCCCCAAGTGCACACCTCTTTTTTCAATTGGAAGATGATCCCATTCAGTATAGGTTACATCCCTATCCCTTTGTTTTCCCTTTTGACTGATGAGCAGCACCTCTGTCTTGTCTGGGTTTAATTTCAATTTGTCCATCCTCATCCAGTTCATTACTGCAGCTAAACACTCATGTAAAGTCAAAATAGAATCCAGAGGTGACAAGAGGTAGAGTTGGGTGTCATCAGCATACTGGTTGGCAATTAAACCTAAAACTCCTGATAATCTCCCCTAGTGGTTTCATATAGATGTTAAATCACATAGGAGGCATAGCAGAACCCTGGGGAACTCCACAAGTCAGCAATAGTTCGACAGGTTGTGGTTTCGAACATGAATCACCTAACACTACTTTCTGCATTTCTATCCTGCAGGAAGGACTGGAGCCACTTTAATGCAGTGCCCCCAATTCCCATTTCAGAAAGACGAGTTAGGAGGATGCTGTGGTCTATAGTGTCAAAAGCAGCTAAGAGGTCTAGTTAAAAAAAGGGACAAAGATCTCCTATCCATTTCCCTGCATAGGTCATCTACCAATGCAACCAGTGTCATCTCTGTCCCATAGCCAGGCCTGAAACCAGATTGAAATGGATCCAGGTAGTTTATCTCATTCAGTAACTGCGAGGCCACAACCCATTCTAGTACTTTCCCCAAGAATGTGCTATTTTACATTGGTTGGTAATTGTTCAGTATAGTTGGATCTAAGGAGTGACTTTTTAACAGTGGTTTTACTATTGCCTCCCTTAAGCATGCCGGAATCCTACTCTGTTGTAAGGAGACATTCACTATTCTTCCTAACCAATCTGCCATACCCTCTCTGGCTTCTTTTATGATCCATGAGGGGCAAGGATCCAGCAGACATGTGGTGGCCCTCACCTCCCCAGTGGTTCTGATCATATCATCTGGCTGTAGGATGATGTGGTCATCATTCTACATGTTGCTTCCCCTATGTGCTCTTATAAATGCCATTAGTGTTCTATTAACCTTGACCTTACAATCATTTTTATAATTTTATTGGTTAGAACCCATTAATGTTAGCATGACTTATTTTCTAAACATTCGCCATAGTGGGCAGTGCATCACATGTGACCCCAATTGGTTGGGGTTTCTTTCCATGTTCTCAAATACCAAACTCTTTGGAGAAGGGGCTGATGGGTTCAGAATCAGGCTTCAGCGAGAGGATGAGGTCTGCTCGTGAAAGATATCTCCAGTCTTCAGGAGCCCAACCCTCTACATGCATGCATGCACTATATTGTGAACTCTCATTTATCAGAGTCTGTGTAGCATTGCGGGGGGGGGGGGGGGTTGAAGGGTTACTGTGGGATGGAGTGGACACGGAATTTATGCTTATCCTTTTGCAAAGTCATCACTTCTTTGAAATTAAGCAGCCTCACTTTCCCACTTGCATGGAAATTTTAAGGAACTGCTAACATACCTAGCAAAGAAGACAGAACAAACAAGGCAGTTCAGAGCCAGTGGGGCTGCCAGAGTAAGAATTGTTGTCTTTGCTTTCTTGAATGTCTGGGACTGCATAGGTGAACCTATTTCTGTTGGTGGTTATTTGTAGAAAAATAGTTTATACGGATCAGAGGCAAAGCTGGAGAGTTTAATTTAGCAGGCTTTCATTTAAACCTCCATGAGAAGAATTGGAATTTGAGAAGAAATGCTAAAATGCCATTCCTGTGCCAGAACCACGGAAAACAGCAGAGTTTCAACAGTTTAAACTTTCATTCTTTTGCATCGTGAATCTTGTTAGACAAACTTTGTGGACAATAGGCAGTCCTAAGAATTGTCCTTACCCCTACGCTGATGTGGAACAGGTTGCAGTATTCTGGCCTGTGTTTGCTACCAAGACTGAAAATAAAGAATCAAAGACTCTCATGAAAGAGTCCGAGAAGGAGTGGGGACTGTCTTTTGGATTCTTGAATGAATTAGGTTGTCACTAATTTAAAAGTCCTAGTTCAATTCTAGCTGACACATAGAGACACCTCCTTCATGCACCGTGTTTAAGCAACGAGGAACAGAGACGAGGAATTCTTCTGTTCATTGCAATATGCCACTACAGGTGACACCACTTCTGCTACCAGTGTAAATTATGCAAGATGATTTTGGACTGTATGAAATTGATTGTACACTCTGGAAGCAAGAAGGGAGAAGAATCAAGTTTAAAACAAAAACAATACAGTACAAGAAGCACAACCCTCACCTCATTTTCCTAATCTCCCCTCTGCTCCTTTTTTTTCCTTCTGTGTCACAGAGCATGATGCCTGGAGAGTTGGGGCAGATATAGTTGGGGAATGACTTTCCTAAGCCGCATTTGTGCATGTGGGCATTTCTGTAGTATCAAAGTTATCTACTGCTACCAAAAAGGAAAAAAATTGTGTATTCCCAGTTGCTTTCATCCTGGTTGCAGTCTGTCCTGAATATACGGCAGCGCCTTTCTCCCTTGCAAAAAGGTGCTGTTTCTGTGTGATACATGGTGTGCTTCTCAGTACACAAAAGGCCTATCATTCAGTCAGATCCTTACCCTAAGAAATGCTGGGTTTTGCCTCTACCTTACATTGGAATATAAAACATAATATTGAGAAACCTCAATAAATCTGTAAAATCAAGACGATAGGTACGAATTAGAACACTGGGTGCGTGCTTTTTTTTTTGGCAACAGTGTAACTGTTGATTGATTACTTTGCCCCTAATGTTGCATCTGTGTTTTTTTTTTCTATCTTTGCCTAGCTATCCATACAGTGAAGACTATAGCCAGGGGATGCAGTACATGAACACTAGATGTCCAGCTTGGTGCGACAGGATCCTTATGTCACATTCTGCCAAAGAGCTGATTCTAAAGGTAAGAACTGCCCTCATGCTGCAGGTCATAGCTAATTAGAATTGCCAAGAATCTGCTGGGGATAGCTATAACCTGCTTGCAGGTGATTGCATTTAAAAATCAAGTTTCTAGTTCTTGCAATTTGTAAAACAAACTAAGGTTTCTGAAAGTTTCAAATAAGGGTACTTTCCCAAGCATAGTATCAATCATGGCTTATTACTTTCTGTGTAGTCAACTTCATACACCTTCCTTTTCTAATGTTTTAAATGTCCTTTAATACCCTACGGTAAAACCTAAGATTTTGGAATACAAATAAATGATGGGTGTTTATTCAGTCAGGGCGAGCAAATTGCAGTCCATGTGTTTAAGTAGATCCAAAAGTCATTTTGCAACCCCCCCAGTCCACCCAAAGGACCCCAGATCCCTAGATAAAAATAAATGGTGATTTTAATAAAAATGGAGGGGAGAAAAACTATCTATGTCTGCCTCTGGAGGCTCCTTTCTTCTTGTTGTGAGAATTTAGTATTCCCTTTTTCAGTCAGCAGAGTATAAAGTAAAACAAAGCAAACTGAAATGGCAGCAAAAAGAATTTGTGTGTGAGAGACAGTAGTCGTCCAAGTTCTCAACATCCACCCCTTTCACAGTAATAAGCACTTGCTTAATTTAAAAAACTCTAAAAGCATATTGAATAGGAAAAAGTGTCTTTACTTATAGTTGCAATCTTCAGTTTCATTCAGAAGTATAAAAGAAAGAGAAGAGGAGAAATTGCAGTCTCAACCAGGTGGGAGACTTAGTTTGTCATGCATTTGCATTGCCGGGGGTCTGGAGTAGAGAATTATGTGTTTGCTATGTTCAGAGGTCAGTCAGAGAAGGAGAGGCAGAACAAACAAGCAATACAAATAAAACAAACAAACAACAAGAAGAAGGGCAAGCCAGAGGCATGAAAAGGAACTTTGCTAATTGGTTAGGGACATAAGACAGTCAAGACCACACAATAGAACATAGTTAGTGATTCTGGCTTGTAGTAGAGAAATTGGTAATGTGTCTGCCTGGTATTGTTGGTGCCTTCAAATTTGAAAATTGGAAAAGCCAGGAATATAGCGTGGAGACAGGACAGTTTGCCTTAGGTAGCACATTACCCAGAGCAGCAAATTCCCATTCCCAACCCTGGAAGGGCTTTAGCTGCTATGGTATTTGGAAATGTCTTACCTGCTTATTTCTGAAAGGTCCAAAGAGCCAAGTAGTAAAGGAAGGAGGGTGACCTGAAAGATTGCCTATGCCACTGCTGCAGCTATGATGTTCTAAGTTCTATGGCCATTTTGTAGATTTGGCACGGCTCTGCTAGAGCTTTCCCCAGTAAGGGAGGAAGGCACTATAAAGGCTACTTCTGCCTCCACCTTGATGTCAAGGGGACTAGTGATGACTTAATAACGGAGAGCAGCAACATTGCCATGATGTGGGTGGTGATGCTTTGCTTCCTGGTAGCATTTGAATGGAACAGAGCTGAGGACACTTTTTTTTTTTTGCCAAGGCTGGGCAATGTAACCTTATTTTTAGCCTGCTCATGTGATAATCTGTGTTCTTCATGTATTACTGGATCAGCCTTGTGTAATCAGTGATACCATATGAATCAGACTTCCATTTCAGTCTCACTTTATCACTCATCATTGGATAACATTAATCTATGTTATGTAGTTACAATCAAAATAAAACTGAGAGCATTCTTTTCATACCTGGTAATTTCTATTATGTGATACTATAAATTAACAATACCTCCTGTGATTACTGTGCAATGCCAGACAAACCAGGCACTCAGTGCATTCTGCCCAGCTTGGATGCAGTAGGAGAGTTGGTTTAAATGAATTTAAGTGCTACAGGATTGAGTTGAACAGATGACTGAATAGCACTTGTGTCATGCCTGCACTTGCTGTGTATCTTTGAATGTTACTTTCTCCCTGCCTCAATTTACGAATCTGTACAGCTGAAACATTGATGACTTATTAGATAAATCAATAACCTTTTGCAAATTAAAAAGGGTGCTATAGAGAAAACAATACAGCCCTTAAATGCAAAGAACCCTTTTTAAGGTAACTTCCTCCTTATCCACCAAATATGCTAGCATTGTGCATTCTGCCTTATGTTAAACTGCTGAGAGGACTAGGGGGACTGCCCTGAACAGCACTTAATAGGCCACTGTTGTGTAACCAAGAGATTATAGCATTCCTGTGTTTAGCTACAGCTGCTGTTTCTGTCCAGTACAGAGCAACTTAGATCTGTCAAACTTAAGTTTTCTTATGCTGGAAATTATGTGATGCACCATAAATAAGGTGAACATATTTTTCTTATTACTCTGGCTCCTTTAACAATTGAGGCCAAACAGTAAATTTATGGTAAATTGCCCCCCCCCCACCTCTATTATTCCTTTTGGTAGAAGTTTTACTCACTAAATAGCTGACCAGCTAAATATCTAGGAGGCAGATGGACAGTTGGCAAAAGCCCAGGAGACCTATAGCAAAAAACCTAGCAGGCAACTCATTGTCTCTTGGCGTCAGTGTCTCATCTGTAAAATGGGAGTAACAGTAACCTCTTTCCCAAGTTGCCTGATGCAGGCAATTAAAATGGAAGGCATTTCCTCTGGGTTTTTAAGTACTATACAGAAGTCATAGAAATAATATTTCAAGAAGTAGCCCATTTGGGCTACTTTGTTTGTATATGGTAAGGTGTTTTTTCCCTACCTATGCCCAAATTAGCAGACAACCCAAAATGCAAGGCTCCACATGGCGGGCCTTACAGATTGTACAGACATGGGGCTGTAAACAGCTCTAACACAACCTCATCTATCATGCTACGGTCGGTTACCTCCCCAGCATGTTATTTTATGCTTGCTGAGCCCTAACACACCAAAGGTTGCCCGCTGCTCAGGAGTCACAGAACTGCCTGAGCGCATGGCGTAATGAATGCTCAGCTGAGTGGAGCGTGTTTCTGTTCATGCGCTGCTGTAATTTGTTTATCTGTCTAAAGATTATGCACTTGAAAATCCACAATTTGATGCTGCCTTTGTAAATTATCAAGTCGCTTTTGATGAATGTATCTCCACTTCCGATGGCGGTGGCATTATGAGCTTGAAATATTGGAAAGTGTTCATGCATACAGTGTAGAAGGTTAGGGTTTTTTCATATGTGTGCGCCCGTCTCTCTCTCTCTCTCTCTCTCTCTCTCTCTCTCTCTCTCTCTCTCTCTGTGTGTGTGTGTGTGTGTGTGTGTGTGTGTGTGTGTGTGTGTGTGTGTGTGTGTGTGTGTGTGTAGATACAGATTCCTAGGCAGGTATGCTAGAAAGCAAATGTGACCTTAAGCTGCCTTGCTGCATTAAAGATCATTCTGTTTCAAGTTTATAGTCCCAAATGTAGCTGTTTATATATAACGTTCTTACCCAGTCAGACTTGACTTGATTGTAGATGAGGGGAAGCTTGACTGTGTTTCATCTGAAATAAATTAGGATGAGAAACTGTTTGCAAGCGCAGCTGTGGCTATGTGCGGGTATGGATGTAAGAAAGATCTAGGGAGAAGGGTGTGGGTTCCAGATTTAATTATCTTGCAGTTTAACCAGGCTGAGAAATTGCAAGTCAGTCCTCCCACCACCACCACCACCACCACCACCCTTTCTCTTAAGTGATTGCTTTAGCAGGGTCATTATGCTAGATAAACAAAGCAGACGGTCAGCAGTGGTCGATGCAATAGCGAAAGCTGTGTCGATTTCATTATTTGTTTGAAGAGGGGAAGATAAAGGGGATAAAGTGGCAGCACAGAATAGAGCGGAAATAATTCACAGGGCTTGGTAAAAAAAAAAATATCCTTCAGTCAATGGTACCAGGCAGGTGCATGTAAAAATTAACATTTCTGTTTATGCCCATGGCAAAAGTCATACTTTAATGCTTGACGGAAATTCCTCTTGACTTTTATTGTTTCTGTCTTCCTCTTTGAAGCTGCAGTACTAAGGTAAATGCCATTGAAATCAAAGACTTACTTCCAAATAAATATGTTTAGAACTAGAATGGTTGATGGGGTGGGGGGGAAACGTATTTCCACAAATAACAGCATACCTAAGATATTTTGCAATTTTGGTTATTTGCTCAGATTTTCCATTCTTTTACACCACAGCTGGCTTTAATTAGATCTAAATAGGGTTTATACCAAGCCTGGTAATAGGATTATTGCTGAAAGCATTAATCACGCTATCCGTGTGCCTAATCGATTAGGGCATTTAATAGTGGATTTTTTAAAAAGGTGTTGAAAAAACTGTGAGAGCTGCAAGTGTTTTCGTTGTAGACATCACGGCTGAAAATGGCTTAAGCATCATGTGGGAATATCCCTGAGTAAAATAAGCCTAGGAATAAGTTGCACCAAATTGAGTAGATAAGGTTTTAGAAGTACAGTCCTGTCCATGTCTGCTTAGCATAATTCCCACTTACTCCAGCAATGGTTAGACATGCAAAATCCAAAGAAAAAAGGAATAAACACAAACAAACAAAGAAAGAAAGACAAAAATTACGGCATGTTAAATACTATTATATTTGAATGTGAGCTTTCTATGACCAATCCAGTTCTTCAGACATATGGAATAAAATAAAATACAGAATTCACAAGTAAAACATTGAAAACATGCATTGGCTTTTGAGTCGTGGGTGTAGGGTTACATCTCAAGTGCAGTACATAAAGTTAGCAAACTTGGGTTGGTTGGTTAATTTGCTAAAGAGGAAATCACTTCAATTAATGAGGGAGCTGAGTCACCTACATTATGTATATTTAATTGAATAATTAATTGGCCAGTCAAAACCAAGCAAGGTTGGCAGCCTCAATCAACTGAAATACCTTCATGGAGCATGTATTAATAACTACACCCTTAATGATGCCAATGCTTTGAACTAGGGATGCATTTCAGCCATTTTAAACCTAAGTTCAGCTCCTTCACTTAAAAATATGCTTGGCCTTGACGAGATTGAAAGATGGCCAGCTATGAATGGTGTCATGGCTACTGCACCTTTCATGTTTCTGCACAAGAGGAAATTGTAATACTTCCAGCTTGTATACAAGTTTTAAGATGCAGAAAACCACTATTTTGCAAGTTAGTGCCCTTCTGAGCAGTGACCTATATATTATACAGTACTACAATACCAGGGCTTTGAAATGTTTGCAACTTTGTATAAATCAGTGGGAAGTATTGTCACTGAAGACTTTGGAACAATAAGGGTTCAATAACATTCCAGTTTTCTAGTGCAACCGTTTTTTCCTTATTGCAAACATTTTTAAGTATGAACAGTGAGGTCCAATGTATTTCTACTCTGGTAGTCCTGCTCTGTTCACTGGGACTTGGTTTTCAGATGAGTGGATGTAAGGTTGTGTTTACTAAATATGGAAAGAATTCTAACTTCCTAGATCAGTCAGCACTGTGCGTCAGTATCAGGGGTAAGATTTTTCCTCAGCAAACTCTGCATTTAAACAATCCTTATTTTCATGTATTATTATGCACATGTTCATCTCACTTGTCTCTTTTGTCCAGCTACCTCTGTGTCTGTGCCTTTGATCTTGGTATATAAACCTTTTCCAAAGAACATCAGAATTAACCCAAGGTTTGTTTTTGTTTTCCCAGTCAGAAAATGACGAAAAAACTAGTGGTGTATGACCATATTGGACCAAATGTCTGCATGGGGGACCACAAGGTAAACATGCCTGTGTGTTGTAGGAGAGTGAGAAAGGAGCTTGGTGCCTGAAAGCACAGCCCTCTTGGTTTATAAACAGGTTGATTTGGGTCTATGGATTGTATCATCACACAGTAGTAAGGTAAAGGTAAAGGTTCCCCCCGCACGTGCGTGCTAGTGCATGCTAGTCGTGTCCGACTCTAGGGGCGGTGCTCATCTCCATATTCAAGCCAAAGAACCAGTGTTATGCAAGTCTGTGGCCATGTGGCCAGCATGGCTGCAAGGAAACACTGTTTTACCTTCCCGCTTTTTACCGTGGCGGTATTTATCTACCTTCATTTACATCTGTGAAGATTCTCAGTCATCCAGGTTCGTTTAACTGGGAGTTGAGTCATGGCTACTGGACTTCTTTTTTGAGAGATAGAAACGTTTCGCTGTTCATCCAAACAGCTTCATCGGTCCTTCATTTACATGCTTTCGAACTGCTGGGCAGGCAGGAGCTGGGGTTAACAGTGGGAGCTCACTCTGGTATGTGGCACCTGGGAATTGAACCTCTGAGCTGCTGACTTTGTAGCTGACAGTTTTCAGTACTCTAGCCTGCTGAGCCACCGTGCCCATATCACATAGTAGTAAGATGAAGCTAAAAGCATATCTAGTTCATACTTTTATTATGCTTTCTCCTTGGCTCACTTGATGTATTTTTAAGGGAATCCCAACATCCTTGTTTTCTTTTTGGCTCTCTTCTGTAATTTCCTCCTCCCTCCATCTTTTTTGTTCTAACCACAGAAAATAGGTAATAAAGAAAAATACTGAATAATTGCTGGGAGCCTTCTATCTGGAGGCATCCTGAAATATGTGTAGGATTTGTTATCTAAGTACACCAGAGTCTCAGGTTCATGATCTGAACAAGAGGACCCCCACCCCACTATTTCAGGTTTCCCCCTCCTTGGTTGTCAAAATCTGTCACTGCTGCAAGAGTGGGCAATTGTATCCCTCCAGAGTTTTTGGACTGCAACTCCCATAGTCTCACCACTGTAATAAAGATATTAAAAATAAGAAGCGCTCATCAATAGCTAGATCTGAGAGGGTTCGTAATTCAAAAGGATCTGGAGATCCACCATTATTGTGAGTCTTATGAAGCAACTCTCATGCTGTCTTAAAGAAATTCCCTTTGAGACAGTGTGGCATGGGATAGGGCTAGAACAGCACTGAGTGTTGTGTGCAGATGTATGGGGTTTTTTTTTTCTTACAGCTCTCAGAATTCCCGAGATGTCTTTTGTATCTTTTGTACATCATGTGTCCAACCCATTAAAAGCTTAGGGTGGGAGACCAAAGGAAGAACAAGATCAAGAGGAGTATATTTGAAGTTCAGTGCTGCTTGCATGAAGGGTTCCTTGGTCTGAAATACCTTGGCATGTGACCCTGAAAGCAATTAAAATGTCTCTACCTGCCATGTCCTCTAAATCTAGCACAGAAGATGCCCTGCTTTTAGAATCATAGAGAGGGGACTTATCACTACCTCAGAGGGTTGCCCCAGCCCTTGGCCTGGTGCTTCTTGAGGTTAAACCAGTCTCATTTCTCCCTCAAAAGGTGTCCACTGGCTCCAGGGAAATGAACAAGCTTTGTTTCCCAAAAATGAACTGCAGGTGGGGAATCTCAGCCACCGGAAAGCCAAGCACTTTGTTTTTTCCACCGCAGTGTTTGAGATATGTGTTCAGAAAAAAACATAGGACTGGGATCAGATGTGCTTTCAAGGAAGGGTATTGCGAGAAACAGGAGACGTTTGGACATGTGTACTTTCCCCCTTCGGGCTTGGCTGGCTGCAGTGGGGGCGGAAGGCAGCATCCTGCTCATTCCCAAAACCTTATTGGAATACGTGTGTCAAAAAATAAAAAAAAACCTGAATGGATTTCAGACCATGGAAACTCGGGGCTGTTTCATCTGAAAATCTACAAGAGCAGGGAAACGTCCCTGGGTCATTGATATCAAGTTGGGACGTCTTCCCACTAAGTTTTAATCTTGGGAGAACTCTCGCACCCCCTAAAGCGCGCCGGGCGGGAATTATTCCCCCGCTCCGGTCCGCGGCGTTCCAGAGCGAGGCCGAAAGACCGTCTTCCTCCTCCTCCTCCTCCTCCTCCTCCTCCTCCTCCTCCTCTTCCTCTTCCTTCTCCTGTTTACTCCGAAGTCAGCCCCGGTGCCCGCTCGAGTCAGTTTTTTAGTTTGCTGAAAGGCGGCACAGTCCGTGGGAGGAGTGGAGGAGCCTCCCGTTGTGTCCTTCCCGGAAAGGATCCGACGAGCAACTTCTCCCCGCCGCTATTTTCTTTCCGCCCTTCTTAAGTAGGCTAGTGGCGTGGTGGTGGTGGGAGGGGGAGTAGGGGGTAAGGATGATGATTGTCCCTGGAAACGGCTACACCTCCTAACCTTTTAATGTTTTGTCCTCCTCTCTTCCCCTCCCCCTCCCAATATTCCCACCTTCTTCTTTCCTCCCTGCAGCCCGTGTTCCTGTCCTTTCGAATAGCCGCTGGGGCAGGTAAACCTATTGCCAATGTACACAAGTGTTGTGTCGTGCAGTGATGTGGTGGTAAATATCACATTAGATTTTTCTTCTCTTTTCCCTCCTACACTTTCCCCGCGCCAAACCCTCTACCCCCACTCCCTTTTGCTTCCACGTCCCCACCCCTTCCCATGCATCCTTCCCTTTCCCCACTCCCTCTCCCATATTTTTGTGGAAGGGGGGGTTAAAAAAAATAGTCCTTAATTCAAAAACAAAAAAAATAGATGCCAATCAATTCTGCAACAGGAAAACGATGCCTCCGACACGAGAAGATATATCGGGAAAGCTCGTTGTAGCGACGAGGAAAACGAAGAGGAAGGCCTGGAGGCCCGTCCCACTGCTGAAACCATGACAGCTCTATTCATCCGTGCCATGTTGTTTTTATTGTTATTACGGTTGTTGTTGTTGTTATTATTATTATATTATTATTATTTTAGGCTGTTGATCATACACTATTTTATTCAGCAACTGGGCTTTAGCCCCCCAAAAACTAAAAAGTAAAAACTCATTCATACCTCACGGTCTAGTGTATCCTATGACATCAAATAATGGACTTTTTATTTTTATATGGAGATGCATATATTGTGCCACTGTCTGGTTGCCAAAACAAAACGAAACAAAAACAAAAATAACAGGAAAAAAAGAAACCCAAACCGTCTAGTTTGCTGCAACGTTCTGTGTTTTAGACTTCCACTGTGCTTTTTTTTTAAAGTTTTCCAATGTGAAATTATATATAATATATATAATATTCAAAACTTAAGTTTTCACCACCCTTCCCTTAGCTTAAAACCAGGTTGCAATTTTGTACATTGCCTTGTATAGAAGTCATGTTGTGATATTGTATCTTGACGAAGATTTATGGGTTCTGTTTAGGGGTGGGGTGGGGTGGGATGGGAAGAGCCAGCATTAGAGGGCTGCAAGTTATTTGAACTGGGTTTGTTTTTTCGTCGTTTTTATAGACTTTTCGGTTTTTTCCATGTTATTTACTATACTGCCATGTTCCATGTTTTTTGAATCACACGACTGCAGCTGCTTTCTATCCGTGTATATATTTATATATTTGTATGTGAGTGTGTATAGATATATATATATACATACAGATATAGAAATAATTTATAATTATAAACAGTCTTTCCTGCTACAAAATTAGATTTTCCCAATCTAGCACAAGCTGTACCCAACCCACCCCGTACCTAGCAGTAAATGCTTTGGGTGGCGCCTGTGTGTGTGCTGTAACTTCCAAAAGAATGGAATTAGTATCACGCCACCCACCAAAACCCCCTCCTGAAACAGGCCGATCCGCTGCAAAGCGATAGTCGTGGCAGCCTTCGCCCTACCTAGACGTTCACTCGGACGTGACGGCTGGTTTCGTGGGGCTCTGCGGGTTTGCTCCGAAGTCAGAGCGAGAAGGATTGCTGCAGCCTTAAGCCCGCTTTCCTAGGGAGCGAAGTGGCCTTCTATAGCCTCTCTGGTCTTGCTCCCCAGCAAACGTACCTGGGATCAGGGCTGGCCTCGAAATGTGGCAGCCCCTCGACGCGTGTCCTAGGACGCGGGGTGTTCAGCCGCCACGAGACTCGCTCCCGGTTGGAGAGCGAGCAGCCCCGGAGTGTATATATGTGGAGCCTTGTATACTTCTCCATTCGTCCAATGTGCTAGTAGTCACGTATCGAAGCTGCAAATTCAGGTGCCAAGTATCGTAGCTGGAAAAAAAATAGAACAACAACAGAAGGAGGAAGGAGAATAGACCCGCGTCGGGCAGTCTTTTTTGACGATAGCTAAACATTGAGAAGAAGAGGGGAAGGGTCCGTAAATCTTAATGCTGATTGGGAGCTCTCCTCCTCCTCCTCATATCCCATCTTCCTTGTTTTCCTCATTTCTCCCGCCCGCCCCATGCACACGCACGCACGCACGCACATAGAGAGAGCATTAAAGGGTGATTAGCAAATCTGTTGATGAAACACACGCGGAGGGGATGTATTGATTTCATTTAGAACACTACTGAGTTCAGGGACCAGGAGATGGAGGTTGCCTTTGGAGTATAAATCAAGTCACACAAGCGTATTGCAGGAGATCCGATGTCATGTCATAGATCAGCCTTTCGCTCCCGGGCCGGGCACTGGAGGTCTCAAGAGACGCGCGCGGAGGAGCGGGGGCCACGCGGGGAGTGGGAAAAAGTTTGCATCTATCTATATCTATATTTGCGTGTTCACTTGGAAATGAGCATTCTGGTTCTCAAGCAATAAAACTGATCATGGTGAAAATGGTTGTCTCGCTTTCTCTGGCTTGTTGATTGCTTCTATCGGGGTATTGCTGGGAAAAAACGTCAACATTGCATTTATCAACAAACATGAACTAGTCCGGGCCTCTTTGTCCTTCACACCTACTTGTGGCGGTAATGTCAAATGTGGGGGGGGGGCTTTCATCCTGCACCTACCTGCTTAGGCACGCGCTGTCCAGAGTGACTCTCCTAAATTTCAGGACTATTTTATTTGAACTTGGTTCAAATGAAGCAGGTTATATTTGTCATATTTGAGGCAAAGGCACTTGAGAGTCTTCTAAAGCAAGCTGACAAGTTTACTCCGAAGTAGGTACCTGACCCCGTCCAGTCCACACACCGATGTGACCGCCAAGCGTTGAGAGTGGAATCTAGTCGAAATAATTTATAGCTAAATAGAGGTGACGACGTAATAGCATACAAACTTGCCTAACACAAACACGAAGTCAGGCTGCTTCTCGGACCCTATGCCTCAATAAACTTGGATTTCTCTCGTGGAGCTCTTGATCGACTTAAATTAAGCTTTTAGGGCACTGCTTCTGAATGCTTGAGTTGAACTTTCCCATATTTCTTCGAAAGTAGTGTGCGTCAATATCTGAATTTAGGAAGGTGGACAAGTTCCATTAAGACGCCGTCCGTTCACAAATTGACTGTGGGAAGTCATCCCATATTATATTGTTCCCGCTTAAATGGACCTCCGTGGATCACTGCAGGGATTTCGAATGATTGTTTTTAAAGTTGGTAGCCTTACTGGAAAAAATAAAGCCATAACAGCATATTATAAAGTGGCGTTCGCTTTTTTTAAGCGAATCCAGGTAAAAACTGGATTTCTAGAATCTGGATTATTTACAATGTTAGGAGTCGACCTGCGTGAAGACGAGACTAGAACTCTTAAGACTAAAGAAAGCCCCTGCCCTGTGGTGCTGATGAGAGGGTAATGCCGGCCGTTTTGAAAAGGAGAACAAACGATTGGCTTTCACTTCTTCGAGTGGCTGGATTAACGGCGGGAGGGAAATTCGGAGTCTCTTGGGTTTTTTCCTCGTGACACTTCGTGGAAATGATGCTTTTAATCTTCAGTAGGAACCGGGTTGCAGTTTAGATTCCTTAGAAGCGCGCCCTCTCGCTCTCTCTCATTTAAGAATTAACCGGAACGGATCCTTGCACGCAACCCCCAGTGCAACACCCGAGCCGCCTCTGATGTCCCATGATCGATCGGAGGACTGGGTTGGGGGGGGGAGCTAAAGCCTGGTTCTGATTGTGTTCTCTTGGGGGGTGGGGACGGGGGCATAAGAAGCTCACACACCGAGACCCGCAATTTGTGGCGACCTGAAGCCAAAGTCACTTAACGAGGCTGAGAACCTTTACTGGTTGACCCCCACACACACATACACACACGCGCACACACACACGCACACACAAGGAAGCGGGGTCTAGTAAACAAGTGAAGCAGGTGCACATTGGGACGGGGCAAATGTTGAAGTGCAGGCAGCCTTCCTGGCGGTTTCACACGAGCCCACTCCATGGAAGAATAGGAAAAGCAACGTGTGTTGATCCACATCAACAAATACAGTAAGCACCTGTAGTTGTCCTCAGCACTGCAGCGTGGGGGGGGGAGCGATTGTCCCAATGACTTTTTCAGGACCGAACTGCCTGGGTCCAATGATTTTGCATAATACTTGGGATAACTCACAGTATTGTTCTGCAGCCCATACATCCCCCTCTCAGACCACTCCGACGACTGCAGTTCAGGCCGGGGAGGTGATGCTACACGATGCCCATCGCCACTGCTGATCAGAAAGACCCGGTTACGTTGGCCCTGGCGTCGCTACTCCACTTTCATGGAATACGCATGTTCTCTCGTTTGGAAATATGTGGAAGATCTTTACAGTCCGTCTGGTCTATAAAGCATAATCCTACATCGGGATTATTTATTTTTCGGATTGGGTTGTCTTTGATGCTATATGATGAAGCTCATCAAGCACCCAGGCTGAAAAACAATCTATCTAGACTTGAATCGAAGCCCGGTTTAAGTATTTGGGGGTAGGGGATGGGTTTCTCTGGCCAATATAAAGCAGTTCTGTTACAGGACTGGAAGTGCTTCTAGTCCTGCGTGGTCTCAAAGGTCCCCGGGGTTTCAAAACTATGAGGGTCGCAACCCAGGGCCTCAGGAATTAAGACGCAGGTCTACGCCTCATTAACCGTCTGTCGCTGTGGTCAACCAGTTTGCAATCGAGTGCTCAAGGACGTGATTTGCATAAAGGATAGTCGCCAAGACAGATCGCAACCCCAAACACACCTGTATTTGGGGGAGCCCCACCCTGGGATTTCCCTTTCTCCTGCCCCCCCCCCAATAAAAGACACACTGGCCTCGGATCTTCTCGAAATGTACTGTACTGTATTTGCGCAGGTGTTATTGTTATGAGCCGTCAAGTCGGAACCCAGTCATAGCGACCCTAACAGAGCTTTCCAGGTACGTGATCTATTTTAAAAAAGCTTTCACCAGTTCACCTACCCGGGTGAGTTTCTACGACTGAGTGGTGATTTGAACCCAAGACTCCTGAGCCCCTAGTCTAGTGGTGGCGAACCTTCGGCACTCCAGATGTTTCAGACCACAACTCCCACAGTCCTTTGTCATTGGCAACTAAGGCTTAGCATTCTGGGAGTTGCGGTCTAAAACATCTGGAGCGCCGAAGGTTCGCCACCACTGCTGAGTGTCTATCACTCTTTCCAACACACCATATTAGGTATTCATCGTTCCTGAAGACCCCTGTTTTTAAAAGTCCTCCTTCCCCAGGATGATTCTAGTAAAGTTAATTGGGGTCGGTTTTGATCGCTTTTTAAAGCGTGTTCAAGACGATCCGGGGAAGCAAGAAGGAGAGACCTGACACTCATTATTTTAATGTTTAAAATGTGATCACATCGTATGAGCAAACATCCATCCACCGTCCTCAATCCGGCGCCAACTTTATTTCTCCTGCTTCATCCGCTGAGCAGCGTGGCTTCGACCCTTTGAAAATGAAGCGGCGCTCAGTCCACTCCCAATGGGCCCTAAATCAGTGGCTTTCAGCCTTTGGCCCCTTCGGAGGTGTGTTTTGGACTACAACCCCTAGAATCCCCGAACATCAACCATAACGGCTGAAGCTCAAAACTGTGGAGGGCTGAAATTTGAGAACCTTTGAGCCTCGATGCGATCGCGCGCGCGCGCCCCCCCCTCCTTCTGCCCCAAGGGGAAGTGATGGAATACAAATGGAAAACGGTACGGTCAACGCCTCGACTTGCGAGGCTTGGGAAAGACCGCTGAGGACGACACGCGAAGAAAGCGTTACGAAATTCCTAAAACTACGGCAGGGCGTCCTGGCACCTCTTGGATAAAATGGTCTCAGAACCGACGCCCAGAAAAGGGACGTCCCTCACCTCCGCTGGGAACGTGGCCACAGAAATGGAACTTGCATTCTCCTGGGGTGGGCCATCCGTCCTTTGCCAAGCCAAATTCACGAGCAGAGAAGAATCAGGCCGTGTGCCTGTGCGCCTGAACTCGTTGTGGCTGGAACTAAAAACCAGGACGGTTGGTTTTCGGATCCCCATATAGGTGACCCTTCTCCCTTGAATCTCTCATCCCAGCTTCCTGCAAACTTCTTGCCCTGGGTTCCTGTCTCAAAAGACACCGCCGAGGTCAGCTCCAGCCAAGCTTGGCCAGCAAAAGAGATTTCTGGTCCTTCCTGTGAGAATGTGTTTTGTTGGAAACAAGTCAGGAAAGATCCACTTGAGAGGAGTGAGAAGAACCTGCCGAATGTTCTGGGTCGCCCTGTAAAAGGATCAAGCGCTTTATAACAGCGGACGCTTCTAAATTATTAGACCGCTTTTGCAGCCTGTTTCGGTTCACTCTCATTATTTCCCGAATCGTCTCTTACAGGGATCTCGACCTCCCCCACAGCGAGAAAACACTGCGGCCGGCACGCCGTGGTGAGAAAGAAAAGTTGCTTGCATTTAGGGGCGCCCACTTGTAAGGAAGTCAGTGCGGGGACCGGAGAGGGTCTCCATCATTAAGCGCTTTGAGCCTGACTGGACAGTAAGAGCACCTCCGGTTGCGGCTACAACGGCTTGCAGCCTGAAGCGAAAATATTCGGGAGGAAGGAGTTCTCGCGGGCGGCTTCCGTGGGATGTCAGCGGGTAGGTACCGAACCGGCGCGCTCCGAGCCCCCCCCCCCGGTTGCTTTCCAAGGTGACAGCGGTCCTTCTTGGTTTCCAACAGAAGCCCCTCCGACCCTGGAAGCAGAGAGGGCGCGATCCTCCCACCAGTTTGCTCCCCAGTGCTTAACCGGCTTGCCTCGCCAGCTAGTTCGTGTGACTGCCGCCTGACAAGGGACCTGGGTTGAAGGTGCAGGTGACCGTGCTACCCACCTTCGCGGTTTGTGGCTTGGACGGTAATGTGATTATTGCCCCTTGGATTACCCTGGGATGCCCGTCCCGAGGCCTGGAATACAGGTCAGGGCCCTCTGGAGGTCCACGCCTCCTTCCTGGAGATCTTGTCGCCCTAACGCCGTAGATCAGAACCCGGGTGTGTTTGTGGTTTCCCTTCAAACAAACCCCGCCCTGAGAAGTGACTTAAGCTCCTTCCCCGTTTGGGTCTTTTCTGACCTTCCATCCCCACCTCCTCGAAAAGGACCGGCTCAAGGAGACCTAGGGAACGCTGTGGATGCCGAAGATTACGACGTTATCACTGAAGGAGAAACCGCGGCGGTGGGGGGGGGGGTTGGCGAATTCGGTGCGACTCGAAAGCCGCCAGATTATTCAGGGAACGTTGCTGCTGGTGTTAGCGTTGGCTTCAAATACTTCTTCAAATGTTTAAATATATTTTATGCGCCGTGCTTGTAAAGAGCATGGTGAACTTCCACCTTTCCGGAGTCAAGCTTCTAATTTGGAACTAACTCCGAAGGGAATCCACCACCACCACCACCACCACCTCCGATCTGCAGTGAAGCTCCGAAGAAGACCTCTTTCCTGCAAATAAGCCTAAACCAGGTGAAGCCTCGATCGGGCACTGTTGGTCTTGAAAACAACCTCCCGCACTTCTCCGTGGCTCCTTTAAAAAGGGAAGCTGAGGGCAACCGCTTAGTTTTGCGCTCTCGGGAAGAATAATTCCAAATAAACTTGTCTAGTACAGAGTACAATAGATGGCTGTCAGCAGTTCAACAGGTGCAGCATCCCCACATCACTTAATTTCCACCATGGGGAAAAAATTATGCCTACTGATGTTTACGGTACACAAAAGCGGCTTTATACAGTATATGCAATCGATCACAGGGATGTTGTTTTTCTTTCAACCTGGGAGTATCTCCTCCTCCTGGCATCTTTTAAAAAGGAGAGGGGGGGGGAGAACACTTTAGGCTCACTTCCAAATCTTAAAGAAATTTGTGGGGCTAAGAAGGATTACAGATTCCAACTGAGTCCCACTTCGCAAGCGTCCGTCGTCAGCGAAAATGCGAAGAATCTTGTATCTGCAAGAAAGGGACACGAGATTTTTTTATCACCCTACACGTGTTGACTGGTTTACGTGGTGCCAGGATATTTGTGTTATTAGCTGTTGGCTGAACCCCAGTAGTAAATTGCAACTAGAGTAGGCTCATTGAACAGAGAATTTACCAAGGAAATGACTTACTGAATCCCTGCTGGCTCCGTAGACCGACTCTAGCTGCGACTTTTTACTGGTTTTCAGCCACTTTTTCGTGAATGGCTGGTGGCGATTAATATAGCCCTCACTGTCAGTTTTGTGTGTGTGTGTGTTTAATTTCTCCCCTGCGTCACTGGCTGTAGCCATGTGTACCGTATATATAATTAGCATGCTGGGTTCTGGATACATCTATGATGCAGACAGAGCGCAGGGAAGATGGCGCCATAATAACTGCGTCCATCTGGGCAGAATTCGTCACCTAACCCTTGCAGAGGTCACGAGCTCCACGAATGGGACACGAACCTAGTAAAAACAGGTGGGGCACATCCAGGTCGCTTTTGAAGCGGGGCTTTCCCGGGCTCCAAATACGCTCCCGCGGCCGTCCTTGCGGCGCTCAAAGGAGCGATCATCTCCAGCCAGGCAGCCCGAGTGCGGCTCCCAGACACCGCCAGCGTCTTTTGGGGGAAAAGTATTGATTTTATTGTTGTTGGGTTTTTTTTATGTTGTATTCAATTGTTTTGTTTGTTTGTTGTAAACCGCCCGGAGTTCCTTTTTGGAAGACGGGGCGGTATATAAGCGTTAAAAACAAATAAACAAATAAACAAATAAATAAATTTGAGCGTCTCTCCCCCACTCCGCCGCTCCAGTTGGAAGCAAGCAGCCATTTGATTCCCCTACCACTAGGGAGGCCTGTTTCAACGACGTGTGTAAAGGATGTGTGTGCGCGCGCGATTCTCGGCCAGAGGGCGTTATTTTGCGAGGAAATCATTATCGGATTCCCCAGGACGGAGACCCGTAAAACCGAAGGGGAGGCCCCCCAGAACTGAGCGTCGCCCGCGGCAGCCTGGGAAAAAAAAGCGGGTCTAAACCCACGCCTCGGATGTGACGCTCAGCCTGCGTTTGGCTATTTAATCCACAGCTAAGAGAGGGCGGGGCGGCGGATTTTTTTTTCCGGATTCTAGCCCCTCGAGCTCCCAGCAACGACGGTCAGGATCAGGGGAATCGTAGACCAGAAAAGAAAGTAACTTTTCCTGCCTAGATTTGGGGATTCCGAGTACCTTTTCTGCTGGTTTCCCGGCGCAAACGTTTGCGGGACCCGGGTTTAAAAATTGCCTCTTTGGGCTGGGTCACATATCCTCAACTTGAAGAGGGAGTAGGTGAAGGGTTTTTTTTTTAATTGTAAAACATCCGAAGAAATAATCCAAAGAAAAGCAAAGGCCACAGACTCTGAAGGGCTATTTATTACTAGGAGAACAAGTAGGAGGAATCAGAGTTGTTCATTCATTCATTCATTCAAGGTTTCAGCTTTAAAGGTAGAACAAAATATTCCAATATGGCTTGAAGAGAGCCGAAAGAGACAGAGGCCTCCAGTCAGAAGCCTATTCCTATTTCTGGCTGCAGTCAAACACCAGACTTCTGGTTAACAGTCATGGCATTTAAAAAATTGTCCATTTTTACAGATAATGAGTTATTTTAAAATGTTCCGTTCCACCCAGTGCATAGGATCTGAACTGAAGACTGTGCACACACCTTGGCACCAGCTCTTTCCTAGCCAACATTATCTGGAGAGGCTAGTGATTGAATGGGGACCTTTTCTATAGAAAGCACTGAGCTGCACCTTTCCCCTTCCCACAGGGCTCCAGACTTCTAAGCAAACATGCAAAGGATTGCGGACCATATTTGGAACAGATCATTTGTGAAAGTGGGATAGAGACAAGAAGAGAACCTGTTTTAAATCACATGTCCATTTGAGACAGGGCTAGGCATTTTTTTATTGGAGTGACAGAGAGGAGAAATGCAAACATGGCTGTCCCAGGAAAAGGCCACTGTCAGTATTTTTATTTTCTTTGCAAAAATTTCGACAGTCTTCTTTTGGACCATAATTGTCTCCATGGAACCTTCAGCAGAGGGACTTTTCCATCAGTCCCAAGTACTTTTCTTCAGGGCTAACCTTTTGGAGAATGCACACTAGTGGGGGGGGAGGTCGCAGACTAGGCCTATTCCTTCAATCTCACCCATATCAACAGAGCAACTAAGCTTTAGAATAGCTTTAGAATAGAAACCGGGTCAGGCTACTGATCACCAATGGTCTACGAGGACATGGCACTTGAAGGAGGAGGAGGAGGAGGCTCGGAGCTCCTGCTAACTCATACCCTTGCCTCCTACTTCAAGATGACAGCCCTCCCTGAGGAAGCTGCCTAGATGCCCTAAGCACATCCGATCTCTCCTGATTTCGGAAGCTAAGCAGGGTCGGCCCTGTTAGTACTTGGATGGGAGACCACCAAGGAATACCAGGTGCTGTAGGCGCCTGGAGTAGGGACTGGCAAACCACTCCAGTATTCCTGCCAAGAAAACTCCATGAACATGGGGTCACGAAGGGTCGGTCACGACTGTAACAACACAAACACACACACACACACCCTGAGGAAAGTACTGTAACTGTATTCACAACCCTTGAGACCAGGATTGTCCTGTTAGAATCCCCAGCGATTGACTACATGTCATAGAGATTCAAACTTCCAGATGTTTTAGAACAGGCACAGTTCAAAGCCATGGTTTTGATTCTGAAGCCCCTTGGGATTTGTCTTCTTGAAAAGGGTCCTCTTTACCTGCATATTCCTATCTTCAACTGTGAAATTTTAGGGTCCTCAGTTGTGCAAAATTGTCCCCACCCTCTCTCCTAAATGTCAACATTGCACCCAAAGATGCATTCTGAGGACTAGAAGACTTGCTTTGATTATAATTCCCAGTAATCCAGTAAAGGTATCATCAAACCATAATTCTGACTCTTCTTTAAAAACAAAGTTCACATTATAGTCTATTTGGCTCCCCCCCCAAAAAAAGCCTTTTTAAAGAAATCCCAAGCTTTTGAGGAAAAGAAAATAATTTTACAGAAAATCACGTACATCTCTCTTGTAAACTTAAGTTGTTGAGTTCTATTTTCTGTAAGGAACACGGGACAGCATTGTAATAAAATTAAATGATATAAATTAAAGTGTTTAGAAAGTGATTGACCAGTTTTCTTTTTTTTAAACTCTAATTTGTTTTCTGAAACTATTTCCTGTATATTTCTGCTCATCTCATTGGTTATACATGCTGAAAGACTAGTATTGCACATAATTAAGAGTAATAAACCCAGCTGTCCTATTTTTAATTCGTGGGTGCTATTAGAGGGCCTGAGGGTATGTTTTTCCATTTAAAGAAAGACATTTAAAATACTGTTTCCTTGTATGGAACATGTTCTTACTACCACGAGTGATGGCCAGTCAAGCAGTTCATGTTCCTCAGCAGAAAAACGTCCCTTGACATGAGGTAATAATAATATCAAGTCATGGTGACCAGCAGCCATTCCAAAGTGTCATCTTTTCCTACCCACAAGCCTCTGCATTTTTCCTGAACAGGCTGGGGTCCAGCAACTTTCAAATGGCTCTAGTAGGGCAAAACAGGATCCATCTTCACAGAAATAAGCCTGGCTTAGATCCATGGAATTCACTCACAGGGAACTGCACCTAGGACTGAAACTTAACATCACCTTTTTGCTTCTCACAATCTTTGTGTTTCCGTGAAAAACCTTGCAAAGCAGTTTGAAATGGGAAGGCATCTTGGCTGACACAGACCCAACACCAGGTTTATGACCAATTTCGTGTTTATTATGTGTCACTGAGCGGCCTCCAACTTATGTCAACCCTGACAGGCTTTTCCCAGGCATGTAGGACATTTAGGAATAAGTTTGTCACAGTTGCCTGCCCCCCCATGAGTTTCTGTGGCTGAGCAAAGATTTGAACCCGGGGTTTCCAGAGTCCACAGGTTGTCATTCTGGTTTTCATTCACCTTTTTAAATTGTGCCCATGCTTTCTTCTCTGCCCATGAGTGGTTTCCTGGTTCTTAGTTGTCATCCAAAACAAAACAGAAATGTATTTATTTATTTGGCTTGTGCAATGAAACCATGTGTTAGGGGTGAAAAATTAAGTCCCAATATGTGAAATGAGGGGGCTATATTTTGAAGGATCCAATTATGTCTTCGGCCAATTTGGTCTTCTTCGGGCATCCTCTTAAAAAAGAAGGGATAATGTTAACAGTTGCAGGGATTAATTAGCACATCTGTAAGGCACCAAAGTTAAAAAAGTTTTGTTAACCTCTATAATTGTTAAAAGAAAATTGTTAACCTCTATGATTGTTTAGGCTTCACAATCTCAAGAACCAAAATCCCTACACATAATAGCACGATTCTTTGGAAATCAGGAGTAGATTAAATATGGAGACAGGGAGCCTTGCTTCCTCCATATTGGATGGATGAACCAAACTTTTCTTTAGAGCTTCAGTAATTTGCAGACATGGCCCTTTCCAGTGTACTCAAAGCCCAAAGCACAGTGAGCTTTATGTATTTGTGTATTTATTCCAATTTAAATAACTAAGAATATGCCGTTTGCTGCTTTTAGTGTAATAACCTCCTGGCCTTTAACGTTTAGGTGACCATTAGGCTAAGCAGGGTGGCAGGAATAGACACAGATACTGAGCTCCAGTTTGGAGACTCAAAATTCTCCATAAAGCATTTTTTAAAAGGTAGTTGGGTCGGTCTGATTCACTATGAATGGCAAAAAATTGAGAACAAAACCCAGCAATTGAAAAAAAGAATAGAAACAGAGTGTGTTGACACCTTTGAAGTGAAATCAATATATGAGATCTTGTTGGGCAAAACCAGAGTGGCTGTATTTTAATGTGAGTTGGGAACAAAAATCCACATTAAAATAAGAGCGGTTAGTCTTTAAGGTGCCACACTTTTGTCATCTTGGTTTTTTAAATTTTTCTTCGGTTTTGGCCAGTATACAAGTGCACGCCAACATGGCGACCTCACCATAATGTGAGGTCTTCTGAATCCGATCTGCTTTTTGGGAATGGGTGGATTCTCCGTACAAGCATCTGAAAAACCCAGTTTCAATTACTGAGCCTTCCCCCACCCCCATTATAAAGATAGGTTTTTACACTTGGGTTGAGGTTTGCTTGTTACACATCCTTCAAAACATGGCTGGTCTGTTTTTTTAAAAAAATGGTGTGTATCCCCTCTCTGGCCTGCAAATGTTTCCTTCTACAGCAAAACAATGCCTTTGGAAGTTTACTCCTAAAGATGGGTTGTCAGCCCTGAAAAAACCCTAATTAACATAGGGATCACAAATAGACTCACAGACACTTTCCAGTTGCTAGAGAAGTTAATGCCTGGAGACTCATGAAGTATAATAATCAAAGAGAGCCACCTTAGGGGGTGAAACAAAGAAAGGTGGGGGATCTAAACAATCACCGGACTCTGTTGCCAGTTCAACCCAGTCAACAAGCAGAAACAATGTTTGAATGTTTGTAATTGAGTGTTAGTGATGTCAGTTCTGTAGGTTTTAGAAGGCAGAGAAATTGGCCCAGAACAACCTTCTGGGATGAGCAGATAACTGAAGACTCCAAAGAAGACGGAAGCATAAGAAAGCCACTGTTCCATGGCAGTGAAAACCCGAGATGTTCTGAAGAAAACATTTGTTAAATAATTTATTGTTTGATACAAAGTCTTTCCAACTGCAAGAGTCTGAGACCGAGTGAAATCCAGGCAACACAATCCTCTCCCCCTTACATTCCCATGAAAACAAACAAACAGAAAAAAACAGGAGCAATTCAAAGAGAAGGAAAGGAAAGTGAACTCATCAAAAACAGAGCTTTGTTTTTTAAAAGAAGAAGAAATAAGACTGCCCTTTACTTTTTTTTTTACACTAGAAATATACATCACAAAATTTTGTAATTTCTTATATACAAAGTGGTTGAGCAGGAGTCAGTGACCCATATACAAAACAGTAACAAACTCTTGATTGTTAAGAGCAAAAAAAGCTACACGAAGGAGCGGGGTGGGACCATGTGCAAACGGGTGAATCATAACTTTCAAAAGGCATCGGTCCTAAGGACAAATCGCTCTGCCACATCATCATAAGCCCGCCTTTGCCCCTGCCAGCTCCACTGATTTCAGCACAACGGTCTTTTCCAAAGGCTGGGGTGTACAGTAAGTTCCAAGCACACTAAGGCTGCTATGCAAAGCACAGATCCTACAGTGTAAATCTCACTCAACTGAATGGGACTTACTTCTAAGTAATTATTACCTAAGCTTCCACTGCACAGATAAAGTCTAGGCCTGTCCACTGTTATTCAGAACCAAACTGCAGTAGCAATGAGCCCACCAGAGCTTGGAAAACGGACTTATTTTTTTTTGCTGCATTCTGGGACGTTTCCAAGAAAGTAACTTTTCTGCACTCTGGGCTTCTGTAACACACAAGGGCGGCCTGGAGTAGTAGACATCTACTACATCCAATCATCCCAACCCTTGCAAGTTCAGTGTGGTTTACTCCCAGATAACTGTGCTTAGAACTGTAGCAGGCCTAAAGCCAATGGCTTGCCCCATCCAACTAGAGGAGACCCAGGGAGCCCACTGCCAAATCAACCCCTAACCCCCACTGAGCCAATGGGTCTACTCTAGTTGAGGCTACCAATTGGAACCAGGCCTCTAATTCCACACAACTTTACTCAAGTGTAATCCCACCTGGAAGCAATGGGACTTACCTCCTAGGTAGGATGCTGAGGGCCTCCTCTCCTCCAAACTGAGCAACTAAATCCTTTGAATTCCAGATGAAAACTGGGTTCCCCAGCAATTCCTGACTACTTCAGTCCAGCTGATTTTGCTGTAACCCCATGTCCGATGGGCAGGTATCAGTTCCATGGATCAGTGGGACTGACATTATCGGCAGGTGCTGTAGATGGCAGCCATTGATCTTCAAATTTAGAATAAAAGCAAGCACTGGTGCAGGGTGGGTAGGAAATGCAGAACAATAAAAAATCATCAGAAGGAAGGGTAACCTCTACAACTTGGGGTGATTATGTCTCCCTCCTTTCTTTCTTCCCTCCTGCCTGTGTGCGCGTGTGTGCACGCGAGCGAAACAGATAAGTGTGCGTGTGTGTTATGTATATCAGGGAGGGGGCACTATGAGATAGGGTGGGGGAAAGAGAAAGGGCTGGCTGACCCTTCATTTCCATAACTTATTCTGTAAAAATATATATACAGGCATTATTTTTCCCGACGGGGCGGGCTGTACAGGACGTCACAGAAACCAGTCCCGGAGGCTGGCCTGCTACTGGCGTCTGGCATCGGCTACCCTGCTTGGCCGGAGGAAACGTGGGAAGGTGGCATGGGGCAGGAGGAGGCGGGCAGGGGTGGTGGTGGTGGTGGTGGTGGTGGAGGAGGAGGAGGAGGAGGAGGAGAGCTGTAGGTTGGGCAAGGGCTGTGGGTCCCCAGTCAGGAGGGCTCCGAGGCCGCATTGCTGCAGGGGCTGAGCAGGGCTAGAGGAGTGGCGGCAGCAGTGGCAGCAGCTTTGTGCTTCTTGAGGAGCCGCGTGATCTTCTCATCATCTGAGTTGGGGTCCAGCGGCTTGTTGTACTCGTCGTCGTCCTCATTGTCCGAGCTCTCCTTCAGCTTCTCCGTCTCCGAGTCGTGCTTCTTCTTCGCCGAGGCCATTTCAGCTGCGTGGCGCTTCCGCCACTTGGTCCTCCGGTTCTGGAACCAAACCTGGACCCAACAGACAGACAGAGAGAGACACGAGTGACACACCTTTGTAGAATTAATCTGGGGCAAAATCCCCAAATCCTTACCCCTCTCTCAGATCATTAAATCCCTGCTTCACACACTGTGGGTAAATTGCACGATAAGTGCAATAAACTTGAACCTCTTGAGATTCCTTCCAGAAAACTATTCCAGGGTAGTTTTCCTGGAATAGTTTTATCCCAGAAAACTATTCCAGGGTAGCTTGGACCCTAAACTACCCTATGCAAAAGTCGGGTCATTTATAAATGCAAATAAATAAATAAATACCCTTCCACTCTCCTGCTACTAAATCCCCTGCCCGCCTTTAAAAAAGCCTTGAAAACTCATCTGTTCAAGGAGGCATTTGGCGACCTTTCTATTTAATTTCTTTTTTTTCCTTTTTTTTCTTTTTTGCTGTCACCCACGCCATCCTTTGTGGAGGGTATTTACCCCCCTATTCTTAGGGGTAGTTTGCCTCTGATGCCATGTTTGTTTGCTGCTGTTTGTTTTTAAGTGTACACCGCCCTGAGTTCCGCTTCAGAAGATGGGGCGGTATATAAATGTAATAAATGTAATAAATAAATAAATAAATAAATAAATAAATAAATAAATATCATGATAATAACAGATCACGGAGTATAGATTGTTCTTCCCTGCGATTAAGTTGCTTCATACTTATGCTAAACCCACCAATGACCTCTACAATGACCTCCAAAAGACCCTTTTGTGAACAGCCCTGCTCAGTTCATGCCTGCTCAAGGCAGTGGCTTCCTTTATGGAGTCTGCAATCTCGTAAGTGTTCTTCCTCTGTCCCTTCTGCCTTTCCTCCCCACCCCAACCCCTCATTGTTATTATTATACTCTTCACAGTGAGATTTGCTCCTCTGATTTAAATTCGACCCACTGAGTTTGGGGTGTTACCACGAATTAGAAACCTCACTTCAGCCTGACATCACCCTGTCTGGGAAGAGGACAAGACCGTTTAATAAGGAGCAGAGTTCTGTAAGAAAATGCCCTCAAGGCTGCAATCCTAAATCTACTGGAGAAGTTTTGTTTCTGAATAATCATGGTTAAATTTGCCCCAAAAGAGCTTCCATGCCTGTGTGTAGGGTTAAGAGCAGAGGGGGAACTTGGAGAGACCCTCGTTAAGGGGCTTTTTAAGGCTACCCACCGACAGATCTTTCTTACTCTCTCACATCCTTTACGTTCGCTTTCATATCAGCTAGCTGGCTTTCTTTCCTGATTGTGTGTTTGGGATGGGGTGCTACAAAGCCCACATTTTTTTGAAGAAACATCTCTTCTAGATAAGCTCTCTGTTAGGAAAACCAGCACTGACCTGATCCTGACCCCCATGCTAGGGAAGTAAACCCATTGGTTTTGCTCACATCTACAAGCCGACCCCCCCCCCATCACAGCCATGCTGCAACTCTACAAATCCCATTGCATTAGGCAGACTTTCCTCACAAGTAACACTCTGCTCCTGGTCCCTCTAGTTAGGAGTCAGTGACTCTTACTTTCCCAGTGTAAGTTCAAATGATCATCAAAGAGCACCGTTCGTTGCACATGTAAGTGCCATTGCATCCATCCAAGTTCACTCCGAGGTGGGTTGTTTTTTTTAAGATGAACCTTTAGTGTCAGATTTTGTTCCCAAATACTTTTGGTAAGGTGTTTCCGAATCCTGTTCTCAAAACTGACAAAAGGGAAGTGATTTCATGTAACGCACTTTTAACTTGACCAAAGACATGCACGGGACACATTCACACAAACTGCCACTACAAAGAAACTCACAAGTCCACAGCTATCCAAATGGACACTATCACCAAGCGCCCTTCTCACTAAGCCATTCCTGTGGGCATCTATCTCCATTGTATTACTCCCATAAATAAACAATATTACGACCACAAGAGTTCCAGCCATAAACATACAATTGTCATTCCACACCTGTCTGAATAAAAGCATCCTTCCCTGTACAATCATCATCTCAATCCTACCCCCACAGCTTGTCTATAACTCGGCAATTTTTACTTCCTAGCAGCAGAACTTTAAACACACACGCTTACTGCACTGCCAGGTAAAATCCCTGGCTTTCAACAGGACTTTCAGCAAATAGATTCAGGACACCAAGCTTAATCCTAATTACACTAATTTAAAAAGTTAACCCCTCACAGTCTCCAGTTGGATTTTCTTCCAAATAAATCCCTTTATGAAGGAAGCACCTGCCAAAGTTAAATCCCTGGCGCCAGACCACAAGGTCAAAATTCACTGTTTCAAAAGGATAAGATAATTCCCTTTTTTGTTTTCCACTGCCATGGCTCTGTTCATTTTATGCCACAAGGATTGAGTGAATGTCAGTCTTGGCACCTACATAGAAATTTTGTATGACAAGGGCGGGGGGGGGGGGAGGAGAGAGAGCCATTATAATACGGGTGAGAGTGCAGTCTGACTCCTACAAAGTCTAACATTTATCAGGTGACAATTTCAGTCCCATTGATTTCAATACCCCTACTCTACAACCAGGCTGGACTGAACCATTACTTCTATAACAACAGCTCCACCAGTCAAAAGTGGAGCCTACCCCACAGTAAAAGTCCCAAGGGCAAGAATATCCAGTTTACCGACACAGTGTACAGAAAGCTTATTTCTTGACCTTATTAAACTGGAGGGGGATCTGCATGCCTGGGTGGGAGACACCACCCTTGAAGAGCATTCATTGCCTTTCTATAACAGTACAGATGGGAAAGCAACATCTGAAGACCCTATTTCTCCCATTGTTATACATGCCTAATGGGAAGGAAATGCCTGCAGATCAACCGGTGGTATACTGTATGGCAATTGGGATGAGACCCTGCTAACATGTAGCCCTTGGGAAGCGGACACATAAATAGAACTCATACCGTTTAACTTTGGCTGGTTCATGCCTTTGGGAACAGAAGAGTTTGGGGCAGGATTTGGTTTGCGACCATGAAATACCCAGTTACAGCCCTTGTTTAGTGATTAATGAAATAAATTGTATATGCATTCTTTTTTTAAAAAGCAATAGCAAGTCATTCTTGTAACCTCTCCCTCACTCATTTTTTTTATTAACCAAAATTGCCCTGCACATCAAACTCACAATTCCGTACCGTAGTGTAAAATCAGAAAACTCAAGTATTTTAGAGATAGGTTTCGATTGACGCCAGAGAAAGTCTAATAAGGGGGCTCTGAATGCAAGAATCGGTCTAGGTTGTTTATGTTTAAATACTCTTCCTTTTCTTTTTTAAAACAAACATCCTGTTCCTTTCAAAAGGTTTCATGTCTTTTGAAAAAGGGAAGACAAAACCCAGTAACTGGAGGCAAATTATCTTTCTTCTCCACCATTCTTTTAAAGCTATAAAACTAATTCAGGCTACTGCCTTAAATATGCTGTATAGTAAGTCTCATGCACAGTGGTTAATACTGCCATGTAAACCTATTAGAGATCAGGTTGTAAATTTCCAAAAGTACAGGAAGAACATCATTTAAGGCAGAAAAGCAAAAGCCTTTGATTTTATCTTGCCTTGTTGTATCCAGTCCTGAATGACTCTTCATTTGATACCAAATAATTTATGCTTAACATTTCCCATATTTTATCATCATCATCATTAGCAGGAGTAAAAGCAGCAGAAATTAATTCTGTCATTTTAGTAGGCATAACACAATTTAAAAAAAAATACAGCACTTTCCGACAGACAAGAGGTTTACTCTCATCTTAAACAGGATCACAGCCGGAAGTTTGCAAATGTTTTCTTAACACTAGGAAATAAAACAGGGACTCACTCAGCGGGCAAGATCCAAAGCCGCGGATTTCCTGAAAGAGCCTCTTGACCAAAACCCTTTGGGAGTAACTCTCGTTTATTTCTAGGGCAAACTGCAAGCTGAGTGTAAAAAAAGTCCCTCTCCGCTCCGTGGCCCTTCCTCGCAAACACGTCTGGCCCTTGGCTCCACAATTCGGATTCGAGAGGTTTAGCAGCCCAGTTCTACTCCAGGGTGAGCGAGACCCGCCCTGTTCAGTGGGGCTGCCACAAACCGCCCGCGCCGCTCCAAGCCAAGGCGGCTGCCGCGGATCGGGGCCGTCCACCGGCCCCCCCCGGCGTGGTCTCCCTCCCGGCTCTCTGAGCCCAGCCACGGGGGCGGCCTCCTCCGGGCCGCGGATGGAGCCCCTTACCTTGACTTGACTCTCGGTCATGCCCAGGGAGTAAGCGAGGCGTGCTCTCTCTGGTCCCGCCAGATATTTCGTTTGCTCGAAGGTCTTCTCCAAAGCAAAGATCTGCTGCCCCGAGAAAGTGGGCCGCGAGTGTTTCTTCTTGCCGTCTTTGTCCAAAACCATCCCCGCCTGGCCTGAAGACAAGGAGGGAGGAGAGAAAGAGCTCCGTCAAGAGCCTGGGGGGCGGCGGCGGCATACAATCCGGATCCCGAAGTTCTTGCCTGCGTGCGTGTGAACCCCTGCCTGCCTGCTACGGATTTCAGAGGGACTGCCGTTTAGACACAGCATCGGGGGAATTCAGAGGAAATCTTCCCGCTTAGGCCGGTTGTTGGGAGAAAGTGGTGCTTTTTTTGGGGGGGGGAATGGGGTGTGTGACCTGATCCAAAGAAGGGGAGCCACCGCCGCCGCGCGTGTGAGAGCTCGAAAAGAACCCGTGAGCCAGTCAGGACCAGATCCCTTTCGGTTACAAAAAAGGCTTGCGGCGGCCGGGAGGTGGCTGGATTCTGCCCTTTTTCTTGCTGCCTTTTTTCTGCAGCCCGGCCGCGTTTGTTTCCCTCTGCCAGGCTCGGCCATCCCGACCCAAAGGGGGGCAAGGCTGTTGTTGAGACCGGATCTGAGTTACAGCCGATTTCAAGAAAAGAAAAAACCACCCAGCGGCCGTCGGGCTCGCTGGAAGGAAGCCCCCTTTTTTGCCCAAGCGGAACGGATCGCCCTCTTTGTCCTGGCCGGCCCACCCACTCGCCAGGAGGTGATAAAACGACCACCCAAGACTCGTCAAACATCAAATAAATAACCCCGGAGACGAAACGCTCCGGAACTGCCGCGGCTGAACTTTTCTGTGCGATCGGCACTGAGAGACCAGGATCAAGGCGGCGGTGGTGGTGGTTCTACGAGCGGCGGTCAGCGTCGCAGCTCAGCCGCGCCAGTCTGGGGCAAAGTTAGGAAGAGAAGGGAGCTCCCTGCGTAGGTGCAGAGTGCGACCCTCTCCCACAGGGCTGAGAGAAAACCTGAGATTTAGGGGGCGAGCTTCTTATGTCCGGAAAAGGGCCCTCTCTTTTGGCAATGGACCAACTCTAGACACTTAAGAGTGACCCCAACCCTGACAAGAGACCACCTGGTAGAGGGGCGGCCAAACAAAAATTCTGTAAATAAATAAATAAATAAATAAATAAATAAATAAATAAATAAATAAATAACACCCCCCCATTAAAATGGTCCTGTTGATGTCTAGCCTTCCTGTCCCTTCTTCTTCTCCCCTTTCACCCGTGCCTGGCCCCCTTCCTTCCCGCCGCCCCCAACTCCCCCCCCCTCCTTACCCGGGCAGGCGAGCCGGGGGTCCCTCCAGGGCGACCCTTGCATAACTCCGGGCCAGAAGATGGGAGGCCGCCCGGGCAGCTCGGCCAGGGGCTTGGGGTAGCGGGAGACGGCCGCCGGGTTGAAATACATCCCGGCCGCGGCGGCGCTGGCCAGCCCGTTGAGGCGGGGCAGGCCGGTGAGGAGGTTGCCGGCGGCGGCGGCGGCGGCGGCGGCTGCTGCTGCTGCTGCGGTGGTTCCGGCCACGGGCCGCCCCAGGATGTCGCTGATGCCGTGCGGGGTGCCGAGCGGGATCTGGGCGTTGAGGCCGCCCAGGGAGCCGGCGGGCGCCTTGAAGCCTCCGGGGCTCTGGAGGGCGTAGGGGAAGAGCGAGGTCTTCATCTCGGCCATGTTGTGGAGGGCGGCCAGCGGCGCACTGCTCAGCACGAAGGCGCCCGGGCGGTTAGCCTCCATCGGCCCCACGGCTAACATCGGGCAGCATCAAGGACCGGCGGGGAGGACCGGCGGCGGCGGCGGCGATCTCGGAGGGCGGCGCGCCCGCCCGGGAGGCCAGCGGAGCCCTCAGGCGCGCCCCCCCTTCCCCCCTTTCCTCCCTGCCTTCCTCCGGCGAAGAAGAAGAAGAAGAAGAAGAGCCCGGCGCGCCGCGTCTCCTGGCCCTCCCCGCGCCTGGGATGTCCAAGGGCCGCTGGAGAGCCCCGGGGCGCGGGCTCTTGGCAAACTTTCTCGGCTCCTCGGGTGGCTCCTCCTGGCGCCGCTGTCGCTGCCAGCCGCGGAGAGAGGCGGCCGGGCGGCGGCGGCGGCGGGACCCTTGCTTGCCCAGGGCCAAGCACACACAACACCCCGCGCGCGCCAGCAGCACCGCGCCCGCCAGTCAGGCCGGGAAGAGGCTCAGGCCACGGACGAGGAGGAGGAGGACGGACGGACGGACGGACGGGGAGGAGGAATCCAGCCGCGCGGCGACCCACGGCTCTCAGCCAGCAGGCAGCGCCGGCGTCGAAGGCATCGATCTTGGCTAAGGCGGGATCCCGCTTCTGGCCGCGTCCACCTGGCGCTGCCTGGGCCGATGTCTTTATTGATTTGCGCTCTGCTTGGACATCCTCTTTCCGACGGGCGGGCGGGCGGGCGGATGATCGGAAGTGGAGCTGCCCTGCCCCCCACCCGCTCCCCTCCCCGCGTGGTTGTGTGTCTCCCTTCCCCTGCCGGAAGAAAACACGCCTGCACGCCTGCACGCCCGCCGCCCGGTGGATGGGCTTTTTCCTCGCTTCTTTTCCCCGAGACCAGAGTTTTCCCTCCCGGCGAAAGGAACTCCGCGCTGGAGTCCCAGAGCCGGACCAGAGGCGCTGATAACCTCGCCACCACCTGCCGGCGCCGCTCCCTGATTGGTCGGCCGCTCCTCCGAGGCGCCGGCCGTCGGCCAATGGAGCGGCCTGCCGCGCTCCCGCTTTGCATCGACGTCACGGAAGTAAGTGCGCGCTGGGCTGGGTTTGCGCGTGTTCGAGACCCGGAGACCCCGGACGGAGGGAGGGAAACAGCCGCAACATGAAACGGAGGCCCGGTTGTCAAGTCCAGGTGCTTTAAGCGACGGTAAAAACTCACCCCTTGATTTATCATTCAAACGATGAAATAAATCCCGTCGAATGGGACTTGAGTTCAGCGGAAGCGTTTCACCTTCCCTCCCCACCCCTCTTTTTAAAAAAGAATCGACAATAAATAAACGCACGGGGCTGAGATCGGTTATTATGGCATCGAAACCTAGCGTAGGTTTATGAGCAATCAACCCAAGTGAAATTTCTCTCCTTCTCACCTCACCCCCCTCCCCGTCACTTTCCTCTTTGCGGCAAAACAAGAGGAGGTCGAGAGGAAACGGCAGGAACGGAGAGTCAGCCGATGCATCATCTTCGCACGGCGGCCCAGAGTGGCGGTTTGGGCTCTTGCTTTCCTGGAAAAAAACTTGCCCGCAGGATTTTCTCCTCGGGTCAGGCGCAGACCACCACCACCACTCTATGAGATGATCTGCCCTGTCGGAGGGTTATCAGGGGCTGATTTTCTGCCACGATTCCATGACCTTTCCGGGACTCGATCGCCATCCCATTGGGACCGACCTCCCAAGGGAAAAAGGCCCACACACGAAACGCTTCCCGACCCCCCCCCGACCCCCGGGGGGGGGATCTGAAGGCACCTGCTTGTCAGCGCCTCCCACCCCTCAGGGAAGACATTTTCCCCCGAGCCCTATTTTGTTTTTGTTTTTAACCCGAGAGGAGTCTGTTGCGGCCGAACCAAATAAGAAGCCGGTGGCATCTTTTAAAGACCAACAGGTTTTAGAACGCGTTCAAGTTTTGCTGCGTTTTTACTTGGAAGTCAGTCTCTTGCCCACAAGGCCTGTTTTATTCCTATCTTGCACAGAATTGTGGCCGAATTCGGCTCTGCGTGAAAGGTGAAAATGCCACCTATACAATCTGCAGGCGTACAGCCGCACTACCAGGTATTCGTAAATGTATAAATAAATATAGTTTTAGATTATAAACAATAGAGGCAGACGGACCCTATCCGTATCCGTTCCTGGGTTTAAATTGGACTTAAACACATTAAAAGGACTTTAAAAATAACATTTATCAGCGGATCTCTCCCACGCTTCTTGAGCATTTGGAAATAAAATTGAACGGGGTGGGGTGGGGGTGAGAGAGGTCATCGTGCCAGAAAATACTGTGAATGTTTACAAGTCAAAATTTCCTTGCGAAGATGGTGCTAATATTTTTGCAAACCAGTAGCTTCGTCCGAATGATACCAGCTAGGTTGTTATTGTGTTCTATTAAATGAATAATAAGAGGGGACCGTAGAAGAAAAGAGACACAGCCATTAAAAAAAAACCCGGCTCGCAGGGGTTCTCTTCCCGAAATAATTCTGACGTGTTTGGATTACATATATGTACTTCCTCCTCAAGGCCCAAGGCGTTGCAGGATTCAGCCAAGTCAGAGTCACCATCGCCAGCACCAAAACCTGCTGGCGATCGAGACTCGACTGGTTACAATGAGCCGGACTTCAGGCTCGCAATAGGCATCGCGGAAAAAGACCTCCCACGCCCTCGAAGGAGTTCCACTAGCTTCCTCGTGGCGTAAGGCTTCCCCGGAGGCAACCCCGAACACGTACACGCGCTTCGGCGATGGATTTATCCCCAAGGAGAAAGCCAGCTGCTCCTCGACACGTGTACAGTAGTATCAACAAGGCCAACGCCTGATTTTGCGTGAATCCTGGCGCGCTCATCACCCGCACACCCACCGGCTAGAATAATTCAACCTTTTCAAATAACGCCATTCATCTTAGCTGCGTTCTGCTAAACTTCGCGAGGCATCACTCTCGTTTATTTAGCGCACGTTAACTAGTTGCATACAAAGGCATTTCCTAAAAAAACATATCAAATGTATTGTAATGAAAATATTTTTAAAAATATTTTTATGTATCCTACGGGCAAGAATGGGCGTGCGCCTGTTAGGCTTAGTATTATGAATCCAACAGGTCGCCTTTAAATCGGTTACGGATTCATTTGCAGGAGTCGTCCACCCCCCTGCCGTTTGTTCCTTAGGTACCACCGAACCCACGATTCCACCATGAAGGCCACAGTCCAGTAAGGTTTCCCTTGGCGGTCAATCCCATGGAACAGCCTGGGACTTGATTCCGAACAAAGCCACTGAGGGAAACTATGCCTGTGAAGCTTTCTGTGAATTTTGCTAGTTGCGGTGCGCCGTCCCCCCCCCCCCAAAGAGTTCACATCAAGTTCAATTCAGTGCAAGGGCCGTAATCTCGGTTATTTGCTGCTTCGACCTCGGGTTAGGTTGCAGAGGGAGGGAAGGAGGAGGGGGTCCAGTCGATCTGGTTAATACTACGACTGACATAACAGTAGATCAGTTCCAATAGAATCCCGGAAGATCCAATCATCAATCAAGCAGTGATTCGAACGGAGGTGGTGAAGAGGCCTGCTCTAAAGAAAGAACCATTACTGAGATTTTTTTTCTGGATCCTTAGCCACAACAAGCTTCACTAAAAATAAGTGTGTGTGTGTCTGTGTGTGTGTGTGTACATGTTGGAAAGAGTGGGAGGAATAACTGCGTCTCCCTATTTCCCGAGGAATTTCAAAGTCAGAGGTTTTATAGGCTCAATCAGTCAGTCAGTCAGTCTTTTCTTTCTTTCTTTCTTTCTTTCTTTCTTTCTTTCTTTCTTTCTTTCTTTCTTTCTTTCTTTCTTTCTTTCTTTCTTTCTTTCTTTCTTTCTTCACACGCTAATTAATAGCACCAGCATATTACTCCTAAACTCCTGGGGTAATTCACAACTTGAGTTAGAGTTAGGACTTGACGAGTCAACACCTGCGTATATTCCTTTAATTCTGAGGACTTCCTCTATTGGCGACTTGCTACTGAATTCCAGGCACTGAGTCCCGGAGGCCTTGAGAGAAAGTTTCCGAAAGTTTTACTTACTCATACTAGCGGTGTGTGTGTGTGTGGGGGGGGGAGTGGTTTCTTTGGGCAGATGGACTCCAATTTAGTTATGGTGGCCTTGCGAATTGAGTGGACTTTCGCATGTCCTCGAGGTCCGATTTCCCCTTCCTTTATGCACGGAGAGTGAGGAGGGGGCGTTCTTTTTTTCATTCTTTCCTCCTAAAGGTTTAACTTCCCCCGAGGTTCAGAGGCGATGTTTCCTGTTGCTGCTCAGAAAGGGTTGGGGAGGTTCGGCTCGAACTGCTAGGCCAGAGACAGGCTGAGAAACGGGTCGGGGTGTGTGCGAGAGAGGAAGCCGGCCAGGGCGCACCATTGCTCACCGGCCCGTAGCCGGTCGGGGGCCCGAGGCAGCTCACTGGCCAGCCCTATTAGGGGAAGGGATTCCCCAGTGTCGGGGATCCGGAATCTTCCAACGGCTGCGGGTCGGGTTAAAAATAAAACGCTCGTCCAATCTGCTTCAGGAGGTTGCGCTCGTCTGGATCCGCGGACGGCCGTCACGGTCCCAGCTGGCCTGGGGCTGAAGCGGCAAGTCCGGAGGGGGACCTGGGGGCGCGCTCCTCGGTCGTCGAGAGCCCGTTTTAAATCGCTGGTTTTAGAATTCTAAAGGAGGGGCAGAGGGGGGGATTTCGGAAACCTTTCTCCGTCCAAGAGGTGCTGGGGGGGACTCTTTCGTCCTCTTTTTCTCATTTGACGTCACGAGATGTTCTGGGGCCGCCAGTGAGGTGGGGAGCTTAAGGATAGAAAGGGGGTTCTGCCTTGCTGTAATGATCATCCCTGGGATTCCTGAGCAGCCCTCTTCGTTCCAGGGCCTCAGCCGGCGAGAAAGTGCACCCCAAAAGGCCAAAGCCTTCCGAAAGGGGCCTGCTGTCTACCGTCCTTGACCACCTCGGGTGACCAAGCACAGCCCTTTGCCCGCCCGCCCCCCGCCGCCCACCCCGGCCAGGAGTTTCCATTCTCCGGTTCCATCACGCCTCCCCCTGTGAGGGCAGGGCAGGGATGCCCGCAAAGGGCAAGGCCATCCAAGGACGCAGCCTTTTGAGCAGGGAGAGCCAGGGATGAGTTCTTTCATTGCATTCAGGTCCACTCAACCATTGTTTATTTCTGGCTTGGTTTAGAACAGTGATGGCAAACCTATGGCATGGGTGCCAAAGGCGGCACTCAGAGCCCTTTCTGTGGGCACCCAACATCGCCCCTTCATAACCACCTGTATACAGGTTAAATTACTGTATTGGCACTTTGCAAAGAAAAAAAAGAGTGGGTTTTGAATTGCCATTTGGGCACTCAGTCTCTAAAAGGTTCGCCATCACTGGTTTAGAACTTTTCCTGGGCCACTTTTGAGACGCCAGCCCCTCTGGCTTGAGGAAGCGGGCATACTAAAAAGCCACAAGGCAATGATAAAGCAATTCAAAACTAGAAAAGCAAAAGCGATCAAACTCATTAATGCCAATAATAATGGGCTGGCATCAAGCCGAAGAATATGGGTGGCTGATGAGAACTGGTCAAAATAAGACGCTATTGAGGAGGAGCCCAATGAAAGCAGGAGGACTTTCAGAGCTTGCCTTCAGTCCTGTGAAGTTGGAGACTGATAAGTCAACACTTATCTCAAAGAACTGGAAAGTTAAACTTAACGCCGTGAGTATATTTTCACCTCACCCAATCACACATTTGATAGATACACAGAGTCTAACCCTTCACTTCCAGTTTAACCATTCTTGGACTGTTCTGTTCCTGCCTTCAAAGAAGCAGCTGTAAGAAAATTAACCCAAATGAAAGCCAGAATTTCAGTTGGACATTTTTAGATTCTGAAGGGATTGTCTTTACCCAACCAATCAACCAATCATTCCCAGTTTAAGATAATGAATAAATAAAAGAAACAAATGTGCCTTTTTGGAGGACTTTGGGCAGAGGCGGCTGCTTCTCTTAAATGTGAAAGGATTTACATAATATAGTGTCAGAATAAAAGTCTTCACAAGTCCCCAGCCTTGCCTTGTTTTGGAAAAAGGAATATTTGTGGTAACAGTGAATTGTCTATGGTTTCAAAAAACAAACAAAAAAACAAGGAAGATCCAGGAAAGTAATTTAAAAACATACTCCTGCTATAAGAAATATTTGGCTGTTTTTATGAAACTGAACTGTTGGTCATGGTATTCGTATTAATTCCTGAATTTCCTTCACCTGTTGAATGCCTTAGGCCTCATCCTTTAGCCAAGCAGCCTCCCAGACTGGCTGCACACAAATGCCCCCCCCCCCCACGTTGTGATTTCCTTGTAAAACATGACATTAGGAATAAAAGGTGTGGAGGAAAAAAGAAAGAAAAAGACATTTCATGTTAGCCTCCTTGTGTCCTTTTCCAAGGAGAATGGTGGGGTAAAAATACTCTAAAATAAAATAAAATAAAATAAAATAAATACTGATCACCTAGTTCAAGTAGTCTGTTGGGTTGTTTAGGCTTAAATTCAGCACCACACAGGCACTATGGCACCACTGTGGCCTTCCCAGTTACATTGATAAAAGCAGTTTCATTAAAAGATGTCATCCCATTGGGCATTTTTAACAAGGGGCATGTACCTTCCAATTAATTAATTAATTAATAAGTGACCTGAACTTCAATCCCGGGTAGCCAACTCATGGTGGGCTCAGCCTTCTATCCTTCCAAGGTTGGTAAAATGAGTACCCAGCTTGCTGGGGGTGGGGTGGGGTGGGGGAGGTGTAGCCTGCATAAATAGATTGTAACCTGTCCAGAGAGTGCTTTAAGTGTTATGGGACACTATATAAGCAGAACACTTTTTTGCTTTTTGCTTTCATTAGATTCAACTGAATCAGCGAAATGAAAAAGGGTTGATTTACCAATTCCTACTGGAAGCCCTGTTAGGATGACTCTCTGAATTCAAGCTTCAACTGTTTCAAGACTTATCAATTAAATATACTCCCCCCGCTGACTCATTTGCTGTCCAGAGTTAAATAAGTTCTTGTTCACCATCAACTAATGGGACAACGAAGTTGTCCCAGTGTCAGATGAGGGTTTCAAATCCTTCCTTGACCATGAGAACTCGCTGCAGGTGTTTCTGTCAAAGGTGTACAACTCCCACCATATCTTTGAAAACTTGTTAGGAACACCATAAGTTGGAGGTTGTTAATATCAAATTTCTTTACAGTATTTTTTTTTTGGGGGGGGGGAGATAATGACCATGACAGAAGCAAAAAGGTGGTATTAGGCCACAGTCCACCTTGTATCTCCCTGTGAGTTCGTCTCAAAGACATAAGCAAGGCTTAGTTCTGTGTAGCCACGTAGAGGAACAAAAACAATACAGAGTTAGGGTGGGTATTGCCAGTTCATAGCTCAAGTTATTTGGCTATTCCAAGCAATGTGCTAATTTTAGACTGCAGTCAGAAGGAGTCCGTGAATCTTTATACTAATATCTGTAGTCTAGAATAGCCTGGATGGGAGTTAATATAATTCAGATAAAAAAGAGATGGTGGTGAAATGTGTGTTGTGCAAATTTGAGAGTAAGCAAAAGGCTTGTTTTAGAAGGCTCATATTTCTCACAAAGCGGTAGGTGAGAAGCTTGGAAGCACTCATGGATCTGGTGTTTTTCGCTCAGACATTGGTGGCATTACCCAGGGAAATGGTTTTCAGTGAGCAGTACCTGTACCATTAGAGAGAGAGAGAGAGAGAGAGAGAGAGAGAGAGAGAGAGAGAGAGAGAGAGAGAGAGAGAAGGACTCTAAATAAGACACAACACTTCCATAACACAACATTACAGAATTATTATTATTTTTTGTTTCATTGGATGATGGCAATAAAATATATTGCCAATATGGCCACTGCTATTTTTTTATTTTTTATTTTACAGCAAGAGCAATTTTGCAGCAGCAGTACAATGCACACTCAACAGCATTTTGACTGCTAATGAAATCATTCTTTTCATTTGAATATCTTGCAAACAGTATTCAAATTTCATATTCTTAAAGCTTGCATAAATGATAAATAACAGCATGCCTGTGTATGCTTTTCTCTGGAAAAAACTGTTTCTGTCACAGTTGGACATACGTCTTTTGATGGTGTGATGAGTGGAACTTACTTACTTACTTACTTACTTTATTTATTTATTTAGTATATGCTGCTTTTTTCCTAAAAAGGAACCAAGGTGGCTTACAGTATTAAAAGAAACAATGTTGTGTCATTACAGTAGTGACTGACTCTTTGTGACCCCATGTCCATGGAGTTTTCTTAGCAGGAATACTGGAGTGGCTTACCAGTTCCTACTCCAGAAAAGAAACAATATTAAAAGCCAAAAATAATAAACTCTTACAACACTGAAAAAGAAACAAAGACATATGATATTAAAGCTAGAAGATAAAAATAGTACTAAAAACCTTTAAAATAATGACAATTAAAAGACCACCGTGTCATTAAAAAAACCCAGACTTTTTAGATAGCCATTCACTAAGAAATAGCCTGCCTGAAGAGCAAAGCTGCTGCCTGTTTGTAGGGACAGACTGGCTTCCTGTGGAAGGGAGCTCTGGAGTCTGGGAGTGATGACACTAGAAGGCCTTCTTCTGTGTCCCCCCATCAGATGCACCTTAAGATATGAAGGGATGAGTGTCTTCTTGTAGTCACACTAGCTGGATGCAAAGAGTCTCTCACCCTCTTGGTTGTTTCACTTCCTGCAGCATCTCAGGTTAGGTCCAGATATTAGGGAAGAGAGTGAAACTAACATTGTTGGTTAGTATCCACCGAGACAATGTGCCAGTTACATTCTGAAGAAAAAGAAGGTCATTCATAAACTTCCAGAGAGATTGTTGTCATCTTTCTATTGCATTGCATCTGCATAAACCCAGGCATTATTGAAAGGCAGCTTCAAGAAGAACTGGGATGGCAGACTTATCCAGCTATTTCTTTGACCGTGATGTTCTTGTAGCCAGATCACTAGGAAAAAATGTAATAGTTCTAGTTTAATATATATGTATGTATTGACCTTGCTGTAGATGCAATACAATACCCAAGCTTCCTTTCCACTTTTTTTTTTACAAAAGGGTAGGGAAAAAACCCTGCCCGGTTGACTTTTTAAATTTCTGTTCCTGATATTTATGTTTTTCCCCCTACACGTTGGCTTTAATGGGGATATGTGAGAGAAGTAACAGAAACATGAAATCCTGTATTTGCTTATGTTCAAAATCAGAGCCAGTTCACATTATTTCCAATGGAGTGCTACTCTCTAGAATTTCCTATGTAAGAACCCGAATGACAGTGGTGTTCCATTTGAGAACTTTTTACACCATTGTAACCATTTTTTTTAAAAAAATTCCACATGTTTAAAAATATGTTGGGCTTTTGTTTCAACAAAATACCTGTAGTACTTAGTCTCAATGACCAATGTCTTTAGCATAGGAAGAACATAAGAAAACTCCATTTACCCCTGTAATCATGATAATGCCAATATTTGGGTGAATTAAAAATGCTCTGAGTATACAGTGGTACCTTGTATAAAGGAATTAATTCGTTCCAAATGAAATTATGTTAAGCAAATTTTCTTTTATACAAATTCCCATAGAATGAAAATGGAGTAATCCCATTTTTATGTTGTACGGATTCTCCCCATAGGCGATTCTGTTAAGCAAATTTCCCCTATCTCTGGAATTTTTTATGTTGTACAAATATTATGTTATACAAGCTGTTTGTTATACAAGTGCCCACTGTATAATTTTTCTTTCTTTCTTTCTTTCTTTCTTTCTTTCTTTCTTTCTTTCTTTCTTTCTTTCTTTCTTTCTTTCTTTCTTTCTTTCTTTCTTTCTTTCCTTCTTTCCTCCCTCCCTCCCTCCCTTCCTTCCTTCCTTCCTTCCTTCCTTCCTTCCTCCTTCCTAAATGAACTGGCAAAAAGCTGTTTGTTTTAACACTGAGAGACCAGGAGCAAAGAAGCACTTTTAAATCACCGAGTGGGTAGGAAATGGCTTCACAAGTAGAGTCACCCAACTATCATCCTGCCCCTGCCAATAAAATAAAATAAACGTTACATCCAGGGAAGTAAATTGCCCAACTATCACGTATAGACTGTCGATATGGTGTTCTTTGAACAGCAAAAGAGAGTTATCAATATAAAAGTGCAAGTAATGCCACCTTTTGGGTATCTTGATGCACTGCAGTAGTATCTTGATGATGAAATCCTGAAGATGCTGTTGTTTTAGTCAGTGCTTCTTCCTTCTCCTCCCATTTCTTTTTGTTAGATTGTTTGCTGCCTGTATGTTTGGAAGGGGGCTTACTAGTTCACCCTCATTCAACACAAGTCTTCTAATTAATGTTGTTGGCCTGATCTCACAGCTACTGCACAGCTTCCGCTAACTTGCATATTTTGTTTGCTGTGGGGATAACAAATGTTGCCAAAGATCTGCTCTTTGCAAGAATAATCTGGGCGTGGGATAGGGGAATAGGGCTGCCCTTTAATTTCTTTAATTTTCCTTTTTTTGTTGCTGCCATGTGCACATAGCACCATCTTCCTTATGCTTCCAGAAAAGGAGTATGTCCAAGTTTAATAATGTTTCTTGTTATTCTTAGGAGAGTGCTGTAGCCTGGTGAAAATGCAGACATTTTCCAGCTATAGTCTATAAGCGTTTCTACTCAAGAATGAAGTCCCACTGAATACAGTGGGTTTTACACCCAAGAAATGTCTATTAAGTTGCAGTCTTATCCTCTCATCAGGTGGCCAACATGGTGGAAGAAAGGTAATATCTTGCATAATACAGATGAGTTATGACATCATGTTTTAATTAGGAAAGATTTATAACATGCAGAAATAAGCATATTAACCTTTCCAACAGGCACACAGTAGATATTCATTGTTCTACCCATTCACTAGCATAGTCTGCTTCTGAAGATCTTTGATGTGAAAAATGGAACAATAATAAATATTATTAATACTACTGATGCTGCTATGTGCATACTGCAGCCTGTGCCATGATTTAATGAATCGGCCATGAAATATTGCATCAAATTCTTTCCCTGGTATCCCTTTCTGGCCTCTCAGCAGTGCCAATTCAACTTTTTCTGCTCCTGTTCCTTACCCTTTGAGGGTTTTTTTCTAAATGCTTTTGAATATTTAGAACCTTGGATTTTCTCTAGGTTTCCTGCTACAACCCTTTTGTCCACAGGTACTACTGCTGCTGCTATAATTACAAAAGTAGCTGTACTTTATATATGTCATCGTGGTCGTGGTCGTGGTCATGGTCGTGGTCGTCGTCGTGGTCGTGGTGGTGGTTGTGGTGGTGGTGGTTGTCGTGGTCGTGGTCGTCGTCATTGTCGTCGTCGTCATCATCATCATCATCATCATCATCATCATCATCATCATCATCATCATCATCATCATCATCATCATCATCATCATCATCCACTGAATTTACTAGGCAGACCATGAATGGGACAACAACTTATTTTTGGGGAATAGAACTACCAGAATGCCTTCAGAATGCTGGAAAATTCTGGGGATTGTGGTTCAAAAAAGTGGTTTCCTGCTACAACCCTTTTGTCCACAGGTACTACTGCTGCTGGAGAATATTTCCTCTGCTCCACTCTTTGCCTCTTCGTTCCTCTCTCCTTCTTCTAGAGCCCCTTTCAATGTTCTTAGGTCTAAGGCCACTCTTTCATTTCTGGTCAAGATGGAGACCTTTTGTTCACTTTCCTTCATTGCTCGGAAGGAGGTGGAAGACACTTATTGAACAGATGAATCTCCAGAGCCTAAGGGCAATTGGGATTACATATTCCTAGAGAACCCCTAGACTGGGATCTTAGTTGAGCTTCTCATGTCCCAGGGCCAGAGTCAGAAGTATTCTCTGCTGCTCCAGTATACCCCACTGCCTGAGGTGCTTCTGAGACCCCAACCATCAACAGGAGGTTGCCACCATTGCCTCCCAGCATCCTCCTCCAATGGTGATTACCTCACTCCGCCTAATGGTAACTGTTAACACTGATATGTAATCTTGGGTTATAAATCACCATAAAAACATAGTCTCAGTTTCTCATTGAAAGCATAGCAGCATTTAAGGGCTTTAAAAACAAACAAAAGCAAGCAATATACTCAAAAGCTTATTTATTTATTTATTTATTTATTTATTTATTTATTTATTTATTTATTTATTTATTGTGTTTTTATACTGCCCATCTTCCGAACGGAGCTCTGGGTGGTTCACAATAAAATAATACCAACAAATTATGAGAAATAAAGTAAGCAGTAAAAAAAACTAGTAAAAAAAGGAGGGAGAGACCCTCGACAATAAGCGACGCGGGTGGCAAAAAGGAAAAATAAATAAATAGAAACTAAATAAAAAGGTTGCCATATGCCTCTTTAAAAAGTAGGGTCTTCCGAGCCTTTTTAAAGGCGGACAGGGACTGTGCTAGGCGCAGCTCACTAGCTTGTTGAGAATAGGTCTGTAGGTTTATCCTGACATCCTGAAGGCATTGAAGTGTATTGAACCTGTGGAGTGCTGGTCAAAGACATTTTCTTGCTTTAGGCAAAGATGCCAGCGGTGCCTTCTACTCATCCAAAGTAGCTAATACTCAAAGCCAGGCACTTAATTTTGACAAATGACAGAGAGAAATCTGTGGCAGTAAAAACATGCTAATAAAAACAATGAATAAACTACCATTTATAGACACATTTGGGTGGCACCCAGACTTCACTGGCTGTGGTTCACAATACCTAATAGTAGGGCTGGCCCTTAAGCTACAAGCCTAACATGTCCAAGTCTATGCTCTTAAATATGTTCCAACTAAAGAGGATACATTGCTGGTGAGCTGTGTTCATTTGATTGGGTAGCAAGTCCTGCAGTCCTTAGGGAGAAGATAAGTGCTTTCCCAGGTTGCCTCAGGACAGATTTGTTTGCTTTCCAAATCACTTTCTCACTTCTAATGAGAGAGCAGAACGCACAATTTCCCCCCACCGCCTTAAGATGTATGTCACCGTTCTTTTTGTAATCCAGATAAAGAAATAGTGTGTCCTCATTTTAATTAGACCGATGTGCTTTGCTGCGAGTCATTAGCGTTCTCAATAGGTTCCTCTCTAATTCTCACTGATAAACTGCAGCAGGAGCTTCAGGAAGGAATTGCCAATAGATAGGATGCTGGTTTCCAGGATCTATTTATTGATTTTCACTTCCTGAATGAATGGCAGAGGCACTTTGTTAGTCTTCTTGGTTCTGCCGGCAAAATCATAACAAAATTAATGAGCCACCTTCTTTTCAGACTTTTCACATGGAGACTTTGAGATGCCCAGGGCAAGCGCCATTGGAAACTCTGGCATGAGCTGCATCAACAGATCACGAGATGTTCCCAAGGGATTGGGCCCCTTCGCCCTGCTTTTGTTGCCATCTTGACCAAAGACAGAATAGAGAGGTCGGAAGTAATGAGTTTTAGATAACAGAGTACTTGTAATTGCCTTCCCAATAAGAAAGAGACCACAGCCACATCATGATTCTAATTTAATGAGGGCTAGTTTCATTTGTGTGGCATAGCTGGTGCTTTTTAATAGGGCTTGGAAAAGACCATTTTGGGAATATCCAACACTCTCCAGAAAATCTGGGAGTTATAACCTCCCCCATAACATTTCCAACATGCTTTTAATTACTTCAACAATTATATGGTTGTTTTGATCTCACTGAATGCTGGAGGAAGAATGTTACATGATTCAAGTAGTACAGGCTTCTGTTCTGTTGTTCGTACTGACACAATAAGGAGAAGAATGGGAGGATTGTGTGCTGTGTACCTCAGACGATCAGATCTGTAGTATTCAGATTTTTTTAATTAATGAAAAAGCAACCCTTTTTACTTACTTTTAAGAAAGATGGTGAAGTATGAGTTTTGAAAAAATGTAATTATGATCATAACTAGCAACTCGAGGCCTTCAAAAGAACAGGAACAAATTACTTTTAGAAAGTAACATTCTGAGATAATATAGGTATATTCACCAGCATTATGTGGCACTTTTCTTAACACTGTGCTTTTTTATTTCTTGTACTCTCTTGCCATTTTCTATGCTTGTCCATCTGTTTCCAACTGCCCAATTTCACCCTCCTCCCCATTCATGCTCCTGTAGCCTCTTCCACCAGCCCATGTACCTCACTGTCTGTGCCCCCCTCTCTCCTGCAACAGGTGAAATGGCTGTCAGTAGGTGACCATTTGGGGATTGAAGAGGTGGCACGTGGCAGCTTGGCCAATGGAAAGCCTCTTGTGGTCCCGTCTCCATACAGCTATGCGCTGTTCATGTTGCATCATGAACAATTGTGGAATGGAAGGAACTTCAAGAGGTGTTCTTGTCATGAAGATTCTCTTCACCACAAAACTATTGAAAATGCCGGAAGGCTGTCAGATTGTGCATGTATCCACCTTATTGATAACAAATAACATACACCACAAACTGGCTGCATCAGCTGAATTAGCTTGCTATTCTGATCAGCTGTGACTGGCAATGACTCCGCACGGAGCTTTCCTAGCACAACAGGGAGATTCCTAGTATTCTCCAAATGGTCTCTCCTCCAAGTTCTCACCAAGCTTGACCATGTTTAGCTTCCAAAATCCAGTTGCCATGACTCAACTTCCAGATAAACTCACCTGGATGACTGAGAATCTTCACAGACATCTTCCAAAATCAAATGTAACCAGGTGGTGGCATCTCTGTGTTATGGTTTTACATGTCAGTTTCTATGTAATCCTCCTGACCAACCATGGAATTTTTTTTGGTAATCTTTCACTGAATTTTATGACACCTTTCATTATACCTTTCTTGATACATTTAAGGGTAGCGAGAAAAAAACGAAGCAAGCAAGCAAAACAAAGCAAAAATCCTAGCATTTATTTGGGCCTAAGTATGGTACTATTTTTTTTTTGAAGAAAATATCCAACAATATTTTGACATATGGAATAGTATTGTTCAACAATACTATATACAGGCATTCAATCACATTTGTACACATATGGGGTACGCAGAGCAAGGTGATATTCTTCAGTTAACTTTTTAATACCACACACATCTGAAAAGAGGAAGAGGAAGAGCAATGTCAGTTTTACTGCAATTATTTTAGCAAGTAGTGGTACAAATCTGGGGGCAGGAAGAAATAAAATAGTCACAGAGCTACAAAACTGGGATTTCTAAAAAAAAGTTGAAGTAGAGAGAAATAGCTCACCAAATATTCCGTTAGTTCCCCCCCCCCCCATGCTTGGTTTATACAGAGCTTTATAATAATTCTAATTAATATTTCTATGTACAATTCATCCTTTAGTAACCACCTGAAAACAAACAAACATGTAATCATTCCTGAAACCAGTTTTAACTTTCTTTGGGAGAACAAAGTTGGTAAGCCAGAAAAACCTTCCAGTTTTGCTTGCATTTTCTTCCATTTTGCATATTCCATATACAAAAACTGCATAACTGAACTGGTCCATGAAATGAGTGGCTGGTCATTGTGAACCGCAGCTGCAGATCTTTTTTGGGGGGGGGGGAACGAAATGTAGTTTGATCCACAAGAGGGCTCCATAGTACAATCATTTTCAAATATATATACCCTGAGGTGGTATCTTTATCCGGCCAACCAAAAAGGATTTGAAACACAAGGATTTGTGTAAGCTTTCAGGAGAACAGCTTCTTCCACAGGCAGATATAAAAGATTAGGTAGGATGGGAGAAAGAAAAGGGGGGACAATGGTGGGAAAACTGTCTTTGTCTTAAGTTCTTGTTTTCCAGAGCAAGGAACGCAGGAGGGTGGCTGTAGAGAAATGGCAGATTAGTATTACATTTCACTTGGTCTAGCCCATAGACTCACTCACAGTTGGCAAGTAAGGAACCTTTGGCTTTCATTCTTAGAGAAAGGAAGGTCCCATTGTGAATTCAAACAATTTATAAGCATTTTGTGATAAACATTGTAGGTTTTCATTATAGTTTTTTTCTTTTTATTGCAAACACCATGTTGTTGTTGTGTCGTTACTGGCTTGCCAGTTCCTATTCCAGGTGCCTACAGCACTTGTTTTTCCCTGGTGGTTGCCCATCCAAGTACTAGCCAGGCCCAACCTTGCTTAGCTTCTGAGATCAGGCAAGATCGGATGTGCTCAGGGCTTCTCTCACAGATTGACCTGGACAGGAGAAAACAAGGTGGGAAAGTAATTTTAAAACGACCAAGAGAAAACATGTGGATGTCCTTTGTGGGGCAGTAATAATATGACATATAGAAAACTTCTAGGAACAGAGAAACTATAATCTTGGTTGAGCCCTAGCTTAATATTGTCCAATTCAAATGCGGTAATATCTGAAAACAGAGTAATCCCTAATTGCGACCATTTTTATGTTGTATGGATTTGCCCCATAGGCGATTCTGTTAAGCAAATTTCCCCTATCTCTGGAATTGTTTATGTTGTACAGATTTTATGCTATACAAACCATTTGTTATATGAGGGTCCACTGTAGTTGGTTCAGCCCAGCGGTTGGGGAAATCTTAGGAAGGGGTGTGATTCAGGATATCATCTGAGAAAGTGTGGGATTGCTGGGGAGGTGGGAGCTACCTTTCCTGGAGGATAAGACCTTTGCCACTTTGATTTACATAGAATATCACTATATTTGTGCAGGAGGGCCACTAGCATGGTGATTCTACATAGTGATCTTATGTATTTGCATTTGCATTTTATTTCAGGGCTCTAAAGATGGCATCCTTGGAGATGCTTCCTTTCTGTTGTGGGTCTCTCACCTTGGTTGAGATTAAGTACCGGCATGTTACTTAACTCATGTAAAGCAGTCCTTTAAGAACTAGTGCAACACTAAACTCACTCCTAACTCAGCACAGATCCTCAAATTTACAACACATCGGAAAAAAGGTCCCTCATTTAGCTCACAGAAATTATACCCTTACATTAAAATGCACACATTATGACATAAATGGAAGATATAAATGCCTAGATATAATTACGTCTCACCTCATTCAGGTTACCAGGGTCTATTAAATGTAACCGAAAATCTCTCTGAATAAATGAGGGATCCATTAAGTTGAAGGTAACCACCTGTGTGAAGAATTTCTCTGCCATTGTAATTAGCGGGATCCACAAATGGTGTAGGAATTTGCAAGAAAGCCTCATGAAACAATTTAATTAGTGTAATTAATTCCAACCAGAAGTTAATCACAAAGAACATGAAGTGTGGTTTTCCCTCTGACTTGTGTGGGTGTATAACCCATTGCTTTTATTTAAAACCCATCAAAGGAAAGCAACCAAGAAACATTAAAATCAGGCAGCGTTCTTCTCATTTTCCTTTAAGCCCCTGAAGGTGGAATTTGGGGCATTGTCTGGCAATGCAGGCCATTTACTGCACACAAGGGCTAAGAAACCAATATGTGTTGCTGCTGGTGCTAAAATATAGGATGGACACGAGCTAGGCTAGCAACTGAACTTGTTTCAGCACTAGCATGTGAAAACGGTCTCCTGCTACCTTTGAGATGACCGTCTATATGTTTGGCAGTTTAGAGCATGCAAAATCAAGGCACACAACACACACAACTCAGCCCTCTGACAAGGAAAGGAGCCAGGAGACTTGAGGGAGAATGACTAGAGCTGTCCACTGTGCCGCCCTGCCCCAAATATCTGCTGCCTAAAGCTGCTGACTTACTCTGTCCCTATAGAAGGTACAGAGCCTACCTCACCCACAGTGGACTTGTTTGTATCTCTTTTACTTCTCAAACAGTATTATTTGATGAGACAAGATATTTTGGTGTGCTGGATGGGGACTAGACACAATCTTGAAATCATATTTAAGACTGAAGATAAATATAGCAATGCACTATTCGAACATTGGATTTAGGAGGGTTTAGAACATGAGATTTTGTAAAAAAAAAAACAAACCCTTCAAGATACCGCTTGTGGTGTAATGGATATAATGATGAACTAGGACTCAAGAGACCCGAGTTGGACCCCTCACCTTCATTCATTAAAACTCGTTGGCAAAACCACTCCATAAATACCATGAAGGGCCCTATTAGGGTCATTATAAATTGGTTCAACCTTGGCAGCATATATAACAAAATGAATATTTCAAGTTGCTATCGTGGTCAGTCCGGGCAGGAAATGGCTCTCATAACAAACATCATGCATCTTTGGTAAGGGAACTGGGAAATGATGATATTCCTAGATTCTCTCGCTTTTGCTTTCAATGTGTAAGCATATTTATGCCAAATCTTCTTCCCAAAAAGAGATGATCTGATAAAACCAGCGAAGTGGAAATTGTCCTTTAAGCATGATTACCCTGGCATGTATAATCCTATAATAAAGATCTTAAGATGCCCTAAGCGCATGATCTGGTTAAATGAAAAAAGGTAAGCAGAAGATGTGATCCATGCTGTATGCAAAGAAATAATATTATGAGGCATGGAGGGAAACAACTACATATTTTCAGTATGCAGTTATAACAATAAGTAGGACCCCCCATATCCATGGGAGATTGGTTCCCGTCCACCCTGCGGATAATGAAATCCATGGATAAGAGCGAATGCTCTTATCCAAGGGTGCCAGGGTGAAAGCAGTGAGAGAGCCCGTCAACACCCCGGGGAACCCTGCCATGGTGCTACGCCATCTCCACCACTGACCTTGCGGGCGGGCGGGCGGGCTGTCCCAGGCCACACGGCCTCCTCCTTCTCTTCCATCGCCCAGCTGGCAGGTGGGCTGGTGATCCTGAGCTGTGTGGCCACCTCCTCCAAGGTTGCAGGTGGGTGCATGGTCTACTCCACCTTGCCAGTGCTACCCCCCCTCTGATCTTCCCCCACTGTAGCCAGTGCCACAGCCGGGTAGACCAGGGCCTCTCCACCTGCTCCCCTTCCTACCACTCACTTCTCGGTGTGAGGCCTCCTCCTCTGGCGCTGCCAATGTCACCGAGATTGCAGGTGGGCAGGTGCTCCTGGGCTACACCGCCTCTTCCGCCATCACTGCTGCTGCCCACTTGGTTGGCAGACAGGCAACTGGCCCTCCTGAGCCCGCCTCCTCCTCTGCTGCCTGCTCACCATCCGTGGATAACTGAATCAGTGGATAGTAAATCAGCGGATACGGGGGTGCTCCTGTAGTAACATACAGAAATATTTGGATAAATGGCTTGTAGAAGTAACACTCCATTGATTCCCCACATGGCCAGAGTCCTGGTCAAGGGATCCTCAGGGCAGAGATTGCCCATTTGTTTGTCTCTTTCAGGAGGTTAGCCTGGGAGACAACTAGCTGGCCTTATTTGTTCCTGAAAGCTCTGTTCTGGGTGCCTGTTGGCCTTCTTGTCTGCTACAAGAACCTCAATAAATCTCAATAAATCTTTGTTGCTGCCCTCAGTGTGAAACCTCCTGCCATGCTTCTCTTGACAAATCCTAAAAGGAAAATAAGCTGGAGACCATTTGCTTTTTTGTTCTTCCTCTCCCCCACCCTAATTTCTTGCTCTGCTGATAATAAGCCATGTGCCATCACATTAATTCTTACTTATGGTGACCCTTTTCTCCTAGGGTTTTCTAGGTAGTGAGTACTCAGAAGTGGTTTACCGTTCCCTTTTTTGGGGGGGCCATCCTGGTATTGCGCAGCTTTCCCAAAGTCACACAGGCTGGCTCTACTTGCAGGCAGGAAGCGCTGTGGGAATTTGAACTCCTTAAATCCTGATTCCATGGCCGGATACCTAACCACCAAGCTACGCAGCCAGCTGTAATAACATCTAGGACAGATGACTGCAATCTCAGTTTGGGCTTACTGTTCCATGTCTTCTTTCTTGACCATCTTCTTTAGCAATTCTCCTTGCAATGGACTGTCTCTATTACTCCCTCATGGATGCCTTGCTGCCTACAGGACATCTCTATGGCTTCTCTCTCACAACTGCTAAAATCTGCTTCTTACTTCAATATAAACCACCTCCCAAAATTATGCCCCCACGAGCAGATGGCTTTTTTTTAAAAAAGCAACCACGCCTCCTTTAGGGAGTTTTTCAAGTATGGACCCCAGATGTGGGAATAATTTGCCTCAGTTTGCATCCGGCTTTTTAGCTGAAGCAAACATCAATGGGGACTCTAAAATCCACTTACACGTTGAGTTGTCTGGTTCTGCAGCTGCAGCAACAGCAACAGCAAAGGGACAAGGAGGCTGTGTGCAGGGGTGTGTGTGTGTGTGTGTGTGTGTGTGTGTGTGTGTGTGTGTGTGTGTGTGTGTGTGTGTGTGCTCATGCATCCATGGGGAGAGAGAGAGGAACCGAGGGCAGAGACCAGGAAAATATCCCATCAGCAGTTCCTCTTTTCTCTTTGAGCAGAGAGAGAGAGAGAGAGAGAGAGAGAGAGAGAGAGAGAGAGAGAGAGAGAGAGAGAGAGAGAGAGAGAGAGAAGGGGCAAGGAGAGAGCTTGAGAGCTTAACACCCCACCAGCTACCATCAGAATTAGCTCATTGTTCAATTTAACAAAACCTAAGAAAGAGAGAGGGAGATTTCCTCTGATACCCACCCTGGTTCTTTTCTCTCTCTCCCTCCCCTCTTCTCACACCCCCTTCCCAGCCACTTTGACACCTCAGAGATAGTTAAGAAAACAGCTTTTGTGAGGACACAGAAACCGCCTTTAATTACCATGTGACTGTTGCCGTAGGGAAACCGCCTTTCATTTTAAGTCATTTCTTCCAGCCGTAGGATGGGGGCCTAACATAACCTACACAATGTATTTGGTAACACATGCTCCTTTCTGGGTTAGAACAATCAAAAGGCCAACAGCCTGAAACAGAACAAGAACAATGACAACAATGACACTGATGCCAACACCTAATATCCAGCAAATGGGTCCAATTATTTGTCCTCTCAAGCAATTTCTTCCAGAACATAGAAAAAGATGTTTCCCATGAAATACATGACATTATTACCACATAGGCTCAGGCCATATTTAGAATTGTGTGGCCTGAGCACATCTGGTGATAACAACATGCATTTTATGTTGTACAAAACTGTGTAAAGTGGCTATCTGTGGTTGCAGATGAAGCTTAGCCGTAGCTTCTGGAGCAACATGGCAGGAAGCTGCAAGACAGACTATGTTTGCGGGTGGACATTTTTTTCAAGGCTGGAGAATTGTATCAAACCTCCATAATCCACCAGAGGGGGGCACCTAATTCTAATGACCTGCTGCTCGGGCTACCTTGAGTAGAATGTGACAGTACATCTCAGATTTCCTTGTTGTTGTAGTTCTGTCGATACTCAGAAGCTACTACCGTGATTGGGATGGAAAACATGGATAATGTTTCTTCCTGCAAGAGAGGGTCATATAAGATGGTTGGGCAGAAGATCTATTCCAGGAAAGAACGTGGTTCAGACTTGCCCAATGGAGGGAGATCTGGAGAGCTCAAAAAATCAAACACATCTTTGCTTTTCGGGTGACCTAACACTCTAATCTGGATTGAATTTTTTTTTTGTATGTCCCATAACACTATCTTTGTGTTTTGTTTCTCATTAATTTACCCCCCCCTTTTTTTTTGCTTCTTTCATCTTCTTGGTTTTTTTTTAAACTTCCCTTCATTTTCCGTTTTGCTGTTTCCTCCTCCCTTTAGGTTATGACCTTAGAAGTACCATTTAAAATATGAATCCAAAAAGGAATGCCTGGGACAAACATTTATGAAAACTTTCTAAATTGCTGCTTTTTGTAAACAGAATGATTTGCCTGAAGATGCTTGATTTGGAATGAATTGGGTGCAAACTCAAAGTTGACCCAATGAAAACACTGGTACATCTGAATCCCAATTAACATGAGGTTTAATTGATGTATGATTGCAAAGCTGAAAATTAAAGGAAGTGATGGAAGGACAGCACCAGCAGTGGAGCCTGCAGTTTAATTTGACTTCAACAAATCTGCTTTGAATAAGTCTTGATCCAGGTCACAACATTAACTTTACAAACTCATTCTGCACACACACAAAAACATACATTATAAAGCCAATTATATATGAAAAGAATAACACATCTGTAACTAGCTTTGCATTTTCTGTGTTAAATTTTAGAACTCTTCTTGGCTCACAAAGTCTGAGCCTGATAACATGGAGTCAGCTGCGTGTTTCTGTTTAGATAAGGAAAAAATGAATTTAGAAAACAGCAAAATAAAAGATGTTTTCACCAGCAGCCAGACCAAGGAACATATAATTCTAACAAAACCAAATGCTGCCATCAAGGCAAGACATTACATTCTTAAGTCGGCAAAGTAATAAAGGTCCCAAAAGATATGAAAACTGCTTCAAAAAGTAATAGCTACATATAATCAAAATGCTAACCTGAAAATGAGAAGGCAATTAAAAATGGAGACGAGGCTTGGTTTATGACAAAGCACTAAAATATTCAGTACAGTAGGACCCCAGATTGATTCCAGGACTTCCCATGGATAATGAAAACCGTGGATAAGAAAGAACACAAAAAATCCCCAAAACTTCTGTTTTGTGACAGTAGCTTGCTTTATGGCTGCTGTTTTGTGACAGTACCTTGCTTTACAGCTGCTGTTATTTGTGACAGGTTGGTTTGCAGCTGCTGAATTATTTATTTATTTTTCTCCTGCCAACAGTAGATAACTGAATCAGTGGATAATGAATCAGTGGATACAGGGCTCCTACTGTACATAGAATGTTTGCCATCTTTCACAAGTAATTCAGTTACACCTAGCTAATAAGTAGTGCTAGAGGAGAACAGGGGGATGCATATATCAGCAATTAAGCAACAAATATAATATTTACTTGTGCTTGACACAGAGCAGTGCAGCAGTAGCGTGCAGATAAAATGTCAGTATTGATATAAAGTATTGCAGAGTTAGGTTATGAAGAGACAATGACAATGGGTAGAGTAAAAACTCATATATTCATATATACATCAAAAATATATACAGCATAACAACCAAGCAATATTTACAACAGACAAACAGAGTGTGGGGTTCTGTTCTCACCATAACAGACCCACCTAACAAATGGAAAGCTAGTGCGTTTTTATACAGTTCAGTACCCATCAGATGTGAGTCATCACTAATTACAATCTGATGCAATCTGATGCAATCATGATGCTATAAATTCTTTCACCTGTGCTTCATCACATAACATGCCTGTGATTACTTATCTCTTACACTTGTGAATTAACATCATGAGTCTGCAGAATCTAACTGCCTCCATTTTACAATTCTCTTTCCACTATCTGTTAAATATACATAACATATATTTTATCAACTTTTACATATCTTGACACCCCTCCTATATTTAACAGATTTCAACTCCTAGCCTTTTCTTAAAACATACATGTTTTTCTTTACATAAAGGCTTTGTAAATATATCTGCATAATTGTCAACACTAGTACAATATTCTAATACAATAAAATGTTGTTCTATGCAGTCCTTCACATTCTGGTAACGGATACCAATATGCTTGCTTCTGGATCCGACCTTCTGATTCTGTGTTAATTGGATACACGAAAAAGAATCATTATACACTTTGACTGGTAGTTTAACATTCACATTTACATCCTTTAACAACTGCACCACCCAGGTTAACTCACAACACAAGTCACTCACAGCCCCATACTCAGCCTCAGTAGTAGAGCACGAAATGTTTTGCCTTCGGGCCTTCCATACAATTAGTGAGTTACCTAAGAAAATGGCATATCCAGACAATGACCTCCTTTCTGGACTTGAACCCCAGTCAGCATCTGCATAGCTAATTAAATCAAGATTATCACACTTGAATATTTTCAACCTTTCATGCATTGTTCCTTTAAGGTATCTCAAAACACGCTTTGTACCTTTCCAATGCTTCATTGATGGCTTTGCAGCATGTTGAGACAATATGTTGATAGTTGCTGCAATATCAGGCCTAGACCATGAACACAAATACATTAATGAGCCCAATACAGATTGGTATAGTTCAACATTTCCAAAATCCCCATCATCAGGATCTCTGTTGAACCCCATTTCCATAGGTGTCGATACTATATTGCAGTCTCCCATCTTACACTTCTGTAATAGCTGCTCTATCTTGTCACTTTGACACAGATAGAAATTACCTTCAGGATCGGTTGTGACATCAACCCCTAAATAATGTTGTATCTCACCAAGATGCTTCATTTTTACTTCTTTGCCTAATGAAGACATAAACCACTTCACATGTGAGATATCGGGCACCATTAAACATAAATAATCAACAAAAACAATCAATATCAAAGAACCCTTTGTATACAAGCATGGATCTGCCCTACTTTGAGAAAAACCTATTTCTCATGCAAAATGTCCATTGCTCTCTGGCGCCATCTCCTGGTGCATCCACTCGCCGATCCTTCAGAGACACATGCTCTTCTTCCATAGCCATCATCCACTGCTTTCTTGTCCTCTCCAGGCACTTGCAGTACATCTTCACAAATCTGTGGCTCATGGGATACAAACTTAACAACAAACCTTTCAGGTGGCACTCCAAAATTGGATCTTGTAGACTTTCTGAGCAACACTGGCTCCTCATCAACCTTTCCATCATGCAATGATGTCGACTCCCCTCCATCACTGGAATCTTCCTCAGCAGACTCAGTGTGGGGACAAATACTTGGCAAAAACACTTCATTGTTTGCATGTAGATCTTCCCAGTTTCTCTGCTCACAAAACGTTGCAGATCTGCTAATATAAACTTTCCCATGATTATCGCAAAAACGCCAGGATTTTGCAGCAGGTTGAAAACCAATAAACATAAGTTTCCTTGACTTTGGGCTATTCTTGTGTCTATATTTCTTTGGAACCAATACCCAGGCTTCAGAGCCAAATAAACGAAGATATTTGATTGTAGGTCTCTTACCATGTAGCAGAGTATAAGGAACTTCATTAACAGCTGAACTCCATACTCTATTAGACACATAATTTGCATACTTCATCGCTTCAGCCCAATAACCTCTGGGAAGTTTTGCATCAGTCAACATTGCATTCATTATGTTTTGAAGAATCCCATTCTTCCTTTCAGCTAGACCATGTTCAGCAGAAGCTGCAGGGTTAGTCAATCTGTGTTTCACCCCTCTTTTCTCCAAATAGTCAACAAACTGTTTAGATAAAAATTCACCTCCTCTATCACTCTGTACAGCGACAATCTTCTGCTTGTACTGACGCTCTGCCATTTGAAACCATTTCCTAAACATAGCACTCACTTCACTTTTGTGCTTCATTATGTAGACCCAAAAATATCAAGAAAAATCATCTGTTATTACTAGGCAGAATCTGGCACCACCAAATGAATTTGCCATGGGTCCAATTACATCAATAAGTACCAACTGTAGAGGATGATGTGACTTTCTCAAACTTTTTCTTGCAATGGGAGCAGACTTAGTTTTTGTATTTTTGCAAACATGGCAATCTAAATACTTGTCACAGCTTTGCACAGACCCATGTTCCACATGTTGCAGAGTTTTTCTAATGTTTTCAAAACCTAGATGCCCTAATCTTCTATGTAGCAGATGAATGCATTTGTCATGTAGAGGCTTATTTTCAACCATGTTCAAAGATTTCTCTGCTGTGCTAATCACAAACAAATTGTTTTGCAGCCGTCCAGTTGCAACTGTTTTCCCATTTTTTACAATTTTGCAACTGCTCTCATTGAACTGTACATTAAATCCTTCCTGTACAAGCATAGGCACACTCAACAAATTATTTTTTAGAGACGGTATGTACAGGACCTTATCAAAAACACACTTGAGAGGCTTAAAAAATATTTTCCCTTCTCCACAAATTTCTGCCTGAGTTCCGTCTGCCAATGTTACAGTTCTAGAGTTAAACAAAGTTAGTTTTTCAAACAAACATTTCTTGTTTATACAATGAATGCTGGCTCCCAAATCTACAATAAATAATTCCTGTTTTGAGGCTTCCTGTTCATTATCATTAATAACAGACAGCTGGTGTCCTTCATTCTTCGAGTGTGTGCCTGCAACTCTTTTTTGCTTTTGCCGCTTGTTTACCTTATCACAGAAACGCAAAATATGTTTGTCACTCCCACAATTGCGGTATTTTCTTACTACTTGAATTGTGTCTCCAGAAACTTGAACAGGCTTCTTATTTACTTTAGAATCAGCTCTTCTCTGTTCCTCCTGCTGCAGTCTTGACTGGATATATGAGACAGACAAATCATCACTTTTCAAAGCTTCCATCCCCATTACTAAATTGTCATAGGACTCATCCAGGCTTGACAATATCACAAGACATTTATACTCCTCATCATGTTGAATGCCCACTTCAGACAACTGCTGAAAAATATTATTTACTTTCCTTACATGATCAGAAATAGTTTCACCTGGGCTTTGCCTAGTCCGGAAAAGCTGCTTCATTAGTGATATCTTACTTCCAGCTGAGTCCTTGATGTGAGCAGTTCTCAAAGCTAACCACGCTTAACTTGCCGTTTTAGCTTCTTTTACATAAACAAACTGTGACTCCTCCAAGGATAACATCAAAATCGCCAAGGCTTTTGCATCCTCTTTGATACATTGCTCATCTGAATCTTCTTCCAGCTCTTGTTCTACATACTGATAGAGCTCATGGAAAATCAAAAAATGCTTCATACGCAGACACCAGTTCAGGTAATTATTATCAGACAGCTTAATTAGAGGCATTGAAGATAAATTTATACTTGCCATCTTCGCTGATAGTGCCAGCTTGACTCCGCCGTTATCTGCAACACTTAATTCAGCTTCTTCATCCACGTCTGACTTCATTCATCTTTCAGCAAAGGATCTCTTTCATTCACAACACTCTCTTTTGCTTGGCTTGCCCTTATCAGCTGCTTATCTCCTCTGTTCGCTTCCAAGCCTCAGAGAGAAAAATCCTTTGCAGCTCCTCTTTGTCTCCGTTCCAACTCCAAACCTTTTTTCTCTGCAAAAACACAACTTTATACAGCACACACTTTATCTATACAGGTACAACAAAACCCATCAGGCAGCTGACCCAGCTGGGCCCATAACCCTATCAGCAATTAAGCAACAAATATAATATTTACTTGTGCTTGACACAGAGCAGTGCAGCAGTAGCGTGCAGATAAAATGTCAGTATTGATATAAAGTATTGCAGAGTTAGGTTATGAAGAGACAATGACAATGGGTAGAATAAAAACTCATATATTCATCAAAAATATATACAGCATAACAACCAAGCAATATTTACAACAGACAAACAGAGTGTGGGGTTCTGTTCTCACCATAACAAGCCCACCTAACAAATGGAAAGCTAGTGCGTTTTTATACAGTTCAGTACCCATCAGATGTGAGTCATCACTAATTACAATCTGATGCAATCTGATACAATCATGATGCTATAAATTCTTTCACCTGTGCTTCATCACATAACATGCCTGTGATTACTTATCTCTTACACTTGTGAATTAACATCATGAGTCTGCAGAATCTAACTGCCTCCATTTTACAATTCTCTTTCCACTATCTGTTAAATATACATAACATATATTTTATCAACTTTTACATATCTTGACAGCATATGCTGGCCCCCACTGCAGTTTATTAATCAGAACATTCACCGGAGCCATCCCAAGGCATTTTCCTTTGAAGTAAAGAACAAAATGGCAGCCTCTTCCATGTATAATAGAGTAGTAAGTCAACAGTTGAATTTTCCTTTAATACTACCAATAGTATAACACCCTCCATTATTCATGGGAGTAGCAGGCTAAGTTAGAAGGAACCTGAACAGACAAGTCATAAAGCTGTCTCCTCTAATAACTTTCTACCCTCTCCCAGTATCTGCACCTCGAGGAAGCAGTGGCTTGTGAGTCCCTTTCCTGGGAGTGATAAATCCACTCCAGTATTTAGTATGAGCTATCTGGGAACTATCCAAAGTGCTAGAGCCCACCAAATGGGTCCACCTGCTTGCATAGCTCCTGGAAAGTTAAGTGTAGATTCACTGCCTCTTTGGAATTGGAATCACCACCTCCACTGACCCAGTTGCATCCCTCTTCCTAATGCAAGGGCTGGCTTGGCTTTGCAACTGCATGGCTCCAATGGTTTTTCTTATAATGTAAAGACTGTAACAATGAACAGGAGATGCTTTCCATTCCTTACCAGAGTGAAGGAAACACACCTGTTTCTCAATAAGCAAACTAACTTTGCTCCCACTTTTCCCTTGCATAGGAAGGTGTCAGGGCCACTGAAACTGGATGTAGTTTGGTTATCTTGAGCACATCAGTGAAAAAATGTCTTCTTTCTTCCTAGGGCCCCAATACAGTGGTCCCCTGCCCTTTTGCGGTTCATATACTGCAGTTCTGCTATATTGCGGGACCACAGTATATGAAAAAAAGGTCCCCTGGGGTAAGGAGGAAAAGGCCTGTTTCAGGCCTCCCATGCTTACCTCAGGTCTGGTGCTGCCCAGAATGGGCCTGTCAGAGGCCTCAGAAATGATTTTCGGCAATACAGAAGTCACTTCCAGTTCACAGGGAGGCCCTTTTGTGGCCTCCAGAAGGCCCAGGAAGGCCCTCACAGGCCCACTAGGGGCAACGCCAGACCTGAGGTAAGTACAAGAGCCCCTAGCTAGGCCCCCCAGGCCCGACACGACCTGCATCTGTACATCGCGGATTTTCAGTTATTGCAGGTCGGGTTAGGTCCTTAACCCCTGCAATGGGCAGGGGACCACTGTACAACAATTCAGTCGATTGTACTGGCAGCCATGATCGCAGCAGAGGGAACTTTGCCAGGCCTGTGGTGAGAATTGCCTCTACCTCCCTGGCAAGGAGGTGATGCGGAGATGCCGGTACATTACCAGAAGAGAAAAAGGGCAGTTCCAGAAGTCAGCATAGCTAGGAGTGTTGTTTGATGGGATCTCCCTCTGGAGAGACACATATTCCTTATCCCACTATTAAATCAGCATAGGGATCTTCTCTCTCTTTCTCTTACATCAACTTACACATCAGTTGTATATGTAATAGCTGCAAGACAAGCAGGCATTCAACAGGTTCATCCTTGGCTACCAATGTGTCTCCAGGCAAAAAGGGGGGGGAGCTCTTGAGTTTGGGTTTGTTATGTGCAACCATAAATTGCACAGCACCAATAAAGCAGACGTCTTAAATTGAAGACCGGTCTAGCCATAACTGTGTGTTCATTTATGACTTCCCCATCAATAAATCAAATGCCTGTGCTACAAACTGACTCACACTTTCTGGCTGTTCCCCTGTCTCTTGCACAAAGCATTGCCTGTTTGGTCTATATCAGACAATGCAGCTCTTGCTGCAAAAGAAAATTCTTCTTGGTAGCTGATAATATGTAAAAAGCATCTAGGAGACAAAAATAAAGAGGCTAGCAAGAAAAGTATATGGGATGAAGATGGCAAAAGTAGTCTAGCTTTTGGGTGAAGATGTAATGTTAATGGTGGAAAGGGTTAAGTCCCGCAGTTGCTAGGTTTTGCTGCACAAGTCTGTTGTGAGTCAAACTGTCAGAAACAGAGCCTTCTTCAATTCATACTTGACCTTAATAAAACAGATAATGATGATCAGCCCAGGTTCTGGAATTTACATATATCAGTGTTGAGGCATTCTGGGGCTTCACATTTGTGGTAGCATTGGCATATATTGTGTGTACATGTACAATGGTTGCTGAAGTTTGAGGCCTTGGGCTGACAACCTTTTTTTCTTCTCACCCAGGGTAAAATCAGACACGAGTTTGTGTGTCATTAGGAGATGAAAGGACAACACTGTTTCACAGACTGTCCCCCGTGAGCTTTGTATCTGAGCAATCATAATGGAAACAAACTCTGCGTTTAACACCTGATGACCAGGTATTCAACCCAAAGCAAGCTAGTTCAGAAACGTTTGATAACAAACAGATGTCTTGGCTTAAACAGTGAAGGCACTGTCACTTCTAACAACCAACTGTTTATAGCATCTTGTTGAGTCCTCAGCAAGTAGTCTTTCTGGAGATGTGGTAGCTAGGCAAGACAGCCAGTTAGCTCTGGAAATCAACAAGTCAGCATCAGAACTACGGTTCCTGGAAGCTGGGAATACTGTGTGTGTGTGGTGGGGAGGACCTTCTGCTACCTGCTCCCTAAGCCAGTTACATCACTTTTTTTTCCATTTCAGAGGAATGAACCCGACAACATAGGGACCTTCAACATACAGAGAATAAATGTTCGTGCTAATAATTAAAGCAATCTGTTGTTCATACATATTTATATACAAATGTGCCAACTTACATTATAGGCTGAGGTAAACTGCTATTTTTGTTCATGACAGCAAAGTACTGTGGAAGAATTTCCACCCCAGAGTTCATCATAGCTTGAAATTCATAGTTCAAATATTAACCAAATTAATTCTTTTTATGATACATTTTTATTTATTTTCTACATTAAATTACATAAAACAAATATATTGCTTGTCTCCTGTCATGTTACCAATTCAATCACAGTTTCCCCAACATTTGAGCCCAGTATAATTCATATCTCCTTTCGCACCTTGAATAAGCATACTTTCCCACCTTGAATAAGCATACTTTTGTACAGTGGCACCTCGACTTACGAATTTAATCCATTCCGAATGCATGCTCTTAAGTTGAACTACTCTTAAGTCGGGGTACCTATATAAAAATTGAAAAAAAAAGTTAAAAAAATAAAAAAATGAAAACAAAATTGTAAGTCAAGCAGACCATATCTAAAATTTGTAAGGTGGCAGTTAAAATGGCAACAATTTTCAGCTTTTAAATCGAATTGCTCTTATGTTGAGCTGCTCTGAGGTCGGGTACCACTGTACTTAGTTTCCATACTATCTCATCCATATATAGCTAAAATTAATTCTTGACCAATTCCAATGTCTTAAGCACCACTAGGCATCTTCCAGTTCATATAGTAGGGATGTGTGAATGGGTAAGCTCTTTTGATGGATGCATGCAAAAACTGGATCATTTATTGTCCTTTGTCCATCTCCCAATATAACTTCAGTTGCAAATATGAGAATCACGACATAGCGTCCTCTCTTCAGGGCAGCAAAAAAATTGGACAAGGCTGGATTTCACATATAATAAAACACATATGTTTGTATGAGCATTTGTGGGATACTCAAGAGTTCAACTTGTTTTGGAGTGCTGCTTGTTTTGATTTTATTTCCACATTTTTTGTGATTTGCTGTTATAGATGTGTGTAATGTTAAAAATGTGTAATTTGGAATTTTATATATTTGTAACCTCTGTTTTTTATTGTGTGTTAATACCAACAGTGGATTCTGAGGAACAGTGAGATACACATCAGATACACATCAGCAACAACAGGCTTTCTAATCAGGTTTTGTACATGAAATGGGATGTTCTTTGTATTGGACAATCAAATATCTTTGGCTGGTCCTGCCCAGCAACTACCAGATAATGCCTTTCATTTCAGAGTATTAAAAGAAACATTTTGGAAAATGTGCATTTCCTACCATTTCAAAATTTTCTCTCTAGCAATGTAATCTACTTTATATCTCAGCAATTAGACCTGAACAGCATGCTGATACTGTATTTTCAATCATGCTAATACATGATCAATCACATTTCTGCTTTTAAAAATGCCTTTACAGTCAGATTTCTTTTACCTCTTGTGAGAGCACTGTTTCTAAATATGGGATCAGCATTTTGTCTAGTTCTGCCCTGAAGTTTCATCACTTTCTAAATGCAACACATGGATCTTACATATGGGAATGAAATTATCAGTAGGATCAGTTCACACATTCAATTGCTTCTCATCCTAGATTTAGTCGGCATGTCTGTGAAGATTCTCAGTCATCCAGGTGAGGTTATCTGGAAGCTGAGTTATGGCAACTAGACTTTTTTCCCCTTGAGAGATCAAAACATTTTGCTACTCATCCAAGCAGCTTCCTCTGTCAGGAAAGTTAGTGGTGAGACTTCCAATTTATAGTTCACCTTGATTTCATATCACTCTGGCCTGAATAATCTCATAAACTGGATAATGTCCTGAATAGGCTCGTTAGGCGGACAATAGGCTCATAGGTGGACAATGGCTTGAATAGGCTTGTTAGGTGGACAATGGCCTGGGGTGCGTGATAGTCCCACCCATGCAACACTTTGTCCTTCAAATGGAGGTACACTGCTGATTCTAGCCCTGAGCTGTTGCCCCTCTTGTGTTGGGCCATCCTCCTGTTTAATGGTTTTGTCCATTTGATGGGCAAAGGGCACTCATTCAAAGATGAGGATGTACACATATTAGACAGAGAAGGTAGGTGGTTTGAGAGAGGGGTCAGGGAAACCATTCCTGTGAGTAGAGATGGGCACGACTTAGCGGTATTCCCGTTTCCGTTTCCGTTACTCGGTTCCGTTACTCTACGGAAACGGTAACGGGAATTACTCCGCCAGACTTCGAGCTCGAACCAACGAACGAACAATTTTGGTCTGATTTGTCGTGCTCGTTCCTTGCATCGCGCAATCGCGCGATGCCACGCGGCACAGAAAAAAAGTTTTTAAAAGTTAAAAAAACCCGGTTCCCGGCCAAAAAGTAGGCGGAAAAATGCCTGCCGTGCCTCAGGGCACCTACCAGAGGGGTTGTTTCTGGAGGTCCCCGGCCTCCCCCCCCATCCCCCGTCCTGGGCTGCTCTGGTGGGACTCGCCGCAGGCTCGCAGCCAGCAAAAAGCCCAGTCTCGCCGCCGGCCGCCGCAATTAAAGCGCAAGCAAGCGGCACGGACGGCACAGGGAAAAACTTTTAAACTCTCCCCCCACCCATTCCCGGGCCAAAAAAGCAGGCGGAAAAATGCCTGCTTGACTAAGGGCGCAGGGCACCTACCGGAGGGGTGGTTTCTGGAGGGGGGGGTCCCACCTCCCCCCCGTCCTGGGCAGCCGGACTCGCCATGCCATGCGGTGCGGGCGGGAGATCCAAAATGGGGTGGCGAACGCAATATTGTTTTTGAAATCGTGGTCCAAAAACACACAAGCACAACAGAAACACGCGAAAATTTATAAACTGCCAGATTTTTCACAGTAGCAGTGGGTTTTTTCTTGCAACAAAATGTCTCTCCTCTCCTCCTCTGTCCTCCATTGATTTTATTTTTTTTATTTTTTTTACACCTGTGCAATGATGGCTTGGCTGAGTGGCCAGCCATGTGGGAGTGGACGACCATGCAAATTTTTGGAGCCATCCCACCAATCGCATGGCCACTTGGCCATGGAGACTTCTGGGATGTGCCAAAAAGCCCCCTAAAACCTGCCCTAGCCCCCTAACCCTAACCCTAATCCTTGACTCCTTACCCATACGTCACAGACTGTCTTCTTAGTGGGTCAGAGAGGCACCCAGAGGTGCAACCCACTAGCCCACCGTAACCTTACCCGTCACTAGCCTAACCCTAGCCCTTGCAGTAACCCACCTTAACCCTAAGCCAGATCTACTTGCATTGCACTACACGCAAGTACGATTCCCTTCTTTGTGAGACATGGCGGTGCGAGAGCCTTAGGCATCACTTCACCCTATGGCTCTGGGTTCACTCACTGGTCTCACTGTCTGCAACTGGTATGCATATCCATATGGCTATGCATGCCATTTTGCAGCAGCAGGTGAGGAGGGGAGACCCCCATGTTGAGGGGTCTCTTGGAGCCTGCTTCCCCTTCCTAGTGGGTGAGGATAGGAGGCACCCACGGGTGCCTCCAGGAGCCCGCTTTCCCTTTATAGCGGGCCAGAGGAGGCACCCATCCCACAGAGGTGCCTCCAGGAGCCCGCTACCCCCCCAAAAAACCAGTACTAACGAAAATGAAAAAACGAAAAAACGAACCGACTAATTTTTGCGAATTTTCGCGAAAAACGGAAACGACCCGAAACGGAACCGGCCCGACTAACGACAACTCGAAAAAACTTTTTTTCAAGTCGTGCCCATCTCTACCTGTGAGCATTGAAAACCTCTCTCTCAACAGAGTTGGGAGCCTCAGGCACATTCTATCTGCTGCTTATCATACTGCCTTTTCATCAATCCCCAAACAAATCAGAAGCACTTCGCACTTCCACCAGCAAGGCCACAGTTAACAACCCATACTTAATAGGTGTTGGAAAAGTTTGCATAGGTGGGACTTTCATGCACTCAAGGCCACTGTCCACCTAATTCAGCCTATTCAGGCCCTTGTCCGTTTTATGAGCTTATTCAGACCAGGGTGATGTGAAATCAAGTTGAACTTTAATTTGGAAGCCTCACTATTAACTTTCCTCAGACTGACAAAGCTGCTTGGATGAGGAGTGGAATGTTTTGATCTCTCAAGAAAAGAAATCCAGTTGCCATGACTCAACTTCCAGATTCAGTCATCATGTGCAGCTATGTCCACAGCAAATATCCTAACCCCTTTCTTTAGTCTGACTGTCTTCAGTATATACATTTCAGCACAATTTGAATTTTTGTATATATGCCATTCATTGTAATATTTCAAAAGTCTTAAGAATGAAGAAGATGGAAATAGAAATGAGATGAGTAAAACTGGATAAAAAAGGACTTTTGTTGATTGCTGGGGCCTTTTAAGAAATGAATCTTTTCTGAACTGATATCCTCATGTTATATCAGACATTAGCAGCCAATTCTATTAGGGTCTTAGATAGGATAAATTAGTAATCTGATTTATAGAGACCATCAGGAACCTGTGAAAGGAAGAAATGAGGGCTTGTAATGAAACTCTTTTAGAAAAGAAACATATAAAAACTAGGTGATTTCTTTTCTTTGTCTTTTATTAGTGCTTGCCTGGGTGATCAATCCTTAAGAGGTCAGGGGTAGTTATGAGCTTTTGTTATTTGCATGATTAACACCACTGAGTATCTTTCACACAGCTCCCTACTTCCAGTAGAAGGCTGGGTGTGTGTGTAGGGTTATTTGTTTGTTTGTTTTGAATCCGCAATTTGTTTCTTGTTCCAAGTGTGACAACAGACACTATAGCTAGGTTGGCAATCCCAGCAAAATTCCCAACAGAATCCTGATAACTAGCTGAGGAAGGAAAGGGAGGATAATTCATTACTTGCCATGAAAATGATGTTTTTGGACCACAGCTCCCGGGATTCCCAAGCCGGCATGGGAGTTGTACTCCACCCTTTTGGCCTTCGAAAGGGTTCTGAAACCCACCTCTTTGGAACATCTCCCCTGCTTATCTGGGCTGTCTAAGCTTAGCATCGGTCTTCACAGTGACTGGTGGGAGGAGCGAAAATGAATTTTCCCATGACAATACATTCTTGGGAACAAGTTCTGTAATCTGAGGTAGCCTTATTGTGAAAGAGCAGTTGGATAGCTCAGTGGCTTAGGTTTCTGGCTGTGGAGCCAGAGGTGGAGAGTTTGATCCCCCCCCCCCCCGTGCCTCCCTGACAGAGGCTTGACTCCACGATCCATCGGGCTCCTTCCAACTCTTCTGTTCTCACCACCACCACCACGTGCCATCAAATAACTTCTTTCTGACCCTTTTCCAGGATTTTACAGATAGATTATACTGGGGAATTAAACTTCTTCTGGGGATGCCCTGGGCCTGTGCAGCTTGCCCCTAGGCCACACAGCCTGGCTCTACTTCACAGGAGGCACAATAGGCAACCAAACTCCCAACTTCTGTCTCTACTGAAACCACTCAGCAATCCAGCCAGTTTATTATTACTATTGTTCACCCCATTAACTATACAAAAGACCTGTTCTTTGTGCAGGTGTAAGCTGCTGTTAAGTGCCTTGCTGATATGGATCAATACAAATGCCTGTGTTTTTGAACATTCCAAAGAGTATGGTCTCTGGGTGGTAACAAGAGGAATATGTGTACTTCCGAATTTACAATTAGTAGCAGCATCACAGTGGTTAATATACCAATGCCCTCTGGATAGTACAGGCTGAACTACCTACCCTGTTCCCCAGTGTTCTTGTGAAAAGGCAGCAAATCAACAGCAAGGAAATTAGTATACATTGACATTGTCAACATTGGTTTCCTTAATTGCCACCTGCATCTAAGATCTCTGCAGAAATGTGGCTTCCACAATAAAGCATTGGTGGACCAAGGGTTGGGTGGATGGGATAGCTTCCATGTGCAAGTAAAGGTCATTCCCTTCCCATCAGACATCATCACCCTCTGAGACCAAATGACATGTCACAAAGTAAATCCAAAAATACAGAAACTCCTGCTGTGTGGATTTAATATCCTGTTTCTTTCAGTGCACCTTCTCTGGAGACTAGTAAATTCAGTTCCAATTTCTCAAGCAGCCACATGCAATTCTAACTGCTAGACTGGGTCTCATTTGGCACAGCTCTCTTCATCTAGGTTTTGCCCTCAGGTGAAATGAATGAGTTTGTGTCATGCAGAGTGCCATTCTTGACACAGTGGTGGCTTATTTCTTTTGCCTCATATTCATATTCGCATAGCAAGCAGGCACTCCCTGCCCCATGTGATGCATGCCTGGCCTTCCTCCGCCTTCTGTACGTTTTTCTTTTTCTTTTAACAGACAGGAATCCCTAATGAACTTCCCGTCCTGCTGCAATTAGCTGCTGCTGACTGGAGGAAGTGTGTTGAGCCCATATTTTTAATCCCTACCCCCATTAATCCACAGAAGACAGAAACACAGATTTGGAGTGCGGAGGGTGGGAACACAGGAACCGTGACATCAACCACGTGACCGCGGGTGGTGGTGGTGGAATCCGCATTTAAGTTTCCAGCGGATTTTAGTGGTCATGTGAAAGCAGCCATGTGATTAGCTGAAGTCATCTGCTCTTTACTAATAGGTGGATGTTTACACACAAGACCAACCAGAAAATGAAGCAAGCTGATATGCAAGCTATGCAAGGTTCAAGGGGGAAAAAACCCTCACTGTTTTTGGTGTTTCAGGTCTTCCTTTTTCTAACCATGAGCTATTGGTGGCAGAGAGAGGAAATGTTCCCTTTTTGGACTACAATCTCCAGCATCCCACCACTGATGGTGCTACTGGCCAGAATGCCAGTGGAATTCTCCGAGCTGTTCTCCCCAAATCAAAATTTCCTACCTTCAACTTCCTGCCTTGAAGAACATAGCCTGATTGTCAAGAATGGGAAATGAGCATGTGGTGAGAACCATTGCTAGAAGCAGATGATGGGTTTGGAAGATGGCAGACTGCTGAAGTGTGGAGCCATGGCTAATGCCCATGATGTTAGCTACTGATGCAAGACAGGCTTTCTTTGCTGGCAAAAGGCAGAGTAGGGTACACAAAGCTCCCATCCAGGATCTACCACAGGCCAAGAGCTCTATCAGCCTGGATTTGTTGGGGCCAAAATCAGTAGACAAGAAAGAAGCTTCTCAGATTGGTGCTGTTGTGGGTTGTCTAGTGCTTGTAAATTGTTGCCTGTTCTTAAAAGGACGGGAGAAATAGACCTGTAGTTTCAAGGACTGATACTTTGATGATGTCTTCTTCAAAGGTTCCAAAACTCAATGCTTGGTCTTCAGAGACTGACCCCAAGTTCATCAAGATTATTCAAAAAGAAAGCAGATTTGAATGAGGTTGACCCCTTGTATAAAGGGATGACGATATTGTTTTCCTGATGATGGAGAAGGAGTTCTTGGTCCAGGAACAATAAAAGCCACCTGTTTTAAAAACCCAGTGGTTGGAGGCTGATATGGGAGCAACAGGCAGGTGAAACAACACCAAGTGCTGTTTCTACCACCTTGCAGCTTTATGATCCTCTGGAAAAAGTGGCCACAGTTGCTGCAGCTTGGTAATGGAGGGCTTTTGGTGTCACACCCTGTACTAGTGGCCTTCCCTGCCAGGGCAATTTATCAGTCACTTTTGTGATGCTGTCAGGTTGGATCAGCCTCCTGACTGGTAAAGGACACCTCTTCTCCATTCACTGCTTTTCTGCAGTGATGAGGAAGGGATCCTTCTTTGCTGGTGGTGATCCTTCCAAACGATTACTCCTCCTCTGTGATTCTCGACAACAAAGGAGACTTCCTGCCAGCACCTCATCCCTCCCCTCCTTTAGGAGAGTTGCAGCTGAGACCATTCTCACTTTGCTGTCGGGGAAGAGTCACAGGGAGAAACCCCACTGCTCCTTTAATCTTGCTGGTTTGGAGGCAGTGGCCGCTGTGAAGGGAGCAAAATGAAGTCGATCAGATTGTGTCTCCGGCTCTGACTCGCTTGAACTTGATTCAGCCCCAAGTGCCAATTCCGTTTCCATTCAGAAGAACTTTCTTTCTCTGAATTTTAATATAGGCGTCAGAGTACATCTCTATCATCACCTAGAAAATCCATTTTAGGAATACAAGCACAGATCATTAGACGTGCTAATACTCCCTGACCTGCTTCGCTCTTCTGTGGTGAAAAGAGACAGAAAATGGACGGAGAAAGGAAAGAGACTGAAAATGAATCTCTGCTTCTGGATTCCCTGGACAGCTTCTCCCTTTCAGATCCATTCCTACGTCCCTTGGACTCCATCGAAACCTGGAACTTCCACCTGATTTCTGCCTTGATGTTCTTAGTTACCCTCCTGTCTCTCTCTGAGAATTTCACTGTCATCCTAGTGACCGTGAAGTTCAAACAGCTGAGACAGCCTCTCAACTATGTCATCGTGAATCTCTCAGTGGCGGATTTCCTCGTCTCTTTGATCGGAGGCACCATCAGCTTTTTCACAAACCTGAAGGGTTACTTCTACATGGGTCGCTGGGCGTGTGTGCTGGAAGGATTTGCAGTCACATTCTTTGGTAAGGAGGAGAGTTTCTCTTTTAGTGACTTGTTAGCTGGCTCGTGTTTTGGTCTCTTGTTTTGTACACTGCATTTCTGTCAGCTTACTAAGATGGCTAAGTTTGTTTTGCGCTGATGGTACAGACTTAATTATACCTTGTAAAGTTTTCTGGCAGAACCTATCTTGCCAAATCTATGAGCAAGTTCCCCCTTTTAACACCAACCCCCCCCCCAACATATATTTGGTAATTGAGATTTGTCTCTTTTAAAACATTGGAAAACTTGGTGGGTGAGTGAGAGTGAGGCATGCTTTCAAAGGAAACCCTATAAGATTTGAACAATAATGGTGAAGTAGGACTCCTTGAAAAACTAACAGTGTTGTAACTCAAGGCTATTAAACAATTGAAGTGTTCTTAGTTGATTAACTATAGGGCTTCATCTGGTTAATTGGTCAATTACCCTGCATCTTGGTCGCTCAGAGAAGGCTCCTAAAATCCACTAGGCTCTCTTGAGATCTGAGCATTCTTGTACCTAGCCCTTTTGACAGCAGAAGTCTATTTCTAGATTAAATCCTGCAGTGTGTTGTGTGGTCCTGTACTATTCACACCACTGTTTCAGGACTGTATTGCTTGTCAGGAACGAAAAATGGCATTAAAGCAAAAAAGCAAAGTGTGCTATTTATATATACTGCCCCATAGTGCTTAAAGCACTCTCTGGGCAGTTCACAAGTCATAATGCAGGCTACATATTGCCCCCACACCCACCCCAGCAAGCTGGGTAATCATTTTACAAACCTCAGAAGAAGGGAAGGCTAAATGAGCATTGAGCCTGCTACCTGGAATTGAACCCCCAGGTCATGAGCACAGTTATAGCTGCAGTACTATTAATCTATTAGCAGGTTGTAATCCGGATCTTATTTCATTTGTCAAAATTAACTGTCCTTGCATTATTATTGGCTGTCATTGTATTCTTTGTCATTATAAACTGCTGAGAGTGGCCTTGTAGTCAGATGTACAGTGGTACCTTGTATAAAGGAATTAATTCGTTCCAAATGAAATTATGTTAAGCAAATTTTCCTTTATACAAATTTCCCATAGGAATGCATTGAAAACAGAGAGATCCCATTTTTATGTTGTACAGATTTGCCCTATAGGTGATTATGTTAAGCAAATTTCCCCTATCTCTGGAATTTTTTATGTTGTACAATTTTATGTTATACAAACTGTTTGTTATACAAGGGTCCACTGTATATAAATGGGATGAATGGATAATGAATGAATGAATGGATAAACCAGATCTGGAAAAAAACCCTCTTAATTGCCCCACTTGGAAAATTTATTCTCTCCCTGTTTGATTCACTGGGATCCAACTGGGATGACACCAGCTTGATCATAACTCTCACTGGAAAAAATTCATGAACACCTGTCTCCCTTGCCCACTCACTTCCTTGACATTCCTATTAGCTCAAAAGGAACCTTCCAGTACCTCTGCTTAGTTGACCCTCTAGATATTTTGAATTAAAACTCATAGATACTGTACATGATCCAAGCAACAAGGAAACTTCCACAGAAATGCCAAGATGTGGTGCTCCTCCCTGCTCAGATATGAGCCACCCTTGCTATGCACACCCTGTTGTGTGTAGTCAAGTCACTTCTGTTTTACAGTGACCCTACAGTGACCCTCACTCATCTTGGGAGAGAGAGCAGCTTTGTGAATTGGAACCATGAGTGGAGATTTGGACTCAGAACGCTCTAGTCCAAGTCTCACATTATAACGTTTACACCCTAAGCGGGGTATCTGTGGCTCTCCACGTGTTTTTAGAGTTTAAATGCTATTGACACAGCCATTGGATAGGCATGCTGAAACTTGCAGCATTACCATCATGATTACTTTTCCTCTGATAGAAGTTATTCTTTGTTACAGGAATAGTTGCCCTTTGGTCACTTGCTCTTCTTGCATTTGAGCGCTATGTTGTGATTTGCCGCCCCTTGGGAAACCTGCGCCTCCAAGGAAAGCATGCAGCTCTGGGAATAGCATTTGTTTGGATTTTCTCTTTCATCTGGACTATCCCTCCCACAATAGGATGGAGCAGCTATACAACCAGCAAGATTGGGACTACCTGTGAACCTAACTGGTAAGAAAACTCAGGGATAAGATTTTTGATTATCACAGCAAGATAGAACTTAAATATTCTTAGGAGCCTTGTGGTGCAGTGGTTAAATGCCTGTACTGCAGGTAAATCTGTGCTCACGACCTGGGGTTCGATCCCAGGTAGCAGGTTCAAGGCTGACTCAGCCTTCCATCCTTCCATGGTCAGTAAAATGAGTACCCAGCTAACTGTGGGGGGGGGGCAATGTGTAGCCTGCATACTTTTATTTAAAAAAACTGCAAACTTCCCAGAGGTTACTTGAAGTGGTGTGGGGCAGTATACAAGCAGAACACTTTGCTTTTATTCTGTGCAATTCTTATAGGTATTCCAGAGACTACAATGACCATACCTTCATTATTACTTTCTTCACCACGTGTTTCATACTGCCTTTGTCGGTGATTTTAATGTCTTATGGAAAATTGATGCGGAAACTTAGAAAGGTGGGTGCAAACGTTTCCACGAGACAGAATTGGCAATGAAGTTTCAGACCATAATCCATGCATGTTTGTTTAAGAGTCCAGTTTTTGGCTGTGCAACTGCCCAGCACTTTCTGGAATTCCCATGAATGCTTTCAGCTTTGTAGATTTGGTTCTGCCATTGGTATTGTGCCAGGACAGGCATCCCTATACTATCTCATGCCACAGGATCTGTTCACAATCTTGACATTGGCAGAGAACTGGGGAAGAGGTATCCTAGATCAGTAGATTTCAGGTTCCAAATGTGGGTTCCAGGATACTGGGCCAAGCACAAAGATAATACAAAAAAATACAATCACATTCAGATATCAATTCATAAATATGGCCAAAAAGGGCTTATGATTAATTTAAACAGTACTAAAGATCAAATTGAGCATTTCCTCTAGTTACAGCTAGGGAAGTATGCTACTGCCTCTATTCTATGTCCCAATAAGACATACTGATTATTGCCCAAGATTTTGTGCCCTTTTGGAAATACTATGCCCCTATCCTTGCCCTGATCAATGACAATATTTTTGTGACTCCTGATTGCTAAGAAAAAAAGCCAATTCCTGGGAATAGAGATAAACTCATGACTGTGACTTGGGGGGATGTTACTACGCTCTATCAGAATTATTTGCTGATTTCCAGCCCAGGGAACACAAGGAAAAGAGAAGCAGGAGACAGCTATTATATATTTTAACACTGACATCCCTGTCACAAGAAAAGTGCACTTCAGTGGGCAAGGGAGAATGACAGACTCTAGCATCCTAAAGTGAACCGCTCAAAATCCACATAGAAAGGTAAGGTATTCATCTACACATGCACCCACCCATTCACTCTTAGTAGAATAACCAAGAGTGGGAGGAGAAAAAGAAGAAAAGTTGAAGACAAAGTAATATGTTATAGCAAATGAAGTCCTGCTTTTGATAGTGCAGCTTAAAAAATGTGGTGAGTAGCTATTATGGCCCAGTGACTTTACTCAGAGTGAGATTCTCAGTGACTGGTTTGTGTAGTAGAAGCCTTGTGTTGTACTTGGGTCAAGTTGGCAATTTCCTCCTTTGGGTCCAACTCAGCGCCTTCCTTGTATTATACTCTGGTGATGTTTTTCTTTCCTTTCTACCTACTTTTAATTTCATCTTTTTTATTTTAACAGTTTTAACCCCATGAATGCTAGAGGTAACCTGCAGGATCTGTTTGCCCCCCCCCCCCCCCCCGTGGCCAGAAGTGTTCCTGTGCTCCCTGCTTTACCCCATGGTTGCCTCAGATCAGATACAAAGCCCTCATTGGGTCTGTATGCTTTAGAAACCACACCCCCTATTGAAGCACAAATTAAAATATATGGGGAGATTTTAACAAATGTTTTAACCCGGAACCTCAAGAAATACCCATTTCTTTACCTCACCTAACAAATTCTCTCCACAACCATTTGGAAACCAGGCCTCAAGTATACCTTACAAAGAGCCCATCATGAGAAGATGAAATCTGTCAAGGGTTCCAGGGCAGATATTTGTGACCGAGCGTACAAATTTTTTTAGATCCAGAAGAACAATCACAAAGCAAAGCTAACTCATTTGCAAACAGTGTAACCCCCTCAGGATGTTTTTATGGCCTGTGGCTCCCCTTCTCCTGCCAAAAAGGGGTTTCCTTTGGGAGAGACAAAAATCATGGAAATCTTCAGGAGCAGTGATTCACTTTCCAAAAATGTCACAAGCCTCTCACCCCACCGTAGCGTTAAAAAACATTCAAGACCGAGTTTTCAAAAAAAAAAGTAGATTTTTGGCTATTTTGCCTCATTTCCTTCCAACTTTGGCTATCTGTGTGGATTCCAACCCCCCCAAAAATCAGCCCTAAAACCTGCTGGATTAGATGGATTTTAGGCTGAAATCTTGCCATTGTGGGTACATCTGATGACATTATTCCCTTCTTTCTTCCTTTCAAGGTTTCAGATACACAAAGCAGATTAGGTACTACCAGAAAGCCTGAAAGACAAGTTACTAGAATGGTTATCATTATGATCCTTGCATTTTTAATCTGCTGGTCTCCGTATGCAGCCTTCTCAATCTTGGTCACTGCCTGCCCTTCTATTGAACTGGACCCTCGCCTTGCTGCAATCCCAGCTTTCTTTTCAAAGACAGCTACCGTTTATAATCCCGTCATCTATGTCTTTATGAACAGCCAGGTACTGTACATCTCCCCTCCAGATATTTAAATAGCATTGCTTCTGAGATTATGCTAGCAGCAGTTTTTGTTTGGTTTTGCTCTCATTTTTAATGCATTATTTCTGTCTACTTGGCACATCATGAAGAGCTTGATAAAGTTAATTTTTGGGCTACATCTCCTAGAATGATGCAATCAGTTGCAATGCATGTTAGAACATTTATGGCATTACAGTACCCAAAAAAGCGGACACTATGAAAAACTCTTTGAAGTTACTTTGATTGGGCTTTGGAAACAGACCAGTCTCTGTATGCCTCTGTTCCCAACCACTATGCAAAGTGTTTGGCAATCCTATGTTTGCAGAGATGACGAAAGGCAATCCAACCTATATTGGCTGGAGAGAAACTTGATACCTCCAGCTGATACAACAATTTTGGAGCCTCTATTCTTTAGCATAGATCCTGACATGGTACCATCTGATCAGGATAATTTTTGGGTGTGTTGCTTTCTTCCCCAAGCTCTGCAGTGTCCAGCCTAGATAAAGGTCCTGCTGTCCTTAAGACTGCAACTATTTTTGGTATTTTAGTGTTGCACTATTGGCATTGTTGTGCTATTTTTACTGACACAACAAAGGCATTACTTACCCTTGTTTTGAAATATGATGCAAGAGCCAAATGGCCTTCCCACTTACCCCATTGCACCAGGAACTAGTGAATGCATTTAAACTCTGGTGAGATATTTTTGGCTCCTAACCTCAGTTAGTGAGTCCAGCTGTATTCTTCACTCTGTGACAATTTCCAGATCACATTTATAGTCACACATGTACAATGCATTTATAATACTATAACTGGGTGGTTACTAGAGAGCATGGATAAACTATGGCAAAGCTCTCTCTGACCTGGTCCTTGAGTAATTCTATCTGGTGTACCAGACGTATCTACTCAAATGTTGTGGGTTTGTCATATCTGTCACCCAAGCCTGTAGCAATGACTGTGGATCAATAAGCACCCTTAACTACAGACTTGATTCTTTGGGAAGGGCTGGAACCAGATGTTGTTCAGCTCATTACCATAAACTTCAGCCAGCATGGATGATGGTCAGGGATATATAGTCAGCAATATTTGGGGAACCATATTTCTCCAAACCCCATTGTTTGTGGGGAATGTATCTCAATATTGCTTGAGCATCTATGCCATGAAATGATGAAACCTTTAGTAAAAGTTCCTCTGTTTGGTTAGGACTGATGGTACAATGCAGTTCCCCTTTTAAAAAACAACACAGTATTAAATATACTGATGAAGTTCCATTTGTAATCAAGTGTGCTTTCATTTCTAGTTCCGGAAGTGTCTAGTCGAACTATTTGGATGCAGCAGTCAAGAGACCGCAGACTCCAACATGAATGCAGACTCCAATATGAATCCAGAGAAGGCCACACTAACATGCACCAGGCACAGTGGGGAGATGTCAGTAGTGGCAGCCCTGGTGACCGTCTTTAGTCACAGAAATGAGGATGAACGCAGCAGTTGCCACTCCTTTGCCCACCTGACAATTTCAGAAAACAAAGTTTGTCCAGTGTGAACACAGCTTTTCATGGTGGCGAATCAGAAGAATTTGAAACCAATCAATGTCATCTCATTCATTTGTCCAGCATATACATATCAAGAATCCCAAGGCCAAGCAGTGAACATACTTTGCTAGTTGGTGTTGTTATACATAGGGATGTGCAACGCTGCCCCCAGACCATGTTCAATTAAGGGCATACAGATGTGTGCCCTGTCCAACCAGCCCTGTGCCTTTTTGGAGACATTTAAACTCAAGTCTTATCCATGTTTTTGTTGCTATGTTTTTCTCTTTCTGGATCTCTGGAAAAGAACTGTTCCTGAAAATCAGGGAACATAAACTGGTGAGGCCAGGTAAAATCAAATGGTACAACCGCCACATGACCAAGAATTTGGCCCAGGTGTGCAGGCAACTTCTGGCCAGGGCATCTGCAACCAGCAGAGCTAGGTGCTGTGTTTCATTTTTCTTCCATCCACCAGAAAATAAATTAAAAAGGTCTTGTTTCATCAGTGAGTAGCATGGCTTCTTCCCAGTGAAGGGAAGCCATTGAGAAGCTTTCTTCAAAGAGCAGGATAGGGAGATGGTTCTTCTTCCACATGGGCTGGAATTTCACCTTATCCTCTTTTTTTCCCCCATCCCCACCATCCATCAGCAAAGGATACCCACCCCACAGACCACTGTTTGCGAAACAGAAAGATAGAAGAAACCCTGTAGCTGAAATGAGTGGTGCTGCAGCCCATTTCTCCTACATTGGTGTAGCCGCTAAGATACAGGACTTTCTGGATGACTACAGAAAGAAGTCGCCGAACCACCTCAAATTTGCTAGCTTTACTCATGTGTCTGCTGCAGGCAAACACAAAGAAGGTTCATATCAAAGATAAAGAGCATACTCCCCCTTTTCACTAGTACCAATTCAACTTCTTCCTTGCTTTCTTTCCTCCACTTTCCACTTGCATGTCCATGGCTTCTCGTTTCATTCTAATTTATTTAATGCCATGAATCCTGGATTTAATGTGAAAGATATGTGAAAGGGCTAATGCACGCCACCCCATGTTGGCCTCTTTGCTCTCCTGTATTCTATAATCACCCCTAAAATGCACAAATACTCCAAGGCAGCACACATCCCTACGACTATATGTTGTCAAAATCCATTCAGTGTTTTGAATTCCAGTTGATTCTGATACTACATTTTGGGACTACACATCCCAGAATCCACAGGTTGGCTGGAGTTTTGGGGAGTTGAAATGAAGGGGGGGACATCTATCTCAACTTCTGGAAACAAACAAGAATGCAACTACTACAGAGCACAATCCTAACCATAGTTTCCTCAAATATTTCAAAGCAGAAGATATCATGAGAGCCCGTGGCATGAGAATCAATTATATTTGCATGTAAAATATGCATATTTTATTTATATTTACTCATTTTCATCTTTCCAGGAGGTTATGGTAGTATGGCTACTTTTATTTTATACCCAGACGAGCCCTGTGAAGTACATCATGGTGAGAGATAGCAAGCTTCCTGGGTGAAGAGGGGTGTTCTTCTGTTATGCCTGAAGTCCTTGACTCGGGAGCAAAAAGCACTTCACCAACCCTTTGTTTACAGTGTACCAGTCCTGTCTTTTCTCAGAGCAAAGAAGAAAACAGAGCCTTCTACCATCTGCTCCACTGCACGGGGAAGAAGCAAGTGAAGTGAGTTCTCATGCCGCTGGCAACAGAGCCAGCCCAACCATTAGGCAGCGAGAGACAACGTGAGGTCTTGAAAGGGCAGCCAATTGGATAGCTGTGCAATTTGTTGCCATTGTATTCTTTACCACAAGAAGGACAAGTTGAGGGTTTTCCGTCTGCTGTCTCAAAATACTTTGATGAATGGTGAGCGATTCATTTCATTGGCATGCTACACACCATAGCTGGGGACAGATGAGTTACTACTCCAGCTCTGGTTGGGAAAAAGTCTTGGAATAGCCCTGGCTGGGGAATCTGACATGACTACATTTTCCTCCTGTGGTCTTCTGCTGCTAGGAAGGAAAGAGAGAAGAGACCTCAGTAAAGGAGCATAATGAACTAGTATCCATTTTGGTTTGCATCCAGTTCTTTGTAACCATAGTCAGCCATACCTACACTTCATAGCTATGCTCCTTGTCATCACATGAAATAAAGCTATATTCATCATCCTTAATCTCATGTCTGCTTGTTTCCAGCCCACATGTCCTTATGGTGGATGGGGAGGTGTATCAGGACCAGGTTGTTCAGTGAAAAGTCCTCTGCCAACTCCCGGAATTTTTCCCCTGTGGTAATGCTTCTCCACAGTTTTGACACATAATCTTTCTCATGGCTTGCTTCTCACCACATGGCTTGTCCCTGCAGTATTTTTAAAGCCTACACCTGTGGTTTGTTGGAAAAACTCTTCATCGAATGGGGGGAAACCTCCAGTTTGCCCACAGGATGGCTGCCACATAGATGGTTCCCTTACATGAAAATGTTTCTGAATGCTTCTGTTTGTTTGATTGATTTATCATTCATTTATTTTTGAACTTGTTACCTGCCCGATTTTCCCTTGGGAGCTCTGGGTGGTATACAACAAATTGCAAAAACATCTTGTCCAAACAAACCCCATGTGTATTAAAAATATAAAAACAGTAACAGCAACAAAACACACATCAAAATAAAACAAAAATACTTTATCCGGCCAAAGAGGGGGAGGAACAAAAAAAAAAAGTGGGACAAACAATACAGCCAAACAAAACCACACACAGTCATACAACCAGAGATCTCCAAAGCTTTCCCTGAAAAGAAGATCTTTAACACTCTCCTAAAAGCCGACAGGGACTCCGCCAGCCTGATCTCCATGGGCAGTTTGTCCCACAGTGTCGGGCCAATCACAGAGAAGGCCTGATTGAGGGTAGAAACCCTTCAGACATCCCTCAGCGTGGCCACCCAGAGTGAAAAGGCCAGGGAAGCTCTAGTGGGGCGGGACGAAGTTAATCTCTGGGTATACGCTCTGCCAGATAGTCAGGTCCCCAGCCATGGAGCATTTTATAAACCAAACCCAGTACCTTGAACCTTATCCGGGAGGCAACGGGAAGCCAATGCAGGCAAGAATGGGGGTTATGTGGTCAAACCTGCCCACATCTGCCACCAGCCTAGCCACCACATTCTGCACCTGCCGCAGTCGCTGAACAAAGGTCAAGGGTAACCCCATGTAAAGAGTATTACAGTAATCTATCCTTGAGATCACCAGCACCTGCACTATCATCCTAAGGGAATCCATGTCCAGGTATGGGTCAATCTTGATGATAAGCCTAATTTCATTTAAGACTGCCCTGGATACAGCTGCCACCTGGGCTTTCAGGGACAAAGCTGGGTCCAGGACAATGCCCAGACTCTTCACTCAGGGCACCAGCTGGAGGGTCAGTCCCTCTAGACTGGGGAGAGGGTAACTGTACCCATATGGGGGTCCTCCAAGGAACAGAACCTTGGTCTTCCTGGGGTTGAGTCTGAGCCTGTCAGTCCTGGTCCATTCCACAGCTGCATCCAGGCAGCGGTTAAGGGTCCAAACAGCCTCCGTTGCAGAGGTGGAAAAGGAGAGAGAGAGCTGCGTGTCATCAGAGTACTGATGACAGCAGACCCCATAACTCTGAACGACCTCAGCCAGCAGTCTCATATAGATGTTAAACAGCATAGGAAAGACTCCCGACCCCTGGGGCACCCCAAAAGAAAATATCCATGGGGCTGAAAGAACACTCTCCAACTCTACTCTCAGGACACAGCTGCCAAGGAAAGAGGAGAGCCAGCCAAAGGCATGACCCACAAGACCTGCCTCAGACAACCTGCCCAGAAAGATACAGTGGTTGACGGTATCAAAGGCCACTGACACATTGAGAAAGACCAACAGGGTAGAGCAACCCCTGTCATCCCCCCTCAAAATGTTGCCTTGCAATGTGACCAGGGCTGTCTTGCTTCCATGCCCCGGCCTGAACCCAGATTGGAATGGATCCAGGACATGATGTTGGCACAAGAATTCACCCAGATCATTTCTCAATGAAGAGATGGACTGCTCAGCATTTTGGTAGTTTCTCTAAAAACTGTCTATAACTGTCTATAACCCTAGTTGGGTGTGCTCCAGAAATTCTCACTCATAACCAGCATTACCAGTGCAAGTTATGGGGATGCAGTTATGATTCCTATAGCCACAAACTCCAACTGACTCCACCCCATATGCAAATTCTTCAAAGAGATGACTTGCAGCAGCACTACCTACTATTTTTGTGTGGTTGGGTGGGTGACATTTCCTGGAATAATCCAGTTGGCAATGAAATTCTGAGAAGTAGAAGAAAACAGTGGCTCCCAATTGTAGGTCCCCAGGTGTTTTTGGACTAAGTTTCCCTGAATATGAGGAACCAAGGTTGGGAACTGTTATAACAAGATAACAAGAATGGATATTTCTTGATGATACTTCTAGGTTTTTGAAGCTCTGATTGGCCCTCAGAAATGAAGAGCTGAACATGGGCCAGAATGTGAAATACCCTATATTCAAGCCAGGTTGAATTTCACCTCCAGTAGAAAACAAGTCCCCAAACTAGGGAAGGTTATACGTTCTCACCATCTTCAGAAAGAACCTTAATCTGGAGTTATAATGTCTGCTCTGGAGTTGCCTTTGTCCATTGTTTTTGAACCCAAATCTGTTCACATTTGTCCTGTCAGGTGAGCTGAAAGATTGGACAAAGGGTCTCTTTGGGGCGCCAAAGCAAAAATGAGGGCTGTGGCTACTTGGTATTGCCAAAGGAAAGTTTGTTGTCTCTTTTAGGAGAAACTGGATTATGTTAAGTAGCATGCATTTAGAAACAGAGTATCCTTAACAGGAAAAAGACATTTTCACTCTTTTAAAAACTTTTGTGTCGTTTAGGGAGATTTTACATCTTTCTCGATCTCCATAAATTTTGTTTTTGCCCTTAAAAATCTCTGCTTAGAAATGGAAAGAACAATGGTCAAACAACACAAGACATCAGCTTTGCATTCAGAGGACAACTGCCTACTTCTGTTGCCTCTTACTTAATTCCCTGAGAGCTACTCACCTGAGCTATTTGAGTTAAAAGTTAAGGCTGCCTTTCCCTTACAGAGCAAAGCATCCCCAGTCCTCTCTGTTAATCTCACCCCTTTCTTGCTTTTCTTCTCTTTAGCCACAAATCCTATAAACTAATAGAATTCCTCAATGCAGCATTTGAACAGGAATGTTACAGTGTCCACAGAACTTAGTGTACAACCTTCTGTACAGATTCACTGAAGCACAAACACTTTTTCTCTCTACAAAAACATATAACGCTAACAGGATCTCTCTCACACCATCACTTACTAGCAGTCTCGGCTTGTTGGAGTCCTAAGATCCCACCCTGGATCATATAAAGCACCATCATCATAACAGCAGTTGCATGAACTAGAGGCCAAGGGTGCCCTCTTGTGGCAAGTTTATCAAACAAAAATTCAGAGAGCTTGTGCATTCATGGAGAAGTTTCTCTTAAAATATGGCCAGTAGACATGGGCACGACCCGGCGAAATCCTCGTTTCCGTTACGTAACGAAACGAAGAATGACAATTACTCCGCCAGAACTCGAACTCGAGCCGACTAAAGAAAAATTGGGTCTGATTTGTCGTGGTCATTCCTGGCGGCATTGCAGCGATCGCACGATGCCAAGCGGCACAGGAAAAAAGTTTTAAAAATAACCCCCCCCGATTCCTGGCCAAAAAAGCAGGCAAAAATATGCCTGCCTGAGAGCACCTACCAGAGGGGTGGTTTCTGGGGGGGGGGGGGTCCCCGGCCTCCCCCCCTCCTCTCCTGGGCTGCGCATCCTCGTAGTCTCGTCGCCAACTCGCCAAGCGGTGTGGCACAGGAAAAAAGTTTTAAAAATAAAAAAAAACACGATTCCCGGGCCCGGCCAAAAAAGCAGGCGAAAATATGCCTGCCTGAGTGAGGGCACCTACCAGAGGGGTGGTTTCTTGGGGGGGGGTCCCCGGCCTCCCCCCTCTCCTGTCCTGGGCTGTGCAATGCACATCCATTCCTCGTTGTCTCGCCAACTCGCCATGGCATGCGGTGCGGGCGGGGGATCCAAAATGGGGGAAACCCCAATTTATTTATTTTGAAATCGTGGTTGTCCAAAAACACACCAAAGCACCACAGAAACATGCGAAAATAGCTATTTTAAAACTGCCTGAATTTTTACAGTAGCAGCAGTGGGTTTTTCTTGCAACAAAACGTCTCCATTGATTTTATTTTATTTTATTTTTATTTTTTTATTTTTTACACCTGCGCAATGATGGGCTGGCCATGGGAGTGGACCATGCAAATTTTTGGAGCCATTCCACCAATTGCATGGCCACTTGACCAGGTTTTGACCGAGACTTCTGGGATGTGCCTGTCGGGCATAAAAAGCCCACTAACCGTAGCCCTAACCCTAACCCTAACTCTAACCCTAACCCATACGCCAGTACACTGTCCTTCTTAGTGGGTCAGAGAGGCACCCAGAGGTGCATCCCATGAACTCACCCTAACCTTACCCGTAACAACCCTAAGCCTAGCCCTTGCGCTAACCCCCTAACCCTAAGCCAAATCTGTACTCACATTGCACACACGCAAGTGCAGTTCCCTTCTTGGTGAACCACAGAGCGCCGAGACTGAGGAGGTGGAGGAGCCTTCCCCCAGTGTGCGCACTGTGACACTGCAGTTAGCAGTGGGCCTGTGGTCAACAGAGAGGCACCCAAAAAAGAGGTGCCTCGAGTCTCAACTTGGTATGCATATCCAATTGGCTATGCATGCCATTTTGTAGTGGGCCAGAGGAGGCACCCACCCCAGAGAGGTGCCTCCAGGAGCCCGCTCCCCCCCAAACCAGTACTAACGACAGACAAAAAACCAACAAACAAAATGACAAATTTTTGGAAAATTTCACGAAAAACGGAAACGAGCCGAAACGGGCCGGCTCCGACACACGACAACTCGAAAACGTCATTTTCCCTGGTCGTGCCCATCTCTAATGGCCAGTACTTTGCCGGTTTATTAGGTCCCCTGTTGGATAAACTACCTCATAAGAGAGAATTTAATTTGAGAAAGATCTCTATTTAGCTGTGCTAATAGAGATAAACCATGTCACCCCCCTTCTCTGCTTTGTTTAATTCCTTGCTTTTTTATTGGTATCCTTTTCCTGTGTCATGCTGTAAGAATTCAGAAAACAGGACAGAGGAATAGATATTCATTCTCTTACCACTTTCCTCTGTCATCCCTCCAATAAGTGCATGCAGTTCAAGCCTGGGAAAGGAGGGGTTGTTAACACTCTTAACATGATTGATATATAGGGCATGGAACCCCCATACTGGAGCTGACTTGTGGAATCAGTTTGACACTAACACATGTGGGTTACAAGTACCGGAAGTGATTTCCTTTGCTTCCTTAGCTCTAAAAGAGCAAGCCACCAGAACATCACCATCATCTTAAGCACCATCAATATAAAGTTTGGGGTCTGGATTTTAAAATGTACATATAGACTATTTAGTCACTTAGGCCCCGGTCATATGACCGTTTTGTTGCTGTGTTTGCTGCGAATGACTGCGCAGCAAAAGATCGTGCGTCCACTCCAAGCCACAGCATTTTGGCAGCCTAGTTGACCACGCCCCCTGAAGCGCACTTTAACCACATCATTCTATACCTCCACTAGGGGTTCGATCAAATTACTCCTCTTAATGATGTGCAGTTTTTATTGCAGCAATTGCAGTGTGACTGGGGAAATTTTGCACTATTTCAGTCCCCCCCTTTTCTGCCTCTTTCTGCTGTCCTACTTTAATAATCAACTGCTGGCATTTTGGTAACTGAGCACTTCTACAAGCTGCAAATTACCTGGTACAGTGACCAATGGGAAAGGAAGTGAGAGATGAGAAAAAAACAAAGGAGTTTCTATAAAGGCACTTAGGTACTAGGGATACACTGCCACGTTCTCAAACTTTCGCATGAACTCTTGCAGTAATACTAGAAAGCCAACATGTCGGTAATGGACAAGCAAATCACTTTTTTTATATGTATGTGAGCATGACGGAGAAAAGCAGATCAATAAACAGGGAAAAGATGTGTATTTGGATGCACAGAAAGAAGTATAGTACATCCCTGCCATCGGGACGTTAACTGCGCCAAACATCACGTGATCACCCACAATTTTAGTACACATCAAAGTATGATGCACAGTTAATAGCCATGCGACTGAGGCCTTATTGGACCTTGGAAGGATTAAAAATGGCACAGGAAAGGGATTGGCAGGTAGAATTAAGGTATATAGATCTTGGTGGAAGACTATGCCTCCTGTTCTAGTATCAGCTAAAACAAAGGACTATCATGTGAAGCAGTGGCTCAGGTGGTCTCTCACCCCTTTGAGAGAGGCCCATAAGAATGATAATATTAGCTCTAGATGCTGGTGAATTGGTGACCATAGTAAATGAGACAGTTTTGCTCACTGCAGCTAATTTTTGTTCCTGGGAAGTTTGGCAAATTGAGTCTATATTAGAGATGGGCACGACTTGAAATTTTTTTTTCGAGTTGTCGTTAGTCAGGCCGGTCCCGTTTCGGGTCGTCTCTGTTTTTCGCGAAAATTCGCAAAAATTAGTCGGTTTGTTTTTTCATTTTTTCATTTCCGTTAGTACTGGTTTTTTTGGGGGGGGAGCGGGCTCCTGGAGGCACCTCTGTGGGGTGGGTGCCTCCTCTGGCCCGCTATAAGGGAAAGTGGGCTCCTCGAGGCACCCGTGGGTGCCTCCTATCCTCACCCACTAGGAAGGGGAAGCAGGCTCCAAGAGACCCCTCAACATGGGGGTCTCCCCTCCTCACCTGCTGCTGCTGCAAAATGCTATGCAATAGCCATATGGATATTGCATAACATAATGTGCAGACAGTGACTGTGAAGACTAGTGGATGGCACTGAACCCAGAGCCATAGTGAGATGCCTAACTAAGGCTCTCACACCACCATGTCTCACACAGAAGGGAATTGTACTTGCTGCGTGTAGTGCAATGCAAGCAAGTAGATCTGGCTTAGGGTTAAGGTGGGTTAGTGCAAGGGCTAGGGTTAGGCTAGTGACGGGTAAGGTTACGGTGGGCTAGTGGGTTGCACCTCTGGGTGCCTCTCTGACCCACTAAGAAGACAGTCTGTGACGTATGGGTACGGAGTCAAGGGTTAGGGTTAGGGTTAGGGGGGCTAGGGCAGGTTTTAGGGGGCTTTTTGGCACATCCCAGAAGTCTCCATGGCCAAGTGGCCATGCGATTGGTGGGATGGCTCCAAAAATTTGCATGGTCGTCCACTCCCACATGGCTGGCCACTCGGCCAGCCCATCATTGCGCAGGTGTAAATAAAATAAAATAAAATAAAATCAATGGAGGACAGAGGAGGAGAGGAGAGACATTTTGTTGCAAGAAAAAACCCACTGCTACTGTGAAAAATCTGGCACAGGAAAGGGATTGGCAGGTAGAATTAGCATGTTTCTGTTGTGCTTGTGTGTTTTTGGACCACGATTTCAAAAACAATATTGCGTTCGCCGCCCCATTTTGGATCCGCCCGCACCGCATGGCATGGCGATGGCGACTCGCGAGTCCGGCTGCCCAGGATGGGGGGGAGGCGGGACCCCCCCTCCAGAAACCACCCCTCCGGTAGGTGCTCTGCGCCCTTAGTCAAGCAGGCATTTTTCCGCCTGCTTTTTTGGCCCGGGAATGGGTGGGGGGAGAGTTTAAAAGTTTTTTCCTGTGCCGTCCGTGCCGCTTGCTTGCGCTTTAATTGCGGCGGCCGGCGAGACTGGGCTTTTTGCTGGCTGGCTGCGAGCCTGCGGCGAGTCCCACAGAGCAGCCCACAAGGACGGGGGATGGGGGGGAGGCCGGGGACCTCCAGAAACAACCCCTCTGGTAGGTGCCCTGAGGCACGGCAGGCATTTTTCCGCCTGCTTTTCGGCCGGGAACCGGGTTTTTTTAACTTTTAAAAACTTTTTTTCTGTGCCGCGTGGCATCGCGCGATTGCGCGATGCAAGGAACGAGCACGACAAATCAGACCAAAATTGTTCGTTCGTCGGTTCGAGCTCGAAGTCTGGCGGAGTAATTCCCGTTACCGTTTCCGTAGAGTAATGGAAACGAGTAACGGAAACGGAAACAGGAATACCGCTAAGTCGTGCCCATCTCTAGTCTATATCTCATCAATTTTTTTAAAAAAAAACACTGAACTCTTTATTTTTCTATTTGTTTGTGTGAGAAAAGCATAATTTGCCACACAAAAAATTAATACTTTTCAGTATTTAGTGCCTGGGTGAGAGATAGCCTTACCTCAGAAGATAATTTTTTTTCCATTTAAAAAGCTAGGAACATAGTATGGTTTACAACCTCAACAGAAAATTTAACGCACCAAGAGAGACGTATTAAGAAGAATACATGGTTTTCATGTCTTGATTTTGTCAGTCACAATGAGTTGACATAATTTCCACCAGATATTCATCTGGATTCATGGTACAATGTTTTAACTCAATTTTGTGCACACTCTACTCTTATTATAATTTCTTCTTAAGAGGTTCTCCTTCAATACTTTTACAGGTTTAAGTGTGTTGTGGCAATATTTTGTGATCAATATTGGTTGTTGTACTAATAATGTATTTATTTTTTCTTGCTACATGCCTTTACCTTCTGTCTTATTTAGGTAATTCTGTATTCAATAAACATGGTGAGGGAAAAACAATGAAGATGTATTTTCATTTCTGGGCAGACACGTTGCTGAATACCACAGCTTGCAGATTCTGTATGCTGTCAAAGACTTGGCAACAAAACTGTTGTCAACAACACGCAAAAGATGATGATGGTAATGAGATACCTTCCATCTGATAGCGAGGCCACTCTGGGCAGTTTACCACAATACAAGTAACATATGTGTGTGCTGTGTCGTTACAGTCGTGACCGACTCTACGTGACTCCATGTCCATGGATTTTTCTTGGCAGGAGTACTGGAGTGGCTTGCCAGTTCCTACTGCAAGCGCCTACAGCACCTGGTATTCCCTGGTGGTCGCCCATTCATGTACCAACCAGGGCTGACCCTGCTTAGCTTCCAAAATCAAGCGAGATCGGATGTGCTTAGGGCATCTAGGCAGCTACAAGTAACACAGATATGACAAACTACAGGTAAACAATCAAATCAAATTTGATGAAATCAAATCAAATAAAATTAAGATTCTAGATTCAGATTCCATTTACAAAAAAACCTTCTCTAAATATAGTAAATTTGCAGATAAACCTTATTGTTGGTTAACCTGATGCATTGATACAAATGCAGTATGATGCACTGCATTTAGCTTCAGGTTTTAAAATGGCAAGCCCTTGGACATGCAGTACAGTTGTAGTACTATAGAAACCTCTGAGGAGAGATGCAAGGACCATTCTGAATGATGGATCTTACCTCTAAATGACCTTGTTTTGCCCTATATAGCCTGGTCCAGGCCAAGATAACACAGCTAGCTCTTCGGAAAGTGTCACCTGTTTCATTGTGCAGTGGGGACTGGAACCTGAATTTTTAAAGCCCCCATGTAACACTCTAACTGTTACTGCACACTAGATCAAGATTTCTTTTGGTCAGTCTAGTGTCTTAGAGATTGTTATCAGTGACATCTTTGAGTAAAACATGGTGTGTGTGTGGGGTGGTGGTGGTTCCTTTCCACATATCTGCTGCCTGGGTCAGCCCATCACCAAAGTGTGTATATAGAATCAAAGGAAAATGTAATAATAAAATAATCATGTGCCCTCCAGTCAGACCTATGGTGATTCTTTCCTGGTCTTCCCAGATACAGAATATTCAAAAGTAATTAATTTACCATTCCCTTCTTCGGGGGGCATCTCGGGATTGGGTAACCTGCCCAAGGCCACACAAGCTGGATGTACTTGCAGGAGACACACCAAGGAATTGAACTTCCATCCCCTGATTTGGCAGCCAGAAACCTAAACCACTGAGCTGTCCAGCCACCCATAGGAAGGCACAGGAAGGATTAATTAACCTTTATTCTCACCCAGTAAGCAGTGATTAGACTGCATGTGGTGCTATTTATAATTGCATCGGGAACAGAGGTCTGCCTATGGTCAAAGTCAATGTGATGTTAATTTATGTGAAATCACCTGGGGCAGCATAGTATTTCATGTAGGGGAAAGGGGGAATCTTTGGAGGAGCCTTGTGGTGCAGTGGTTAAGTTGCAGCACTACAGCAAAACCTCTGCTCACGACCTGGGTTCAATCCCAAACTGCTGACTTTAGGTTCACTCATCCTTCCATCCTTCCAAGGCCTGTAAACTGAGTACCTAGCTTACTGTGGTAAGGGCAATGTGTAACCTGATTAATTCAATTGTAAACCACCACGACCCTACCAAGAGTGTTTTAAATACTATTTGGCAGTATATAAGCAGCAGACTTTACTTTTTATTTTATTTTTTACTTTTTGTACTCCAGTGTGCCACAACAAAGAGAAAGCAGCAGAGAAAATGTCAATGAGGGATGGACATTCTGCCTTTCCGCGTCTCTCTGCACACATATCTGTTCTTTGAAAGCAGGCAACTCTCTCGTCTCTCCCTATGTGTGTGCGTTGTATTGTTACAGTTGTGACTGACTCTTCATGACTCCATGTCCATGGAGTTTTCTTGGCAGGAATTACTGGAGTGGCTTGCCAGGTCCTATTCCAGGCGCCTACAGCACCTGGTATTCCCTGGTGGTCTCCCATCCAATTTCTAACCAGGGCTGACTCTGCTTAGCTTCTGAAATCAGGCAAGATTTGATGTGCTTAGGGCATTACACCCTATGCTGGGTATAAAACTGTCACCAAACACACTGAGAAGCTAGAATCAGAGGGTGCTTTGCTATTTTAAAATATCTTAAAATATTGTCAACCCAGTGGGCTGCAGCAGTGAATTAAAGCAAACTCAATGTCAGGACAGGGATCATTTGGAAGGGTATAGAAAATAAGTCAGCAAGTGTCATTTTGTCTCTTTATAAATCTATGGTGAGGCCCCATCTGGAGTATTGTGTACAGTTCTGGTCACCTTCCCTCCAGAAGCATATTATGGAAATGCAAAAAGTGCAGAGGAGGGCAACCAGAATGATTAGGGGACTGGAACACCTTCCTTACCATCTGACGCTGCAACGGTTGGGCCTCTTCACTCTTGAATGACGGCACCTAACAAATGACCTGATTGAAGTTTATAAAATCATACATAGTGTGGACAAAGTAGATAAGGAAAAGCTTCTGTGAAGATTCTCAGTCATCCAGGTGCGTTTATCTGGGAGTTGAGTCATGGCTACTGGACTTCTTTTTGAGAGATAGAAACGTTTCGCTGTTCATCCAAACAGCTTCATCGGTCTGAATACAGCTAGTGCAAGAGACCTTCTTATAGTCAGCTTGACCTCTTGTCCCCTGGTCTGATTGGCTCATAAGATGAATGAAGCCTGAATAGGCTCGTTAGGGAGACATTAGTGTCCATGGCCTTAAGGTAAACAATGGCCTAAGGTGCTGAAACCCATCAAGAATGGGTCGTTAGCTGTGACCTGGTGGTGAAGGCTCCTTGATTTGCCTTCAAGCTGACTATAAGAAGGTCTCTTGCACTAGCTGTATTCAGACCGATGAAGCTGTTTGGATGAACAGCGAAACGTTTCTATCTCTCAAAAAGAAGTCCAGTAGCCATGACTCAACTCCCATATAAGGAAAAGCTGTTTTTCCTATGGCACAACACTAGAACCAGGGGGCACTCCATGAAACTTTTGGGTGCTAGATCTCAAACAAATAAGAGAAAGTACTTTTTCACCTAGAGGATCACTGGTCTATGGAACTCCCTGGTAGAAGAAGTGGTGACATCTGTAAGAAAGGATTAGACAAGTTCATGGAGAACAAGAGTATAAGTGCCTATCTTTCTGGATGCCTAAGGACAACCTCTGGGTTGGAGAGATAGGCAGGATATCTCTCAATGTGATTTTCAGGGAATCATAAGCAGGTGAAGACATCTACTAGAGAGTACCATGAAGCAAATGGTGAGCCACTCTGTGAGCCAGAATGCTGGACCGGATGGGCTGTGGCCTGTTCCAGCAAGGCTGTTCTTATATTCTTATGTTCTTATGTTCTTATCAACCAACAGCAACACCATGGTGTGGCTGATGGGGTTTCATGTCCTGCCACCTCTGTAACTTTGAGCAAGAATCTCCAGAAGGAGTGACTGTACCTTGAGTTGACTGGCCAACACCTAGTCATTGTTAGTTATGACGAAGAAAATAAGGTTTCACTGGCATTTCTGTTATGGGCAGAGAGAAACAACAGGTTGGATTTAGCTGTACTTCCTGAAATCTAAGCAACTAAAGCTAATGATTAATTTAAATATTATTATTTGGGGGTGAATCAATTCACATTCAAATTAAATCATTTACATTTTGGAAGGAGAGAGAGAGAGAGAGAGAGAGAGAGAGAGAGAGAGAGAGAGAGAGAGAGAGAGAGAGAGAGAGAGACTGCACAAGTAGTTGGCTGTTTGGCAAACAGTGGGCTCCCACTCAAGCAGTGCCCAGGAAGGTAAGATAAAGAAGCCAGGATGCCTGTTCTGTGTGAGTGCCTACTGGAACAAATGGAGTACCAAACCACCAATCACCTGTTGCAGCAGTAAACTGCCAAACCAGGGACTTGGGCCCATTTCTATTTGTGAGTCATTGGTCCAAGACTGAAATCATTAAAGAGGAGAATCCAGCAATTGCAGAAGTGCACTTGTGCATCAGAAGACCTGCTGAGGGAAAGCAACAGTGGAATTCAGGAGTGATCCTACTATTCCAGCAAAGCCAATGATATATACGTTTTTTATCCACTGAATGTTCATCCGGCCTCCTCCTAGGAAATTTCAAGAAAAACCTGCAATAAAGATATGCAGGTATTACCCACTCTGATTCATTCAAACTTATTGACTTGCAGATTGTAATAGCATATCAGACCAAAACAAAACAAAACAAAACAAAACAAAACAACAACAACAACAACAACAACAACAACAACAACAACAAAAATAAAGAAGACAAAAATACGGGGGCACCTTAGAGATTAACTACTATATTTCAGTGTCAGTTTTCATCAACAAGTAAACAGCCTCTTATTCTAAGAGTGGGACAATCTATCCCCAGTCACAAATTTTGTACGGTGCCTTGTTGTTTTGAGTGTGTAGTGGAACAGCACTCTAATTTCGTTGTGCATCTCTTGCATATGCATAATGATAATAAAACTCTATTTTATTCTCTTTTGAGTTCAGAAGGGTGCAAGTCCCACTCAGAAGCCAGGGATGTATATAAGCTGGAAGTGTTATGTACAGCTGTATGTATTTCTCTCCATGTTATTTGTTAGTAGCAAAATATTTTGTCATTTTCAGCTGCAAGGCAGTGTTTTCTTTCCAAATCAGGATGGGGACTACTAGTTAGGCTTGCTCAAGGTTCACTTGTGAACCCTGATGTGTGCGTGAATAGTCATATATGATAAGAAACCAATGCACATTTTTCAGCTAAAGAGGTTTGTTACATGACCAAAATTGTAATTAGAAATAACACTGATTTAGCAAGGGTGATGCTCTGTCCGACATGATGTACAATTTGCTAAATTAGCATCCTAGAGTGACAACCTCTTTCTGCTTCTCAGTTGGTTATTTTGTTTTAATGATGCAGCCTAGACAAACCAACTGACCTCCTTTATAAATCTTATGTGACATCAGAGGATAATTAGTTTGTGTTTGTCTTTAAAGAACATGTCAGTAGTAATCCATCACACTGCTTGTTTACCAGGGAAACAGAACCGTTTCTTTGTAGGAACTGTAAGTAATTGTTATATTAGCAGTATTCCTTGTGTCCAGATGCTTGTGGCAAGCTGATCTTTTGCAATCTTCTCCTCTAAAGATGAAGGCTGGGATAGCGGCTAAATTGGCTGCCCCTGAAAAAGGATGAAAGAGGCAGCCTTTTTGAGTTTTGCTTTCTTCTTCCAAACTACCAAGCCCCATCTGAATACATTCCCTGTGCGGCTTACCTTGAAAACCACCGGTAGTAAGTGCTACCACATCCTCCAAATTGGTGGGCCCCCAAAACATAGATCAATGTTTGTGAACCAATGGCAGGAGTGCCAAAAGCGGCACTTGGAGCCCTTTCTGTGGGCACTGAACATTGCCCCTTTCATAGCCCCCAGTATTCAGGTTAAATTGCTGTATTGGCACTTTGCAAAAAATTAGTGGGTTTTGAATCGCAGCTTGGGCACTCAGTCTCTAAAAGGTCTTCTGTCTTTCCCATTCATAGCCTAACACCTCCTCCAGAAATCTGGAGATATACAAATACCTGCTGGAGATTGAGAACAAATCAGTTTTAGGCCACCCTTTTTACGACAGTTTGTCGCAGGTGAGTCCTGATCTGTACAACAACTATCTGGATAGAGAAAGATGCAGGAGGTTCATGCAAAGTTGCATTTTTAAATGTCAAATGTCAAAAGCCAGCACCTAAATGTGTAGGTCTGTGGCTGTGGAGCTAGAGGTTAGGAGTTCAATTCCCCCCGTGCCTCCTTGATATAGGATGGACTTGATAATCCTTAAGGTCCCTTCCAGCTCTGCAGTTCTAAGATGACAACGATGATTAAGATACCAGGCTCAAAAATGCAATGGCACCCAGTGGAGATGGTGCCTTATAAGGAGACATGTATCCAGGTTTTTAAAAGCACCTCTCAGACAACGTATAACTTTCTCCTCCTCCAACACATTTCAAGGCAATATTCATCATTAGAGATGGGCACGACTTAGCGGTATTCCCGTTTCCGTTTCCGTTACTCGTATCCGTTACTCTATGGAAACGGTAACGGGAATTACTCCGCCAGAATTCGAGCTCGAACCGACGAATGAACAATTTGGTCTGATTTGTCGTGCTCGTTACTTGCACGCGGCGATCGCGCAATGCCAAGCGGCACAGAAAAAAAGTTTTTAAAAGTTAAAAAAAAACCGATTCCCGGCCCTGAAAGCAGGCGAAAACGGTCTGAGGGCACCTACCAGGCCAGAAGGTTTTTTTTTGGGGGGGGTTCCCCGCCCCCCTTTCCTTGGCTAGTGCTACTGCTGCGCTGCGCTGGTACCAGGCCCGGGGGGGGCATCGTCTCGTCTGCCTTTGCCATGCGGTGTGCGGGCGGGGGGGGTCCAAAATGGCGACCGCAATTTTTTTTTAAATCCTTGCCCAAAACCCCACCAAAGCACCACAGAAACATGCGAAAGTTACCTATTTTAAATGCTTGATTTTTTACAGTAGCAGCAGTGGGTTTGTCTTGCCAAAATACGTCTCCGTTGATTTTATTTTATTTTATTCTTAATTTTTTTTTTTACACCTGCGCAACGATGGGCTGGCCATGGGACGGGACCATGCAAATTTTCGGAGCCATTCCACCAATCGCATGGACAGGTTTTGACTGACACTTCTGGATGTGCCAGAAGGCATAAAAAGCCGAGGCAGTTCCAGTCCGTCACAGTCTGGGCTTGGATCTTGTGGAGGGTGGTCAGGGCTGGATTGCTGCGCTCAGTCTAGTTTCGATTTCGCGGTCGCGGTCTCGGTCTCGCTAGGCAGGGAGGGAATTGAATTGATTTTAATTCGCAAAACATAATAATTTCTTTTATTCCCTGTGGGGAATAGCAACGCAGTGTTTATTCTTTTATGTTTTCTGCATTTTTGAGGAAGAGTTCCGTTTTTTATTTGCTTATATTTGCTTCAAGGGGGAGGGAAGATTTGAGTGGGAGCGGTAGGGGAGGGGAGGTGCTGCGGATTTATTTTGAAAATATATTATTTTACACTACCATACCATTTCTTTTGTATCCCAATTTCCCACCAAGTTCATTTACTTGGCCAAGGTCCTTTTACCCTGCGCCTACAGCTTTTTTGCTGCTGTTGCGATTGGGGTTTTGGAAGGGAATCCAGCAACCCTATCCTACCCTAGTAGCAGCTTATAGTTTTATTCCATTTATTTTCTATTCTACAGTTTATTAGCAAGTGGCAAGCAACAGCCAAGGTCCAGTACTAGTGCTTAGAAGGGGAGGTTGGAGGCTGTGGATTAAATAATTTTAAAAATATTATACAGAGTACAGACTGAGTAGGCAGAGTCTCCCTCGCCAACCAGTGCACTCAAATTTCTCAAACACATTTGTTGGCAACAAGGCTAGGGCACCTTCCTCTGTAGAACATTTTACAATTTCATTTTACTTAACACTTATAGATATTCTTTCACTTGTCCAACACCTCATTCATTTTTTTGCAGTCAGGCACTCAAACAAACATTTGTTGAAGGGCAGGCACCCAGCCACCTCTATAGAACTTTTTCTTCAATTACATCTTTGAAGAAGTTACATTCATCTTAGTTACTGTGCATTATTTGTGAAAGTTGGGTGCTGCCAGATTTTGCAAACCCCTTGCTTCTATTAGCTTGGTTTTTGTGCAGTTGTAACTTACATCTGTGAAGAAGTTAAGTTACAGTTCTCCTAATTACACTTGCCCTGTGCATTGTGAAACTTGTTTGCCAGGATTGGCAAACCCCTTGCTTCTACTAGCTTGGTTTTTGTGCTGTTTTTGAGAGTCAACCTCACTCATTTACTCGCCAGTTTGCCACCAGTCTACATACACAATTACATTTTTGATGAAGTTACATTTCTCTTTGTTACACTTGCCCTGTGCTGTGCATTGAGAAACTTGTTTGCCAGAATTGGCAAACCCCTTGCTCCTATTTCCTTGTTTGTTGTGCTGCTGTAACTTGTGAGTCCATCTCACTCATTTACTTGCCACCACAGTCTACATACACAATCCAATTACAACTGTGAAGAAGTTACAGTTCTCTTTGTTACACTTGCCCTGTGCAGGGCATTGAGAGACTTGGGTGCCAGGATTGGCAAACAAAAAAGTACAACAAACAGGCACGTCAGCCAGACCAAGTAGGGTGGCTGGCTGGTTCAGCATCAGCAGATTCAGCACCGCAGACCAAGAGAAAAAAAGAAATGCAAATTTGTTTCTGCCCCACTTTGTTTGCTTAGGATGCACTAGCCTTGTTGTGCAGCAGCAAGTCCATCACCCAGGCAGGTTTAAACTGTATTTTGCCTGCTCATTTGCGGGACCCACGCCCACCCGCCCGCATGCCCGTGCGCCCGCGCGCCCGCCCCCGCACTAGCCACTCCCCCTGCCGCTGCCGCTGCTGCCGCCCACGCATGTACCCCGCGCCACCACCGCCCGCGCTGCGCCCGCAAGCTGCAAGTCTCGGTCGGACGTCAAAATGCGCGAAATCGCGGCAGAAACAGAAACGAAAAAACAAACCGACTAATTTTTGCGAATTTTCACAAAAAACGGAGACGACACGAAACGGAACCGGCCCGACTAACGACAACTCAAAAATTTTTTTTTCAAGTCGTGCCCATCTCTATTCATCATTACTCCTCTTGAAGATCCAGAGGAGCAGCTCAACGAGGCCTGGAGATCTTGGAAACATTACATCTCTGACTGCAGAACCAGAGGCTGGGAGTTCGTTTTCCCCACTGTGCCTCCTTGACAGTGGCTGGATTCAGTCATCCATTGGGGCCCTTCCAGTTCTGCGGTCCCAGGATTATTAGAACCGTTGTAGAGCTCAGTGACAGCTCAGTGAGTAGTACCTGCATTCTCCGCTGCCTGAAGGTTTTGAGATGAAAAGAGGGCACTTCATCCGGAAAACTGAGCCTTCTTCATCATTTTTTACCACCAAAAAAAAGTGCACTGAAGACAATCCTCTTTTCATGGTAATGACAAAGAAAAATATATCAGAACATATCTCCTAGAGAGAGCTAATGCGGATTTGCCCCCTGGTTTAATTGCTTATATGCTAATAATTTTTCTTCTCTGTTCCCTGTTGGAATACTTAATTATGGCACAGTTCAGAGCAGCAGTTTTAAATATCAGAGTTATGCAGAGAGGCAGTCTCAGTGCTTGCCTGAGTCAAAGCACATTTACGAAATTTCTTTCCCAGATGGTTTTGGTGACACAGTTAAGCTGATGAAAGGGGTAATGTATTTAGCAATATGCTAAATATGTATATATCACTACCCATTACTTCCTTGACTTTTTGGAAGGTAAAATGTAAGCTCACAAGGAGATCTGTTGTACTTACAATTCCAGCAAGTAACTAGGGATTTAAAGCTTGAAGAGCAGTTTACTATGATCATTTCAAAACAAGTGTCTAGCTCCATACAAGCAAAGTCACTTTACTATAACAATCCTGACAGTCAAACTTATTTTGCAAACAATAGCCAAACATAAACAAGGGAGACAGGTTTTATAAATTGCATTGTTTATACTTCTAATGTTCAGGTTTTGGAGGGGGTCCAGATCTTCTATACTGTTACCTCAGGCTGTATAAACATTTTAAAATTGTAACAATGATCTGATCTGATTATTTTCTAAAGGGAAAATGGATTGCTTACTATTATATTTCTGGAGGGACCTTATTTTGAAGGTGCTCTCTGGGTAGGTTTTAAAGCATATATGAATATAAAGGTATAGAAGGCATATAAATGCTTGTAGATGTATGAGAAAATATATCTGTAAATGATTTTTCTTACAGTCACATCATCACAAATCCAGTCCACTTTGGGCACCAGACATCAAAAAGCAACACTAATGTAGCAATACATCAACTTCATTTCCAAAAGCCAGCAAAACAGTCAGTGTGGATTTCCCTCCATAAAGTGAACTTGGTTTGTCTGGGTGACCACTTAGAATTACTTTGTGTTTGTTCTTAATATGCCTATAGGCCAAGTAAATCATTTTCTTTAATATATTTGCCTTTAGGATGTTGGTATTTTAAGAGCCATATTCTCTGGTTTTGAATGTGCTTTTCAGCTGTAAGCTTCTTTATTTTTAGGAGGAAACTAAAACATTCTGTTTAATGTTTTATTGTACTTTTTATGCTTTTGTAATTTGGTTCGAATTCTGACCTAAGTATGTGCCTATGACTTAAGTTTAATTTTGATCTGTTTTCAAGCATTTGTGCCTACAGTTTTCTATAGTTCTAGGCCTTTTGGATGTTTTCAAACTCTGAAGCATTTTTTGTGCATATGGCACACATATGGAATGAAAGCTTGTAGAATTAGACAACCTGATGTTGCCTGGAAGTATTGCAACAGTGAAAAGACTTATACTGTACCTTAATACTCAGATGAATTTTGTTATGGTTGCCAATGTTTCTTTGGTTTCATTCTGGAATTAAGCCTTTGGGGGGATAAATGCCAGCTGTGATGAATACAGGCTTTTGATCTGACACTACAGCTGGAGCAAAAAGGCCCATCTTAGGCATGGATCAGTGTCAGGCATTTCTTCCCATATGTCATGTCGGTGATATCCAGGAAATAGATTGCACTGGACTAGTCCTCAAGCAGTGCAAAATGAAATCTATTTCTCCATGTGATCACAGCCTATCCATGTCAATATTTGCATACACTCACATGTATGTATGTATGTATGTATGTATGTATGTATGTATGTATGTATGTATGTATGTATGTATATGTGTGTGTGTGTGTGTGTGTGTGTGTGTGTGTGTGTGTGTGTGTGTGTGAGAGAGAGAGAGAGAGAGAGAGAGAGAGAGAGAGAGAGAGAGAAAGGGTGAGCCGTCTGCTGAAGACAGAATAAGGCAGGAAGGAGAAAGGCCTAAAAGGATAGAAGAGGAAATGAAGACATTGGACATAAAAGAAAATGAAATGAGAAAAGAGGAAGATGAAATAAGAAAAGAGGGAAATGGGAGGAAGGTGACAGGAAGTATCTATGTGGTAAAGGGAGAAGTGATTGACAGTAAGAGGAGTGAATGGAGAAGAGCCAAGGAGAAATTGAGAGGGTATGAAAGGGAATTCCGAGAAGTGGGGTGTCAGATGAAATTAGAAACATAGGAGAAGGAGATACAGACTTCTGAACAAAGACCCAGTAAGATTATACTAGTGACTAGAGATGGGCATGAACCGAAAAAAATAGCTATTCATTTTGGTTCGGTTCGTTTTAGGGTCCAGTTCGTTTCATTTTGCTTTAAACAATTTTTTTTGAAAAAAAAAATCATTTTGTTGATTTGTTGATTCGTTATTTGTTTTGTGTGTAGTGTGTGTGTGTGTGGTGGTTGTGCAACTTTGGCTGAGGGAAAGAGGGGCTTAATCTTCCCCACAACCACTGTGGGGTGGGGGAAAGAGCTCCCCCACCCAGCGCCTCGAAGAGACCTTTCTTTCTGCATCCGCATGAGGAGGCGAGGAGCGAGTTCTCTTTTGACATATTTCCCTGCAGCGGATGGCAGCGCCGAGTGGGCGCTGTCATCCCCTGCGGGGAAGATCCTTTTAAAGAGTCCCCGCTTCCTGCCTCCACATGCAGAGGCGAGAAGCAGGGTCTCTTTTGACATTTTCCCCTGCAGTGGATGGCAGCTCAGCGCTATCATCCACTGCAGGGAAGATCCCTTTAAAGAGACACTTCTTACCAGTCATCGGATGGGCCCCTTTAAAAATGGCCCAGTTGCCACCAGGGGTTCTCCCCAGTGCCGAATGGGCCATTTTTAAAGGGTGCCCAGTCGATGACAGCTCGGCAGGATCCCTCTGAAAATGGCCCCATTGGCAATGCAGGAGCTCCGCACTGGCCACAGGGCCATTTTCAGAGGGATCCTGCCGAGCTGTCATCGACTGGGCACCTTTAAAAATGGCCCATTCGGCACTGGGGAGAACCCCTGGTGGTGACTGGGCCATTTTTAAAGGGGGCCCAGCCGATGACAGCTTGGCAGGAGCTCTCTGAAAATGCTAGGGAGGGCAGCTGGTTCCCTGGAACAGCCCTCCCTAGCATTTTCACAGGACTTCTGCTGGGCTGTCAGTCACTGGACTGCTTTAAATCCGACCCAGTCGGTACCAGGGGGACTCCTTGGTACTGACTGGGCCAGGTTTAAAGGGGTCCAGCCATTGACAGCTAGGCAGGAGCCCTCAGAAAATGGTGGAGGAAAAGGCGGGCTTTTAAAATCCTTTCCCCGCCAAAGCCAGCGCTATAGCTGATCGGCGGCGCTGGCTTCTGGTGGGAAAAAGCTGGCGGTTTCCCCACACGAATTGCAAGGGAAACCTTTCCCATGCATTTCCAATGCATTCCTATGGGAAAATGAAAAATGAAATGAACGAAGCGGAAATTTCTGTTTCGTTTCATTTCGTTTTTCTTTGATGGTTCAGTTCGTTATTTGTTTTGTTAGGTAATGAAACGAATAACGAATAATGAAAAGAATTAAAAATTTGTTTCATGCCCATCTCTACTTGTGACAGAAAAGATGGTATAGACAGAAGGATCAGTTTTCCCCAAGACAGAAACTGGGTTACCACTCCCAAATCCTCCTGTCAGAGCATCGGCATGGAGTGTTGGGAAACTGAGGAATAATCCATCAGTCACATACGGTACAACCCCTCAAGGAGGTGTCAGAGGATGGATCCCTGCTTGGGGTTGGGAGAATCCTCAAGAATATGTCAGACACCCATATTGCGGGACACATTGTGCAGGACCCCTAGTGGCTCAGTTATCTCAGATCCACAAATAAGAAGTAGAACCCTTTTCTTATGTGAAGAGAAGTTAGAAAATGATACTTTGTTGCAAATTATTTCAGAACGTTTATTGTTGCTTGCTGTTAATATTGTGATGAATCAAAACAAAGAAGATTGCTTCAAAGAGACCTTAAATAAAAGTTTATTATTTTTGAGAAGCCATTGGAGTGTTCTCGTATTTCCCCAGGGGATCCGTTGATGCTGTTTAACGAACCTTCATAGTATGTATGTATGTATGTATGTATGTATGTATGTATGTATGTATGTATGTATGTATGTATGTATGTATGTAACATCAGCCTTTCTATACAGTCAGAAAATGACATATCCTTGAAAATGTCATGAGGCTTGCTTATTTCAGATCTCAGTGAAGCCTGCATTTGTTCTTCACAATAGCTTAGAAGGTTTACCCTCCCTGCTAGTCACAAAGAGTTAAAGCCTGCAGGAGAATTTAAGGCCTCTTTGGTAATTTGGCACATCAGTTTCATACCAGTTATTACTAAACTGCTTCAAGATATTAATGTAGTCATCTCTCTTTAGTCTCAATGAATTGCAATAAAAATGTCAAACAGTTAGATTATATATGCCATCGCAGCCTTATTTGATTGAGTAAAGCTGCAGGCCATGTCTCTTGAATCATACTGATGAAGAATCGGAAAAGCTTATAGAACTCAATTGTAAATTTATTTCACCTGGTGAAGCCATTTACATTGTCACTGCCAGTAATGCTGGTATATTTTAAAAAAAGGAGAAGAAAACCTATAGATGAATTCAACCTGCAAGGGATGGATATTCTTCAGTGCAAACAAAGCATGGTTTTCTTGACGGGTTGTAGTGTGGGTGGAATAAAGAACACTAAAATTTCTACGGGCTCTAGAACTTAAGTCAGGGTGTTAATATAATGCTGTGGTTCCCCAGAAGTTCTTGGACTTCAACTCCCAGAAATCCTGGCCAGCACAGCTAGTGACAAAGGCTCCTGGAATGACTAGTTTAATGCATTCATACTGCTGGGGAGTAACCATCCCATCCCATCATAGGCAGACTGGGGTGGGTTGGGGACTGTTGATTTTTTTTTAGCTAAGGTACTCTATCTTGCTTGGCCCTCAAGCTGTCCATGCCTCATGTCCTCTGATGTGATCCCCTACAAGAGCAATAATTCAACTGGACATAGGCTAACCGTCCTACTAAAATCAGTAGGGTATTAAAGTAGTAACCCTTATGTTAGACTCAATGTCATCCTAGCTCACACCTGGTAGGGTTGTCTTTCCTCTCCTCTGTTACAGCCCTCCTCTATGTAGCAGCCCTCTACAATGCTAAGAAACATGTGTCTGTGAAGATTCTAAGTCATCCAGGAGAAGCTACCTGGAATTTGAGTCATGGCAACTGGACGTCTTTTCTTGAGAAATCAAAATGTTTCACTACTCATCCAAGCAGCTTCATCAGTCTGAGGAAAGTTAGCGGCGAGTCCTCCAATTTACAGTTCACCTTGATTTCACACACCCCTTGTCTGAATAGGCTCATAAGTTGGACAATGGCCTGAATAAGCTTGCAGGTGGACAATGGCCTGGAGTGCATGAAAGTCTCGCCTATGCAACGATGGGGTCCTTTTTTGCATTCCAGAGGGCAGAAATGTGATCAGCAGGTGTAGATTCTCAATAGAGAATCAACTTGCCTCCTCATAAGCATTCAGAAATTGAGTCATGGCTACTGGACTTCTTTTCTTGTAAGATTGCAACATTACACTACTTACCCAAGTAGCTTCCTCATTCTGTGGAAAGTTAGTGGCGAGTCCTCCAATTTATAGTTCACCTTGGTTTTACACCACCCTGGTCTCAATAGGCTCGTTAGGTGGACAATGTCCTGAACAGGTCTGTTAGATGTACAATGGCCCGGGGTGCATGAAGGTCCCACTTTTGCAACCCTTCCCAACACCCATTAAGTGTGGGTCATTAGCCGTGGCCTTGCTGGTGGAGGTGTCAAGTGCTTCTGAATTGGTGAAAGGGCAGCATGGTAAGCAGTAGAAATTGTTCCCCCAACTTCTGAATAACCTGACTTGGATGACTGAGAAGCTTCACAGACATCCTCCTCATAAGTAAATAAACCATTCTGACTACCTAAGCCAGAACAGATAGAGAACCTAGCTAGATTTAAGACAATTGCATTCTTTAGCTAAACCTTTTGCTAGTTCTAGGCTACTGTTAGTTTAAGCTTTGCCTAGGAACTGATGGTTAGCATTCTGTATTCACATACTGCCTTACTCTTTTGATAATGCTCTTTGTTTCCTTTTGTTCTTAATAAAGTTACTCTTAGAAGTATTCCACTGGCAGTATGGATAGGTATCTCCTGCAGAACTATATTGAGTTTAAAATCTAGGACGCCTCCCTGTTCTTGGTCCAGACCACCAGAAGGATTTTGTCCAGGTAAAATAAAGGGGAGTTGCCTAGATGCCCTAAGCACATTCAGTCTCGCCTGATTTCGGAAGCTAAGCAGGGTCAGCCCTGGTCAGTACTTGGATGGAAGACCACCAGGGAATACCAGGTGCTGTAGGCACATGGAGTAGGAACTGGCAAGCCACTCCAGTATTTCTGCCAAGAAAACGCCATGGACATGGGGTCACATAGAGTCGGTCATGACTGTAATGACACAACACACACACACAACACAAACTAAAGGGGATGGTGGTGGCTCCAGTGATGAAGTTTGTACAAGAAAGGAGTTTTGGGCCTGGCTTTTGGTAAGGTCTGCTAAGATTTCCCCTCATATAATTCAGACCACAAACTTCGTTACACTCCATGCATCATAGCTTCCAACACTTGAAAGTGACAGAAGAATGTAGCTTCTCTACATGAACCAGAACTCCTAAAAATCAGGACATCTCAGAAAAGCCTCAACTAGAGGGGGGCAACAGAGCATTAAAAATTTACTGCTAGAAGGATATGAACATGCCCATTGCTGTTTGCTGCTAGAAAGACATGGCTGTACTCATTCTGATTGCACACACTTTCAGCTGCTTTTCCTCAAGCATCATAATACCTGTAAGATCCACACAGAACTAAAATGTTCCTTCCCCTTCTTCCATCTTTTCCTTATTTATGCCAGCTTCACGTGACCCAAGCATAACTAACAGAGCAACCAAGTCCTGGGCAACAATATTGCTACTGCTGTTACAGGTCTACTGCTATGGATAGCATCCTTCTTCTCTTCAGACTGTTTTGTGAAATGTTGAAAATGACAACAGAAGGGCAGGGTGAGGTCCCTTTATCGTGCATGCATTACACATGTTAAGAGAGCGACCAAACAGGACTTTTTGAGTTCACTGTGTATCCCATCTGTTGTGGGTAAGAATGTAATATGTACTTGTAAATCCATAAGTTCTGGAGGTATTTAATGCACTTCTAGAAGCAAGCAAATAGCTGTACCACATCACTCCCTCTGTGGAGCTCCTGCAAGGCTGTGATTAGAAAAATGTAATTGTTTGGTAATTGTGTAAAAGTGAGAACTGAAAGAACTTTGTACAGTATAGAAAGATTTGGGATATACTGTAGCTATTAATGATGATAATATGTAATATAAAAGTTAAAAAGGGGTTGATAAACAAGAATATATCTATAGAAACATGGACAGAATTCATTGTGTATTAATAAAGGGGAAAGAACATATATCTTCACAAGAATCAATGAAATTTTAGAAAAGGAATGGGCATTCATAGAAGAAAGGGATAAATGACTTTAATTCCCAAATGGCCTTGGAGGAATGGAGCATGATTTGTCTATATTTTGTTATTCATTCATTCATAAATCCATCCATTCAATTTGCATTCCACACATCTAGCCTGAGGCCACTTGGGGTGGTGACCAATAGTAAATCACACAAAACACAATTACATGAAAATCACATCAAATAATATTAAAAATTAACAAACATGGATAACATCAGTGATAAACAAAAGGAAATGTAGAAGAAAAATAAACCAGTAAGGCCACTTAACGTTATGTGGTATTAGTTGTTTTTAGGTTTGCATGATTGTGTCTAATAAAAGGAAAGAAAAAGAAAATATAATTGTTTGGTAAAACAAAGGGGAAGGAACATTGGGTTCTTCAGCTGTTTTGGACTACAACTCCCACGATCTCATATTACTTTGTGTGCTGGGTTGCACTTCTGGAAATTGAAAGAGCAAACATTCCTCACTCCAAGGTGCAACCAAGGTGTACCGCACTGAGCTCCACGAAGGAGTACCTTCATTCTTCTGAAGCTCTTGGATATGACTTGAGACAATGAAGGGATAAGATGACATTGCATGTCCACTTACTGCTGCGTCCCCGGCACACTTTTTACTCTGAGGAACTGCCAAAATCATTGGGAAGGGCTTTGGGGGAGAAAAGTTTCTTCATGTTTCTCATGGGAAACATGAGCAAGAGCATAAGAATCTACTAGAGACCTCTTGCTGGATAGAGTTGATTGTGACTGTATGGGAAAGTGACTTATGGGCCTGGGGTAGCAACCATCCAGTGAAGGTTCACAAGGAGACATAGAACCAGCTAATGGAAGCAAGAGAATTGAGGAAATCTTTATATGAGGGATGGGTAACTTAAGATCCAGAGGCCCCATGTCTGAGATCCTGTGGCATATCCTGTGCATAGTGGAAGAGTTTCATCCCATGGATTGTTATAAATCTACCACTTCTTTATCACAACAAGGTATTGTTGTTATATTTCTGATTTTTAAATCAGAAATACCAACCATATTAGGATACAAACACATTTTCAAAATTCTCTTCTTTACACACGGTTTGTTTATTACGGCACATAGCAAGCTTTGCAGCTTTGTAATCTGTTCTGGGAAAACCACACATCACACAAAATGATGCTCTTGTCCTTTAACATTATTAATAAAATTCAATCATGGGCCCCCTCATTCACTTTTTTGAAAGGTTACATAGGTTGAAGCAGTGTAATTTTTTCTCCTGCTGAAATATATTAAGAAATGCCATTACTGATGTAAAAGCTAATTGATAATGTGATTTGTTATGTTGCTGAGACATATTTCAGAAAGTTATTTTAAAGGCTTTGATACATGAACAGCAGTAACTGTTTAATATTTCTTGTGTGAATAGACAAAGCACCAGGTAAAAAATGCAGAGCCGTGTCAATGAAATATTTCTGGAAGCTTTTATTCTTGTTGTTTGGGCTTTTGCCAATAGCTTTCTAGTGGAAAGCTCATATTTCGTTAAGTCATTTTTGCTCGAACAGGTTCTATAGTAGGTCTTTTTCTGCGTGTTAGTGCTGAAAGAATAAGGAACACATAGATTTTAAAAATCAAAATTTCATTGACAGTTAAAATATTGTAGTTACTTTTAAGAGGATGTTTCTGTTTCTATTAATATTATACATGCTTGTGAGGAACATGCTAAACTTTCCGTTTTTCACAATCTTTGGAAAGGGAATGATTTTTTTACTTTTTCAAAAACATTGTTTTTTCAGATGATAACTTAGTGTCAAATCAAGGTTAAATTTCTGGATAGGGTCTGTGTAGGAGTCTTGACTAATGGTAATGTAGAATCCAGGCCACCATGCATTCCCAAAAATCACATCTGGAGAGCTAGCTGGCTGCAAGAACTCGAGAGGTTGTTTTTAAGCTGTGGTGTTGAATGCCAAGCCATCACAGCAAGACTGGATTTAGTCTTCTGTACCTGTTCTTTGGCATATCTTAGATTTTCTCCCTTTTGCTATAGGTTTCCAGTACCCTTAGGATCCTGACCAGAAGAATTGATCCAAATATATATATTTGGGCCAATATATGCATAGCCCGAACCCATATCCCACTGGCAAGGTTTATTCAAGGATGGCTGTGAAAACCTTTACTCACTGGTCATTTAGTGCAAGGCAACACACCATGCTCTGATGAGTCAATATGTCATAGTGGATTAGGAAATAGATTTTTGCTAGAACAAAAAGGATTTTTTAGGATTTATTCATTTTGTGGTACATATATGAGGCAACACTGTAATGTCTCAATATAAGCGCAAGAAGGTGCACTGATGTAGTCTCTGACTAATTATCAACAACAAGTATCTACCTAAAGCAGCTGTGCATTATAAGAGCTCAAATGGAAGTGATAAAAAGGCAAATGGAGATCCTCAAAGGTAGCATGGACTAGGAATCAGAGTGATTTGGACAAATTTGGATCAAATTCAAAATTCAAACTAGTGCAATTCCTCAAAAGTCAAATTCAGTCTTGGAAAAAAATCTTACCAGCAGTTTCTGGCAAGAAGGGATTGTGTGAAGTCACTTAACTTAAGTGATATATCCAGTCCCGTCTCTCAGTGGTTCACTTTATTCTTTCTCTTTAGTCACCAGAAACAGATCACAGAAAAAGCTGTAGCTAGTGTTTTGGTGGTTGTTGACTGTCTTCATTAGTCTGATGTGTTGTCTCTTCAATTCTAAACCTTTTGACTTTTTAATCGGAATCATTCTAGCCTAATTCACTTCCCCCTTTGTTAATTTGAATAGTAATCTTTTTAGAGTGTGCCGATCTTGACTATTGGATGAACACATAGGAGGCTGCGGAGGAAGATTCAGCATCATTGCTGCTTAATAGCATATTACTGATACTCTTTCTCTTCTACCCTACCACACTGGTTTGCTAATTGGGGGGAAATCTCACCAGCACTCTCAACTTCTACAGGAACGTCAATGCAGTTTATTTCTTCTTCTTTCATCTTGTGTGTATGTGTTGTGTCGTTACAGTCGTGACCAACTCTTCGTGACTCCATGTCCATGGAGTTTTCTTGGCAGGAATACTGGAGTGGTTTGCCAGTTCCTACTCCAGGCGCCTACAGCACTTGGTATTCCCTGGTGGTCTCAACATTCAAACTTCAACTACACTTTCCTGATTCCCTCTTGACCCATAATCCATCCCTTAATATTTATGGTTGTTATTAATTTAAATATATATTATAATAATCATTTTGTCAGATAGTGGCACTTCCCTCAACCCCTTATATTCTACACCCATCTATTTTGACTCTAGTACTTAACACTTTGTTTCATATTTTATTTCAGCCTTTGTCGCTCAGTTTGTCTGTATTGACTTCATGGAGTAAGTCTTAGTGTACAGGCCCCGCATATGTCACAAAAAAACAACTATACTGCATAAACCACCACATGTTAGCAAATGTTTTAAGTTCATCAAAGCAAACAATGAAGACTGATAGCAGAAAAATCCATATGCCTCTCTACATGAAATGTGTCAGGAATCATTAGCTCTGTACAGGTTGGTGATGCCCTCATGTCACATATGTGGAAAAATATATAAATAAAGTATGGCCACCAAGTCCAACCCTGACCTATTACTCCTGAATTCTTTCTAAGGGAACCATGTGTCTCCAAAATTCAGCTTTGAGGCACAGTCACAGTGAACCAACCCTCTCCAAGTTACAAACCTTATAATTTCCCAATCAAAGTCAATGGGACTTGTAAAACTATAGATTTCCAACTTTTAATTAAAATTCAGATCTACATTGTTTCAGATCAGTTCCCAATTATTTTGAATTGAACCAGGTCCAAATCCAACTCTCCTAATAAGGTCCTGAATCAATCACACAACCCTTGCACATGTGCTTCTCTGTGGGTGTTCACAAGAATATTATAACATCTAGTATAGGGATGGGCAGGAAACAAAAAAATGAAATGCTGTTTTGTCATTTCATTACGTAATGAACAAAACAAAATGAAATGGAATGGAAGGAGTATTTTGTTATAGAAGAAACAAAACGGTAATTTTGCACTGAAATGAACCGTTTTGTTCCATCATTTTCAGAGGGCTCCTGCCGAGCTGTCAATGGCTGGACCCCTTTAAACCTGGCCCCTGGTGCCAACTAGGCCAATTTTAAAGGGGTCCAGCCGATAACAGCTCAGCAGGAACCCTTTAAAAATGGCTCCTGGGAACCAAATCTGGTGCCTCTAGGAGGAGCCAGGGGAGTGGTTTTGTTTTGTTTTGTTTTGTTTTGTTTTATATGATATTTTTAAAAAAATCATAAGAAATGAAACAAAACAAAATGGGAGTTTGGACGAAATGAAATGAAACATTATTTTTCCATTTCATTCCCATCCCTAATCTAGTATGTTAAACTTGAATCATGTGGATGAAGGCATTATCTGTGAAGGGGGGATCCCTATACAGGGAATAGCAGCTCTTGCAATGGTGGCTGTACACTTTCAGGTCCCACTAAAATATTTGAGATGATACCAAATGCATGCCCGTATAATATGGTACTTTCTTATTTACAAGTAGGGGCAATCTTTCAAGGGCAGCACCCTCCAAATCCATATCCCGGACTCAAAAGCAATACTGTACTTTGGGATGAGGAAATAAACTGGGCTTTCTTTGGTTCTGGGGACTACATTAAGAATGGCTCACAAGAAGTGTATTAGCAAGGTGTATTAATTCATTTCATTTAAAAATCTGATTAGTGCTAACAAACTAAGTCCCCCGCCCACCCCCAGCCATGGTGGGTGACATTTTGTGCTAGTCTTTTAATGCATAAGACACCATGATTGTCTACCCAGCAAAGACAGGGTAGAATCCACATATAATATCCAAAGCCATTCATTTTCAAATGTCCCCCGCTGTACTACCGATAACCATTTCCAGTATCTTGTGCTCAAGAAGTCAAGATTCTAAGTCTGTAGTTTCCTGGATCTGGACATTACTCTCTATCAGTGCTTTATGATAAAGTAGGGCTGTCAGGCCATAAAGAAATTCTTGGTTTTACTCATCCATCTTTTTGACAGTAGATGCTGACGTAGTGGCCGAGGCCAAAGCATCTATTATACATGGGAACATCTGGGGGTGGGGGAACACTTTGGGAGATTAAACATTTTGCATCAGTTGCATAAAGAAAATGAACATTTGTAAATGATCAGATTAGCTTGTTATACCTTGACGTTAGGTACAGACAGTCATTTGTAATCTTGGGTGTCCAGTTTTATCACTGATGCATCTATTCCTTTTTGTTTGTTTTAAAAAGCACCAAGAACTTACATGGAGTTCTCTACAATGATGAATATGGAGAGGAACATGCTGCTAGAAATAAGGATGTTGCACTATCTCATGCTATTTGTTGAGGACACCGATGACCAAACTGTTCTGTAGCACACTAATGGGGAAATATTTACTGACTTCTCCTCATTGTTCAGGGAAGGGATTGGGTGAACATGATATGATTTTTTTCTGAGTGGAAAACACACAGAGAGACACCCATTTACCTTCAGAGATAAATCCAGTTAAAAAGCCAAAAGCATCAAATGCTTGACTTAGAATCATTGGAAAAGAAATTTGGGATGAAAAACTTGGACTGTTGAAAGTGAAAATGGAAAATTATGCTGAAGGAAACGGCAAAATAAGGAATGAGGGGACAAGAAAGGAAGGTACATGATGTAAGAGAAAAGCCAAACTCACTGAACATTGCCCCAATATTTTCCTGCTCATAATTATTAGAGGTGAAAATTGATTGCTGCAGACATCTGAAATGATAAATAGGAGAGGATTTCACATGGGGAATTGGATTCTGAACTCTTATATTTTCCCTTCAAACCACCATCTTTTAGCCTAGTTTACCTCACAGTCTTCTGACTCTAAAATGCTCCTTTTGAAGTCCTAGGAGGAATGCAAAAGAAATGTGAAAAAAAGGAATATATTGCAACCAATAAGAGCAATACAATTGAACATACCTGTTACTACACTTCTTCAACCTATTCTTGATAGCGTTCACGGCTGGAATCTGATAGCTGTTGTGAGGTTTTTGGGCTGTTTGGCCATGTTCCAGAAGTTTTTCTTCCTGACGTTCTGCCAGTCTCTGTGAGCAGCATCTTCAGAGGGCAAGGAACTCAGGAAAATAGAGTCTGGCGAAACATCAGGAAGAAAAACTTCCAGAACATGACCAAACAGCCTGAAAAACTCACAACAACTTCTTCAATCTGTTGCCAAGGGCAGAGTACAAGACATTCCACAGCCCCCAGTACTATTCTCTCTTCACCACAATCCTATAAATTAGGTTGGACAAACACACACACACACACACAGAGACTAGCCTAAGATCATTGAAATACATCTTAAAAATATTTTAAGATGTTTCTAATTCACATGAATGCTATTTTTATTGTATAGATGGGGTATAAAGAAATAAAATAGAACAAACTCAAACAGAGCCTTGTGGAACAGTGGTTAAATTGCTGTACTGCAGTTATAACTCTGCTCTCAACCTGAGGTTCAATACTAGGGAAAATAACAAAATATCATATTTGTGTCCTGTCCTTATCGTGGTGCTATTTATTTATTTATTTATTTATTTATTATTTATTTATTTATTTAAATACTTGTATCCCGCTCCATCTTCCCAACGGGAACTCTGGGCGGCTAACAACGCGAAAGCTAAAAGCTAAAAAGGCTAAAAGCTGAAGATAACCAGGCCACCAAGCAAGGGCAGCAGAGGACAAGATGGCGGCAAACGGTGAGGCAAAGAAAAAAAAAAAAAACACTAACTAATAAGGGCACCATATGCTTCCTTGAAGAGGAAGGTCTTCAAAGCCCTCTTAAAGGCGGGCAGGGACTCCAGCAGGCGCAGCTCAGGAGGGAGATGGTTCCAGAGCGAGGGCCCCACCACAGAGAAGGCGCGGTTCCGCGTACGCGTTTTCCGCGCCTCTCTGGGTGTGGCCACTCTCAAGGAGCGCGCCTGCGATGATCTCGTGGGTCTGGAACCGGATGCCCTCAGGGAGATGCGCTCCGCCAGGTATCCTGGTCCCAAGCCGTGGAGGGCCTTGAAAACCAAGACCAGGACCTTGAACCTGATCCGGAAGACAACGGGAAGCCAATGCAGGCGGACCAGGACTGGGGTGATGTGCTCGAATCTACGAGCACCCACCACCAGCCTGGCCGCCGCACTTTGCACCCGCTGTAACCTCCGGACCAGGGTCAAGGGCTGTTGTACTAAATCCCTTGACCGCTGTAACCTCCGGACCAGGGTCAAGGGCTGTTGTACTGCTGTTGTACTAAATCCCTATAAGTGCAGGTATCGCTGGCCTAAAACCATGCAGTGAGTTTCATTGCTAAATGAGAATTTGAGCTTATGCAGTAATTATCCAGTCCCTCAAGGAAACTATCAGAAAAGGAAAACTAGACTATGGGTGATACCTTCAGAAAAGGGAAAGTGGTACAGTTGTCATGTTTTATTACTCTCACAGAGAATTAATAATTTGGTGAAAATCATACAGTAAAAAGCAGGGAAGTTGATCTCAAGTTTCCTCTTCACTCCCCTTTACCACTCACCCATTGTAGGCATCTCGCAGAGATTTAAGGTGGTTTCCTCATTTGGTAGCTTCCATCTAGAGTCGAGTTAAGGCTTGTTGCAAACAGCAAACAGAGAGGATCCAGTTTAGTCCAGTACAGCAAAGCAAAGCAGGGTAATCCAAATGGAGAGAGATTGACAATGATCATCCTGCTGGGTAAACCGTTCGGGAAGATACCAACTTACAGAAGGGAGTTAGGCATTTAGGGCCAAAATTGATACAATGAAATAATAGTAAGAAGGGAAAAACAAAAAGGGAGGAGGAGGAGGATTAAATGAAAAACAAACATAAGGTGGTGAGATTAAATAAAAACCATGTCATCCTGGTCTGAAATAGGCTCATAAGATGGACAATGGCCTGAATAGGCTTGTTAGGTGGGCAATAGTCTCAGTCTCATTAGGTGGAAACTAGCCTAAGGTGCATGAAAGTCCCATCTTTATAACCTCTTAAAACTCATAAAGTATGAGTCAGTCATGTCCTTGCTAGTGGAGGTGTGAAGTATTTTTGATTTGTATGAGATAGCAGGCTCATGACCTTCCATCCTTCCGAGGTTGGTAAAATTCTCCAATGTAGAGGTCTGCATACTCTTCACTGCTATACTTTTCATATACTGCAGGCATGACCAAACTTCGGCCTTCCTGATGTTTTGGACCACAGCTCCCAGAATTCTAAGCCTGTATTCCCAATGGCAAAGGACTGTGGGAGTTGTGGTCCAAAACATCTGGAGGGCCAAAGTTTGGGCATGCCTGATATACTGTACTGTATTGCTCCTTTTGTGTTTTGGGGTTGGGTGCATGAGTCTCTGCCTTAGTATGATTGTGGATTTGAAATAAACAGGGAATGTGGTGTTTGCCAAAAATCCCTTTAAGCTTTTCAGACACTCCAGCCATGTAGGCAATGACCAGGTTCTTCTATCGGCTCTGGGTCTCAGGCTGATCCATTGTTCTTCTGGGTTGGGCCACTGCTTTGTTGAAGGCCCACTTTGGATATCCACAGGCCTTAGTGCTGTCTTCAGGTGCCTGTCTTCCTTCTTCTTGACTTCTGTGGAAGTGGGGGTGCTCTCTCTGTTAGTTTAGGGTCCTGACAACTCCTAATTTGTGTTGTAATAGATGGTGGGAGTCAAACAGTAAGTACTTGTTTTTTATTTTTAATAGTGGCCTATAACGGTATCTAATGTAACCTATTTTTGCAATTGTGTTTTGTGATGGCCACACAGATAATTGATCTGGAAAGCCAGCCTGTTGTTTTGGGTATCTTCCCTAAGGAACATAAAATTAGGGTCCACCACATTGATGTGGTCTGTAAAGGACTGTACGTCCCAAGTAAAAACAAACAAACAGACAAAAAACCCACTTCACATCTCCACCAGCAAGGCAACGGCTAGCGACTCATACTTTATGAGTGTTGGGAGAATGTAAAGGTGGGACTTTCATGCACCTTAGGCCATTGTCCACCTAATGAGCCTACTGAGACTATTGTCCACCTAATGAGCCTATTCAGGCCATTGTCCATCTTATGAACTTATTTCAGACCAGGGTTACATGAGGTCAAAGTGAACTATAAAATGGAGGAATCGCAATTAGCTTTCCTTAGATTGATGAAGCTGTTTGGATGAGCAGCGGAACATTTCAATCTCTCAAGAAAAGGAGTCCAGTTGCCATGACTCAACTTCCATATGATGACAACAACAATAATCATGTCCTCCATCCAGAATTTGTTTATTTATCTTTTTTAAAAAATATTAAATAAACTTTCCTTTTACTAAATCCCTCAACTATTTTCTGATAGGTTTTTTTTCTGAATCTATGGAGTGATTGCTGAAATAAGAGCTGAAGAGTTAAAAAAATAGTTGCGCCATAATCATAAACATCTTCTGGCTTCCAAATTATGACAGATGATGTCAAATTCCCACTGGTTAGCAAAACATCAATTTTCCTTAAAATCAATTAACTTAAATATTTAGAAGAAGGGAAATATCAAAATGTAATGAAGCAATATGAAATGATGCATATTTTAAAGCTAAATAGATGGAGTTGAGTCAGCATGGTTATCTGATAAGGCAGGCTATATGGAGTGAAAAAAGGAAAAGTAAATTTATTTATAACCATGGATGGACCTTCACCTCTTTTAAAAATGTTACAGATGTCATGATTTTGCAACACTATGCTACAAATCTTTATGTTTCTATCAGGTTCTAATTAGTTTTAGCATAGCAGGGAAGCCAAGAATAGTATTTTTCAGTGACATATTAATGTCTTTAAAAGAAACACAAACAATTTATCACCAGGAACAGACCTGTCTGGCTTGCTGAGAAAGAAAGAAACTAAAGAGGGTGCAGTGATGGTCGAATCTTTGTATTTTTCCTTGATGTTGGCTTTCCTATTAAATGTTAAGAAACATAATATAAAATGCAAGTCATACATAATATACTATGTTGTGCAAAGTGATCTTAAACCCTGTATCTAGCTTGCTGGACTAATACTGTGAAAATGTGCTGCAGAGACTTCTCCCCTCTGACTACCAGAGAGAGCTATATTGTGGGTGCTGTTCCTACAGGCAGAGATGGGGAATGGTAAATTCCCAGAACCGCACAGCCAGTGATGGCTATGCTATCTCTATATGTTTGGAATGGAAACTGTAATCTCAGAAAAGATAATGCCCTGTATCCTGTGGCATAGCTTCATTGGCATAACAATAATGACATCACCAACACTGGCAGATTGCTGCCAACTGAAGAGTCCCTATATCTGTTTCAGATTATTTTTGACAGCCTCTCATTTCATTGCAAACAGTGTACAGGCCAAAATCAGAGGAAGGGATGGTGTCATTCTTGTTCTGCTGGCATAGCTACACAACAAGTTTTTGACCATCATTTCCCCTCTCGGCTTCTGCGCAGGAACTGCCTAAAGACCTTCAGGAGAGACAGGGAGGGCTACAGTTTCACTCACACAAAGAGCCTTCTAGATCTTACCCAGCATCCTTTGAGATAAGGAAATGGTACCATACAAGTAACATGTCAGGATAGAACAGATCTTGAACTAGATGCTTCAGATTATCTGGCAGACATCTTTTCAAACCCTTCTTACCCAAATTTTTATTTGTGCTAAACATACACTTTTTTTATTCACCTTCCACCAAATCTTGCTGAGCAATATTCATTCATTCATTCATTAATTCATTCAACATGTACTGTATAATGCTCAATTAGCGTGAGGCACTACTCAAGCTGGCTGACATCCAAAACAAAATAAATATGAAACAAACCCCACTCAAATATACTATACTATGAAATAAGTTTTATTTGTTAATCTTTTATTTGCTTATCATAAACAAACACATAAAACAAACAACAGAATTGCTTATTATCAATTATATATTGTTATTGAATTATATCTGTGTAACCTGGATTCCTCCTCCCAACCACAAATATGCACACCCCTCTGTGAAAAACAACAATATGTTGAAGGCACAGCAACAAACTCATATCTCTGACTCCAAGCTAAATGGGTATACCCTGTAGGTGTGCAAGCTAAACCTGTGTGGCAATATACTATTGCAATCAGTGGGTAAAGCAGGCTATCAGGTCTTGTGCTATAGCAATGCCTAGCACCGCAAACACACTGTAATTTGTGATGTGATTAAACACGAAGATAACAAAACTCAGACGTCAGACTTTAGCACTGAAAAACACCTGGCAAAAATTCAGACAAAAACATTTAAAAGAAAAAAAAACATTTTATATTTCTTTGAATGCCACTGTGTAAACATAAAACAAATAATTGGTGAACTCTAATTTTTAACAAGCTACAGCCAAAATAGCTGTGCTTCACATTCTAGTCAATTTCACTGTTGCATCAGAAAATCCATGGTGAATCATGTGAACATTAGGTTGGGAAGTCCATATAAAACTGCATTAAGAGCTGATGGCTGGATTTCAGGATGGCTTTGCCAACTGGGACTTTCTCTCTGAACCTCTTTGTTGTCTTCTGGAGAATCCACATGGTACGGTTCCACTAGAAACATAGTTCATAGCCAATAATTAATAGCCAAAAATTAACTCGGGCGTTAAGGTCATCAGGAGAGGCCTTTCTCTCCATCGTCACAGGTACGTCTTGTGGGTACACATTTTATTTATTTTATTTATTTTATATAGCTTGTATGCCTTGTATGCCGCCCACTACCCAAAGGGCCTTCTCGGCTGCTGCACCCAGACTCTGGAACGCCCTCCCACTAGAGGCCAGGACCGCCCCACCTCTGATGTCTTTCTGGAAACAGGCAAATACTTTTCTCTTCAGGCAAGTTTTCCCTGAATGATGGACTACCTATTACGTGTCTTTTATATGAATCTATATGATCACATACACTGTAAACTTTGTGTTTATAACCACTGTTTTGATTGCATTGACACTATGTTTTCAATGTTAGTTTCTATCACTCATAACCTTTACATGGAATTTTACTCTTTTTTTTAACTGTTTGCATTCTCTTGTAGCTTTAGTGTCTTTTAATGCTGTAATATATCCCTCAATTCACTGCTCTCTTGAACATGTCTTAATTGTACTGGACTGTATATTGTCCCTCCTTACTGAGTGTAAGCTGTCTTGGGTTCTTTTCCAAGGAGAAAGGGTAAAAATACTCTTAAATAAATAAATAAATAAATAAATAAATAAATAAATAAATCTAATCTGGCTCCAGTAACACATGCCTTAGTTACATCCCAGATGGATTATGCTAATGCTCTCTATGTGGGGCTGTTTATGGAAAGTGTCTGGAAACTTCAGTGGGTCAAAAATGCAGCAGTCAGACTGTGTGCTGGGGCTGGTTACAGGGCTTACATACAGTAATCCCCCTCGCTCCCCTGCCCCCTGGCTCAGAGTAACAATAGCTCCACTGGCTATTGATTATTTCTAGGTTGAATTCCATGGGTTGGCTATAACCCATAAAGTCCTACATGGCTTGCGCCCAAGCTATCCCCAGGATGACATTTCCCTTTCTGAATCTGCTTGAGTAATAAAATCATCAGGAAAGGCTGTTCTCTCAGCCCTGCCACCTTCACAAGTTTGTTGAGTGGGTACATGGGAGGGGCGTTCTCTGTTGCTGCCCCCAGACTTCGGAACTCCCTCCCACAGGAGGTTAGAATCATCCCATCTTTGCTATCCTTCCACAAGCAGATGAAAACTTTTCTCTTCAGGCAAGCTTTACCTCAGTGACTAGCTGCATGATTGTTTTTTTAAGTAGACTGTAGTACCTTATCGCTTTGAATGTGTTTTGGTGTTGCTTATATTTTCTGTATGGTATTTGCTTGATTTTTTTTCTATTTGTGTACTCACTGCTGTTAGCTTTAATATTGTCTTTTAATAATGTGAGCCACCTTGGGTCTTTTTAAGGAGAAAGGCAGGGTAAAAATATATTAAATAAATAAATACAGATTTTTTTTCTGTCTATAAGATGCCACCATGTATAAGATGACCCTCACTTTTCCAAACCAAAATTAAAGTTTCGCAACCACATGGTACTCTCCATGGCTTACTTCCATGAATAAAATGACCCTCAATTTTTAGTCTAATAATTTTAGACAAAAATATAGTCTTGTACATGGAAAACTACTGTAAATAAAATTGGAAATTTATAGTAACTGTAATAACTAATATGAAGGATGAGATAAAGACTACTTAATAGTTTGTACAGTTTTACCTTTAGGCACCTGGTCCACAGCATTCTTACAGTTCTGAAGGATCCGGACAGCTTGTCCAGTTGTTTTGCCCACTTTTAACAAACCTGCAATGATAAGACAGAAGTTTTTTTATTTAAAACACACATACCATGGAAAAGGGAGCATGGTATGGTCATACGTTTCCAGGGCCATGCATTTTTGCAGCCCAGCTTGATGTCAGTCAGAGTAAGGTGCATGTCAAGTAGGTATAGACAAATGATGGCCCTCCAGAGGTTGTCAAACTCTGATCCCCAGCAGCAGTACTCACCAATAAAAGGAATGGATAACCTAGCCAAAAACCTATTGAAATCAATGGGTTTAGGGATTCCTGTGGACAAAATTACATGTTCGCTGCAATCACTAGTAAGTCATAACTACAGTAGGCCCAGTGAATCAATGGAACTTAGAAAGATGCCAACTCTCCAATCTCCACTGATCCAGTGGGGCTAATCTAGCTGCAGTTTACTACTGAATTTTAGCCTATATGATGGAAACAGACCTCAGCTGTTGTTTACCACAAATAACACCACCTAGAGCAAGCATAGGTGGAAGCCAGAGTCTGGCAAGAAACCAGAAGAGCATCCTGATTTGGATTCACAAGTATTTTGTGAATTGCTTTTTCTTCTTAAAAAGAATTTGATTCAAACATATGTACAAATAAACTATAAACACTGTGACATGATAGCTTGACAAGTCAAAGCAAGATTATCTCCTTTACCCCAATGCGTCCTTCTTGATAGTCTTTTTCACATGGATGGCACAAATTCACCTGCAGCAAATTCTATCATTTTAAAGATATACTTGCCCGTTATAACTGTACTCGGAGAGCACCCTAAGTAGATAATCAGGTAAACTTTGGAAAATTCCTTAGAAGTTTCTCAAAGGTTCCTCAACACACACACCCCTCAACATTCAGGGATCCAGATGTGCAGGGCTTTAAAAGAATTTCTTTGAATCAGAAAATGTGATGTTTTAAGAGTCACAACGTTTCCAGAAGTCTCCCTCCCCCCCCAATTTCTCACACATAAAACATGAGATGTATGTACGGTAACCGTAATAAGAAATCATAATGTATTAGTATCATTCATTTCATAGAGATTGTTTTTACATACTTTCACATAAGCTTTCGAGTTTTGGTGCATTCTCTTCCAGAGTAGCATGCCATTGATTTGCTATGATGGAGTGCACCCCAATGAGACTTAGAAGGATCACCGTCTCTGTGGGCAGCTCCAGGGACAGGCGTAAAGAACTAAAAAAAGGGAACACGAGGCTGTGAATATAATGAATAACTATAGCAAATACAGGCAGTCCTGAATTATTAGGGCACAGAGGACAAAGCAAATGTTTGTCCATATTGCATCAATCAACTACACAGCAATGAAAGAGAGTGGCATTTTTCTTATCTTGTTCTCATTACTCTGCCAACCATCAAATAGGATTTGGACGCTACAAGGTCATGTAACACAGTATGGTTGCAAACTGGTTATCCCTATTCCTAACCATATTTACTGTATAGCAGGTTCCATTAAAATTAAGAAAACATATTTTAGAGAAAGTACAAAGGAAGGCAACATTGCTATTAATGAACTTCAATCCCAATTGTATAGGTTGAGTACTTTAATAAGGTTTACTAAACCAACCCCCCAGGGGAAAAAAAAAACTCCTGATCAGTTCCTCCTCTGGAAGGCTACATGCAGCATACTTCAAGCGATGCCAAGTCCAAAATTCAACTCACTAGGAAGGAGAAACTGTACCTTTAAGAGTGTAAGAGCTCATCCAGTTGGAGTCATTATGCCAACATGTGCACTGTTATGCACTGGTATTTTTTTCTGCTAGTCAGGAAATGTCAAAAAAGTTTTCAACCAGCACCAACAGTGCTAACCTACTAACAAGCAAGAACAAAAATCCAGCACATTATAGAAAGGAGGTCTCTGCTGTGTTTGAAGAAGTTATTGTGAAAAATAGCAGACTTCCAAAGCCAGTTGAGGTTCAGCTGAAAAATGCTCAGATGGAAAGCTTTCCATGATGGTACCAATCTACTTTTAAAAGAAATCCAGCACAGAAAATCATTTTGAAAGCATTTCTTCATGGTTTAAAAATATTTTTTAACCATTCTTTAAAATGATACTGATTTCCCAAAGGGAAGGACGGAGTTAACAATAACCATGGACCAAAAACCGTGGTAAGATCCATGTTCATTTGATTCAAAAAGGCACACCAGCATGGAGGAAGAGAGGAAGGATAAATCCTCATCAGGGCAACCCTTGAGATATAGGCATTTTTGCTTTCTCTCCCTGGCTCCCTTTCCCCCATTGCTCTTTCTTGTTGTTCCTGGCTTTTATAACAACCAGACTGATAGAAGGATTCTATAATCTGTATTCTGTAAGCCTGCATTCAATTGTGCCTCTTTTTTCTGTTTTTTTAAATTAGCATAATAAGTAATGATTAATTCAGAGTTTATTGGTCAACATGGCTACCTCTGCAGTCTCCATTGTGCCAAATGTAACTGTCCAGTGATGGATTTGATGAGGAGGGGAGGGTTACCGTCAGCTGAAAGTTAGGACTTTAATCACTAGATAATAGTTCCTAATGCAGATTTAACACTTAGTTTTTAACAATTTCCACAACAGGTTCTAGGATACTATATACTCTAGTTGCAATACTGTCTCCCCTCCTCTTATCCCTGCATTTGTATTTTAATGCTTATAGTGGAGCACTGTATAATATTGCATCATACTGTATCACAACACACAACATCTCACCAGATGAAGGCAATATAACAACTGGAAATAAAATAATGAATAAAAGAATTTAAAATTACAGTATTTGCTTCAACAAAGGGTTTAGATTGAGATACTAACATAAAGTTTGCTTTACCTTCTGTCCTCATCAAGATCTCTCACTCGTACAGCACTTGGTTTTGTGTGTGCAAGCTCTAAAAGCATTATCAGCTGACATTCTAAGGAGTGGAAGGACAGCAAGTATTACTCGTGTTGTTTTAGTGGATGCCAATAAGGAACTAACACACAGCTTATGCATCAGGGTTCTCTATCCTCATCTCCTTGCGAAACTTCCCAGCCCTTTAAGATCTTTAGAAGACACTTTCCTCTCAGTCCCATTGCCACTGTAAGCATGTTTGAGGGAGACACAAAAGAGTGGAGCCTGTTCCTCAGGCGGGCTTTTAATAAACCCCAAGTCACTGATGGATGTAGGTTTTCATCTAAGTAAGTTTGTTTTTAAAGTTTTTAATATGTTTAATCACTGCATGCGTTTTAATTTTTTTAATGTATTGTGTTTTAATTTTACTTCTTTTAATGCTGTGCATTCAGTCCCTTCATTAGCAAAAAGGTGCGCCTACAAATGATACCAACTAAACCATCCACCCACCACCAATCTTTATTTCCGAATGGTCAACAATTTCACAAATACTCTAGAAATAGAGTATTGGGGGTTGGGAGGTCAGTAGAAGGGAGATGTTTTTGGCAGAAACCAGAGGTTTCCACTCATACAAGATCATGTTTACAGGCACTATGTGATGTTAATCAAAGGTTGGGATTCGGCCAACATGGTACATGCAGGGAATGAACTGTTGGCTCTCTCACTGCTCCTTATAGCAGGCTATACTGGGCAAAACAAAAGAGTGCTATGGGGAAAAATATTTTTCCTCTCTTCTACCCTATGCTGTTAAGCTGCTGTTAACTGAGATTGGAAGTGACCAAGAGAGAGGAGAGAAAGACAACATAAATTGTTGAAGACCATAACTTGCCTAGGGTTAATTCTGTCATTAGAAACCATAGTGGATTGTTACACATGTATGCAGTCAGGATGGCTCATTTGCTTTAACCAGTGACTGCAGAGTCACCATCTAAAATGTATGATAATTGAATCACACAACCCAAAATAAAATGAACAGAACATTGTGATAGTCAGTGGTTTTATTTGGTGTTTTTTTTTTGGTCAGTTTCATTAAATCACCTGGTATCTTCATTGCAATTAGTCTCTCAAGCAAAATATGGCAGAGGAATCTTTCCATTCCGTAGAAGATAAATGCACTACAGTTATTCAATAAGTGCTCCCACTCTGCTTGACTGAAGGGAAAACAAAACAAGACCAAACATTTATTTTTAATACCACAGTCAATCAATAGGGATAATGCAGAATAATGATACAGCACAGGAAGAGGGTAATGAGAATATGTAGCTTATATCTCACCAAAGGATTCCTGATCTCACGCACAGCCTCCATGCAAAGCAGAGACATGTCTCTTTAGAAAGTTACTTTCTACCCAAGGAGAACAGGGAAAGCAACAGAAGGGACGGAGCTAGCATGCTCTGCTTTCTCGCATGATTATTATACCCGCTTTCCACAATACCAGAATCAGGCTCCGGAGGCCAGAATTCTATTCTCCTAAGCAACTGCATAAGTGCAATTGTGCAAGTGATCTGACTTGTCTCTTGGTCTGTTCATTGTGTCCCCTGACTGAACAATTGGTTGCGTGCCCTCAACTGTTCCTAGGAAACAGCAAACGCTGTTCATACATGTGTTGAAAAATGCAATAGGATTTGGGGACAGTAATCAAATTATACTGCTAGGAAGCTGCTACTTGAAGAATTTTCTGCTCAGCTCAGTTCCAGACAGAACAAAACAACAACTTGCGTGCTAACACCTCATGAATACTTCTGGTATGGAAAGGAACATAATACAGAATGTTGACTGGGAACCCTTTTGTGGATTTATGCTTGCACAAGGGAAATCACATAAGCCTTGGCAGCTGAGCAATAATGAGGCGAAGGATGCTTTCCTGGGGGTGCATACCCAATGGCACAACCAGACAGACAAACACCCAGGAATACAACAGGAATCTCATTAAGGGGTAATAATTTTTCTGCCATGTCTCACAGAAGTTTCTGACAATTCATCAAGAGAATTGTGGCTACTATTTTTATACACTGGCAGAATATTGGCAATATGTATGTCAGCATTATCAGTACACTTGTTTATGTGCATCCTAAATTTTAGAACAATATTTTATTTTTTCATAAGTTATATATGAGTATTTCTTTTTTATCACTGTCAAGAATGAATATGAGGCTCAGCATATTTAATTCCTGTTCATTTCAGTGAGAAAGACTCAGATGTTCTACAAACATCAGCCTTAAAGAAGCTTAAAACAAGACTATGCATTTTTGACCCTTTATAAAAAGTTTAAGGAAAATGTACTAGATATTCTGAAATATTTGGTGTTCTGAGGAACCAAGTTACTTACCTTGGACAGTGTGTGCTACCGATAAAACCATCCCAACGATGAGTAAATAGCTCATATCTCTCTAGGACTGTCTTAAATATTTGTTCAGGATTATCTGTTTCTAAGTATTAAAATTGTTGACATTAGGAACACCTCATTTTCCAGCAGTGTTGTAAAAATTAATCATATACTTTTGAAAAGATATAGCTTAAAAATATAACAGACAAGAGGAAGGATGTAAAACTTCCAAGCCTTGCTGAACAGACACAATAGGCCAAGCCTCAAGAAAACCTGGAGCGTCTGTCACAGACATGTTTCATCAACTGTTGGATTCTTGTCTAGAATTTTCCTGCACTATCCAAGTAGGAGATGTTCTTAGCTGGAGGAAATGGATTTCATTCACTAAAACTTCCTATCTGTTTAATTTCTTTGGGGTCCAAAAAGCTATGACTCTCTTTTGCATTTGTGTAATCCTGGGGACCACTCAGCCTACTCCATGCTCTGTAGTAGTCAAGTTTGCAAATAAGCCCACAAAAGTTAGTAGCGTACAGAATAAAATATATGACTGCATAAATAAAACATGCTGCTAAGAGCCTAATAGCCCTTTGCTTTCATTTTGGTTCTGGAAAGAAAAAAACCTGGGAATACAGATTTCTAGTCCTTTAGTAGAAACAAAAAAACAAAAACCCAGTGAAAACCCCTCAAACCTTGCACAGGACACTGCCCATAATTGAAGAAGAAGAAGAAGAAGAAGAAGAAGAAGAAGAAGAAGAAGAAGAAGAAGAAGAAGAAGAAGAAGAAGAAGAAATGCTTTAAAAACTATCACTTTTTTGTCAATATACAAAATAAAATTAGGTCATCATATAAACGAATAGCCATTTTCCAACCTATAAATCAGCAGCGCCTTTTTGAAACAGATCTTAGTGTTCCCATAGAGGAAATTTCTTCATTGTCACTTAATGACAATGACAGTGTAATGGCAAAACAACTCATAAACAATATATTTTACAAGCAGTACCTTTTCTCCTTGCTTCATTATATGGATCCACAACATCTGAGGCATACAGTTAAGAACATGCAAATGAGACTTTTATGAGAGTCCTTACCTGCACGATAACTGCATCCATAATTTTCATAGTGTTGGTCAGGGTTGTGAGGGTGGTGACTAGCAATGAGCATCTACCTTCAATTTTCTGGTTTGAGCATGCTACCCTTTCAAATAGCAGCATGACCTTCTTGCAACACATCCTCATTGCCTTTTGTAATTCAGAAGCATTAAAGTTGGCTTTCCATATGCCACTATTTGTGGAATGTCCTTCCACATGCTTCCATCATTGCCATCGCAAATAATGAAACCCTCCCATTCCAACAGCTAAAATACTGCCTAAATATAAACCCTTTTCCCAGTAATCAAAAATCCATTTCCTACCACTTCTCCACACCTATAAATTCCAGTATATTCTTCTACAGGTGTCAACAATTGGACTTTTAGGGCATTTAGCAATCCTTTTGCCCTACTAATGACAGCTAATCGCTGGAGATTATTCAGTACTTTAAATGTGACCAAGTACTAGGACAGACTCCCAAGGGGAACAATAAAACTCATAGGCCTTGACAATCCATGACTTCAACATCCCATCTTGTGAACAATCAATTTTAAAGGATACATTTAACATTATGTATATCAATTGGAAGGCAGTTGGGTAGCAACGCTCTGTTAAGGGCAGGCTGTTATTAAATAAAGGAATGGTTTTAGCCTAGGCACAAAAATACATCACAGAATAACGCTAAAATAATTTACTCAGAATTAAAACCTTCAGCTGGTTCTTGTTTCTTGGTAGATATAGTTAGGACTGGAATACTGTTTCCATCAACAGTACATGGCATTGCTCCTCTCAAATAGTGTCATGTGTAATATTAATGAATAGGGAAGCATTACTTTATGTAACTATCCAGAAGGATCTTAGCTGCCACAAAAAGAGTTACAGTGAGAGTGCCACAAATGCAGCTATATGCAGGTACAAATTTCTTAACCACCCCCACTTCCTAGTTCCTACTTAGGTGAAAATGAATGTTGTGCCACTCCCTCTTGATGGGCCTTTTTTTTCTTTGTTTTTGTTTTTTTGAACAGCACATCTTTCTGGATTGGACTATCTGTAGGTGATGTTCTTATCCTAGAACAGTGGTGACAAACATTTGGCACTCCAGATGTTTTGGGCCACAACTCTCACAGTCCTTCGCCATTGGCAATCTAGGCTTGGAATTCTTGGAGTTGTGATCCAAAACATCTGGAGTGCTGAAGGTTCGCCACCACTGTCCTAGAACTTTAAGAGACCAGGGGCTCCTCCAAATGCCCATTTTGGATGGGCTGGAACAGGCTAAATAAGGTCTGGTGTGCCATTTGGTGTAACCTTTGCATCCAAATGGCATACAGGCCTATTTGTTCCCTACCAACCCACTGTCAGAAGCAAGAGGAGACAGGAGGAGGAAATGAGGCAGATTTTTATTTGTTTTTTACTTAAAAAGCCAGTCAGAAAAGTTAAAAAAATTCCTCACCTGTCTTCTCTTGCTGACAGATGTGCCTGGACTACAGTACCCATAAGGCCTAAATAGCATTGTTAGAGTGGTTAGGGCTTCTTGGAGTAGCATTCCAAAAACATCTAGGTTACAGTTTAGGAACTGGTAGGCTGCATGGTGAAGTTCCTGCTTTTTTAAAACTAAGGCTACAGACATCATACACTGGCTGAAATCCTGTTACTCAGCATGCACAACAGGAATGACATCATCTGCAGCAAATTGATGCTGGTCAAGCTTGGTGACTTTGGAGTTCAAATAGTTCCCAATGTGATGAAGTCAAGCACAACTCAAAATCACAGAAGAAAGCCTTTAATCAGTGGTGATTTGTCATTGCTAATGAGCTGTTCAACACTGGATTTCAGACACTGTCTAGACAGCCTGGTGGATATTGATGGAGAGGAGTCTGTAGCCATGATACATGTTGGCCACAATATCATTGGGAAATGTTTTTCTGAAGTTTTGGAAGCCAAATCTAGGGTTCTAGGTAAGAAGAACTGAACACCAGGTCTTCCAAGGACACTTTGGCTGAAATGCTACCTACTCCATGAGCAAGGCTAGCTCGTAAGTGAAGGTCTTGAAGCATGGCAGAGACAGTGACACAGAAAGGAGAGTGTCAGTTTAATTAGCTAAAAGAAAACATTTGGGCTGTACAAAGAGGCAGACTGCACTTAAACCTCAAAGAAATCAGACAGCTAGCATTGTACATCAAAGAAGTGGAAGAGCAGCCTTTAAACTAAACCCAGAGAGAAGCTGACAAAAGTTGGGAAGTACGCTGTTCAGGACGAATGGCTCCTATAAAATGAGGATGAAAAAGTTTCAGTTTTTTCTGATGGGGACAGGGTTGAAAAAACTTTTGAATGTACCCTAAAGCAAATCCAATCTTCCTTATTTCGGAACCTAGGCAGGGTCGGCCCTGGTTAGCACTTGGGTGGGAGACCACCAGGGAATACCAGGTGCTGTAGGCGCTTGGAGTAGGAACTGGCAAACCACTCCAGTATTCCTGCCAAGAAAACTTCATGGACCATGGGGTCGGTCACGACTGTAACAACACACACACAAAATACCATAGTGGGTCAAAACACCATAGCCAGACACCTAGCAATATACTACAATAAATATTAACCACAGGTTTGGAGCAGGATAAAAGACAAACTGAAAAAAAAATCATGGCAGACAAGACTAACAAGCCCAATTAAACATCATGGCTATACATTACTCTCAGCATCAGAAGTATGTATGTGTATCACTGGCTGGTTGAAGGACACTAGTGTCATCATGTTGTGCCTGTGGACTTTCTAAGGTCACCTGGTTAGCTACAGAGGGAGCTGATTTTTTTATATTTATGCCTCTTGTTGGATCCAGCATGGCACCTTCTATAATCTTAAAGTTCCTTTCCCTTTTGCTTGTGGCAACCAATAACATATTACTTTATTCTCTCTCTCTCTCTCTCTCTCTCTCTCTCTCTCTCTCTCTCTCTCTCTCTCTCTCTCTCTCTCTCTCTCTCTCTCTCTCTCTCTGTGTGTGTGTCTATCTATCTATCTATCTATCTATCTATCTATCTATCTATCTGTATTCTTGAAGGCTTTCATAGCTGGGATCCGATAGTTGTGAGTTTTTCGGGCTGTTTGTACACAGCCAAACAGCCCCAAAAATGCACATCTATCTATCTATCTATCTATCTATCTATCTATCTATCTATCTATCTATCTATCTATCTATCTCAGCAGGATAAAGTTTGTCTGAAAAATTGTGTTGAATGATTCTTAAAGAAACTTGTCCTGTGCTGCTTCTCCTGAAATGCAGCACACAATAAATTATGCAGTTGCTTCACTAATATGTCTGTTCAAATATAAATAATAATAAAGCTATTTTTTATGAAGGCTGAAACTATTTTGGATGAACGTTGAAGCTCAATGGAAATAACTATATAAAAATATACTTACTATTTTAATTCCTCTTTTTTGTTCACCTTTAGGTTTGGATTCCTTTGCAGTCTTTCCATCCTTCCTTCCTTCTGATTCTATAAACATGAACAGCACCACTAAAATAAACTGATAGGTATTAAGCTGGGAACTAACACTCCACGCAATATTCGAGGTGGAGTTTCACAGATTGAACTCATATTTCCTACCTCCATTCTATTGCCTAAACCTACAAAGCTTGCTCCTCAAACATCTATTTTTGTTCTGGTTCAGACACTGATTTTAAATATCTGTAGTAATCACCTCAGGCACTCTGCAGCTCCAGTTCTGGAAGCAGTCATAAGACCTGGAGCCAAATTTAGATTGCAAAGTAGAAGCTTCAAAGTCAGACCAATAAGGTAGTTTCCCCCCCATGAAATGTGACCTGTTCCATCCTCAGGACAAGCTAGACATTTGAACTCGAAGAGCCTCTAGAAAATGTTTAGTAAGCTATCATTAGTTTCATAAGTCAAAAGGTAGGTGGGTTTTAATTAATATCACCAAGTCCAGCAATTGCAATGTAACATCTGTTAACTAATGCCTCAAAATATGTAATCACAGATGTTTTGTTAAAATAATCATCTTAGTTTGAGGAGGAAAAAATGCAGCCAGTATAGTATTATTATGAATCTGTAGTATAGCCAAAAGAATAATATATAATGACTGAAATCTTGTTTGTAGGATAAGCCCAATTTTCTTTCCACTCCTCTCTGGTGAACTGGGTGCCACTGTCAGCATGTGCACATCCCAATAACTGCCACAATGGTTGTTTGCTTAATAGGAAGGATCAGAGGGAGCATTACACTTGGGCTTAAACTACGAACAAGATTTCAGGCATTTGGAGTCATCAGTCTAATTACAGGCATGTCCAAACTTCGGACCTCCTGATGTTTTGGACCAGAACTCCCAGAATTCTAAGCTTAGATTACCAATGACAAAGGACTGTGGGAGTTCTGGTCCAAAACATCTGGAGGGCCAAAGTTTGGACATGCTTGGTCTAATATGTACAACTACAACAAAAACTGAAAAGGTACTGAAAGTAGCTAAAACGTTGATGCAGAGAATCCCCATCTTAAAAGATCCCTGACAGGCAGTCATCAGACCTCTGAATAAAGAACCGCGATAAAATAGACATAGAAGATTCATGTGGCATGGCTTATTTTCAAAATACCTGTGGTGCCTCTTAGTAGCCAGTATAATCTTGTTAAATTACAGTGGAAGAATAGCCATGTGTTTCTCCCCCTCCCTCAGGTTCTACTTAGCATGAATATAATGAGTCTAGAGGAATATTTGGGCATCTATTTTCATCAACAAAGCAGTCCCACATGAACAACAAACAGCTTTGGAATGTGCAGACAAGAGAAATAAATTGGCTTTTTAATGTCATTTTCTAGTGTCTCAAAGAAAAGCTTGGTCCTGGCATTATATAACTTGGCCAGTGTGCTGAAGCCTTGTATTTGTAGGTCCTATTATAGTGCTGCATCAACTCTCCTCCCTTCCTCGCACAGAGTGACTGGAGACTTTCAGAATTAATTAACCACAGTTTCTGGTTAAATTTATAGGTGGCAACTGGCAACCAATATCCTAACTAATGGTCTAATCTTCTATACATTATTTAATCTGTACTACTGAATATTTTGTCATCTATAATGCATGTCAAAGTAGACATACCTGATTCTTCTTTATGTAACCGATTGTAGAACATTTGGAGAGAAAAATCTCTAGACACAGATCTTATTGATTCCTCTTGAAAGATACTTAGAGCTTCCAAAGGTAACTCCATAAGGGATTTGTCCACCAACAGTATCACACATTGTCCAATATCTTCAAGAGCTGAATACAGGTAAAATGAAGATCAGTAACCCAATGTTAGAATACAATCTGTTCTTACATGCCCACTGCAAATAGTTTTTAATCTTTAATTAGAATAAATAATTAACCCCTCCCCTTTCTGGAATCTAACTGGAAATGAAAGCTCTATGGATGTCGTGAATCATGCAGATTACACAGTTCCATGGCCTGGAGAGAACCATTGATTCAGTAATTAATCACTTGTAAGTTGTGTCATTTTCCATAAAGATTTAACAGTTGCAGCAGAGGTAATTGAAACTAGTTTTCTTTTGTAAGCAAAAGCAAATATAAAACTTTCATCTCACTGCTTCGCTCAAACTTCATTCCCAGGGAGGAGACTAGAAGCTTCCATTTTTCATATGAGCTGCATCACAGTTATTTATCCGAGGCTAGGAAAAACATCATTGTGCTCAAACTGTAATCTCCTCGAAATGCACATGAAATCAGTTTATGGATTCTGGCCAGTAGGCAAGGGATGGCTTGAACAAATCAGGTATCTGGGTTTGGACAAAATGGCAAGCAGTGGTCCTCTTGTTCACACTGTGATGCAGTGAAGAAAGCAACTAGGACTCAGGAGACCTGGGTTTCAATCTCTGTTCAGCTTTGGAAGCTGAAGTGGGGTGGGGTGGACCTGACAGAACCTCTCCTTAAGGATCTCACTAACCTTGAAAGACCTATAAGGGTCACTATAATTCAGTTCCAGTTTGGAAGCATATAATAACAAAGTCCTATCAAAACATTACAAAACTGAAGCATGAAGCAGAGATGTGTGCCCCTCCCCAGCTCTCTACTGTCGGCTTCTCCGTGTTGACCAGTCGACACTGTAACCCACTAGGGTAGATCCTCCATGAGATTCATAATACTGCTGAATCATGGATTCCCACTGCAACTATGTTCACTTTAATGATAATAATGATAAATAATGTGCAGTCTGTACTTTTCTTCTGGCCTCAAAAGTACAGAAAGTACAAACAGAACTAAACTTTAAGGCAAGAAATTAAGAGAATTCAGAAGCACAATCAGGTCAGCCTCCTTCTGATACTAATTTCATCAATTGGAGTCATTTCAAAATCTTGGATTACCAGTTTTAAACCATTGCCAATAGCTAATAATTTACTTCCTGGAAATAAAAAATCCAGGAATTTCATAAACCCCTTACATCAGAAGTAGAGATGCGACAAGGAGGTGCAGCAGGAAAAGCTGTGATGCTGCCTCTGATTGGGCACTCACGAGGCTGGGAAGTGTCCAATACTTGTCTGTCCATATGTAGAGCTGGCACAAACTACTGGTTCAGAAGTTTGTGCCCGTCTCTACTTAGAAGTGTTCCCTTTCTTTGGGAACACTATGGGATTGTGTAGTTTGCCCAAGATTACACACAGTCTGGCTTTTCTGCAAGGGATAGTAGATAATTGAGTTCCCCAGCCCCTGCCTTTGCAATGAGGTGCTTCATTTCACTGAGCCACTGCACCAACTGTTCACCTGGATAAAGCTAATTATCTCTCTTCAGAACCACCCTGACAATACAGGGAGGTTGGATGCAGTGGGGTGGCGGAGGTGCATGGATCTACACGCCCGTTTGCCCAATTTTCATTTTGTAATGCTTGTGGCAATCAAGAAATGGAAGCTTATATTGGATTCCCAGAGCAATGGGGAGAAGAGGATGCTCATGAGCTCAAGGTGGTTCATGCAGCAAACTTTGATTTGTTATGTTTGTTGTAAACAGCCTCTCATACCAAAAAAATCAGTTATTAATCATTATTGACTCACACAAACTTAAAAAGACAATTATTCTTAATTTTAAAATTGGCAACAAACTGTTGCAATCCAATAACAACAACAACAACAACAACAACAACAACAACAACAACAACAACAACAATAATAATAATAATAATAATAATAAATAAATAATTAATAATGATGATGATGATGATGATGATGATTGATGATGTAGCAAACAAATAATTTTTTCACTATTTCTTTGTTTGACGTCTACACTATACCTTGACTTGCTATGCCTTTCTCCTTAGTCTTAGTCTTAGTTTTCCCTGTCTCATTGACTTTCGATTTTCCTGAGTCATCTGTTTTAGCCTTTCCTGGACTACCTTTTCTGTTTTTTCCTGAGTCACCTGTTTTACCTTTTCCTGAGTCACCTTTTCCTTTTCCTGAGTCAGCTGGAGAGACTGCTGGACTTTGGAGTCTGAGGAGACAAAACTCATAATTCAGAATTTCTAAAAAATACAAATCAAATTAGATGCAACTCATTTAATTTAAGTAGCAAAAGCATTGTGCAGGGAGAAATCCACACCCTCATAGATTTACATGGAATTAACATAAGTGGCAGGCACCTTAACAGATCTGTTAATAATTGGATAGTTTGGAGGCCACTCATTTATAGTTTGCTATAAGTTGGAAGCAACTTGATAACAACAACCCCCACCTTTACAAGGATGATGGCAACAATGACTTATGTGTTTTGGTATTAAAAAGAGTTGTTTTTGATTACAGTAAGAGAATATGCCAGAGGACATAAGGTGAGCAAGTACATCCATTGAATATTTCTTGTTTTCCTTTATCTTGATCTGTTCTCCCATGTGCAAAGTACATCTGGCAGCACTGATTTGTTACAGCTAGGGCTGTCAACAGAATGGGGTGAAACCACTACTGTAATAGTCCAATTACCCCCAAAAGTGGGAGGATGAGTGGGAAAATATTCACAATGTGTATACAGTGGTACCTTGCAAGACGAATTTAATTTATTATACGGGTCAGTTCATTTTATGAAAAATTCATCCTACGAAATGCGGTTTCCCATAGGAATGAATGGGAAACCGATTAATCCATTCTGGTGGTCCGAAAAAAAGGCAAAAAATAAAATAAAATCCCACACACCTTTTTTTGTTCAGACCCCTTTATAAAGTGCACTTAAAAGGCATGCAGAGCCAGATCCCCCCCCCCCATAGTGCAGTGCAAAAGAAAATCTCCAAGACAAACTCCTGGTACAAAGAAAACCGATGCAAAGATAAACAAAGCAAGCAGGAAGACAAACTCCAGATCATTCCCACCAAAAGTGCAATGAAAACCAATGGAAAACCACAAAAGATAGCAAGGAAACCTCAGCTCCCTACCTTTCCAAATTCTAATAGTCTCCAAACATCTGCAAAACAATGCCCAGAATGCTCCAAAACTTGATGAAAAACTCCTCCCACTTCTCCACAAACTGCAGGGGTGCAATGCCTCCTGGGTAATGCATGCCTATTCCTGGAAATTTCACTTGTCTTATGAGTTTTTCATCTTACGGGGCATTTGTCTTGCAAGGTACCGCTGTATTTTAAGTAGCAGTAGAAAAGCCTTGTGAGAATCTCTTGGAATGTTTCTGCAAATCAGCTCCTGCACATCTATAAGAAATTCCTTTATCAGGTTACATAAGCACTGTCAAATATAGAGAACAGTGCTCAGATTCCTGTTATTAGTTATGTATGTTTATGACAATCACATCATCTTTATTATCAGTTTCTTTGGGGGATATCTGTTTCACCAAAGACATGACAACACACTATACAGCTGAGATTATATGGGAAGATTCTGCTACACACATTCAGTTAGATATGACAAGAAGCATATTCTATATAATACATCAGCCTGATGCAAAAGCATAAGGGAGAGGGGCACTCTCTTTGCTTTCGACAATATTGCCATTTTTTCATGGAGGTAGCTTTTCCTAACATTTCCTTTTTAAAAGGTGTTATGAAAATAGCATTCTAAACCAAAATAGATGTTTATTTGAAGCATCCAGGCCCCATATATACACATTGACTATGACCTGGATGTCTGATGGTCTGCTTAATGTAATTATTTTATTCTCTTCTATTCATGTAAATACTTTGCCAAATGTGTATTATAAGAGCTTATATGTGTGTAGTAATACTTTGGTTTTAAGAATAATTTGCAAGACAAGCAAACATTTCTTTTAAATTTTGCCTTGGTCAACAAGCAATGTCTTGATATACAAGCACTGGAGCAGGTCACATGATCATAAGTGAACGAACAGTGGCTCCCCCTGCTGGATTGTGGGTGATTGTCTGAAACTTAGATGGTTACTTCACGTCCACTCTCGTCCTGGGAGGAAGTTCGTTGCGTGTTGATGTCGGTTGCAGTCACATGGTCTTCTTGTGGTTCTGTCCCTGTTCCTGTGTACACATGGGCATGATTGATAATACTGGCATGACTGTTTCCGCACGTCCTTGTTCCGTGATGAGATGTGAAATTCCATGCCTTTGTTCTCCGGTTTTTTTCAACCCGACCTTCTGTTTTTTGATGTTTTGAGTCTCCGAAGCCTTGCCTTCAATGCATTACAGAGTTTGAGGCATTTGTCTTTTAATCTCTCTGCACAGCGTTGCTGACTCCATAGGGAATGTACTTGTGAATGGCACTTTGCACTCCTGCCACTAGATGGAGAATGGCATGTTGCGGGAGGAGACTGACCTCACAGGCTCTCGTATCGGAATGAGAAGCGAGATGAGTAGCTTCCCGAGCCCAGGGAGGGGAATCTCTCATTCCGCTTAGATCGCAGTTCTGGGGGCATGGTCGGGACGAACTCTCTTTGTCCCGCAATGGACGTGCGGTTAGATTTCTTCGTACTGGTCCCCAGTGGGACCGCAAACAGCGATGACATGGACGTGAAGTATCAGCCTTAGTGGCTCAGGCCGCAACAAAGGCAGAGGGAAGAGAGATGAAGGGAGGCCCCCCCTTGCACCAGCCAGGAACATATTCAAAGGGGAGTGCAAATTAGGGGTTTGTTTTATTTTTCTTTATATTTTTCTTTAATTTGTTTTCAACATCCTTTCTTATTTTTCATATTATTTCTAGTCATGGATCAGCTAGCCAAGTCTGTATAGGGCTACAAATTGCATTTCATTATTGTCACATTAAACTCACAGAGTAAAATCCAGTGGTTAGTCCGAAGCAGAGCAGATTCTGCAGCCAGGGACCGAAACTATGGTGTAGATGTAGATTTCAACTTCTTTTGTGAGTTTTGGCATTTTTTGTGTACAGTATGTGGTCTATGGGACCCCAGAACGAATAATCTGAGTTTCCATGATTTCGTATGGAAAAATTTGCTTTGATATAAGAGTGTTTTGGTTTACAAGCATGTTTCTGGAACAGATTATGCTTGTAAACCAAGGTATTACTGTACTAAGAAAAAAAAATAAGTTATTTCGTCACTGAAGAGATCTTATACAACTGGCATCTGTGATCCAGCACAGTAAGGATGCTTTTCCTCTCAGTATTAGAATGAAAACCCCTCTTTGTGTCTTTTCAGGGCAATGGTTCCCAACAGTGGGTCCCCAGATGTTATCATACTGCAACTTCCTGAAATCCTGGCCAACACAGCTAATGAGGAAGGCTTTTGAGAGTTTTAGTTTAAGAGCACCTGGGGACCCAGTGTTGGGCACCATTGGTCCAGGGGCTGCACATGGTTTATGCATAAAAAGTAATGAATATGTACAATAAAATCTGCTTGATTTGAGAACTGGATGGTTGAATATTCATACCACCACTTCTTCACAGACAACAGGTAGTACAGATGTACCAAGGCCTAATTAGTCCTTAACATCAATACTTTGAGAACAATTGTTTAAAAATACAAAGTCAATGTAGTGAATCACATAGAGTGGTAGTACTACTGGGGTGGTACAGATACAGGAATGACAAACAAACAAACAAACATAAAGACTCATTTCAGTATAATTCAGTACACATAATTTTTTAAAAAAATACCTCAGCTCAGAGAAATCAAACTGTGACAATACAGGTTTCAGATATCCTTCCATATCTTTCAAAATAGCCTGAAATTCTGATACAAAGTGCTGTTCATCTTCATCTTCCATATTCTATGGATTAAATTTAATCACAATTTTAATGAAAAAAAGTGACACTAAAAAGACATAGAAGTAACAACAAAGGATAATACAGCAATTAAATATAAATGGAATAATCATGGCAAAGTAATAAAATTTTGAAATGTCCTATGTAAAAATTGAACAATCCCCCTTTAAACAACAAGTATGTTATGCTTCGTAATTTTTATGCATATACTGGAGTATCAAAAACATTAGTGCAACAGTTATACATGTTTAACACCATAGCCACTGTGACCTGCGGAGTACCTCAGGCTCTATTCTGTCTCCTATGTTATTTAGCATTTATATGAAACCACTTGGGGAAATTATTCAGAGTTTGGGGGTGAAGTGTCACCAGTTTGCCGATGACACTCAGCTCTACCTCTCATCACCTCTGGATTACAAGGAAGCTATTTCGACTTTAGATCAGTGCTTAGCTTCAGTAATGCACTGGATGAGGAAGAACAAACTGACACTAAACCCAGACAAGACAGAGGTGCTTCTGGTCAGTCAAAAGAGAGATCAATGGATAGAGATGCAACACTGGATGGGATCACCCCTCAATTGAAAAAAGGTGCCTAGGGGGTGCTCCTGGACTCATGCTTGAGCCTAGAAGCCCAGGTCACAGCTGTGGCAAGGAGTGCATTTGCAAAATTAAAACTAGTACACCAGTTACGCCCATTTCTTGAGAAACCAGCTCTGGCCACTGTGACACATGCCCTAGTGACCTCCTGGTTAGACTACTGTAATGCGCTCTATGTGGGGCTACTGATGGAAAGTCTCAGGTAACTTCAACGGGTCTAGAATGCAGTGGCCAGATTGCTGACTGGGGTGGGTTACAGAGATCACATTACACCCCTACTAAAGCAGCTCCACTAGCTGCCAATTGGGCATAATTCAATGTGCTGACCTTAACCTACGAAGCACAAAACAGCCTGGGTCCAAGCTACCTCAAAGATCGAATCTCGCAGTATGAACCGGCTCGGGTGCTAAGGTCATCAGGAGAAGCTTTTCTCTCCATCCCACCATCTTCACAGATGTGTCTCAGAAGGACACATGGAAGGGCCTTCTCTGTTGTTGCTCCCTGACTGTGAAACTCGCTCCCACTGGAGGCCAGGACTGCCCCATCTCTGCTGTCTTTCCAGAAGCAAGCAAAGACCTTCCTCTTCAGGCAAACTTTCCCTGAATGAAGGACTACCTACTCTATGACGTTAGATGCATTAACATACATACAGTACCATTGACTGATTTCATAAGAATACCAGTCTTTTCCATGTTGCTTTTCACTCTTCAGAATGGATTTTTTCTTTTCTGCTTGCATGCTCTTTATAGCTCTAATGTTACCTTTTAATGTTCTAAGATGCCTCTTTAAATTCCTTGTTCTTAACTTGAATATGTCTTAAATGTTCTGGACTGTATATTATCTCTCATTATTGTAAGCCACCTTGAGTCCTTTTCCAAGGAGAAAGGTGGGGTAAAAATATTCAAAATAAATAAATAAATAAATACACACTATGCCAACACTAATGAAACAATTCTCTAGAGCAACAGTATTCAACCTTTTAAAACATGGGTTCCACTTTTAGCCCACTTATGCATTTGGCAACTTAAGCCAATGTTTTAGGGAGTGAATGTTAGTTAAAATATTCTGGACATTGTATATACAACTTTAGTAAGAGCACATATTAAATATTTCTCTATAGAGAAACATTATAAACAAGTGAAATATCAAATTACCGGTAATTAGTTAATAAATTATCTAGGAAACCAGTTAAGATATCTTACTTCGTCTAACTGGGCAGATGATTCTTGCCATTTTCGCAACCCTTCATCTTGCAGGGTTTTATCTGGTGATAGAACTTGATCCAAAAGATTCAACATTCTCTCCTCTTTCAAAAGTTTCACCTTCTCCAATAAACTGAAGAATGCATCAGAATCCACAGTGGACCGCACAATTTTAGCCTGCACTGGTTACAAGTAAAATGTATGTATTTTGGTATTTTTTAAAAGCACTTTGCATCTTCAGTTTGTCATATCTCCCTGGTAGCAAATTAACACAGTAGCAGAGAAAGGATCAAGATAAAAGAAAGAATACTGATAACTATAAATCAGATGCTAAGGGGATATTACTGTATTCATTATGATATACAGTATATTTATACACTTAGACAAATACTAATTATTGTTGCAGGAGCCATGGAATGGGTTGGTATAAATCTAATTCCCCATTATGTGTACCAACCAAACAGCTGGACAGGGATTTCAAATTAATTTTTACAGAGTGAATATCACTTGCTGTATATTGGCAGCAATTCTATTGCACTTGGCATAGTATGAAGTTACACCTATGAACGTTCATAGGCCATGCAACTAGCTGATTGTGCTGCTACTTATGTAACTGAATTGCTTGCTGGATACAATTTCAGTCTTGGTGAGAAATTAATAACTCTTAGCACAACTTTGAGTTACACTAGTGCAGTGGTTCTCAATCTTCCTGATGCCGTGACCCTTTAATACGGTTCCTCATGTTGTGGTGACCCCTTGCCCTGCTTGGAAGAGGCCAAGCAGAGGACGACAACTTCCCTTTACAGTCTACAGGCACCCTCAGCCAATCGTAGCCTCCGGTGCCACTGACTGACATCCCCTCCAACATATCAAGCTCTAACTCACTCTTTCCCCCCTTCCTCCCCCTCCCCCTTCAGACCCAAGCCGTTTGTGCCTTTTTTTCCACTGGCTCATGGCGACCCCTGTGAAATGGTCCTGACCCCCAGGTTGGGAAGCACTGCACTAGTGTATCAACACAACAGGATTTTGGCCAGTATTTGTTAAATACCAAAATATACGGGTGTTTTTGAATTAAGCTTTGAACTGCCATGGAATGCACATTCTTGATTCTGCAAATAATTGTGTATGGAGGGTGGGGAGTATTCGTCAATTTGGAGTGAGAATGAAAGCAATTACTGTCACTCTGAATTAACTTTGTGTTGCTGTGATGACATGATCCTCAAGTGGCAGGAAATGCTTTGCATGAAGGCACCATTAAACATGGTGCTGAAGCCACTGCCAATCAAAGTGCTAACTGCCTGTGACAAGGTTAAGTATTCATATGCATCTTTCACATTCCTCTTCAAAAACAAAAACAAACAAACATCAACTGTGCCCGAAATATATATAGTGAAACACCAAATGCAGCCTCAAAAAGGACAACAAATACACTTACAAGTTGGCTGAAGAGGTTTTCCTTTATGCTGTCCACTCTTTTCCTTTTGTTGCCCACCCTTGTCTTTTGGGTGCCCAGTTTTTTCCTTTTGCTCCTTTGGACTTGTTGGTTTTATTTTTTGGAGTACAGCAGCATACAACAATGATCTGTCAAAGGAAACAATCAAACCCAATTCTTATCCCCCCCCAATGATTCCTTAATGCCTTCTAACCTGGCATATATGCACACAAATGGTGCATATATTAGCTCTGCAATGCATTTGTTTAAAATATTTATATGCCACCTTTCTCTTTAAAAGGATCCAAGGCTGCTTATAGTATTAAAAGAAACAATTTAAAAATTAGAATAATAAATTATTATAGCATTAGAAATAGAAAGACATACTATTAAAATTAATAAATGAGAACAGTTGTAACAACACATTTAAAACAATAACAATCAAAATACAACCATTCCAACTCTCCTAGACAGCCAGACACTAAAAAAATGACTGCTTGCTTCAAGCAAAGGCCTGGATTATTTACACTCTTTGAAAACATTCATGTATCTTTTTGAGATGTTTAGGTTTTCTTAAGGCAGCCAGCAGCTTTTCTGGTTGAAAGGGCAAATAATCTAGTTAGCAGACCCTAGAAAGGACTAGAACTAGGAGATAGTGGTAAAGCCAAAGTTATCACGGGGCATCTCAATAGAAGAACTTGCAACCACGAGTTTGAAAGACGAAAGCAGGGCTGTTACAGTTGAGAAGGTCTTTTTAGGAAGGCACTAATTCACAGGGTTGCAGAGAACAAGAATAACATCTGCTGTGTATTAGAAATTGCTTCTCCATATTTAATTAAATCTGAATGACTGAATTAATCGGACCTTAACCAGGGTTATAACAACCAAGTACAGTAACCCCCCTCCTATCGTGGGGGTTAGAGACCTGACCCGACCCACAAATAAATGAAAATCTGCAATATGCGGATGCTGGGTGGGGTTGGGATTGGGGCCCCCCTACACTTACCTAAGGCCTGGTGCTGCCCTGAACCGGCTTCCAACGGGCTTCCTGGGCCTATCAGTGGCCCCAGAAGTGCTTTCTGGTGATCCCAGGAAAGGCCATTGGAGGCATCAGAAGTGGTTTTCAGAAGTGGAAAGCACTTCCGTGGCCTCCGACAGGCCTGGGAAGGACATTGGAGGCACGTTTGGGGCAGTGCCAGGCCTAGATAAGTACATCCAGCTTACCTCAGGGGGCCTTGCCTTTTATATATTGCGGTCCCATGATATACTGGAACCGTGGTATATGAACCACGAAAGGGGGGAAACACCGTATATTAGCACTAAATCAAATTGTTACACCTGCATCATTCCTCTATTCCTAGAGGAAACAGCTTTGACCACAGTGATCCATGTCTCTGATTTGGAAGAATGCAACATATTCCATATTGGATTGGTCTTAAACACAAACTGTCCCTAAGGCAAACAGAGGCAGTCTGATGGCTGTCACATGCTTTCTAAAGCACTCTAAAACAAAGAAGTCATGAAAATGGTCAAATACATACCTGTCTTCTGAATGCTGAAGAATGATTACATGAAAATTTGGTGGTAACTCATTCATGATATTAAAATGTTGAACAGAAATGCAGAGGTTTCCCCATGCCTAAAAACAATAATAGCAATAATAGTGATGATTGTGGTTCTTCTTTATCAAGTGCCATGTCCTGAACTGGTTTCTATCTATGGATATTCTAAACAAAGCACCTGTGTTCACTGAGGACCATTGGCTTAAGTTCTTAAGCCAGAATGTTCTTCTACGCTCTGGGCCACACTTCCTGTCTATTCCTCCTTGAAGGATAACTTGTAACAGATGGTATTTCTTATAGTGCAATATGTGTTCAAAATACTGCAATTTTCTTCTCTTTACAGTAGTTTACATAGTTCAGTGATTGACGCATAATCATATTGTACTATAGAAATAATGGAAAATCTTATGGACCAAAGCTAGGAAACAATGTATTACGATTAAAAGCATTACTCATAATGCATTAACATTCTGAGTAAAAATAGGCAGTGTTGTTTCTTCCTATCATGTTCATATCATATTATAGGCATTCAGAATAGCAGTCATTATTTCACAAAATTCAGAGATACACAGTTTATTGCAATAATTCAAGTGTCACAAACATAATGAAGATTTTTAGCTTTCCAGAACTCATCAACGTAAAAGGGAACAAAATGCAAAAGAGGGAAACAATAAATTGGATATGTTGCCCTTTGTCTCAGTGGCAGTCTGACTTTTCAAGATGAAGATGCACATTCAATGAGGAGGCACCATATAACGCCCTAATCCGCTGATTCACTAAACGTGGATTCAATTATCCGTGGGTGGTGATCAGTGGGGGGTGGCAAGGAGGGGAAAGAATTAAAAATAAAACTTACCGCCGCTGATGCCTGCCACCCTCCTCCTTGCTGCTGTCACTGCCACAGGCCAACAAGGCATCCTCTGGAGCAGTGATATGGGGACTTTGAATTTCCCACTCAGGTCCCTGGCAGCAGATCAGAAGTTTGAGAGGGAAACACAAAACTTCTGATCAGTCACCTAGGACCCAAGCTGGAAGTTCAAAGGCTGGGTGGCTGATTGGCACGTGGTGGTGGCAGCGGTGGCGAAGAGGAAGGTGGCGAGCATTGGGCCAGTAAGTTTCATTTTTTTATTTTCTCCCCTTCGTTGCCACCACCACTGCCACCGGGCAGACCGGCACCCACTGGAGGAGTGGAGGACAGTCCTTCACCACTCCAGGGGTGGCAAAAATAGAACAGAAGATTTCCCCCCCCCTCCTTTCTCCTTGCTGCAGCCAAGTGGCAAGGAGAAATGCTTGCCATTTGGAGGGGTGTTGGAGGTGAAAGTTTTCAACCTGGCACCCAATCACCCCTTCTGCCACCAATATCCTTGGACAAGAGCATTTTCTCTTATCAGTGGATTTCACTATCCACGGGGGATCTCGGAACCGATCCCCCACAGATACAGTGGTCCTACTGTACATATATTTTAAATTTACAGAGGCCAGTCACCTTGTCACAAAAAATGGCATTTGAATGGGAAATTGTAGAAGCGGCTGTGGTGAAATGCTAATTTATTTCATACATATGTATAGAGGTAAGACGCTGAACCAATCAAAATAGCCCATTGGTAGGGCTAAAATGTATAAAAGCAGCTGTGTGTTCTCATGACAGTTGGATAGGGTCTGGTTAGGGACTGGGTAGGGCAGTGTTGGCGAACCTATAGCACGGGTGCCAAAGGTGGCACTCGGAGCCCTTTCTGTGGGCACCCGACATCAGCCCTTCACAGCCACCTGTATTCAGGTTAAATTGCTGTATTGGCACTTTGTGAAAAAATTAATGGGTTTTGAATCACAGTTTGGGCACTCGGTCCCTAAAAGGTTTGCCATCACTGGGGTAGGGTCTGAAGAGGAAGCAGTTTTAGTAAGAGAAGGATTGGATAGTGTATGTTTAAAAGCCTAATTGATTGAACTTATATACAGTGGTACCTCTACTTACGAGCGGCTCTACTTATGAGCAATTCAATTTAGGAGTGGAAAATCATTGGCATATTAACTGCTTCCTTACGAATTTTAGATGTGGTCTGCTCTACTTACACTTATTTATTAATTCTTTTTCAATTTTTCAAATTTTTTTTAGATACGGCTGCTCTACTTATGAGTTGTTTGATATATGAGCATGCATTCTGAATGGATTACATTCGTAAGTAGAGGTACCACTGTATATGTATTGATACTTGTTCCAGTCCCGTATTAATACAAAGTAATAAACACTGGTATCATATAGGTTTATTAAACTATGAAACTTAGCAGTGAAGTGAATTCAGTCTTTACATTTATGTCTTTAATATCAATAAATCTAACTTTGTGTTTTGGAATAAGAACCAACGTTGTCAGACTCCATTATTATTATCTCAATAAATAAATATTTTGAACGGTGGCAGCATAATATCTGGGTTAGTCATAGCAGCTTTCACACTTCTCTGGCCATCTGCTCCAGACACAACTGAATATGTAGCCTGGGCACACCAGAATGTGGAATAGAGACCCAGCAAGATTGCTAAAATTATACATGCTTTTGTCAGTTTGTCCTGTATGATTCCAAGAGGATTCTGGCCACAGCAAATGGTTTTTCCGTCATCTATAGATAAAATGTTTGTCTATAATACAATAAAAGAATTGGAGCACACTGGCTTCTGAACTGGCTTGAGGGAGAAGCAGGTTTATATAGTCATAGTTTTTACAGCAGTAAAGTGGCTACCAGCTAAAGAAAATCAACTAAAACCAAACTGGTCATGTTATGTAGTGGCTGGAGGGAAAAGAAACCCTGACTATAGTAGAGCTGTCTTAAATAGTAGGATTTCTTCTTCTGGTCAGAGATCCTGTCCATCGCAGCTAACTGCAGTACTGTTCTCAGCAAACGGCAGAGTGGCCATATGTTCACAGACCCCCATTTGTGGAAATTTCTACAGAGAAAAAGGTTAACAACCTATAAGACCTTTTGACAATCATGTTCACACTCCACAGAATGCTATCAGCTTTCACGAGAAGCTGCATGTATCCCATGCCTCATGTATTTTGCATTATGAAAGAAAAAGAAATAAATATCCATCCTCAGCAATATGCTGTCTTTCTGTATGTGTCTACAGCCACTGGCGGCTTCAGAATGGAAACAATTTCCTTAGGGAGCACAAATTAAAATGAAACAATGCCTGAAAATGTATTTATATTACTCATTAGACACAAGGCACAGGCAACAAGTTAAACACTGCTTGAGAAATTTCACAAAAAAGTAAACACATTGCTATTTTAGTAACATATCATAGCTCTATTATTCACTATTTGCTATTCTACTTTCCTCTCTAAATAATTGATGGTTTCCATATTAGGTTTAGTTCTAATATGTGACTTCCTAATAAAGGCAGTGAAGCATTTGCGCAGGAATAAATATTTGTAGGGTTAATACTCTTTTTACAAGGACCTGTTTAAACACAACCGGTGTAGAGAGAATAAATAGCAGATTGCATGTGACCTCAGACGTGCTTTCTGATTAAACCAAGGACCAGAACCCTGTGAGAATAGGTTTCTGTGAATCCACAGCAATTTTAATTGATTAGCTTACCTTGGAGATTGCTGCTAATCTCTGTTCCACATTTTTAAGAATGCTACTTGTTCTCTCTCCTTTTTGTTCTAAGTGGTGCTGCAGGTGTAGCATTGCTGCCAATTGTGAACTGCTTGTATTCAGTGTAGCTGCTAGAAGGATCTCTTTCATCATCATTGATGCTGTACAGCTCTGTAATATTTTAATAGTAGTCTAGTTTGCCAAATGTTTTTAAACAGATTGCTTCTGAAAATTCTATCAAGGAAATGTAAGACTAAGTGGTGCCTAGACTGCAATTATTTACAATCACAGTAAAGTACAAGGCCTCTGACAGTGAAATATGAAACATCCATTTTCTCAATATTTTTTCATGGAAAAATATCTCTAAATCATGTTTAGCTATTATACATGCCCATTAAAACTGATATTTGCATAGGTAAGTAATAGATTATCAGGGGTAAGTAAGGGATTGTAGAGGTAGTGGTGAAATTGCTGGATAGCTTAGTAACTTAGCTATCAGGCCGTGGAGATGGAGACTGGGAATTCTACCCCCTCCACTATCTCTCTTTGACAGGGACTGGACTTGAAGATCTATAGATTCCCTTCCAGCTCTCACTTCTAGAATTATTATTATATCTTTACCATTGATTGGCAGGGCTAAATTAATGTGACTAAACATCGGAGGAAAGTTGAGTTACTATGGCTGAGCTATTAGGATCTCACAGACAGGTGCACAGCAAGAAGAAATCATAAGATGGCATCAAACATCTAAGAAGCACTAAGCAAGTATACAGAGGAATCAGACAAAGATACAGCAACCTGTGACAGTTTTAAAAACTATCTCAGTGCCATAAACGGGCAACTTCAACAACTGACATTTTTGTCAGGAGAGCTGCAGGCAAAATGTAGAGTTTTCCACTAACGAAAACTGGACGAAAAAGCTTTTTCTTGTCTCTGATTCAAAATGACATCTTCTTGCTAAGGCCTCAAGCAAAGGTATGGGTAGCAATTTCTCACTATGGTGGGGAGGAATATGTAGGCTTGTTCTTTGCTCTGCATGTTGCATTTTATTGAAAGACCTCAAGGAAGGAAGTTAGAAAAACAGTGATTTGTCCAAAGCTGTTATGAGAAACATATGACAGAACAGATAACTGAAGCTCTTATCTCTCAATCCAACATCCAACAGACAACCAGTAGTAGTACCATACCTAGTGCCAATATATGACTGCACTACTGAAAATGAAAAGCTTTTAGATTGAATAAAATTATGAATAACTTTATGAATTAGTAATTTTAATTCTCATTATCCATTTTTAGCACTGCTGTAGATATTATGATTACAAGAAGAGCATGAGAGGGATTTGCAGAGGTGAAGATTAGAGAAGTAAATGAACGTATGGCTTCTTCTCTATTACCAGTCTATCGTTAGGTGTTTGCCAGCATTAGATCTGTAGCAATGTTATGAGTTAAATACCATCTGAGTTGGTAGGTGGTTGGTAGCCAATTACATATTTACGTCAGCATAAATATTAGTGGTGAATTGATGCAAATTAAGAAATCACTGAGGGCATATGCAATTTCAGTGACAAACTGTTGTACATTAAGAAGTTAGCATAGGCATGACTAATCTGTGATAACAAATGCCTATGCTAGTTTCTTCAAGGACAACTATTTGTTCCTGAAAATAACACCAATGTAATGATGTTGATATAACTATGTAATAGAATTCTGACCATTATGTTTTCGTTTGGAGTGAAACAGGATTCTGGCCCTTGATTGCTGTATACTTAATATCAATAGCAAACACTAAATAAAAAGGATAGATTCACACAATTAATGCAACGGCCTTCGTTCAGAGTTTCTTAATACCTTTACATCAGTCCAGACAATTAAAGAATTATTATCATACCTGATGTAGTGCCAAAAACTGAGCTGCTGAAAGAGAGTCAAATTTTCCAATGCACTCCACCATTTCCAAACTAGCACGGGCTAGTGTATCAATCATGTTATTATTAATTGCAACATTAATGCACTGCAGCAAAACCTCTGTTGACTGAAATAAGTATTTCTGAGTCCAGATTTGCCTCTCCTATACAGTAAAAACAAAAATTTTGCTTTAAACATTATACAGACTATAAAAGCTTTATGTAAACCTATAGATATTTTATAACTCCACGAAGGGTGGAAGATTCTCACATTTTTAATGCTTATAGAGGAGTGGGCAGTCTTCTGTGTACCTTAAAAATAAATGAAAGCATCCTACAAAGATGTGATGGATCGACAGTATTTTGAAACTCAATGTATGGCCACTGGCGCAGCCTCGTGGCGCAGTGGTTAAATGCCTGTACTGCAGGTAAAACTGTGCTCACGACCTGGGTTCAATCCCTGGTAGCAGGCTCAAGGTTCACTCAGCCTTCCATCCTTCCGAGGTCGGTAAAATGAGGACCCAGCTTGCTGGGGGGGGCAATGTGTAGCCTGCACACTGTAATTAAAATTGTAAACTGCCCAGAGACTACTTCTAGTGGTATGGGGCGGTATATAAGCAGAGCACTTTGCTTTTTGCTTTTGCTTTTGATCACACTGATAGTGTATCAGCACAACTGTTCATACAGCAGACCTTTCTACAGAATCCCCGTATGCATGGGAAGCCACATGCCTACGAAGGTGGAAGCCATATTCTGATCCCCAAAATCTTCAGCACAAAATCTTGGAATATAAACATGAGACAGAGTCCATTGTCCACTTTTACCTATGCTCAGATGACCCACTTTCTATTCTAGAAAGACTAGAGTTGTGATACATGCAAATATGAAATAGACACCTTCTTTTGAGGCTTGATATTTCTGTGAAATTGCTACACTGGAGATGATTGAACATCTCCCAGGTTTTGTAGAATAGCTACAGAGGAGTAAAAGCTAATTAGAACAAGATAATGCTAGCAGACCAAATTTTGCAAATGCATAACATAGATGACTCTTTTGTCAGTTGCTTCTCTTGATATCCAGAAATGCTGAGCAAGTTCCTCAGTTTATTTTGCTACCTCATACTAAATGGTCTGTCAGCACAGAGTACACTATAATGACACAGCTTGGAAAATCTGGTCTACATAAACCAATCTCATCTCCTCCACTCCATTTACAAATGGAGCCTAATATTCACACAAGAATGTGGGTTTTTTTGTTTGCTGGCATTTGTTTTTATACCTCAAAATGTCATTTGCCCATGAACATTTTTTTTCATTTCTCTCTGCGCCAGTGGAGATAGCAGAAGAGACACAGATAGGTGGTCTTCACAGCTTCTATCCAACTTCTCCCAAACCCCCCAAATGCAGCATCTTTCTAGATCAGTGGTTTTCAACCTGTGGGCCCCCAAATGTTCCTGGACTGAAACTCCCAGAAATCCTGGCCAGCTCAGCTAGGGATGAAGCCTTCTGGGAATGGCAGTCCAGGAACATCTAGGGACCCACAGGTTGAGAACCACTGTTCTAGATCATTTCAGAAGTATCTGGCAGACCCCCTCCTCCCCAAAAAGCAGTTCTGTGTGGTCAGTTCTCCATCTCTTGCAACCCCTCACAGCAGCAATCCTATCTAAAGTTGATGGTGGGCACAGATCCTGCTCTGATTTTCAGCTTATTTCAGAACACAGTTTCAAAGAAAGGATTACTTCAAAACCAACAAAGCATTGAGGATAAGAATAGTAAACACACCTGAACAAAAAGAACCTTTACTCTCTTTTCACTTTGATTTCCACAGCTTGTTCATATTCTGCATTGTTTTCTTTAGTTTACTAAGCGTATGTATATAATTAAAATACTAAAAGTATTCCACACGTTAAATGGGAAATTCTTCATTTTACATCTGGATTACTTTTCAGTACCTGCCTCCTTAGAAGTGACCCACAGAGTCGTGATCTGAGAAATTTCAGTACGTACTCAACATACCCTTAATTCACTTGCTTTCTTCCTGTATTGATCGAGCTGTTTTTTACTAAGTGGTAAAGGAGTGGTTGGTGTTTCAGTTTCATCACATTTTGCTTCTGCTTCTGGTGAGGGAGACTTTTCACACAGAGATTTGGCCACCTCCTACCGATCAGAAACAAACAAATACAACACTGTCGACAATTAATGAAATTTTAAAAGATCTGTCCTAAGAAGCCATGATAGGCTGAGCGTAGATACATGTGCTTCCTTTGCTCAAGTCTGGCATGCAACTACAAATGCAAAGTTAAATGTGCTGAGGTGAAGATGTGCGGTAGGACAACTGGGGCCAATCTACAAGTCAGCAGTTTGGAAAATGTAGCCACAGTGGCTGCCCTAACCTCTGCTGATTCAATTGTTCTGGGACATGCAAACTCCCTGTGACTCTTGAGTTTAATTATAGGACTGTAGCTTGTATAGTTGTGAAGCACAAAGAGGTAGTACAAAACCCAATTTCTTTAACCACATGGTCAAGCAAATGCAAGGGAGTTAATATGCCAAGGGACTAGTCATGTGAAAACGATGACCAGGGCAACATATACTTCATGCACCATTAATCAAAGCAATCACTGTTGATCTATCATATATTATAAATTCGCAGTTTCGAGCGTGCATGCTGTTAAACCTGCAGCAAAATTACCACTACCAATGATGAGATGATTCAGAAGGATTCCAGGAACACAAGGCAACATCTAGAAAATAAATAATAAAGCTGCAGCCTCTCCCAAGCAAAATAGCCTCAGGAGGAATGAGTGTCTCCAGTGGACCTAGATTGTTGAATGTAGAAGCAAATGGGAGATAAACAGGGTAGAAAGATGGAACAGGGCTCCTCAAATCCTGAGTACTATAGTGGTCCCCCACCCTTTCATGGTTCATATACTGTCCCGCTATATCATGGGAATGCAGTACCACAAAAGGGCTTGAGGGAGGGGGTGGAAGGTTTTAAAAGCCATTGGGGAAAGCATTTTAAACCTTGTGCGCCACTCCCCCACATCCCTGGGGTGCTGGGAAGTGGTGTGTGAGGTTTAAAATGCTTTCAGCAACACAGCCAAGTTCTTGTCTCCATTTCTGAAAGACTTTTTAAACCTTGTGGGCCACTCTCCCGCACCCTGGGGTGCTGGGAAGAGGTGCACAAGCTTTAAAATGCTTTCAGCAACAGAGCCAAGTGCTTGTCTCCATTGCTGAAAGTCATATTAAACACCGTGCGGTGCTTCTCCTAACTCCCCTGGGGCGCGGGGGAGCGGCCTGCAAGGTTTAAAAGACAAAATATTGTGTTGAATGATAGAGTAACTCCCTGTCTATCGCGGGGGTTAGGGACCGACCCGACCTGCATCCGCATATTGCAGATTTTCAATGATCGCGGGTCGGGTCGGTCCCTAACCCCCGCGATAGACGGTGAGTTACTCTATCATTCAACACAATATTTTTATATGTACTCCACCTATTTTAAATAGCTATATTTCCTCTCTCTTTGAAAGAAGTGCCCAAAGTGGCTAAGAAAATTAATTTTAAACAACGCAGTCATACAAACTCATAAAACAACTCCCAAAAGCTATGGAAAGGTTTAATTAAATTTTATAAAGGCCTGTAAAACATGGCATTGCACCTATCACTGACAAGATGTGTGAAGCCTGACTGAGTTGGTTTGGACAAGTCCTGCATGCCGATGAAGAAACTCTGGCTAAAACAGTCTCACTCTGGAGGTCAGTGGATCCTGACCAAGGTGATGTCCAAAACAGCACTGGACGAACACCCTTGAAAATGACATGAAGTTGTCCCAGGTTTACCCAGACCTAGCCCATGACTGTGCCAAGCAGAAGGCCAAAACAAGAATAGCGGACCCCACCACCAAATGGGATAAATGCTAAGAAAAAGAAGAAAAAGAAGAAAGGCCTGTTTACCACTGTACTTTCAGACCAATGAATATCTGAAGATAAAGGGTTCGAGCGATCAGCAAGTAAATGCAGACTTCTCCCTGTGAGATAGAGGTACTTGGCTTTGATATCAGGACAACCGATATAAAGAGTTTGTAGGCTTGTTAGCTGAGTCTGAGCATTGTGACCAATGGTGTGCCCAAGAGTTATCCAGGCCTGTTGCAATTCAGAAAATATAAAGTCAATGCTTTGGAAACTTTTCTTTAGGTGCCAACACACAGAATATCCAATGAAAGAGGTGGTAATCTAACCATTCTTTGGACCCTGAAGGTTGGTACAAATACTGATAAGTTGCCACATGCTCTTTCAAGGCAATATCCCTGAGGGGCTGGGCAAGCCTCAATACACAGATTATTATTACCTATTATTTCCTATTATGATTATCTCTCTTCAGTCTAATTTCAGACTATGGTTTGCTACTGAAACTGATCTGGTCTACACACAAAAAGACAAGGGAAGAGTAACCAAGTTCTCTCAGACACACAGTGGAGTCTGATGTCACTAGCCAAGGTATCCTCACAGATGATATCTAGGATGGGAACTGAGGATACAGTTCTTAGTAGTTCCATTTCTCTCAGGACTGCCATTTCCTGCAGACTGTCCTATTCCAGGGCACTTATGCTATGCCATTCCGCTGCACTCTATTTTGTCCCCCTATATTGTATAATAATATCAGCAATGGATGCGCAATGTTTAAGGACATTTTAAACATCATGTGCTGCTTCTCCCGACCCCCGTTAAAGGCATTGCTTAAAGGCATTTTAAACATCGGCACCGCTTCTCCAGGCGCGGGGGAGTGGCGCGTGATGGAGGCTCCAGCTGATTGGTGCTGGGGTGGGGGACAAAAACCTTTATTTCCCCACCCCAGCGCCAATCAGCTGGATCCTGGGGCTTGGGGAAGGGGAAAAAAGGTTTTAAAAACCAGGGCTTTTAAAACCCTTTTCTCCTTCCCCAAGCCCCAGGCTCCTGCTCATTGGCACAGGGGTGAGGGAGAAAAACCTTTTGTTTCCCCACCCCAGGGGCAATCAGCTGGAGCTTGGGCCATGTGGAAGGGTGAAAAAAGTTTTAAAAGCCTGCCTTCTGAACAGCTTTAAAAACCTGGCTCTTTAGGGAGGCATTTGAGGAAACCTGAAGTTTGTTTGGTGTTTTAGTGTCTGCTCTGCTGACCCGCCTCTACTAACATCAGATGTTGCCTGGTCTTTTATTTTTTGCTGTTTTTTTATTCTGTAAACTGTCTAGAGTTTTGAAAATAAATAAATAAATAAATAAATAAATAAATAAATAAATAAATAAATAAATAAATAAATATGATGCTCCTAAATTTTTCATGCCATGATTTTAGAAAAAACATGGTGTCATATACATAGGAAAACATGGTATGTCTCCTTTTTCAGACTTATTGTAAACCATGGGCAGCACAAAATTGAGTACCTAGAGTAGTAATCAAATTACACACTGCTTAATTTACAGGTATATTGAATTGATTAGTCTGTAGCTTTACAGTAAGGGCTATGTCTGCTCATTGTAGATGTTCTCATTAAACCTAAATCTTTTAGCTGGATCTCACAACCACTTTGCATTACTGGGGTTGCAGACTGGAACGTCTGCCATGGAGAAGAGAGGTAGGAAAGCTCATTTCTGCCAGCCTCGTTATACATGCCTTCATGTGGAATCTGACTCAATAAATGTTTTCATAATAAGCACTTCATGGTATTTTCTCCCAATTCTTCCACTTTCCATGAGAAAAGTAAACCAAAGGTTGTTTTTGTTGTGCACCTGAATTTCACTTAAGCACAAACCTGTTCAACAGAAGCAGCATCTGGTGTAAATCTTACAAATTCCTCAATAATCTGCTCAATTTGTTCAGCTCCAGCCTCTTTCTTTTTTTTCTCAATATTTGTAAGCACAAAAATATCCAAAATAATCTCTATGAGGCTCAATTTCATAAAAGCAAGTTTTCTCATCAATGGCATGTTAACATTTCTAGTCTGAAATATTAAAAATAACACACATGTTTAGTATTTAGCCATGCATTTAAAATCAAACTAGATGCTCTAGCTATCCCAGTGAATCACTTCAAGATTAGAAAATGGATATTGGAACAGGTGGAAAAGCCCATATGACCAGTGACTTGCTTCTCTTGCCTTTGGCACATTGCTCTGTAAAGAATAAAACAAAAGAAAGAACAAAAAGAACAACTAAGATGGAATAAGAAACAGAAATATCTGTACTGATTTTTCTGGGATACACTGATTTATTTTAAATAAATATTGGTAATATTTATGAAATGTGAAGTCTGTTGATATTCATTTGGGGGCTATCACAGCTGACTGACGCTCAGAGTCAAGGCACTGCAGTAGTAGTGGGTGCCGAAAGTGACATTGTGATGATTCTTCACATTCTCTGTATTTTTTAAAACATTCACCAGAATTGTGAGACTTCCCATCTGATTGGGAACTGTCCCTATATTTTGGACACTTTAAAAAGGGAGAGATCACACTTACTTCATTAATTGGAAGCATGTTATGAATATGTCGAAAAAGTTCCTCCATTTGTTTCACTGCTTCTTGAGCTAATTTGTATGCATCCAGGTAACAGCTCTGCTTCTCTACTGTGTCTGTTGTATGTTTAGCCAGCATCCTGTATGGCAGAACAGAGAATTTGTTGCAAAACATATATTTTGTACTGGGTGATATGATAATCCCTCCAAACTCTCTCTCTCTCTCTCTCTCTCTCTCTCTCTCTCTCTCTCTCTCTCTCTCTCTCTCTCTCTCTCTCTCTCTCTCCCTCTCCCTCTCCCTCTCCCTCTCTGTCTATTCATGCCATGAGAATTTCCATATTTCTGTTTTTTTAAACAAGGTACTCTTGTATGACTCACTGCCATCTTGATCAGATGTAGTTAACGGTTATGCAGAACCCAGTTTTCTTGCTAGTTTCATAAGGGCTCTAAAATCGCATTAATTTTTTTCTTTGGTAGATATCTGCTAAACACAAAATTGTTTCAACATTCTCTCCAGAGAGGAACTATGGGATGATATTTACATGCTGTTATTAATGCCACTGCTTTAGCTTTAATACCAGGATCCATCATGTTTTACTGGTTCCTGTTTTGTGATGGTTTTACCTGTCTGCCTTGAGGGTTAGATTTTACAATGAAAGAACTATATAACATAAAAAGTATCAGAAATCTTAAAAAGTATCAGAATAAGACAAAAGAAAAATTGAGAAAAGTCTCTTTTTATGATAGCATTAAGATGCTAATTACTTTAACTTATAGCAAAGTTTATAAAGTAAAAAGTTGGGGTTATAGGCTCATCATGAAACCTGTTTAGTCAAAGAGCAGGGCAAAACAATACAAACAGTGGGCTAAATACAACTGCAGACCAACTGGATCACCAAAGCGAACATGTTTTGACTTACTGAATTGCCATTGATTCAGCTAGTGTACTCCAGTTGGAATTAGTAACTGGCTTTAGGCAACCCCCACCCCCAAAGAAGCACCTAATCCTTTTCAACTTGACCTATTGCACTAATATTCAAAAAATATTGTGAGCTTACCTTTGAATGTCTGCACGGGCCATCAAAGCCTCAGTGCTGTGATCTTTATATCCATAAGAAAGGAAGTCCTTTTCAATGTGAATTAATTTATCATATGGCTCCAGCAGCATTGCTACTGAATTAGAAGAATGTTGATGGCCATGGATGAAATCTTTAGCAAAATCTATCTGAATATAAGCTTTCCTGTGTAGAAAGTATATTAATAGTACATGTATTTATAAAAATAATCCTTGCATGAAAATGTTACTATTCACATTTGTCTATGAGAAGTCATAATTGCATTTTAGAAAAACAGGTGAAATTTTGGCACCATTTTATAAAATTACAGCAGTCCTATCTGCATCCATTAAAATTACAGCACAGTCCTATTTGCATAAGACCTGCAACTTATTCATTATGTACTTATTTATTTGACTTTTATCCTGCCCATCTAGCCCTAGGTCTACTCTGGGCAGTTTACAACATAAAATCACAACATAACATTAACAAGAGAGTTCAATAACAAAAATACAAGCAACACAATATAACAAATTATAACCAAATAAATCAACAACAATAAACTAAAATAAAAGTAGGAAAAAAGAAGTTATTAATCAAACATATATGCTTGAGCCAGTCCATCAGAAAAGTATCCATATCTGGAATCCTCCATAAGGGTTTTGCAATCTGCCCCACAATCAGAGAAAGTACCTATTGTGAACATGTGAGCAAGAAAGTGGCAGGGGGCTCTCACTTTCACATATCCTGGTATCTTAAAATGGGTGGGTATCCAGAACAACAAAATGCTGTTGTGTCTGGTTGAAGAAACAACACAACGGCAATTGTATATATCTGTCTCTGTCTCCCCGGCTGTAAGGTCACTGGGATTTTAATGAAAGGGAGATAAAAGTACTTATAACCACCATAGAGGAGCAATTGTCCCAGCAGTGTGGGGCAATAATAGGTTGAGAGGACTAGAGAAAGTATTCAGATTAGCTGCATGGCCTGAACAAGGGGAGCAGCACAAGAATTTGTAAAGCATCTCTATAGTAGTGAGCTTGTGAGCTGCCATTATTATCTCTCAGCCCTAATTGGTCCTTGTTCCACCACATTAATTTTTCTCTTCTTAGTTGAATCAAATATACACATTAAAATAAGTACTTTAGTTTGTTAATAAATTTATCTCCTCCATCCCACTCTTTATTTACTGGAGGAATAAATAATTCCTTAATCATCAGCATTCATTAATGTCAAACGGTGGGGTACTACAGGAGTGGATGGATAGGAAGCTTCATCCACATTCGCAGGGTACCCCATACTATTAGGAAGGGGTGGTAATGGATGAGGAAAAGGTAGTCAAGGCAACAAATACTTCATTTTAGGTAAAGGGGTCGGTCCATCCATCCATCCATCCATCCATCCATCCATCCATCCATCCATCCATCCATCCATCCATCCATCCATTCATCTGTCCAGTAGGTCTGTCTCTGAGGAGTCTAATTCAAATTAGTTGAGGAAAAGAATTTATAAAAGTTAATCTTGTTTGAATCTGTAATTACCTGGCTTCAAGACGTGCAATTATAAAACCGAGTTCAGCTTCTCTGTTTGGTCTTTCCATCACTAATGGTCGCAAAATATTTATGTTTTTTTGTAGAAAATGACAAGCCTGTATACCCATGAAAAAGGAACATACAAAGACAGAGTTCTCCAGGAAAGCTATAATGAGAAATTAAAAATACAGTACTCCCTCGCATATCGTGGGACGATAGTATATGAAGGTAGGGGCTCCCCGGGCCTGTTACAGGACCCAGAGATGGCTTCCAGTCTGGGAAGCCTGTCGGAGGCCTGTTTGGTGCAGTGCCATCCTGGAGTAAGTTTTAGAGGCCCCAAAAAGCCCCTCCCAGTCTCATCCCAACCTGGAGGTAAAGGCATCAGCATAACATGGATTTTCTTTTATTGTGGGTCGGTTCAGAAATGTAACCCCCATAATAAATGGAGGAGTACTGTAGGAGGAAAAGAAGTAAGCATATGCAATGATATCCATTGAAAGTCTTAAAATTAAGAGGAAATTATTGTTTCTAGTAAAAAAAAATTGCAGCAAAATAAAATAAAATATAAATAGGAAATTATTGCAAAACTATCCTTTCAATACAGGCTAAGAAGATACAGAATTAACTCAGTGCAGGAGGCAGAGGAATTCTTGCAAAGATAGGGGACAAAGCTTAATGAGATAGAGGGGGACATGAGTAGAGAAATAGAAGAAACAAATGGGAGAAATGAGGGGTACTCAGTATCAGAAAAGGAAGGCTTACTATATCCAGAGAACAGAGAGAAGAATTAGAAGATTAACTTGAGGAATCTGATAAGGAAGAAGAAATAGATGAAAACAGGGCATAATAATGCTAAAAAAATTTTTGACTTGTAATGTGCAAGGATTTAACTCAATAAGAAAAAGAAACTAGGTTTTCCATTTTTAGATAATGAAAAGAATCAAATTGCTTGCTAGCAAGAGACACATATCAGGGAGGAAGATATAAAGTATTTTAAAAATGGAAAATTAGGTCGTTATACTTCAACATTCAAAAAGAAGAGGAGGAGAGTAGCAATATATGTGCCGAATAACCTCCCCTCAAAAGAAATAGTAAAGGATAAGGAGGGAAGATATATTGGGGTAGAACTACAAACACGGGGGGGGGGAATTATTGTTATTTCAATCTATGCCCCATCTGAAGGGAGTAGGAAGTTTTATCAAAAACATGCAAAAACTGTTCGAGCTAGATAAAGATGAACTTATTATAGTTGGAGATTGAAATGGAGTACAAAAATCCAATGACAGATAGGAAATCTGAAAAGAAAGGCAAAACAAGGAAAATTACCAAACAGTTTTTAAAATATGATGGACATACTCATACTAGAAGACTGTTGGAGGGTGAAAATGCAGAAAGCAAGGGATACAAATTCTATTCAAATAAACATAGACCACGATCAAGAATTGATATGATTTTAGTGAATAAAATTTTACAGAATGACATCCAAGTGGTGGAAATTTTGAAACACTATAACTCAGTAAGGTTCACCCTGGAGAAGAAAAAAGAATACTCATGGAGACTAAATGAGAATCTGTTAAAAGATGAAAAAACTCCTGGAATGGTTAAAAAAGTCAAAAGAATATTTCAAACAAAATATGAAAAATGAAGTAAAACTACAAACTGTATGGGAGGCAAGCAAAGTGATAATGAGAGGATTATTAATGGAAAAAACTGGGAAAATTTAGAATGAAAAATAAGAATATCAAAAATTATTAGGAAAAATCAAAGAGAAAGAAGCATACATTAAAGGAAATTTAAGAAATAGGGAACCTTGTAGAGAACTGAAAACCTCCAGAATCTTATCAATATTGACATTAGAAAAGATAGAAAAAGATATATATTTTGTAAAGCAAAAAAATCTATAACCAAGGAAACAAACCAGGAAAGTGGTTAGCCTACCATGTAAGGAAAAAAAGGGAACAAAATATGATAAGAGAAATTAAAGAGAGAGGGAAAGTATTTCAAGATCCAAAATTATAAAAGAGAAGCTAGCAAAAATAACAAAATCAAATAAAAACCAGTGTTGGAGATGTAAATTAGAAAAGGATTCACTATATCACATGTGGTGGAGCTGTAAGGTAATAAAGACGTTTTGGAGAGAAACTGACCATAGAATTAGTCAAACAGAATTAAAACCAGAAACTTATTTGTTAAATATGATAAAGGAAAAATCAAGACAGGAGGTAAAAACATGACAATATATTTTAGGTGCAGCTTGAAATCAAATAGCAAGAGAATAGAAAAGTGAGGAAGAACCATCAGTCGATGATTGTTTAGTAAAATTAAAGGAATATATCTTATGGGACAAACTGACAAAATCATTAAAGGGAGGGTCTGCAACAGAATTTGAACATCAATGGAGTGGTATAAAGAAATACAGTGGTGCCTTAAATTATGAATGCCTCTAATTGCCAAAAAAAAATTGAAATATGAAGGGAAATCCACCCAGAGAGTAATATATTCTGGGAATATGCTCTGACCAGGATGACTCACACTTCTTTACTCTCCTACCCTCCGGTAGGAGATACAGAAGTATAGCAAGCCGTACCAACAGGCTAAAAAACAGTTTTTATCCGTGGGCTGTTCAACTGTTAAATGAGACGTGACAACTCGTGATAGACTCGTGGGGCTGGCGAGTTGTGCAGCAAGCACACAGTGTGAAATCAGATTGAATGGCTTTTTAGTGGGATGGTGTTGGGGGGAGGGAGGGAGGCTCAGTCAATTTCACTGTACACTGGTTGTACAATGACAATAAAGGTTATTATTATTATTATTATTATTATTATTATTATTATTATTATTATTATTATTATTATTATTATTATTATTATTATTATTATTAATTGCAGTCTTCTGCCAAAAACAAAAACAAAAAACAAACAAAAAACCCCACAAAAAAAACTTGTGATATGAAAATATTCCTATGGGATTCCTTGAGATAGAAACATTTTGTGGATATCTTCCATTTCCAAGGTGCATTGCACCCCATTCAATTTCAAATTATGAAAATTTCTAGATCCAAAGAGTCATAGGAGACAGATTAACTTTGTAATTCGAGGCACCAATGTATTTAGAAGTAAGATGGGGAAAAGAAATTAAAATTTGAAATCAATAGAATGTTATCATAATAAGCACAATAAATAGTCTCAGTTATGTATATATGATTTATAAAGATCTATTATTTTTATTAAAAAGAAATGCAAATGTTAGGAATGGAAAAAGACTAAGAAAAGGCATTACTATATTAGCAAAGAAAATAGCAAATGAAAATTAATACAAAGAAAATTAAAGAGAAGCAAAGTTTCACCTGAAAACAGGAAATAGAGCATACTGTTATGCTATATATAATATTGTATTGACTTTTAATTTATTACTAAACTTAAAAAGAGAAAGAAAAAGCAGTTATTTGAAATATTTTCATTTAAATCTGCAGAATTCATACATCTATTTCAGAATTAACCCATCTAATGAATATACAAATTTCATTTTACCAAAGGTTTTCTGCCTTCTGGATAAGGCTTATGTAATTATAAAATAAGAGCACTAACAAATAAATTAGAGGAAAGGAAGCATATTATTTATAGGAGGCTTCTTCGCCCTATCCTTCAATTAGCAAAAGGATGCATACCATGTTGCTGAATGTATAAGTCTCTCTTTACCTCAGAATTTGGAACATTTTCATGGCATATATATACTTTTTCAAATGCTTTTGGAGCTGGATCATTTCTTGCAAAACTAAAACTTCATTTATTATCTCATAAATAATAATAAAGATATGCTGTTGGTAGGAAAAATATATACAGTACAGATGGCCTACCTAGCCCTAGATGAAAAGATTAGCGAAAAACTAAACTACATGGTTCATATTTACTACTAGAGATGGGCTTTTCGTTTTGGAAGTGGTCAGCTTCCAAAACGAAACGCAGAAGCCCAGGTGGTGTTTGGAACCGGAGGAACGCAATCAACCAATCCCTTACCTTGCGCTGGGCTTAAACTCCAACAAGAAAGAAGCCTCTGACGTGTCATCTTTCCTTCTCCCTGGCACTGGCCAATCACACAAGGAGGCGGGAAAATGCATTTCCCTGCACAGCTCCTAACTGGCCAGTGCCAGGGAGGAGGAAAAATGATGTAGGAGGCTTCTTCCTCATTGGATTTTAATCATCCGCAAGCCCAGCGCAAGGTAAGGGATTGGTTGATTGTGTTCTTCTGGTTCTGAACACCACCTGGGATCCCGCGTTTCATTCCGGAAGCTGACCACTTCTGAAACGAAAAGCCCATTTCTATTTACTATCTTATCTTTAGAGATCAATAGCTACCTTACTTACCCTTTTGGATTTTCCTTCCCTGTCTTCGCCTAGAATTGCGTCTATGAGACACAAAGTGCTATTGTACCAAAATGTTTCATTTCCTCCTATCAGTTGAGCCTTTTCAAGTAGGGCTTTGGCTTGCCCATGCTTTTTTTCCAAGTTAGCCAGTACAGCTAGAAGATAAAGGCACTGCGATACAGCGCATAGGTCATTCATTTCCTAGAAAATAAAATATTTCAATGTATTTTTTAAAGCATATTCACATTTTTTCACTATGAAGGTTTAAGTTTTACTACTACGTGGTCAGAGCCTTCCTAATGTTAACCCATTTTTTAATAATAAAAACTTGTTAAGTAAACAACAGTCTCAATAGTGTTAAGGTGAACAATGGCCTAAAGTGTGGAAACCCATAACGTATGGGTCATTAGCTATGACCTTAGTGGTGGAGGTGTGAAATATTTTGATTTACAGTATCTGGGTATTGTTGAAATGACTGCCTGATAAGTGGCAGATAGACTGTGCCTGAGGCCCCCCAACCTCTGTTGAGATTTTCAGTGCTCACATGAATGAATGGCTTCCCTGATCCCTCTCTCAAACCACCTATCTTTTCTGTCTAATATGTGTACATCCCCTATGGATGTTTTGGGATGCCTGCCTCTCCTTAGTGGCCTTCCTTTTGAATGCACCATCATGTCTGGGGGAAAGTGTACTTCTGGTTCCTTCTCTCTGTTGATATATTTATGTTAGCTAGACTTGGATGTATGGCCTATAGCCCCCAGCTTCCCTACTGGGTTTCCTATTGTCACTACCTGCATTATGCTCTGGTGCTACATCCCTGCAATGGGGCATTTGTTAGTTGAGAAGGAAACATGTTAAGGGTGTGAAGTATGGATACTTACCTGGCTTACAAATTTATATCATAACCTAGCCGGTATCAGAAGAAATAGGAAATAATTACTTTTTACCAAATTGCCTGCTTATGACCTTGTCAGCCTTATGGGGGCTCACTTGTGCAAATACTGTAGGATTTTAGCCACATTTTAACAAAAACAACCTTTGAATCACCACTGTACAACAGACTGGGTAAGCTTTTTAACAGCATGGAATATTATCATACCCTTTCTTCATGGAAGGCTGATGGAAAGATAATGAAATAAATGCTGTTCGGGATCAGAAAAAAAACTTTCAAGGTCTGCTTGAAAGAATAAATGGGTGGGCAAAATCCATTATTTCTAGGTTTCAAGGTTCCCCAGGGCTCCTTTTTTGCCATGGGAAAGCTTTGCAGAATTGGGAGTCTTTAATAGTTAACAATTCACCACTGGATTGTTGCTGGTGGTCCCAATCTCAGCAGCTGTGACCTAGTAGTGATTTTGACTATTAAAATCTCTTCACATTCCAAGGTTCCCAGGGGCTTTCCCAAAGTAAAAGGAACCCCAGAACCTGAAAGGGGGAAGGGGAAGAGGAGAGGAATCTGACAAATAGTTTAAATTAAATATTTCTAGTGCCAGATCCAGTTTATACCTGTGTAATGTTACACAACACAATTTTGCCCTTAGGGAAAAAAATACTAAATTTTAAAAACAAGTAACTCTTGAAATCTGCATCATTATTCAGATTCAAGAGTTAGTGGGATTTACTTCTGAGTAGGCATGAATAGGGTTGTCCTGCAAGCTAAATATTAAAACCAAAATCTGAATAACTATCAGATAGTTTAGTGGTTTAAGAATCTGGTTGTGGAGCCAGACACCGGAAGTTTGATTCCCCACTGTGTCTCCTTGAAGGGCTAGATTCAATGATTCATAAGGTCCCTTCCACCTCTGTATTTCTAATATGATGATGATAAATTGTTCAGAATAGGAAAATGAAAGTCAGGAAGTATAGCACAGATTTTTCCTCCTGTTGTGCTTTGCATGTTCAGTAGCCATCTGGTTCTCTAAAGGCACCGGAACCTGTCCATCAAAGCAGAGCCTGACCCTGTCTATGCAGAACTGGGGACTCTGTCAGGTCATTTTGTCTGTGTGTATTTCTGAATTAGCTACCTGAGCTGCTTCGTGTGCTTCTGAAAGCAGCAGTCTTGCTGGCTGATATAAATTCAGTTGGAGTAAGACCTCAGCCTTGTCTATCCAGAGGTAGGGGAAAGAGAGTCCGCTTAATTCTTTTTCAGTAATAGGATTTAGTTCCAAAATCTGTAAAAGATTACAGATGGCATTATTCCTCCTTTTAAAAAGTATATATATTTTGTAAGTCATGCAAAGCCTGTTAATTAGAATATACTGTAATGACTAAACATAAGACAGCAAAAAATAAAATAGGGGAGAAAAAAAAACAAGGGATGGATGGAAATTAATGTATGACATTCGTTCACCTAATCTTGTTTCTAAAAGCCACCAGGCAATTAAAGCTAGCTTTGTCACCATATTATACAGTCCAAATAAAAGCAAATTATCTTACCTTATCTTTTGCAGTTAGTTTTTGTGTATTCTGATCTACATCACCTGGTTTTGAACAACCAAGTAACTTATTTTCCTTTTGATTATCTTTTAATGCATTCTCCTTTTTAAATGCAATCTCTTGTCTAAATCTAACCAGAGAAAGAAGTTATGGGAAAGATGAATCTATTTTGCAGCCAATATTAAGGTCATGAGTTAGATAAAAATGTTTATGGTACTCACTTTGTTAGAGTTCATGAAACATTCCTTCAGCCTAGCTATATCAATGCAATTTAAATATTGTGATACTTTTATGAAAAAAAACTATCATTCTTCAAAGTGTCCAGCGTAATTATAAAGCTTATCACCGTGATTCAGCTTGCGGCACTAGAAACTGAACAATATATGCAGACTTGGGTTCTATGTTTCTCCGTTCCCCTTTCTGACACAACTGTCTAGGATACATAAAAGCAACGCAGGCCTCCAAAAAGAAGTTAAAATTCATGAATTCCAGGGTGGACTGGCTGGATTCATCTCCTCCTGAATGTAATTTGTTTTTCAAAATGGCTTATGATAATAGTTATGGTGACTCCCCATTTATTGCTTTTGACTAGTGATGGCGAACCTTTTAGAGACTGCGTGCCCAAACTGTAATTCAAAACCCACTAATTTTTTGCAAAGTGACAATACAGCAATTCAACCTGAATGCAGGTGGCTGTGAAGGAGCGATGTCAGGTGCCCACAGAAAGGGCTCTAAGTGCCAGCTTTGGCACCCGTGCCATAGGTTCACCAACACTGCTTTAGACTATGGCATCCAGTTATAAGGGATGCTTTTAAATCACAGAATAATATAAATTAACATAAAATATCATACCTCCCTTGCTCTATTTCATTAATGAATACTCCACCCACTGCCTTTTCATGATAAAAGGATGCTTGACACAGTTTTAGATTTAAGCAAGTACTGGAGAGCCTGTGAAAACAAATAACATCATCTCTTGTTATTGTCAGTCATCATCATCATCATCACCTTTTTAATTACAAAGAATACTAGAGGACTTACAAGAAAAGGTACTTTCATTCAGTTATGAATGGCTCAAGTCAAATGGCCCAAGACCACTCAAAAATGAAACTGATTTCATTCAATGTGTATTCTGGAAATAAGTGGTGAGAAAGGTAGCAGTAACAAAAGCCAGGTGATGGCAAAATGTCCATCACCACTGAAGTCAAGTTTAGGAAGAGCAGGAAATAAATTGAAAATGCTTCACAGTAAGCACAATAATAATTAAAACGTTTCTAAGCCATTAATACCAACCGGAGATGGTAGAGATCAGACAAACTTCTGCTTTCTACAACATCGCGAGCAATAATCTCAGCCAGATGAAGAACCGGAAGAGTCAAGTGTGTACATAAAATTGTCTGTAGTTCCTTAACTAAAAGGTCAAGGTAATACAAGGTCCGTGTCTAAAAATAAAGAGAAGAATAGATGGAGGACATGTTGACAGCACCTCTTTCCTGAATCCTTTTCCCTCATTCAATATTCATGCCTGGGATATGATGAGACCCAGAGAAGAATTTTTCTACTCACCCATCTTCTTGACCCTTCCCATCCTTCAAATCCACCTACAACACCACAAACCCAACCCCCTTCTATCTTTCTGAAATCAGCAGAAGTGCAAGGATAGCAGAAAAGTGGCAGGCAAAGAAGAGAGGAGTTTCTCTTCTCTTTTTCTAATGTCCTGTCATTATGACCAATACACATTAGTACAGGGATTACAGTAACTTGAGGTCTGAGAGTCCCTAACACTGCTGCACAATTTGACTGGGGCAGCTGAAGTTGTATTGGAGTCATGCGGGGGGGGGGGGGGGAGAAAGCGAAAAGCCCCATTGACTTAATTGCTTTTCAGCTTTAAGACAACTATAGTCACAGGAACAGGTTTCTAATGTTAGTGTGGCTTGAGTTTTCTTTCCTTCTGTTTTGCAGAAAAACTAAAGGGCAAGTATCACTCAGAGACATTTGTAGAGATGAAGCAGACACACACGACCCCAAAGGGAGTTGGAATTCCTTCAGACATTGTCTACTTTCCACCAAAATATTCTGTTAAAGTATTTCTCTCTGTTCAAACTCCGTCTAGTTTCCCAAATTCACACAAAGCCAAGAAATCCTAGGATCAGGCTAGAGAATATTTTTTTGCTGAGATATTCTTCCCCATGGGCAAGCTGAGCTGATGATCACATTAGAATGGCAGGAAAGAACAAGCTTCATTTGAAAGCCTGGTGCCGAATTCCTGTACCTGAGGAAAACCCATCACAAGAAGGGATTGTGCTTTTCTCTTACATTCTGGTTTGACCCTCTGCAAGGCAACTGGCTTCCCCCAGTTATTCTTGAATGGTACTCACAGGTGCTAAAATGGTTTCCCTGTTCACAGCACAGCCACTTGAGTCGTGTTTGAAGGCATCTCTAATTTCATCAGGACATTCATAGTTTGCCCATTCCTCCACACTTGCAGGTAAGACATCAGCTGGGCCTCTTCGTTTAAATTTGTCTTTAATAACCGACTGTACCTGAAAATAAGGTTTTTACTTGAACGATTTCATTATGCTGAATATTTATTTATTTATTTATTTATTTTTGCATTTATATACCACTCCCATTTCCCAAAGGAACTCTGGGCAGTTCACACAAAAAGGTTAAAAACAAACATCAAAAGACAATATAAAATGGTACTGAGCCAGAGGCGAAAACTAGACAACCATCTAAAGGAGAGAGAGGGGAAAAAAACAAGCAGTTGCCAAAGGCATCCCTGAACAGCCAGGTTTTAAGGGCTTTCCTGAAGGATGCTAATGAAGAAGCCTCGCATATCTCACCAGGTAGCTTGTTCCAAAGGGATGGACCAGCCACCGAGAAGGCCCGTTTCTGAGTTACTACTCTGTGGGCCTCCCTGGGGGTGGCTACCCGGAGAGAGAGAGAGACATTGAGGAGCGGGTGGGTCGGGCCAGCTCTAACCGTGGGGAGATACGCTGTGCCAGATAATCAGGACCCAGGCCATGAAACATAGTATTAAAAGACAACATACCTGTTTGACTTCTTTTGAGGATTTATCTTTTTTAGGAGGAGTTGTTGGTGACCTCTGATTTCCAGTGGGCTTTAGAAAAAGAAAAGGGATCTTAAAACTATTGCAATGTTTTTATTGCATAGCAGAAAACTGCTAAATGGAATACTCTGTATCATATAGGGACATTTACCTCCACATATGGAATAAATTATTTCCTCACAGGATTTAGCAAAACACTACACTATTGTATACCCCCCCCACACACATTAGGTTTATATTAATGTCCTGTATTGCTATAACCATTAACATGAGTTGTGATATGGGAGCAATAAGACAAATCTTGCCATCATAATGTACAGCAAGCAGAATTTATAACCAAACAGAAGAAATTTGGTTTTAAATAGGTTTACTTGTAGTAAATATCACTTTCTCAGTAGGACTTAATTCTGAAAGGACATACACTCTTGGGGCTGGTTTTATTATTTCCTCATAAAGAAAGAAAAGAACACTTCTTTATCTACACGAGCAAGATCTTGCTTAATTGTATATTTTAAAAAACTAAATATAAATTTTAATCACCAGGGCAAGAAGGAATGAAAGAAGAATGGCATCGCTACAGGAGCCATATTGAAGGATAGTCTTTTATTTCTCGGAGCAAAATGTGCTGTTTATATACCAGGCCTGCACAACAGGTAGACTGAGGGCTACCGGTAGCCCACGAAGGGTTCAAAAGGAGCCCGCTGGTCATTAATTTAAAACATGAGGGGATAAGTTCTCCCCCCTCCCCCCAACCCAAGAACCACCACTGCCCCAGCAAAGTTCTGGGTCTGCCAGCCCACTGTCTCAGCTGAGCGGGGCAGTTCAAGGGCCATGGCACATTGAAATCTGTTCCTTCCAGAACAGATTAATTGGTTTTCAATGCATTCCTATGGGAAACCGCTGCTCTGCTTACATTTTTTTTTACTTATGAGCATGTGCTTGGAACGGATAAAATGTGTAAGTTGAGGTTTTAGTGTAGTAACCCTCAGGCACTTTGGGCCAGAAAAAGTAGACCTTGGCCTGTTCAAAGTTGAACAGCCCTGTTATATACCATACCATAGTGCTTCAGCATACTCTGGGTGGTTTACAATTTGAGCGGTGTACTCAATTTATTGACCTTGGAAGGACACAAGGTCAGCCTTGATCTGGCTACCTGAACCCACTGGAAGTGAACTCACGTTATAAGACAGGTTTTGGCTGCAGTACTGCAGTTCAACCACTGTGCCACCAGGTACCTGACACATTGACACAACCCAAATGGCACAAGAAAGAGAATCTCAAATGTGTCACTAATGAAGATATGTTAAAAGACCACAGAAAAGCAGCAACTTTGGTTATAACATCAACAATGTGTAGAGGCAAACTGTGGCTATAGGGATCAGAATTTGTGATTCTTGCTCCATCTTACATATGATCAACGCTGATGCAACTGATATTTTTAACATTGAACACTGATTTACAGGAGTGCTAAGTACATACTTAAAGTTACTGCTTTATTCCCTATAACAGTGATGGTGAACCTTTTAGAGACCGAGTGCCCAAACTGCTATTCAAAACCCACTTATTTTTCACAAAGTGCCAATACAGCAATTTAACCTGAATACAGTGGGTTACAAATGCTTCGGGTGCTACCTTTGGGAAAGCGAAGATCAAAGAGCAGAGGTGCTACCCTTTGGGAAAGTGAGGCTCTAAGAGCAGGCTTTTGCATTTCCTGCGGTCACGGTGAGGATGCTGTGGCTGCAAAAAATTCAAAAACCTGCTCTTCGAGCCTCACTTTCCAGAAGAGTAGCACCCCATCTGCCTCTCTTCCCTGGGCAGAGAGGTGGATGGGGGTGCTAAACCATCAGGAAATCCAGGGGGGAGTGGTGGCAGCATGTGGGCTCATTCATAGTCCCAGTTTACTCTCCAGCCACACTGCTCTGGGCATCCCAAAAGCAGCGTGGCTGGAGAGGAAAGTGGAGCTACAAACGAGCCCACAAACCGCTGCCTCCCCTTTGCCCGGCTCTCTTCACTGAGCTATTTCATTGTTCTCAAAATGGCTCTGTGAAGACATCCAGGCGAAGGGGAGGCAGCGGTTCTTGGACTCATTCGTAGCCTCAGTTTACTCTCCAGCCATGCCACTCTGGGCATCCCCAAAAATGCTGCGACTATAGAATAAACTGGGGCTATGAATGAGCCCACAAACTGCTGTCTCCCCTTTGTCCATCTCTCTGCATGGAGCAGAGTGGTGTGCTTCGAGCAGAGTGTGAAGTGCTGCTGCTGTGAGGGAGTGATGTTGCATGCCTACAGAAAAGGTTCTGCATGCCACCTTTGGCACTCAAGCCATAGATTTGACAACATTGACCTATAATCTATTTTGCTGTGGATATATATGATTATATTGGGACGCATTCATGTGGTTTCAAAAATACTATAGTAGGAGTGAGAATCCTGTGGGCCTTCAGATATCATTTAATACAACTCTAACTGTTCCTAACTACTACTGTCTTTCTTGGTTCGAACTACTGAAAGTTGAAATCACTTCATCAGGACCAGCTCACTCCTCCACACTTGCAAATAAGGTTCACTTCGTCCTTTCCACTTCGACTTTCCTTTAATCAACGATTGTACATGAAAAAGAGATTCTTATTTGAAGGAACCACATTTTTCATTTACATCCAATCAAAACACTATATTATGAGAAAATATACCTGTTTGCCATCTTTTGAGGATTTATCTTTTTTAGGAGGAGTTGTTGGCGACCTCTGCTTACTAGCAGGCTTGAGGAAATAAAAAAGGAAAAACAATTGTACTGGCATTTTTTTTACTGCAAAGCAGAACAGCCCTAGATATACTTATCTATATTACCCTCCATACATTTACTTCTACATGTGAAATGATATTACTTGTCCATTGGATTTAAAATCCTGTATTACTGAGAAAGATGGAACAAACATTAACATCAGAGCATGTCTGATGTTCACTCCATTCAACATTTTTGTATATCTCCCCCAGCTTGGGAGGAACATTTCAGAGATAGATACTCAGTGGTGCTCGAACATGAGCCTCAAGTTCAGGAGGAGCTGGTAATTTTAGGGGATTGGCCTCCTGTTACGCCTGGAGAAATTACTTAATTACTTAATTAATTAATTAATTAATTAATTAAACAATAAAGAGTTGGGAAAGCCCCTGGAGCTGACTATATCTCAGCAGATTTATTACAGGCAAATTTAGACTGGTTGGCCCCAGTTTTAGCCTCTTTATTTTCTTGGATTAATTATACTACAACTTTACCTGAAGATTAGGGCATAGCTATTATAATCCCTATATATAAAAAGGGCAACAGGCAAGACCTGGCTAATTACTGCCCGATAAGCAGTTAAGTGCAATTAGTAAACTGTATGAAAGATATCTTCTTGGTAAATTATCGAATTGGTTTAAAAAGGAAAATATTCTAGCGGAAGAGCTGGCAGGTATTCGACCTGGTAGATCGACTGTTGACCAAGCTCTTATTCTTTACCATCTGGCAGACAAATATTCTTCACCTGCTTTTATTGATTTCAAATTTGCCTTTGATCTGGTGCCCAAAGATAGATTCTGGAGCAAATTTGAATCAACTTCTATTGACCGGTGCCTTCTATTGCTAATGCAGTGCCTATAAGAAAATGCTTTTCTGCGAGTTAATTACTCCAAGTCCAAGGTGACCAGAAGGGGAATTAAGCATAATTGGAATATCAATGGAAACTCTATAGAGCCGGTGACTAGCTTTTAATATCTCGGCATTATTTTCCATTCCACTGGTTCTTGGCTTCCCCATATCAGACACGTAGCAATAAACAACAAGAAAACTGCTACCTGCTTTACTTAGATTTTTTTATACCAAGGGTGGGTAACACATACCTTCTGCAATTCAGGTATTTAAAGCCAAAGTCATTGCTCAAATGACATATGGTTCCCAATTATTTGTGTACTCCAATTTGAGTCCCCTTGAGAGAGCCCAAACTAAATTGTTGAGATCCTTATTTTTGGTCCTGCCATGCATTTCTAATGTAGCTATTCGGATGGAGGCTGGCTTAATTTCTATAAGAGCCCATGCCAAAGCCCAATTATTTAATATCTGGTTAAAATTTCTTTTTCTGCCTGAGGGCTTGGCTCCATTAATTCTTTTAGATTCATTTCAATCGAGATGGAAGCCTGCTTTTGGGTTTCTAATTAAACCATGTTACCTCTCTGGGTTATAATAGTGCCAAAGCAGCTATCCAACAAAGGATTAGGGACATTGAACTTCAAGAGAACTGGGGCTCCTTAATGCATTTAAGTATTGTCAGAAATGTTTTTTCACTTCCTTCTTATTTGAACATTGTTTTTCCTCCAAAATTTAGAAAAGCATTTACTTTGGCAAGACTAAACGTGCTACCTTCTAAATTGCCAGATGGTAGATTCCAATGGGTACCTTATTGCCATTGTCTATATAGTGGTGACGTGGAAACCGTGGAGCATGTGCTCCTCTATTGCGGATTTCATAGGGACCTACGTAAAGATATTTTGCATCCAATTCTCCAAAAGTTTCTGGGGAGATCTACGGAATTTTATACTCACTATTTACTTGCCGACAGGGTCATGTATATTACAATGGCAGTGGCCAAATTTTGTGCGGTAGCTATGGCTTGCTGTAAGATGCTGTCCGTATCCGAACCCTAAATTCCCAGAGCCTTTGTAGCTCATGGTTTAATATTTGTTATTTTAATTATATATATATATATATATATATATATATATATATATATATATATATATATATATATATATATATATATATATATATATATATATATATATATATATATATATATATATATATATATAAATTGTTATATATAAGAATATTATTCTTTGTATTCCTGTTTTTATCAATTTTTAAATATTTAGCATATCCAGTTAATTAGTATATCTGTCTATAAATTTTATTCTTACGTGGTTTACATGGTTACTAATTTTGACTGGACCTTGCCACTAATATGTATTATTTGTATTACCCCTGATTTTAGATTGCATATGTAGTACTTTGGCCTAAGACCGTAAATAAAATGATGATGATGGTGGTGGTGGTGGTGGTGATGATGATGATGATGATGATGATGATGATGCATGTGAGAACATAAATAATTTCCATGTTTGAACAGAATAACTGTTCACTTAACACAAGGGAATATCTTACTTGTTTTGCATCTTTTTTCCCTTTCATTTTGGTAGTAGACAGCTGAGGTGGTGATACCTTGGCCACTGCTTTTAAAGCAGATCCTGCTGATGTCAGTGACATCTGGGGAAAATAATTACATTTATTTTAGAATCAACAAAAGATACACTTATATTGCTAGATTACTTATATATTTACTTTTACAAAGAGAAAATTTTTCAAAGATACAGGTTAATAGTTTAGCTCTCGTTACCTGGCAGAAGCCTGCAAAAGGAAAGATTTCTGATCCTGGCACCTTGTGCAGCAACCTATTGAACTATGTGGAATGGGGCAAATACCACAGGAAGGAGGAGAGAGTGCATTTCATTTCGGTTATCCCTTATCCTCATTAAAGAATATGTGTCATCCTGCATGTGTGAAAATGTCTATGCAATGAACTTTCCCCATTAAACTAAAGCAGTTATGCAGTAATTGTCATGCGCCAAATTCATAACATTCAATCTCCACCCCTTAGGAACAATTACTGTATATACTCGAATATAAGCCTAGTTTTTCAGCCCTAATTTTGGGCTGAAAAAAAGGGGCCCTCAACTTATATGTGGGTCAATACTTTTAGCAACCGAGGCAAGTGCTTGGTCAGTGGCTAAAAGTCATTTTAAACATCGTGTGCCACTTCTCATGAGTCCCCTCTGCATCAGAGGGGAGCGGTGCGGGGTGGTTAAAATGACTTTTAGCCACTGACCCAAGCACTTGCATCAGTGGCTAAAAGTCATTTTAAACATCACACACCGCTCCCCCAGCTCACAAAGGAGGAGCTGCCAGGCCCTGCTGCATTTCCCACCATAGACTTATACTCGAGTCAATACGTTTCCCCAGTTTTGGGGGGTTAAATTACGGGCCTCGACTTATACTCGGGTCGACTTATACTCGAGTATATATGGTAACTTATCATTACCCGCGGGACATTTGTCAGTGGCTAAAATGATTACTAGGACTGAACATAGGTTGATGGCCAAGGATGCAAAAAGATATAAATAATTATTGCAAATCTCGCCCTATATTTCAGATGATTAAAAAGAAACCAGGAAAAGGAGCATCTTTAATTCATTTACCTATTATTGACAAAGCTTTCAAATGAATTAGTTTAGATATTGTAGGTCCTCTTCCTAAGTCATCCGGAGGACATACTCACATTTTAGTAATAATAATTATGCCACCAGATACCCAGAAGCTATTCCTTTATGCTCAACTTCATCCAAAATGTTGGCACGAGAATTATTACAATTCCTTTTGTAGGATGGGATTTCCTAAAGTAGTCAGGGATCTAATTTTATGAGTCAAACCTTCAAAGAAATGTGGGAATTATTACATGCGCATCCGCTCAAAACGACAGTCTATCCTTCTCCAACAGATAGCCTGGTAGAGAGGTTTAATAAAATATTGAAGATGCTGCTGAAAAGAATAGTGGGTGAAAATTATAAGAACTGGCATTTATTTATAGCACCCTTGATGTTTGCCATTAGGAAAGTCCCTCAAGCTTCAACTGGATTTTCACCATTTGAATTATTATATGGAAATTCTAATATTGTAAAATGTTCCTAGTTTGAGGGATTTACTCATACGTCACCTGTTTAAGACAGTTTGAGGGATTATATAAACATGATTGCTTCCCTAGCTCTATCACATACAGTACTTCAGTCTAAACCAGAAGTATTATGTGTAGCTTTCGAAACATGAAGTTTCATTATGTCTGAACAGTCAAATATTGTATAGCTTTTTGGAACAGGATTCATGTTCATCTACAATGACACTGTAACTTTTTTATATGATCTATGGAATTACTGAAATGCACACTAGGAATTTAAGGAACAGTCAGTAGGCTATCTGATACAGTGGCACAGTCCAGTATGCCCAACCCTCTGACAAACACATTTCTCTTCTTACCTGCCACATGTGCATCACAAAAGCATATGCCATCAAACAGTGCTGTTCATGAGAAGGAGAACCATGGCCAGAAATGACTGCCATTATAGTATGAGCTCTGCATAACGCTTCCAACTGTTTGATACTCCTTAAGTCTCTGACAGAAATTTGGTCTCTTGAATCTACCGTCAGCAATAAATAGAAATGCATATGAAAAGATTTTTTTTAAAATCAAAAAGCTAGCCATCAATGTCATTCAAATGGCAATCTGTAAAATACTGAAGTAAATATTGTTGACATATGAAACATGATGTGAAGCTTTTGTAATAGGAAGCATTTTTGTTCTGTTTTCATGCTGTATATATTTGGTTTGCAAATCTATCTTTGAAGAAAAAAGAAAAACAATCGATAGTGCTTTTGTTTACTATTTTTCTTCATATTAATAAGCAACAAACTCAACTATAATGAAACCTTGATGCAGTTGCCTCTAACATTAAATATAAAGAAGCATTGTTTTTAAGGATGGAAATATACTAAGGATGGAAATATTCTGTTAAGAAGGATATTAAAGAAGTTCTAAAATATATTAGTTCCACACAATTAACAGAATGTTCTAGGAAGACCATTAAAACAATAGGATTAAGACCATTATTTAAATGTTTACCTTCTTCATCAGGGCTTTTCCGGAGAGGTTTGAGGTATAGCAATATATGTATTGCCCAGTCCAGGTGTTTAATAGCTTCACTTAGAGGAAACTGGTTGCAATACAGCCATTCAGCAAACCCTAACAGATTATCAACTTTCTTTAATTCAAATTCTTTTTGCTGTGTAAAAATAATGATGCATTATTAAGGTAGTAGCTCTCATAAAGATTCACCGGTCTCTTCAAGAGCCTAAAAGCATGTTTAAATATACCAGCATGGAATGATTGCAGTCAAATTCTTCTGTTATGTGACAGCAAATTGAAACTAACATATAGCAACCCTAATAGGACTTTCAAGGTAAATGAGATATTTATGGATGGCTTCACCACTCCCACTCCTTTGTTGAGCTTCCATGGCTGCTCAGGGATTCAAACTCAGGCCACCTCCTACTCCATCCCTCTATCCCAGTGGTTCTCAACCTGTGGGTCCCCAGATGTTCTTGGACTACAACTCCCAGAAGCCTCCACCACTCACTGTGCTGGAAAGCGTTTCTGGGAGTTGCAGTCCAGGAACATCTGGGGACCCACTGGTTGAGAACCATTGCTCTATCCACTAGACCCCAATGAGTATGCAGCAAACCTCTAATCCAGGTTCATACTTGTTACAAAAACAAATGAAACTAAAGCAACACTTTATCAGCTCATCTAACAAATGGAACCCATTATTGAAATAAAACTTCAAACATTTACTTCTTTTTCATCACTCAAAACTTTGAAAAATGTAGAAATTAAAACTGAAACTAAAACAATGGAAGTAACGGTATGAGATGAATGTTTCAACAAGGAGAGAAACTACAGCAAAACCTATAAGTATCCGGAATAACACAAATCAGTTTGAGTATCTTTAAGGCTGCAAATTAGACAATGGTACACATTTGTATGTTTTAGAGAGACCATGGATTATGAGACTATATAAACTCCATTTACCCAACAAGTACAGAATGTACAATAAATCCCTTTCCACTGACATCAGTAGGAGAAGAAACAAGAAAAGAATCTCTAAATATTGTAAGCCGCCCAGAGACCTTTCGGTAGTGGGCGGCATATAAGTTGAATGAATGAATGAATGAATGAATGAATGAATAAATAAATAAATAAATAAATAAATAAATGGAGACGGACGGATCCTCTCAAGTAAATTCTTATCCCACATTGAGGTAGTTTTTAAAACATAGGCTTTCACACTAATAATAACAATGTAACGATTTATACCATTATTTGGATGTTTCAGATACAGACCTGTAAAATATCAATCGCATTTTGGTAGCAGGATAACTGTCCCACAAGGTCTGGTGACACAGATGCTAGACGGTGCCACATATGTGACAAGCAGTCCTCGCTTTCATCTTTGAATTTCTGAATTTCCATTATATAGTTACGTCCAAGTCTTGCCTTCACCATCACCATGTGTTTAAAAATAGGGCTATGAAAGGAATTTCACATTATCAATGCTCATGAGTAATTTATTATTATCTAGTACCTTACCGAGTCATTACCCATGTGATGGGGCCCCACATATATTGAAGGGATTTGCCTTCCTATAGATCAGGGCTGCCCAACACGTCGACCGCGGGCGACAAGTCGACCGCGGCGCCATTGGAGGCCACCCGCCAGGTCCCTGCCAGCCTCGGCATCTTCCCCACATTGCGCACTGGCAGGGCACCCGCTGGGTCCCTGCCGGCCTCCCAGTGCTCCTCGAGGTGTCGGGAGAGTTCCCCCGCTCGTACACTGGTGACACTCGCAGGAGCCGCCAGGTTCTCCTGGGCCACGTGCCTCATCCCGGCTGGCCTCGTCCTCGGCTCTCCGCCGAGCTGGGAGGGGCGGCTGGCGGCAGGGGCGACCAACACCAGGAGTGGGGAGGAGGCGGAGCAGGAGGGGGATTACCGTCACTGCCTAACTCCGCCTACCCTGCACCTCCTCAGTCTCCGGCGGCTGGGGCCCGGCCTGGCTCATGGCCCCCAGGAGTCGTTGCTGGCTGGTGACATCTCCGCACCCTGGGGGGGGGCTCCTGCTATGCCCCTGAGCCTCGTGGCTCCTGGGGCTGAGGCGGCAGTAGCAGGCGCCGCCAGCATAGAACACCTTTGGGAGGTGGGCGGGTGGGTGGGCGGGAAGTGCCAGAGACTTGGGGTAAAGGCAGCGGCGGTGGTAGCCTGGCCAACAAGCCAGCCAGCTGGGTGGATGAAGCAGGAAACTCTGAGAGGAGGCTTCCTCCTCCTCCTCCTTTTCCTCCAGTTCCGCCCTCCGCCCACCCCTCCTTCCGATACCAACAAGGCCGGAGCAGCAGGGCCAGGCAGAGGCAGCTGGAGCCAGCAGACAGGGAGCTCTGGGCTGCGTATCAGCCCCGTTAGCCTCCTCATGGCCGCCACCGCTCCTCCTTGTCTGTGGGTGTGCGTGGGGGGGAGCATTTGTGTGTGTGTGTGTGTGTGCGCGCACACACGGAAGTACGTGCGCAGAGCATGGGGAGCGCCAGTGACCTGGGGGACGCAACAGCGGTGAGGATTGGGTGCGTGCACACACGCGCGCACACATGCAAATATTTCACAAAGGAGCCCGCCGGGACATGCGGGGGGGGGAGGAGCCTGCGGCGTGTTCGAAGTTCGGCAGCCCTGCTATAGATGATACATGCTACATGTATACAGTAATACCTTGGATAACGAATGCCCCTGATAACAAATTTTTCAGATGACAAATGGAAATTTCCGGGTATAGGGCTGCCTCAGATAATGAATGTTCCCTATGGGTTGCCTCGGATAGTGAATGTTTTATCATGCCTTTAAGAAAAGCGTATCCAGGATGTATTGCAGTCCCCATGGTTTGTAGAGGAGTGGGAGGAGTTAGAGAGGTGTTTTTTTCATGGTATTTAGGAGCCATTCAGGACATGTTTTGTGGAGGGATTTGAACCTTTTGAACTTTGAAAGGTAGGAAGCTGAGGTTTCCTTGCTTTTTCCTGTCCGTTTCCATTCCTTTCTATTTTATAATGGAGTGCTGAGCTGAGGAAGGTTTGCACATGAGGGTCCTGGCTTTTTTCTGTTTGTATTCCTTTCAAGTTTGTGTGCTGAGATGAGCTGGGGTTTGCAGAGGAGGTGCTGGCTTGCTTCTGTTTGCATTCCTTTCCATTCTGAGTGCTGAGCTGAGCTGAGGTTTGCACACAAGGGTCCTAGCTTTTTTTCTGTTTGCATTCCTTTCAAGTTTAAAACAAGTGCTGAGCTGAGCTGGGGTTTGCAGATGAAGGTGCTGGCTTTTTTCTCTGTGCTTGGCGGGAACAACTGGGTGCTTTTTTTTTGGAGCTTGGTTTTATTATCTTTGAACTGCTTTCCTTTGCATTTTCGGCAAGAAAAGGCTGGGGTAGTCTTGCTGGTTGCTTTTGTCCATGCTTGCATTGCACTGCAGGGGGTGTGTTCTGGGGGGTTGTTTCAGCACTGAAAGCCTTTAAAGTGCACTTTTTATAGGGTCTGGAACTATCCCCCCTTCCAGCTTTTTTGCCTTTTTTGTACCTCTGGAATGGATTAATTGGTTTCCCATTCATTTCACTGAGAAACCACATTTCAGATAGCATTTTTTCTGATAACGAATTTCCTCTGGGGACCAATTAAATTCATTATCAGAGGTACCACTGCATTGGTGTAACATGTTCATCAATGAAACCAAACAGGTTTTATATAAAGTTAAAGTGCCGTGAGTAATTGCCATGCCAAATTTGAAACTTTTTTAAAATACTGTATTTTAACATCTATACAACACTATTCCCCCCAAAAAATCATGACACTAAAATTAGGGAGGTTGTATATATGGAAGTAAGCTTTTTCTGAGGTTGAGGTGGGGTAGGGGAGAAGCCAAACTGACCTTGCGGTTTCCCTTCCTTCCAGTGGCTATTTCCAGTCAGTTTGCGTTCTCCTCCACACCCCCACCCATCTACCCACCTACTCCACTCTTTCCCCCTTCCTCAACAAAGGCCTTTCCAAAATGTCTCTCTGCTTTGTTTTTTGTTTGTTTGTTTTTGCAGAAATCTGAGCCGTCTTCATCTTTTATGTGGGAAAAGCTTGAGGATTGAGGAGACCATAAGAAGTGCCCTCCCTTCTCCAATTTCTGAAAAAAGATGGCTCATATTTCTGCAAAACCAAACAAACAAACAAAACAAAGTGGAGAGGCATTTGGAAAGGCCTTCACTAAGGAAGAGGGAAACAGCAGTGTGTGCCTCTCTCTGTATAGGAGAACCCAAACTGGAAGGGAAACCAGAACAGGGCAGGGACTCTGCTCAGCTCATTCACTGGTGTCAAGTTTGAATTCTCTCCCCCCCCCTTTACCTTCCTTTCCACCAGGATTTGTTCAAATTTGGGGTTCAAAAAGTGTGTGGGGGGTATTGTATACAGTGGGGTCTTATAGATAGAGAAATATGGTCATTTGTTTTTGTTAATTGTTATAATGCTGGAAGATATAATTTGTTGTTATTACATTAAAAAGCATCTTGTTTCATTTTTATTACTGTTATTTTTTTAAATTGGGATTGATAAGAAAATGACACAAAACTTGAAAAAATACCACTCAAAACTTTTAAAAAAATTCCTTCAAAAGCAGTTAAAATAATATGGAGGAAAATATTTGTGTAGTTAAAATATTTTTACCCCACTATATCAATGAAAGGATTCAAGGCTGCTTAAATCATTAAATTATTGAATACATTATTCAAATATTAAAGAAGAAGTAAGTATACATTATATTAAAAATGTTATATAAAAGCACTATTAAAATAATGTTAAACAAACCTAATAGCCATTATTTGTCTTACTCAATCACACAAACATAGAGTTGGTCCCATTCAACGTTACTCTTTAAATATAAGTTCCTTATAACTATACTACCAATAAACTGCATCTCCCATTATGAACCTGCTCGGGTATTAAGATCATCATGACAGGCTTTCTCTTGGTACCATCACCTTCACAGATAAGTTTGATGAGGACATAGGACAGGCCTTCTTGTCCGCTATGCCCAGAATTCAGCACTTCCTCCTTTAGGAGGCCAGGCTGGCCTTATCTTTGCTGTCTTTTCCCAAAGACCTTTCTCTTCAGAAAGTTTTCCCTCAGTGACTGGTTGCCTGAGTGGGATTTTTAAATGGATTGCTGTGCCTTACTATTTTCAATGTGTTTGTGGTATTGCTTTTTTTAAAACTTACTGTCTCTGTTTGCTCCTTTTTAGTATTTGTATACTTACTGATTTTAACTTTAAATATTGCATTTTAATGATGCAAGCCACTTTAAATGATGTAAGCTGCCTTGAATCCTTTTTAAGGAGAAATGTAGGGCAAAAATATTTGAAACAAATAAACTCATTACAGGTTAACTTATTAATGCTATACTCGGTGCTGAGAATCTGAAATACACAACATTCTACACTGAAGTAAAATGATTAGAACAATCCAAACTACTTACAGCCTGTGTTTAGTTCTAGGGAGAATCTGAACAGCATCATCTAACACTTTGAGGCCTGCCTCCCAATCGTTTTTATCAGCATACACTTGAAATAGCAGTACATACAAGAATGTCCTTAAAGTCAAATCTTCATCAGCCCCTTTGAAATAGATATAAAAATATTATATGTAAGTAATCAATGTGCTCATATCATATAAACAAACAAACAACAGAACCCATACCATCAAATATGAAACTTTACCTGGGTAAAAAGATGCACTGGATGAACTGCTGCTTTGAAAGTCTACTGCAGGCCACTGATGCAAATGTAACATTTCATCTACTTCCTGAATAAGGAGGTGCAGGGTGGGAATGGATGGAGGGAAAGAACATTTTAATGGTAATTAGTGAAGCTTTGACAGTATGAATGTCTCTGAAGTGGAGATGGGCAAAAATTCATCTCAGCACAACCACAGGTGCCACACATCCCCTCCCCACAACCTCGGCTGGCTGGCCCACACACCTTTTGTCATATGCTGCCCAGGTCCTCCTTCTCAATGGCACTCCAGTCCAGGCAGGAGCTTCAGCTGCCCTTCCCCACCTCTTCCTGTATTCAATCACTCAAATGAGGAGGTAGGATGGGGATTCTCTCGCTGTAGCCACTGAGTGGCCAGCTAGTGAAGGAGATGGGGAAGGGCAGCTCAAGCTCCTACCTAGACTGGAGCACCACCATAGAAGGTGGGGCCCGGAGGCGCCTGGTGAAAGGGGAGTGGGACAGCTACTAGGGAGGGACGTGCCATGTAGTCTAATTCATATGAAGTGGCATGAATTAATTATCTACTCCTCTACTTTGAAGAGGTAAGAATTACTCAGAACAAGTGGAATAGGGAGGGGAAGGAAAAAGTAATGGTTTGTAGGCTATAGAGATAAGAAACCAGAGAAACGGAGATCTCTGTTCATTTATTTTTTAAAATTGTATCATCCCAGCAAGCACAGGTTTTCTTGGTTAACTTCACAAATTTATATGCATTAAGCAGCCAGTGTTGCATATTTGGTTTCTACCACATGTCTTGGAATAAATGTTGTTGGCTATAAATGATGGTACTTCTATTTATTACCTGCTTATTTTTAGCTTCTGAGGCTTTAATGATGCTCTTGAGAAGGACTTCAGTGGGGATTTTAAGCTGTTGCCTGTCTGCTGAAGAACCAATGAAAGGTAAACATGCATTCCAGAAGTGTCTAGTTGCTATCATGGCAAGAGCAACATTCCCAGCTTCTCCTGCATATCTACAAGGGTGAAAAACACACACACACACACACACACACATAGGATGAACTATGTATCTGGTGGAGTTGAATATACTATATACCAGCAATAAGTCACAAGCAGAACAGGCCCACTGAAGCAGCAATTTAGTATGTTGCCTGCTGTGACTTACTCTTGGATTTCAGCTAATATTTGCAGATAAATCAATACATTATCCTTGGGGTATCCCTGTAAGAATCAAAGTTTACATTTCCTATACAGTATGCACATGTTCATCTCATTAAAGATTAATTTTGAGTAAATATCTAGGGGAGTCAATGGAAAATACTTATTTCCATTCTCAAATACTCATTTTTCAACTACAAAATAATATAAGTGCTATTATGAATATTGAACAGTCAATATCTTAAAGATTTTCTATCGGAACATTTAAAAAACCCACCATGATCATAACTACATGCTCCTACGAATCTACATGTTCGACATTTCCCCAACCATTCAATATACTGCTGATATTCTATGGTATATTACACATGTTTAAAATTATTTTTATTATTTCAGAAGTTAACAAAAATGTCAATTTAATAAAATGTTGCTCTTCTTTCATTAACTGTTTTGGTTCTTTCGGCATAACTGCATTTTCATGCAAAAAGTGGCATGTGCTTTCCTCTGTTTTGTATGAAAATGCAGTTAGCATAACAAATAAAGAAAGAAAACATGAGATACACAATTCTAACTGCCTATTACAATGTGGGACAGAATTCTTAAGTTCTGTGATTTATGGATGCCAGATAAGCTGGTGAAAATTGTAAAGGTTTCACATACATATTCATTCTAGTTACAGTATACCACTAAGTAGCTATACCAGGCCACTCTTTCACAGCAAAAGCACAAGTTCAGCATAACTTGTAATCAGTTTTCATCATTTCTTTACATTTCTAATACAGATGATCCTAAGGCCTTCATTATAGCTTCTGAGGCATTATATACCATCTGGTCAAAGCAGCTGTCCCTTAGGTTAATACAATGTGCAGAAAAAATAATGCTATGTATCCAGATGTTTTCCCAAATGTCAGCACTTGCATGGATGACCTACATCTTGCTCCCAATATATCACAATTTCTCCTTTTGCCCTGTGTTATAGTAATATTCCAACAGTACCTCACATATTTTTTACACTAAATCTTTCTTACCAACAGATGCTACCAATTTCCAGTTCTTCCCTTAGAACAGAAATACTATCTTTATACCTTCTAATATTTTGTGTGCAAGGCATTTGATCACAAAACTTTAAAGCTAATTACATGTATCTCTCTCTATATGTTTTTCTAATAAATCCAGTGGAATTACATTTCTCCCCCCAAAATTTTTTTTACTTTTAGTTCATAGGAGTAACATCTAAATAAATGATTTCAGGCATTTATTTAAATAGAGCTCAACCAACCTTTTAAATCAATTCCATGCTGTGCACACAACTCTCCCCCCCCCGCCACCCCGCTTGTTCTGTCATGGCCCAAACAAAAACAGTCGGGATGGATACATAAGGAAAAGTTCCCTCTGTGTGTGGGGGGGGGAGCATGGACACATACTTGGGCATGTGCCTAAAAAGGCCCCATTGCTGGGCATGCGGTCCAATTGCCAACAAGCTGTGGACTGGTGCCGGTCCATAGACTCATGGATGGGGGCCCTTGCTTTATATAATTCAGTTTTCTGTTAACATTACACCAGAGCAGTTCCTAATACCTACTCTTTTCTTTTGGTGGCGTTACATAAATTTTAATTACATGACTGCGGGAGTCCAGTTGAAGAATTATGCTGATTTAAGTTCATCAGTACAAATTTCAGTGGTAAGTTGCTGCTAGGTAAGATGTATCGATTTGTTTGTTGGGTACCAAGTACAATGACTGGTGCTCAACACCAAAGTCAACCACTGACTTCTTAATTAGTGGCAATTCACCACTGAGATTAACATCAATAGACTTCCAGTGATGTGAATAAGATGTAAAATTCTGTCAACACATGATAAAGTATTCTTTAAAAGTAGCAAGTAATGTTTCTTCTGTTTGCATTTTGCCATTTTGAAATGTTTTACATAGTAAAATAGTGATAGACAGAAAGCTTCATATTCACTGCTCAAGTGCATTTTAGTTCAGAGTAGATCTATGACAACTAAATAGGTCAGTCATCAGCTAGACTCTAGCTGTCACTCACAACTGCTCCATTTTTACTGCTGAGCTCACAGATGGGATCCACTTTCTCTCTATGCAGAAAGGAGGGAACATACAGAGTGGGAGCACATTATAACTAGGAGATCCCAAATGCTTCTTCCTGGGTTTAACAATGGAATATTCCTAGGCACTGGCAACAACCCAAGATAAAAGGGATCTGTGTTTTCGGGGAGGGAGGAGGTTAAACTGCAGTTCCCCCCATTCACTCTGGCAATGCTAATGACAACCAATATTTTCCATTACATGTTCATCAACAGAGTCTGTGTACAGCCTAGAGAGATGCTTGAGTGCTCTGGATGGCTGGATTAATCCTAACAAGCTGAATCTGAGTCAATAGTTCACCACCACATCCGGAGTAGCATATGTATTATGTTCCCTTTTCAAAGAAACGTTCAAATGGCTTCACGGCTTTATATGCAACAATTTAGAGACTACAACATACCTTGCACTTTCAACAAAACATTTTGATGCCACTGTACGCAGATGTTTTTTGCCAGCCAGATTTTCCATCATACTCTTCCCTTGCGTACAAGCAGCAATACTTAACATTTCTTGTCTAGCTGTGTAATCATTCCTGCATAAAAAGGTCAAACACATTGCCAGTTGCACATAGGGTATTCCAGATCAATAGTGTTACTTTCTATCAACCTTTACCGGGGCACAGTTTGCAAAGAATATTGCTGTCCCCCCTTACCTGTGGTATCATCTGTAAATCACACTTACTGAACTTGAAGAAGTCTTAAACACCATAATAACAAACACTACAGTTTGCTCTGAAAATAATAACACAATGTGCCTTTCATATAATAATAAATAGGCCTTATTTTTCCAGTTGTGTCCCACTTACTTGCTCCTGGCATAATGTGTAAGGCTTTGCACAGGGCAGGGTTCACCCCAAAGACTTTGGAATTCACTCCTTAGTAGAGATGGGCACGAATCAAAAAAATGGTGTTTCGTTTGTCGTTTGTCGTTTAGGGGGTCCGTTTCGGTTCGTTTCCATTCGTGAATTTTTGCAAAAAAATTGTTTTTGTTTTTGTTTGTTTCGTTACCGTTTTGTTACCATTTATTTCAATTTTTTGTGATTTTTTTTTAGCCTTTAAAGCAGTTCAATGTATTGCCGTAACAAAAATGAAACGGATGACAAAATTTCGGGTGTTTCTGTTCATTTCGTTTCATTTTAGAGAAAAAAATTGTTTGTCGTTTCGTTGCATAACGAAACGAAAAAACGAAAACGGACACGAAAAATTGTTCGTTTCATGCCCATCTCTACTCCTTAGAATTGGGGCTGCATTGCAGGCAGCCGCCCAAGGGCTTTCCCACAAAAAGATAAACAGAGTGGGGAGATGAAAATTCAAAACTTACAGGGCATACATTCAAAAACCCATCAGCAATACAGTAGCATTGGTTCTCTTTTAGTTTTGCCCACAGGCACTGTCCTACAGCTTTAGATAATTGGACACAGCATAATGCATTGGGCCAGTGCCTGAGCAAAAAGATCACCATGGGGTCACCACCTAGAACTGGAGGATCACATCCTCATTACCTGGCTTGGGGCTAGGAGCAAGCACTGGGACTATCTGCTACCAGAGCTGTGGAAGCTACTGAAATGATCGGGCCCCCACATACATTACTAATACATCTGGGGGGAAACAATATTCCATCCACTTCAGGTGATTCACGATTCCTACCCATGCATGACCATATTCTGGTCTCAATTGCTGCAGACGTGATGTTGGCAAGGGGCGAGACATCCAGGAAAAGTCTAAATGCATACCTGATAAGTGTCCTGTTTTGGCCGGGACACTACCGTTTTTCAGCCATTTCCCCCGCCGTCTTCCTGGAACACTTATTTTCCCAGAAATGTCCTGGGTGGCAGCGGTTGACAGGGAGGCTTTTTGCTGAAATAACCGTGAGCTGCCGAGCAGGGAAAGTGGTGCCTGTGAAGCTGACCCGGGTTTGGCTGGGGACTGGGTAGAGAGGGGATGAGATGGTGCGGCTGCAGCTCGGCGGGGTAGGAGGGGCAAACTGAGCTGTGTGTGTGTGTGCGTGCGTGCGTGCATGCATGTGCATGCGTGTGGGCATGCATGCCAGCATTTGTGTTTGTGTTTGCGCACGTGTGCCATTATATCTCTCTCCTCCTGTCCTGGCCAGCACTTGAGAGCTATGCTGAATAGTAAAACACGAACTAGACAAAGCCATGGGGCGCTTGGTAACAAGTTGGGGAGGACTTTGGATGAAACACTCGACTATTACTTTTCAGGCCAGGAGATATACTGTGCTGATGGGGTGCACTTATTGGAGCTGGGTAACAAAAAGTGGGCAGCGAATGTTGGGGAGGCCACAGGTGATTGGTTGCAGCCTGCAATGTTCTGGTGGGAACTGAACATACATTGGCTCTGGTGGTGGTTTTATAGGCATTGGGACAGATCTAAGCAGATAAAGTAGCAGGTGAGAACCTGCATGTACTGAAGAACAGCTGACGAGGACACATCATACGGAAAGAGCCATGGGCTGAATCACGAGGGGACCGCAAAAGGCCCCCAGCAATGATTTATGGCATGGGCCACCAATTGTGTTTGTTCCTCCTGGGGGGGGGTGTCCTACAACTGCAAAATGGACATGGGAGACTGATGGGGTCAATAAACCAGGGGGTCCTAAAACTGTCAAAATTGTTACTTTGATGCGCTGGATCCGACCCAATGACTTATGGCAGACGGGCTCCTTGATGTGCTGGATCTGACCCAATGACTCAGCCAGAGTACTGCTTGTTGTAATCAATAAAAGTTGTGGCCTACAGATTGCCCAGTATAATGGTGATGTCGTGTTTTTCCTTTTACACATTCGGGGCGAAAAATGTTTATCTGTAGGCAACAGCCACAATTTCCTAACATGCTTTGGACAAGATCATTTCAAGAGCTTGCATGCTCCCTCTTCCTGTCTTCCCCCTTGTTATGCAGCCCTGTCTCCTGCTCTTTCGTGGTTGGCTTTACCTAATGATGCAATGTTACTGGCGTTGGCCTAGTTAACAAATAATCAACTTTGCCTTTATAGTTAGTGCTTGAAGGGGATACACAAATTCTGCTTACTAAGCAATTCTGGATTAATGCCATCTATCCAAAATATCTTTTCTCTCTCTCCCCCACCCAAGAAAATCCCACACCCTCATAAATGGTGGGGAAATTCACAGAAGTTACTTGTACATATTCGTTTCTTAGCTGATCCATCTTGTTCTGTGTCATCAAGTCAGAACTTATAGCAAACCAAATTGGGCTTTTAAGGTAATCAAGATATTTAAGGAGTGGTTTTATTAGTTCCACATCCCCAGTGAGATTCCATGGGTGAGTGGGGATTTGACTCAGGCCTTCTAACCTGTCATTTTATCCACTACGTCATGCTGGGTATCCCAAGTCATCTCAAAAGATCAGATATAAATCAAAAGAAGGTCTAGCAACAGTCAGTTTATTTGTTATATCCTGGATACCTCTTTTCTCCATTTGTCACATCAAATAATCCACACACTGACTGGAACACTCTCTCTATGGCTGTTGTTCTGGTATTTTGCCAGAATATTGTGATATTCTGAAGAAACACAGGCATTATACCACATGTGAACTGCTTCAACTCATGCAACTTCGTGTATTGATTTATCTAGGATAATTTTTAATTGGTCAGTTCTGTTCTGCTTGTTGTGGGAATAAGCATCATCTCAGTTCACAGGGGAATTTCCTGTCTAGTTACATAAGTATCTACTGCAGGTTTTTTTTTTGGCAGAAAGAGTACATGGCTGTTCTGCACACCATCTGCATAAACCTGATGTACCAGACAGAAGTGCCAGCTGATTTAAATTTAGGAGTTTCTCTGCCGTGAACAAAGTGTTCTGGTCCCCCCCCCCCCCAGCTCAAAAGGTTGGCTTTCATTGCAGTAATGAAGTAAAGATTATTTCTAATACAGTGGACCCTTGTATAACAAACAGCTTGTATAACATAAAACTTGTACAAGATAAAAAATTACAGAGATAGGGGAAACTTGCTTAACATAATCGCCTATGGGGAAAATCCATACAACATAAAATGGGATTACTCCATTTTCAATGCATTCCTACGGGAATTTGTATAAAGGAAAATTTGCTTAACATAATTTCATTTGGAACGAATTAATTCCTTTATACAAGGTACCACTGTATACTTGTCAGTTAACTGCTTTGATTAGGGGCCAATCGGCATTTGACATATAAACCACTGTATCTTTTCTTCTTACTGAGAAGGGCAGTCAAAACGCTGAACACAAAAGCAGGTCAAAAAGAAGGATTAAGTACACCCCCTCTACCTGGCAGTCTTCTCAGGGTTAGAAGCTTTGTGATAGATTTGCTATCTAAAAGGGCAGTTACATTCAACTGTAGCTTCTACTTTTACACTCTGCTTTTTAGCTACATGACAAAGCAACATGGTGTAACTATATTTATGTCCATTAGAGGTCAGAAAAGCTCTACTTATACAATGGAAAATGAATTCTGAAAGCATTCTTTCTATTGCTCTTTCTCCCTCTCCATATTGACCTTTGAATACAAATATACATAATGAATTCTATTTAAAAATAGCATTCTTCTTCATCATTAGAATTAGCATCCACCATTAAACGTGAACTTTAATGATGTTATTCTCATTCATTACATTTAGAAATAGTTGGAAATCATTTCCCACTTGAAACAACATTCACCGCTGAATACAACCTATAGAAGTCTTTGGTTTACTTAAATGTGAGACTAAAAAAAGGCATTTTCAAGATAATTATTAAAATAGCCACTGCAGAAATTGAAGGAAAGAGCTACCACAGACAATGCGTGCAGAGATAACGGAAGAGATCATAATACTAGTAACAAGCTACATTATCGCACACTCCTTTTTTGCATCTTATTCCACCTCTTAAATAAATTTAATTTTCCCATCTTAACTCAAGTTAAGCAGTATCTCTTTCTCTGTTTCTCTCTCTTCCTCTCTCTCAGTACAAGCAATATGGACACAGCTTACCAGATTTCCTGCTGAACCAACGTTCTACGCAACTTAAACACATGGTTAATTACACGGGAGGTTGACACTTTGACAAACAACAAATGCCATTGTTGACCTATTATCTAACTGCAGCTAAAGTAGAACATGGATATTAGTTTTGGGAAGGATATGTGCAATCTCATGGTATTCCAGACCTGCAACACACACTCAAGCGTCTAATAAACATTTAACTATGCTTTTAAAATAGCTGATTACTTACATTCCTTGTTTCTTTACATCAGTGTTGTGAAGTGTTTTATCACCTAACTCCAAAGCTTTCTGGGAGCAAGTCATGGCTAATTCATGGTCATGGTTTGTATGTGCATAATGTGCAAGCCGAGTCAGGGTTTGAAGTTGCACTAGTGAGTCTGTCCAGCTGCACTCCAAAGCCATTTTCACCAGCTGCAAATAATACTTAGTTAAGACTGTTTTTCTGGATCCACAATGTTAGCACCATCAGTTTATAATACAGTATTCTGAAAGGACCAGTTGCTCACTGCTGTAAATAACACTTAGGGCAGCGGTTTCCAACCTTTTCTGAGTTGTGACTACATTGAACAATAGCCAGGTAACCTGTGACCCTCTACCATATTTGCATAAAAAGAAAATTTTAATGGAATAATATCCCCTCTTCTCTGATTGCAGAAGCTTTTCTTTCCCACAAAGGCCCATTTCTCATTCATACAGATACACACTAACTTGAATTTCCTGCTCCGAAAGGTCAAGGAAGGAACTATTTAACAAGGGCTATAACACTTATAAGGCAGCCTGTGAACTCACAGAAAACACTTTGCAATCCCCTTGGAAGTCTTGACCCCCAGATTGGGAAACAATGGCTTAGGGCAGCGCTGGCAAACCTATGGCACGGGTGCCAAAGGTGGCACTGGGAGTCCTTTATATGGGCACCCGACATTGCCCCTTCACAGCCACCTATATTCAGGTTAAATTGCTGTATTGGCACTTTGTAAAAAAAATATTAGTGGGTTTTGAATCGCAGTTTGGGCACTTGGTCTCTAAAAGGTTCGCCATCACTGGCTTAGGGAGTACCTGATGCTGAAGCATTACTGAGGCTGTGCAGCTGTGGACCTCTTGGGAAATTTGGATGGAAGACTATTGAGTGCCATGTGCAAAAGTGGGATACTTTTATAAATAAAACTAAAAGATGATTCAAGGAAAGTGTATTTATTTATTTATTTATTTATTTATTTATTTATTTATTTATTTATTTATTTATTTATTTATAGTTCTGTACCACCCCCTTAGTGCAAACTGCACTATCTGGTTATAAACATAACTTATCTAAACATATTATAACATTTATTTGAAAGGCATCCCCTTTGTATCTCCTTGTGTTTGTATTTGAGTTCTAAGAGGAAACATTAAGTAAATGAATAAATAATCTTTAGAACGGCAGAGCTGGAAGGAGGCACAGGGGAGAATTGAACTCCCAACCTCTGGCTCTGCAGCTAGATGCCTACATTCCTGAACTATTTAGCAGTTCTTATCTTCATAGGAGCCAGCTGTCTAGATGCCCTAAGCACATCGGATCTCGCCTGATTTTGGAAGCTAAGCAGGGTCGGCCCTGGTTAGTACTTAGATGGGAGACCACCAGGGAATACCAGGTGCTGTAGGCGCCTGGAGTAGGAACTGGCAAGCCACTCCAGTATTCCTGCCAAGAAAACTCCATGGACATGGGGTCACGAAGAGTCGGTCACAACTGTAACGACACAACACACACACACATCTTCATAGGGCCTTTCAAAAAGATCAAATACTGCATTTTTCCATCTGTATGACACAGCCATGCATAAGACAACCCCCAACTTTTCCAACCCAACATTACAGGTTCTCACAGGTTGCTCCTTGACTTACTTCCATGTATAAGACGACCCCCATCAATTTTTAGTCTAATGGTTTTAGTAAAAATATAGTCTTATACATGGAAAAATCTGCAGCCCTTGTGGATTTTTTAAAAGAGGTTCAAAACACAAACAGAATGGAAATCCACACTTTAGATAACCAGAGTACCGAAGAGACAATCACTATTAATCTGTTATTAACGAGAACGTGAGTAAAAGGACAAATAGGAACCAGTTTCAACCTGACAACATGGATCTAACTTAGAATCCTGGCATCTTAATGTCTGAGCAAAGGAACAGAGGTCCCATCCATTACATGTCATGCTTAGATTCATTAAAGTGCCTGTGCGTCATCATCAGCAAGTTTATGAGATGCTGCTCAGTTTCATCTAATTCAAGAGAAGGTGTGGATGTCCTGAACCACTGTGTGAGGTCAGTAATGTACCTGGTCTACCACACCAAAACAGCTGACACAAAAGCACCTGATTAACATCTCGGATTGCCATACTCCTAAAGCCCCACGTTTGAGGCCTGTGACTGCTATTGCATCCAACATCATTCACAAGAATGCAAGTGACTGCCATCTATATAAGCTAGGTCAGTGATGGCAAACCTTTTAGAGATGGAGTGCTCAAACTACGATTCAAAGCCCATTAATTTTTCACAAGGTGCCAATGCAGCAATTTAAGTTGAGTACAGGTGACTGTGAAGGTGTGATGGCGGGTGCCCACAGAAAGGGCACTGAGTGCCACCTTTGGCACCCGTGCCATAGGTTCGCCAACACTGGACTACGTGGTGTCTTCAAAAGGGCCAATATGGCTAAGATTACCAATGCCTTGACAGTATCCTGATTACAAGGTGATATTTGAAAGGTGTCTGGAAGTATAAACTGGTGCCAAATGCAGCAGTCAAAATGCTAGCAAGAAGCTAGTTTGCAGGATGTGCAGCATCACCACCCCATAAACTTCACTGCTTCCCAGTTTGTTCTTGGATTCAAATCACACTGTTACTGGTGATGCATGAAGGTTCTTCCATACAGACTTATTACCATGACTCAAGTCAGCAGAACATGCCTTACCTTTCATCCCATTTTCTTCTGGACTGGGTTTATAGTGAGTACAATGGTATTCAGTACCCTCAATTATCTAATTAATCCCCTTCCTCTCACCCTTTACATATTCAATGAGAACAACACTATTCAGAATGTATATTTATCCAAGGTTGCTGTGAATGCAGCTGCCTATCTATTTCTCTCTCTTTTATTTTTATTTAGGTTTCCTAAGCCTTATTCCTTTCCTTTGGGGAACCATTATAGTGCAGAAAGGTAGGATATAATCAATTTCATGTTATTAATAACTTCCAATACAATTACATTAAAATTACTTATTAAGTCACCTGAAAAGCAGATGATAAAGCAACCAAAGTGCTTGGCAGCCCAACCAGCAAATTAACTTTCTAACATTTCAGCATAAAAAGGTAGAATTGTGAACTCAATTCAGTTATTTAGATGCATGCAGATATATATTCATTATATATATGAATTTCATTAAAAGTATATTTTGCCAACAGCTATAATGTAAGCATAAAATTTAAAAAACATACTTGTGACAAGTTGGGAAGTGAAAAGTCCATGAGACCCAAACCATTACATGAATACATTTCAATACCAATAAATACTTTTGCCATAGGAGTGGACCCTTCATCATTACTCTGCGTAAGAAAAAGAACATTGAGGCTCAGTGTATTCTACAGATAACAAGACATACTATTGAACAGATAAAAACAAATCAGTAGGATCCTCATATCTGCAGGGGATTGGTTCCAGTCTCCCCTGGTGGATATTGAAAACCACAGATCATAGAGAACACTATATACTGTACTGTATATGGCATGGTAAAAGGAAAAAAAATAGAAAAATGATGTTCATGTGCATTACCAGACCTGGCTACTAGAAGGGAGGAGACACTGTGGTATGTACTTTTCACTAATAAATATTTACAGCATGGTCTTGGACCCTCTCTAGTGGTTGGTTCTGGTAATACACTTGGAAATAATTTTTCTGGAATTTTTCTAATATTTTCAGACTGTGGATAAATAAATAAGTGGATAATGATTCTGTGGATATGGAGGTCCTACTGTATAATTTAACCTATTACCCATGGTGCAGTGGTTAAATGCCTGTACTGCAGGTAAAACTGTTCTCATGACCTGGGGTTCAATCCCAGGTAGCAGGCTCAAGGTTAACTCAGCCGTCCATCCTTCCAAGGTCAGTAAAATGAGTACCCAGCTTGCTGGGGGAGGGCAATGTGTAGCCTGCAAAACTGTATTTAAAACTGTAAACTTGAAGTGGTATGGGGCGGTATATAAGCAGAACACTTTGCTTTAATGTATTACCTAGTAATTCCCATCTTTTACTGCCCTTTATTTAAACTAGGGCTCTAGCCTAACCTTCTCTTCATTATTTTTCTCTCTTTGTAGGAATACTGGTTTGTGAAAAAAAGGTTCCATCATATGAAAGTTACTCAGATTCATACTCAGGGGCACTTGACTCCTTAAATTTTGCCTGCAAAACATTAATTGCCGCTTCCAACAGGGAAGGCAGGAGGCAGAACAATGAGACATTCTAAACATCTCAATTTGCTACAGGAATCAGCGGCTTCCAGAAGTTCAGGGACCTTAGTTGCCCACCTCAGGACCTTCCTCACTACAGCTCTTGGCCAAAAGGGCACATTGATTAATGTTGGATAAATGGACAGTTACTCTAACCCAAAAAGGACCCTCCCAACTACACCTTCTACGTACAATACGCAAGACTGTTTAACACCCCAAGAGTAAAAACAGTTGAAAATCCCCACTCCTCTCTCTTCTTTGCCCTGCTGGCACAAGCCTGGTGGTGCTTTGAATATCTTGGTGGGCTCTAATATGGATGCTTTCTGAAATAAGTGTCTGGATTCCTTGTTCTTCCATTTTTATACATTGATGCTCCATGAATGGGTGCTACAGCAGCTATACTACCCTGTAGCCCGATCTCGACAGATTTTAGAAGCTAAGCAGGGTTGGGCCTGGTCAGTACTTGGAAGGGTGACCGCCTGGGAATACCAGATGCTGTAGGCTAGGCGATAGGCCCTGCAACAGGCCGGCAAAACTTCCCAAAAAATCTGCATCAAAATAATGGATCTGTCTAGAGGACCCCACCGCCAAGTGGGACAAATGCTAAATAAAAAGAAGATATGCTATGAATGGAATGACACTGAATATACTGCAACAGCATCCTCCACTTTTTCTAGGCCCTCAAGCCCAGGGTGGTCTTAACACTGTCAGGAACAGCAGCAGCCAAGCTACATGCAGGATAAATCTTCCAACATGAAGGGTAGGAGGGCCAACATAATTGATATGGCAAGTGCATACCCAAGAGCATAGGGGGCTGAAATGTTACAGGAAGCCACTATGCATCATTCTTCTGCTGCCTAAGACACAAGACTGCCACCACTGAAATCAAGTATTTATAACATGAAAGACGGAACATTTGACTTTTATTTCCGAAAAACAAATAGTTCTTTTCCCTATGTTAGAAAGAATGGATACCTCATCCTCAGATCCCAGCCATCTCCCGATCTGATGCTGAACTAATTGTTTGGCTTTCACCCAAGTCGCAATAACCTGTTGACGCATAGCAATAGGCACCGGCTCATCGGGCACACTTCCATTAGGCAGATGCATGGCAAATTCACAAACCTAATAGTGAAGAACATTTTTTCAAATGTCAATGCAGAAGAAGAGGGGATGCGAAAGGAACTATTAAGAAATGCACGGTGTTATCCAGATGTTGTCATTTGTATGTCTCCCCTTCTAGAAATTAATTGCGAGCTTTATGATGGGCACATTTTCTTGAAATGAGGCATGTAAATAAATATAAACCTCTTTTCTCAGTCTGCTCCTGCCCTCTGCCTTCTCCTCCACCTTCTCCGCTGCTCAGCTGTCTGCTTCCCACTGCCTCTGTTGCCTCCCTACTTGCTCCTGCCCCTCCTGAGAGGTAGCAGGCCTGGCTTCTCTGCCAGGAACTGGGCCCTGCCTTCAAGCATGTGCCTGCCTATCAGCTGGGGGAAGGGGGTGCCTACTGTCTCTCAGCATGCAGTGGCCTATCAGCTGGGCATCAGGCACATGCTTAGAGGCAACGGACCTGGCTCTCGGCAGGAACGTTGGGCCCAATGACCCTGAGGAGTGGCAGGAGTAGGGAGGGAGGCAACGAGGCAGTGAGAAAGGGGTTGGCGAACATCCTGTTTTGTTGAAGCAAGGGGGTGGGGAGTTCAGTGCTTCATTTAGCTCTGGCAAAACAGGATCCCCAAACCAGTCGCAATCTGAACTGTGAACCAGCCTGGTTTGTCATTTTTTCTGGGTTGTGGTTTGTCCCTATCTCCCACAGAGAACAAGAATATGTTGAGGTAGGGGAGTAAGCTGCAACTAGCAATCTTTAAGAGTTTCTTAATTAGGGCTCCCTACAATCTGCTGTTCCTCTTTTTTCATGGCCTCATTCTCATAGCACCTTATTCTTTCTGTAAGAACCTTTGGGAGTATTCTTCTCTCCTCAGAAGTCATGATGCCCCTCACCGCCTGAAGGGAGGGGTCCGCCTGATCCTCTGGAGCAAACGGGGTGGGGGGTGGGGCTGAAGTAGGGAAAACAGTTTTGGGATAGAACACAAAAAGACCCATTCCTCAGTGGAATAGGTAACCCACTATACTGGGGCCTGCCATTTAGCTACCGACTAGACATGGGCACGACTCGGCGAAATTGTCGTTTCCGTTTTCAGTTATCGTTTCCGTTACGTAATGGAAATGGTAACGATAATTAAGCCGTCAGAACTCGAACTCGAACTGAAAAAAGAAAAAATTGGTTGGCTTTTCCGTTTCCGTTTGTGGCATCGCGGCGATTGCACGATGCGAAGCACAGAAAAAGTTTTTAAAAGTTTTTTTTTAAAAACCCGACTCCTGGCCAAAAAAGCAGGCGAAAATATGCCTGCCTGAGGCTTTGCCACCTACCAGAGGGGTGGTTTCTAGGGGGTCCCCGGCCTTTCCCCCCCTCTTCTCCTGTCCTGGGCTGCTTGCACCAGGCTGGGGGGGGGTCATCCTCATCGTCTGTCTCGCTGCATGCCATGCGGTGGGGGGGATCCAAAATGGCGACCGCAATTTTTCTTTTGAAATCGTGGTCAAAAAACACACCAAATCACCACAGAAACATGTGAAATTTATTTATTTTAAATGCCTGAATTTTTATAGTAGCAGCAGTGGGTTTTTTATAGCAATAAAACGTCGTATTGATTTTATTTTATTTTATTTTATTTTTATTTTTTTAGACCTGCCCATTTGGGCTAGGCATGGGATGGGACCATGCAATTTTTTTGAACCATTCCACCAATGGCATCGCCAGGTTTTTGACTGACACTTCTGGATGTCTCGGAGGGTATAAAAAGCCGAGGCACCTTCCAGAAATCGCAGTCGGGTGTATGGATGTGGTTGAGGGAGGAGGGCTGGCTGCTGGTGCTGGTGTGATCTGATCGAGATTGAGGAGGGAGGCTGGAGGCTTTAGGATTTAAGTTAGGCAGGCAGGGAGGGAATTGAATTTAGAAAATAATTTCTTTGATTCCCTGCAGCTTTGTCTGCTGAAGGGAATAGCAGTTTATTCTTTATTTCTTCTCTGGCAGTTTGAGGATTTTTTCCTGATATTGGATAAAGGGGGAGAGGTTTGACTGGGAGTGGGTGGTATGGATTTATTTTAAAAATATATTACATACAGTGGACCCTTGTATAACAAATAGCTTGTATAACATAAAATTTGTACAACATAAAAATTCCAGAGATAGGGGAAATTTGCTTAACATAATCGCCTATGGAGAAAATCTGTACAACATAAAAATGGGACTACTCCATTTTCAATGCATTCCTATGGGAATTTGTATAAAGAAAATTTTGCTTAACATAATTTCATTTGGAACGAATTAATTCCTTTATACAAGATACCACTGTACTACCATTTATTTTCTATTTTCCCAACTTCAATTTGCTTGCACACACACACATTTGGGGTGCAAGCCAAGAACAGAACCTCTATCCTAAGTGATATCCTAACTGCCCACTTGCCCGTCCGCCCGCGCCGCCACCTGCCCACTCGCCCGCCCGCGGCCACCGCCCGGCCATGGCCCCCCGCCACCACCGCCCGCCCGCACCTCCCCCAGCCGCCCGCCACCTGCCCCGCCCGCCACTTAGGGCGCAAAAACACCTAGCGCCGGCCCTGATTGCGGGCCCCCCATGCTCTGGGAAGTCAAATCGCGCTAAATCGTGGTGGAAACAACAAATGACAAATGACAAACGGAAACGACAAATTTTTGAAAAATTTCACGACAAACAGAAACAACCCGAAACGGACCCGTTCCGACAAACGAAAACTCGAAACATCATTTTTTCTGGTCGTGCCCATGTCTACTACTGACAGATGTTTTTGGATTTTATCCAAAATTGATTTTCTTTTATTGTTTTCCTCTCCCCCCCCCCCGTCCGCCCCCCGGAATGCTTGCACATTAAGAAACTAATATCTAGAAATATTTCCTAACACCCTGTGACAAGATTTATACATTGGCTCCTGATCAACAAAATTGATAATGTGTACCTCTATGGCTGCTTTAATATCATGTACCCCAGCTGGATCCACTGAGAGGGTTGCGGTAGAAACTGATTTCTCAAATACTTTTGGAGGTGGCTTTTTACGTCTGATGGGCCCTTCTTCTGCAATTTTCTTTTCATCAGATTTCAATATTGGTTTTGGAATCCAGGGGAGAATTAGGCCCCGAGCCAAGGCATTGCATAATGTTACTAAAATAGTAGTATTCCTGAACAAAAACAGAAACAGAATAGTTACTGCTATGAAAAATATGCTAAAAATAGAATGCAGAAACACATTTTATTACATATCCTACTCGATACATATCCTACTCACATCCTACAGAAACATATTGGCCAATACCCTTCATTGGAATGTGAATTACAGACTCTCTCTCCTGCTTACTAGTTCTACCGTGCAGGTTGTTCGTGCAGTGGCCAGATTTATACACAAGGCTACAGTGGTGAGATCTGCTTATATTGATCAAATTGGAGTTCCATGTAAGGGTGATGCGGATCTATAAATTTTAACATTCACGGATTTTACTCATTATATAGAATGCCCAACTCAGTGAAAAATATTGATATGGAATTGGTGTTTTTTCTTTTTATTGTGTTTTGTATCTTGTATCTTGTACTGATATGGCCTTGTTTGGCTAATCAATAAACTTTATTCGATACATATCCTACTCACATCCTACAGAAATCTCTTTTAAAATAAAATTGCATCAACATATGTTGGGGTACAATCCTCTCCATCTGTGGTGGTAAACCTTCAGCACTCCAGATGTTTTAGACCACAACTCCCACAGTCCTTTGCCATTGGCAATCTAGACTCAACATTCTGGGAGTTGAGGCTCAAAACATCTGCAGTGCCAAAGGTTTGCCACGACTGCTCTATATGCTTACTTGGGAGTAAAAAAAAACCAGGTAAATGTTCCCCCTGCACATGCGTGCAAATTGTGTCCAACTCTAGGGGCGGTGCTCATCTTTGTATTCAAGCCGAAGAGCCAGTGTTGTGCAAGTCCATGGCCACGTGGCCAGCATAGCTGCAAGGACATGCTTGGAGTAAGTATAATAAAATTCAGTGGGACATTTCACAGTAGATACGAATAGACATGCACTATAAAAGATGCCCCCCAAAATAAAAGGGTGTCCAAATAGACATGACAGTAAAACGCACCATAAATGAAACATGGGATTTTGTACCCCATGTATGGATCATCTTGGATAACAATTTGAGTATACAAATTGACTACAATTTAAAATATGAAACCTAGATTTTAACAAAAAAAAAGGCATCAGTAACAAATTGCAAACATTCTGAAGCATCAGGCTCATAAAATCAGAGTTTTATATTTACCTTACAGGGTAATCTACTTATATAGTGGCTAACACATTATTTATAATAACACACTTTTGAATATGAGTAGTACAGTTGAAGGGCTCCCTTGCATTGTTCCATACAATGTCCCAAAAGCGTGAGGGCTTAATTTAGGGTATGGCTACTTTGTGGGGCACTTGAATGGAACAGTTGGGCTTGATTAAAATGATATAGTTAGGAACAAGTGTCAACTTTGTGAAGTGGATTAATAAGTGAGGTACTTTAGGAAATTAGCAAATTGACCATTTCCCCTGCTCAGCAGAGGGAAAAGGAACTGAAGAGCTTTGGTTTTTTACTGCATATAGACTATCACTGATATGCTGCATCAGTTAAAAAATATTTTCCCTGCCTTCTCTTAAAGGGCTGGTCAAGAAACTGCCTGCTGCAGAAGCCACTGTCATGGATTTTTCTGTGGGCAGTTTTTCAACTGGCCCTTTTTTAATTGGGCAAAGAAACTAGTTTTAATTTTGTTTCTATAACCACTGTACTGGATCAACAACAGTCTATATATAATCAAAGCAATTCAATTTATGTATACAGTAATGCCATTGTCACTTGAAATATACTTTTGCTTAGTTAATTAAAAAAATTTACAACTTTATTTGGAGAAGTTAATTTGAATGAAATATTTTTCTATCAGCTGAAATATACTAACAATATCTTATAGGTAGAACTTAACCAGTGGCTAGAACCTTATTGGCATCCATGCAAGGTTTGTGTAATTTTCTGCAGCTAGGTTGACAAGGTGCTGTTGTATGTTTCAGACTCGTGCCTGGTCATGCACCCGATTGCACACCTAAAGCATGCCCCAGCATCTTGTCAATTAGCTGAAATAAACTGCAGCAAATCACATAAATCTCAAGCAAACAACTGTATAGCATGCCAAAAATGTAACTGATAGCAATAAAAAAAATTAAAATTAGTATTTCATAATTGTACCTTAAAAGACAGATGACATATTCAGCTGAAATCTTCTAAAACTTACCCACAATGTCCAGTGTTCCTTACTGCACTGAAAAGAGCTTGCAGTGGTTCAACAATTTCTCTTTGCCTTTTTGAAGCAATCAGATGTTTATTGTGATTTAAGACATACACCACAGTGTTATGCACAATCCAGGCTTCATTCAAGTCCTCACCAATTTTGGCGGCTCTCAGAAAGTTTTCCATAGCATATTTCGATAGCTGGTCTATCCAGGTACTAAAAAAAACCCAACCAACCAACGAACAAACAAATGAACAAAAAAACCTACCACAGTGCGGAAGAATATTTAGTTTGTCTAACCCTGAACTAAATAATCAAAATGTGTGCATCCACTATTGTCCTCTGAGGGAAAGCACTCCTTCAGTCCTTGAAGTATTATGATTTCCAAGTGTACTATTGTAAATATCAAAAGCCATTTTCAATAGAAACTGGCTCACTCTAGTCCCCTCATGTGAAATGGAAAATGAAGCAGATGGGAGATCCAGCAATAGATATCTGTTGTTGCATTTATTCATTTATTTAGGATCTTATCAGGGTGTATTGGGAATTGATGATTATTCATGGTTTAAATCTGATTTTAGTGATTTTTGTGGATTGCTTTCAGCACCATATTTTTGGGGTGATGGTGGTGGGAATCCTACAGTACTGTGCTGCTTATTGTGGGGGTCACATTCCTGACCTGACCCGTAATAAAGGAAAATCCACATCATGTGGATGTCTATCTCTGGGTCAGGTCAGGACTGGGGTGCTGTTTGGGGCCTCCTGCAGTTACCCCAGGAGTGGCACTACCCCAAACATGCCACTAAGAAGCTTCCCGGGTCTGTTACAGGCCCCAGAAGTGGCTTCTGGTGAACCAGAAGTCACTTCTGAAAAAACGGAAGTGACATCCCAAAAAATGGAAGTGACATCTGGGACCTGTAATAGGCCCAGGAAGTCCATCGGAGGTGTGTGTCAGGCCTGAGGTAAGCGCAGAAAGCCACAAACAGGCCCACACAGGTTGCCTCAGCCCCAGCAACACCTGTCGTGCCTTCATATACTGTGGTCCTGTGATATACCGGGACTATAGAATATGAGCCACAATATGGTGGGGGAGTATTATACTTCAAACTTCCATATGTGTACGAAATAGACTGACCCCAAGGTTCATCTTATCTAAACTGGCCTTACATTTAAAAAACAGATGTAACCTATGGTGAAAGCTTACTGGGCACACAGTCCTTCACATTTCTTTCCAACAGATAATGTAGCCACAAAGGATTGTCCATTCAGCTCCCAAATGGAACAGTCGCTTGCTTGTTGTACCACAAGTTTTTCTAGTTTAGTTATACCGGCTCGTTCAAGCAAGGTAGAGAATTGTAATTAACAATAGGTTAATTATGGAAAGGAAGATTAATTTGAAAAAAGAATAATTTTTTTACTGGACACTTACATAATACAGTCGTTTATTAAACCATGTACAGATTTCTAATTATTTCAATGCCTACTGCTTTTCAGTTTCTGCAAGATTCTGACTAATTTATCTACCATGACAGGGTCCTTCAGGACACAAAAGATCATTTAACCATTATTCCTCCTCTGCTAGAGATCTGAAATATGCAGACATATCACTCCAAGCAGCATTTCCAGTGGTGACATTCATAGTGTCATGCCCCATGAAACTTATGCCCTTTTTACTTAATAAATGCATGTCTTCCTGGCTCCAAGCTGGTCTGAAATCTCTGCTTTTTTTTCTAATTAAAGAAAATGCAGTTTCAGGGGTCTCCATTTCAAGGGTCTGTTGATCAGTGCATTAAAAAGGCAACAAGCCTCGGTCGCTTAGATTTTTTACAGAGCCAGCGGTTAAGCTATGAGATCAGTTTCTCCAAGTGGCTTTACATTAGACTTTTCCCCACGAGATTTCCAGATATTTCCCTAGATAGTTCCTTTCCTACAGGAAGACTGATACTGCACAAAGCTGTGTGAAGAACCCAGGGGCATCACCAGTAGAACTACTCCCTCATTTTCTACACATTTTGCTTTCTATAAGAATCTACCAGGCTCTGTCCCATAATGATGGTTAAGAAAATGAATTAACAGAACAGTCGTACACATGTTTACACTGAACTTCATTACACTGAATTAGATAGATAGATAGCTGCCTAGATGCCCTAAGCATATCCGATCTCGCCTGATTTCGGAAGCGAAGCAGGGTCGGCCCTGGTAATGACACAACAACAAAAACAACAACAACAGATAGATAGATAGATAGATAGATAGATAGATAGATAGATAGATAGATAGATAGATGTGTGTGTTGTGTAATTACAGTCGTGACCAACCCTTCGTGACCCCATGTCCATGGAGTTTTCTTGGCAGGAATACTGGAGTGGCTTGCCAGTTCCTACTCCAGGCGCCTACAGCACCTGGTATTCCCTGGTAGTCTCCCATCCAAGTACTAACCAGGGCCGACCCTGCTTAGCTTCTGAAATCAGGCAAGATCGGATGTGCTTAGGGCATCTATAGATAGAACTAAAAAGGGTACATTTTATGTACAAACATAATCACGAAGCAAATTGCAAAAAGGAGTAATCATATATGGAGATGGAATGGGATTGCTTTACTGCAACTGTACCTATAAGTACTGTACAATGACCATTAGTGTCCTAATTGGCTCAAAATATGTTGCCCTTAAGAAAAACATGGGCACCTGTTGACCAATGTTAAGTAATTGTAAAAATAAAGAGGAGAAGCATGTGTGCACTGATGTTTCCTTTAAGACCCAAACTATTTCTTGCAATTAAACTTTTGCATACCTGATCTGAGTCTTCAGAACCATTTTTCTTCTGAATTAATAGGAAAAAAGAGTCCTAATATTTAAAATTCAAAATTTAGTTCATATTGCATATCTGAGCTAAATCTTTAATAGCCTGCTTTGACAGCTTGATGAACAAAGCAAGTAGCAATTCTTCAAACCAGATCACCTGTATATATGCCATTCTGATTCCTGCCCAGTTTGCTGCTGGGCATGTCCTGCAGAGTGTAGACTAGTATCTAAAGGGCTGACAGCGTGATCATTGAGCTGAACACCTTCCATTCTCAGTAAATGAATTGTAGCCTAGAAACAGATACACAGAGAAAAGCAGCAAAATGCAATGAGAATACATAGCACATCAAAAATATTTGATTCCTTTGGTAGGCAACAAAGAGATCAGTCTTTTAAACCACTGGCAACAAGAGATCAGGCCCAGATTCAAAGGCTTTCCATTTCTTCCCTAGCATAACTACTGATCCCATCTCACTCACCCCATCTTCCATCTATTGATAGGCTGCAGCAGGGACCAGAGGTTAGGAGTTCAATTCTGCACTGTGTCTCTTGGGAAAAGATCCAGCCTTTGTAACCAGGAGCCAGCTGTACAGTCACAGGGTGGCCCCAAAGAGGAGAATGGTAAATCTCAACTCTCTTCTGTGTATGCTTCAGAAAGCATTGAAAGGGGTTGCCAAATTAATTGATTTGATGGCACACACTTTTATTGTTAGGAACATCATGGTCCCCAATTATTATTTATACAAGCCACAACAAAACTTAGGAGGGTATGCTCTCACATTCTGTTTCCTCTACCTAAATTCCTGTATGAAAGAGACGCAAAGGGTCTGGTTCAAATTTTTAATTCACCACCATTCCTAATGATTTCCAACGTTTGGCAACTGTGCTTTGTTTTAAAAAAAATTTAAGTGGGGAAAAAATGAAGATCTAGAAAAAGATTTTGAAAAAGGCCGATGTTCTTAGCCTCAGCTATAATGACCAACTGTAGCTAGTTGAAAATCAAGATAAGGAAGATGCAATTTTAACAGTAAGAAGGAGAAAGAAGCGAAAGTGGGAAAATTGAAGCACGCTCATGCTAATGCATGGAACAAGAAAGAAACATACTTTCTCACTGCATCTTTTCTTGTGAAAGTGCCAAGCCTCTTTCACAAGAAAATAACACCCGTGAAACTTCTCTTGCCCAGAAGGAACAGGGGGGAAATGGCTTCTGTTCCTTGGAGCAGGTCTCTCTTGTTTGTAAGAAAGATACTGGCAAACTGCAGCAGGCGGCTGTGAAGTCTACAGAAAGAGCTCTGCTAGAATTTCTATTAGTGCTCATTCTGAAAGATACTCTCTGTGTTTCTCAGGTTATGTGGGAACATGCACCTGGGGAATGCCTTGCTTCCTCCAGATTAACAGTCAATTCAGATACAAAGGTCAGTGACCTTTAAAAGAGCTAGGAGCAATGTTCTCCAGTCAAAGCCACTGACATATTTCCTAGAAGACATCCAATATGCAAAGTTTTTCTACATATTTTATTAGGCACAAACAATCAAAAATACTTAGGAATGTATTTTTATGGCAATTCTTTCCTTAAATTTATCACACTATCCTTTTTTTGTGCATGAAGATGCCTCTTTCCAGACATTGGGACCTTTTCCAAGGAGAAAGGTGGGGTAAAATATTCAAAAATAAATAAAATAAACTATAAAATCTTAAAGTACTCTGCTTATATACCAGCCCATACCACTTCAAGTAGTCTCTGGGCAGTTTACAGTTTCATTACAGTATGCAGGCTACCCATTGCCACCCCAGCAAGCTGGGTACTCATTTTACCCACCTCGGAAGGATGGAAGGATGGAAGGCTGAGTGAACCCTGAGCCTGCTACCTGGGATTGAACCCCAGGTCATGAGCACAGTTTTACCTGCAGTACAGGCATTTAACCACTACGCCACGAGGCTCCGGTCAAGAAGATGCAGAAAATGCAATACCATTGTTAAACCTTTAAAACCTCCGAGATTATTGTCAAGCATGTCAATATTCGTACCGTGACATTGTACACTTCCATAGATATGAGGGAGGACAATGGGAAGAAATTGTGTTGCTTTGAGAGCAACCCCCCCCACCTGATGCTGTGAATTTCTGAACCAGAGTCATAAAAAGATGAGCTGTATAACCATTTCCCTGTTCTTCCATTATGCATTGTTTTATGTCTCTTTCCCCCATAAGAAAGCAGTAAACTGTGGTAAGTCAGTGTCTTATCAGTATTTTATATGCTTCCAAAGGTGAGAATCCCAAAGGAGAAAATTAAAAACCAACATTTTGACAGCTATACTAACCTCTGCATTAATGAATCTTACTTCTGCGATCGTTCTGAGCAAATCTCTTTCCAAAGAGAATAATTTAGTGGGGGAAGGGGATTCTCTTTGTAGGCTTCCTTCTTGTTCCTCTTCTGTTGTGTTCCAACTTGCTTTCTTCCTGAATACTAAAGGATAAGCAAATGCTTTGACTTAAAATCTGTTTATACATGTGGAAACATTTGGAATAATAAGAGCTTGTTTTTCATTTATAATTTAAAAATGAATAAAGAATTTTAAGTGCACTTCCAAATAAGGCTTTTATGATGCAGGTTTTTTTTTTAAACCAGGCTTTTATCTGACTCATTCAAACATTTTAAACTAAGGACCAGATGATGTTACCTTCCACTTGTAATCCTCCTGTCTACCCATTAATTTTTCCATCTTTTTCTTTTATTTTCCAAAAAACTATTATGAAGGCAAAGAAATAATGCCCAGAATCGTTTTGATATATGTTTGTGAGCTATGAAGAATTTGCCATAGCTAATTGCTCAGTCAAATACCTGATTACACAACAAGATACATCCTACACCCTTGACTGTAAGCTGCAGTTAGCTGTGGCAAAATCTATAATATTTAAACATCAGTAGGGTTCTAACCATTTCCTCTCACTATTAGTAGTAAGAGCTAGTCTTGATTTACTGTACATTTTTGGCTGATAAGACCTAGGGACATACACACTAGCTTTATATTCAGTGCTGAATACATTAGAACTGCCAGATCTCAAAATAAACAGTCAAACTAAATACAGTAATACCTCGGATAAAGAATGCCTCTGATAACAAATTTTTGGATAACAAATGGAAATTTCTGGGTATAGGGCTGCCTCGGTTAACAAATGTTTCCTACGGGCTGCCTCAGATAACAAATGTTTCATAATGCCTTGCAAAAAAGTGTACCCAGGATGTATTGCACCCCCTATAGTTTGTGGAGGGGTGGGAGGAGTTAGAACATTTTTTCATGGTTTTTTGAGCCATTCTGGACATGTTTTGCTGAGGTATTTGGACCTTTCGAACTTGGAAAGGTAGGGAGCTAGCTTTTATTAATCTTTGCACTGCTTTTCTTTGTGTTTTTGGCGGGAAAAGGCTGGAGTAGTCATGGTGCTTTCTTCTGTCCATGTTTGCAATCTTTTCCATTGCTCTGCAGGCAAGAACAGGCTAGATTTCTCTTGCTGCTTATGTTTGTCCATTTGCATTTTTCCCCATTGCACCTTGGGTAGGAATAGGCTGGGGCAGTCTTGCTAGTTTCTCTTGTCCATGTTTGTATTGCACTGCAGGGGAGCTGTCCTGGAGGGGGTGTTGCATTGCACTGCAGGCCTTAAAAGTGCACTTTATAAAGATTTTTTTGCATTTTTCTCAGAACTCTGGAATAGATTAATCAGTTTCCCATTCATTTCAATGGGGAGCCATGTTCTGGATAACAATTTTTTCAGATAACAAATTGCCCCTGAGAACGAATTAAATTTGTTATCAGAGGCACCACTGTACTAGTATCTGAGTGGGAACTCGAAAAAGAGGACCCATAGGTTTAAGATAGGAACCTAAAGCAGTCTATGCATAAATAGGGATGGTTTGAGCTCAGAGGATTTAGTGTTCAGGTGAGAGGAAGTAATAACATCAATCCATCCTGCTTTGGTCAGACCTCATGCCGGGCTCGCAGCAGAGACGACTCCCATCCGCCATCTTGGGATTTTTTCCCCTCCCCCCCATTAAGAAATGCGCTCCCAGAAAGAAAAGGAAAAAGCCATGCCTTTTTTAAGCATAAAAAGTCATTTGTTGTCAAGTTTTGAACAGTACAAATTAAGAAGGATAGTGGCAAGGTGAAACACGCCCAGAGACAGAAAAACAGGAAACAGTGTTAAATTACAAGAGGGAGGAACTATGGGAGGAACTGCATCACAAAAAGAATTGTTTGACACTGGCATAGGACTGCTTTGATAGGTCACAGACAGACATTCCTCCACTGGCGGTTAGAAGGCCCCACCACATATGTCTTAGTTTTAGATTTCTTACTTTGGCAGGAAATTAGACTTATGGGATCCCTTTGAGCTCTACAGATATATGGTTCTATTATTCTAGTTCTATGATTTTATGGCAGGTAGGCAAAGCCAAGAAACATTTTAAAGGTCTGGAGAATCCGGTGGGTTCTGACAGGACCAGAGGTTGTAGCCCAGCATACAATCTTTTCATTCACCCAAGCTTTTAGCACCTATACGTTACTAAGGAAGAGGCTTTTACCATTCGGATGCTTTAATGTTCCTCCTTTGAGTGCTTTAAATTAAATTAAATTAAATTAAATGTTAATTGAGTTTTAATGTTTGAACTTGTTTGTGTGCCAGTTGTGTTATTTGTTAATGGGGGTGTTTCGAAATTAAACAAACAAGTAAGCAAATACATAAATCTGTTATTCATCTGGGGTATAATGCTGTCAATTTCCGTCCACTGAAAAAGCTGAAAGGGTGGGAGGAGTTTGTCTCTTGTTCACTTCACCAGATGTTTGCTCTTAAAAAGAATCTCTGAAACCACTGCCTTCATGATGCCTACTGAAAGAACACTATATGTAGATACAAGAGGAGGATGACTTACTTTTTCGACGTTTTGATGCCTTTGCTATTTGACAGTCATCATACAAGAGACAGAATCTACATGCAGCCCGACACACATCCCACACACTTTGTTTTCGTGCTGTTTTGGCTATTTCTGACCAAAGTTTAATTCTGTAGCAATGAAACGTTTCCAAAAAGTTCAGTCACATTAAAAATATCCGAGTGCACCGAGACAAAAGCATACACATATTTCTATTACAAGGGCGTGCCATCTTCATGTTAGATAAAATGCTTTCTATAAGTCATTCCATCGGAAACTATTTTTTAAAAAAAAAATGCTTATCTGAATAATTATTACCTCTCTTTTTCATTTTCATGTCCTATTCTCTTCAAATGTCCATCTGCTTTCTCCACACTTCTTTTATGGTGCTCTGCTTTTGCACAGAGATAACTAACCTGACCCTTAGTTCTACTTGAGTCAACTAAATAGAAAGGGAGAATAGACATTACTACTTTTGCAACAAGTTCATGGCATTGCTACCACAATTATTTCATAAGATGGTGACAAGAATAATATAGCTGCTGAGTAAGCAGTACAATATCAAAGTTATTGTATTTTACTGCTTATGGTTTGATTTCTGTTCAGAGTAGCCATGTAGCTAGATGGAGTGGTATATAAATTTAATAAATAAATAAATAAATAAATAAATAAATAAATAAATAAATAAATAAATAAGTTCTATTAAAGTTATCTAATGCAATTCAGATGTAACAAATAGGTGGAGAGTGGGCACAAACAAATGGGAGAGATTCCTTTGAAACACATATACAACTTCTCCAGATCTTCTACTGTTATGTAAACTGTTAATTCTATGCTACGGAAGGGAAATATTTTGTAACAGAGTCTGTGTAATAGATATACCAATGTAACATCGACCATGTTGAGAATAAAATGTGTTCATCAGGTTTTAAGCTAAAACAAGGGAGGCAAAGAAAAAGAGGAATGAGAATGATTTACACTCAGGCTCCAACATATTTGACATAGAAAGGAACTGAGACTGACAGACACAAGATATAACAGCAGAATGAGCGGAGCCCTCAGGTGGAAAATGATTCAACAGATAGAGATATGTCAAACGTGGATTATGTCAGCAGTTTAATGACAGAGCAGCCATACATTCCATGACCAAGCTAGAGAAAGCTTCCCCACAAATGTGATGAGGCAAGGCATTGAACTGCATCCAGTTATGGCCCTTGACATAACCATGACTGAATAAGCCTTAATTAGATCCTCTGGCAATGTGCCAAGCAACACAAATAGAAGTACATGAATAAAAATCAGGGTGTTTTTTTTAAAAAAATGTAGTGTTTCACATATTTATAGAATGGAAGACATCATAGGATTTGAAGTCTCTACTAGATCTTTAAATTCAATCTTATTTCTGCTATTTACTCTCAGAAAAATGAGCATCAGATGTTATCTCTTACCAATAACCTTTCAGATGCAAATAATTTCCTACTAGTGCCATGAATGGCCTCACAGGACATATTGTAATCATACGCTTGTATCTCTTACACCAGGGGTAGTGAATCTTTGGCCCTCCAGATGTTTTGGACTACAACTTTCAGAATTCTTTCTCTGAAAGTTGAGTCATGGCAACTGGACATCTTTTTCTTAAGAGATAGAAACTTTTCGCTGCTCATCCAAATAGCTTCATCAGTCTGAAGAAAGCTAGTTGCGAGTCCTCCATCTCATAGTCCACTTTGACCTCTTGTCACCCTGGTCTGAAATAGGCTCATAAGATGAACAATGGCCTGAATAGGCTCATTAGGTAGACAAACAGTATCAATAGCCTTAAGGCAGGCATGTCCAAAATTCGCCCCTCCTGATGTTTTGGACCACAACTCCCACAATTCCAAGCCTGTATTACCAATGACAAAGGACTCGGGGAGTTGTGGTCCAAAACATCTGGAGGGCCAAGGTTTGGACATGCCTGCCTTAAGGTGAACAATGGCCTAAGGTGTCAAGATATGTAAAAGTTGATAAAATATATGTTATGTATATTTAACAGATAGTGGAAAGAGAATTGTAAAATGGAGGCAGTTAGATTCTGCAGACTCATGATGTTAATTCACAAGTGTAAGAGATAAGTAATCACAGGCATGTTATGTGATGAAGCACAGGTGAAAGAATTTATAGCATCATGATTGTATCAGATTGCATCAGATTGTAATTAGTGATGACTCACATCTGATGGGTACTGAACTGTATAAAAAGCACTAGCTTTCCATTTGTTAGGTGGGTCTGTTATGGTGAGAACAGAACCCCACACTCTGTTTGTCTGTTGTAAATATTGCTTGGTTGTTATGCTGTATATATTTTTTGATGTATATATGAATATATGAGTTTTTTACTCTACCCATTGTCATTGTCTCTTCATAACCTAACTCTGCAATACTTTATATCAATACTGACATTTTATCTGCACGCTACTGCTGCACTGCTCTGTGTCAAGCACAAGTAAATATTATATTTGTTGCTTATATAAAGTATGGGTCATTAGCTATGGCCTAGGTGGTGAAGGCTTTTTGATTTGTCTGGGTATTGTTGAAAGCACAGCCTGATAAGTAGCAGATAGGCTGTGTCTGAGGCCCCGACCTCTGTTGAGAGAGGGGTTTTCACAGTGCTCACATGAATGACTTCCCTGAACGTACTGTGCTAGCATACATAAAAGAGGGGGGAAACACTGCTTTACAGATTCAGAATGTTGTTTCATCTAGGGAAGTATTCTGTGTTCCTAACACTCAACAACTATATACCATGACAAAATGCATTGTGCAGGGCACATCTGTTTCTCCAGTACCAAAGCAACAGTCTTTAGATCTGCCTTGTGATATGGTAATTCAAAGCAACCAAGATTTAAGTCTTTGGAACTTAGATTTTGCTGTCAACTATTGTTTACTTCATTTAAGGCTCTTGTGCTCACTCCAACTAAAGCTCATCTCTAATTTATAAAATACGTCTATGAAATATCTAGTAAAACACTTTTCATCTCTCAGGACATGAATGATCCAAGTTTTCCCTTCAGCACTGAATTACCGAGAACACTTTGTAAGGGAAAATTCTGAAAATAGCCTTAAATCTACTATTAGGGATAGCCAATGCACATCTTAACATATTTTCACATGACAGGTTTTTCTTTAAAGCAGCCACTCCTCCTTATATTTGGAGTAGAACTTTTTTGTTCCAATTAAGGCTAAAAGCAGGAAAAGGTAACGCCTCTGTAATATCTCACCAGAAAGGCCTGCTTCACACTGGCTCAGACTGGAGGTGTAAAAAATTGCTTATTTCATTTCTGTAGGTAAGAATTAAAAATTCTTTTTCTCATTGGCTGAGAAGTCAAGAGTTTTGAGAAATTGTTATCACTTCCAACTTAATTTTTTTACAAGTTAGTTTTGTGCAAAACCTCACATTCTGACTTCTTACTATTTTTGCCTATAATTCAGCTACAAAAATTGCAGATTGACTGGGGCTATGTTTGACATTCATCCTCTCCCCGCCCACAAGTTATATATATATAAATAGGGTTCAAAGAGACAGTTTCAAAGACCCCTAAGCTGGCAATGGCTGAGGAAGAAAATAAGTATTGTTGGAGTTTGTCCCCCCACCACCACATTATTGGTTCTCTTGAAAAAACAAGAACCCAAGTAATACCTCTCAGAACTTTGAATAAATAGACTGCAACAAATTATATCTTAGCCAAGACCCAACAATATATACTATAGTATCCAAGGCCTTTAGAATAGTGGCATCCTTGCATTTCTATTGGTTGGTAAAAAGTTCTGCTGGGGCTTTGGTGGGGAACAGTGGGCTGCTGATTCTGGAGACAGTGGTCATACAGCCCTGGAAAAAAGGAATTCTTGTTATTTCGTACAAGAAATGAAAAATAGAAGCCATATCTCACTCTCTCCTTTGCACAGATAAGCCGGAGTAAGATTGGTTGGTTGATTGATTGATTGATTGATTGATTGTATTTATATGCCACCACCCATCAGGCTAAATGGCCATTCTGGACAGCTAACAAGATGTGTATATAGTAATAGGAATCAAGGTATTATGGAACATGGTAAGCAGTGTTTGGTGGAAAATTATGAGTACTGTACTTCTCTTCCCCTGTGCTCTGTACGGATTTTCAACATGGCAAAGGCCCGTTCATTAAACTACCAGAAGTAAGAGGCTGCCCATGATAGTTGGGAGTAAGGAGAAGCAGCCTGTTACAAGAATGAAGCATTAATGGTACCACACACAAACAAACTCAAGCGATTCTTTAGGTTAGGAGAATGTGAATGAGCTTTAGGTAACCATACAAATGTACATTACCTTTTGCTTCATTTTCACTATCCAGGACAACCTGAAATGCCTCAGGAGCTAGTGCAAGGCCAGCATTCACCAAGAGTGACCTCTTCTTTCTCACACTGTCTTTTGGTGTCCCTTTTTTAGCCTGAACCAAAACAAAGGATGCCTCATTAAAATGTAACAATGCAGAATCCTACCTGAAGATGACTACTTGTGCCCATACTTCCAGCCTGCAAACCAATAAGCCGTCCTCAAATGCTCTATTCTGTTTCTCACAGTTTTCCATTTTTCTTTTCTAGCAAACACTCAATATTGTAAGCCTACTTGAGGAAGCAAATGCAGCTACAATATTTAGAACATTTCTTTGTTCTTCAGCAAACACACCTGGGTCTCCCCCCGCCGGCGTGCGTCTGGCAACCCCCTTTTCCCACTTGATCCCTAGATTCCATCTCCCCCTTCCATGCTTCCCCCCATCTGTTTTCTGGCGGGTATATTGCTTATTGCACTATTTATTTTTCATTATTACATTGTTATATTTTCATACTTTTATTTATAATTTGTTGTATTATTCATTTATATTGTACTACAGTTATCTGATTTGCTTGAACGCTGTTTAGCGGGTTTTGTTTGTGTTGTATAGTATTTCTTTTTTAACTGTATTGTTTTTTTTTTCTTCGCCATGTTTGCAGGGACTCACATACCAACTGTGACGGGCCGTGGGCGGTACGCTAGTAGCCGTGGGGTTCGTCAGATCAGAAGAACGCGGGTCAGGCATCTTGTGCCTGTCCCGCGTTCTGACCCCTCGGCTAGCTGCCACGTGTCCGGGAGTCACTTCCCCAGCGCCTCCAACCTTTCCTGCATTCTGTTGAATGCCAGGTCAGTCCATAACAAAATCCCCATCATATACGATTCCATTCAAGATGGGCGGGCTGACCTGGCCCTCATCACCGAGACCTGGGTGGGTGCAGAGGGGGGGGGGCTTCTCTCTCCCTCTTGTGCCCGCCCGGATATCTGGTTCAGGGTGTGGGAAGGTTGGAGGGTCAGAAGGGAGGAGGGGTCGCAATCGTTCATCAGGATTCTCTTTTTGTCTGCAGGGCCTCGACATTGGTTAGCCAGGGGTTAGAGTGCCTCCACCTGCTGGTGGGACAGCGGGACAGATTTGGCATTGTGCTGGGCTACCGAGCTCCCCGCAACCCAGCACAATCCCTGCCGGAGCTCTCCGAGTTCATCGCGGCGGCGCTGTTGAGGTCCCCGCGCCTTTTGGTGGCGGGTGACTTCAATGTGCACGCTGGCGGTGGACTTTCCGGTGCAGCTCTGGAGTTCATGGAATCCATGGCTTCCATGGGTCTGTCCCAGCATGTTGTATGCCCCACTCACAGGTCTGGCCATACCCTGGATCTGGTCTTTTCCTCCATGTTGGGGAATTCGAGTCTGGAGGTAGGGGGCATTGTCTCCCTGCCTGTGTCATGGTCAGACCACCACCTGCTTTCTTTCCCCCGGGCGATCCCGGCCCCTCCTCGCGGGGACCATCGGCCTCTTGTTTTGGCCCGTCCCCGGGGACTTATGGACCCTTCCCGGTTCCAGGAGGTCTTCGGGGCGCTTCCTGGAGAACTGACTGGCGCTCCGGCCGAGGTTGTGGCTAACCATTGGTTTGATACAGCTGCCCATACCATCGACCGGATCGCTCCTAAGCGTCTTCTCCGGTGCCGAGCTCGGTCCTCACCGTGGTTCACGTCTGAGCTCCGAGCAATGAAGCAGGTGAGGAGAAGACTAGAGCGCAGCTGGAGAAGAACCCGGACGGTTATTAATAAGGCTGCTGTTGTATCCCAGACTAGTCGCTATACCAACGCGATCAGGGAGGCTCAAAGATCCTTTTTCTCCCGGAGAATTGGTGAGGCCTCGAACCGCCAGGCGGAGCTCTTCCGGGTGGTTCGGGACCTCACCAATCCTAGTCTGGCTAGGCCTCCTCCTACTGATTTCAGTAGTGAGAAATTTGCAGCCTTTTTTCGTTCTAAGATTGAGGCCATCCGGTCCGGCTTCGACTCCGGTTGCAGTGGCACTGCCCCGGCATCCCCGGTTGTTGGTCCACCTTCGTCGCCTCGGTTGGATGCGCTTGGGCCTGTTTCTGCTGTCGAGGCCTCCAAGGCTATGGCTTGCTGCCGGTCGGCGTCCACTCCTTTCGATCCCTGCCCTGCCTGGCTTATAAAAGCTGCCAGCGGGACTATGGCTGAATGGGCTTCGGTTATCGCCACCGCCTCCTTCAGCGAGGGTTTTTTTCCCTCCCGTCTGAAGGAGACGGTGGTAAAACCCATTCTTAAAAAACCAGGCCTTTGTCCGGACGATTTAGTCAACTATCGTCCTATAGCTAACGTCCCGTTCATGGGCAAGGTGATCGAGAGGACGGCGGCGGTCCGACTGCAGTCGTACCTGGAGGATCGGCAGTGCCTCGATCCTTGCCAGTCCGGGTTCAGGCCTCGTCGGGGGACCGAAACAGCTTTGGTCGCGCTGCAAGATGACCTAATCCGGGCGGCCGACAGGGGTTGTTCTACCCTGTTGGTTCTCCTGGATTTGTCAGCGGCCTTTGATACCGTCGACCACGGTATCCTGTTGGATCGGCTCTCTGAGGTTGGAATCGGAGGCACTGCTCGCAGCTGGCTCCGATCCTTCCTGGAGGGCCATCCTCAGTACGTTCAGCATGGGGGGGAGTTGTTGGCTCCTTGGATACTCCCTTGTGGGGTTCCACAGGGGTCATCGCTGTCCCCTTTGCTGTTTAACATCTACGTAAGGCCGTTGGCTGGGGTCATTAGGAGATTTGGAGTCTGCTGTCATCAGTACGCTGATGACACGCAGCTCTATCTCTCCTTCTCCACCTCTGCAGTAGAAGCTGTGAGGATCCTTGATGAGTGCCTGGACGCCGTCCTGGCTTGGACCGGGGCGAACAGGCTTAAGCTCAACCCCGAGAAGACAGAGGTCATGTTCTTTGGGAGCCCACCATCTGGGTATGGTGGCCCTCTTCCCTGTCTGGGGGGGGGGGTTCCCTCCGGCCAGTAGAGAGGGTGCGGAATCTGGGCGTGGTCCTGGACCCGGCGCTGACCATGGAGGCGCAGGTGGCGTCGGTGACCAGGGCCGCCTATTACCATCTCCGTCAGATCGCCCAGATCCGCCCATACCTGGATGTTGACTCTCTGAGAACAGTGGTCCAGGCACTGGTGATCTCGGGGCTGGACTACTGCAACGCGCTCTACATGGGGCTGCCCTTGACTCTTCTCCGGCGTCTGCAGCGGGTCCAGAATGCGGCGGCCAGACTGGTGGTTGGTGCGCGTCGTTATGACCGCATCACCCCAGTTCTGGCCCGTCTGCACTGGTTGCCCGTTGCTGCCCGGATTAGATTCAAGGTCTTGGTTTAAGTTTATAAAACCCTCCATGGCTTGGGTCCGGACTACCTGACAGAGCGTATCGTCCAGCGATCCACCTCGGCCCGCCCTGTTCGGCAGGTGCGAGCGCACGCGCTGCGGGTTGCCACTCCACGAGAGGCCCGGAAGACGATCACTAGGAACCGGGCCTTCTCAGTGGCAGCCCCTTCCTTATGGAACGCCATCCCCAGCGAAGTGCGCTCTGCAGAGTCCCTGCAGGCCTTTCGGAAAGCTTTAAAAACCTTTCTGTTCCGAGAGGCTTTTGGCGATCTCAGTTAGGTTTTTTCTTTTCTTTTTTCTTTTTTCTTTTTTCTTTTTTGTTTTTCCCCCCACCTTTGTCACTGTTTTAAATTAGTCAGCCTATTCGGTGTGCCTAATTTTAACTTTGCTAGGATTTGCCTCTCCGCATGCTGGGATGTAGGAGGATTTTACATGTTATTTGTTTTATTGTTTTATATTGTCTTTGCTTTATATTTGATGTATTCCATTGTTGTTGATTTCGCATTTATTGCTTTGTTAGCCGCTTAGAGTACTACATGTAGTAGATAAGCGGGATATAAATACAAGAATAAATAAATAAATAAATAAATAAGGGTTTTTTAAAGCAGTGTTTTTCAACCTTTTTTGGGCAAAGGCACACTTGTTTCATGAATAAAATCACGAGGCACACGACCATAGGATGTCATGCAATCTGCTATATCTAGAGTGGATAAAATCAATGTTTTTTTTAAAAAAAAGAATTCAAATTGATTTAAATCATGTTTTAAATTTTTAAAAATAGATTTTTGTTTAAATCATGAAAAATATGATTTTTTAAAAATAAATAAATTATGATTTTAAATCCATTTGATTTAATTCCATCCTGCACTAGTTTGCCCTAAAACTGCACCATTTATATATTTGAAATAACTGCTGAAGACACGTTCAGGACTAGATGGTGGATTTTACTTAGCAAGCATGCTCTTGTTCAGTTCCATCACCTCTGGTCAGGCTTCTTAATATGTTTCCACTATGTTAAATTATGTTGTTGATGTGTATGCCAAGTGCAAAGCAGACAAGTAACATTGAAAATTGAAGTAATTCTTGCCTCTTGCTACTTGCCCCCCGCCTCCTTCCAGCCAGGCAGCCACAGGGCCCGGAAGGGACCCCCCATCCCCGTCTCCTCCCTAGGTCCTAGGAATCCCCTCCTCAGCCTCCCACGTCCTCCCCTTTATTTCCCCCCCACACACAAAATGACCATTGTTACGGCCCCCCGCTCCCCACCCTTAAAAGAGGGGTGCGCACGCGCGCTCCTACCTGGCTCGGCAGGGTCGCGCACCCACCCTCGCGGGTCTCCCGGCTCTCTCTCACTCTCTCGCTCTCCAGTCTCCTCCTCCTCCTCCTCCTCCTTTTTTTTCTCCTTCCCCGCCCACGGCCAGCCTTTCCTCGCCAGCGCGCAAAGCACGCCGGGAAAGGTAGTCTGCTCTCCTCCCCAGAACCGCATCTCAGACCTGCGGGAGGAACTACATGACCCAAGGAAGCCTTGCGGCAGCTGGCTTCTTTCTGAACGCCCCGCCTTCCTCCAGCTCGCCGGTGCCGCACCACTGCCTTGCTGGTGTAGGGAGAATTTTGCCACGGCACACCAGCCAACATCTTGCGGCACAGTACTGTGCCGCGGAATAGCAGTTGAAAAACGCTGTTTTAAAGGAATATGGACACCTGTTTCCTTCAGCATTCTGCACCTAAGTATGCCAACAGAAATACAGGCTTGGCTAAGATTTTTTTTTCATTTAAGCTAGTATTGTTTCTGTGAAGAATCCTTTTAAAATGTTAAAAATAATAATTTGTGGAAGAATAAACTCCTGAGAGTACAATTTTGATCTTTTTCTGTGGAAAACGTAAACAATTTTCACTGAGAAAAAGGTATGCACCTCCTTTTTTAAAACATGCACCAAAGCCACTATTTCTTTTTTTTTTTACTACAAACTAAACCTTGTGTAGGCCCACTCTGAATCAGGACCACCATGTGTGGATAGAGAAAGACTGACATTTATAAAATCATACACGGTGTGGACAAAGTAGATAAGGAAGAACTGTTTTCCCTATCACACAACACTAGAAGCAGGGGGTACTCCATGAAACTTGGGTGCTAGATCTCAAACAAATAAGAGAAAGTACTTTTCCACCCAGAGGATCACTGGTCTATGGAACTCCCTGCCAGAAGAAGTGATGACAGCTGTCAGCTTTGACAGCTTTAAGAAAGGATTGGACAAGTTCATGGAGAACAAGGGCATCAATGGCTAACATTATGGATGCCTAAGGACAACCTCTGGGTTGGAGAGATAAGCAGGATATCTCTCAATGCCATTTGCAGGGAATCGTAAGCAGGTGAAGACATCTGCTTGGGAATGCCCTGAAGCAAATGGTGAGCCACTGTGTGAGACAGAATGCTGGACTGGATGGGCTGTGGCCTGTTCCAGCAAGGCGGTTCTTTCATTCTTAACATTTCAGCCGCAATTGGTTCCTCTCATTTTAAATTCTGCCCTGCAGCAGAGGCTCAAAATAGAAAAGCAAAATATTATTGGTGCCAGTGAAATCATGCATAAATAGTTACAAAGGAAACATAGCTTCTAAGGGCTGCCTCATTTTTACAAACTACTAATTTTCTTTCTTTTGTTTTTTTCTTTTATATAGTCTTACTAGTATGTGGACTCAAAATGAAAGACCTCTACTTTTAGGCTATTCCTAGGCACAATTTACAGTGCTTCCATGTCCTCCCCAACAGCTATTAAAAGCTGCAGAAACCGTTTCAGTTTAATACCAGTTTTATCCATTGTAACTGAAGAGAAATAAATATGTGGTTCACAAGTGTGACATTAAATTGCCTGACGGATCGGAGGAAACATCCATGTTCACAGTCTTGCTATATTAGGTCCTTACTAGGCAAAACAAATGACCACAGCCAATCCACAGCCAAGTTGTCTGTCTGTTTGTTTGTTGCCATGAAGATTACTAGAAGGATCTACAAAAAAGACTGGTCCTAGAGGCAGTCCAGGTATCACTTAAGAACTATTGCTACATATGAACATCCTTGTTTGGTTACAAAGGTTTCTGTCATGCAAAGCAACAAATGGTCAGATGAGCTGAGCACTGAGAAGGCTCTATCTCTGATCTGAATTGTAAATGAGTATATGCTAATTGAAATAGTTCCTTACTCTTATTCAACAATTACCTGTTCAATCATCAAGCTTGCTTGGTCTTCTAGGCGTTCCAGTGACTTGTATAGCATTGTGTTTAGGTTAAGCCTATGGAAAGCCATTTTTAAGTACTCATTATACTGCCCGTTGTTATCAAGATAGATGGCCTTCTGCAAATGTTCCATGGCAACCTCTATTCTGTCTGCCTTTTCTTCAATCCGGGCAATCTCCATATGCACTTGGCAGCGTAACAAAATCAACATGCTAAAAAACACAATCATGACTATTTTTATTCAAAAATATTAAGAAATTCTGTCCCATGTGAACATTCTCGTTGTGCAATTACAGTACATGTATTTTTTTTTCCTGAATAAAATACTTTCCTTTCACCAAGCAAATTAACATTGTCAAATAGGTTATAAGTTATCTGGAAGTTGAGTCATGGCTACTGGACTTCTTTTTTGAGAGATAGAAACGTTTCGCTGTTCATCCAAACAGCTTCATCGGTCTGAATGAACAGCGAAACGTTTCTATCTGTCAAAAAAGAAGTCTAGTAGCCATGACTCAACTTCCAGATAAACTCACCTGGATGACTGAGAATCTTCACAGACAGGTTATAAGTTAGTTAACACAGCTGTTTCTTAAAGATCCCAAACATAGTTTTCAAAGCATTATTATCCATATCTTAATGCCAGAAATCCTGATGTGCGGGGTCTGCCCTGAAAATGGGATTATCCCATCAGTGGTGGTAGGTAGGTATGCTTTCATGGGAAGCATGTGAATTTGTGCACCTCAAAATCACAAAAGGAAGCCTTTAGTCACAGAGGGAGCTGTACAACACACTTTCAGCCATTACATAGTAAAAATACATATTTTCCTTTTTTATTTTAGGATAACCATTGAAATCTCCCAGGTAATCAGCAAGGCACGTTATCATGGAAAGAACCCATAGCTCAATGTTAAGGTCATGACTGCTTGCATAGGGTACAAACATCAATGAAATGAACTGATATATTTTGAAGGAGGCAGTTGTATTTATTGGAACCAAAACAACAACGTTTTGTCACAGCTAAATGGTCTAATAACATCTGATGAAATGGACTGCAGTTCACAAAAGGTATGCCAAATAAAATGCAGTGCCTTCAAGGCAGCTCATAGAAATACAGATAAAAGACTATATATGAGAATGTGGTGAACCAGTGCCAAGAGATTACTGGGTTTGATGGCTCTGTGACACAGCTAGATGGGCCAGTAATCTGACACAGTATACATAATCTCTTAAATTTATCTCTTGCTCATAAAAGATATCTCAGGCTCTGTAATACAACAGAATTCAAAACCATATCAACTTACCTGTCAATCTTCTCCAGAATTTCAGCAATAGATAGCAATGGTTTCCGTATATGCTGTTGCAAGTTGTGCTGCAGGAGCGGTAAACAGATATTCCACTGAGTAGCGCATACTGCCTGGATAACGTTAGGATCTTTTAGCCGGATTGCACGATTTAGAATGAGCTCAAGTTTGTGTATTTCTTTTAGTTGAGCCTACAACAGTAAAAAATGTACTTGAGATTAATTCTAAGAACAAACACTGTTTTGGGATGCAAGTTACTCCTGTTTCTCCACAAGAGAAACATGGTCCAGCAATGTGGAGAGCAGGAGACAAAAGACTCAGGTGAAAGGCAGATGGGGTCGTATGGCAATGGTGGCCACCTCTGCTCAGAATTGCCTGGATTGCTCCAAGAATTGTCTGGGTGGCAACACACCTGGCAAGGGAATAATGCTAAAGACTGGCTGACTTGGGTGCAGTGTTTCAGGTGGCCAGCCACACTGTCGCAGGCATCACTTCAGTCTGCTTCTGCAGTACAAATACATATTGTAGCTGCTGACCAAAAGATCAGTTTTTGCTGATCTTCTGGTTTGGAAAACGCATTAAAAAAGACAACAGATGGGAAAAACAAGAAATTGAAAGCTGTGGGCTAGAATTCTGTGGAAAACAGTACAAATTAAGAAGCAGGCATACCTCAACAACACTTTTAGCATAGGTTTCAATTTTGGGCCCAAGTTTCTTGACTTCAAAATCACATTCCAAGCAGTCCAATTCGATCTCTTTCCCCAGATCCTATTAAAACATAAGAACATAAGAACATAAGAAGAGCCATGCTGGATCAGGCCAAAGGCCCATCTAGTCCAGCTTCCTGTATCTCACAGCGGCCCCACCAGATGCGTTTGGGAGCGCATGAGACTAGATATCTGTCTCCTGATACCACTCCCCTGCATCTGGCCCTTGAAGTACCCTGGTTTAAAGCCTAGAGATTACACATCTCCATCATGGTTTGTAACCCGTGATGGACTTTTCCTCTAGGAATCTGTCCAATCCCCTTTTGAAGGCATCCAGGCCAGATGCCATCACCACATATATATTATTACTATGGAAAGCAAATGAATAATCGTGGATATTTTAGGTGCCTCATTTTAATGGTCTGCATTTCTTCCCTAAATACTCATAAATGCGTCTCTTATGTGAGCCACATATTTTGAGATCTTCAGACCAAGTCCCGTCACTCCAAGAAGGCAAAAGGAAGGACTGTACCTAACTTAGCAATCATCATGTGCCCAGTAACCTTCAATTAGCTATCAGCCATGAAAGGTTATGCAGATGTTATGCAGATGTTATGCAAACATCTGTGGGATTTTGGCCATTATTAAGATGTATAATACACTATGAGCAAGAACATGTTATATTTACTGGGGTGCGTCCTTTATTTGTGTGTGTGTGTTGTGTCGTTACAGTTGTGACCCACCCTTCGTGACCCCATGTCCATGGAGTTTTCTTGGCAGGAATACTGGAGTGGTTTGCCAGTTCCTACTCCAGGCTATTCATAATTAATGTTTTTAGGGGGAAACTTCCCCTGATAAAAGCTAGTATATAAGTATGAGTGAAGTTGTTTTCACTTTGTTAATTTATATGAATAAAACATTAAAACTACACTTATACTCCATTAATGTTGACTTCATTATAGGTGGGTCCAGCTAAGATTATTTTAATACTCACAGTAATTTTACATTTCTGCAGGTCACTTATACAGGAACACGCAACAGGTATACAATTTAATTTCAATGCAAGTCGAGCCAATTCCAGCAGCAAAGAAATTCTACAGGAGAAAACAACAAATTAGAATAAAATGAATATTAGTAGTTAATGCTATATGCAACAGATGTACAAAGCCAACCTAAATTAGTTTACTTAGAATTTCAATAATGAACTCTTCATAATTAAGTATATACTCAGAAGTATTCCATGTTTCTTAATGTTATGAGAATATGATGTAAATACAACAGATAGTAACACAGGCAAAACTCAGTGGGTAGCCTCACTGCTTAATAGGCTCTGTAGAGGGTGGCTCTCAAAGAGCCAGCACCCCATGTTCCCTTGAGACTCCCACGAATGCTTGCACCTCTAACAGGCACCATCATAAACGGTCCCGTTCTCCTTGAAGGTACAAGGCCAGACAGAGCTAAGAAAAGCTTCTCTAAACTACTACTGCTTTGGGGCTGCAGCTCCCAAGGATTGTGTCTAGGGGGGATCCTGGTGAATTCTAGGAATTGGCATCCAAAAGAAATGAAAATCCCATGCCTGCAACCTCATCCCAAACCACATAGATAGCAACACTGCATGTATGCTCTAATTTAGGATGCAAAAGTGTGAGCAAATGTACAGAGACTAGTAGAAGTGTTATCAAGGCGAAATTTATTCAAAGCCTCCAAAGGAGCACTGTTTTAGGGCATCCATGGCAAAAAAAGTGATTGGAAGAAAGAGAGGAGAGAAAAGAGAGATTTAGAAGGAAGATGAGACTGCAGATAGGAGGGTCCAACTGTAGACATTTGTCTACTGTAGATTCCAAGATAATTTGGGGGGTGGGGGAGTCTTTCTAAATCCTGTGATGATTTAACAAAGCATGGGAGATTTCAGTCAAATTTGTAGTATAAATGCAGTATAAATAACACATACTGACATTTCTGAAAGTGTTTCCTGGGTTTTGGAATCCTTACCTTTCCTTATGATTTAATTTCCTTTTGGATCCTTTCAAAAGTTCATATATATTACTCAGATCGGTAGCTGCTTCTGGTGGAATTTCACTTTTATCTAGCTGTCTGCAATTATTTTACAAATGGATTATTAATAATATTTTTGAAAACCTGAAATCTGTCCAACAACCAACAGCATTTTCTTCTTTCATGAGTTGGATTTGTGAGAAGTCTATCCAAAACAGAACCAAAAGTTAAGTTTACATACAGTATCCGGTTTTGATAAGATACAAAAGGCTGTGTTTCAAACCGGAAGAGAAGTTTCAGAAGAAGCATGGCAAATTTAATTCAGAAGGACCGGAGGTATAAGATATGCCTCTGATCATATCATGGTGACCATCAGACTTTACTCTTGTTATTTTGGCCCATGTCTTGGTATTAACAAACTATCCTCTTTAAGACAGAATAGTACTGTACTATTCATCTCTCCAACATGAATAACAGATTTCCCTGATCAACTCCTGAGTAACAAATGATCGAGGGCAGTGCTACAAGATATGTATGTGATTCTGGGGTGGCGGTTAGAAAATCAGACTGATTTTACAAAACCATTAGTATTCTTCGCCATCTGTCAAACTACATTATCGGGTGTTTCATGCCAAGATCCCAGTCCATTTTGACACATCGACAACCATCAATACTTACAACTTGATTGTTTGAATCTTATAAATAATGCTTAAGTTGGGGGAGTTTTCAAGTTCATCTTCTATTTGTGAAGCTTCCACTAGTTTGTGACGTACCTACAAATAATATAGGAATTATATCAGTATTTAAACTACATCATCAACTAGGAAAAAAGATGAAAAATGAATTGAGTGGATTCATGTTCACTAAGACAATTGTGGAGGAACACTTGTTCAAACAATCCCCCACCTTAGTAGACGCCCTTTGTGCAAGTGGTCACATACTGGTAGAAAAACTGTCCACATGACCAATCACATATATTCACGTTGAAGAATATACTTTTTTTTAAAAAGCCCCCTGCAACTGCTCTTGCACACACAGTTTTTCTTAACAGAATTTTAGCAAATGAAATGCTGTACAGAATTTTCCTGCCACCTTACATTAAGTAAATAGGTCAGTACCTGTAATATACAGATAACATAATTTGGGGAGGGAGAAAGGCTCTGTTTTTGAAAGGAAGTTCAAACTTGCAAAATCATTCTTCTATTCATCCAGTTCATCTCTAACTGAGTTTCCCAGGTGTAGTATGATACCTTAGATGACAAGGGAGTGTAACATCAGCTCTGGATTGTGATACTGGGAAAATGCAGCAGCTGAAGGTATTACTCCATAACAAGGAAAATACAGTCTGATCTCCTATGATTTGTAGAGGTAAAAAAATCAAATTTCCCTTGGTGAATTCACTGTAGAATTTCTGCAGTCAGTAGGGGCAGAGGCTGAGAGCTAAGGTTGCATGGAGTTTGAACCAAAGGTGACAATAAGTGTTAACTGGCAATTTCTACCTCTCTTTTTCTCTCTTAAATCGTTCTAAATATTATAGCAGTCCTTAAAAAACATTAAAAATGAAATAGTTGAGAGATAAGAGGCATTTCTGTTGAGAGGAACTGACACCCCCATGAGTGCCTCTTTCCTTTGGGACAGGCAGCCACACTGGCAGAAAATGGACAGAAGTGATGTCAAAGGACTCTCAACAAATTTAAACCACTCATGCTGGCTGGAAAAGAACCCCTGCTCAAAAAAGAAAAAATCCACTATGGGCTTTTTCACAATGATCTTTACACTGTGCAGTGTTCATGTATTAATGCAAAAATGCCTCATCTGTCATAAAGAGGCAAATGGACAATACAGTTACCATTGACCCAAATAAATACTTATTTTAACCCATCCTAAAACATGGCTTTGTATCACTATTTTATTCACTCCTTTTAAATTAGCTTAATTATTTTTAAGTTTTCTTTTTGGCAAACTGCAAGAGTACTGGAATGCTCATCTGTTATTTGGCTGTTAAAAAAAGACTGGTGCCACATAAGAGAAATGCAATTAAACTGCTATTTTTAAAAATTATGGTTAGATTTTAAGACCATCGCTGGCTGGCTTTTCCTCAAAGGTACTTTTGAAAAGTGTATAATACATGACTTCAGTTGCCTTCATTTTACAGTTTTATTAATATTGCAGCTTGGCAAATCAGGTACATATTCCATGTTTGATTTTATGAGGCATTATGCAAGGTACTTATCCCATTTCTACATGGCTGATCATTTGGAAGGAAACAAAAAGAAGAAATTAAATGGCACAGAACAGGAAAAATCTACCAACCATATTAGACATATTTGATGCTTAAACAATGCTTCCACGTATGGCTGGAAGGCTTCTTCAGTTATCACACTTAGCAACTACTACTTCCCCGGGTCCTGTACTAATTCAGCATTTTATGAGTTATATCCACTTATCTCTTTTAGTAATAAGTAGAAAGGCAGGGTAGCTCCAAAAACTATAACAGTGGTACAAGTTGATTGACTTTAAGTTTTGTTCTTACACCAAGTTTTATAGAAAGCTGCATAACCTAAAGCTGTTTTATATTCCATTAGATTTTTTTTTACTGTAAGGGAACCATCATGTTTTAACCATCATGTAACAATTTTATTTTTATTTTTTTGAAAAATAAAATTTTATTGAGTGAATAGTCAAAGGTGTGTGGATTTGTGTTTCTGGACTACAACTTCTCAAGGAATTCTAGGAGCCTAGTTCCAAAAAAACAACATCACACAAAACAAAACAAAAAAGAGCGTGTTGCTTCTGAGCCTTACGGTTTGCTTTAAAAGGCATGGGACATTTTATGTCCTACCTTTTTACACTGGCCAGGACAGTGTGTGTGTGTGTGTGTCTGTGTGTGTGTGTTTTGTGTCATTACAGTCGTGACCGACTCTTCGTCACTCCACATCCATAGAGTTTTCTTGGCAGGAATACTGGAGTGGTTTGCCAGTTTTTTGAGACTTTCTTCTCTAGTCTAAAATGGCAAGTGTACATGGCAGGTGGCTGAAATTGAGCTGCACTGTTCAAAGGTCTAACATCCTATGCAGTGCGTCTAAGTCTGTCTGGATTTGGGGTCAAAATGTGACTCTGAATTACTGTCATACTCTGTACTGATGCCAGATGGCTCAACTAATCAAAATTTCAGTGTAACAAGCAAATCACTAGGTAATTCTATCATCATCATCATCAGTAATGCTGATCTGCAGCTGCTTACTCAGAAATAAGTCCCTTGGACTTCAAATGCACTCCCATAAGAATGAGCATTGGATCACAGTATAAGGCTCCCCCTTCTCTCTTTTTCATATTCATATGTTTCCAAGTACAGTACTGTACCTCAATTTCACCAGAAAGTCTTCCATATAATATTGTACCTGTTTGTTATGATTGAATTACCCAGTGTCACATTTCTAGCTTTATCAGAGCTACCAGCCTACTAATAATTCGATTACCTTTTCATAAGCCTGTTGCTACATCTGACATCAACCCTAAAATAATTGGCTCCAGTACATATTCACACGTCTACTGATGTCCTCCCAGGAGCAGTTTTATCCAAAAACACAACTGAAGCCAAAATGAAACAAAAACAGAAGAACCGTGCCACTTTAAAAATGACAAATTTATTTAGTGTGAATTTTCATGAATTATATGAATTTGCTTAAATCATTCTTCCACCACACATGCATTTTAGTTTGCATTTGCAGATGTTGGAACACTACAAAATCATTTATCCAATAATTCTTTAATCTTGCATAAACTGCTACTTGTTTTCAGTTGGAAGGAACTGAATTCAGAGTAGATGAAATAACAGTGTTATACTGCACCCTAACATACAAAAACCTGCACTTGCTTTGAGATATTCCAACCATAGCTGATCAAATCAATTGCCAAAATCCAACAGTATAATTGTACTGGATTCTGTTGCTTCCACCAGAACTGGGACTTTCTTCCCCTGTATCCCACTACAAAATGTTTCAGATGGCATGTTTTTAGAGAGCCTGGTAGCTGTAGGAAGGTCTGTTTTCTTCTGATTCTGCTAGTAGAGGCAGAAAAATCAAGCAGGAGTACCCTGCTTCTTTTGCTTTTCAGTTTGGGAATTGCTTTCCATTTAAGTTTTTGAAACACCAACATGCTATAGATCTTATGCAGAAAATCTTTGGTTGCCCCTTAAAAATAGCTCCTGTCTCTTGGATCACAATCCTATATCTCTTATATGGGAGTAAGTCTCTTTGAAATCAATGAAACATTTATTGACCAGGCATGTATGAAATTCTGCTGGTCGCTGCCCAATAATTTAGAACAGCAAGCCAGAGTTGCATATTATACTAACACATCTTATTTTGGAGGTAGAGAATATAAAGACAGCCTGGAAATTTCAAATTATTTTGCACATTTCACATAGGCATTATAGAATAGGATGGAAAAGTTAGTTATTATATAAGCCAGTATTGAAAAGGTGCTGTATCTTCTTCTCTGTCCTGTTTTGGGTGTTTTTTTTCTGGTCCAGAGTAGCAAGGTGAGCTTTCAAGACACCACAGAAAACCTCTTCTAAAAAACTGACAGTTTGTCAAGAGATGATTTGACACACGATAATCACTACACCTGTGGTATAAATAATTATATCTGTGGTATAAATAATTCTCATATTCAGACAGGAATACGTACATCTGTCTTTCCAGTAAGAAAGGCCAGATTTTGAATGCCTGTGACAAAATACAAATATCATATTAGTATTCCTTCAATGTTACTGCTTTTTCCTTTCATCATTTGCAACCCATGTGCCACTTACTTCTTGAACATAACATTTCTTCATGACAAAGGGATGACTAGGGATGGCTTCATATTAGGTGTGCACAGTAGATGACACTGGTTGGGAAAAATCTGCATTCTAATCAAGTGAAACTATGCATCTTAAAATTCTCTAGAGATAACTTCAAAATGAAACTAGGTTTTTCTAGAATTACCATCAGAGAAAACAGTTGTTTATATCTTGACGGGACATTTTCCTTAATGAATGCTGCAGCAGTGGATGAAAACTCTATGGCGTCCTCAACTCTGGAAGCATCCAGGAAACATTCAAGCAATTCTCTGTGAGGAAAGCAAAATGATAGTTATGACAGGCCTTGATTTGTTCAAAAGTGACAAACAGTGACAAATTATTACATCTCTAGTTGGAAATCTATACTTACCCATGTGGCATGTGGTTTCCTGTTTCAGAAATGTGATTTGTGCACATATTTGTGCGGTGCTGTATACATTTTGCCTTTAAAAAGATGTTATGATATGGATATGTGTTTTCCAAGATAAAGGCTGTCTGTGTGTTCCCTGTGTTTTGTTTATTGGGTATGTTTGTTATTTTTAAGTATCCCCCAATTTTAACATTTGTAAAATATGTACTTTGTTGTGCTGTCATTCAGTATTTGGGGCTCCAACCCATTGTGTTGATCAAAGTTTATTAGAAAATTTACTTACTCTTTCTGTCTGCATAAGGCCCCTATGGCACTCATTTTATGCTGGTGTCTAAAATATTCCCAAAATTTTAAAATGTGCTCATCCATGCCCAAAAGACTGATGTCTCACACTATTTGTGTATGACATGTACAATTGTTCTGAATATCAAAACAAAATAATCAAACCATCAATCTCTTTTCTCCAACATGTTTTTACTCAAACCTTCAAATCACTGGTTAAAACCATTCAAGAAAACAGTGAGAAAAGAACCTAACAAGAAGATCTGATGCAGCCCTCTTGTCATATCTAATTCTCTCAATATTTCACCTTGCTTTCAAGCCTCTATATCATCAAAGTGTTTTAGTAAAACACAGAACTAATAACTGTAAATACTAACTGTCGGTCAATCGGTATTGACAGTAAGGCTGAAAGCTGAACAAATAAGACAAAATGAAGTCTATAAAATGTGAACAACCATCAGATTGGTAGAAATCTCTGCCATTTTTCACTTCTGAACTCCTTAACTTCCCCCAGAGGAAATGGTGTGAGGCCAAGAAAGCCATCATTAATATCACAGAAGTAAATATCATCATCTTGATTTTCCTGACAACACCATGTCCTCAAGTAGCTTCATTTCAAAAAGCTAGCAATCCTATTGGCAAAAGAAGAGCAAAATGTCTGATTGGTTTAGTTCAATGGAAAATGAGAAGGGCAAAGTACGCAGTGTGCGCCTGGCATCACGGCCAGCCCAGAGCAGGTGTGTATCAAGGGGGAGAAGAAAGCAAAGCTATGATTAAGCATACGGAGGGAAAGGAAAGCAGCCAGACATTATCTCTCCAGTATGAAAATACTTGAGTGGTATGATCATCTGCAATAAAAGAGATTGCTAAGGTTGTCTTTAAAAAAAACTGGTACCAAAGTACATTTGCTAGAGGCTAACTATTTTGTTTTATAAGGACAAAAAAGTCTCAATAAAGGGATAAGGTTTTGTTGTTGTTGTTTTGAGAAGTACAAATGATATTATGCTTACTAAGGTCTACTAAGCATTTCTTTTATATATATTCTTTGTAACTCAGTTTTTCTGTTGATGAACAGCACAGAAGCACTGCTGCCCAGGATGGAACACAGGGTCAGTGCAAGTCACAAAATGAATATTTCCTTCAACAGTAACTTAGCTTACATCTGGCATGTCCAAAGCCAGGCCCGGGGGCCAAATGCGGCCTGTTTTCAAATTCTAAGTGGCCCGCGGCTTCTTCTCCCCACCTGCTCAGCCTGTGATGCATCCCCACCAGCTGACCCCTACCCATACTGGATGGAGGCGTCAGCTTGCAGTTTTATGGTTTGCCTGCCCTCCCTGCCTCTGCCCATCCCCCAGCCACCTGCCCAGCCTACCCATCCCCAGTTCCATTGCTGCAGCATCTTCCCCGCCTCCTTGCATGTTATAGAGACTTGTCCAAAGTCCGGCCCGGGGGCCAAATGTGGCTGAATAGTTGGCCCCCACACATTTTCACTTCACCAAATCTGGCCTTCCTTGCAAAAAGTTTGGACACCCCTGCCTTACATCATGAGTTCTGCTGTCCAGTCCTTATCTTCTTCAGCCGGATGCTGCAATGCAGGCACAATCTGAATGAGGCTTGGGATAAGAAAGTGGCGGAGCCCAGGTTTAAAGAAGGGTCTGATGACCTTCCAGTAAATAACCGAAGCATTGTATATCAAAAAATAGTATCTGGAATGAAAAGAAAATGCATTAAGGCACAATTTTGTGGAAACAGAACCAGGCAAGGAGTAGATCCAGGTGTTCATCCTATCAAGCCCTTTCCATAAACTTTGCAGCAGAGTCTGTTCCATGAGAAGCCAAGCAAAGGCACAGGAGCCAAAAGAAACACAGGCAAGACAGTTGGGGGCACAAGAAAATCCTAAAAGGAACAAGGCACCTAATTACTTATGTTAAGGAGAGAGAGAGCTACATGTCATCAGCGTACTGATGACAGCAGACTCCAAAACTCCAAAGGACCTCCGGCAGCAGCTTCATGCAGATATTGAACAGCATGGGGGAGAGCCCCGACTCCTGAGGAACACCGCATGCGAGGGGTTGACAGAACTCCACCCAGCTGTACTCTCTGGGCACGGTTACGGAGGAAGGACTGGAGCCAGCACAAGACTAGGCTACCAATCCCCACCTCCGAAAGCCTGCCCAGGAGGATACTGTGGTCAATAGTATCAAAGGCTGTGGACAGGTCAAGGAGGACCAACAGGGTAGAGCAACCTTTGTCGGCCCCCCTCAAGAGGTCATCCTGCAACGCGACCAGGCTGTTTCAGTCCCATGACGTGTCCTAAACCCGGATTGGAATGGATTGAGGAAATACAGGCTCTTGGTTTCGCTATATTTTATCTAAACTGTTCAGAAGCAGCAATCAACATATTATCAGATCTGTCTGTCTGAAAAAAAATGATTATTTATTTATTTATTTATTTATTTATTATATTTATATCCCGCTTATCTTCAATTCTGAACTCTAAGCGGCTTACAACAATGGACTACAAGTATTACAGACGCAAAACAAAATACAGTATGCATTAAAGAACAAGTAATACAGCAATACATACAAAGAAAAACCTAGAGGCACCTCAACGAATCATAAAACCTAACATTATTGGTAATACGCGATACGATGGCGGAAAAAAAAGAAAAGAAAAAAAAAAAAAAAAAAAAAAAAAAGAAGGAAAAATTAATAACGATCGCCAAAGGCCTCCCGGAATAGATGAGTTTTTAAAGCCTTATTTAATTATCCATTTCCATCATCATTTTGTCTCATTTACTCAAACACAATAGTTGTTTCAGAGTTTCTGAGGAATGCAGTGCCAGAGAGGGTCTTTTAAAAGAGGGGTTACACTGGGAGTGAGTTGTAAAAGTTGTAAAAGTTACCTTGTATCACCTAATGCAAAGTCTATTGCCTTGAGCAAGTTTATAATGAATTTTTCAAACTGCTCCTAAAAAATAAAAAATAAAAAATGGGTATGATTCAGTTTTTTATTATTTTTCTTATATTACATCTATTCATAATGTAATATGCATAACATTTTATATTCATCTTATACTTACATGCCACATTACTTTGTTACTAATTTAGTACCTAAAATATACACACAACAGTGCAGGAAAGTCAAAACTCATGGAATGGGCACAAAATTCAGCTCAGAGATTCGTGCTTCCTTTCCCTGCCAGATTTTCCACTCACCAGCCAGCACACATGGCTCCTCCACCACCACCACCCATCACCACCCAATCAGCTATTTATCCAGTCCCAGCAGGAGTCCCTGCTTCCCTCCTTCACTTCTTCCAGCAACTCAGAGGCTGCAGTGCAGGAATACCAGCTCCAGCTCCTTATCTGAGTGGGTGGCTGCTGGAGGGGGCAGACAAGGGGAAACAGGTGCTCCTGCCAGGACCGGATATATGTCCAACACTGAGGAGAATGTCAGCATGCAGCAGCTGGTGAGTGGAGAATCCATCCAAGGCAGTGGCGGAAGGGAACGTGCAATTCCCATGGTTGCAATGGGAGTACCACGAAGTACCATGAACCTCTGAACTAAGGTTCATGCCCATCTCTACTTCTGACTAAAGGAGCTCCAGTGAACTCACACTGCATTCCTGCTCTGAACTGTTTTCTTCCTCATCAAATTAGAGGACTTGTTTATATAGAAAGCAAATACCCCAGGTGCACACACCGGTATAGGCACAAATTGGAAAAAAATACTGTTTTAAATGTAGGCTGTTTTGTCATTATGATACCTATTTTTCAAATGTGGAAACAAAATATTAAAAGCAATCATTAATGTTAACTTAGAATCAAATAATAATGGTGTTGGAAGGGGTCTATAAGGGCATCGAGGCCAATCCCCAATGCAGCAATATAAATCAAAGTATATCTGACAGATGGTTGTCTGTGGGAACAGAAGTATATATGACACTAAAAAATAAGTTCTGAAACATGTGTCTTCCTGATAATGCAGATCATTCCCTGCAACCTCTAAGTCAACTTCCCTCAAGTAGTTTTTCATCTAGATTTGGTATCTGCTCGACAAGTGGTAAACCTATTGAAAAATGGAGAAAAAGACTAGGAACAGTATACAGATAATTTGCAGTTCAGCAGTAGTTCTACAGACCACCCAATATGCTCATCATAATTATCCTTCAGTCTTGAGATACTATGGTAATGTGCTCTGTAAAGAAGTCCTAAAGCAATATCTAGTTCTACAGACCAGCCAATATGCTCATCATAGGCATACTTCAGTCTTGAGAGACTATGGTAGTGTGATCTGTATAGAAGTCCTAAAGCAATATCTAGTGTGGCTAAAAAGGCTAGGTAACTACTTCTTCTCATGTGGCTTCCACACTGAATGCAAAGCTGATGTGGCCTCTTTAGAGCACAAGACCTGGGTAGATTAATATGGAGGTTAAAACTATTACCCAAGCAGCAACAAACAAACAAACAAACAAACCCTCTCCACATCACTAGAATAGTCTAATGGAACAGCAGAGCTGATATGATTAGTTTTAGCAGAAGGAAAACTCTGATTTTAAACCTCCACTGGCTTGTGTGTGTGTGTGTGTGTTGTGCCATTACAGTCATGACGGACTCTATGTGACTCCATGTCCATGGAGTACTGGCGTGGTTTGCCAGTTCCTACTCCAGGCGCCTACAGTACCTGGTATTCCCTGGTGGTCGCCCATCCAAGTACTAACCAGGGCTGACCTTGCTTAGCTTCCAAAATCAAGCGAGATCGGATGTGCTTAGGGCATCTAGGCAGCCCACTGCCTTGTGGCTACATCCAATTCTGGAAAAGGCTTCAGGAATTAACCTTGAGGCAAAATCTGGAGCTGGAGTCCTGGAGGCAGTTCATGGCTGTGTACAATCATGTTCTGGCATCTCCTGGCAACACAGCCAATATGTTAATTCCCTCTTTAAAAACCCTACTGTAGTTTGGATTTATTTTAAGTTAATTTGAGGAAGTTTATGGGGGAAAGTGTTTTTTGTGCCCTCTTCCCCCACTCCCCCCATCCCAGAGGCATCTATCTCCTCCAGAAGCTCTACTGGTCGGCACTCCTATATATGTGGGAAGAATTGCAGAAAATTGTATGAATGGAACTGTCATGCAGTGACATTTCTTGATGCAATTTTATACATGTAAGATGCAGTTATGTCAATGAGACTTACTCTGAAGCTTTACTTTCAATTATGTCTGAAAGCAGGAAGGTTTGGAAGCATGGCAGTGACCTGCCCTCCTTATTTCTACTGTACACAGAAATCAGGCAGAATGTCATGAATTTATAGCAGGGACCACAAAGTCCTCCTGAACACCTAGTGTTGCTATGTTTGAGATATGTGATAAGGCAGTGTACCCGCTCATGGAAATATAACACATGTATATATTTAGTAGAGGACATAAGGCTGATGTGAATACATGAAAGTCTGCCTGACATCATTATGGTTTGTGGCTACGAAAGTAGGAATTATGTGCATTTCTCTGTCACATCACACTTCAAGACATATATGTTTTCCAGTTGTAGTACCTGAACAGTGCTGAAGGCTAGTTTGTACAGGATTACAGTCTAACTGAAGTTATTTTAAGTCTCAGACCAAAATTTCCTAACTCATATAAGGATCCAAACACAGTGTGAACTATACAACAGCTAATGGTTCCTTTATTAATTTATTAATAAAAGAATTTAATTTATTACAAAAGACAGGTCTCAAAATTAAGAATGAGAAAACTCACCATGCTATCAGTAGACACCGGGGTATGCAACTGGCTCTGGCACAAATATGCTCTACCCAAAAATTGGTTAACAGGAGGTTTTCCTTTAAAATACATTTGTAGACAGTCCTTGCTCATTTCTGGAAAACCCATCTAAAGTTAAATATATTAGAGGTTTCAATAAAGTGGTTGGAAATCTCAGATAAAATCCCAAAAGCAATTAAAAAAGAGGGCAACCTTACCTTATGTGCTTCTTCTGCACATAGGACATACAAATCAGAAGAGAAAATCTCAGAGGAATCAAGGGCTGATTTCCCTTCATTAGCTGATTTGATCAACTTGTAAGCATTCTGCAAAGCTTCAATATCTTTAAAAAGGACATTCAAAGAATGTTGATAATAATATTTTGGAACTATTTATATAAAAAATAAGCATTTCAGTGAGCTCCCTCCTCCCCATTAAGTCATGGTTGGACAACTAACCAACTTCCCACCTTGGGACCAGCCTTGGATTACATATCCACTCCTGTTACTGCCAAGAGCCAACAACAACTGAAACTAGAAATTATCAGAAGCCATTTTCGAGAGAGTTTTTTAATCCCCTCCTGACACCTCAGAAAACAGATCTGGGGTTGCTGCTAGTGGTGGTGTGTGCTGCCAGGAGCCCAAGGTCTGTTTGCTGAGGTGTCAGGAAGGGGTTAAAAACCTCTCTTTGGAAGCCTGCTTCTTTCAAGAAAAATTCACTTCATACTGAGACTGTAATATATGAACTCTGTTGTGGCAGGGGACTACTGTAGTAGATGTATGAAAGCCTGTTTTTTGTTTGCTTGCTAAATTAAAAGGAATTCTATCACATATTACATTTAGTTCATGATGAAAGCTGTATTCTCATGCACATTCACCCAGAACTGTTTTTTGTTTGAACAAAAAAAAACTTGTAAGTATTAATTAATTGTCATATTGATAGGTAGCCTTTCTCCCAGTAAGGAGATGCAAGCAAACATGTTTTAGACACCACTGGGTATTATTACAGGGGATGAGGAGTAGCTCATCTATTCCACTATATGAGGGGACACAAATTTCCAGTACTTACATACAAATAGAAGGAATGAGACTGATAGTAACAGTTTACATAGCCATTCACCTTGGTGTCTCTCAGCATCTGACAGTTGCTGCCTGATTAGTATCTCCATGATTTCTTACTGGTAGCGCTGTTTAGAACCTGCAGGTAAGAAAATATTAAATGTGACATGTAAATAAGGGCTTTATCAGTGGCTGCTCCCAAGCTTTGGAATGCACTGTCCCAGGCAGGCTTTTAATTGATAAGTGTCTAAGGAACTGATATTTAGATAGTCTTAAATGTTTTTTATAATAACTTCAAAATCATTTTTAATACTGATCAAAATTTTTGGTATGGCATTTTTAACTTGCTATTACTGCATAAATTTAATTGTTGTTAGCCACCTTGGGTCTTCTATGGAGAGAAGCGTAGCATATAAATAAATAAAATTACTATCAAATAATACATTCATTTCATTATTTGTGCTAAATAAATGTCATTTCAAGTCATTTGGAAGTAAAATCAACACTGATTTTCTATAAAGTTTTACATTGCAGTTGTCTGTTTCAATCCTTCACCCACCACAGCAAATGGCAATCCTTTATCCAACAAAACATTAGGTCAACAGGTATCCTCCTTGAACACATAATGACCCTGGACAGAAACAGGCTTTCAGAACCCTTACCCAGAGGTTATATGACATAGAAAATCAGGAAATGTTCTCGCAGGCAAACAGAAAGTGCTCCCCTTTGTCACAAGGTGTCTTCCTACCATACAGGATCCTTGAGGGATACTTAACCTCACTCTGCTCACCGCAGGTTTAACAGTGCATTCATGCAGGATAGGAAGAATATACTTCCCTCAGCACTTCTCCAGGGCATGTCAAGGCAGAACCTGCCTATGTGGTACTGGGTTTCCTGAATTCCTTGCGCATATGCTTTTACATTGCCCACGTTATGAATAAATCAGGAATGACCCAAATCACCCATTGCTGATTAAGTTCCAAGGCCACCCTTCCAGATGGTTAGTACAACACTGCCTATCAGATCAGAACTCATACATCACAGCACAGGTAGCAAAAATTTTCCTAGCTGTCTTGTGCAAGACGACAGAGGTAGTATGGCCTCTTTTAATGCACCCAATTTCCTGTAGTCCCTCTAGTGTTATTGTATGCTCTTATGTAAGCGTCATAAGACCACCATAAATTTCTTGTTCTTGTTCTATAAAGCTTTACATTGCCATTGTCTGTTTCATTCCATCACCATGCTTCCACCCCTTTTGCATGATCCTATCGAATATAAAAGGACATGACCCTTGGCCTCAAAGTTATCAACGCTTAAATGGCAGTAGGCTGGGGTGGGGGTGGGGGGCACCAGCCTAATTCTGAACATAGGGTCTGCATCGTGGCGGCAATCACACTACATACTAACTCACGAGGAAGCCCGCTCACACAAAATCCCAACTTGATCTGAAAGCAGGCCAAGATTAAACTGCAGTGACATTTCAGCCATTTCTGTGGCCACATGGGCTCAAATCTGCCCAAGGTCAAACTTCTCTCCATTTCAAACAAACAAATAAATAAATAAATAAATAATACCTCCTAAAAAGGTGACTAGCCAAGGACTCCCACTTCCCATGAAGGGCATGAATACACAGTAGAGTGGACCCTTGTATACCAAACGGTTTGTATAATATACAATCTGTACAACATAAAAAAATTCCAGAGATAGGGGAGATTTGCTTAACAGAATCGCCTATGGGGCGAATCCGTACAACATAAAAATGGTCGCGATTAGGGATCCTTCTGTTTTCAATGCATTCCTATGGGAAATTTGTATAAAGGAAAATTTGCTTAACATAATTCCATTGGGAACGAATTAATCCCTTTATATTGAAATCCTTAACAATCATGACTTTGCGAATCCGATCTAACCCAAAACTTTTGGACACAGGACTCAACCACAGAGAGGGGGGGGGGGAAGGAGAATAAAACGGGGCCAGTGAACGCTGCCAACTTGGCTCTCCAGAGCACAGCCCTGGCTACCTCCTTCGTGGTCCACGCCTTCCTAGACACCCTCGACAATCAGCCTGATCTGTCACACACACACACACACACACACAAACGCACACACACACGCACACACAAACACATCGTCTCGGCGGCCCTCCTGCCCGGTCCGGGAGCCCACCGGGCGTTCTAGGCGGCGCCTGCTGCCAGCCCAAGAACCTCTCCCTGCCCGCCGCTCTTCCGCGTCCCTCGGTCTCCTAGCAACACAACACCTCCGCCGCCATCGCCCTACGGGTCCCCATTCAAGTCAAAAAGCCTCCCTGAGCGAGTGGCCATAAGAGGAGGAAGAGTTTCTCCTCCTGAGAGTACCTAAGAAGTCGGTCTCCTTTTGCGTCCCTCCTGTGTACATGGGGGCGCAGACAGTACTGTGTGGCTTTGTGGAAAGCCCCTGCAAGGCAGTCCCCCGTTATCATATCTTGCTGGAGAGAATCAGGGTTTGTTGTTTGGGTGCAGTCTAAGGCTCCCCAGACGTGTGGCAAGTACGATCCTATGAAGGGGCGATATCGAAACCCTCCTGCCCTCAGTTTTGCCAAATGAAGTCCATCCATCTCACGCTTGGTCTGCCTCTTTTCCTGCTGCCCTGAGCTTTTCTCAGCGGAAGCAGGCTAGGTGTTTTGTTTTGGGAAGTGGAGCCTTATCAATAGACACCAAAATACAGTACTGGATTTTCCCATGGATTTCTAGTTGTAGTTTTCGTTTCCCTTTGAGGGAGCAGAAGAAGCCAGGTTTATGGAAACCGAAAACCAGCTTCCTGTTTTGCAGTGCTTTATTGAATTTAAGTCCAGGGTAAAAACATTTGGAATTAGCCTGTGCCTCCTTGATCCCCTGTCTTGTACTTCTACCCTATATCTCTGTAGCCCTCTTCCTCATTCCCCAAAAGAGAAAATAAATAAATGAATGAAAATGAAAAACGCTCTTCCTGATTCAGTTTGCCTACCTATTTGTATAATAAGCAGGCGTGCAGCCTTCTCTTTACTGGCTGTGCAATAGGGGAATGTCTCACACAGGGGTCACTATATGTCTTTTCCTATCACAGTGGAAATTACTGTTGCTCTATCCCAGTGTTGGCAAACCTATGGCACGGGTGCCAAAGGTGGCACCCGGAGCCCTTTCAGTGGACACCCATCACCCCTTCACAGCCACCTGTATTCAGATTAAATTGCTGTATTGGCACTTTGCGCAAAATTAGTGGGTTCTGAATCGCAGTTTGGGCACTCAGTCTCTAAAAGGTTCTCCATCACTGCTCTATACTGTGATTAATCCATGTCTGTGTATGCTCGACATGCCAAAACTAAGTTTGCCAGCTGCAAGTACTGTAGTTAGCTTCTGCTCCTATTTCATGAATTTTGCTAAGAAAATCTGGTACTTTGTACCTGAAAGCTTTAATTTACCCACATTGATCCCACTTCCCCACATCTGCCAAACCCATGGGCACCAAAATTTCCCATATCCACTCCACCAAAAATCTATCACTGGGGCCAACTTTCCCTCTTTATTAGGGCCTCATTCTCAATCAATACAATGGACCAGCTTCAACTCTTGACAATTGAAACCTATCCTTGATATTGCCAAAGAAAGTATTTTTAAATATGTAGTGCCACAACAAATAGTGCTAAGCTGGTGGAGAGGGGCAAGAGGCATAGTCAAAACTGGAACCAGATAATACCAGGTTTAATGCAGGAAATATACATTACAGCACAGTACTTCTATGGGAGCTGTCTTTCACATTACAATAGTCCATGATTGTCCACAGCTGAAACAGCACACTTGTGGGTTTGGTTTCTCCTCTTTCAAATATTTTAAACTTCAATTTCTTTCTCCTCCAAATATAAAGAAAAGTAGGAATGATAGTAAATTCTTCAGAAATGAATTCAGATTCTCATGAGAAACTACTCAGATCCAATAAACTTAGGAAATATGAAAGTGTAACTTCCCTGGTTCCCTTTGACGTTAAGCATGGAAACTCCTAACCCCTCTTTCTTGGTTGTCATTTTCTGTGATGTCGCTGCGGAGGTTTCCACTCATGTGGAGGCTATGCACAGAAGCAAAACCTTTGGAAAATGACTAAATAATGTCTGAATGAGCCAAAGGGACAAACTAGTAAACATGCCATCAGAAGGAAAGTCCTTTAAAAGGATAAGATGGTCTATGTATTTTAATAGGAGCTTGCCTCAACAGATTTGGCAAACGAGCCTGTTTTGAATATAAAATTGGTCAACTAGGAGACAACATGGCTCTGTTGCGTGCTTGATGTCTCGGGTAAGTAACACTGAAAGATTTGCCCGCCTAGAGGGATAATGCCATTAAGAAGAGCCAATGCATATTTGCCCTAACATTTGATCTGGCCCAGAAATGAAAACTCTCTACTCTTGTGCTCTCCCCATCCCCAGTAATTCAAGTAATGCAACTGCTGCCTAGAGCATTTTTTAATGCTGCTGAAGCACACAGGATTCTTGTATTTCCAAAAATAAATGACTTGGTTAGGCATAGTTTACTAACAAACACAGTATAACTGCATGGCCATCAGTCTGAAAGAGCAATTTCGCAACAGAAGCTGTGATCCATAGCTTGGTTATAAATGAGAGAATCACGACAGGACGTTATTGGCTTTGGCATGCCTCTGTGCCTCCGGCACTTTCTCTCTGATAAAATTATTTGAGATGAAATCAATGCCACCAGTGATTATGGCTTTGGGCTGAGATCATTTGTGATTGCAAAAGACATCGGGATCATCATACCTACCACTAGAGACAGCAGCCACTGGGTATGAATGATCCTCTTTTGAAACGTAAAGCTGTGGGATAGCTGGGTTCCTTTTGTAGTATATCAGCCAAGCGTGCACCAGAGATGGAGAGTATTTCACAGAAGAGTGGTACTGAGCAGAGCTGCTGTCAAAAGATTGGACTTTGCAAAACTCTTCTGATCCTGGTGACATCAATTCAAAAAAGAGATAAAAAATGAAATGAATGTTTGGACTGCTCCTGTAGGCACAGGCACACGGCAGGTACGGCATGCTGGGATTTATAACACTGAGAGAGCTGTGTAGACAAGCTCAGAATAAATGTCTAAGCAGAGGAGAGTTGAACACATTTATTTTCTGGTAATCTTTGCCTCTCAAATTCATCAAAGCATTCATCAAAAACAGTATGTTACAATAGGATAAACAGATTGCAGTTGTTCAGAGCATCATCCAATCCTTCTCTACCCATCTCTTCTGCTTTAGTACCACTACCTAGTCTGTGTTCCCATTTGTGGAAAAAAGCAGAAGGTGGTCCTTGTCTAGAAGTCCTCTATTTGAAGGTCTGTCCAGTTGATATGTCACTTAAAGAATTATAAACATGGAGATCCGGGAACACCCACCGTGAGCATCTAGAGAATAGATTCAGCAGGGATGCAGGCCACTTGATGACTGTCTTCTCTGCTTCTGTAAGATGCATTGTAAGTATGGTATGTTAAAATTATGAACAAAACCACTTCTAATTGTACTTCTGTATAAATCAGTTGTCATTTTCAGTTGTGTGCATCTAGGGGTCCTTTTCCTAGATGATGAAGATACCCTTATGGTGATGCATCAAATCTAATTGGCACTCACTTTGAATACAGTCCTGTTGGCATTCACCAAATGGATCTGCCATTAGAAGGAGCGGGGGGGGGAGGGGTGAAGTAAAAACAGAAAGATTAACCCACAAGTTGAAATTGTATTTAGCAACAGCATTGAAGGGAGGCTCATGGGGAAAGTATAATACTGTATTTAAATGAAAATGTCATTACTTTCCAGAATGTTGGTCTTTGAAAATAAAATTTAAGTTGACTGCTCGAAAGAGAAAAACCTCAGGGATAATTTTAAAATAATATATTTAATGAAGAACACTATTAACTCTAATGGATATGATTATATCACATAACATATGAACATTTCTGGCTCAACAGGGTCTAAAAACAGTCTGTGCAGGGATAATTTACCATAATTAATGTGGTTTGGCGAGATAGTTGTATCCCAAGCATGGAGGTATATCAATATTATTTTGACTTGAACACAGTTTCCCAATCTCTTTTCCCTCTGTGTTAAAGCTGGTGACCAGTTCCAAACAAACAAACAAACAAACAATGTTAGCATTTCAAAAGCTAACCTGTATCTGCATAAGGAAGTAAGAGACAAAATATTTATCTGGATACATGAAACAGAGGAAATAATCAAAACTTGGAAAAGTTAAGACAATTAAGGCAAAACAACAAAAACACGAAAACAAGCCTGCCATTTTAAACAGCAAAAAGCAATAAACAACATTGACTTACCAAGTCAATTAAAATAACTTAAAATAAACATAAAATTGCTTTCTTGCACCTGGGAAAATGGCCAGAGAGCATGCCACTAATGTCTTCCTGCTTTTGACATGGGTGGTGGTGGCGGCTTCTGGGCTGCCAACCAGAAAGAAAGTTGGCTTGCAACCCTCTGAGATCAATCATGCCCTGTATTAGACGAGGATGAACCTTTGTTTTACTCATCTATGACATCCTACCAGACTGTGAATGGCTTCACTCCTTGGCCAATCTCAGATAATTTTTTTCTTGTAAGGTAATTAGTCAAAATAGTTGAGTGCATAATTTGTATGGAAGGGCTAAGGATTTATTTTGCAAAAGGAAAAAGAAAGGATTGAAAACCTGGGACTCCAACCTTCTCCCTTGGGTAAAGAAGCAAGCAAGAAGGGGTTGGCAAGGGGGCAGTCTGAACCCAAGGAAGACCAGTGCCCCCCCCCTCTGAATTGATAAGCCTTCACTGGGTATTCCTAGGCACACATAGGAAGACACTGACAGGACCTGAGTGGTTATAGGCTAATTCAGACCCTGTGATGTAACCAATATATTTGAGGTGGGAGGAGCTGCAATGGCAGAACTTGAACTGTATGTGGAAAAGGACCCACATTCTATTGCAGGCATGTCCAAACTTTGGCCCTCCAGAGGTTTTGGACCACAACTCCCATAGTCCTTTGCCATTGGGAATACAGGCTTGGAATTATAGGAGCTGTAGTCCAAAACATCAGGAGGGCTGAAGTTTGGTCATGCCTGTTCTATTCGAAGAATTATAAAAAGGGGGGAAAGTAAAGGCTTATATATATATATATATATATATATATATATATATATATATATATATATATATATATATATATATATATATATATATATATATATATATATATATATATATGCATGGTAGGGTGGATTCGGGTTTCTTCCCGTGTAGAAATCTGGTTGTTTTGGCGACGTTTCGACGAGGTCTCACTCGTCATCTTCAGGCTGGTGTTCTGGCTTCTTTCTTCTTGAAGCAAAGCGTGGTCTCAGTTGAAGTCCTTCTATAAATACTGCTGGGGGTGTGTGGTTTGCTTGCTCTGTTGCTGATTGTAGGTTCGTTTGTTCTTTTGTGATCTGCTGTGTGGCTGAGGCGATCGTTAAGGGCTTAACTGCTGGTGGGTTAGATGGCTGTTTAGAGACATCCTGTGTGGGTGAGGTGCTGGCTGGATGTGTGTCTATTAGCCTTTTGTTTCTTAACGACCTTGGTGATGGGTGTTCTGGCAGCATCCTGGTCTTTGGTGGAGTGGGGTTCTGTGTCTTGTGAATTCATTTTGGTCTGGCTACGGGTCTGTGGTCTCCCAATGTTTTTTTGGGGTGTGTAAGTGTGTTCCATGTGGTGACTGGAGTGGGGTGTAGCGGTAGATGGTACAGTCGTGGTTTTGTTATTGGATGGTGGTTTCGTTTCATCTGTGGGAAGGGTCTGGGTTTGTGTTTGGTGTGGATGGAAGGTGGTGGCATCTTGTGTCCTTTTGGACCTGGTGTCAGTCTTTGTGACAGAGGCTCGTCTGTTGACCAGGGCTAGTTTCCAGATGTCAGGCAAGCAGGAGGTGTCGTCACGTTTATTCATGTTGTTTGGGTGTTTCTCTATTTCAATGGCTTCCATGATTATTCGACTGTTGAAGTGTTCAGTTTTGGAGATGAGTTTGGTTCTTTCAAAATCAATTTCATGACCTGTTACTTAAATGCACAATCACACCACCACCCTGCACAGATCAACTCCGTAGCAAAAACCCTCATCTCCAGAACCAAACGCCTCGCTGACAAAGACCACCTAAAAACTGAATTACACACTCTCTCGAATGCTTTAATTGCGAACGGATTCCAAAAAAACACCATCACCAAACTAATCCAAAAAGAAACACCCCCCAAGAACCAAGAAACAGAAGAGAACAATGGCACTGCCCTCCTCCCTTACATCAAAGGCACCACAGACAAAATCAGCAAAATTCTCCACAAACACAATATCAAGACAGCCTTTTGCACCGAACAAAAAATAGCCAACATTTTAAGAAACCCCAAAGACAAGATTGAGCTAGAAAACCAAGGAGTCTACGAAATACCATGCAAAGTCTGCCCAGCCACATACATCGGACAGACAAACAGGAGAATAAGCGCACGCATCGCAGAACACAAGAACGCAGTCAAAAAAGAAGAAAAATCTTCCTCTCTCTTCCAGCACATAAAAACACAGGTCATGAAATTGATTTTGAAAGAACCAAACTCATCTCCAAAACTGAACACTTCAACAGTCGAATAATCATGGAAGCCATTGAAATAGAGAAACACCCAAACAACATGAATAAACGTGACGACACCTCCCGCTTGCCTGACATCTGGAAACTAGCCCTGGTCAACAGACGAGCCTCTGTCACAAAGACTGACACCAGGTCCAAAAGGACACAAGATGCCACCACCTTCCATCCACACCAAACACAAACCCAGACCCTTCCCACAGATGAAACGAAACCACCATCCAATAACAAAACCACGACTGTACCATCTACCGCTACACCCCACTCCAGTCACCACATGGAACACACTTACACACCCCAAAAAAACATTGGGAGACCACAGACCCGCAGCCAGACCAAAATGAATTCACTAGACACAGAACCCCACTCCACCAAAGACCAGGATGCTGCCAGAACACCCATCACCAAGGTCGTTAAGAAACAAAAGGCTAAGAGACACACATCCAGCACCTCACCCACACAGGATGTCTCTAAACAGCCATCTAACCCACCAGCAGTTAAGCCCTTAACGATCGCCTCAGCCACACAGCAGATCACAAAAGAACAAACGAACCTACAATCAGCAACAGAGCAAGCAAACCACACCCCCCCAGCAGTATTTATAGAAGGACTTCAACTGAGACCACGCTTTGCTTCAAGAAGAAAGAAGCCAGAACACCAGCCTGAAGATGACGAGTGAGACCTCGTCGAAACGTCGCCAAAACAACCAGATTTCTACACGGGAAGAAACCCGAATCCACCCTACCATGCATACCTATACCCGTGAAAATCTACGAAAAAAAATATCCGACCTCTACGGGGAGGAAACCTTCCAGCTGACCAGAACCTACGAGAAACTAGAAGTTCGAAGAGCCACCATCTTATGTGACATTGCATTCCTACGCAACTGCCGAGATAAAAATGTGATCCCCACAAGCTTCCAACTGAAATTCCACTCAAAAACCCCATCCAGCGAAAGGATCCTGAAAAGAACAGAACTAGCCCTAATCAGAAACGAACTACACAAGAAAAGATACCTACTAGATCAAACCAACAGAGACCTACTCACTCTCCACCTCAAACTCAGCAACAAAATCCACCCAACACTCTGGAACAAATCCAAGCAACTCGCCGCCTGGAGAGCTGAAACAGAGACCTCCCACAAGACAGACATACACACCAACAAACTCCACAAACTGGAAAAACGCCAGAAGCCCAACCCCCCACAGCAGCCCATGAAACAAACAGTTCACAACATATCAGACAGGACACTCACCATCGCAGAGACCAAAGTCCTGTCCAAAGGATTCAACTTTGCAGTCGCCCCCAGACACATCCCCACTGAAAACATCATATGCGGAGTGGAAGCCAGCCTAACCAAAATCAACCCAGATGAAGCCAACAAAATCAGACTCGAAGTCACCAATGTCCTCTGCTCCAGCAAACCACCCAGAAGCAATTTACACAAAGAAGAACAAAAAGCCCTCACCAACCTGAGGAAAGACAACAACATAATCATCCTCCCAGCAGACAAAGGCAATGCCACAGTGGTGATGAACACATCTGACTACCAAGCCAAACTATCCAACCTACTACAAGACCCTGCTTACATACCTTTGAACACAGACCCCACCACCTACCTGGAAAAAACCACCAAAGCCAAAATAAAAGCCTCTCCCTTAAGTGAAGAAATCAAGCCAAGCATCATCCCCAGAGAGAAATCATCCAGATGCCCCAAGCTCTACGGCCTCCCCAAGATTCACAAAGAAGGAACACCTCTCAGACCCATAGTCAGCTCCATAGGCTCACCCCTACAAAACCTCGCCAAATTTCTTGCCAAACAACTCCAGCCCTATGCAGAATCCATCACTTCATACGTACAAAACTCGTTCGACTTCATAGAAATTATAAAGAAACAAGACCTACAACCCAATGACCTACTCGTGAGCTTCGATGTTGTTTCGCTCTTCACACAAGTGCCCATTCAAGAAGCCTTGACAGCTATCCACAACAAATACAACCCCCCCAAGCACATCCTAGATCTGACCAACCACTGCCTAACCAACACATACTTCATCCACAATGGACAAAGATACAAACAGATAGAAGGAGCACCCATGGGATCACCCCTCTCACCGGTCATCGCAAACCTATATATGGAACACTTTGAAACCAACGCGTTACAGAAGTCCGAACATAAACCCAAACTCTGGCTCAGATATGTTGACGACACCTTTGTTATCTGGCCACACGGGAAAGACAAACTGAACAACTTCCTCACACATCTCAACAGCCTACACCCCAAAATACAATTCACTATGGAAATAGAAGCCAACAACCAACTTCCCTTCCTGGACGTCCTAATCTACAAAAAACCCGACGGCTCCTTAGGACATACCATCTACCGGAAAAAAACACATACAAACCGCTACTTAAATGCACAATCACACCACCACCCTGCACAGATCAACTCCGTAGCAAAAACCCTCATCTCCAGAACCAAACGCCTCGCTGACAAAGACCACCTAAAAACTGAATTACACACTCTCTCGAATGCTTTAATTGCGAACGGATTCCAAAAAAAACACCATCACCAAACTAATCCAAAAAGAAACACCCCCCAAGAACCAAGAAACAGAAGAGAACAATGGCACTGCCCTCCTCCCCTTACATCAAAGGCACCACAGACAAAATCAGCAAAATTCTCCACAAACACAATATCAAGACAGCCTTTTGCACCGAACAAAAAATAGCCAACATTTTAAGAAACCCCAAAGACAAGATTGAGCTAGAAAACCAAGGAGTCTACGAAATACCATGCAAAGTCTGCCCAGCCACATACATCGGACAGACAAACAGGAGAATAAGCGCACGCATCGCAGAACACAAGAACGCAGTCAAAAAAGAAGAAAAATCTTCCTCTCTCTTCCAGCACATAAAAACACAGGTCATGAAATTGATTTTGAAAGAACCAAACTCATCTCCAAAACTGAACACTTCAACAGTCGAATAATCATGGAAGCCATTGAAATAGAGAAACACCCAAACAACATGAATAAACGTGATGACACCTCCCGCTTGCCTGACATCTGGAAACTAGCCCTGGTCAACAGACGAGCCTCTGTCACAAAGACTGACACCAGGTCCAAAAGGACACAAGATGCCACCACCTTCCATCCACACCAAACACAAACCCAGACCCTTCCCACAGATGAAACGAAACCACCATCCAATAACAAAACCACGACTGTACCATCTACCGCTACACCCCACTCCAGTCACCACATGGAACACACTTACACACCCCAAAAAAACATTGGGAGACCACAGACCCGTAGCCAGACCAAAATGAATTCACAAGACACAGAACCCCACTCCACCAAAGACCAGGATGCTGCCAGAACACCCATCACCAAGGTCGTTAAGAAACAAAAGGCTAATAGACACACATCCAGCACCTCACCCACACAGGATGTCTCTAAACAGCCATCTAACCCACCAGCAGTTAAGCCCTTAACGATCGCCTCAGCCACACAGCAGATCACAAAAGAACAAACGAACCTACAATCAGCAACAGAGCAAGCAAACCACACCCCCCCAGCAGTATTTATAGAAGAACTTCAACTGAGACCACGCTTTGCTTCAAGAAGAAAGAAGCCAGAACACCAGCCTGAAGATGACGAGTGAGACCTCGTCGAAACGTCGCCAAAACAACCAGATTTCTACACGGGAAGAAACCCGAATCCACCCTACCATGCATACCTATACCCGTGAAAATCTACGAAAAAATATATATATATATATATATATATATATATATATATATATATATATATATATATATATATATATATATATTGCGGTCTGAGACTTATTTGACCTTGGAAATCACTAGTATCAACAGACATGTATGACAGTTCTACAGCTGCATGTACCAAAAAGAATCAAGAACAATAATATAGCAGCAAAACACCCAACTAGCACATGCACTGCCAAAAGGAAAGGGAACTGGGCAGCATGTTTTTATAGAAATAAATAGCAACAACAAAAAACTTTCCTTAGTACAAAAGGAGAAATACAGTGTTCTTTGTGTGCATATCCACGGTGGGTCACATATCAAGTCTCCCTTCCAGTGACATAGGCCACTGTGTTCAGTTTGAGATAGCAAGCTATATTGCTCTTCTAGACCGGCAAGGTAGACCTTCTATTGAGCAAACTTGAAAACATCTTTAATCATGGGCCGGGGTGCATGTGATCATGACTGAATATTTTTCTGGCCCACAAAACTGCTTCAGAATGCTTCCTTTTTCGGTCAGGGGGAATATTTTATTTTGTTTTATTTCATTTTAAAATATTCCTAGAGGCACTAAAATATTCCTAAGGCCCATCACACATTAAAAAAAAATACAAAGCACCAACATTGGAAATGCCTCTCTGGGCATATCTTGTTTATGTTTTTAAAGCTGAAAAGTCCCGTCTCTGGACCTGACGTGGCCAGCAGAACCTGGGGACAAAATTTTGCTGCCAGGTCCCTAGAGATTGCCCAAAGCTGCTTTAAGGAAAGGAAGCTTCTGACCAATAAACCAGAGGGATATTCTCCAATCTCCACTCATCTTAATGTACTGTCTGCCCTTTGAGGAAAAACTAGTCAGGGGGATTAGGAGACTGGGCACTGCTATTAAGAATTGTTTCATGTACCTTTTAGCAGCACACCTCACTACTGTGGTGTGGTCTACCTGTAAACAGTGACATGCAGACACAGTACTTATAATAACAGTCCTCATAGCCTTGCTGTCAAATTTGGAATACCCTGTTGCTGGGACTCCTGTGTTATATGTGAGTTCTATAACATGGCACTTGCTTCTCTGAGTAAGCTTTCACAATATCACATTGTACCCACGTGGCATGTAAACAAGCCTTTTTATTTTAATTCAGTCTTATTTACAGTTAAATGCATTTAACATCAATAATGAATACAGCATTATAAAGCATTTATTGAACATAAACCTCCTCTCAGGGGGCTCTGCTGATGTTGTAGAGTAAGTGGTTAAGGCCAGCCCTTCCGTTAGGCAGAGAGTGGTAGATTTTGAATGCCAGGAAATGAAAGGAAACTGTTAGTTATTCAGTTCATTATTATTAAATATTTATTGTTAAAGATGAGGAGGAGTGGTACATGAGGGATTTTCTGCTTTATATGTCAAAATAGCTTGGCTGGCTCAAGATACTATACACCCTGATTTGGGTAGGTGGCATAATTTGTTGCTTTTCCTCAGGCAGCAGAAATTTTGGGAAGGCCTTGCTAAGCTTGTCATCCTTATACCTGGGAGTATATCTCATGGAATACAATAAGACTTATAAAAATCCTCTGTAGGATTACACCATAAAGTTGTATTGTTGCCTAACTTTCTGGGATTCTGCGCCGCAGTTCGGGGTGTGCCGAGAGCTCAATGAATGCCAAGGTTCAGATGAACAGAGAAAGACTTTTATTATTGTGCTAGCGTAGCGGGCCACTAGCGGAGTCAGCTCCGTGAAAATCTGGCGCCCCGGACAAAGGGTACATAGGTGTTTTGTAGAGTTCTTCAATCCTAGCCCCTCCCGTTCCCAAAACTGATAACACCCCAGCTGCAAGTCACAAATCGAATAGGAAGGGGGATAGGAAGGGGGAGCATACACATAGTTACAAATCAAGTAGAAAGGAGGAATGTATACATGGCGCCATTGTGTTAGCCTTCTTTGAAGTTCATGTCTGCCCGAGACGAGAACCGGCTGTCAGCCAGCGATTTATGATTGCCTAGCGCATCCCTCACAAGGACAGTCTGGTTAATTGGATAGTTTCACACACAGAGATAATTGTTTACACAGGCACAGGCTTACACAGGCACAGGAAACGAAGCTCAGATTAAATGCGGACTTTGAATAACATATGTGAAAGAAAGCATAGCAAGAGAGCATAAGCGTCGCCATCTTTGATCATATAAACGGCAGTTATAAAGCAATATAAATTGTCATTCCCATCAGTATCATTATTTGGAAGTAACTTCCATTGAACAAGCCAGCTTAGAAGACGAAATTTAATTCTTTTAGGTTAGAACAGTGGTGGCAAACCTCTGGCACTCCAGATGTTTTGGACCACAACTCCCACAGTCCTTTGTCATTGGCAATCTAGACTTGGTATTCTGGGATTTGTGGTCCAAAACATCTGGAGTCCTGGAAGTTTGCCCCCACTGGGTTAGAATCATACTACAATTTACCCATTGAATTCACTGGGTAAACCAACGCTGTACTTTTAAAAATATACTGAACTTTGAGCATGTTTTTCCACACATTTTCTTAGAAAGAAAGAAAGGAAGGAAGGAAGGAAGGAAGGAAGGAAGGAAGGAAGGAAGGAAGGAAATAAAACACAGTTTGCAAAAAAACCCAAAAATCTGAAAGCACATTATATAATAAACCTCTGTTTCACTGATGCCTCATATAAATAGCTCCCTATCGCAATTGTATATTACAGTGCACCCAAGGTACAAACAAAATTTTCAAGCACAACAGATATGCTGTTGATGAAAATCCATTCACTAGCTAATATGCTGAGCTTTACAGGTGTTCTAAACTTTATCCTTCTCTTTGGAAAGAAAGCAAATGTCATGGGAAACTGCTTGATAGCAAATGTAATTAACAGTAATGGCTTAATGATAAGGAAGGTTTCCCTGTTTACAACACACATCGATATAAAATTAAATAAGAATTTTATTCAGCTGTTGCATTTGCACAGGCCATTGAGCAAGCTTTTGCTAGCAGTCGTCTTTGTATCAGTAAACAATCTCCTTGGTAATATAAAGAAGTTATTTGCTTCTGCAGTGCAGCCCTCACCATCCACAGAATGGCAATGTGGATTATGGGCAGATGCCGTGAAACTAAGCATGGCAATTCCAAGGGAACAGGCAAGTATAAGATGAAGGTGGGTAAGATGAAGAGCTAAAAGTATTCAACTGAAACATTGGTATGTGCTTTGGAAGAGGGGGTTTAGTTTGGAGTACCTGAAAACATAAAACCAGAGTGTGTGTGATCTTATCTAAAGCTGCCCACAAAATCCTAGCTTCCATGCACATTTTGCCTCTGTATAAGAAAACGTTGGCAGTGGAAGTACCTCACAGGAAGTTAGCATTACGTATGGCAAACATTTAGAAAGAAACTTATGAGTTTCTTCTTACGTATGTGCCTGTCTGCATTCATCTCAATTAAACAAATGCTCATTCTGCCATTCAGAAAACGGAGCTGGTCCAGAATGAAATGAGGTAAGGTGGTAAATATAAACCATGCAATGGGAATGTGATAACTCTTTTCTTATTTATTTATTTGGTGGTATTTGTAACCAGAAATGTGCACAGGATGTCAAGTCAGGCAGTCTTCTCTTCCACAGAGTTCAGGAAAATCCTTCTCAATTCCAGAAGGTCTTTGGAGGTGTTGATATGAAAGGGGAGGTGTAGAGATAAAGCGCAGAACCACCTCCTTAGGAATATTTCTAAAACATGTTTAAAAATTAAGTATTGTCAGTTCAGATCTAAATCTTTGCTTATGGCACAGAGCAAAAATGGCATCCTAATGATATATTTATAGGCCTTGGCCATCACAAGAATGGTGGCATGCAGTATTTTAGTCATTTCGTTTTGGCACCTGGCATGTTTTTAATTGACATGCATTGTCATCATAAAATGTTAATTAATCCTGTTAAATATACATAAAATACTTGCAGTTACAAAAGTGGGAAAGAGAAACAGGGAGCAAAAACAAGATGAATATTGGGTTTAGTGGCTTGTCTTGCCTATATCTATTTGACTACAGCATTTTTAAAAAAATACTTCTTGAGTATTATTCCATTGTGGTTTAATCTTTTTATTTTTCAACAGGAGTTCATGAAAGAGCAGTATTGGATACTGAGTACCATATCATGTTCTAATTTGGTCTCCCTTCAGTACAGACTTTACCCTAACAACTTACAACTCTAGTTTACATATAATTTTTCTTACTATTTTTAAAACATTTCTTTGTGCCTCAATGATATCTGCCCATTCCCTCATGTCTTGGCTTTCCTTCATAATGAATTTTTCCAAAATTAAAAACTAACATGTACTCTTTCTTCACATCTTTTAAAACTCCATTCCTCCCTTTTTTACAGTGCTATCCTTCCCCTCAAACTAGAAATCATGGAATACTTATTCATTGTTTGTTTCAGTTACATTTTCAGCTTTCTGTCTTTGGACACTGGAAGCCACAAAGCATTGATTTTATTCTATTATTTTTCTATGACAAAGATATTATTAATATTATGTTGGCGTCTATTCCGAGGTTGTCCTACAGTTGAGTTAGATGGGGGCACCACCTACTTAATCCCAACAGCCCTTTCAACAAAGGACACAGTGGGTACTCAGACTAAGCAAGAGAGAAGATGCAATAGCAAATAAGATGTTTAGTTGGCTCAATCTTTGATGACTGTTCCCTTACCCATGAACCTCAGCTGCCCCTCTTTAGTCCTTAAGCTTCTGCCTCACTTCCCATGTCTGTAAAATACTTACTAATTCTTGATGCTGTGATATTCTTTCTTACTGTTATATTCCTATTTTCTAGTTTGAAACATATTCTTTACTATTAGGGAGCAAGCAGACTATCAACCCCTAGTATCCCCTACAACATACAGCATAATCTGTAGCTCTGAAACATCTAACCTGCTTCAGGATAAGCCTGCAAATATTCAGATTTTACAAGGGCAATGGCATACTGACTGTAGGACAAGCACAAGAGCAGAAGTCATTGTTAGGTGCATCAGTAAATTCATATTATAAGCTACTTCTTAACATTAGCTGGGTCTGAACAAGTGTCCTCCAGATATTATCCCTTGTAACTTCCTTTCTCCTTGATGAGGCGGAGGGGCTTCTGTGGTTCAGTGAAACTGAGAGCTATGCTGGCAGTGGCATTGCTACCAGAAGGGTCTCCCAGGCCAGACACGTCTCATGGAGAAACCAGACTAACGGTGTCCACCCCCAAAGTGTCTGATCCAGGGTGGGCAGCTTCAAACAGCATCTGATCCATAAGGAAAAATAGATGGGAAGCATGGTCCGGGGCATAGAATAACATTTTGGCTTAAGAACTTAAGCCAATGGTCCGCAGTAAACATAGCTGCTCTGTTTAGAATAGCTTTAGATTGAAACCAGTTCAGGCTACTGATTGCCAACGTTCTATGAGGACATTGAAGAAGTCCTCATAGAATGAGGACATTCTATGAGGACTTCTTCATGGCACTTGAAGTACAATTTCTTTTACTCCCAGCCCTGCTTGTAACTCCCAATTATTGCCGACCCATATGGACATCTACAATACTGGAGGGCTTCACCGACAAGCATGGAAGCCTAGGATTGGTCATAGCTGCTGCAGATAGCAAAACTGTCATCTGGAACGCAATACCCAGTACCTGTGTATAATACCTGTGTAGCACCCACCATATAAAATTATGCTGGGCGTTATGCCGGGCAGCAAGACATTATGCTAAGGAATTGCACCATCAGTTGTGCATCCCCAGCACAATCAATTTTGCAATGTGCCAGCAGAAGTGCTTTGGGGGTAGCGCTTCCCCTTTGGAGTAGCACAACTACTACGGGCACAGCCTTGAGCTCCACACATGTTGTGTATTAGGATCTTGGCCATTGATTTGGCATAAGAGAAGAGAGCAAAGTTCAGTTCAAGTTGTTAGGGACATCTGGGGTTCCATCCTGAATGCTATATAGAGCCAGTGCAGAGATCCTCTTGACCCCTGGTGTCATGTGCTCCAAGCCTTTGAACTACAAAGCTCTTCGCAGGTATAAGCATTTGCTTTATGTACTGTCAGAAGGTCAGGGCACCAGAACAAAGTTCCAAATGAGTTTCTTTCTCCTCTGCAGCCGTATGATTATTTCTACACATACTTCAATCTCAGAAAGACAAATGTTTTCTGCTTACGCTAGCTGAATTCAACTCTCTCCAATGCTCTCTCTTTTAAATCCATTGCCTTCGGCAAGAAAGCACATTGCTTCCACAACACTTCGAGTCTACATAGTAAATGGTCCGTTCCCAAAGCGTAATGTTGCTTAAGGCTATAATTCTACCGAACGCTAAAGAACTAGATAGTTTTTAAAAATGAATCACGAAGTCTGTAATCCCATAGACAAGACCTAGGAATAAATCCTGCTGAACATAGAGGAGGCATACTTCTGAGCAGATAAAGCATTGCATTGTAGAAAATTTGGTCAACTGGTAAAATATGCACAGCCAGAGATATGTATTTCATATTATATTTTATATTATATATATTTTATATATCCACTAATGTAATTGAAAATACAAGTGATAACAGTGCTCAGGAAACAGATTTACACAATCTAATTTTAATGAACCCTGAAAAGAGGACACTATTGTATTTTGAAATTATTGTCCAGAAAGAAACAACATTTGTAGTGTTTAGGGACCTGCTCCAAGCTAGCTTTTAATTCTAGCATCACTCTTAATCTCACTCAAGGTAGCAATAAAACCTAGTCTATTATCCATAAAGATTCCAAAATATTATGGGATGTGTGCATGTTTTTTCAGTGCATCTAGAATGCCTTGGTTGATTAGCAATTTGTATATGGGCGAATGGCTGTCTATTTTATTCTTATTCTTATTATTTTGTCAGGGATCTATATGTTATTATTAAGAGTTTGTGCAAAAATAAAGAAAACAAAGCTTGTGAGTTACTTGCATTTTTTTCTTGACAATGTGCATCCCTAGGGAAGTAAAGGGGCAATCTATGATTGTAATAAAAACAATGAGAAATCTTGTAGCATCTAAAATGACATTCGAAGATAAGGTTTCATGGTTACCCAAAGGATTTGTATTCAAGAGGCTATCTCTCAGACCAGTTTAGATCTATGGGATGTAGTTCCCGGTGGCTGAAACAGGAACATATAGATTATACTACAGATATGTTTGAAGCCCAGATAGAATTTATGTCCTCTGTTTGTCGCCAATGCTGATTTGGCTCAATTTCCTTTATCACTGCCTTACACAAAAGTTATATTTGACTACAATTCACATCAACTCATGCCAGCAGATTAGCTATGCTACCTAGGAATGATGGGATACCTCAAGGGCTCCATACTATGGAAGGGCACAATAGAAGGAGGCAGACAAAGTGATACAGATAACATAACTATGGATAACAGATGTTTTTATTTAAAAGCCATCTCAGGACACATTCATAATAATATATGCATGTACACGTCTTGAAATTGGATGTTATTTTTCTTTAAAGCCCATCAGGATCAAGCTAGTTTCTCTCAAATTTACTTTCTTGATGAGATCTTTTGATGGTGGTGTTGGCGAGGTGGTATTACCATTTTCATCAAGTTGGCTAGTATTTTCATTAATAAACAATAATATCCAGAGGATTCATGCACTGAGTTTTTCTTATCTTTCATACAATGGTACTACTGTACTTTAGAATCTTGCATGTGATTGCTCATGTACAGTAAGTAAAGTGATTTCACTAGAAATAAAATCTGAGTGTGCAGAACTGCAAACAAATAACAAACTCTTCACACTTCAACTCTCAGATGATCACAACGTAGCCATTCTTTGTCAACAGACTGAATTCCTTGCAGACTTTCATTTTCAAGGAATTGAAGATAAGTCACTTACCACCATCATTTATTACATCACTTCAAATAACATCGGTATTCTGGACCACTTCAGACATTGATTCACATTTAATGTTTTCTGAGGACTTCATAAATTGGTCAACTCTGTTTCTAACTCAATAGGATGCATGTGGGCATTTTCCATTTGGAGGATTATTTTTTTCTTCAAATTTCTTCAAATCTGACATATCTTTTCTCTTGATCCATAATACTTTTCTTGAAGAAAATGAAATGTGATTTCAGTATAATTACACATTACTGTACTCACTAAAAGGCACTTTTTTGAGGTCATCTCAAATCTAGACCTCTCATCCTGCATTTCCAAGACCATGTTTATTCAGTGGGAAAAGCCAGAAGACTACACACTTCTATGATAGTTCACCACTCCAAGTGCTGCTCTGATATCTTACAATTCCTTATAATTGACTATTTAGCAGGGGCTGCTGGGCACTGTAGTCCAGTTGTCTTGGTTTCTTGCTGCAGCTGCCTCCCCACTAAGCTACATAATATTTCATCTTCTTTATGAACTAGGAGACCCAGGGTTGCCTTAACTATTTGTCACAGATCAACAACATTTGATCCTCCCTATGTTTTGGCTTACAAGTCCCACTGGTCTCTCTCATCTTAGTCAATACTAAGACATTGTGGGAGTCATAATTCAAAACATCTGGAATGTTTTATATATTCTCAGATCTTGCTGTATATTGCCTCTCCTCGTGTGCGCAGGGATTTCACAAGCTTCTTCTATTTATTTTAAATAGGTCTTAAGGATCACATGCGAATTAAGTCACTCACACTTAGTCAAAGAAGCTTAAATTTAATCTTATGCAAGGGACTGAATTCAGCACCTTTTTTGTTGATTGGGTTGTCCATGTTATATATGTTGCCCAACAGCAGACTTGAATGCTTAGTCTTACTTAGTACAGAAGCAGCAGGTGCAATCGCATTGGCTTTTTGCTGCAGGTTGGTGCAATCTAAAAGGGGTTGCTTGAGATCACGGGTAGGAGCGATATGTCATTTGGTGCAATCTTCCCATCCAAATGGCAAAGTGGCCCTAAATGACCCTATTTTAGTATCATGACTAAAAGGGATGCGAGCAAATTGAATACATTTCCTGCTCCTCTGCAGAAGGGCAAGGGAGGTGAAACTATTCTTGTTACTCTCTCCTATGTCAGACCATCACTACTGTACTGAATCACTTAGATTAAATTAAATTAAATATTGTTCTTTACTCTGTGTGTAATGTCGACTGAGAAACTGCCCGCAACTGAGAAACAGCACCTCACAAAAGGCAAAGAAAAAGATTTTTTTAATTTAACCTAAGCAATTCAGTGCGTCAGTCATTATGTAGAAGCTACCAAAAGGCTTTTCACTTCCCCTACCCCTGCAGAGAGCATCAAGGGAAGTGTTCCATTTGTTGATATTATGAAGTATTAAGCCACGTCACAATACTGAAAATTGAAACTGGGAGGTTGGATTTTAGTCTGTTCCCAGCAATTACACATATTGTGGTACTTCTTAAGACAAATGCCTTGTAAGACAAAAAAAACTCGTAGGAAGAAAAAAATTCTGAGAATAGGCATGCTTTACACGACAAAAAAATCCCTATGGGATGCTTCACAAGACAAAAAACATTTCCGCATGTACTGAGGAAAGAACCCGAGTTATTTTTGTCTTTATTCTAGCCTTCGGAATGGATTAATCTGTTCCCAACACATTCCTATGGGAAACCGTTTTTCCTAAGAAAAAAATAATCATAAAATGAAATGAGCTATAGCCTCCGGAATGGATTAATCCATTTTCAATGCATTCCTATGGGAAAGTCGCATGTCGTAAGACAAAATTTTCTTAAAACAAATTGACCTGTAGAACAAAGTAAATTTATATTAAGAGGTACCACTTGTGTTGTAAATCAAAAGGATCAGTTGCTGGCCGAGGTCAAAACACAAAGAGATTTCCTTCTCTCTAACGCAAAACATTTCAGAGGCGATACCCCTTTCAATCTACCTTGGGTTCTTTTCAAAAATTCACGAGGCCATCATATCTACTGAAAAGGGATTTTATTTCTAATCTAAATTACAAAAGAAAGTTATGCTTATGAAAAAAATTCAAAACAAAAATTACAAAATCTGACGGACCCAGTTATAGACTTATTTCCCTAAAAATAATAAAGACTAATCTATCCTCTCTCTTTCTGGTTACATGATGACATCCTGACTATCCCAAATGATAGTTGACTACTCTCTGCTCTAAGAGCATTGTTTTGACTATACTTCAGATATCTTAGATAAGAGTCTAAAGCAAAGCCGGAATGTGCAGTTAATATCACAGCTTAGGAAATCACTCTGTGTCCCCTTGTCCTAATTTCCTTGCACCACTGTACAAGGAATGGCCCAAACTAGAACACACTAGCCCTCAATGAAAAGGTCCACTCTAGGGAATATATTGTATGATGGGGTGGGGTGGGGAGAGTGAACTAACAATGGAACAAACAATGGAACAACTTTCCATCTAATCAAGCTCACAATGACCCCAAGAGGCTCAATCACATTTGCAAAAAGCTACTATTACAGCTTTTCCCTTCCTTGCAAAACTATGCCAGTGAACGCCATATGTGCATAAGGCCTATGCACTAGGAAAGCAAGTTTATTCTCTCCAAGATCACATTTTGTTGCAGAAAAGTATAACAGATTTACAAACAACATTGTCACCTGAAGAAGTGGCTACATTTGTATTGGATTTCACCTACTTGTGCCCCAGCCACTGTTGCAACCGAAATGAAAAAAAAAACACACATGAGAGTTTTAGAAACATGTTAACATTATTTATTTATTTATTTATTTATTACATTTATATACCACCCATCTTCCGAAACGGAGAGCCACAGCTTTCAAGGACTTGGGGTCAACCATGGAAGATGGTTCTAGAGCTGCCTGGCCATGGAATTCACTGTGCGGGAGGCAGTGGCAGTCCACTCTTTGAGCATCTCGCAGGTCTCACAAACACTGATAGGGCTGCCATGTGCCGGAAGTGATGTGGTCATTATCATTATCACTACCTTGTAGAGCAGTGGTTCTCAACCTGCGGGTGCCCAGATGTTCTTGGACTGCAACACCCAGAAGCCCCCACCACTTGCTGTGCTGGAAGGGGTTTCTGGGAATTGCAGTCCAGGAACATCTGGGGGCCTACAGGACCGGGTCTTGTCCTATCTTTGTCTTGGGTAGGCAATTAAGATCCACCAGCTTTGCAACAGCTGCCAAAGACCAAAGGTCCTGGAATTGGTTCACTGATAGAAATCAGAAGGAGTGCCTGCCTTCAGGGATTTTTCTTGGGGTGAAGTTGTAGGGAGGGCTGCACGTTGAAATCTCCCATTCAGCACAGGGGCCATCCTTTCAAAGCAACACAAGTACTACAAACTCCAAAATCAAATACTGTCTTGTGCTGGTGATATCGAACTTCAGATTTCTTCATCGAGAGATCTCCTTTCATGATCCCCGACGTTCTCTCTCTTCCTAGCAATGAGTTCCTCTTCCTCCAAGCACGCGCGGGGTTGGGTGGGGTTGGGGGCTCCCTGCCCATGCTCCTGCTTTGCTCAAGGACTTAACCAGAAGCCAGCCCCGGCCAGCAAGGGTTCCAGGGCGACGGCTTTTCCTTCTTTCTTCCCACGTTTCCCCGTAGTTGAAGAGGGGGGGGGAGCACGTTCCCTCGCCTCAGAGGCGCTCAAAGGAAAAGACCAGCAGCGGTGACCACGCGGGTGCGCGGTGCTTTGCCCCTTACCCCCATTGGGACTGGGTCCCACCGGCGGATGAGCCGGCCGACTTTCCTTTTGCCTCCCCCCCCCTTCCCCTCGCTTCGCTTCGGGGTAGGCGCGGGTGACTTTCCCAGGACACGTCCTCCCGGGGATTTGGCGCGCTGCTTCCTCGGCCCCGAGGCTGCCGTGGAAGGAGCAGATGGAGGATGTGTCCGGGAGGCCGGCTGGGGCTCCCCCGCCCCTTCTCTCCCTCGCCCGCCCCGCGCGCTCTCGCTCTCGCTCTCCCGGGCGCACACCGCGGCGGCACCGAGGCACTGGCGAGGCTCCGTGGCACACGCTCCCCTCCGCCCCCCCCCCGAAAAGGCGCCCTTGTGCCATCCCTGAACCAGGACCGCCGGTTCGGATTGCCGCCGCTGCCTTCCGCGTCCTAAAAGGAGCAAACATGTCCAAGGGGTCCGTTTCATAGGTGAGTTGGATTGCTGCTCTCCCCCGTCCCAATTTATTTCGGTGTCACCGAAAGACCGGCGACGGGTTTCTTGAGTTCCCGTGACCACGCTGCGGAATGCGTGTTTGCACGGAACTTTGCTCCGTGTTTAGCACTGGAAGGTAAAAATGGTTTTTGAGCATAGGAAATAATCTGAAATTCTCTCTCTCTCTCTCTCTCTCTCTCTCTCTCCCTCTCCCTCCCTCCCTCCCCCACCTCCCGTGCATGTTTATTTGGAAGTACAGTGGTACCTTGTATAAAGGAAATAATTCGTTCCAATTGAAATTATGTTAAGCAAATTTTCCTTTATACAAATTCCCATAGGAATGCATTGAAAACAGAATAATCCCTAATCACGACGGATTGTTGTACGGATTCGCCCCATAGATGATTATGTTAGGCAAATTTTCCCTATCTCCGGAATTTTTTATGTTGTACAGATTTTATGTTATACAAACTGTTTGTTATACAAGGGTCCACTGTATATTCTACTACTACATTGAACGAGATTAACTTCCATGTTAAGTCCCTGTAGTGTGGCGGTTCTGGTAAATTTATATTACAGTACTTCAGTTTTGTATTCTAAAATACATGAAGGCATACAGCTAAGTAAAGGAATAGGGTTAAAAATAACATGGTACTGTCTTGATATTTATTTTGCAAATAGGAGAAGAATCCTAATCAGTGATTTGCTGAATCTTAGCATATTATGTGGGTAGGGTAATGGACATTCTAAAGACATAAAGACAAGCAGGAGCTGTGATGGGAAAATTCTTCAAGTGTCCAAGTCATCTGATGGGAACATGTAGAGGTAGAAAGCAGAGCGAACATTTCTGGGTTTGTTTTTCATAAGAAAAGTTTGTTCTCATCTTCAGTGTCATCTCTTTAAGTTTTGTTAAAGAATATCGTTTCACCAAAAAAATTGAAGTTGATAGCCGCAGCTCCTTCATTGCTGTATTACTATCATAATATGCATGACATTGTTTTACCAGTCTTCCTCAGCCCAGTGCCCCCAAGGATTACAACTCCCATAATCCCCAGTCAGCATGGACAGTAGGATATATCCTACAGTCCCATATCTTAGAGATAGACACCAGTTGGGAAAGGCTTAGATGCAATGATAACCTAAGTAGGATGGCACAAGCTGCCTTCATTTCTCAGAAACATTTCAAACCTATAACTGAGCAACAATTTTATTGAGATCAAGCAAAAAAGCATCTGCAAGTGCAAGATGTTGAGATCTCCAGATCTATTCCAAAGAGAACGACATGGGATGGTGGATCTGAACAGGTGGTGGTAACCAGAAGTCAAGGCTGTAACATGTATGAGGACAGACAGGCTTTGTATGGCACCTAGGGCTGTAGAAACAATGAAACACATTTATGCCTGATTCTTCCCTCTTTAAAAATATTAGACAAGGAGCTTCATTGACATTTTAGTCTTTAAGTACAAGATAGGCTTTGATGCACAAACGCCATGTACCTTAAACAGTTCTACTCTCAGTTGTTGTCACACTGGTGACATTTTTTGTTTATAGTATTATATTTTAAGTACCTTGTGTCCTTGTGTTTCAACTTTCAACTGTTCAGGTGCTTCAAAGGAAGCACAATTCTAAGTATGGACGGCTCAGTGGTTTTTGGATGTGGAGGCCAGAAGTTGGGAATTCAGTTCCCATTGTGTCTCCTTCACAAGACTTAAGCTTGTGATCCATAAGGTCCCTTCTAGCTCTGCAAGTTTTAAGATTTTAATAATTATTAAGTGTCAATGACTTTTAATGTCTATATGATTACTTTACCACCAATCGAGGGTTTATGCGCATGTGTTCATGGATGATAAAGAACATGTTTTTCACTTCTTCCTTCTGACTTCAACATACCTAAACTATACTGGCTGAAAATATGTTGCAGTATTCTGTGCTTCTTACCTGCCCAATGTTTCAAAGTCATACTTTCCTACTGCGTTGGCTACATAAGCCTCTCTTCCATCCCACCCTCTCATCCATCCCAATGGAATAAGGATACACCCAGTCTTAATGTTGCTATTTTGCCCAGCTTCCTCAAGGGGCAAGGGGGGGGGAGAAAAAAAGCAAGAAAAATGGCAGCAATGTAAAAGGACTCAAATATCCTCAGTGGGACTGATAAATACAATTTGTCTGCTAACTGGCGATCCTCAAACATCTCAATCTGTGAATCTGTGTAAATGCTATAAAGAAGGAACGGTCCTGTTTTTGTTTTGCTCTGTTTCATTTTATCTGCTTTTAGTAGTCAAACCACGCACAAAAATTCTAAGTTAATTACAATGATGATGATGATGATGATGATGATGATGATGATGATGATGATGTCCATTTAAAGGACAAAATAGGCTTTGAAGCTTGCAGGAAACTATAATGGGCCAAATCCTTAATCATGAAAGAGCAACCATGCAACCAGTTCTGCCTGCTTCACAGCCCATCTGTTATGTATTCCCACCTCCGCTAGTAGAGCGCAGACTGAAACTACTTGAAGAACTTCCCTGATATGTAATTGTTCCTTAATATGATATTGGCCAAATCTAGATTTTACTAATTTTACATCAGTTCCCCTGGATTCTGTCTGTTTCTAGTCATAACTAAAAGGCTGGCTTGCAGTTACTTTTCAGACTGGTTTGGGGCTGGGCTGCCCTGACATGAACCTTGCCTGTTGACATCATGATCAACAGCAGAGGGGCTGTCAAGAGATACTTGAGTATTCTCAACTATCAGAGGTTAGATTGGAGATAACTGGGAAATGCGCCCTTGTCTGGCTCCATCCTGATTCCCAGGATGGCTTGCTTTCTTAAGTGTTTTCATATGCCCAGGCACTTGATAAATACTGTAGATATTGTATCATGCTCTCAAAGATCTGATTTGTTATGACTCTTTGAACTGTTTCTATATTTGTTCAGATTACTGTTAAATTCTAATTTTTTTTCTACTCATCATTTAATCCAGCTCAGTGCTCTACTCCAGTTCCTGCCTTTTGCAGCTTTAGCTGGCATTGCTTTGGCAGCTTATCTCCACTCTTGTAAGAGCAAGATTTGCTCTTTTATGTTTTATTTATCTTTTATTTTCCTTCCCTCCTCCCCAAGCCTCTGATCCTGCTGATGTAGGATTCTAGTTTGTGTTTCAGAGCTTCAGATTTCTGAAATGTACACCATCCAGCCCCGTTCACCGCCTGTGTGTATCATTTATCTCAGGTGCTTTAGGGCTCATGTTTGCTTATACTGCCTCTTGGCATGCTAAATGCAGTCACTGAGTAGCGTGATAATTCCATGCAGAGAAAAAGGAAGCTTTAACATCCACAGTAAGACACATGGTCTTGTCCTTCCAACAAAAACAGAACAGCAATTAGTATTTGTCTTAATGCTTCACTCTTCCTTTAAGAAGGTCAGGCTGGGATACATGAGGTTATACCATTTCATCCTTCCCAACAGCACTGCAAGGAAATTTGGTCTTGTATATTAACCCAAGATAACTCTGTCATGAATGACTAGATTTGAATCTGTATCTCTCAGGTCAACATCCAATAAAATACCAGGAGCCTTTCATATTAGGGTATTTATTTAGATCCCTGCCAACTCTCTGAGTGGTAAGTAAGCATAACCTATGGATAGAGCTGCAATCTGACCGCATGGTCTTGGAAAAAACCAAACATATCTGTTTGGGCACAAAATATGCTGCTTGAGACCTGAGAGATGTGCAGTTGAACAGCGGTGTGACAGAGATAATAATGATAATAGACTTTAAACTGCAGAGCTGGGATCATTGAGTCCAGCTATCCAGCAGTTCTGAAACCCATATTTTGTACTGGAGATAGACCATTGGAATGGATATGTATAACCACCTGAGCAGAGTGATTTAAAGCCACTCAACAATTGTTGTGGAAGAATCTGGGATAAACACAACATTTGAAAGGAGTCTGTTAAGGGATATAAGAGATATAAGAAGATAACTAAGTACTGAGGCCAAATCAGGATAGAGAGTGTGTAGCCCTCTAGTAGTTCTTCAGTGTTGGGCACGGGGTGTTGAGAGTTCTAGTTCAACATTTATCCCCACGGCTTTAACTCAATTATCAGAATGCAATGTGATAAGAACATAAGAAGAGCCATGCTGGATCAGGCCAAAGGCCCATCAAGTCCAGCTTCCTGTATCTCACAGTAGCCCCACCAAATGCATCTGAGAGAGCACGAAACTAGATATGTCTCCTGATACCACTCCCCTGCATCTGTCCCTTGAAGAACCCCGGTTTTAAGCCTGGAGATCACACATCTCCATCATGGTTTATACCCTGTGATGGACTTTTCCTCCAGGAATCTGTCCAATCCCCTTTTGAAGGCATAGGCCAGATGCCATCACCACATCCTGTGGCAGGGAGTTCCAAAGACACGCTGGGTAAAAAATATTTTCTTTTGTCTGTTCTCACTCTCCAAACCTCGGTTTGAGTGGATATCCCTTAGTTCTGGTGCTACATTCCTGCATTGAAACACATTTGCCATTTTGCAGCCCATTCTCCCAGTTTGGAGAGATCCTTCTGGAGCTCTTCACCATCTTCTCGGGTTTTTAACCACCTGGAAAAGTTTCATGTCATCAGCAAACTTGGCCACCTCACTGCTTATCCCTGTCTTCAGGTCATTTATGAACAGATTGAAAAGCACCAGTCCCAGGATAGATCCCTGGGGCACACCACTTTTCACTTCTCTCCATTGTGAAAATTTCCCGTTGACACCTACTCTTTGTTTCCTGGATCTCAACCAGTTCTCAGTCCATAGGAGGACCTGCCCTCTTATCACCTGACTGTGCAGTTTTCTCAGCAGCCTTTGGTGAGGGACTGTGTCAAAAGCCTTCTGAAAATCCAGATAGACAGTATCCACCGGTTCACCCAAATCAACATGCCTGTTGACCTTTTCAAAGAATTCTAAAAGGTTTGTCAGGCAAGACTTACTCTTACAGAAGCCATCCTGATTTTCCCTCAGCAAGGTTTGTTCCTCTATGTGTTTTAAGACTTTCTTTTGGACAAGTCTTTCCACCATCTTCCCTGGGACAGACATAAGGCTAACCGTCCTGTAGTTTCCCGGATCCTCCCTCCTTCCTTTTTAAAAAATTGGCGTGACATCCGCTATCCCCCAGTCCTCCAGCACTGTGGCCATTTTAAGAGGAAAGTAGCATATTACTGTTAAGAGATCTGCAGTTTCATTTCTCAGTTCCTTAATAACCCTTGGGTGGATGCCAGTGACTTGATCTTCAATTTATCAATTAAATCTAAACATCCTGTATTTGATTTAATTCTTTAGTCAAGAGGGGCCGTTCGGGCAGCGGAATCTCCCCGAGGTCTTCTGTCATGAAGACAGATGCAAAGAACTCTCCTGGCTTTCAGGCAGGAGTCTTACAAGACCTACCTGGAGATGCTGAGGTCTGAATCTGGGGCCGTGTGCAAAATAGGTCACTGATCCCCAAACCACAGTGCTTTCCAAGCTGTCTAGGACACTGGAAGGCATTCTATTCCAGCATTCCACTCCCCCCTCTAGTAAAACTCCTGTTTGCCTGAGCTTTTTCCTTGAGCTGAGCCAGCCTGTTAATATTGCCCACCACATCACAACTGGTTTGCAATACATATTAAATGCAATGCTCAGTAAATGGGGTGTTTGGATTTTTCATTAGCCCTACCTAAGGTCCTATATAACAGTGTTTTTCAACCTTTTTTGGGCAAAGGCACACTTGTTTCATGAAAAAAATCACGAGGCACACCACCATTAGAAAATGTTAAAATGCCAAATCCCCCCCCCATACAAACACGCGCGCCACGCGCAACGCCGCCTTTTTTCCAGCTCATTAAAAAGGCCTCGCAACCTGACAGCTGCTGGCTGGTGGGGGGGGGGAGAAGCAAGAGCTGGTGGGTCTCTCTCTCCCCCCCGACCCCCACTCACACCCAAGTCTCCCTTGCCTTGCAACCCGACTTACTCTCTTCCTGCTTTCGATCAAACCCGCTCCTCCTCTGGTTGCTCACTCCGGCCACCCATCCCCGAGCATGATGTCCCAGGCAGCCGCCCATTGCCGCCACCCCCAACACCCCCGGTGTCTTGGAAGGGAAGTGTTAATGCCAATTAAAAAGGACCCTGCCCCTCCCACTCCAGAGAGAGAGAGAGAGAGAGAGAGAGAGAGAGAGAGATACACACACACTTCGCCTATGCTCCTCCTCAGCCCTCCTCCTCCTCCTTTGCACGGCACTGCGGGCGAACTCCACTCCACCGGTGCCGGTCGCGATCGGGCAAGCCCCAAACTCACGGCGGGCTCACTCTGGGCGCCACACGCGCGGCTGGCACCATCTGCCCCCCCGCCCGGCCAAGAAGCCACCTTTCCCGCCGCCGCTGCTGCAACCACCACCACCACCACCCCGACCCCCGCTGCGCGCGCCAAACTTCGGCTCCTTCCGTCCTTAGGAGGGAGAGAAGCAGCCAAAGGGGCTTTTAAAAATAAAAAGGGAGAGAGATTTTTAAAAGTGGAGGGTGTCCCCCTGAGGAGCGCGCGCACCTGCTGGCCGAGGGTGGGGTCAAACATTTTTCCCACGGCACACCAGGCAACATCCTGTGGCACACAAGTGTGCCGCGGAACAGTGGTTGAAAAACACTGCTATATAACCTTCACTTGGAGGCAAACTTCTCTGAACTCAGTGGGAGGTATGTTTCAGTACACATCTACAAGACTGTGCTGTGTGCACCTGTAAGAGGTGTCTAACATTCATTATTGGCTGTTGTGCCTGTCACCTCCAGACTGCAGTCTATGAATATTGACAAACGACTTCTTATATTAATCCGTCTTTTACATGAGAATTCCTATTTACAGGTTCTTTGTAATTCTGATGGGATCCTAACTAACCCAGTTCCTGTACATAAGGGTGTGAGGCAAGGATGTATCTTAGCCCCAACCTTATTCAATCTATATATTAATGGTATTGTTGAGAGTTTATCCAACGTAGATTTTCACCCACCCAAGCTGGCATCTCGCCCAATTCCTATAATTCTTTCTGTATGCAGATGATGCTGTGCTTTTGTCAACCTCGTGTGTTGGGTTTAGAAGGCTCCTGAGAGCTTTCTCCTCATACTGTACTCAGGAATCTTTAGAAATTAATTATACTAAAACCAAAATAATGGTTTTTGGCAGGAGGAGAATTAAACATAAATTGTCCCTTAATGGTCACCCAATTGAACAGGTCCAGCAGTATAAGTACCTAGGTATAACATTTCAGTCATCTGGTGCTTGATCCATGCATATAAGCTGTGCTGCAATGAGAGCACAAGGCAATAGCAAAGCCATTCGCAGATTCTTTAATTTGACCGGGGAAAAACATGTTCCCTCTACTTTACAAGTTTTCAGGCCTAAAATCATTACCCAAATGCTTTATGGCTCACAGCTGTTCGGATATGCTAACTTGAGACCTCTGGAGACTGTTCAAACCAGATTTGCAAGAGCCATTTTGGGCATTCCTACATGTGTCTCCAACACTTTACTTCGTTTGGAGGTTGGGCTTATTCCCATTGAAGCACAAGCCAAATTCCTCATGGTTAAGTACTGGCTTGAGCTCATTTTCCTTTCAGAGGGCTTAACTCCCTTGCTTTTGACAGATACTTTTCAGTCTGAATGGAAAAAACAGGTAATAAAAGTTATACATAACTTAGGATATTCTCCTTGTACCCTCCAAACATTGGGTTTCTGTAAAGCCATGAATGAGGTAAAATTACGAATCCGAGATATAGAACTGCAGAAACATGTTGCCCAGTTGGGGAAAATGGAATTTCTTAAGAAATCAGCATTTACTGCCTCCCCATATCTGGATAGGCTCATATCTCCTGTCTCCAGGAGGGACTTTACTCCAGCTAGATTAAATGTCCTTCCCTCCAAGCTACTGGAGGGGAAGTTTCAAGGTTTACCTTTTTCAGATCGAAATTGCCCATGTGCCAATGACCAATTGGAATGTGTAGAACATGTGCTTCTATTCTGCACCTATTATCAAGATCTACGCAAGGAGATTATCTCCCCAATTATAGGGAGGTCAATAGAATTCTATATACAGTTGCTCCTTTCTGACAACACTTACCAGGTAACTAGGCAAGTTGCCAAATTCTGTGCTGCTGCAATAAGGGTTTGTAAACAAATTGATAAAGAAACATAGTAGTAACTGATGACTGTTTTTATCGTAGCTAATGGCCACTTTTATTTTGGACCAGAATAAATTTTAAACTGTATTTTAAATTGTATTTAAAATTGTATTTACGATATATCTTGTAATAAGGCTTGATTCATGTGCTGTCTATTGGAATGCATATTTGAACATCCTTATTTTTACGAATTTATTTTTGTTTTTTGGTCGTTGACCATAAATAAAATTACATTCATTCATTCATTCCTGTCACCTCAGTCATTCCTGTCAAGATGCTTGTGCTGAGCGTACAATGAATGGGGGCTGTAGTGGATCCTGTCATTTCATCTTTCAGATGAACAAGCGATCATATTAACATAATATGACATTAACATAATATGACATATTAACAAAAGATGTTACGGTAACTTGAATTTTCAAGTCTAGATCTGGAGCTCTAATTACCATTTCCATGGTGTTTAAGGAGTGATGTGGCTGGCAGTGGAGAGGCTGTGGTACCACAGGTAATGATAGTCAAGTTCGGCCACATGACTGAGATTTTGTTCATCCGGAGAAGTAACTTCAGAGGCTTCCATCCCCCAAATTATCTTTGCAAAGAACATGCATTCTAGATGACAAAATGTTACTGTGTGGTATGCTCCTGTTCAATGTTCCTGCCATTCAATCAGTCAGTCAGACAGACAGTTCTGTTCTTCCTCATAGCATTCCACTACCTAATTTTTTTTCTTTCTTTCTCTTGGTCCCAGCACAGAATTCCTGCCCATTGAGCATGTCATGTTCTCACTGGATTTTTCTGTGGGCTTCCCTCCCTTAAGACCATTTTCACCAGGGTGGGTGAGTGGGTGGGTTGGTAGGTAGGTAGGTAAATCAATCTGTTTGCTGTAGTGGATAACATCTACAAACCCTGGGGTTTGATACCTTGTCTCATGTTTGTGGATCAACATTCTGAGACACGTTTGAAAAGCAATGTTGAAATTGATGTAGATAAATAATCAAAAATTTGTGATGGCTACAGGGTGGGAGCAAGGCTTGTTAACTGCTGCAGAATGCAGCAACCAATCTATTCATGTTTTCACACTCATGGCTTAAATTGCCTTTGAACTGCTTTGCACCATTTGACGCAAAATGTAAACGTAAATGTGATATAAGGAGACTGCAAAGCCTATCTTGAGGCATGCAGTGATACATTGCTTTGCAATTGTAAATTGTTTTAATAGGATTACAGCATTCTAATCAGCCTGCATGCATAGATTGTCAGCCTTTGACCAGAGAGACTTTGGCTAAAATAGCACTTCAGCCATGAAAATATACTGGCTGGCCTTGGGCTAGTTTTGTGTCACAATCACTGTTCCCCCTTTTCCAATTTCAGCTCTCAAACATCTGTTCTGGAGGCATAGCGATGATACACAGTAACTGTGCATTCATCTGTCTGTTGGCATATACTTCTATGACTCACTGTTTAACCATATGCAGACAGCAATTTCTTGATTGTTGATTGAGAATATACGAGTTTACTAATAGATCCAGAATATTTTCATATGTAAGATTTCTTTTCTAAAATGATTGCTCCAGTGTAGTTCACACACACACACACACACACACACACACACACACACACACACACACACACACACACACACACACACACACACACACATGGGAGCAAGCCGTTGGTTCAGTGGTTCATGCTGCTACCTTTGAGTGGGTGCTCACCAGAGGAGCTGGGGCTGGGAATGATGGTTCAGTTGTTCATCTGAAAGATGAAATGACAGGAACCAATGAACTGGTGGTTGATGCGCACATCTCTAATGGCTTCTCAGATGTTATTGGACTCAAGACCCATAAGCTTTCACCACTAGTTGTGTTGACCAGGACTTATGGGAATTGTAGCCCTAGACTATCTGGGGACCCAAGGTTGGGAAGCACTGTAGTACATAATGAGTTACATTTTAAAAGTTATGTTCCAAGCTCTGGATTGCTGTGAAAAATACAGGGTACGCATTATTGGTGATAGAAATGTAAGGCTTGCAAGACCTGAAGTTCACTCAATCCTTGTTTATTGTTCACCAGTTATCATACACTCCCAGATATCTTTCAATATCAATTCCCCAGCAACATCTCTGAATTTAACAACAGGCCTGCAACTTATTCCCATGTCTAAATCTGAAGAATATAGAAGGGTGGTTCTTCAGAGCTAGAGAATTAAATCAGTGCGACACATTTATCACTTTTGGAGGGAGGGGAGTAGAGATGCTTCCCATAGTTTGAAAGATGTCTGTTGTAACATACCATTTTCCTTATCTTTCATTTACCTTACATTTAGCAGGATGCATTTTATGATTTTTAATTGGAAGGTAAATAGGGGCTTAATTTGCAAGTCTGAGGAGACATCTTTCTCTAAAGACATCCTTGTGGCGGATGGAAAAACAGATCAATCACAGGGAATTTGCATTCCCCTTCCCATTTAATTTGACTCCTACACATGCTGGCGAGGGACAGGTGTACTGGCTAACTGCACCTGTTGCTGGCAAGACAGATTTTGCCCATCTCTGTCTACTAGACTGGAGAATTTAGTATGGGCACCGTGATAGCAGGGACACCTAGTCAGACACCGTTACCTCAAAAACCAGAGAAAGATTGGTGAATTCTGCAATGTACCCTGCCAGGCTAGGGAGATGAAAGGCTACCCTCTGTGACTTCTCTGAACCACTCTCCCTAGTTTCTGCTTTACTTTGTTTCAAATGGGGACAGAGCACAGCGGGGAGGGGAGGGCTGTTGGAAGGGAAAGTTGCTCTACCCCTGCCCCTATTTTTGTCCAATACAAAAATGCTTTCTGCCCCTCTCCAATCAAGGAGCATAGTAACCAGTGCCAAGCAGATTATTTTGGCACCTGAGTCAAAATATCCTTGAAGTACAGAGTATGAGGAGGAATTAAGAGGGTGAAAGAGGAGAGTGAAAAATGGGCTGAAGCTCAACATCAAAAAACTAAGATCATGGCCACCAGATCCATCACCTCCTGGCAAATAGAAGGGGAAGAAATGGAGGCAATGACAGAGTTTATTTTCTTGGGCTCCTTGATCACTGCAGATGGCGTCTGCAGCAATGAAATAAAAAGACGCCTGCTTCTTGGGAGGAAAGCAATGGCAAACCTAGATAGCATCCTAAAGAGCAGAGACATCACTTTGCCAACTAAGGTCAGGATAGGCAAATCTATGGTGTTTCCAGTAGTGATGTATGGAAGTGAAAGCTGGACTATAAAGAAGGCTGATCGCCACAGAATTGATGCTTTTGAGCTGTGGTGCTGGAGGAGAGTCTTGAGAGTCCCCTGGACTGCAAGGAGGTCACACCTATCCATACTGAAAGAAATCAACCCCGAATGTTCACTGGAAGGACAGATTTTGAAGCTGAGGCTCCAGTACTTTGGCTACCTCATGAGAAGAGAGGACTCTTTGGAAAAGTCCCTGATGCTGGGAAAGATCGAAGGCAAAAGGAAAAGAGGACGACAGAGAATGAGATGGTTGGACGGTGTCATCGATGCAACCAATATGAATTTGACAAAACTCCGGGAGGCAGTGGAGGATAGGAAGGCCTGGCGAGCTCTGGTCCATGGGGTCACGAAGAGTCGGATATGACTGAATGACTGAACAACAACAACAGTAGGACCCCCATATCCACTGATTCAGTTATCCACGGTTGGCAGAGGAAAAAAATTAAATAATTCAGCAGCCACAAAGCAAGCTGTAAAGCAAGCTGCTGTCACAAACAGTGGCCATAAAGCAAGCTACTGTCTCAAAACAGCAGTCATAAAGCAAGCTACTGTCAGGAAACAGCAGTTTTGGGATGGGTGGGCAGACGTTCTCTCTTATCCACGAGAAGGCCTGGAACCAATCCCCAGCAGATACCGGGGTCCTACTGTACCTCTTCCCACTCCTGGTAGTATAAATATCATAAACACCTAATGGGGGCTCAGCAGGTCAGCTGAAGCTGGGCATGTGAACACAAATCCTTTCCCATTGCGGGACACCAAACATTATTTAAGAGATTTGTCCAGATGTTATTGCCTTGTCACTGTTCTTTAAGGTCCTTAAATTTATTTATTTATTATCTCCCCAGCTTAATTCAAAGAACAGCTCCAGGCAGCGTACAAGGAAAATTAAAACAACAGAATAAAAACAACATTTTGCATCTATCAAGTAAATATAATAAACACATACAGAGGAAACAAATAATAATAGGGAGTCAGGTAGGTGGAGCCTCACGGTACAGCCATAAAGACCTCTTAAATATTGCCATAGATGGAGCTAAATGGATGTCAACTGGCAATTTGTTCCAAAGAACAGGGGCAGCCACTGAGAAAGTCTGGTTTCTCGTAATTGTTTTTCAGGCTTCCCTAGGGTTGGTCACTCTATGTGCCATCACTAAAGAAGATCTAGTTGGGCATGTACTGTATTAATCTAAGGGACAGATGCTCCATCATATAGTCAGGTCCCAGGCCATGTAAGGTTTTATAAGTTAAAACCATCACCTTGAACCTGATCTGGGATGCAACAGGCAGCCAGTGCAGGTGAGCCAGGATGGGGGTGCTTTGGTCATGTTTTCTGACACCAACCACATTCTGCGCCCATTGCAGTCTACAGATCAGATTCAAGGGTAACCCACATAGAGTGTTGTGAAGGATCAGGTAGCGTGATCCTTCACAAGTGTGTTGCAGTAGTCAACCTGAGAAATCACCAAGGCATGCACAACTGCTCTCAGGAAGGTCTCATCAAGAAAGGGGTGAATCTGAGAAATGAGCATCAAGACAGGAAAGAAATGTTCCCCAAGAAGATAGATAGATAGATAGATAGATAGATAGATAGATAGATAGATAGATAGATAGATAGATAGATAGATAGATAGATAGATAGATAGATAGATAGATAGATAGATAGATAGATAGATAGAGTTCCTTTCATGTAGCAGGCCAGGCCCGGAGAGCTTTGTAGTCCACAACATCTGGAAGGACATATGGGAATCAGGAGGGATGGGTCATATGGAAGATGATTGGGAAGTCCTTTGGTTACTGAAAAAAAAATGTTTTCATATGGGGAGGAGTAGACAGCAAGTACCTTCATTGGTTTTCCTAGACTGACCTACACTGTCCTTTGTTGGCCCTCCTTCAACCAAGACTGATACTCTTGGTGATGTGTGTATGTGTTCATTTTGCTTCATTTTTATTTCACATTTCCTTCTTAACCCTTTCAAGAGACAGGATGAGGAGACATTTTGTCTTTGATCACCAGAGGCAAGGGGACAACCATGACTCCTTGTATGTCCACCTTAGCTGGAACTAGGATTCCTTTTTATCTTTTCTACCTTAGTATAGTTCTCCAAGAAATACATTTTTTTAATGTTGCAGTAACAAAGGTAGTTGTCATTCCTAGCCAAAGGGGGGGGGAATGTGTGTTCTGCTATAACAAAAATATTAATGATCACGAGGATGTCCTGTCAGGTTAATTCATGTTTATGGTAAACCTTTTCAGGGTTTCCTAGCTAGAGGTTGTACTCAGAGGTTGTCCTCTTTTTCGGAAGGCACCCTTAAGTTGTGCAGCTTGTCCAACACTGCACAAGCTGGCTCTTGTCCTGGGACACACAGTGAGGAATCAAACTCTCAACCTCCAGCTTTGCAGGCAGATAACTAACTCACTGAGCTATTCTATTATTCAGGGTTGAATCCACATGTCAAGGCAGGCAGCTATTGCTTGGTGCTGCTTCCTTTGCTAATGGCTCACACGTCTCTGTTTTGAATCTATTTCTGTATTGAAAGTTACAGTCACAACACAACTGCTTCTGAAAGACCATATTTTGCACACACACACACCGCCGCAAACCTGGATGCATGTTCTGTAATATTCAAATTCATGATGAGAATCCCAGAATTATATGTATTAAGTAGCTTCATCCCAACTGATGTATCTTGGCCTCAGTGCCAAAGTGTTTAGGGCTGGACCTGGCTGTTTCATGTTCACGAATGCACTCTCACATCCCCCTTTCTCTCTGTTTCTAAGAAACTGATTGCAATTAGAAACTGGATTTATTAGATTGTATAAATAGAAAATCTTTGAAGCAATTTTATTTGGAGAGATAATATTTCATCACCCTCTAACTATGAAGCAGGCATCTCCTCATTTTCTGCCCTCACCCCCTCCTGCACACACGTGCAGGGTTATCTCTGTTTTCATCCTCATTTATGTAGAACTCTCGGAAGAAGCCTGCATGTATTAACATCATTACTGCTTCCTTGTTTTCTGGAAACAACACAGCAGATATTGCCTAGAGGAAACCTAATTTAAAACAACAACACCTGCTTCTTCAAATAAGCAACACACTCATTGCCATTAGCATAGACAGTAGTGGTCAAGTAAGCAGGTCACAAGGAATACCATTCTCCCCCAGAGGAGGGGCTGAAGGATGGTCATGTTATGTCAAAAAAAGAAAAAAGAAAAAAAAAGGGAAACCAAGCATCTCTTTCTCTCTGCTTCCCCCTCTTTCTGCCCATCCATGTATGTCTCAGCTGTATTCCTATGCTGTGCTTTTGGAAGGCAGGATTTCAAATGCTTTTAGAAATTAGACGTTGACTGACTGCCATGCCAGGAGTGAACTTGTCAGTCAAATGAAGGTAGTAAAACTGCAGCCCCGAAACAGAAAGTAGACATGACTTCTGGCTTGCTCTCATCAATTAGCCATCTTCTTCAGAGAGTGAATCCGGAAGTTGGAGCTGGAAGTCCTGTAGCATGGATGCCTGCTGGGTTTATAACCCCCTCCTTCTGTTTTTCATTGCCAGAACATTCCTCCCAGTTCTACCTGTTATAATAACTAGCCAACACAACATCCTCGAGATGTCTTCAGTTTTTCTCCTGACCTTACTTTTATTTCCCATCCACTCCCCTCAACTGACCAGTGAGTGAAGAAGAAAACAGCAGTGGTTGCCACTGTTATGGGCAAGGAAGGGGTTAGCCATATTCTAACAAGCTTTTTGTATCTATCCTTCCTTGCATACATTTATTTATTTATTTATTTATTTATTTATTTATTTATTTATTTATTTATTTATTATTGGAGTGGAAAACTGTTGGTGTTTTAACTGCCACCTTACAAATTTTAGACACGGTCTTCTTGACTTACTTTTTTTAAAAAAAAAATCTATTTTTAACTTATTTTTTAATTTTTTTAGATAGGTACCCTGACTTAAGAGTAGTTTGACTTAAGAGCATACAATTGGAATTGATGAAATTCATAAGTTGATGTACCACTGTAGTAGTATTTTAGTCCTTTGGGGATTATATAGTACCTTGATTTCTCCACATTTCAGATTAAAAGCTATAGAAAGCTTGTTTCAGAATATGGAGATTTTGTTTGTTTTATTTTAAAGGGAGCTTTCCTTGCTTGCTTGCCTGCTTCCTTCCTTCCTGCCTACCTTCTTTCTATCAAACCACTGCACAATATAAAAATATGGATGCAACATGAAACATAGGTAAAATAAAAAAGTAGTTAAAATGTAAAGACAATTAAACTAGGTCTGACCAGAAGCGGGTTACTTCAACAGCATTACTTGACCCATTTGCTAAATCTTCCTTTGTACACATGGTGGGGCATAAGTTGCATGCACGTAAGTGTTGCATAGTTTTCTCTACAGAATTTTTCCACAGTCACAGAACATTTTTCCTTGATTATTCTATGATCTTCCTACTTCACTTAGAAGTCCACTAAGTGATTTCCGGATGCTTTATCTAGACTGAGTCTTATCCTGGTGAGAGATACTCTTTAGCATCCATCTATTTATCAAGTGTTATTTTTGATAGGTGTTATGAGTTTTTGGGCTGTTTGGCTGTGTTCTGGAAGTTTTTCTTCCTGATGTTTCGCCAGACTCCATCAAACCGAAAAAAAAATACCAAACTGAAGAAGAAAAACAGCCCCCAACAAACAAAGTATTTCTGCCATACATAAAATGAGTCACGGACGACATGGACAAAGTGTTGAATAAACCACAGCCTACAAACAGTATTTAAACCCACCACAAAAATACAACAGATGCTAGGGGGTCAGCAAAGGACAAAAGGAACCCACTCGCCATTGCAGGAGTATACAGGATATAGTCACTCCCCGCCTTTTCATAGTTCATATACTGCAGTCCTAGTATATTTGCGGGACTGCAGTATATGAAAAAAAAAAAAGCCCCCTGGGGTAAGCTGGAATGGCTTGTTTTGGGCCTCCTGTATTTACCCCAGGCCTTGTGCTGCCCTGAATGGGCCTCTGACAGTCTTCCCAGGCCATCGGAGGCCCCAAGAGTGCTTATCGCCGAACTGGAAGTTACTTCCGGAAAACCGTAAATGACCTCCAGATTGCTAGAAAGCACTTTTGGGGCCTCTGGGGGCCTTTCTGGGGCAATTCAGAGGACTCAGAAATGCTTTTCTGTGAACTGAAAGTGAGTTAGGGTTAACCTAGGTTTAGCCTAGCCTTTTTTGATTACAAACTTGAGATTTGTGCAGAAAACTCCCTTGATTTTAGCTGTCATCTAGGTCGTTGGTGTCCATGAAGTAGATGGGTTTGGTGCTGCATTTCCTTCTTTTTTTGCTAGCACTTCTCGATATACTTCTGGAGGTGCAATGCCAGCCAAATAATGGACTGTTTCAATGGGGAAATGTTTCAAACATCTAGTACTAATCCGGTATGATTCATTTAGAGCTGTGGTTCCCAAACATGATTTCCTAGATGTATTTGGACTAAAACTTCAAGAAGCCTTCACCACTTGCTGAGTTGGTCATGATTTCTGGGAGTTGCAGTCAAAGAATTCTTTGGGATTCAAGGTTGAGAACCGTTGTTTTAAAGGTACATCCACTTGTTTGGCATGGGCTGATTTATACCACATGGCACTGGCATAATCTGCTATGGAGAAGCACAAGGACAAATCTTTATAGTCTCCAAATCTGGTGAGGTGCTAGTCCCCCTCTATTCAGCACTGGTTAGGCCTTACCTAGAATATTGTGTCCAGTTCTGAACAACACACTTTAAGAAGGATGCCAGCAAACTGGAGAAAGTTCAAAGGAGGGAAACCAAGCCCTATGAGGAAAGATTGAAAGAACTGGCCATCTTTAGCCTTGAGAAAATAAGACCAAGAGGTGATATGATTGCAGTTTTCAAATAATTGTTATAATAAGGAGAGGCAGGATTTGTTCTCGATCACCCAAGAGTACACAGCAACATAATAATGGGTTCAAGCTACAGGAAACCAGATTAGGCTCAGAGGAAAGCTTCTTAACCGTTAGAGCAGAATGAAAACAGAACCTTCAGAGGTGGTGAGTGCTCCAACACTGAAGACATCGAAGAGAAAATTAGACAACCATCTTTCAGATCTCTTTTGATTTGGATTCCTACATTGAACAGGAGGTTGGACTCATCAGCGCCTTCCAATCCAATGATTCTACGATTCATAGAATGCTAAGGAAGAAAAACGTGTGGACAGGATGAGGATTTGAAAAGTCTGAGGTATTTGGTGAGAAAATTGTACTACTGGCAGTTGGGATTTTGACAGAGTTCCTAGTTTTTCAGGACTAGCCCAGTTGTATAAGTGCCAAGGGGTAAGGGCATGGATGCCTGTTGTGAAAAAGGTTTTAATTTCTTTCTTCCCACCACTTTCAGGACTGCAATGCAGTCCTGTTCTGCTTAGATAGCTGACTGTTGGTTCACCAGTCAGAGGGCTAGGACCCTATTAAAAGTGACGTTATGTGTATCTCATGATTGGTGTCTCTTTAGCTGAACCCTGCCCTGCTGTGTGACAAATGTGTGGGTCTAGAAAGTTCCAAACCTGCCATGAGTCAAAGAAGAGCATGGAGTGGTGGTGAGTGAGGCACTGAAGGACAGAGCTGTATGATCCCCTCAACCTATCCTTCACCTCCTAAATTCACCACCCACTGTTGTTAAGATTCTTTTTCTCACTCAAATGGAAGGAAGATTTGATTTCTGCTCAGATCAGCTTCTGTACATGCAGTGGATAAGTTTTAGCCAGCATATCCACTGGTAAGGAGTGATGAGAGTTGAAGTCCAACAATATTACAATGTAATGCTCCATCTCTGTTGCTTTGTGCTGTCAGGTTGCTGCTCTCTTAAAGGCAGCCTGGTGAATGGGTGACACCAAAATGGCTTATCATTAACAGACCTGCCTTCAACTTTCCCTCATTGTCTTTTCCATAAAGTCCTTCTTTTCATGGAGTGCCCATAGTACAACAGCCTCGGTTTTGTCATTTCTGCATCTAGAGACAGGTTTGGCTTGATCTAGGACCTCCTCTCATTCTTGGATGCACACCTTGACATGGGAAAGGGGGCGGTAGATGCTATTACGAGTCTTTGCTTCCAGCCAAGCCCTCCAAGATGGAGTGGTCACAGCTAAGGTACCAGACTAAGATGCATCCACCCATTCTGTCTACACTGGTGGAGGCTCTTTCACAATGGCAGTCATAGTCAGGCTACCTTTCATTAGTGCTGCACAGAAGGCAACAACGTTAAACCACAACTGAACATTTTGTACCTTGAAAACCCTCAAATGAGGCCACCCAGAATCTTACCTCCAGGCTATGCCCAGTTCTGGTTCAAGTGCACAAACAGCAGTGGAACTCACATTTTTTTTTCTGATAGAAGTACAGTACAGTATTTGCTGCTTGTGAACTGACAGAGGAAAAACGTCCTTTAGAGAAAGAAGGCTATGGGATCAGTGGTGATTGTCACTCAAGTAAAATGACATCTCATGTGTTTAAGGGTTGGATGTAAAAACAGAAAACTGTAAAGCCCAATCAGATTCTTCTCTTCTGAACTCTATCAGGAACATATTTCCCAGTGATGCTTTTGCAAATGTTCTGGGTATCTTCAGGTAACTTGTTAAAGCTGTCCCTTGCATTTTCCATAGTACTACAGGTGTAAGCCTTCATTTCATTTTCTTTTAGGAAATAATAGGATCTTTGGAGCCAAGTCCAATGATGTGCACCTTGAGCTGGAGTTTCAAAGTCCTTTTTCTAATGATATTATGCAGGTAAGAAATTATATATATGTTATTCTTATTTTATGTGTGTGAGATGATTTTAGGTGGTATGAAAGAGGATTACGAGGGCATTTCCAAATGATAAAACAATACACATAATTATATAGCTAAATCAGCACTAAGCCAACAGTAGTAATGCACTTTAGTAATGTGATACTCTGCCTCTGTTCAATGGATCTTAGGGCTGGTCTAGACGGGGATGTGGAGTGTTTTTGTTCCTACTTAAAAGGTTCTTATTTTCAGTATGTCCTATGACTCTCTCCCTGTATAGGAGATGCTTATTCTCCTGTGAGAAGGGTCCATGCAAAACAGTTTGTTGATTTACCTGTAAGTAAGGAAGGAGCAGTGGAGGACAGTGGTGGCAGGCAACCTTGCAGTACTTGCATGAGGGGAAAACATTGGGGTAAAGGTTGTGGAGATGGAAGGAAGGTAACCCCCCCTCCTTTCTCAGCCAGACTCTGCTAGAGCTGCAGTGCTTTGTGGGGGTGAATCCTATGGAGTCAACATAGGCCCTGTTCCTTCCTTCTCTGTTGGATGTCATTTAGGAGGTTGGGCTGACTTTCCTTTTTGTTTCTTTGTTACGAAAAGTAAGTGGTGTATTGAAATGGCAAGGCACCCACCTACCATGCTGTTAGAAAGATGTAAATAGAGACGGAGGTCTCTCCAACCTCCCTTTTAATGCCACACCCCACATGTTTCATCACTGACAATACAGCCCACAGTTCCATTTGGGTGTGAACCAACCACAGGCTATCTAGCAAGCTAATTAGGGTTGCTTTGACGGACACAAAAAAGAATGCATATCCTAGTGCTATACCACTGCCAGGAAGTCACACAGCAGGTCTTAAAGTGACAGGATGGATGGATCTAAGTCAGAGGTGTCCGAACTTCAGCCCTCCAGATGTTTTGGACCACAACTCCCAGAATTCCAAACCTAGATTGCCAGTGACAAAAGACTGTGGGAGTTGTGGTCCAAAACATCTGGAGGGCTGAAGTTTGGACACCACTAGTCTAAGTCAGAACACATGTAGACACTGTCATGTGGTCTGAACCAAATTGATTCATATACCAGTCTATATGTTCAACGAGGCAGACTCTTAAACTGCCAGTGTGGAAAAGATCCTATGAATCATTGAGGCCAGCTCCTATCGGGAACACATAGTGGAGAGTTTAACTCCTATCCTCTGTCTATGCAGCCAGAGATGAAAAATATTGAGCTATCTGGCAGTTTCTGTATTGCTATACAATGAAGGGCAAATGTTTATCTATTAAGACGACACTGCATTCATCTGAAGAAATTGTCATCAGTTCACTATCAGAATAATAATTGTCTGTCATCAGGTTGACTCTGACTTATATCAAGCCTTCCAGTGAGTTATGTAACTTCCTTGAAGAGCAATCTTGTGAACTTTACACAGTTGCTGTCAAGTGTCTGCAATTCTTTCCTGCCTGAGCAGTTCCCCAATGGGAGCGCTCAAGTGTAATAGTGCTCCTTAAAAAAAGAAAGAAAGAAAAAGGCAATATCTAGCATCTTCTGGGTTACTGTTTTACCCTACAGCAAAACCTTATTATTTCTGAGCAAAAGATGTGTGCTCTTAAGTAAGCATACCTAGATCCTATACACCAAATGAATACAAATGAGCTCTGTACATCGAAGAAACTATTAAATTAAATTAAATTAAATTAAATCTTAAACTTCAGACAGTTGTTTCACTGTGTGGCAAAGGTCCCATTCATGGCACAGAGTATACTACCAACCAAAGAAATTCAACATGCAACATCAAAGTAAAGTGAGGATGTAAAGTAAAGTGAAGAGACTTGCCGAGATTTTGGGAGATTTTAGTGATCATTAAAAGGAAAGGGATGTGCACCATCATAAGAAACACTACAATTTTGGAGAACGAATGGGAATCCCGGAAAGAGCGAGAATTGTTTTTGGCCTCCAGTGGTCCCAGTGGTGGTGGACACAGGGCTATAATTTTGAAATTTGGTGTAGAAAATTGTGTTTTATTTCTTTTATCCACTTGTTTTTTCTGGGTTTTTTCTTTTTAATTTTTAACTTTGGATGTGCACTGTAATGGATGTTAATTAATTTGAAGAGAGAGAGAGAGAATTTTTAAAAGGAGAAAGAATGTCAAGCTCTGTTGCAGTTATCAATGAGATTTCTATTCAACCTTTTCTCCTATGAATTGGGGAAGGGGGCAGCAAATGTAGTTCTTTCCCAAACTGTTTCTTACATGCTTCATTATTCTTGCCTATAAGACATATTTTGGTAATACTTGCTGGAAGAACATCTGGTGACCTTGGTGACTGGAGGATCCCTTGAATGTCCATCTTAAGGGCTGAACCACAAGATTAGATGTTCTTGTTTCACTTTTGCTAAGTGCTTCTTTGTTTAAATGCGCAGTTCCAGTGGCTAGAAAAACATCCCAAGGTGACTCCCTCAGGCACTTGGCTATTTAATTTGGAAACAACCAAATCAGTTCAGTCATGCGTTCTACAGCAAAGCAGGGTGTGCGCATGGAAAGCCCTTTTGCTAGTGACCAAACTGGGTTTCAGTGAAGAAACACCTTGTTTACCAGCCAGGTATTTTCATAAATATGATGAAATAAAATGTTTACCAACCTGAACATCCTGCCTGTTTAAATATGTTCCTTTTGTTGACTCTGTCACAGTACATCTCATGACACTGTTTAATTTGGCCCACCAGGCCTTGTGTTTCTGTGTGTCTGTCGTTGCATTTTATACACATGCCTGCCTCTACCAGTAGGCAGGGGAACTTCATTAAACTGGGTCTGTTTTACAGCCTGCTGTCATTTCTAGGTTTTCTCTTCCAGGGAAAGAATAATAGGATAAACTTCTGCTGTACACAAAAAGAGACAAAGACTGGTGGAGTATTCTGTTCAAAAGCCTTCACTTTCATTTTTATGATTAGCCCTTTGCCTCCTCACACTATCCTCTTGTGCAGATATACTGTATTCCATTCCCAACAGTTTTCTTCTATTCATTTTTTTAAACTTAACACTAGAGGTAAAAGTTTGATTCTGTCTACATAGATTTGCAAAGAACAATGCGATTAAGGTCTTTTTCTCAACTCTGTATGTTTATTTTATAATATTTTTGCCGTGAAGAAAAGGCATGTGATCTCCGCAGACATAAATTCACAGTTTTGAAAAGTATAAAATTGAGCATCTGTGCTCATGCCTCTAAGATAGAAAAACTGCACAATAATCTTACACAAAAAATAACCCTCTGGAAGAGCATGACATTGAAAATGAATGAGTGGAATTAATTTACCAAAAAACAAACAAACAAACCATTGTGTGACTATATAGTCCAATTGCCATGACAAAACTTCCAGATCTCATTTCCATACATCACTACTGGAAAAACCATAGCTTTGACTATCCAGACCTTTGTTGGCAAAGTGATGTCTCTGCTCTTTAAGATGCTGCCTAGGTTTGCCATCACTTTCCTCCTAATAAGTAGGCGTCTTTTAATTTCATTGCTTGAGTCCCCATCTGCAGTGATCAAGGAGCCCAAGAAAACAAACTGTCATTGCCTCCATTTCTTCCCCTTCTATTTGCCAGGAGGTGATGGTACCTCTGGCTACGATCTTAGAGTTTTTTTTTATGTTGAGCTTCAGCCCATTTTTTCCCCACTCTCCTCTTTCACCCTCATTAAGAGGTTCTTTAATTCCTCCTCACCTTCTGCTATCAGAGTAGCATCATCTGCATAGCTGAGGTTGTTGATATTACTTCTAGCAATCTTAATTCTGGCTTGTGATTCATCCAGTCCTGCCTTTCACATGATATACTCTGCATATAAGTTAAATAGGCAAGGTGGCAGTATACAGCCTTGTCGTACTCCTTTCCCAATTTTAAATCAGTCAGTTGTTCCATATCTAGTTCTGACGGTTGCTGCTTGTCCCACATATAGATTTCTTAGGAGACAGATAAGGTGGTCAGGCACTCCCATTCCTTTAAGAACTTGCCGTAGTTTGTTGTGGTCCACACAGTCAAAGGCTTTGGCATAGTCGATGAAGCAGAAGTAGATGTTTTTCTGGAACTCTCTGGCTTTCTCCATAATCCAGCGCATGTTGGCAATTTGATCTCTAGTTCCCCTGCTCCTTCGAAATCCAGCTTGCACTTCTGGGAGTTCTCTGTCCACATACTGCTGAAGCCTCCCTTGTAGAATTTTGAACATAACCTTGCTAGTGTGTGAAATAAGCACAATTGTACACTTTATAGTGCACTTTATCATGAAATAAAATAAAATGAAATCTTTTCTTGATTATGCCACATGCAGAACTCAGTGAAATTGGATTCAACTAGACTATCATTGGGAGAAATAGTAATTTTGAAATCTGATGTGTTTCTCCACAACAGTAGCCCGGCCCCTGTTCACCTCAGTAGGTCTTAATTCTGAATATGCATGGAGTTGTACAAATAGCATTGCAACTGCTATATTCAGAAGATGAATGGGGCGGGGGAATCTTCTTCTTCTTGCTCTTCTCTTCAAGAGACAAAAAGCTCCAGGGTTACCTGTACCAGCCTTTGTTGAAAAAGGTTTCCATGTGTTAAGAATCATGTAGAAACATGAAGATGAGATTATATAAAGTGACCTTATTTTATGTCGTGTATACTGATCTTCCTCTTTTGGACAAACTGTATGGCACTTTTTTAAAAAAAAAAGTCAGCCTTTTGGCCTTTTGTGCTGGAAAACCCACCTATAGAAGAGCTGTTGGGAGCATAGAAGGAGAAAGGGGAATAAGTTCAACCCTTAAATTTGCTGTAAAGGGAGAAGGTTGTTTGGAAGGCCTGTTTAGAGGGGAGAGATTAGCAAGTGGAGTGGCCTAGATGCCCTAAGCACATCCAATCTTGCCTGATTTCGGAAGCTAAGCAGGGTCGGCCCTGGTCAGTACTTGGATGGGAGACCACCAGGGAATACCAGGTGCTGTAGGCGCCTGGAGTAGGAACTGGCAAACCACTCCAGTATTCCTACCAAGAAAACTCCATGGACATGGGGTCACAAAGCGTCGGTCACGACTATAACGACACAACACATTAGCAAGTGACCAGAGATTAAGTACTTTTGGTTACCTCAAAGACAACATTCCCCCCTAACATCAGACTGTTTTGTACACATTTTCTCAAAGACCTTCCTTTAAAAATGTTAAATCGAAACTGAAATTTTATTTGTTTATTTATCTTTTGGAATGAAGATGTGCACCCCAATGTTCAGGGTGGTGCAAAGACCGAAGGATAATAGTACCATGGCTTCTGTATTAGTTCAGGTTGGGTGCCCATCAGGTCTGTTTGTATTAAAATGCAAGTTAAGCTGATGCTTACCATCTTGCTGTTACCACCCTCCTCACAATATATCAGTGACAGGAAACTGAACCATGTAGCTCTTTGTGCACTTAAAATCAATCTGGGTAGGCTGTAAGACTGATCCAAGATGATACAGTAGTGAAGGATTTTATGGTCTCAATTAGCAGGATATTCTGGGAATGATAATTTGGTAGCCATTATGGAATATAAAAACAACTACTTGTAAACTGGTAACCTGGCAATAAGCTTAACCTGACACCTGTTGCAGCAGTTCTTGAGTAACCCTTCTGTCCTCCTTTTATTAGGTTAACAAAAGTGTCCCTAGCTGCAGGAAAAGGTGAAATTCTTCCTCCAACCATACAGAAGATAATGAAGGGGTATAACAAATATCTGCGACCATTTTTTGACAGTAAGTACAAAGGTGCTCTAGCAGGGACAAGCTCTTGGTAGCAGGTGAAGAATGAGAAATATCCCTACGAAGAGAGCTTTCTTGAACCCTTCTTCTTGACTGTGTTAGGCCCTTCTGAGAATATAGGATCAATAATATCATGAATAGCAAAGACTGAGAGGCACAAAAACATTGGATTCTACCGCTACAATATAGAACAATAAACCTCTATACTGTATTTGTTATTTACACTTTTATTCTGCCCATCTGGCCATAGGTCCCACTGGATAACATACAGCAGAGAACAGAAACACAACCAGTAGTCATAAAAAACCCAAAATAATAAATTCATACAATAACATCATAAAATAAAATGAATAATAGTACAAAGGAAATCAAAACAGCCATAATAAATTATCCAGTAAAGAAAATTAAAAAAATAATGTTTATTAAAAACAGGTGGTGGCAATAGGTATTAAACATGTTACAGCTGCTGTTAGATGGAAAAACTGAAAAGCCTGCCAAAATAGGAAAGCTTTTCTGAATTTCTTGAAAATTACCAAGGAAGGGGATGAGTAAATTTTCTACAGAAGTTCATTCCACGGTTGAGAGGCAATTTCAGAAAAGCTTGGAAATTAAGGGCATTTCCACTTCTCCCACCTGGAACTTATGGGCATTTCCACTTGGGAGAAGGCAGTCAGTCATGTACAGAGGTCCCAAACCATTAAGGTAGTGGTGGCCAAACTTCGACCCTCCTGAAGTTTTGGGCCATTACTCCCACAGTCCTTTGTCATTGGCAATACAGGCTTGGAATTCTGGCAGTTGTGGTAGTCTAAAACATCTAGAGGGCCAAAGTTTGGCCACTACTGCATTAAGGGCTTTACAGGTCAAAACCAGCACCTTGAACTTCATACGCAAACAAACTGATAAGCAAGAACAGAGTGGCCACTATTGGGGTAATATGCTGATGTTTATTTGATCCCATAAACAATCCATCCACCATGTTCTGGACCAGCTGAAGTTTCTGTATCAGTCCCATGGGCAGTAATCGTGTACACAAGCAAAGCCAACTCGTAGTAAGCATAGTGCCAACACTACAAGGCACATGTTCTTTACAGGGAGAGAAGGATAATTTATTCTATGCAAGAGGCACAGAACACTCTCAACCCAACTATTTGGGGGTTGTTCTCTGCCCTTCCTGAGTTTATCATTTTGGAGGTTTCTGGTAAATGATGCTACCCTAAAGAGAATTGAGGAATCTGCTATCTGTACTACACGGGACATTATTTTGAGGTGTGGAATTGACACCTTCAAAGGCTTCCCACTCTATTAGTTATGTGTTTTATAAATTAGTTCAATGGCTTTACATTGGTATCCAGGTAGCTTTGTCAGTTCTTAGTGCCCCGTTAAAGAGGTTTCGGTGCTACTTGCTGAAGATGAATCCAATGAAAAATATATTTTTTTAGACTAGAGGAAAATTAATTCAGTTGTATAGTAGAAGCTTCAAAGGAGCAATTTCTACATGTTTTCCCTTATGCATAATTATGTATAATCGTATTTCATATATGCACATCAGATGTTAACAGTTGCACATTCTTGTGTCATCTGCTGGGTTAGTAATGAAGAGTGACATATTTATATTAAAGTAGGTTACTGAACATCATTTGTAGCTACTACATATCAAAGGAAAGCACTGAGCTTCACATTAAACTCCTCCTTTTAACAATTCTGAGAAAGTAGAGGCAGATGTTTTGGTGCTGATATCTCAACCTCTCGTTGCCTAGGGAGACAGATGCTTTGAATATTGAGAGTGAAATGTGGAACATCCAAACATGCCACATGATGAACAGGGTACCATCAGGCCATGCTTCATTTTGAGATGGTAATCAAATTAACGACCAAAGCAGTGGCGTTTCTGACTCCATTGGGCAAATTTTGCAATTCGAACTATATGGCCTTCCTCAGCTTGCTCAGCAAAATATTAAAACCATAAATCGACATTGGCAATAAATGCAGGCAGATTTTTTAAAAGACCCACAGCATTTTGTAAAAGTCTGAGCTATGCGTCACTGGTAAAGTTGAACCCCAAGAGTTTATTACAACTCTCTGGTCACTCCAGATTATTCTTGCATAAAAGGAACCAACTAGAAAGTGTACTATTATCACATGAAGCTGCTCTAGTCAAAGTTGTATGTGTTGACTGCCATATTGTTGAAGCTAATATGCCAGATATTGTAACAGAATGTTGTATTTATGGGGAAAGCAATATGAGATATCAAATATCATTTTATTAGCCCCCCTTTTGCTTCCAATTATTCAAGTTGAAACATAAAGTGTTCTGCTTATATACCACCCCATACTACTTCAAGTAGTCTCTAGGAGGTTTACAGTTTAATTACAGTATGCAGGCCACATATTGTCCCCCCCCCCCCCGTTAGCTGGGTACTCATTTTACTGAGGGTTGCATCAAAGGCTGTATGTTAATGTAAATCTGAACTTACAGAGCTTCACTAGTAATCCGCCATCAGAATTATGTTGGAAGATGGGGAAAAAAATCCATGTTCAGGATCAAACACCCAAGTCTCTCTCTCTCTGTGTCTCACTCTCTCTCTCTTTCACACACACACACACACACACACACACACCTCCTTTTTTAGCTCTTAATTTAATTTAAAATATTTTTAATCTACCATCCTCCTTGGAGAGGATCCTCTTGAACATGCTGTGCTAGCATTCTTGACTAAACTGCTAGAGAGAGAAATCTATCCAAAGAGGAACAGAGCTTAGTGCAATACCAGTATAGGCCCGTTTCTCCAGTGCAATTTGAAATGGATGTCATGATGAACACCATGTGTAAGTGAATTAAAAGGAAATGCCATAGTGGAAAAAGAAGTTGGACTTTGTGCCAAACTTGGTGACATCTTTCCTCACTGTCCAGGAACTGCCCCCCACCACCACCACTACCACATAAAGGTACTATGATTGTCCTGGCTTGAGGATGTTATGCTGATGGCCTTTAAGTCCAGGAGTATGGGTGAGAGGCTCCAGTGGTGACATTGTGTGTCTCCAAAGCCATCCGCTAGCTTTGCAATGGAAAAACTTCTTTTGATTGTTCTACTGGAGGCAAAGCCAACCCCACCGGTTGAGCTGAAGTTCAGTTTGGGACTGAGTCTGAAATAAGCTGTTGCTGAAGCTATGTTTGAGATAGCATGGGTAAATCTGAAGTCTAAGTACCACATGGAGCTGTCCAGGGTTCTGATTGTAATTTGAGCATTTTCTTGCTGGAATTCACAAATTGCTTTTCTAAGTATAGCTTTGCACTAGTGGAGGAGTAAACCAAATTCAGGGTTGTTAAATGCCCTCTAGTTGCTTCCAGTGGAGATGATCCTATGAATGAATGACCTCAAGGATATCTTATTATTTGCCCTGCTCAGGTCCTAAATGGAAGGCTGGGGCTTCCTTTACTAAGTCAGTCGTCTCGTGTTCTCCTGTGGCCTTCAGCTTTTTGTAACATTGCTGCCCTTTTTAGTGAGTTTTGTCTTCTCAAAGTGAGTCACAACTAGAGTAGGCCCCTTAATGGAACTTAAGGAGATGTAAAGAGGAGATGATGCATCAAATCTCCACTGATTGCATATGCTAAGCAATGGGATTTCAGCTGATGTGAGCAATACAATAGCCTCTGCTTAGTTCTTTTAGGTTCCCCTGAGATTTCAGGCTTTATTTGTTCAAAAACACAGTTTTTTGTCTTTCTAGTCTGAAACTCTCTTCCAGCACCTCATTTTGAATGTGGATTTCTCCCCATTGCAATGTAATGGAATATTGTACCGCTTTTTTCTTGGTTTTTGCTAGCAAAATATGTTAATGTTATGCAGAGTCTGTGTGTGTGTGTTGCGTCATTACAGCCATGACCAACTCTTTGTGACCCAATGTCCATGGAGTAGTATCTAGCTTTTGTATTTTCCTGCCTTCAGTCAAGCATCATTTAGTTCTATAGTTTTGTTTTTTGGTTCTGAAGTACAAAATTCAGTTTATATGTACCAGCCATGTGTTACTGCAAAACCAAAGGTTTCTCTGTGTTAGTAGATATTTGTTATTTTGTGGTTTTATGCTGTGGACTTTTAAAGTAGAAAACTGCAGGCATTCATGACTGCCATCTATTGGAGAGAAGAAGGAAGAACTTCAGAAACGTCAGAATGATGCAGCGGCTGAGATCAGGAGTATAGGGATCTATCTTTTGTTGTTCTCCTTGTTCCTTTTGTTGGTCCTTCCAAAAGGAGGAAAATCATGCAGATGTTGCTGTATACAAGCAACATCAAATAGGATTGTCATCAAATTAAGAGAGTCTTAAATACTTGCATGTCTTTATTGTCTTACTCAACTCTGGCTGCCTTTGAATGCAATGATAAAATTAAAAATTGAATAAGCAAACTACATGTTAAATGCTGGCTGGGTAGTTCAGTGAATCTGAGTACTTGGTTGTGGAGCCACAAGCTAGGAAGAGTTCAAAGCCCTGTTGTGTCTTCTGGGAGAAGAGCCAACTAGTGTAGCCTCAGGCAAGCTGCACAGTTCCAAGATAATTCCCAGAAAAAGGGACTAGCAATACACAACTGAATACACTGTATCTAGAAAACCCAAGAAAAGTTCACCATGCCATAATTATGTTGATACCATGATGTTATTATTGTAATGGCTACCAAGATTGATCTAGGCAAGCCACAGACTTATGTATTCTTCCTTCCTTCCCTTTTTTGGCATACCACCAACAAGGAGCGTTAGGTTATGATTTTGATTAGTTATAGTATAACACAAGGCTGGGGAATACAGGTATGTGACCCTCTGGGCATTATTGGACACATTCCCCCATCATTGCTGCTTTAATTCTGCCACAGCTGGGGCACAGCTTCACGCTGCCCTTTTCAAAAGTATCATTTTTGGTGAAACATTGCTTGGTTTACTTTGGTGATTGTATATAATTTATTTGTTTATGTGTTTATTATTTTATTTTACTTGTATACCACCCATCTAGCCCTGAGGCTACTCTGGGCATTTTAGAACATAAAATTTCAACATAGCAATAACATTACATTTTAAAAAACAAAATAGAATCCATGTGTCACAGCACTGACCAGTGGTGTATGTGGGTACAGTGTCTTAAAACTGCTAGCTATAAAATAAAAGCAGGGTTTGTAGATCAAAATGAGTTGTAGATTTGAAAACTCACAAAGAAATTAAAATAATGAGTAAACAGGTAAAAAACAAACTATAAGAACAATGTGTTATGCTGTTGCTTTCTGTTATAGATCATCTTAAACCTCTTAGTTTTTTCTTTGTAGTTTTGAACACTTTCTGTTCCATAGATAAATTTAAATAAGCTATCTCCTTCAATAGGAGTAAACCTTTAAAAATGGAACAAATGAAGCAGCAGAGCAAACATACTTTCAGATTCACATGATATACCCAGAACCAACTCTACCATTGACTGACATCTGGAGGAAACAGAAGGATGCAATGCTCTGAGGGAGGGAGACCCCCATTGCATCTCTGCCCATTTTTATTGCTTCCATAAGTGCAAGGGAAACTCTCTGTGTGTCTCTCTACCTGCCCCCCCGCTCTCTCTCTCACACACACAGCTTTTTTTTTAAAAAAGAAAACATCCTTGCTTAAGGTGCCACAAATAGGAGAGAGGAAAAAAGACTTGATCTTTAATTATACTTATAAGAATAAGTATAGGTCTCATATTAAAATTATTCTCATATATATTAAAATTGCATTCAACAAGTTCTCTGAGACCAGCTGTACAGGTGGGATAGCAACTGATGAGCAGATTATTCTTGCTTGATTGGATCACCTACTTTCTCCTCTGACTAAATATTAGATTAGATTAGATTAGATTAGATTAGATTAGATTAGATTAGATTAGATTAATATACTGCCCATCTAGCAATGAGGCCACATTAGGTAGTTGGTCACTCAGGGTGGTAGGCCACTCTGGGAAGTTATATGATTTTAATATAGAAATCAATTTATGCAGAGTTAACATAATTGGAAAGTACATTTGAAAGAACTGACCGTTACTATTCTTAATTAATATTCTTATTTTCTAATGGGCAAAAATCTGACACTTGCTGTGGTGGTGATCTCTGTGCTCTAAGAGTTTCTGGTGGTTTTCTCTCCAGGAAGCCCTGCTCTGTGAGACAGCCAATTCTTGGTCCATGCATCCAAATTATACATTTTCTGTTTTTATTTCTGCTGCTCTGAGATTCTTTCCTTTCTGGTCCTTCATGGATCTCTTGGATATAAAAACCTTCCATCCTGGAAGCCGTCTGTCTTACTGTGACAATCTGCTTTTGCTTTCAATTCCATTTGGTCTACCATCATATTAGAAAGTCCAGTACTTTCAAAAATGCATTAGGAAAATCTTGAAATCTTTAAATGAGGTCGAAAAAAAATACATAAGCACACTTACTGCAGCTGGTAGGCAGAGTCTTAAACTCTTCTTTGGGTTAAACATGCTCTACAATGTCTGTTCAAGTAGAATTCAGTTACAAACCAGCTTTAAGTTACAGACATATTAAATATTCTTGGTTGCTTCAACCACTGCCCCACCATACATATGCTTATGTATTTGTCTTTATTTTTGTGTATGTTTGTGCATCTATTTCAGATGGCCCTGTCTCAGTAGGAATGAGCATGGATATAGCAAGTATTGATACAATATCGGAAATAAACATGGTATGTTATATTTTAAAGCATCATTTTTGAGTTTCACTCCCCTGTTGTTGTTGTTGTTGTTGTTGTTGCTGGACTCTAATAGGGACATTTTCCATTCATGTTTTGTTCAATACCTATCATATTCCTTGACTAGCATAATAGGGAGCCAGTAGTGAAAACTCTACCTCAAAACCTTGAGAAAATCCTGTTACTGAACACAATTAGGGTAGACCTGTTCGAATCAATGGGGCTTAAGGCGTTGACTCACCAAATCCCCACTGATTCAGTCAGTCTGCTCTAGAGCAACTTTACTACACTAAGCAAAATTATTTTCACTCATGTGAAAGCAAGTTAAGATTCTACAAATCGACTGACATGCCAGGCTTTACTTCCCATCCTGTGATGTTTGAATGAAATTAGGCCCTAATGCTGGGGACTCTCCACTGACAGCTGCTTGCAGAGTGACAATGCTGATGTGGGGCACACTTTGTAAAGATGGAGGCTCTTGCTGGGCCTAGGCAGGCAACAAGCTACCACTTCCTACTATACCAGTTCTGTAGCTGGCTGTCCAGCTACTGGAAGATTCCACAGGTAAAACGTCGTGGCAAGATTAGAGCTGGCTTTAGCCCCACAGCATTCAGAACCATTAACTGAAAAAGGCCCACTCCAATCCCTCATTTATCTCAATGTGGAACTGTTATAGTAAACTTGTGTCCATTTTAAAAACTTGCTTCATTAGGATTCTCCATCTTCTATCCTAGCCACCACTTTATTTGTCCAAAATTTTCGGCTTATAGTGGCCTATGAAGAAGTCAGTTCACATAAAGTTCTATAAATAAGCTATACAACCATCAATATTTCCCCTGTTGAGTCAAGTGGGAAAACAAAGATTTGGATTTCCCAAAGCAAAGTTCTTTAGATCCTGGGAATAATGCAACATGGCAATCCTTAAATGCTAGATTCAGTGACTGAGGACAAAAATATAGTACATGTAATGGAGAAGCACTTGGCTGTATTGGCAGAAGTTTGTGCAATTATATTGCACATTGAATGTGATGTTTCTTTGCCAACAGCTAGATACATAAAGGTCTGTGCATTAAGCGGGCTATACTGAACTATAATTGCTGAATTTTATTTTATTTAAAGACAATTCACAGCACTGTAGGAGATAAGAAGGGTTTTTAAAATCCATTTGGCTAGCCAAAGAATGAGCAACTAGCCTATTTCAATACGATGATTATATTTTTAAAAAATCCTCTCTTTTCTTAGGATTATACATCTACTATTTTCCTAAGACAACGATGGACTGATGAACGTCTCTGTTTTGAGGGTAATAAGAGCTTAAGCTTAGACGGTCGCCTTGTAGAAATGCTTTGGGTTCCAGACACCTTTATAGTAGATTCGAAAAAGTCTTTTCTTCATGATATCACTGTTGAAAACCGTCTAATAAGGATATATCCCAATGGAACGGTACTTTATGCTATACGGTACGTTTAAAGCGAAGACAGTGCTTTCTTAGCTTCTGTCCCTATTTTTGAAATTGATTTTAATGATTCATGACCATTTTCAGTTTGGTTGCCCTTCTTTCACCAGATAAGTCAACTATCATTGTTTTTCTAAGGCAGCGTCTCTCCCAAATATTGGTTCTGTATCCTGGAGGTTTAACTACAAATGAAAACCTGTCCCTGCTCTTAAGGACTACAGATCTCAATTTCCCTTTGTTAATAATGGGAAAGCTTGCTTTGAATTGAGTGCTTTGCTCCAGTCTCTCTCTCTCTCTCTCTCTCTCTCTCTCTCTCTCTCTCTCTCTCTCTCTCTCTCTCTCTCTCAGGGACACAGAATATTCACAGTACTGTATAAACATTGTGGTTTTAAAATACAAAAATGTGTCTCCACACCATCCCTTGCACCCTATTATTCTAAATCAAGACTTCACTTCCTGCTTGGTCAATAGAGATGGGCATGAACTGCTGGTTTGAGGGTTTATGGTGGTTTGTTTACCTCACAGCAGATGTTTGATGCCCTGCCCCCTTCAGCAGGAACCCATTCAGAAGCGACACCCAGAGGAGGTGGGGCAGGGAAGCCAGGATGCTGCTTCTGAGTGGGAACCTGATGGAAGGGAGCAGGTCACCAAATTGCTGTGGTGGTAAAGGAACCAGCATGAACTCCTGAAGCAGCGGTTCATGCCCATCTCTGTTAGTTAGTCATGAGACACTATTTTATTTAAAGACAAAAACACGCCATATGAGCAAGATCATCAAGATGGGATTATATTATCACAGTGACAGTACAACAGTGTCAAATAGTCAACTGGCACTATCATAAAGCTAGTTTGGAGTGAGGACAATGATTCCTGATGCCTGGGCAGACACAGACATTATAAACAACCTGTCATTAAAGTTAAAAGTACATGAGTGTTAGAGACATTTGACTGAGCAATGGTTCAGGTTTAAGAAAACACACTTGAAATGAATGTCTTGCTGAATTCCTGATGACCAATCACAAAACACAGTTATTTACAGACTCCAGAAAATGAGGAGACTCCTGCTCTGAACTTGCTGCACAATTGTTCCTTATTTCTGCCCCCATCCTGAATAAGCAAATATTTCCATACCTGTTCACAGCTCGTCCGGAAAACCATGAAAATAATCTGATCTTTTATAACTTAAAACTTTTATGAAAAGCAGGTCACTACTAAGATAAAAAGCTGTTTTATGCAAGCATTTTCAGAAAAATTTAAGAGCTGTGTGACATATATAGGATTATATTAACAATTACTACTTTTAAAAGATCAATATTTTCAGGAAGAGGCAAAATATGTGTGAAACAAATAATAATAATAATAACAATTAACACCATGAGCACCTTCTTAGAACTGCAGAGCTTGAGATGGTTTGGTCTAGACATTATTGATAAATTCAGAAGTTTACTAGGGGCAATATCATTGATTTTATATTTCCATGCAAAAATTAGACCTAAAGAACAAAGAATGGGAAGGGAAATGAAAGTAGTAGAAAATTAGGAAGACACATTTGTGCTCCATACAGGCTTAGTTAAAACTAGATTATTGAGACCTGCAATATTATATGTTAGCAGTGTCCATAACTTCTGCTGTTCTTTCTGTGTCTACTGCAGACATTTTTATACCAGTAATTTTCTTCTTCAGCATCTTTATATGTTCACTGGTTGTTACTTTTTCATTTCATTGCATAAAATTTTGTGTAACAGGCTGTGGCTAATTGCAGCTAATTGAGGGGCTTGGCCATATCTTGGTTCTTCATTCAGGCAAGTGACCATGCATGATCTGGCACCTCATCAGTTAGCCACTATTAGCCACAACAATTTCCAGAGACCTGATGTAAACACTCATAAGATTGTAGCCATTGTCCCTCTTACACATTGTAATTATTTGTAAATGTGTCATTGTTTTTGCTGTTCAGTTTTCACAAGTCATCCAGCTCATTCTGTAGAGCAGCAGGCTATTCATTAATGATTCTGAGTTTCTCCCCATTCCAAGTTGTGTTTTCACAAACCCCAGCTGATCTTTTCCCCCAGCCATATGTTTTGCATTTTTTTAAAAATAGCTGAAATAAGCAGGATAATTTGTTTTCTAATTTTGGTGCACAGCACTATGCATAGACAGTAACCATCTGTACTTTGCTTTTAAAGGATAACGACAACAGTTGCCTGTAGTATGGATTTGACTAAATACCCTATGGACAAACAGATGTGCACCTTGCAACTGGAAAGCTGTAAGTGATTTTATTGCTTCTGCACAAAAGGGGTGGGGGAGAACTTGAATCTCTTTGCTGGGAAAGATTCACCCAGGCAGAGGATGCTGTAGGCAAGATCCCAGATGTTGTGCTCCAGTTCTTCGAAACTCATAGTGTCATCAGTTAAAAGAAGATGTAAGAGTTTTGTGGTATGGTATGGCTGTGGGGGTGATAATAATCCCTTGTAGTCAGGATTTAATGCTATTATTAAGCATCTATTATGACAGTTGCCCAGATAGTTTGATTATTCTTCCATGCTCTTAGAGCATCCTGCAAGAATCTAGATCAGTGATGGTCAAACTTCAGCCCTCCAGATGTTTCGGACCACAACTCCCACAGTCCTTTGCCATTGGCAACATGGGCATCGAATTCTAGGAGTTGTGGTCTAAAACATCTGGAGGGCTGAGGTTTGGCCACCACTGATCTAGATGATTCACAGGGCTACTATTTTGCAACCAAAATTTGGGTCTCATAGCAGTAGTCTCTTGGCAATAGCCAGACTTCGAGAGTGTCCCTTGAAATGTCCCCCCTCACCCCATACCTCTATAAGTATGTGCTTTTAAGTAAAAAAGAAAAAAGAAAAAATGTTTCCCACTGATAATGCAACCAAATAATTTTGTCCAGTACCTCACATGGCATTTTCAGTAATACATTGTTGCTATTCCCATCTGGCAATTAGGCTTATGAAGGTAGCAGTCACTAGGGTGATTCAGACAGAATGAGGAATGAGGTTCAGCCTGCCTGAACCTCGGGCTTGTGTGCACTTCTCCCTCTCTGTTAGAGCAGTAAGAATGGAACCAATTACTTTGGTAGGTGCTGAGCGTTCCAAGGCTGGAGGCAATGGAAACAAAACTGAACAATCATTTGTTAGATCTGCTTTGATTTCGATTCCTAAGCATATCCAATCTCGCCTGATTTCGGAAGCTAAGCAAGGTCGGCCCTGGTTAGTACTTGGATGGGGGACCACCAGGGAATACCAGGTGCTGTAGGTGTCTGGAGTAGGAACTGGCAAGCCACTCCAGTATTCCTGCCAAGAAAACTCCATGGACGTGGGGTCACGAAGGGTCGGTCACGACTGTAACGACACAACACACACACTGATCTGGGGTTCAACTGGATGGTCTTATAGCCACTTCCCAACTCCATTATTTATTTATTTATTTATTTATTTATTTATTTATTTATTTATTTATACAGCTTATATACCGCCCATCTTCCTAAGGGAACTCCGGGCGGTTTACAACAACTATACAACACAGCAAAATTACAAAACAGAAAAGTAAATGGTAACTAACTAATAAATGGTAACTAACTTATTCTATGATTCTATCCTCCAGTGTGCAATAACAGTCTTCCTCTTTTACGCTAACTGGAGTTCAGTGTTATCTCTAAACATTGGGCACAGAGGCTACTGAGAAATTGGATCTACCTCCAGTATGGCGCCTGTGGTAAAAATAAGAGTTTTCAATGTTTTCTAAGAAATTGAAAGAGCAGACTTTTTTAAGGACATGGCAGAAGGGGAACCACAAAAGGTGGAGATTGTTTTCACTTGGAGGGGCTGCTTCAGTCTCAACAGTATGTACTACCCTCTGTGACTTCCACATAGGGAAATGGCACGGGCCACATTTCTGGCAAAACCAGGATGCAATGTTACTGGTAGGAAGGCTGTGCCTAAAGCAGTTTAGGCCTTATAGGGAAATGTCAAGCTGGTGTATGAGATGATGAGGGAAGGAGAATTAAGCTCACTGTATTTTCCTGCTCCAAGAAACCATGGTTTGGTAGGTATGTCTAATCTGGGCATCAGAATGTCTCAGAAAAAATAGTAGTTTATAAAACATGATTAAGTATTTAAAGCAGAAGAGCATTTCTTTGCTTGGTTGCTTATATAATCCCTGGAGCATTCTTCATGTGGGAGGAAAGTCAAAAAAGAAGTAACTGGGTAGCTGATTGGCAAACTCCCATATCGAAACTGGAGATTTTCATAGTCAAGCAAAATAATTGCAAGTACAGTTCTTGGCTGCTATCCTGTGCACAGCTGCATTGTATCAGTCCCAGTAATGAATGGGAAGTGAGTGGTACAGATTAGAGGTGGGTGTTTCATTTTGGAAGAGGTCCGGTTCCAAAATGAAACACAACTATTGGAACTGGGGCACAGCCTCTGAAACGAAATCAACCACTGATGTATCTTCCTTTGGGTCGTACAGGGCTAAACTCCAACCAGGAAGCAGCCTGTGACATGTCATATTTTCTTCTCCCTGGCACTGGCCAATGCATTATCCCACCTTCGTGTCTGATTGGCCAGTGCCAGGGAGAAGGAAAGATGACATGTCGCAGGCTGCTTCCTGATTGTAGTTTCACCCCATGCAACCCTAAGGAAGACAAGTCAGTGGCTGATTTCATTCTGGAGCCTGTGTCCTGGTTCTGAACGGCAGCTGTATTGCCATGTTTCATTTTGGAACTGGACCTCTTCTGAAACGAGACACCCAGATTTAGTACATATCTGTGCAGTATTAGAGCCCTAGCAATTTAAGACAAATTTGCTTTCCTCCTCCACCCCCACCCCCAGGAGTGTCATTTATAAGCTTCTGACCTTTAGATCAACCTAAAATTCATATCTTTCATGACAGGTCCCTCCTTTTGTCAAGCAGTGTCTTCATTTTGTATTAGATTCTACATTTTCAAGAGTATATCTTGCTGTTTCACCAGCTAATTATACCCAAGCATGCCAGCATAGTCTCAACTTCTGGCCCCATTCACACAAGTAAGAATTAATTTTACATTTATTTTACATTTATTTTGCCACACATTCATTTTGTAAAACTGAACAAATATTTGACCTTAAGAGAATGTAAATTATCTAAATTATAATAAACCTCCTTCATTCTTAAAAATCTACACAACTCAAGAGAAGATGGAGTTTGTTGTTAAAACAATAATAAATAAAGTTGATGACCACCACTGCTACCATCATGAAATGGTCCAGTTTACTGAACATAGACATATAGTGGTCAGTAGAGATGGGCACGACTAGGGAAAATGACATTTTCGAGTTGTCGTGTGTCGGAGGCAGTCCGTTTCGGCTCGTTTCCGTTTTTCGCGAAATTTTGCAAAAATTAGTCGGTTCGTTTCGTTTTTTCGTTGTCGTTAGTACTGGTTTGGGGGGGTAGCGGGCTCCTGGAGGGAGCTGCAGGAGTCAGCCAGAGCCACAAGTGACGGACTGGCAGACTCTTTGCACCCGCTGTGTCTCACGTACTTGCATGTAGTGCAATGCAAGTAGATCTGGCTTAGGGTTAAGACGGGTTAGCGCAAGGGCTAGGGTTAGGCTAGTTACGGGTGAGGTTAGGGTGAGTATTGGGGTGCACCTCTGGGTGCCTCTCTAACCCACTTAGAAGGACAGTGTACTGGCGTATGGGTTAGGCTTAGGCTTAGGGTTCGGGTTTGGGCTACGATTAGTGGGCTGTTTATGCCCGATTGGCACATCCCAGAAGTCTCTGTGGTCAACCTGGCCAAGTGGCCATGCGATTGGTGGAAAATTTGCATGGTCCACTCCCATGGGCGAGCCCATCATTGCGAATGTGCAGGTGTAAAAAAATAAAATAAAATAAAATAAAATAAAATAAACGGAGACTTTTTTGCAAGAAAAACCCACTGCTGCTACTGTAAAAATTCAAGCATTTAAAATAGCTAATTTTCGCATGTTTCTGTGGTGCTTTGGTGGGGTTTTGGGCAACGATTTCAAAAAAAATTATTGCGGTCGCCATTTTGGATCCCCCGCACTGCATGGCAAATGGATGCGCCCTCCCAGCCTGGTACCAGCAGTGCAGCAGTAGCAATAGCCAAGGAGAGGGGGGCGGGGAAACCCCCCCCCCAAATAAAACACCCTTCTGGCCTGGTAGGTGCCCTCAGACAGTTTTCGCCTACTTTTAGGGCTGGGAATCGGTTTTTTTTTTTACTTTTAAAAACTTTTTTTCTGTGCCGCTTGGCATTGCGTGATCGCCGTGATGCAAGTAACGAGCACGACAAATCAGACCAAATTGTTCGTTCGTCGGTTCGAGCTCGAATTCTGGCGGAGTAATTCCCGTTACCGTTTCCGTAGAGTAACGGATACGAGTAACGGAAACGGAAACGGGAATACCGCTAAGTCGTGCCCATCTCTAGTGGTCAGTATAAAGAATGTCCAACATAAGGAAAACTTCAAGTAAGAGAGAAGTGAGCAGACAATGTGGTAGCAGCCAACCAATCAAATGTTGACTTGCTTCCAACTTGAGAAATTCCCTTTAAAGTAATTTGTTATATAATTCATTATTGTGTTGAAAAAGTAATCCCTTACTGGTTACATGATTCTAAGAGTAACTAGTTGAATCTCTTGTTGACTTTATTCTCAGCTGTTAGGTTGCTTCTGAAATCCAGCTTGGTTACACCTCACTTTTTAAACATCAGCCCAGTAACTCAGTAGGGTTGTTTTATAATCTGTTGTTTTGTACACCCATTGTAAAACGCCCAGAGTTCCTTCCAGGAAGACGGGCGGTATATAAGCTGTATAAATAAATAAATAAATAAATAAATAAATAAATAAATAAATAGGGACAACTATACTACTTAGAGTGCATTACTTCCAAGCACAGTATCAAAGCTCAATGGATCAAAACACTGTAGGCCGGTTTCATATAGATACTTATTCTCATTCTGTTGTTTTTGATCAATAACCTTTTGCAATGATATAAAACAAAATATACGTTTGCATTGGCAATACCAGAGGCATAGCAGAATGAATTTGTTGGACTTGGGGGGGGTGAGGAGAGATAAAAGAGTCCATACCTTAAAGATTAGCATGATCATTGTGATATAAACTCTAGTCCACAGAATAGAAAGTTTATTATGGCCACCAGTCCTTGGGCTGGCAGTGGCCGTCCAAGATGAAGTTCTTCCTAATGTTCAGGAAAAGAGATTCCATTTGAACATTAGGAAGAACTTCATGACAGTTAGAGCTGCTCAGCAGTGGAATATGCTGCCACGGAGGGTGGTGGAGTCTCCTTCTTTGGAGATTTTTAAGCAGAGGCTGGATGGCCATCAGTTGGAGATATTGTGATGGGGCTCCTGCATGGCAGGGGGTTGGACTTGATGGCCCTTGAGGTCTCTTCCAACTCTATGATTCTATGATTCTAAGATTTTGTTGGAGAGGTGGGGACCATTTGGAGGCCGCAGAAGATCAAAGGCTTCAGGATGAGGCCCCACATCTATGACAGGCCAGAGCTGTTGTTACGTTTTTTCCTAATGAAAGAAATTGGCAGGAATGAGGAGGTGTAGAATCGAAACATAATAACAGAATTCCACTTCTATTCTCTGGGGTTAGGAATGCTTGCTAACCTCCTGTTTCTTGCATTTCTTAGAATCCCACTGGTACCAACTGTTCCCCTGCTATCACCGTTCTCTATTCAGCTACAAGGCTTCTTTTTCTTTCAGTGTTGAATTTTGTGTATATCTGTGTATAGATTTTCAATGGATTTTTATTAGAGATGGGCACAAACTGCTGGTTTGGTGGTCCAGCAGAGTTCGTTTAATCGCTGAACAGTTGATCTTCAGTTCTGCACCCTGTACCCTCAAGTGGGTACCAAACTGCAAGTCAGCTGTTTAACCTGGACCATGCCAAAGCCCTGAATTGGTTGTTTATGCCCATTTATATTTTTTACTAATGTATACACATCAGTGCACTTTCCCATCTGCTAAAGCATGATTTTGGATACTCTGCGACAACATGCTTTGTTGTATGTTTTTCAAATGACTTGGAGCAGTTTTCCTTTGCCAAAATGTATCGTAATCTTAGGAAAGACTAGATTTGCAAAGCAAAATCAAAATGCACTTTGCCTTCCTGGCAGTCTCAGAAGCCTGTTTTCGTAGGAAAATGGGAATGCAACAAGTTAGTTTCCATTCATACATCTGCCCGTACCCTGGCAGGGTTCATCCTTCTCGAGGAGTAATATTTTTAATCAAGTGCAGAGATGCCCTTATACACAAAAAGCAATCTGCCCATGAAGAACTGTTGAATTAATTAAAATAGAAAAAGCAGATTGATGTCCATAAGTTGCACAAGGTCTTTCTCCCAGAGAGAAACCAAGGAAGCCCCCTCCCCACACTCCTGTAGCTGAAAGATTTGTGAGAGGTTCTTTTTTTCACTGCAGAATTATGTGGGAAATTTTCTTGAAAAGCTCTGCCCATCTTTTTTTTTTTCGTGGAAGAAAATTTCAAGCTACATAGGTTTATTACAGATCTGGTAGGATAACCTCTTTCGTGTTTGACAATTATTTGGAAAGAGCAGAAGGAACATTAAGTTGCACGGGATTGTTGCATCTCCTGCATGGCTCCAAATTTTGGCACTTTCCTGTACAGAAAAATGGGTTGAAAACAAACAACTGAAAGGGGAAATTTCACCAGGGACTCGTTTTCCAAGGGAAGACAGGACATTTCAGTGATGCGGTGGGTGGGTGGGGGAGGGATGTCTTAGCAGAATGAGACTTGAATAATTCTTAAAAAGGAGAAACGTGTTCTCATCACATCTCTGATGTTCCCATTTGCATTCACCAAAAGGAGGCTTTAATGTATTTTTCCACTGAAATCAGTGGAACCTCCGTTGTGTGGCAGAGTGCTGTCCAAGCACATGAGTGCAAGAGAGCCTTTTGACTTCCAGGGAAGGTAGTCCATATTGTGATCTGCCAGGCTTGTTTTCAGTGGCACTTCGATGGGCAGCATCGGGCTGCAATTAGTCATGGGTCTACAATTAGAATTAAGCAATTGTTTTAAATTAAAGCTTGCTCTTGGGTGATGAACATCAGCAGTTTCTGCACAGATCAACAGAGTTCTGTAGTTATGCATTTCCCACTGGATATCATTGGGGAAGTAAAATTAATATATAAATCAGTCCCCACACACCTGGAAACAAAGGAACAACAACATCTGTCACTCTGAAACTATACACAATTGTTTCCTGATTAAATGAAAGCAGAGCGTAATAAAATAATCAACATGTGTCACGTGAACTTGGTTGCTTAGCTTTCTAGGGCACCAGTGCAAGAAAGAGGGTCAAAGAGATAAAAAAACGAAACAGATAACTGGATCCATAAGTCTTCCTCCATACTATGTATTATGTCTCTGAGTATCTGTGCATCAGGTAAAGGAGGAAAAAAATACCCTAATCTTTTAAAAAAAATCTTATTCATTTTGAACTGTTGTTGACAGATTAGCAGTCCCAGCTTTTAGAAGTACATTGTGCATGTCAGGGGGAGCTTGTAAAAACATTATACTAATGTACAGAATTTCTGGTACTCAAGATACATGTTTACTGGAAACAACATGCAGGTTGGTAATGCCGCCAAATTAAAAAAAACAGGGTTATAACTGGCTTGAGAAGGACCATAGTTAAATCTATGCTGCCTTGACATATGTGCTCAGTATCGTAACATTGAACACAATGACAGTGGTTGAGGGCTTATCTTTAAAGCAACAGCAGTTTTCTATGGAAATGTCGGCAGAACGTCTTCTAATGTTACACATCTGCAGAGTTGTTGATGCCTCTGCTGAATGCAGACACCTGTTTGAAATGAGAAAACAATTGCTCAGATGGCTCAGACTCTGTGATTACAGGTCTTAAACCTGTAATTAACAATGGAAACAAAATCTCATTGAATTCAGTGAAACTGCATTATTTACGATTTCAGGTGAAAACCAGATTTTCTGCTAGCTGTGCTAATATTGCAGGTGTAACTGCCTAACCCTTTCTGCTTCAATATAGACTCGATATACAGTATATTATTCTGCAAGAATATATACTATAGTAATATTGAGGCATACTCAAAGGCAATTTTTAAAAGGTGAGTTTATCCTATTGATAATAATAGCACACTCTTGATAACAAGACACTGTGCAGATATGTGCAAGAGAAGTACAGTTTATGAATTTATTTTCAAATCTTCATGGTGTATCATTCAACTCAGTAGCATATTTTTAACCTTCTTTAAATGTCAGTAAATTAATATGACATTCCTATTGTTTCCCGGATATTGTATCAGTCTTTGTCTCTATGGGCATTGATTTCTCTTTTTTAAGCAAGTAGTGATAAAAATGAAAAATGACAATAAAATAAAAAACACAAGGAAAAATAAAAAACTTTTAAAACTTTTAAAAGTCTATTTTATGAAGTGTGTACAAAGAACATGCACCCTTTTAATTTCTATATCTTTACCTGGACTAAGCTATGTATTATATTTCTTTGAAACATACATTTAAAATACATTTTATATGTTTAAAAATAATTTGAAACATGCAGTTCAAAATACCACCCAGAACAGCCTTTGGGCTAGATGGTATCATGCAGTATATACGTCAAATAAATAAAATAAATATATTAAATAAAACATATTAGACAGTTCAAAATAAAATATGGATTATCCATTGAAACCACATCTGAACTTGCACTAGGCCCAAATGTGAAGAGAAAAGAACAACTTTGTCAAAGAAAAACTTGCTGACCATGTTTATTTATTCTTTTATTTATTTCAATTTTACCCCACCCAGCTTATGCATATGCACTATACTGGGTATCTTACAAATGGCAGAAAAGGATATTATAGTAAAGAATCATCATCATCATCATCATCATCATCATCATCATCATCATCATCATCATCATCATCATCATCATCATCATCATCAATCTGTTGGATTTTTTTGAGAGTGTCAACAAGCATGTGGATAAGGGAGGTCCAGTTGATATTGTTTATCTGGACTTTTAGAAGGCTTTGGACAAGGTTCAGCACCAAAAGCTCTTGAATAAACTTGCCAGTCATGGAATCAAGGGACAGGTCTTGTCCTGGATCAGCAACTGGCTAAGGGGCAGAAAACAGAGGGTAGCACTAAATGGACACTTCTCCAAGTGGAGGGAGGTAAAGAGTGGGGTCTCCCAAGGTTCTGTACTGGGACCCCTGCTTTTCAACCTCTTCATAAATTATCTAGAAGTAGGATTAATTAGCAAGGTAGCCAAATTTGCCAACAACACTAAATTAAAGAGGGTAGTAAAACTTAGAGAGATTGTGAGGAGCTCCAGAGGGATCTCTTGACACTGGAGGAGTGGGCATACCACTGGCAAATGAGTTTCAACATTAGTAAGTGCAGAGCGTTGGGGCAAAAAAATCTCAATTACATTTATAAACTGATAGGGTCTGAACTCTCTGCAACAAACCAGGAAAGGGACCTTGGTGTCCTGGTGGACAGCTCAATGAAGGTGTCAACCCAGTGTGCCGCAGCAGTGAAAAAAGAAAACTCAATCCTAGGGATTATTAGGAAGGGTGTAGAAAATAAGTCAGCAAATGTCATTTTGCCTCTTTATAAATCTGTGGTGAGCATTGTGTCCAGTTCTGGTCATCATACCTCCAGAAGGATATTATGGAAATGGAAAAAGTGCAGAGGAGGGCAACCAGAATGATTAGTGGACTGGAACACCTTCCTTACCATCTGAGGCTGCAATAGTTGGGCCTCTTCACTCTTGAACAACGGCGCCTAAGAGGTGACCTGATTGAAATTTATAAAATCATACATGGTGTGGACAAAGTAGCTATGAAAAAATGGTTTTCCCTATCACACAACACTAGAACTAGGGGGCACTCCATGATACTTTTGGGTGCTAGATCTCAAAGAAATAAGAGGAAGTACTTTTTCACCCAGAGGATCACTGGTCTATGGAACTCCCTGCCAGAAGAAGTGGTGACAGCTGTCAGCCTTGACAGCTTTAAGAAAGGATTAGACAAGTTCACAGAGAACAAGGGTATCAGTGGCTATCATTATGGGTACCTAAGGACAAACTCCTGGTTGGAGAGATAGGCAGGATATCTCTCAATGCCATTTGCAGGGAATCGTAAGCAGATGAAGACGGCTGCTTGGGAATACCATGAAGCAAATGGTGAGCCACTGTGTGAGACAGAATGCTGGACTGGTTGGGCTGTGGCCTGTTCCTACAAGGCTGTTCTTATGTTCTTATGATCATCATCAAACAAAGATAACAATAAACATAAAATATAACACAGCAATACAAAAAGATAAGAAAGATAAGATAAGATGGCGCCACAAAAATCCAGAAACTAAGGCAATTAGATTCGGGTAGGGAAGGGAAATGTGCTGTTCCAAAGTGCTCCTTTCTTGAATATCCTTATGGGCTTGATCATCTGGTGTAGTTACATAGTACTCATAACATGCTATGTAGATATGTTTTTCTAATTAAAGGTAAAGGTTCCCTCTGCACACGTGTGCTGGTCATATCTGACTCTAGGGGCAGTGCTCATCTCCGTATTCAAGCCAAAGAGCCAGTGTTGTGCAAGTCATTGGCCATGTGGCTGGCATGGCTGCAAGGAAACACTGTTTTACCTTCCCGCTTTTTATGGCAATACCTATTTATCTCCTTGCATTTACCTGCTTTCAAACTGGTAGGATGGCAGGAGCTGGGGTTATCATGGGAGTTCACTCTGCTGCGTGGAACTCGGGATTCGAACCGCCGAGCTGCCGACTTTGCAGCTAACAGTTTTTGGAGCCTTAGTCCACTGAGCCACCATGCCTCACATGTTTTTTTTAATTATGTGGTCTCAAATTGCCACTGACTCATGGTGACCTTATGAATGGGAACTCTCCATAATGTCCCATATTCAACAGCCCTACATGTTTCTTGTAAACTCAAGCCTCTGGCTTCCTTTAAGGAATCAATCCATCTGATGTTTGCTCTTCTTTTCTTGCTGCCTTCAACTTTCTCCAGTAGGGGAGTTTTCCCTATTTTGGGTCTTTCAATGACTACATTATTGTGACCTAGTAACAATAGGGGCAGTGAGGGAAAGCTGCAAGGTCAGAACGAGTTGAATTCCAAATGTATCATTTTCTGGTAATTAGTCTCTCCTTTGGCTCTCAGCTGCTATTAGTATGACCGTCACAGAAAAAATTTCCAGCTCCATTGTTGGAGTATTCCCATGGTGCAGCTGATTTGGTGGAAAAGAAAGACTGAGAAAGACTGTGGTGAGCACAGAGGAGGCCACTTAGGGTTAGGGTTACAGTAACCCCCCACCTTTTGGCGGTTCATATACTGCAGACCCAGTATATCGCGGGACCATAGTATATGGAAAAAGCCCCCCCCCGGGCTAAGTTGGAAAGGACTGTTTCAGGCCTCCTGTACTTACCCCAGGCCTGGCGCTGCCCTGAACAGGCCTTTGGCAGCCTTCCCAGGCCCGTCGGAGCCCCCCAAAGTGCCTCCCGGTGAAACGGAAGTGACTTCCGGAAAACTGGAAGTGACGTATGGATCACCAGAAAGCACCTTGGGGGTCTCTGACGGGCCTGGGAAGGCTGCCAAAGGCCTGTTCGGGGCAGCGCCACACTTTGGGCAAGTACAAGAGGCCCCCAGATAGGCTCCCCCAGTCCTGTCCTGACCCTGCATCTCACATATTGTGGATTTTCAATTACCACTAAATTAATATGACATGGAGTTATAAGTCTTTAATCCAAGGCAACACCATCTCTCTTGAGCTGAAGAATATTAGTCCCAGTTTCTCACCCTAAATTTACATTTTCTAACTGTTCTACCACACACTCAACACTTATGGAGGGAGAGTGGGATGGGGAGGGGCAAATACCTCATGTGCTTTGCTCCGTATTTAAACTCTATTTCAGTTGGCTGGTTCTCCATAGTTCTCATCTAGTATACTGTGGTGACTCATTTCTGAAGATGCCTTAGTTCAGTAAACAATCTAACATTTCCTGCTACTCCTCCAGAAGTGGTGCCTTTCAATCAGTGAGCTTTCCTTTTTTCAATGAAAATTACCTTTTCAAGTAATCCTTGAAATTTGTATCCTCACAGAAGAAGAATGTTATGTGCGCCTATGAATACCATAATTTTCTGTTCCAGATAGGCTTCCCCAATGTAAATCATGTGCCAGTTTTATTTTACCAATTTTTCCTCGATGGCACATCAATCAGATTCAGCTTTCAAACCATTTCACCCCAGCCCACCCCTTGCGTCACACTCAGTGTCCAACTGCACATAAAAATGAAAGAAAAACAGCAAATTAACTGTTCACTCCTATCCGTAACAATCTGTTATGCAGCTGTATAAAGCATGAAATACCTAGTCTCAAAGCTGCTGCTGCTCCCCTGTTGTTCAAACATCTGCTGTAGTCCTAATCTTGAATTCTCTGGGCAACTAATAAAAGCAAGGAAGGTAAATCAGAGCTTCATTAGAGCAGGTAAAAGGAATGCAAGTTATGTGTACACTTCAAACTAAACTTTCAGTGGTAGTCAAGTTTCTTCTTCTTGTCTTCCTGTCCAAATGCAGGGGGTTATAACATTAATGATGTCATGTTCTACTGGACAAGAGGAAATGATTCTGTTAAAGGCTTGGATACCCTTCGGCTGGCACAGTATACAGTAGAAGACTACTATACCTCTGTCTCTGAAGCTGTCTATGAAACAGGTAAAAACACAAAAATCCTAGCAAAACCCTCTTCTGGTTCTGGCTGAGGGTGAACCAAGTGCACCCTGTGGATTACATGACTCCCCCAGGACCTCAAATGCAGCTCCTAGCAACATGAACAGCCCCACCACCACCTGTTCCCTGTTTTAAAAAATCCCAAGAAAGTCCACGTGCCCTGTAGGAGGTGACTATTATGCCGTAATGGAGCAACATCAGCAGCATCCACTCCTTCCAAGGTTTTGGTTTTTTTTCCCTTAAAGCTTTTTAAGAGAAAAGAATGGGATGGCAGGAAGTGATTATGACACCCCAAGATCTCTCTCTCTCTCTCTCTCTCTCTCTCTCTCTCTCTCTCTCTCTTTGGGCATTTATACACGACCCCTAAGCTCCGCTGCAAATGGCTGCAAGCTCCGGACCTTAAAAATGTTTCCCCACCAGCTCCGGAGTTTGCAGACAATTAAGTGCGACCCCGCCCACTTTAGCGCGACCCAGCGCACTTTTCTTGTACCTTCTCTTTGGAGGTGAAAAATCTTTGATGCGGTGCAAGGATAGTGAGTGCGGGGCTCTCCTTGCTTCTGTTTGCTGCTTTTTGGCTCCCACCCCTTTAAGAGCTACTTTTACAGAGACGAGGGGGTTGGACTTGATGGCCTTACAGAGACAAGAGGTAGAAAGAGGTGAGCGGCATGCTTTTCTTTCTCTTTTTCTCCCTCCCTCACGCAGCCAGCACCCAGGAAGTGCGGAGGGGGGTGGGGACAGAGGAAGAGCGACGAACCCCTAAGATCTCTGGTCCGAATTTAAGTGGCCAGCGGATCTTAGGGGTCGTGTAAAAAGGCCCTGTGTGTGTGTGTGTGTGTGTGTGTGTGTGTGTGTGTGTGTGTGTGTGTGTGTGTGTGTGTGTGTGTGTGTGTGTGTGTGCGTGCGTGCGTGTGTGCGTGCGTGCGCGTGTGAATGTCAGATCTCTGGAGGTTCTGTTTTTACTGTCCTTCCAATTTTTATATGCATTGTGGTCTAAAGGTAACACAACACAGCAAGCTAGCTCTACAGCCAGATGGCAGCCTGCCTGAGAATCCTACGTTTTTAAAACCTTGAGTTTGTGGAGGTGAGTGGGCCTGTGTTAATTTGAGGGGCACATTCAGAGCAAGGTCTGGTTCGGATGTATGGATATAAAACACAGAGTGAGCCTAAGGGTATTGAATGAAGACACTCTCCCTCTTGTCCTCCAAGACAGCTCCAAGGATAGTATCAGAAGCTTCCAAACTTTTGAGTAGTTTGTGGTTATGTGTTACAGAAATGTGTTTCTAATCCTGACATTTGTTCTGGTAGCCTGCATTCTTGGCTGAGATGTAGCAATAAACTGCTTTCACTTTAAGTTAGGATGGCTCAATATTTGGCTGCTCACATTCATTCCATTTTGTCATTCAGCTGCTGATTTTGTCTTTTATGACTAACTTTGAAATGGATTTACACATCACCCTTTCTCGGTAGATTGGCTGTGTTCTTTTCTCTTTTAAAAATTGATTTCGTGTGGAGTTATATTGTTGCTGAGCAATAAGAACCATTAAGTTGTCCAAGGCCATCCAAGGAAAAGGGAGATGAAGGATCTTCAACTCACTATTTCTAACCAGAATGGTTCTTAATAGCTACACTGAATCCTAATAGGGTATGGAGGACAAAGAGAACGGGGAACAGTTGAACCTGAGGTCAGATATTCATGTGGGTAGCTATAGACCCACAAATATGAATTTATTATTAGTAAAAATCAAAAGGGTGTTTGACCATGTAGTCACAGCTGTAGGGGTCCTTGGCCTCATACGCTCTCTATGTGGTTTTCAGAAAGGGGTCACCCTCTTCATTGGTGATCCAAATGGACCTGCTACTGCAGCAACTCTGATCTTATTGCCATGTACCCCCCAAACAAGTAGTGAAAGTCAGTAACATAGAAGCATGAGAACAGTGTCTACAAAACAGCTGGCTCACAACAAGGGAGAACCTAGTCCTGCATAAAGTTGCTGCTTCATTGCACCAGAGTTGTTCAGGAACAGCAGAGACAGTAAGGAAATGAATAAGCATCTAGATATCCACCAGAAGATGTATTATTCTGCCCTGGCAGATATTAATTGGGACTTCCATACTACAATGTTGACATTGCACACATTTTACATTAAGAGTAGAAATACAAATTATAAAAATAAAAATGTGAATCCCAGGATTCTGGGGTGAAAAGCTGAACTAAACGTGCACCCAACAAAGGGCTATATTCAGTTGGTGGTCCCACCTAGCGCAAACCAACTAAATCAGTGGGGCACATATTATATACATTGACTTATCAATGTCCCACTAATACAAGAGATCTGCTCTAGCTGGGATTAACCATTGGATTTAGCCCATCATGTAGAAGAGCGGGACAAACAACAAGGAAGTTGAGGCATGACAATAACAACATATTATTCTTATTAGCAACAGAAATTACAGATGAGAGGATAACAGACTGACAACAAATTTGAATGGTATTCATAGTCATCAGAAGCCCCATTTTTTGGCCTGTCAGTAATGTGTGTCAAATTTATGGCCAGTGGCCTGCATTTGTGGGATTTTCTCACAGGGGTGGTGGAAGTCCCATCATTACTATTGTCTAAATGAATTGTCTGGTCATTTGCATTTCAATTGACATTTGATTAGAGATGGGAATGAAGCACTTTGTCACACTTTGTGCCAAATCAGCCATGCACTACCACTCATGCTGTGTGTGGCCTCCCCTTCCCCTGATCAGAGTGATTGGCTGTCTGAGGAGGCAAGGAAGGGCAGCTTGAGCTCCTGGCTTGAGTGGCATGCTGCTGGAGAAGGAGGATCCCGGTGGTGTGCCAAGCAAAGAGAGTGGGGCAGCCTACTCTGGGAGAGGGGGGCATGCCACATGCAGCACCTTTGGTTTATTGCTACTGGTGATTTTAAGGTCTGTTATAAATTTTAAGTTGATGCTTTTATATGCTTAGATCTTTTGCTATGGAATGTTCTGCACACAGCCTTTTGGAAGCAGTTTATACTGAATGCTATTTTATAATCATTTAAAAAAGATAACAAATAATTATGGAAGATAGGTGAGAACTGACCAGAAAAATGACTGGAGGTTACCTTTCCCATGAAGTGGGGTGGGGTGGGGAAGGAAGCACCCAGGGACAAAAGTCACAAAAATATGATAATGCATGCTGAGTCTGCACTCTGCACTAGGTATGGCTGGCAGGTTGTTCCCAGTTGCATGCCACAATGTGCTGGAGGAATCCGAAGGGGACATAGCACTGCAGGCATGTGACTTCTTTCTTCATCACAACTCTGGAGGTGCCAGTGGGTCTTCTAAAGGGCAGAGGAACTGTCACATACAGTTAACACTCTACAGGACTCTTTTCCTTATTCCCATTTCCTCTTCTGCACAAGACCTCAGGAGAAGCCCCTTTTACATAAGAATTTGGGATGCAGCAGTTTAATTTCTGCTTTCTGATGCAAGACCTTGCTTGTGTCTTTCTACTGTCAAAAGACATAAAGATGTTTTCCCTTGCTTCCTTTGCCAAGGGAGACACTCTCCAGAATCATATTGTTTAGTTGTGTGTGTGTGTTGTGTCATTACAGTCGTGACCGACTCTTCGTGACTCCATGTCCATTACACTGGTGCAAATGCAGTGACATCGCCACCAACAGCCAAGTGATGTTTGTTAGTTAATCTGGGGCCACCTTCTCATGCAACATTTGTGTCTGGTACGCAATGAGAGATACAACCCACACATGGATAACTAATGGCCACACACTGCAGCAGTTTATTACCATTATACTTATGCCAACCCAGTTGACCAATAGGGTTCTAGTCAGCGTGATAAATGTCCTGCAATATGCCTTGGAGCTACACTTCACAGCTAGAGCAGTTTCCCTTCTAAAGAACCTTGGGATTTGCCATTTGACGGGGTATTTAGTATTCCTCTGCTTGAGACTGCAGTAGAGAACTGCAGTAGAGAATTTTAAATACCATACCAAATGAAAAATCTCAAGGTTTGTAGAATAGAGATGTCAAAAAAAGTACAAGTTTACATTAGCAGATTTTAGGATCAGAGAGGTTCTTGTTCCTTATGTAACTAACATCTGCTTGGTTTCCTTATTGCCACTGCCTTTAGCTAGCACATGTTCAAAAAAAGACCAATGCCATCTATTGCTGTTCACCCGCAGAAAAGACAGAAGCTGATTGCTCATCAAAAAATAAAATATATGTTTACATTTCCAAGTCTCAAGGAGAAAACATGTAAATAACTCTGGAGGATCACATTAGCAGGACACTGTCCTCGTCTAAACAGAACAATATTATCTAATAATAAATAAAAGAGCATACAAATACGGAATGTGGAAAAATAAAACCATTTCAGTTTTCATTTCATTGCTTCATGTGAGGGTATGTTTTGCTAATGTGTTTAAACCAACTGCTTCATTTATGTTCCTGATCTGAGAATCAGGGGAAGGTTTTTTTATTTTTAAAAAAATGGATTTTTTTTTTATCCAGCTGTTTGTGTTTCTCTCTTTTTATTGTAGTATTTATTATAGCTTATGGAGCTTTATTTGTCAACGGCTTAGAGAACAATAGGATACAGTGATTAATAATTATGGTACTGAGGTAAAATAGCCAAACTAACTTGCTACTCTAACTGAATAATTGTAAATGCCCTATTTAATTATTCATAAGCAAAAATTATGCAATATTAAATACATAATTTACCGTGTAAAAGCATTAAGATCTTGGAAAAATATGTATATAAAAAGCTTTTGTTATATTCCCAAAACAGCTTGTTGGACTTTACTTTTATTGCATTTTTTTATGTAGGACGGTATCCAAAGTTAGTCTTCCACTTTGAGCTGAAGAGGAACATTCTATATTTTATCCTTGAGACCTATGTGCCATCCAGTTTACTGGTTGTTCTCTCCTGGGTGTCATTCTGGATAAGCCAGTCATCTGTTCCTGCCAGAATCTGCATAGGTGAGAAGCCAATAATGAAAAAAAAAAGCATGTGCAGTCATGAAAGTGCACAAATGTATTCAAGTTCATGTTATGTTTGTTTGCAGCTTTTTTATGGCTCATTAGAGATAAATTCTGAGGGTAGTGAATAAAAAGCAAAGTGTTCTGCTTATATACCGCCCCATACCACTTCAAGTAGTCTCTGGACGGTTTACAGTTTCATTATAGTATGCAGGCTACACATTGCCCCTGTCCCTGTAGGCTAGATACTCATTTTATCAACCTCAGAAGGATGGAAGGTTGAGTGAACCTTGAGCCTGCTACCTGGGATTGAACCCCAGGTCGTGAGCCCAGTTTTACCTACAGTACAGGCATTTAACCACTGTGCCACAATTAAAATGTAAAATAGATGATGATGATGATGATGAAGAAGAAGAAGAAGAAGAAGAAGAAGAAGAAGAAGAAGAAGAAGAAGAAGAAGAAGAAGAAGAAGAAGAAGAAGAAGAAGAAGAATACAAATGCTTAAAACAATATAAAACAGCATCAGATGTAAAAGTAACAGGGGCAGTACCCAAAGTGCAAAAATGCTAATGCTTGTTAGAGAGAATGAAAAAACAGAATATTAGGGGGCAAAGGGTCTCTCTGAGAAAGTCATCCAAAATTAGTATCCCACCACTGAAAAAGCCCTGTGCACAATCACCCTCTGCCTCACCTCATTTGTCTGGGGCGCTTGCCATAAATCCTCTGAAGATGATCCTGAGAATATAATCCTTTGGAAGAGCCATTCTCAGTAGGGGCCATGTGGCCCCCTGGGTGGCCCTGGCACATTTGAAAAGAACCATAGCCTGGGGGAGGGGGGAGGTCTTCACACATTACCTGATAAGGTTCATTATGTGACTTATACAGTCCTGATTGGCCCTATATTTCTTTCATATTATGCTTATGGCCATGGCCATAAAAGTTTGACAACAGCTGCTTTAGATGACATGACTCCAAACCCTTTAGGGCGTTAAAGAGAGCATACCATTTTAAAATAGAAACTAATGCAGAGACAAAACATAGTCATCCTGGCCAGTATGTACACATCCTGAAATATGAAAAATATCTGTGATTAAAAATGTGAAGAGCATCAATGATTAAAAATATGAAGAAAAATAGGGGGACAGATGGAGTAACAGTAATGATTGATGTAAACAGGCCAAATCTACTTTGATTAGTAATCTATTTTGAATCTCCAAGCTAGATATTGGTAGGGAACATAACCAACACAGAAGGGACATGTTTCATTTTGTTGGAGTTTCCTTGGGCATGTTAGAATTGGTCCAAAATGTTAATGTTATTAAAAATATCCACTGCTAATTGAACTGGGGCCTTTTATAAGAAAAGCATATACTCATTCCAGTATGGTGGTTGATACTAAAATAAGTTGGATGTGACTCATAAATCTAGAAATTCTCTTAGTTCCCACAGATTGTGAAGGCTTGTAGTACAGTTTGTTACATGCCATTGAAAAATAGATAGTTTTGTAGATACTGAATTGGACAGAGCTCAAGAATCTTACAGTTATTATTACTCTGCCAAAAGCACATTGAAAAAGTTATACATATTTTCTGCCTTTCAAAAAAAAATATGTGTGATGAAGCATGGCACAGTCAATGAAAGAGCTATAAGCCAAAAAATGAAACAAAACATAATACTGTAAAACAAACCACAAAACAAACCTTGTCCGTTGTGCTCCCTAACATATCTGTAATTTATTCCCCCCCCCCCCAAATTATCTAGGGATGAGTTTGATGAATTTCTGAAATATGACCTTAGAAAGCAATTCAGACTTTTTTCATCTTTTTAAAAACTCTGCATCTTTTTAATCAGAACAGAAATGCTCTCCCCAAACCTGAAAAAAAATCTGGGCATCATTTCTTGCACCCTAAGTACTTCAAATACTAAATGGCCATGTACAAGAGCAAGATAGATTGGCTTTGGATTATGGAAGAACCCAAAACTAAAGTAATACAGAAGGGAGGGTATTCAAAGGCAGGCAGAGGAACAGGGCTGGCTCTCGTATTAGGCATAGTGAGACAGCGAACTTATAGCTAAGAACTTGAGGGTTGGTAATCAGCAGTATGTCTCCACTTGAAGGACAAAGGGCACTCATTCAAAGATGAGGATGTACACATATTAGACACAGAAGATATGTGGTTTGATAGAGGAGTCAGGGAAGCCATTCCTGTGAGTATTGAAAACCCCTCTCTCAACAGAGGTGGGCAGGGGCTCAGGCACAGGCTATCTGCTACTTATCAAGCACCCTATCATAATGAGCCTATTGAGACTATTGTCCACCTAACAAGCCTGTTCAGGCTACTGTCCATCTTATGAGCCTATTTCAGACCAGGGTGACATGAGGTCAAAGTGAACTATAAAATGGAGAACTCGCAACTAGCTTCCCTCAGACTGAAGAAGCTGCTTCGATGAGCAGCGAAACGTTTCAATCTCTCAAGAAAAGAAGTCCAGTTGCCATGACTCAACTTCCAGATTGAGGGTTGGTAGTGAGGTTCAGCTGCCAGTCCGGTTGGTACTGTGTGTGGAAAAGGGAGTACTATCAAAGCTGTTGCCTTCGGCAGGAAAATATTTTTTGACTAGCCCTATGGAAGATGAGTTGTTGCCAATCTTCCGAGAAAGCCCCTGTTTTCTTCTGTCTCCTTTTATCGTTGCAGGAGTTACAACAGTGCTTACCATGACAACACTCATGATGGGAGCCAGGACATCACTTCCCAATGCCAATTGCTTCATTAAAGCCATTGATGTCTACCTGGGGATCTGCTTTAGTTTCATCTTTGGTGCTTTACTTGAGTATGCTGTGGCTCATTTTTGTACTCTGAATCGATCTGGTATGAAAAAACTCACCAAGGTATTTGTTCCATTTTAATTCCTCCATCTTTTAAATATCCTGGCCTTTCTTTTCATCCCTTCTGTCCATGGCTTCCAACCCTGTGAACACACAACTGATTCCAGCTTTGAGCTGCTATTTACCACAACATTCCCTACCTCCTGTAGCCCAGTTTTTAAAACAATAGTTCAGGCTGGAGGCCAAACTAGATGTTGGTTATAATGCATTCTAGAAGAGGAAATTCCTAAAATTCAGAGAACACAAGGTTGTTGCAGCAGAAGCTTTTCGCAGCTGCCATAATTTACAAATTATCTTGCTTTTTTGCATGTGATTTAGAATCAGGAGGTGAGCACAGGCTTTGTTTGCAAGCCTGCTTGCTCAGTGACAAAGGATTGCCGGAAATATATCTTTGGAACATGAATAGGTTATGGCATCTCCAATGAGAAGTTATCTGTAATGTGTCATTTGATGCTGGAAAAAATAACCAAAGCCATGTGTTCCTTCCACAATACAAAATCAAGAGCAGGTGATTCTTTTATTAGACAACAAAAACAGCTTTCCACGTGTACTTCTCTTGATAAGGTTCTGCACCAATGTATTGTAGATACTGGTTTTAAAAAGCCATAAGAAAGTTCCAAAATTCATGGTAGATGCCTGTGCTTGTTTCTTAAACATGAGACCTCAAATGGAGGCTGAAAATATAAGTCAGGAGTGTCATTTTCCATCCTGGTAGCATTTGGTTCTATTATTCCTCCCAACTCACCCATCTAAGGTCAGCCAGGAATTCAGGATTTCCTGTTCCCTCATCACCTTATTTTATTTATTTATTTATTTATTTATTTATTTATTTGACTTGTATACCACACCATCTGGCATAAAAGCCCCTCCGGGTGGTTTGAACTCTAAAATTTCTGTTTGGCCAGCTTACACAGAAATGTGGCAAAGCCCCCTATTAGAGAACTGGGAATAAAACTTCATCTCCCACTTACAAACACAACATTGCTTTTTGGATGGCAAGCAACTACAGTGGTGGCTACAGGTGCTCTTGCACTGCTTGGACAAGTGTGCCAGCTATGGATTTACTGGAGGGAAGTGGTCTGGTCCTTATCAGGCATCCTAGGGTTGTGTCCACAGCAGTATGAGACCGTGTGCAAGCTTGGACCTATATTTGTGTTGTGTGTCTGTAGCCCTAAAGCAAGAAGGAAGGTTAACAGGAAAGAATATTAAATCCAATAGTAACTCAGTTCTTAAATATTCTAGATTAATATAGTACAGTTAGTTAGTATTAGTTAAATGGTATCCCATTGGAGTTACCAAGGACCTGTAGATGGGAATTTTCATGAAGTCAATGCATCAATAAGAGAAGCCAATTATCAATACTGGTTGACTCAAATTTGGACCATAAATTGTCTCTTGGTATGAAATTGAATGTGGCGTTGAAATCTATAAAGGCAGTGTATAGAATCCCACCTGAGTAGTATTTACAAACTAAGTTGTGGAGGAAAAGACCCTGATCAATTGTAGATTTCCCTTCCCTAAACCCTGTCTGTTCTTCTGCAAGTATGTTCTCCTCCCATAGCCAATCCTGTAATTTCCCCAGCAAATGACTTACATATAATTTGCTAATAGTCTTAATAAGCTGATAGGGTGATAATTAGCAGGATCCCTCCATTACCCTTTTTAAAAATTGGCTCCACAGTAGCTAAACCCCAATCCTTGGGGAAGCATGCTGTTCTGTCGATCCAAGTGAACAAAGAAGCTAGTACGGGGCCCAACAATCAGCATGAGATTTAATAAAGTCAGGTGGAATATAGTAAGGTCTGGGAATCTTAACAGGGTTAATCAGAGAGCCCATCAAGCTGAAACTGAGAATCAGCAGTTGCGCTGCATAATGCTCTGAAAGTATTCTTCCCATACAGTGGGCAATGTATGTTTCACCTGTCCCAGTTACGTGACTCTGGATACCACCAATGTGTATTTTGTGAAATGGATATAGCCCATTTCACTGTTTAATACAACGTGACAGAAACAGAGGAATGGAAAAGGTGGGGTGGAGATTTTGTTCGAGGTGGGGAAGTTATACAACAAGCAGTCTCATCCCCTTCATGCATCCTATTTCACGTTTCCATGTATAATATATCATGAAGTCTTAAGAAGCCTGTTTAAACTCGGTTTTCTTGCCACAATACTTAGACCTCAAGTATCTCATGTGGCTACCCAGTAGAAAATATATGTCCCATCTGTCTAGAGGCTTCCACACCTGCAACTTATTTGTCGCATCCTTTGGGCTGTTGAAGATTGAACAGATATATTCATTTTTGGAAGCCAGAAGTAGTGGCAGATGCCATTTTCCAGTAGGCTTCAGCAGTCATCCAGTTGCTTCCCAGAGACTGTGCGACTGATTTTTATATTCCTTTAATATTGCCATCTGCCTGCTATTCTCACCTTAAGAGCAGGAATTGGGATTAGAATTAGTAGCTTTATTATTTAAAAACACATTCAGAAGTTAAGTTCCCTCTTGATAAGGTGGATTTCCATAAACTGAACTAGTCTGATTTTCTCCTATTGCAGATCCTCTCAGAAGTCCATTAAATGTTCCTAAACATTTCCAGATTGTAGTATGCAGATAGATATTTGTAGCTCTATTATACAGTCTTCTTTCCACCATGGGAACAGGATAAGTAAACACACCCTGGAAACACATTTCACCCTCTTTTGGAAAAGAGAGTATTTTAAACTACAATTGATAGGCTGGCATGGACCATCTCAGGTGCTAGATTTTTCACACACAGTTTAGGTGGCTCTTAGGGAACATAAAGGAGCTAAAAGCAATCTGATAAAGCATCAGCCACCTGCAAATAACTTCAGAAGGCCACAGAATAATAATAATACATGGGCACATATTTTCCTACTGTGCAATAAACCTGCTGCTTGGTACAAATTTCCCATTTTTATAGTAAAAGAAAAATGCACATGTAAACAAAAAATACACTCCTGCCCATCTGCCTCTTTGTTTTGTTTTTGTTTTGGAAAGCTGAGAGATGACATTATCTTGACAGCTTTCCTTCATAATGAATAAGTCTTTTGGAATAGTGATGGCTCTTTTTTTCAGCTTTCTGTGTTTTCGGAGGAACAGTTGTGCTTTTTAAAACGGTGTCCTTGATAGCAACACCACAAATGAGGATCACAAGCAAAACCAATCTCATTCCAGCCATCCCCATAACATTTCTTGTACTGAAAGATCACTCATGGTATCAATCTGATTCCCATCCCCTCTTCTGAATGTGATGAGATTTTTTTCCTCTTTTTTATTAGTCGATGTTGAATATAAGCCTTCTCTTTTGGCTTCCACAAATTTCTGTTTTGTATTATTCTAACCCACACCAGTTCTGTTGATCTTTTAACGGCATTCTTCCATCTAGTTTTCAGTCTTCCTCTACTCATTTTTCTGATCCACGCTTGCTAATGACATATTCCTTGATTCCATTACCTATCTATTTGTCTTATGGCATGACCTATCAACCTCTATTTTGATTCTTTTATTTGTTCCTTTACACCTATTATTTTGGTCCTTTGTTATATAACCTGACTTTTTTTACCCATTACTCATTCAGCTTCTGTCTTTGATTCTCGTGAGCATTTCCCTTTAAAGCCATTTGTCCATCTAGTTTTCAGTCTTCCTTTACTCATTTTTCTGATCCACATTTGCTATTGACATATTCCTTGATTCCATTACCTATCTATTTGTTAGAGTCCATGTCTGTGCAGGACATGGATTGTAAAGTACTCTTTCGGATTTTAAAGGGATTTGTTAGCTTTAAAGAATTTTACTTTGTTTACCAAAAGCTGACAAGGTTAGTGTTACTCTTCAATCCAGGTTTTTTAAATCAGAATTTTAAAACTGTATCATAATATATTATCATAATATAACAATATATAATGCCATCTCAAATAGAGTAGCATTTATTATTTTTAATGTAAACATGGATACCAAACTAATAATAAAGAAAGAGAGTATACCAACACAATTGGCTATATGCTGCCCAAAAGCAGAAAAAAAGGTAAAGGATGTATTGATATTGACCAAGATTTGTACATGAAGTGCTCATAGGAATAAAATTTAAGAGAAGAAAATTGACAAGAAAATCAATGCTTAAAATTCACAGGAAAATCCTAAAGGAGAAAAGCATAGAATATGAAAGCAAATTAAGAAATAAAGTAAACATTCCTGAGCTCAAGAGTGCCATTGAAATCATTAAATGATGCTTTGAATATAACAATGCCAGAAGCATGCCAAAGTAGCTAAATACCCCCCAAATGGACCTATATCAGCTTCTGGCTCGTCAGTTGTTGTGACAGGCTTCCCACTAGGAAGCATCCGTTGGTTAACACAATTCCTCCCTTGCATTTGGTGCTCTGTATGATCTGTGGGTGCTTTCCTTCGGGGGGGTGTCAAGACACCCACCTTTTGTTCCATGTCTGTACTCTTGGGATAAAGGGAATTGCTCTAAAAGATTTAAGCACTGAAGGTGTGTGATAGGATGTGTGATCAAACCCAGTTGTGTTTCTTACTAGGAGGAGGATGAAGAGGCTGAGGAAGAGATCAATGGTGTCCTGTCAGCAATTGCCAACAGCTGCGAGGCAGAAAAGGCACACAAGGTGGAGCTGGAGAAGCTCCCTCAAACCTCCAGCAGTGGAAAAGGGGAGAAAAGTAAACACAGCAGATGCCACTCACCAATGACAGTGATGAAGAGGCTCTTCTGTATATTTGACTGTGTCCATGTTAAAAACCCGTACCACATAGACAACTATGCCCGGCTTTCTTTTCCCTTATCCTTCATCATTGTGAATGTTTTTTATTGGGTGTACTATTTGTATTTTTAAGTTTTAAGTCTCCCATGGAAAGGAGGGATTGTGAGCCTAGCAAAGGGAAGGGGCACCAACATTTGCAAGAGGGAAGCTTTCGCCCTGCCGTGCATTCGGATATCAAAAGAAGATCTCGTCTTTTATCAAGTAGCATTTCTGTTGTGTTTCTGCCGAAATTCCTGTCCCTCTGTTGCACTGTTGTGTTGAAAAAAACCCCAAAACATATATGTTCCTGGTCATCTGTTAGAATGACTCTGTTTTTTTTTTTAAAATTGACCTCACTTTTAGCATGCCAGTCAAATCTTGTCTGTAATGTTGACTGAATGGCCAAACACATTTTTTTTAAAGTAAACTTGTAAGACTTTGTAAAATGAAACTTTCAGAACATCAGTCTGAGCTGTGATTAATATGTTTAAAAATAAAATGAGAAAAGTATTATTCCCTCTCTCCCCACCACCACCCTGACGAGATATCAATATCATATTCCCTTTGGCACTGCTGATGATATCTAGCATATTAGATAACAAAGTCTTATTGCATCCGGTAGTAGTAAAACATTTTATTACCATTCTCATCAAAAAGCAAGAGATCACCATCCCAAAGATTGAGCTTGAGCCCATATAATGAACATGACTCAAAATGATATGTAATACTGCCAATTACCAGAAACCTTTCAGGCAAAATCATGGCAGGAAGCTACACTAGGGTTCATGAACACAAGGCTTCTTGGAAGGGTGCAGTGATGATGAGGATACCCCTTGAAAAAGCAGGGCCAGGATCCTGCTGATGTGTGGGAGAGCACAATGCACACTACCTGTGGAGTCACCTGCAGTGGTGTAGAGAGGAGTCCAGCTTGTAACAAATTGCTTGTGATTGTGCAAGGAAGTACTAGATGCCTCCTTGTACAAGCTCTGAAAGAGACCAAGCATTTGAACGATTTGTGCCCACTTCTGTTGCCCTGTTCCTTCAGTTTTCTCATTGCTCCTCTTTCTTCTAATATTTCATAATTTATTCTATTTACTCTCTCTCTCTCTCTCTCTCTCTCTCCCTCCCTTATTTCTTTTCCTCCCTCGCTCCCTTCATTTGCTTCATTTGTAAGCCATCTTTCTCCCAGTGAGTGGACTCAGGGTATCTCACAATGGTGAAACAGGTCACACTGAACATACAATGATAAAATAAGTTCAATAAATGCTTTAAAATTCCCCACAAGAGCTCACTGTAATGTTCTAGGCTACATAAGTACAAATTAGTATCAAGATGTACACTAATTGGGTCGACTGCACACAATACTATGAATAAATTCTGTGGCACTTTAGATGTACAAAAGTGTTTCGTCAGGTTTAACTGCTTCATTCTCAACCAGGCCCTATGACATGAGAGACTCAAGTTGAAAGGAGTTGGGTCATTTATTGGATCACCAGCACCAGTGTAAACTGCCCTGCTGCCCGTTTCTGCAACATTCACCAAGAGGAGGAGAAGAAGAAGAAGAAGAAGAAGAAGAAGAAGAAGAAGAAGAAGAAGAAGAAGAAGATCCCATGTTGTCCCTACCTACTTGAATGTGTCCGGATGAAAATTCTGTCATCAGTGATTTTCAAATGGAGGAAAGGCTTTGAGGGACAGGCACTTAGAATGTTGATAGGTAATCCCTGCATCAGACAGGAAATCTTCATCATATTACTTAGTTGCAGGATATTTATGTCAATGTCACTGCCAGTAACTCTGCTCCTGAATTTTTCTTTGAAAAGAAATAATAGGACATTTTAGGCTTAACTGATCCAGTAAAACTGAAAGGCCTGAGACAGAGGGGTCTGGAAACCAAATTATTTCACTGTTCTTAAGTTAAAGAGATAGAATGTAAAATAATATAATGTAATAAAATATGATACAGCACCTTGTTGCTGGGTTTAGTATGTTGCATTAGCATAGGCCTATTGAAGTTAGGATTTAGTGAGTCCACTCTTCCGTATGTTCTATTGATTCGAGCAGATCTACTCAAACTGTAACTTGCTTTAGAGTAGAAACTTGAATTGGCCAGTTTTAATCAATGGAACTTATAGATAAATTAAATCACAAGATTCCCACTGATTCAATGGGGCTGCTCAACTGCAATGTACTGTGCTAAGGAACAGGATTTCAGCTGATGATAATGCAACTAGAACAATAGGAAATAAAATATAATAAAGACTTTCCTTCCCAGGAGGTGTTGGGAAGTACTTATGGCTATTTTCACCCTGAGCTACAATACCTTTGTGCTGGCCCTATGCCAGTCCCCTTGAGCTGCAGGAGATATGAATCAGTTCATCTTTCCATTGTTCTTTGCTTACACAGTAATTTGGTTTATACCTGATCCCAACCATGTATCCACTGATTCAGTTATCCACGGTTGGCAGAGGGGAAAAAATTAAATAATTCAGCAGCCACAAAGCAAGCTATTGTCACAAACACCAGCTGTAAAGCAAGCTACTGTCACAAACAGCAGCCATAAAGCAAGCTACTGTCTCAAAACAACAGTCATAAAGCTAGCTACTGTAAGGAGACAGCAGTTTGGGGGTGGGTGCGCAGGCGTTCTCTCTTATCCATGGTTTTCATTATCCACGGGAAGGCCAGGAACCAATCCCCAGCAGATACCGGGGTCCTACTGTACAGCCATAGTTTGAGTTAGGATTGCATTGTATATCTGGATCAAATGCATAGTAAATAAAGTATTAACTAATGCCCTGAGCACATCTGATCTCACCTGATCTCTGAAGCTAAGCAGGGTTGGCCCTGGCTTGTACTTGGATGGGTGACCACCAGGGAATACCAGGTGCTGTAGAGTAGGAACTGGCAAGCCACTCCAGTATTCCTGCCAAGAAAACTCCATGGACATGGGGTCATGAGCCGGTCATGACTGTAACATTGCAACAACAACAAGAACAACAACAAGAACAACAACAACAACATTCCATAGATTCTGGTGGGTCCCTTCTCTATGTATGGGAAGACTAGACCTCACCCATCATTTGGTATGTCACCTTTTGACAAGACAGTTTCTGCTAAGTACACTTACAACTAAAAGGAATGGTTTCTCAGAGGCATGTCACAAAGTAAGTTTTGTTGCCTTGCCTCTAAGGACTGGCACTGGCATAACAGTAGGCAAAATGTGATACTGGTATGTGAGATATATATTACCTCTCATTTTCCTTTTATTAATTTATTTTGTTACCTTCCTTCTACCTGTGCATCCATAATAAGCTTCTTAAGGAAAATTCAGCATCCAATCTTTCCTTACTTTTCTTGGCATTATTGCAGTACTTCACATAATGCCTGGCATGTTATACTGGGAAAGGAATATGGGTAACAGGGACAATCATTTGTACAAATTTGAGCCTCCTTGTTTACCAGTATAAGGGGTCTGAGAAATCTGTGTCCCACATATGTCATTGTGCTCTAGTGATCATTAGTCTTATCCAACCAGGGCAAGGGTGAAGTGTGACAAGAGTCCTCAATCCTCATTTATCAACATCTAGAGTACCACCAAATTCTGATCCCGATGATATATAAAGGGTTCCTCTTCTCATGTTGAGAATATTGTTCATATAAATGGGCTCTGAGCAGTTCACTCTATATGGGGGCAATCACCACAAAATTACATGTGGAGAACCTTGAAGATATTTCAGGCTCCTGCAGGAACTCATTCACATAAACAAGCCATTCTCCAGCAGCATTTTCCCACAATGGCTCTCATAGAGACAGGACTGCATAATTCTGCGAGAAAAATCTATAAATGACCTGTTTGGTGGCAAAAATGAAGAATTTCCCTTTTCATAAAGATAGGCAGAAAAACTAGCTGTAGGCATTGTTTGTGACCACAAATATGGTTTACTCAGTAAACTAGACTCAGTCTTGACACTAGTGGTTAGAATACTGAACCAGACTGTTCGGGAGGAAGGTACCAATCAGGTCCTGACCCCACACACTCCCTCCAAAGTAGATGATTTTACCATAGAAACACAATTCAAAATGCCAATGTTACATTTCATCATGCCTCAAAAGAAACTGCAGTTTTCTCAAGGAAGCAGAAGAGGGCACTCTCAGATCAACTGTAGATGGGACCCTATTTCATCTTTCATTATATTTTTGTAGAATTTATCTTGTACTATATGAGAAGTAGAGATGGGCATGAATTAAAAAAAAAGGTGTTTCGTTTATCGTTTGGGGGGTCCGTTTTGGTTCGTTTCCGTTTTTCGTGAATTTTTTGCAAAAAATTCATTTTCATTTTCGTTTTCGTTCGTTTCGTTACCATTTCGTTACCATTTATTTCACTTTTTTGTGATTTTTGTGATTTTTTAAAAGCAGTTCAATGTATTGCCGTAACGAAAACGAAACGTACGACGAAATTTCCGGTGTTTCTGTTTGTTTCGTTTCATTTTGGAGACAAAATTCGTTTGTCATTTCATTGCGTAACGAAATGAAAAAACGAAAATGGAAACAAAAAATTGTTTGTTTCGTGCCCATCTCTAATGAGAAGTAACAAAATGCCTTCTTTTGATATAGTATATGCTGCAGCCTCTTGTTTTAGTCTACTGTACATTGTGAGTGAAAAATTAGCGCTGAGTGAACTTGTTCTGGAGCTTTGCATTCCTGTCAAAGTCCTTAGGAAAACTTACTTTTTAAAAATATGAGTGATTCCAATTTATGTCATGATCACAACCAATTTGTGATTTTTCTCTCTACATTGATTTCTTCGTGTGATCACATCCATGCAGGGTGGGGTGCAGCAGCAACCATTATGGGACAATGGAGCTTTATAGGAGGTTTTTTTTAGTCCATTTTTGTTTGGCTAACAAATGTGGAAAATAACCTCTTGTTGTTTTCAATGTACTGGAAACCTATCCTTATGTGCCTGGTGTTACTATTGCAGTTTGAAGGAAAGAACAGATTTTCGTTCTGTTCCTTGGGCTGAACATCACCACCACCTCCCATTTGTTTTTTATGCACAGTGACCAATTTATAATATAAAAGTAATTTCTGGGATCCACCACCAAAGGTGCCCTCTTCGGACAAAACAAGACACCTAATGAGAGCTAACATCATATAAGCAGCACCACTCAAGTAGCTCTTGAAAGGAAAAACCTGCTTGTGGCCTAATGACCAATGACAAAACAAAGCAAGCTCAAAGTTGTCTGGACAATGTGTCCATGTTTCATGTCCACTGTAGGAAGGGACCATGCTGTAGCTCCTAGGTGGAGTTGGCCTATTGACTGGCCACCAAAAATGTTTTCCTCTAGCTCAGGGTTGTCATGCCATCTAATCCACTGGGCTTTGTCTTCCAGGCCCATAGGGTGGCCATGTGGATTCTTTCAGGGAGGACAGTTGTCTATCTGAAGACCTGGTCTTCTTTCTAGTGAATCATATTCCTTTTGCAAATGACGTGTCACTTTATTCACCCCATCCCCCATGTGTGCTTCCCTGGCCAAGTAGGAATTTGAACCCAAGTCTCCTGGTGCTATCTCTGACACTCTATGCACAACATTGCAATAGCTATCAGGTGACATATTTATTATTAGATCAATAAAATCTCCAAAACTGGCTACCTTTTGCATCACACAAAACTCTTCATCAGGGTGAGTTTCACAGAGCTGAAGAGCTGAACATTGTTGTGGTCAGACATTTGGGTCAGGCTATTATGAGTACTGAATTTGTGAACTGAGATCTTTTTGTGTAGCAGAGCCTTTGGTTGGCAAATGTATCTCATCAACTCTTTCTCATTTTTCACATAAGCCCATTTGAGATGTGTGAAATTTTAAAAAAGAAATGATGGAAATCACACACACTGGTATAGCTACTGATGTATACCAGGAAGGATAGGGTATGGCATATCTATTCTGTATGAACCTCAGAGGTGAGGTCAGTCTTGGGAGTAGACATTCTGAAAGCACTGTTCATATTGTTCCCCTGAGGCCCATGGTCTCAAGGTTTTGACTCAGAATGGCAGGAAAAGGGATGCTGCTGGTATTGAAACCTTACAACCCCGTTACACCCCTCTGATAGCATTGCATTAAATCTATGTGGGGAAAGTGCATTCAGACAAACCAATTTATAACTTCAGAACAACAGGAAAACACACATCCAGCCTAACTGCACCTAATTCTTGGCACAAATGAACTGTTGGATTGTGTATAAATACGGTATAGACTGATTTCATCCAAGCAAAATACTCACACATTTGTAAATATTTTACTTTGATGGAAATAACCCCACCATTAGGCAGGATGTCACAAAATGACAGGAAACAGCTATTTAATTGGTTATTCATTTTGCCTTCCAGGGATGTGAAGTGCCTATGAGATTTTAATGCAAGAATAACTTTGTTGCCTTTGTGGGGGGAAGCATACTATCAGACATTTATGACTTTGGATCCTGCCATAAGGTAAATAACCTCAGACAACAACGTGTACAGTAATCCCCTGCCTATCATGGGGGTTAGGGACCTGACCTGTGACAAATGAAAATCCGTGATATGTGAACGCTGGATTGGGTCGGGACTGAGGGGCCTCTCTGGCAGCTCCTACACTTACCTGAGGCCTGGTGCTGCCCTGAATGGGCCTCTGATGGGCTTCCCAGGCCTGTCGGAGACTCCAGTAGTGGTTTCCGGTGATCAGGAAGTCACTTCTGGTTTTCCGGAAGTCACTTCCAGTGCTCCAGAAACCACTTCTGGGTCCTACGACAGGCCTGGTTTGCCCGTCGGAGGCCGGTTCAGGGCAGTGCCAGGCCTGTGGTAATTGCGGGAGGCCTCAAACAGACCCAAGCAGACCCAAGCAGCTTACTCGGGGGGGGGGTTGCCTTTCACATAATGCAGTCCTGCGATATACTGGGACTGCAATATATGAACCGCAAAATGGTGGGGCAACACAGTTTTGAGTTGTCTCTGCTCTGGCTTCATCCCTTGGATAGCAACTTGAACTTGATCTGCAAACAGATCAAATATATCAGGGACCAGGCTTCTCAACAGGGAAAAAACACAATTATTTTTTCACCTTTTTAATACCTGTGGCTTCATGTATGTATGTATGTATGTATGTATGTATGTATGTATGTATGTATGTATGTATGTATGTATGTATGTATGTATGTATGTATGTATGTGAAAAGCATTGTGTAAATATTACACCTACTGTATATCTGAAGGTACAGGTATATAAGAAAGCTAAAGGGCGTTAAAAACCTAACTTTGTTTAGACCAAAGAGACCAAACAGAAAGGAACCAATCTCTTTCCACCAGCTTCCCCAACTTGGAGACTTCTAGATGCAGTTTTCCATTGCACAAGAAGATACCATATTTGGGAAAGCTGTTTTCTGCTGTCTCTAGCTGCACAGTTTATCCAGCCTCTTCTTGTCAACAGCAATCCTCATTTCTTGCAGTCAATGCTGATTCCGGTAAGGCCTGAATAAATTCTAGTGTTTTCTAAAAATACTAGCTGTTACCAGCAGTGCTGCTGCAAGTTGGCTTTTGCCCAACATTTGGAAAAAGTTAGTTTTATGTAGTATATTTTCCATGCTGGCTGGCTGATGGTGAGAGTTATATTTCTTCCAAGCTGTGCTCTTATCTTTGACTCTAGGGGTTTCGGCTGTTTTAACCTGGGACAGTAAAAGTACGTTTTATCCAAGCATGTACAAAAAACCACAATAGCTGCCAAATCGTGTGCTATCCCATCCCACAGTGGAGATGATCGTCTACAGAAGTAATTGCCGCAAAGTAAGGATAACTTAAGTTCAGTCTACAGGCAGAAGTCAAGTCCTGGCAAGCTCATTCTCCCAGTAAAGCCACCAATGTGTTGAAATGGGCCCCTGTGCCCAAGTTATGTATATAGTATACTTCTTAACAAATTCCACTGGGCATACATTAAACCATGCCCAGCTAATGGCTATTCTGGTCTTTCAACCCCCCCCCCCAAAGCCACATCTGTACCCAGGAGATTGAGTTCAGGTTCAAAACTTTGTTTTGTCCTACTTTTGTTGCTAAATTGTAACAGTGACAATTCTCCTGGGGACAGTGGTGAATGCCATATCCCTGTGCTTTGCCTCATTACATGCAACTTATCTTTGGTATTATCTAGTCCACAATCAAGTGAGGGTCAACCTTTGTAAGCCCAGCAAGATGGGTTGTGTAGTCCACAGACAAGGGACAGCCATCCCTCATGAGCACAGCAAGATAGATTATCTAGTCCACAATCAAGGGACAGCCAAACTTTGTAATCCCAGCAAGATGGATTACCTAGTCACAGTCAAGGGAGAGCCAACATTTGTAAGTCCAGCAAGATGGGTTGTATTGCCCACAGTCAAGGGAGAGCCATCCCTCATGAGCACAGCAAGATGGGTTTTCTAGTCCACAATCAAGGGAGAGCCAACCTTCGTAAGCGCAGCAAGAAGGATTGCCTAGCTCATGGTCAAGAAAGAGCCAACCTTCATGAGCCCAGCAAGATGGGTTGCCTAGCTCACAGTCAAGAAAGAGCCAACCTTTGTAAGCCTAGCAAGATGGGTTACGTATTCCACTGCCAATGGAGAACTATCCCTCATAAGAGCTGTTTTCTTGCATTTACAAACCCATCTTGCTGTGCTTATGAAGTTTGCTTCTCCCTTGATTGTGGACTAGATAGCCCATCTTCCTGTGCTCATGAAGGATGGCTCTCCCTTGACTGTGGACTAGGTAACCCATCTTGCTGGGCTTACGAAGGTTGGCTCTCCCTTGATTGCGGACTAGATAACCCATCTTGCTGTGCTCATGAGGGATGGCTGTCCCTTGACTGTGGACTAGGTAATCTATCTTGCTGGGCTCACGAGTGATGGGTCCCCCTTGATGGTGGACTAGATGGGTTATGTAGTCTACAGTCAAGGGCTGTCTGTCACTTGTAGGCACAAGAAGACAGCTCTTACAAGAGATTGCTCTCTCTTGACTGTGAAAGACTAATTGTTGCCTGATACATGCGGACACTAAATCCAGTTTATGTGTATTGGAACTTGATGAGAAAGTGAAGACAGAGAACAGGGAATAAAATCATGTGACCAGAAGCAAGGAACAAAATGTTGCTTTTTTATTCCTAATTTTTCAGCCATGCACTAGCGCCCTTGTTACATAGAAAAGCAAATACTTGCTTTGCTCATATTGGCAGAAATCCTATTGCTTAGCATAGTGAATGACACTAGAGTAGTCCCACAGAATAATTGGGGATTTGGTGAATCACTTCCTTAGTAAGTTTCATTGATTCAAATGGACCTACTCTAACTACAAGTAAGTCACAACTAGAGTAGGCCTAATTAACCTAATGGAACTTTTGGAAGACTTGACTCGCTAAATCCTGAATTCTCAGAGCATCTTAGTTACATGTAATGAATTTGCATTTCAAAAGTAATACAATGAGCATGAACAAAGTTGCATATTGACACAAATAAATCTTGTCATTTTCCAAGGTTACTTTTAAAGGACATACTAAGGCCTTTTCAAAGACATTTTAATACACATTTTCAAGTGTCATATAATTACCACAAAAATTAATGAGACAGCTCCTTTCTAACAAACATGTTTACACTATAGCACGGCAATGGATTCCTTTTCAAACACTGTAACAAGCAAATGACTCTTCAAAGGCAACTTTGGAAGCTCTGGGCAAAAGAGTGTTTCATGATCTGAAAAGTGGACCCCACACCTTTGGAGAAATGCTAGGAAGAAGATGAAGATACAAATGAAAGATAGAAGAGAAGCCAGGAAACTATACCATTCGCAGAACATGTTCATATTGTTTTATTTTCAATGCTTTTAGAGATTTATTTTAACAATACAGTGTCCCTCCCTTTTTAAACTGTATGGCCGTTGCCTTCGCTGTGAATTCGGTGGCGGTCACGTGGTCTCCCTTCGATCCCACCCCTGTTTATCAGTGCTCACGCGCTGCATTTTTACTACCGAATCGATTACTACCTCACGTGCTCCCTTCGCATTAGGACGCCGCTTTGCAACGTTCGCTTGTTCCCATCCTTTAAAAAAAAAACTCGGCGTATCGATGCATCAATACTTGGCTGTCATTTCCGACAGCTGGTTATGTGTCTAATCTGGTGGTGGAGAGAAGCGGGCTTGAACCCCCCCTTACGTGCTTGAAAGCCAGCAGGGTAAGGGACTCCTGCCCAACCTCTCCCCTTTGGATGCATCTTTCCTCCCTCCCCATTCCCTTCTCGCTCCTGGAGGGTGTGCGGTATGATTTTCAAGTCCTCCCTCTGATGCAGATCCGACCGGATCGCCCGGCAGCGGAACTCCCTGGGCGTCCCACGAGGGGACGGAGGTGATCGGGCTTTAGGGCGTGTTGCCAAGTCGGAGCGCGCGCACGCGCGCAGTTACTGCTTCTCGCCGCGCCGAGCATCTTCAGTTTGGAAGCCGAAAGGGTCGTTTGCAGAGTTTGGATATTTAAAAAATAAAAATAAAAAAAAAACCGAGTCCACACGTCACGTTGGGAGCGAAGCGAGATGCGAAGCAAAAAGATTCCCGGCCGCTGGCAGGGAGCACGGTAAAGGGGGCGTGGTCGGGGTGGCATCACAGCCAAAAAGGAGGAGCGTGCGGACTGAAACGATCGATTCGCACAGAAAGGAGGGGTTGCCACGAAGCGAGCGGTTCGTGAAGTAACGGCCTATGTTTGACTATACAGTATATTTAACAGTAAGTGTTCAGTTCCCATTGCTCAAACCCTCTCCCTTTCCCTCAAGGTGACTGAGGCGTTTCATGCTTTGGATCAAGCATATTAGACTATCACTTCTGCTTATATTGATTTGCCTTTTATTGTATTTTGTTGAAAAAGGAAAAAAATAATCAGAAAAAGGAAAAGGACGTTTTAAAAGGAATGAAAGATGAAAAAAATGGAACAGAGTAGGGCACTGAACTGTCTTGTATAAGGGCAATGAACATGTCATTCATTCCAGCATTCACATGCAGTTTTTTTTAAATTACCAGATATTCTAGCATTTCTCTTTCCTTCTTTTGAAATAAGTGGTAAGAGGTCTTTCACTGATGGGTGTATATCAGTTGACTTGATGTTCGGTAGATCCCCCAGCTTTATAACATTTTGCAAAATCAATAATCTCTTCACGACAGCATCTGAGGAAGATTGCAGCCAGATATATATTTGGCCTTCAAGTGGAATAAGGAGCTGAAATTAAAATTCCCTTCACGCCTGTCTCCATAAACCTGTTCTGGGAACTATGAAGATGTTTGGCTTCATATTCTGTCTCAGACTCATCCATCTCTCACTGTACGCCAGAATGCTACCCCCCCTTTCATCTCTCCAGACAGACAGTGCTTGTTAGAGGTGTAAAGCATCATATGCCAGTCTCCTCTGCCTTACCTGGGGCTGTTTTATCATCTTTCAAGGAAGAAACAATATTAGGAATCAATACGATCCAAATCCTATCCTATTCAGCTTCTCCAGGCTGTTACATTGGCCACAATTAGTAGGCTTATTTCAAGCCTCTAATAAAAGGCCACTGGTCATGAGCCAGCACAGTAACTCTCACTGCCATAAAGCTGAAGATGTCATCAGCTGTGGCAGGTTTTTATTTTATTTTTCAATTTAAACATTCCCAGCCCCCTGGTCAAAGTTCCCAAGGCTCCTTTGGAATCTCTTTCATTACACTTTTACTACCTTTGTATCTAGTAAGAATATTTTCTTTCTTTGTTTATATGAAATCTCGTGCGCCATTAGGCTTGCAGGCCTCTAGAGCAGCTCTACTCCAACTGCAAGCACCCCAGAAATTTACCAGCGCTCACTTCCTTCTGTTTGTTTGGCTCTTCTCAGCAGCAGCTCTGCTTGGGTACACACACAGACTCCAAATGGGTGATGCTGACCTTGCTCAGGGGAAAGGATTAGTGTGGCTCCACCCACCCCCGCTTCCTTTGTTTGAGGAAGCTTCCAGCTGCTTCCTTTGTTTGAATAGAGTTGACTCTTTGCAGTTTAAATTAGCAGTTTAAATTAGCAATAGAGGTGGCTCTTTGCAGTTTAATTTAGCAGAGGCCTCTAAAAGCAGCTCTACTCCAACTGCAAGCACCCCAGAAACTTACCAGCACTCACTTCCTTCTCTTTGTTCAGCTCTCCTCAGCAACAGCTCTGCTTGGGAGCACATTCAGACACCAAGCGGCCAACACACCCAGACTCCAAATGGCCAAATTGATTTGTGGTCCAAAATATCTGCAGGCGCCAGGTTGCCTATCATTGATTTAGAGCTAATATTGAATTAACAGGATTAATGATTGAATTGGCAAGGTGGCTTCCTTGACATAATGGATTTATTTTACCAGGCTTATCTGAAGATTGTCTTTCACAGCTACCCTTGCTTGCTGCAGAAGAGGCACTAGGTGGGCACTGTGTTTTATTTACATTATTTTAAATTGTATTTTAAATTGTAGTGCTGTTATAGTATTATATTTCGAGTAAATTGAACTAGATCTAATTAAGACGATCTGGGAAACAAACCTAAATATTGATTCACCAGAAGAGTCTTATATTGCCTAGGTTCAAGGAAATGGTATTAAAAACTGCTCATACAAACACCAATTGTGCCCTATAAAATGTCATAAATTTAATAAGCATATACCAGTCGTGCATTGGAGAAACTGGCCCAGAACAATCATTGAAGCATATGTAGATCTCCTGTCTGAAGGTCAAATCATTTTGGCATGAGGTAGAACAACAACAAAAAGTAGACTGGATGAGCAAGTTAACATGGCAAGTAGAGATGGGCACGACTTAGAGGTATTTCCGTTTCCGTTTCCGTTACTTGGTTCCGTTACTCTACGGAAACGGTAATGGGAATCACTGCCCCAGACTTCGAGCTCGAACCAACGAACGAACAATTTTGGTCTGATTTGTCGTGCTCGTTCCTTGCATCGCGAGATCGCGCGATGCCACACGCGGCACAGAAAAAAAGTTTTTAAAAGTTAAAAAAACCCGGTTCCCGGCCAAAAAGCAGGCAGGAAAATGCCTGCCGTGCCTCAGGGCACCTACCAGAGGGGTTGTTTCTGGAGGTCCCCGGCCTCCCCCCTCATCCCCTGTCCTGGGCTGCTCTGGTGGGACTCGCCGCAGGCTCGCAGCCAGCAAAAAGCCCAGTCTCGCCGCCGGCCGCTGCAATTAAAGCGCAAGCAAGCCGCAAGGACGGCACAGGAAAAAACTTTTAAACTCTCCCCCCACCCATTCCCGGGCCAAAAAAGCAGGCGGAAAAATGCCTGCTTGACTAAGGGCGCAGGGCACCTACCGGAGGGGTGGTTTCTGGAGGGGGGGGTCCCGCCTCCCCCCCGTCCTGGGCAGCCGGACTCGCGAGTCGCCATCGCCATGCCATGTGGTGCGGGCAGGGGATCCAAAATGGGGTGGCAAACGCAATATTGTTTTTGAAATCGTGGTCCAAAAACACACAAGCACAACAGAAACACGCGAAAATTTATAAACTGCCAGATTTTTCACAGTAGCAGTGGGTTTTTTCTTGCAACAAAATGTCTCTCCTCTCCTCCTCTGTCCTCCATTGATTTTATTTTATTTTATTTTATTTACACCTGCTCAATGATGGGCTGGCCAAGTGGCCAGCCATGTGGGAGTGGACAACCATGCAAATTTTTGGAGCCATCCCACCAGTCGCATGGCCACTTGGCCATGGAGACTTCTGGGATGTGCCAAAAAGCCCCCTAAAACCTGCCCTAGCCCTAACCCTAACCCTTGACTCCGTACCCATACGTCACAGACTGTCTTCTTAGTGGGTCAGAGAGGCACCCAGAGGTGCAACCCACTAGCCCACCGTAACCTTACCCGTCACTAGCCTAACCCTAGCTCTTGCACTAAGCCACCTTAAAGCCAGATCTACTTGCTTGCATTGCACTACACGCAGCAAGTACAATTCCCTTCTGTGTGAGACATGGTGGTGCGGGAGCCTTGTGCATGGAAGGTATGACCCTATCACTCTCACACTGGTCTCACGTCTGCACATTATGTTATGCAATATCCATATGGCTATTGCATAGCATTTTGCAGCAGCAGCAGGTGAGGAAGGGAGACCCCCATGTAGAGGGGTGTCTCTTGGAGCCTGCTTCCCCTTCCTAGTGGCAGGAGGCACCCACGGGTGCCTCCAGGAGCCCACTTTCCCTTTATAGCGGGCCAGAGGAGGCACCCACCCCACAGAGGTGCCTCCAGGAGCCCGCTCCCCCCCCAAAAAACCAGTACTAACGACAACGAAAAAACGAAAAAACGAACCGACTAATTTTTGCGAATTTTCGCGAAAACCGGAAACAACCCGAAATGGGACTGGCCCGACTAACGACAACTCGAAAAAAATTTTTTTTCAAGTCGTGCCCATCTCTAATGGCAAGAGATAGTCCCTAATGAGGCTTTGTTATTGTTCTCATTATTCACTGGAGAGAATGAGAATTTATCTGAGAAAAAGTTGTTTGCGTACTTGCATTGGGCTGTGAGAACTGAAATTGCTCGAGTTTGGAAAAATGCTCAAGGACTCTCCTTTCAAAGATATTTGGATAGAGTAGTGATTGAGAAACTGACTACTCACTTTAAATTGATTAGACAAGATATTTAACCAATTAATTTAGTTGAGATTTGGTACCCTTTGTTGGGTTTTGGTTTGAATTTAAATTGAGAGGGTGAGGTTTAGAAAAGCCAGTTGGATACAATCTCTCTCTCTCTCTCTCTCTCTCTCTCTCTCTCTCTCTCTCTCTCTCTCTCTCTCAAAATAAATTAAAATTTTAGGATACTTAAACTGTTTTCAACCAGGATCCTTTCATAGTGTAGTTTCTTTGTTTAGAAGTCTATAAAGTGAATGACAGATTGTCTATTTGGAGTCATTTCTTGATAAGAGACACTCTTCAACATTCATCCATTCTACAAGGTGTGTTTTTCTCCATGACTACCCTCTGCCTACCCTCTTCTCGTTTAATTTGAAATGTGTGCAGAAACCTTTCCCTCTGTTTTAGCCATTGTCCAGGTGGTTTGGTGCTGTATTACCTTATTTCATTCATTATTTTTCAGAATTCTTGGAGAACTTTTCGAAGGGCAATGCCAGCCCAATAACAAACTTTTTCAATGGAGGTAGATTTCAGCAACCAGCAATAATCTTGCATGGCTCATGAGAGCTACATTGACTTGTGTTGTACCACAGCTACTGGCATATTCTGCTATGAGGTAGCACAGGGAGAAAGCTGTTCTTGTCTGTAGGTGTGCATACTAATCAGATCCAGCCAATTTCTTAAGTATGCTAATTCTTGCAGCAACTTTTTGTTTGGTATTGAGACAATGCTTTTTGTAGGTCATGGTTTGATCCAAAGTTAACCCAAATAATTTGGGACAGGGCAATGTTCCAAACTTTTGTCTTCCCAGATAACTTAGAGGTTTCCATCTGCTTTTCTGTTCCTTAATTGGAAAGAAGAGATCAGAATTTGGTTTCAATTGGGGGTTTTCATAATACCAGGAAAGTTTTTTTTTATAATATCAAGAAATAATACATTAGCTTTAAAAAGTATTTGTTATTTGTGCATCATCATGAATCCAACCCTTGGGAGAAAAACTGGCATATACAGTAAATTGTTTGAATGAATGAATAAATGGATGGGTTAAATGAATGAGATTAGAGTTCAACCATTGTTGCTACTGTGTTTTAAATGACATAATAAAATAAAACTTCCCATCAGAATATGACAGCAGCTATTCCCTCGTGATCCAAGAATACATTTGAAGATAGCAGAAGAGAAGAACAAGGGTGAAACTGCAACAATAAAGGAAATAGGAGATGATACAGATTAAATGCTCAAGTACTGTACAAGGGAAAACACACCAAAACTTCGAGGGTCATGGACTGCATTTTATTTAGTATGTTCCAACAGTTTTATTATGCTGCCCTGGCAGCCATCTCACAGCTCTAAGAATTTTGGGGTAGAAGGTTGACAGAATGATGGTGCAGTGGGGGCTTCAGTCTTATTGATTTATACCATTCTAGTTAGATATGCTCCTTCGGTAATGGAGCGTGCATTTTTAAAATAACATCTTGCCGAAGGAGGTAATATTTTCGCCTGAATCTCAGTGGTCAGTTTTTGAGCAGATATGTTTTTCCCTTTAAAAGAAAAAATAATATAAACAAGTCAACAAAAGTACATAGACAGTTAATAAGAGAACACGACAATGGCTCCATTTGGTCATTCTTAAAGCATGTGTTCTGAACAAACAATGCTGGAATGTACTGATCCGACACCCTCTGTTATCAACCAGTGAAAGTGCAAGTCTGAAGAGAAAAAAGGTTGCTGTGTCCAGCTCTAGCACATGCAGGGCTGACGCATCCATTAAGGCGAACTAGGCAGTTGCCTAGGGCGCCAAAATGGAAAGAGGGCGCTGGCCAGCCTGCCGCCGCCCCTCCACCGCTGGCCACTGCTGTCCGTCCCCCCACTGCCCGCCAGCTGCCTGTCACCATCTGCCCATCACTGCCCGTCGCCGTCCGCCCGCCACCCCCATGCCCATCACCGCCCACCCCACCACCATCACCGCCCACTGCCCGCCCCCACCCCTGTTGCCGCCTGCCCCCATCACTGCCCCCACCATCTGCCCCCGCCCCCTGCCGCCCTGCCCTCCGCCCTCCCGCTGCCGCCTGCCCCGCCCACCCATCGTCCACCCCACCCCCTGCCCCTCACCTACAGCACAAAAAAACCTAGTGCTGGCCCTGAGCACATGGATATTCTATCCAAACACAACAAGACAGTATTTGTAGCCTATCTTCAGGCCATCACTTTCCCATGGAGGGGGCCAGAGCTAGCATATCCCCTTCACTCCATTTTAAGGATGCTAAATAGGACTTGCATAGCCACGACAGAAACACAGTACCAAGGGTGTTATCTTGCCATGTCTTTGAGCTTACGAAAAGACCATCCTTGCCTTGACAGCAGAGGTTCTCAAACTTTTTCACTCCGTAGACCACTTGCCATTTTTTTTGTTTTCTGTAGACCCCCTGCCTGCCTAATATTGAATTTTCCTAAACTTATTAACTTCAAATGTGTTTTTGATTGCTGACACAGTGCTACTCACTTTGATAGGGGATTTTGTAGCATGGACAATTGTAAAAAAAAAATGTGTACAATTTTTATTCATACCTTTATTGAAAAAACAAAAAATGAAAGTAAATATTTGGATTTGGAATGAAATAAGAAACTAGTAAAATTAATACAAAAATAATGCTGTTAATGTGAGGAATGAGCCTGATGCTCTGATAGCAATAGTTCAATAATTGGCTATATGAGGTATAGTCTTAAATCTCCATGCTAAACCCCCTTTCCACAAGGTATGAAGATGAAAAAGTTATCAAAAATCTTTCATGCAATAGTCCATAATGCAGGATAATCAACAGGTATATCTTTCTGAAACCAGAGAACTGCTGATACCCCATTCTGAACTGCACCTTAACTTTTTCATTAGTGGTTATTCCAATCAGTTCTTCTTGAAATGTGATATCCAATTTTTCAATGTCACCATATGGATTGATAATCCACTGTGGTATTTGCATAGTCAAAACATCCTCAAACCTGGTTTTAAAGTCTGTGTGAAAGACACCGAAATGTTGAACGTAGACCAAAACATCATCCTGGGCCTTTGTCAATGACAAGTTGGGGAACTGGGAAAATTCACGCTGTCCAATGTTTTGCTTCATTAGATTAATTCTGGCAAGAAAGCTGCAATGATGGACTTTGTTTTTATTAAATTGAGACTGTGACCTTGTAACTGCAAGTTAACCTCATTAAATTTAGTAAGCAAATCTCTTCAGTAAGCAATGTCTGGTTTCCATTTGATTAAATTTTCTTTCAAAATGGGATCTTTAGCATCCAAAAATTCTAAAACCGTCTCAAAAAGTGAAATTTTTTTGTCAAACATAAGCCTTTCGAGAGCCAGCGCGCTTCAGTATGAAGGAGTAATCGATGAAAGTCCTCATCATTTTCTTCACACAACTGTGTAAATAACCTAGAATCCAATGCATTGCTCTTGTTTGCTGCATGTATGACAAATTGAAGATATTGATGCAATCTGGCACTCAGATTTTTAGCTACTAAATGTTGTTGATGAATGATGCAGTGAATTGCAAATACTCTGGGTACATTTTGTTTTAAATGGCTTATAAAACCACGATAGCACCCACACATGGCTGGTGCTCCATCTACTGCTGCTGATATTATGTTTGATAAAGGAATTGTTTTTTCTATGAAATAATCTTTCAAAACATTGAATATTGATTCACCCTTAGGGTCTGTTGTCCATGGATTTCTTGGTCCATAAAAAAATGCCAATAATAGTGTTTCATTACTAGGTAAAGTTGACATCCAGTTGAATAGTGAAATTGTTCATAATTACACAAGAATCTTTCAACATCATTACTCATTTCATCAATATGTCTTTGAACTGTGTTGTTGCTCAAAGGAATTCTTTTGAGTATATAACATGCAGGCTTGTGTAGAACAGTTTTAAAAACTTCTTCAATGGCTGGTAAAATAAGCTCTTCCCCAGTAGTATGAGGATTTCCTGATTTTGCTATGAATTGTGAGGTATTGTAAGACACCCTCAAACCACCATAGTCTCTTTTTGATGTTGAAGTTTTTCTTTCAGTGTTTTAAAGTATGTCAAATCTTTACCTGTTTTGTCAGGGTGACACCTTCTCAGATGATCCCCCAGTTTGGATGGTTTCATAGCATCATTGTTTAAAACTCTGTTGCACAAAAGGCACATGGGCAGACATTTGTCCGACAGGGATGGAATGAAGCCACACTTCAAATAATTAGCACCATACTGCCTAATTTATTTTTAGCATCAGCCATGTTGAGTAGAAGTTATGTGTCAACAAAAATAAAGCTATTTAATTATAAGACAGAGCAATTCAAAATGGATTCCTGCTCAGACAGTATACAATTTTAAAAACATTTTAATATCATTTTTGGTAGCATTGGAAATATTTTTAAAATATTTCTAAAAGTGTTGAAATGTCTGCAAAAATAGCTTACAGTAATATTTCTGAAAAATATTTTGAAATATTGTGTGCTGTTTGGGTGGAGTAAATCCTTATTTAAATCTTTAGTTAGGTAGATATAGAATGGAATAAGGATAAAGAACATGTTGCTTTTGTAGTGGTACTGTGTAAGCATCGGTGGTGCACTTTCAAGGGGTGCAGACTGAGATGACTGGGTCCTTGGTTCAATCTTGGCCATGCCATGTACCAATGGATTTTTTCTATAAAGATTTAAGTACATAATACTGATTGCTAAAACAGTGAAGGGAACCCCATTAGGTAAAGCACATGTAAAGCAAAGCAAAGTGTTCTGCTTATATACCGCCCCATACCACTACAAGTAGTATCTGGGCGGTTTACAACTTTAATTACAGTGTGCAGGCTACACATTCCCCCCCCCAGCAAGCTGGGTACTCATTTTACTGACCTCAGAAGGATGGAAGGCTGAGTGAACCTTGAGCCTGCTACCAGGGATTGAACCCAGGTCGTGAGCACAGTTTTACCTGCAGTACAGGCATTTAACCACTGCGCCACGAGGCTTGTACCTTGGTTAAAAAGCATAATCCATTCTGGAAGCATGCTTGAAACCAAAATGCTTGAATATCAAAGCAAATTTTCCTATAGGAAATAACTTAAACTCAGATGATTCATTCCACAGCCAAAAAATATTTGTTTAATACAAGGTACTAAATAAAATACAAAATACAGTACAGTACAAAGTACAAAGTACAATACAGTACGAAGAACAATAACCTGCATTTGAAAACTTTTGTGGCAGGTGCAGAGGAGGATGTGAAGGCTTCATGGAAGGGTCTGTTTTAAAAATGAGACAAGGGGAGGAATCCCAACTAGAGCAGAGGAGGTGATAAAAACCTCCATAGAGGGGGCTGTTTTAAAAACTGAGCAATGGGAAGAATCCCAGCTAGAGCAGAGGAGGGGGAAGTCTCTGTGGAGGGGGTTGTTTTAAAATGGGGTGGGTGGAGGCAGAGGTGTCCTTGTTGCAGGGATGGTGGCAGGGATGGTGTGGAGAGGCCCCACAGAGGTGGCCTCTTTGGGGACAGGGGTTGATGGGGGTGGCAACTCTTACTGAGCCAGTTGCCCTTCCTTCAACTCTGCTGCTGCTGCCTGAAACAGAAGCTAAAACAATCACCCACTTCCAGCAGGAGGGGGGGAGAGGGGAAGAGATGCCACTGGCTTAGAGCACTTTTAATTATTTGACACACATCAGTGTGCTGGTATATCAAGACACTGCTCATTAATAGGGCAAAAATGTTCAGAAATTTTTGCTCGTTAATCAAAACGCTGGTAAACCAAGTTACTTGTTAACCAAGGTACGACTGTAATTATAGTTGAAATGAATTTCAAACAACCATGATTTAGGTACAAATATCTGTCATGTGGCCTGCAAAACACGAGTCCCCAACCTTTGCAAAATGGACTTTTTAAACAGGCATATGGCAAGGATCAAGTTCCGAAAAATGATGCAATACCCCCACCCCACAAACACAATGCAAAATGGACTTTAAAGGTATGAACACCACAAGGATCATGTCTCTACCTTTGTACCACTTGAGAAATGCACCAAAAAGTTTTAAAAATGTCCAAAAATTTCTTCCTAAACTTTCAAAAATAGTGCCAAAACAATTTGTGTTAGGTGTAAGACATAATGCCTAAATGTTGATGATAATCTGCCTAAATGGGGGTCTACATAGACTGCTTTGGGAACCACTGCTTTACAGGATATCAGGAGAAACAAAAAATTGGTTCAATTAAGTCCAACTGATTAGATATTGCAACTAGAACAGATCCACTGAATCAGTGGGATTTACATAGATGTTGGGTCACCATTCAACAGTTGATTCAATGAATGTCATCTGTTTTGGACCAGTAATTGGATTTAAGCTATGTTTTGCTATGCTTACCAGACAGAAATATTTCTCTGCTGTGGTTGTACATTCTGGGTAAGTATGCTTTATACAAAATTTTTACACCACCATTACCACTTAGGAGTTGTTCTTTGATGTGCTTCTCATATTGGTTTTATGGGTCATCTCTAATGTAACACTTGTTTTACTCTTATTTAATATGTATATCTTCCTGTTTTTAAATATTGTCTTTTAATTGTTATAAGCTGCCTTGGGAACTTTTAAGGAGAAAGACGGGATAAAAATGTTTAAATAAATAAATAAATAAATAAATAAATAAATAAATAAATAAATAAATAAATAAATAAATAAAAGAGTGCTCAGGCTGATGTATGGATTTCAAATGTACAGTAGCATTAGACTGAAAAGGTAGACTTGTCCTAATCCAAGCAAGGGGGAAACATGCTTTTAAAAGGTGCATTTATACCAGTTTAGATAAGAAATCAAAACTGTGGATGATCTCAGTTTATTGTCTTATTTTTTGGGGGAGGCATACCCACAGTCAGAAAACTCATGATGGTTCTCTCTTGTGTTTAGTAGATTAAATTGGAGGCTAAAGGAGGTAGCCTCATCCTACTTGCCCCATGGTTTCTCCCCACCATTACTGCCCCATCGTATTGATACATAGATTAAATAGCATGCAATGTGAAGAATCAGGGATATACATTCCTTGTGAATTCTTGCCTTGAATTTGAATCCGTCTCACTGTAAATCACATTCAGCATATTGTCCACTTCAGACCACACTGTTCTTTTCTTCTTTAATTAGGTTAATATTAATCTTATTAGGATTTTTATAAAATTTGAATGACTTCTGGGTATTTTCTCACTCCCCAAGAATTCTCATCTATTGAAGGGATTACACTTCAGTGGGTTCAGTTAGTCATTTCTGCTTCTAGGCATCATACTTCATCAAAATCCTAGTATTGGCATTTAATTTTATCCCACTATATAACAAAGTTATTGCTATGTGCATTTCACTCATGATGATCCGAATACATTTTTTCCAACTTGAAAACATGGCATGCTCTACTATTGCCACCTGAAGTGAGCTGCTGTCTTTGATGAAGGATTTGAACTCAGGTCTCTCAAAGTCACAGGCAAATACTCTGTCTGCTACAACTTATTACATGGATCAAGACCAAAAATACCTCAATGAGAAAAAGCAGTAGACTTGTCAAGACAAATGTTGTCCAAGTTTGGGTTTTTTGACAGTGAAACAAACGAAACAACAAACCACAGCTCTACATGGCAAGTGACTACCACTCAGTATCATTGTTTACAACTGTTCTTGTAACAATGTGGCAGAATGCCCCTCTTCAGTGTCCCCTTTGAAGTAAAATAAGCAATAAAACATGAAGCTTTTTGCACAAGAGTTAAGCTCTAGGTGAAGAGCAATATGGTTTCTAAATGCATTTTGGTTTCTATTTAGAATTTCGGAAAGTTTTGCTATGGAAGAAGGTGGCAATTTCTCAGAACATGGCCTGGTACACAAACACACCCTGCCAAAGATTTATGTGCCTCAGCCATTTTGAATTTACATCCCTAATGCACCACTGAACACAAAGTGTGCCCAAGGGAAACCTTTTCAACCTTCTCTTTTATTGCTTTTTAATTCCTTCTGTGCACAAACACATAGATCATGACACCAAGTGAACCCTCACATGCATCCAACTGGTTCTGATACGCATCCCCTGTTTCTTTCATCAACTGGCTTTATTATTGGCTTACGTTGGTACTGAAAGGCTTTCTCTCTTCACTCTGTGCTAAAGTGATTTATTGTACATTTTTAAAAACCCCAAAATATCCCATAGCGTGTTGCTCTCCTAAAGCAATGATGTGTTTGCCTCTACATGGGAAAGTGTTTGTTGGGAAATCAAGACTGAAATATTAATTTAGGGTTGACCAACACTGGCCATATAAGCTCTCTATTGAGTGACACATATTTTGCAGACATAGGCGCTTCAGTTCCGAGCATCCTGGAGAAGTTGATGCCTTCTGCTTTAAGCTTGCTTTAACTGTTCCAGCTGCAAATGTGTTCAGACCATCTGATTGATTATTAATGTAACACTAAAATTAACTCCTTGGGAACTAGCTTTTGGGATTTCCAAACACTGAGCAATCATGCAGTGACATTTCCAAGAGTGCTGGGGCAACCAAAACAGCTGACTTCAAGAGGTTATTGGAACGTGTTTCAAAAACATTGTTCCCAAGGCACGATATTGTACAGAAGATGTGCAGGTTTAATAAATTCTCAAATGCTTCTGGGCTGAAGAGCTAATGTTTAATTTTATGTGGATTGATATTCATTTGTTGCTCTGAATGACAAACACTTCAAAGAATCGATACTAGGGTCCCTTCAGGGAGAAAGGCGGCATAGAAATAAAGTTGTTGTTGTTGTTGTTGTTGTTGTTGTTGATGATGATGATGATGATGATGATGATGATGATGATGATGATGTAGTAGTAGTAGTAGTAGTAGTAGTAGTAGTAGTAGTAGTAGTAGTAGTAGTAGTATAGAAGCCACTGTCTCACAAAGTAACAACCCATAGATAAGAGTCCTGTTTATCATTTAGTTATTAGTCTGCATTATCCAACCACCAGAAACTTGGTATGGATATTAGTACTTGGGAAGTTTGGAACTAGGCAGGTGAAAGGGACACAAAAGGTTATGTGGTCCAACTTCCTTCCAGTGCAGGAACCTGCAGCACATGACCAGGAAGCAACTACTGGTATTTAGAAACCTCAAGGTAGTCTATCCCACTGCTGTCACCATCAGAATATTCAATGAAGGCACAATGCTTTCTTGTCATTTGAAAAACCACTGGATGAGGTTCCTTCCTATGGAACCCAAGAAAAAAAGGCTTACTCCTTCTTCCATGTAAAAGTTCAAGTATCTGCAGATGACTTATATGTTTCCCCTTTTCTCTTTCCCAAGCTAAATATGCCCAACATCCTCAGCCATTCTTTCTAGGCCGTAGCTTCCAGATCCTTCAACAACCTCTTGTGGACACATTCTAGGTTCCTGATAAACTACTGTTGCTGTCCAAAGTTGGGCGAAGTATTCCAGGTGACACATGACAAAGGCAGGATAGAATAGCAGTGTCAATGTTGTTCCCCTTGATCTGGACAGCTGATGTAGCCTAGAACTGCATTCACTTTTGCATTCCATATTGACTGATTAATCCAATCACAGTTGGGAAATAACAATGTAATCACTTTGCTTTCCAGTGTTAAAAGTTCAAGTTCATTTTGTTTATAACTGATGGATCATGGAGATGTGCCTCACAGGCTTATTTTGTTCATAAAATGGCTTAATGTGAATTAATAAATGCAATATAGAGATGGACATGAAACGAAAAACAAAATGCTGTTTCATTGTTTCATTACATAACAAATCACTTTGTTATGTAATTAAACGGTAGAACGTATTTTGTCATGAAATGAAATGAAATGCCATTTCCCCCCATCTAGAAATGAAATTACTGTATTTGTCCTAGAGGAATCATAGATGGCATGTGTTTCCATCTATCACATGTTCCCTTCACCTCTTGACTGTCAAATCACTGGGGAAAAGTTTAATCAAATAGGGCAGCAAGGGCTGCTGTTAGCAGCCAATCAAAACATCAGAGGAGATGGAATTTTGAGTTGTAGAAGCAGGCAGATAGGCTAGAACCCAGCAAAGGATGTCCTTTGCTTTAGCCCTTCCTTGTGGATGGGATCTGTATGCTTCTGAGCTCTTTGCTGTCATGTATTGCACTCCCCTCTGTATTCAGATATTCTTTCTCTTTCTTTCTGTTTCTCTGGATTTTTTCAGAGATTCTCCCCCTTGTACATTTTAGGATTATGTTTTCTGCTGCCTCCAGTGTAGTCAGCCTTTTGGGTACGGGTAGATTACCAGCCCACTAATGCTTTGTAATTCCCATAGAGCTGGTCCCCTCCGAGCCATTTCCTCCATCTTTATAGCCTCAGCAGCACGGTAGAGATGGAAACTCCCCCCCTCCACATGCAAATGACTAAAAAACAGTTGTGAGGACTGTGATTTCTCAACTAAAGTGGCAAGAAGTCCGATTTGAGGAAATTCTGCAGAATGCTGGGGTCACTAGTCCAAAAATTCCAGAAGTCCCATGCTTGTGTTTTCACTTCAATAATAGCTATTATTTGCTATATTTTTCATATAGCAAATAATTGAATTTAAAAGGAAGTTGCCTTCAAAATGCAAGAAGGTGTTATTTAGGTACTGCTAGACCACAGAATAAGAATAAGGACACAGAAGCTGATACAAAATATTAAAAGCAATAAGGCAGGAAGGATTTAACTGCAGAAAATTTATGGTGTGGAGGTCAGAAGACAATCCCTTACCAACAGGGGTAGACAATTATGTTGAGTTAAGCTTCCAACAGTGTACTTCTTGGAGGGAAACCAGCTATCTAAATCAGTGACCAAATATGAAACTTATTTGCAGTGTGCCTAATCTCTAGATGGAGATACATGATATGAAATTGTGAGGGCTTTTGTAAACAATTGTTTAGCATTAGATTTCAATTTGCTTCCTTATGATTATGTGATGTGTTTATAATAAACCCATTGTCCTTAAGTACTGCTACTTTTTTTAAAAAAGTCAGATAGATTGAGTCGTTCTACATGAATGAATTCACCTTGGTTTGCAATTCATTTTCCACCTAGCTCTAATTACTGTAATTACAGGTATGGTGCCAGAAACTAATCAAATTCAAAATGAGCTATAGTCATTTTACATTAAAAGACATTATGAAATCCTTTTGCTCTATTTATATTTTAATTGGAACAATTATGTGCAGTTTTATTCACAGAAGGTGTATGGAAGCCGAAATGATATATGACTTTCTGAGGACACAAAAAAGTAGCACCCATCTCATTTTTTTATTTATTTTTTATTTTTTGCCAAACAAAGGCTGAAATCCTATTGAGCTTCTGTAAATTACAACCAAATATATTCACAGAACCCTTCCACAGGTATGCTGCACAATCAGTTGCAATGGGAAACATGCATTGCCTAAGTGTTCGTTTTTCACACATATAACTTTACATTACATGAAGACAAAAGATTCCAGCAAAATGATGATGATAATGAAGAAGAAGAAGAAGAAGAAGAAGAAGAAGAAGAAGAAGAAGAAGAAGAAGAAGAAGAAGAAGAAGAAGCCACCTGTGGTTCATTACAATTTAATTCCTAGCATTTCAGTAGGATCAGAGATCAAATGAAGTCAGAGACTAGTTTTAAAATTTATATACTGTATGCTTCCCGAAGAGAACTCAAGGTGGTATACATAGTAAATAAAACAAAAACAGCAAAGCTTAGAAAATGAGGACTTTTAACTGCTTCGATGTTTGGATAATTGTTTGTTGCAGGCTGTTTTTGTCTGTGCATGACAAGTGGTTAAAAACTGGAAATATTGCTTACAAGTGATGATGTTTTAGCATGCCTACATTGCAAGTATAGTGTGGAGTTTGCAACACAATCTGGCCCCACTGAGCTAAAATGTCCTGTTAGCAGTTTTTGTTCAGAAAAAAGCGCAATTAAAAATACTGTACTCCTTTTCTTCTAACATAGATTATTTAATATTAGCTTTTACAAATAATAAACAGACTTTTGTTTAGTATGTCATGGCACTTCTATTTAGTTGTACGTTTGAGGATGAAACGGTTTTATCATGGTTACCACACACGGTGGGTACAATGCATATGAGGGGTTTATTTTGTGCATGCCTAGTTGAAATGGATGGATGCAGCCAGTGGCTCATGCCCCATGTCTTGTCTAGAAGACGAATTAGAAGCAGACTGTAGGTGGAGATTGAAGGAAGGAAAGCAACTGTTGCACAGTGGGAAATACATGATTTTCCCACAGATTCCCACCCTGCAACATTCCAGAGCCAGATTCAATTCTACAGAGTCTTAATACATCTACATTGGGCTGTTTTTTTTTTTTAAACGAACATATGGAAAAAGTCTGACATGCACTGCTATAATAGCACAGTTCTTTTAAAAAAATAATGAAGGAACGGACACAGTTCTTCAGTTTTCACACAGAAGGTAGCTATCATGTGCTCAGTGTTCTAGTAGCCATGATACCCAAGAGGGGTTGTCTTAGTGTAGTCACAGTCAATTGGTAATACACCATATTTTTCACATTACACTGTGCTCAAAGAATTTTAAAAATGCATCAATAAGTATCAATTTTTGCATTTAGTTTGCATGATTACATTAATGCATTAGGTTACTATTCGTATGTAACATGACAACACTAAGAATAAACTAGACTGTTGCAGTTGGGAAAGGGAGCTTTTCCAAGTTCTAAGATATATTCACTGGGAAAACTGTAGAAAGCAGAAGATAATTCCTTCCCCATGTCAATTCACAATAGATTTCATTATTATTTTATTTACAGTGGTACCTAGTATAAAGGAATTAATTTGTTCAAAATGAAATTATGTTAAGCAATTTTTCCTTTATACAAATTTCCCATAGAAATGCATTCAAAGTGGAGTAATCCTTAATCACGACCATTTTTATGTTGTACGGATTCACCCTATAGACGATTCTGTTAAGCAAATTTTCCCTATATCCGGAACTTTTGATGTTGTACAGATTTTTTGTTATACAAACTGTTTGTTATACGAGGGTCCACTGTATTTATTTTTGAGTATTTTTACCTGGCCTTTCTCATTGGAAAAGGACCCAAGCAGGCTTACTGTAAGGAGATACTATACAGTCAATTAAAATAAAGACACAATAAGTTTGAGAAACAGGGAATTCTGCTGATATATGTCTGAAGAAGCTGACATGTCCACGAAACGTTACATTAAAATATGAAAGTTAGTCTTTAAGGTGCAACATGTTATGTGTCTTTTCTTTTCTTTTCTTTTCTTTTTCTTTGATTTTTTTCTGCAATTCTTGAAAGGAATAACACAGCCACCCTCTCTGAAACAACATGCAACATAATTTAGAGTAGTTTTCACAAAGTAAAACTACATAGATTCACTATGTAAAACTAATTTACGTAGTATCTGAAACAAATTTACATAGTATGGCTGCTTCGCCCCGCAGCATGCGGGGGCGGGGCGTCTTTGCCAGCCGGCGGAAGCGGTCGCCGGTTGGCTGCGCAATCTGCGCAGGCTGCGCCGGGGGAGCGAGCCTATTTAAGGCTGGGCGAGCTCCCCTACGGCCTCCCTGCGCAGTTTTTGTACCTTTCCCCACCCACCCGCCCTTTAGGTCTGGATGGTGATGCTTTGCTGGTCGCTTCGGGGCCGGATGGGAATTTTTGACCATCACTCAGATTGGCCAGGAGTGATGGTGAGTTTTCGCCCATCCCACCATCCATACGCGGATGCTGGGCCTGTTTTCCAATCCCGGTCACAATTGGCGGGTAGCGCAAAACTAAACTTTGGTTACCTAGGTCCCTACCTGAATTGACAGCTTCAGAGTGCTTGGCAGCCCATAAACAAGTTCACAGGACCAGCATTAGACTGGCATAAATGAAAGCTTAAAACCAACCACATTAAAAGGGTTGCCAAGGCTTGATTTATGTGGGAGGATGCCAACACAGTTAGGCATCACACCTGCGGCAGTAAAACAGGCCGCAGGAAATTTACCTGTAAAAGGGACCTAGACAAATTAAGAACCACCATAGAATTTGCGCTACGCCCCAGGCCCTCATAAAGTTACGTTTAAGTTAATAATGTTAATAAATTGTGGCCCTTTCTAACCCAAAGCGAACGTGTGCGACTGTTTATTTCCGTCTGGTCTGGCAATGTAATTTATGTTACACAACATAAAATAAACAAAATATACATAAATCAACAACAAACTAAAATGAAAGTAAATATTAGGTTTTCTCTGAATGGGACTAATGAGTGTCTCCTTGAGGGCAGGGGAACCCTGCTCTAAAGGAGAGACCCATTAAATATTGCTGTAGGCCATTCATTAGTAGTTGGCCTGGCTGCTTTTATTAACCAGGCTGGGCAAGGACCCAAGGAGGAGGAGGTGGTGGCAAAACAGCGATCAAGGGCTCTGTCCACTTCTGTCAGCATCACTGATTGAAAGCTAGAAAGCAATGCACTGGACATCTCAGCTTGATCAACTATTTGTAAATGGTGGTTTAGGGATGATCCTGACCATTTACAATCATGGTAAATATCTGCTGTTTACTGAGCCCAGTCCCCAAGGATGTACATACCACAACTGGCAATATCCTCTGCTACTTGTATCTCCTTGTGCATGCTACAAACCTACACAAACAGGTATGTTATGGAAGAGCAAGGAGAAGAAAATCCTAATTATGATGGGTTTTTTCCTATTTAGCAAAATTTTACTTATAGATTTTTTTAAAAAACACACACACTAGGGATGGGCATGAAACGGAATAATTGCATTTCATTTCATTCCTTTTCTCCCCCCATTTCCTTTCATTTTGTTTCATACCATTTTTTTCAAATAATTCATACAAAATGATTTTTTTACAAAACAAAATGAGGGGGCCTGGAAAGCCCCTTCCCGGGCAGCCCACACCATCCTCCTGCTCTGGGCCCCCTACTTACCCCTCTTCCTGGGCTATTGCAGTGGTGGTGTGGTCTACCACCAGGCTGCTTGGCCTCCCCAGCCAGCCAGAGCCTTCAGTGGTGGAGGGGCTTTTGCCACTGAACTACTCAACCTCTTCAGCCGGCCAGGGCCTTCAGCAGCAGCAGGACAGTCTCCCGCTGGACCACTCACCCTCTGAGGCCAGCTGGGGCGTGTGGTGGCAGTGGCAGAGGAGGAGGAGGAGCAGGCCCTGGCTGACCTGCTTGGCCTAGCTGGACCCCTGCAGCAGCGCCCGTGACAGCAGCGGCTTCGGTGGTGTTGGTGGTAGAGGAGGAGGTCCTGGCCTGCCCGCTCAACCTGGCTGGGCCGCACAGTAGCAGCAGCAGCAGCGGCGGCTTCATCGGTGGTGGTGGTGGAAGAGGAGGCCCTGGCCGGCCTGCTCAGCCTGGCTGGGCCCTGTGGTGGCGCCCACAGCAGTGGCAGCAATGGAGGAGGAGAAGGAGACAGAGATCCAGACTGGCCTGCAGGGCCCACTCTCACCTCCAGCCAGGCTGGGTGGTCTCAGCAGCAGTGGTGGTGGGACACCAGCAGGCAAAGGACCGGTTTACAGATGGAACAAAATGGTTCATTTCAACAGGGGGGGCACCATTTTATTAAGTCTGTAACAAAATGCTGCTTCCTCGTTTTATATAATTTTGTTTCATTTCGTTACGTAATGACACGACAAAACAGCATTTTGTTTTTTGTTTTGTGCCCATCCCCAACACACGCACAAAGAGAGAGAGAAGGAGTGTGTGTGTGTGTGTGTGTGTGTGTGTGTGTGTGTGTGTGTGTGTGTGTGTGTGTGTGTGTGTGTGTGTGTGTGTGTGTGATGCCACGGCATTACTTCCCAGGGCAAATTAACCCCACCCCCATCCTTATTCGGTAATTCATTCCTATCCATGGGATGTTGCTGAAGTAACTTAACTAGGCTTTGCTGATAATTATCTTTGCTGTATGGTATGTTTGCTTTGCCAATCTCCAAAAGGGTGCAACAACAACAAGACAGCTGTCTGTGTTAGGGCATTTATACATGACCCCTAAGCTCCGCTGCAAATGGCTGCAAGGTCCGGACCTTAAAAATGTTTACCCACCAGCTCCGGACTTTGCAGACAATTAAGTGCGACCCCGCCCACTTTAGCAAGACCAAACAGCAGTTTTCTTGTACCTGCTTTTTGGAGGTGACAAATATTTGATCCGGTGTAAGGATAGTGAGTGTGGGGCTCTCCTGGCTTCCGTTTGTTCTTTTTTTGTGCCCCGTCCCTTTAAGAGATCTGAATGCTGCCCGGAACAAAACGGAGGTAAGAAGGCATTCTTTTCTTTCTTTTTTCTCCATCCCTCAGGCAGCCAGCAACCAGGAAGTGCGGAGGGGGGTGGGGACAGAGGAAGAACGAGGAACCCCTAAGATCTCTGGTCCGAATTTAAGTGGCCAGCGGATCTTAGGGGTCGTGTAAAAAGGCCCTTAGCTAACAAACATGTCAAATGAAAGAGAGACTGGTCGTGAAAGGTAGTTTATTAATATATATTCCTGGACCTGGCACTTTCATTAATTTTGGATCATGTCCCTTGGCTGCTCTCCTAATGAAAAATTGCATCCTGTTCTGTGACTTTCAAATCTCACTCACAGATGTGTCAACTCATTCCTAACCCAATTTAGCAAACGTTATTTGTTCAAAGGCTAAAATCAAATGTTTGGCGTTATTAGGATAGATAATGTTGTGTTTGACAGCTGTCAAAGGGCAAGCAATGAATCAAGCACATGTCCTGAGAGTGCTTCATGTCCCTTATTCTAAAAAATATTTATATATATTTTTAAAAATCTTGCTCAATCCCAGATGTGTGCACTTAATTTGTATCCTACGATTACTAATGCTGTGCTGAAGGTGGCTACCGGTGGTACAATCAAATAAAAACAAGTGCCGTTTTTAAAAACAGATTTAAAACTCCCTCAGAAACACAGCAATAAAAAGAGTGCCTCCTATTGCATTGCTTTTTGGAAAAGCAGCCATGCTAGTCTGTTTTGGCGAATGTAACAGATACAAAAGCCACGATAAAACTGGAACAGAATTATTGTGTTCCCTTCAAGGTTAACTTAACATCAATGCTTTCATCTTTAAGATGGCACAATTCTCCTGTTTTGGTATGGTTTTGCTTTTGTTGTAAATCGAGAAAAGGAAAACATCACCATGGAGCTACGCAGAGCTGACATGCCAAAGGACTATCTGAAGAAAGAGGTCCGTGTGTGTGCTGTCAGAAGGACAAGGGAGCATTGACCTTCCTAGTCCCCTTGGCAGGGAGTCCCAAGGCCTAGAAAAAGCCTCTAAGAAGTTGCACTCTCAGCTTGCCCACTTTGTCCAATAGGCAAGCAGACTCCTCTAAAAATCTTTTTAAATCCTGGGTAAGGTCATAATCAGCACTTTGGATTGAGGTTAAAGAACAGATGGGTAATCTGTTAAACAAATGTTAACAGAGGAGTCACCTACTCCATATTAGAGATGGGCACGAAACAAAAAAATGGTGTTTCGGTTTTTCGTTTGTCGTTGAGAGGTCTGTTTCAGTTTGTTTCCATTTCTCATGAATTTTTTAAAAAATTTCATTACCGTTTTTCATTTTTTCGTTTATTGTTTCTACCCGCTTTTTGCGCGATTTTTAAAGCAATTCCGTGCGCAGGCATCCCCCAACACCCCAGACCAGAGGAAAAACACTAAAAAAATGGATGCTGGCAGAGACACAGTATAGACTAGGTATGCAGGGAGGCTGCAAAGGCAGCGGTGGGCGTTGCCCAGGGTGCAAGGCAGCCGCAGAGTGACTGCACTGTGGGGCAAGGGAGGGTACTCACCAAGAGGTACGCAGCACGCACGCACACAGGGAGGCTGCAGGACTGAAGCTAGAGTCGCAGAGACAGCAATCCCACCCTAACTCCCACCAGAGACTGCAAGGAGGACGGGGGCTGCCAGACCTTTTTATGCCGTCTGTGGCTACCAGACCTGCCCGCCCAGTCTGCAACCTGGGCATGCTATTGGTTGAACATGATCCCATCACATGTCTTGCCTCCATTTTGTGGCTGGTGCGACATCCATTTTAAAGGGAAAAGAAAAATACATCACGATGGGAGAAGACAAAAACAAACGTTTTAAGGACCCCAACCCCCCTGGTAGGTATTATCAGACAATATAAATAATTATCGCTGCGTTTTTATGGATGTCCAGGGCGTTTTTAACATTTAAAACAGCTCATTTCATTGTGCGTCGCCATTAACGGAAACGAAACGTAACGACCACAATTTTCATGGTTCTGTTCGTTTCGCTGCATTTTCATCACAATTTTCGTTTGTCGTTTCGTTACATAACGGAAACGACAAACGGTAACAAAAACGAAAAAAATGTTCGTTCCGTGCCCATCTCTAGTCCATATAGCAGGGCCTGACTGAGGGCATTTTGGACCAGTTGGCTGCTCCAAACACTTCTACCAGGCAGCCACACATACCAATACATTGCTGTAGCTGAAGCAGAATTCAAAAGACAACACGTAGCACTGTGGCCACAGATCTAAGCTCTCCAAGAATGGTTTCAGTTGGTCAGCTGGCCCTTCTTTGTACTTATGGTATCTGCTGAAGCCTGGGCACCCAGCTTCAGGACTGAATGAAGGAGTATGCCCATGATGCCAAACTGGATCCTTCAAAAGTAAATGTGACAACATCCAACACAGGTCAAGCCCTTTTTCTGCCTTTGTACTTAACACTCAGCAATAATGAACAATGAAAGAATCACAGGTTACATTTGAGGGAAAGAGTTGAAAAAGGCCTGCAGGAATTGTGACAGTAAATGATTTCAGTTGTGCAAATAATGCAGCTATATTGAGAACGAAAACAGGTGGCATTATTGCATTATGAATGACTATTCATGAACATGGTAAGAGTTCCAGTCTTAATCACACTAATTTGGAGATGTTCCATTGAAAGAAAGAAAATTATTTGGTTCAAACATTTGCAAGACCTTTTCCTTTTTAATATACAAGGATGCATAAACATGAATGTGTCAGCTACTCTTTTCCTAGCATGAGTGTATGCACAATAGCATTGAATTGTATTCCACATCCTATCCAATTCAAATGACTATTTTAATAACAATAAGAGATACTTCATGACTGCATTCTGCCACAAATAATGTGGATATACTCTGTGTCTGGTAGAAAAAAACCTTTGGCAGTGTTAGCCAGAGACATTTCCATACCTGTGCAAAACAACTCTTCCCCAAGTTCTTGTTTATTAAATATATCATGCAGAGATGGAGGTGGGAGGCATACCAATGGCAAACCTCACAGGCATCTGCTGCTCTGATTCACCGTATATGAAGTCCTGCCTGACTCTTGCAACTCTGTTGGGATTCTCAGTGCTTAGCATTAATTGCAAACTTGTTATCGGTTTCTGCAGAGTGGAGACTGTTGAGTCTGCTGTGTAACTAGGTACATGCATATGGAAAGGCTGGGAGCACACCTTGACTGTTGAAGCTGTTGCCAACACATATGCACAGAAATGTGAAACAAATTATAAAATATTCTGCAAACAGACCTTATGATCAAATGGTCGACATAGACTTGGAGGACAGGACGATTCTTTACATATTTCAACCAAAGTCTTTCCCAATAATACAGGTGAGCCTAATCTTTAACTAGTTAGGTTTGACTAATGTCCCATGTAAGTCTGAATTCTCTGTCAGTGGTGGTGAACCTCCGGCACTCCAGATGTTTTGAACCACAAGTCCCACAGTCCTTTGTCACTGGCAGTCTAGGCTCACAATTATGGGAATTGTAGTCCAAAACATCTGGAGTGCCGAAGGTTTGTCACCAATGCTCTATGTCAACTTTCAGTGGCTTTCAAGGCTCAATGCCTTTTCTAATCTGCTCTGAAATGCCACAACTAGCTTCTGCTTTCAAAACATGTAGTTTACAACTATTTATTCATTCATTCATTCATTCATTCATTCATTCATTCATTCATTCATTCATTCAACAGAATTTCATTTGGAATGATTTATTTATTTATTTATTTATTTATTTATTTAACTTTTATATCACCCATCTAGACCTTCAATTTGGTAAACTTAACAATATATGTAAAACACTCATAAAATCCCTTTAGATTGGCACTTGTTGATTCAAATGGTGGAATCATTGTCACTGGAGAAGCTATCAGGAGTACTGTGGTAGCTTGTATAAAGGAATTAATTCATTCCAAATGAAATTCTGTTAAGCAATTTTCCTTTGTACAAACTTCCCACATGAATGCATTGGAAATAGATTAATCCCTAACTGCAACCATTTTTCTGTTGTACAGATTTGCCCCATAGGTGATTATGTTAAGGGATTTCCCCCTATCTCCAGAATTTATTTCCTTTCAGCAGATTTTCTTTTAAACAAACCACTTGTTATATGAGGGTCCACTGTATATGATATGCAGATCAAGTAAGACAAATCAAGATCCAATCTGACAAATACCTTGGAATGTGGTTAAATGAATGGTGGGGTGATATCTTTGCCTCCTTTGCAAAAGTCACTTAACCAGCAGTTAGGGGGAGAGTCCCTGAAATATTTAAAGTGAGGGGTGTCATAAGAGGGAGGGGGACTTGGCAACGTACATCTGCCATACCCATTATGATGCCTAACTCTTAGGCCGCTTTTACACGACCTCTAAAATCTGGTGGCGACTTAAATTCGGACCAGAGATCATGGGGGTTTGTCCCTCTTCCTGTGTTCCCATCCCTCCGCACTCCATTGTTCCTGTCTGCGTGAAGGGAGGGAGAAAAAAAGGGAGAGAAAAAATGCAGGCTCACCTCAGTCTGCCTGTCGAAGCAGCCCCGTAGGGATTCCTGTCTCTTAAAGGGGCAGCGGGGAAAAACAAACAAACAAACAGAAGGCGAGGGAGCATTCACAGCTTTGCAATCTGCATTGGAAGATGTTTTACCTCCTGGAGGCCAGGTACTTGAAAAGTGCACTGGGATGTGCTTAGGTTGGTGTGGTCATACTTAATTTTTTTAAAAGTCCAGAGCTGGTGGGAAAATATTTTTAAGCTCCGGATCTGGGAGCCCTTTGCCTCGGATTTTAGGGGTCATGTAAAAGCGCCCTTAGTCAGAGAAAGGAAGTGAGTGCATGTACCTTTTGAATTTCCTAACACAATTACACTTACTATACACAGAGAGTACCAATCACATCTTCATCAAACACCCTTTTATACCATCCCAAGTTAAAATAAATTTAGCCATGTGCCAGATAAGAATGCAGAATTATAATGGCAAATGTGGAATGTAGGCACTTCAAGGACAGAGCACTCCACCCCCCAACCCCCGGGAAGCTAGAGCAAACAGTGAAGATTTCTGCTAGTGCAAAGAATGAGTAGATTCCTCTCCCCTACCATCACCACTTGTGCAAACACTGAGGAAACAGGATGGGATACCGGTGATCCTTTTTTGATTGAATATAATTGGAACAATGTGGAAACAACAGCTAAGTAGTCCTAATGAGACCAAAGATACTGATTTCTCAACATTTTCTACTCTTCTGCTATGCTGTGCTGCTACCTTATGGAAGTTTATAAGCACAGGTGTATGTATCCTAATGTTTGTAAACAGGAGAAAATATTCAGACCTCCAGACTTAACATGTGTAAATGGGAAGCAGGACACGAGCAATTTATAGCTTCTGTTATTTATTTTTTCCACTAAGAAGGATAACTCAAAATGGCAGTGATTTGTGTACTACATTGGCTTTCAGAACAATGAGGAGGCAGCAAACAAACAAAACCATGCACCTGCTGTTTGTTGGTTCACCTTTCCTGATCCTAAAATATCTCCACTCAATTCCTGCAGACTGAAATTATATTATGTAATATATACATAATATGAAAAAGCATTTGTGGATTATTTCACAGTTGCAATTCAACATTTGCAAAAAATCATTTCTATTTGAAGGAAGCAAAGCCAGTAATCGCTTGCCTGTGGGGGTGTTATTGTGGTTTCCCGATTCAATTAGAATGATTTTGTTTCCTGGGGCACCCTTTTCGGAGTTTAAGAACTCAGCCCCCTGACCCCCAAACATCTCCAAATTTCAGAGGCTTACAGGGAAGAGCTTGAGGAAGCTCCCCTGCCATTCTGGTGCCTCTAGGGCCCAGGGAAGCATAGTGTTTCATTTCATTTCATTTATTTTCATTATGAAACTACTTTAAAAACTGCTAGTAATGAAATAAAACAAAACAAAACAAGAAACAAAACAAAAAACTATATTTCCATCTTGTGCCCATCTCTAGTTTTTACTGTTTTGTTTGCACAAATCTCATGACTTTTATATCTCATGCACTGTTTCCTGCTTTGAGAGTAGATTTGTTCTCTGCTGCCTTACCTCTCTGCTGTTTTGGAATAGTTTTAAGGGTTATGTGGGGCTTAACTTGGGCTAGCATGAAGAAGCACACATGGAAAACTTTTCCTTATATATTAAACTAAAGGATCAGCAAAAGAAAAACTGGCTACTAAGCAGAAGCAGAAGCAGAAGCAGAAGACTATTTTTAAAATTTGCAAATAATTTATCTTAAGGCCATATAAAATGAAATAAAAAGATATAAAAAGAGAGAAATCTCTATCCATAAAGGCCCTTAAGTAGATTTTACTTATTCTGTACCATATACAAGAATGTGAATTGTATTAATGGATCTAAAGCCCCACTGTTGGAGTAATGTTTACGAAAAACTATGTACTGTACCCTGTTTTCAAAACAAGGGTTTTGTCTTTCTTCCTATCTAGAAAGCTCTTAGTTCCTAAAGAGCGTGCCTTTATGAGTCATAAAAAATAAAGACAGCATTAATACCCCAGGCTGCAGTTTGTCATAATGTGAAAGAGAATTCACAACAGGGGTTATACATTTGTACTCCTGTGGGCATTCATAAAATGGCATTACAGCTTTTAAGTCGTTCTAGTATGCTGTATGCATAGTAGAAAGACAATTAGAAGGATGATTATTTTTCTGTTGGTTTAAGTATCTAGACATTGCAGTGTAAATATTGTTTGCAGGCTCTGTAAACTGTAAGATTAAAAGGGATGGTTGTTTTCAACAAAGGGCCGCCGTGTTGGATGAATTTAGGTAGACATTATCTGATCATGCTTTGGAGACAGAAGTGTTTCTCTGTATTCTCCCTCACATGCCTTGACTTCCAGTCATGGCTTTTATGCTGGCTAGAGAAGCTCAGTGAGTTTTATGTCTGGGTACCGAGTCAGAAGCTGGGGTTGTAGTCCCCACTATAGGCCCTGGGGGGGGGAGTCATCTTGTGATGTCTGAGGCAAGTGGTGCCCCCTAGAAGAAATAGTATATACTGTACCTAGAAAACTCTGGAAAGGGTTGATACAAGTCAACATACAGTATATTATAATAGCATAACCATCATAGAATGGTTCTTGGAAGTGGCAGATGGCAGGCTGCAGTTGGCTTTTACCAATTTCAATAGATAATTAACAGGCTAGGAGGCAGAAAAACAATCACTTCAGTAACTGGTGTCACCATGGGGAGAAGGTGATTAATTTGAAACCTTTGAGAAAGTTTGTCCAGATTTTGGGGGTTGGTGGTATCGTTATGTTGATGACACCCAACTCTACTTCTTTCCATCTTGTTCCAAGCAAGCTGGTTTGGTGTCAGTAAAAGACTGGATGAAGGCAAACAGGTTGACGACACCTAATTCAGAAAACACAGAAGTGCCCATGGTCAATCCAAAGGCAGATCAGTGAACAGAGATCCAATCTGTGATGGATAGGGTAACAGTCCCTCTTTGAAAACGACTCAGGTTCATAGCATGGGTTTACTCCTGGGCTCACTTTGCAGTTTGGATGTCTTGGTTTTAACCATGACCAGGAGTGCATTTGCACAGTTAACACTAGTATGCCACTAGTATGCCCATTCTTGAAGATGTCTTACTTGGCTACTGTGACAAATCCTCCTTAGATGCCTGTGCTGTACTTTACTGGAGCTGCCTTTGAAGAATACCAAATGGTGCGGTCAGATTATTTACTGGGACCAATTACACAGGGAACACATAGTTCCTCTGTTAAAACAACATTAATGGAACCTAGTCAGATTCCAGGACCAATTCAAACTGCTATTAAGCCCTATACAGCTTAGCAGTCTAACTGAAGGACTGCATCTCTGGTTCTTAAGGTCTTCAGTATGGTACCACTACACAAGTGCATTTAGTGAGGATGAGAGAACGCCTTCTCAGAAGTTCCTCCCAGGCTGTGGAATATCCTCCCTCCGGATGCTAGATTAGCCCCTTTTATCTTTCAGGAGAAAGGTAAATACCTTTCATTTTTAGACAAGTTTTTAAAACTGAAATGAACAGCAAAGCCTTTGGTATGGTGCACATTGTTACTATTATTAAGACTGTTACTATTATTAACATTCTGTGATTTTTTGAGATGTATGAACTGCTTTTAACGAATTGTTTTCGAAGTTACAACTAGTTGGCCAAAAAATCTGTAGCTTAGAATAACCAATCACACAAGAGGAGACTCATTGAATCAGTGGGGATTTAGTGAGTCAATGCATCCTACAGTCCATCAATTCAGATGTACCTGCTCTGTGACTTACTATGCTTAAAGTACGTCACAGTTCCAGGAGGCCCATTTGAACCAACATAGCTTTCATAAGAATTGACTCAACAAATTCCCTCGTGTGATGGACTGCATTTGGACCATTGTGTTTTTAGCTGGCTTGTTTTTTAATAGTCCCTTCACCAGAAGAGCAATAATAATTGAAGCAAAATGGATAAAATAAGGGATAAAACACAAACTATCCATTCATTATTTCCATATCCTACAAGGGCATTCACTGAGTAGTCTCCCTCTGCCCCAGTTTACTGTTGGGTCATCTTTTTTCAGACTATGCACACCAGCTGCCAACTATTCCTTCTTTCTTCCAGTTGAGGAAAGCAGACCATTCTCCCAGCTAGCTAGCATTGAAAGGCAGGACATACCCTAAAGCTTTCACCATCTTAATAATGCATGTTAACCACCACAAAATTCCATGAGTGGTAGTGGTTTAACATGCTACAATCTGCTTTCCCCTGTCCCCTGAGACCTGCAGTTTTTGGAAGGAATGTGGGTTATTTCTCATTCTTTCTGGAACAGTGGCATCTCAGTCTCAGTATGTCTCAGGAGATCCAGCCTGTATGCTTTATTCTGTAACTGTTGAACGCTTTGATGGGTGTATCCCTTTGTTCTCCTGCTCTCGGATTTGTCCCTTTGCATTTTAATTTTGTATTTTAGGCATCCTTTGCAGTTCAAGGGAAAGCAGGTGGAGGATAGTGCTGGGCAGTTTGGAAATAAAGCACAAGAAAATGTCACCCAGGAAATGTGAATAGAAAGAAAAGACCTGTAAGGAATATTTTATTTGCTTGTTCATTGCATTCCTTATATCTGCGATCTAACCACAAGCTACTACTCTGGGCAGTGCACAGCAAGTAAAAGGACTCCCCAACACCCACCCGCTAAGAGTAAACATATAATTCAAATGGCAAAGGAAAAACCCAATGGGTCAAACAAATCTACTAAAGCCTCTTTATAAGGCACAGTTTGGGGAAGCTTTTACATGACCCCTAAAATCCGAGGCAAAGGGCTCCCAGATCCAGAGCTTAAAAAACTTTTCCCACCAGCTCCGGACTTAAAAAATAATAATAAGTACAACCACGCCCACCTAAGCGGGTCCGAGCGCACCTTTCAAGTACCTGGCCTCCAGGAGGTAAAATGTCAAGCCCCGCACACAGAACACACACACACAAGCAGGTTTCAGTTCTTTGCCAAGATCTTTAGTGGAAAGCCAGATAAGTAACAGAATACAATTGGCAGCAATTAACAGTCCAAGTCAAAGCCAGAATATCTTACGGAAACCAGATGCCAAACCCAAGGGAACAGATCTAGCCGTTGTCCAGGAAGCCAGTCCAAAATCAGGAAACAGAGCCAAGGTCACAGACAGGAACGCGGTTGCAAGTTCAAATGACACGTTGCTCCCACAGAGAGCTCAAGGTGAGCTTACGAGCTTTATCCCAAAACAGGGAACACACCCTTACTTCTGGAAAGGCTTCTGCTAGTACTCAGGGCTTCCCGTCCTGATTCCCTGTCTAGCATCAAAGACCCTTTCCCTAGCTCTCCTGGTAGCACGTCTTTGCAGAATCCTGCTCATGGCCCTTCTAGGAGGAGGAGACATGTTTTCAGTTGAGTCATCAGACCCAGCTGCCTGCTGAGTTGAGCTGCAAGGCTCCTCCAGCAGCTCTTCACCATTTAACTCCTCAGAGTCAGGTTCTGTGACAGGCAGGGTCCTGGCACTATCCCCCTCCCCATGGTCCCCCTCTTCTGATGGGCCAGGCCTATCAGGATAACTGTCATGGAATTGTTGAACCAACTCAGGAGCATGCAAGTTGGACGCAGGTTCCCATGACCGATCTTCAGGTCCATAACCTTCCCAGTCTACCAAATACTGCAATCCTCCATGGTGTATTTGAGAATCAAAGATTTGACAGACTTCATATTCTTCTTCTCCTTCTACTAAAATTGGTGGAGGAGGTTCAGGATTCGGTGGTCGGTTGGGGTCAGGGTCTGCAGCTGGAACCAAGAGGGATCGGTGGAATACTGGATGAATACGAAGGGAAGCAGGTAGTTGCAGACGAAAAGCAACTGGATTGATTTGTTCTAAGATGGGATAAGGACCGATGAACCGAGGATCTAGTTTTCGGGATCACCCAGGATGTCTCAGGTATCGAGTAGAGAGCCAAACTTTCATGCCTGGATTTAACTGTGGCCCTTCCTGTCTTTTCTTGTCCACTGCTTTCTTATATACCTCCTTAGCATGGTCAATTTCCTCTCGCAATAATTCCTGAATGCCATGGAGTTCTTGAATGTATGCATCCGCAGCTGGCACAGAGGTGGAAGGAAGGGTAGTTGGAAAATACCGAGGATGATAACCATAATTAGCCATGAATGGGGTCTGGCGAGTGGAAGAATGTACAGCATTGTTATATGCAAATTCAGCTAAAGGTAACAAATCCACCCAGTTATCTTGTTAGTAGCATGTATAACAGCATAAATATTTTTCTAAGGTGGCATTAGTGTGCTCAGTCTGACCATCTAACTGGGGGTGATAAGCTGATGACAGGTGAACTTGTGTTCCTAGTGCCTTATGCATTGCTTGCCAGAAGCGAGAGGTGAATTGTGGCCCACGATCCAAAATGAGGTGTGCAGGTAAACCATGAAGTCTAAAGAGGTGTTGCAAGCAGTGATGAGCTGTTTCTGATGTGGTAGGGGATTTAGGACAAGGAACGAAGTGGGCCATTTTGGTGAATAAATCCACGAAGACCAGGATGCAGGTAAACCCTTTTGAGCGAGGAAGATCCGTGATGAAATCTAAGGAGACAGCATTCCAGGGACCAGAGGGTGTTGGCAAAGGATGCAATAGACCCGAGGGTTTGGTCACAACATCCTTTGCTCGCCGACAAACTTCACAGGAACCCACGTATCGGGCAACATCAGCACGGACATGTGGCCACCAGAACTCCCTTGTGAGAAGATGCAGGGTTTTGTAAAGTCCAAAGTGTCCAGCAGGTAAAGAGTCATGTGAGAGATGCAACACCTGGTTACGAAGAGGACCAGCAGGAACATATAACCACCCTTGATGTAATAATAACCCTTGCTGTGCAGAAAACTCTCTATGATTCCCATTCTGGAGTTCCTGAAGACGTTGCTGAGTCCATGAATCGTGAGCTTGAGATTCATGGAGTTCTTCTGCCAAGCTGACACATGGATTCGTGGCCGCGAACACAGAGGGAGGCAAGATGGGCAGCACTAATGTCTCTTTCACCGGCGCTACATACTCAGGTTTTCTGGATAACGCATCAGCTTTTTTATTCTGAGCCTCAGGAATGTACTTGATCCGGAAATCGAACCGGGAAAAGAATAATGACCACCGGATTTGTCACTGAGTCAATCGCCAGACTGTTTGTAGATGTTCAAGGTTTCGATGATCACTCAATACTTGAACAGGGTGTCGAGCTCCCTCGAGGTAATGCCTCCATACCTCAAAAGCCGTCTTGATGGCCAGCAGTTCACGCTCCCAGATAGTATAATTCTTCTCTGCAGGTTTTAACTGCCGAGAGTAATAGGCACAGGGACGCGGGGTTTGGGAGGGATCATCCTGTTGAGATAGCACTGCTCCCAGAGAAAGGCTGGATGCGTCAGCCTCCACTATGAAGGGTAATTGTGGATCAGGATAACGGAGCAAGGGTTCCGAGGTGAAGTGGGTTTTCAAAGTAGAGAAAGCCTCTTGTGCTTCTGGAGTCCACCAGAAAAGCTCTTTGGGCCGAAGGAGATGGTTTAAAGGTGCAGCAATGTCGGCGTAGGCAGGAATAAACTGGTGATAGTAGTTGGCGAAACGAAGGAACCGTTGCAAATCCTTACGGTTTTGTGGTCGCTGCCAGGACAACACAGTCTCTACTTTCTTAGGGTCCATGCGGATTCCCTGGGGAGAAATAATATGCCCCAGGAATTCACCTTCCTTAATATCAAACTCACATTTTTCCAGCTTAGCATATAGTCCATTTTTCCGGAGATGCTGCAAGACCTGACGAACATCTTGAACATGCTAACCTGGGTCAGCGGAATAAATCAGGATATCATCTAAATAAATGACCACACAACGATCTAGTAGATCATGAAAAATATCATTCATCATCCGCTGGAATACACTGGGTGCGTTTGTCAGTCCAAAAGGCATTACTAAGGGCGTTTATACACGACCCGTAAGCTGCGCTGCAAATGGCTCCCAGCTCTGGAGCTTAGAAATGTTTTCCCACCAGCTCCGGAGTTTGGAGACAATTAAGTGCGACCCCGCCCACTTTAGCGCGACCCAGCGCACTTTCCTTGTACCTTTTCGTTGGAGGTGATAAAAAATTAGATGCGGATAAGAGTGCCCGGCTCTCCTGGCTTGTCTGTTGTTTTTTTGCCTCCCACCCCTTTAAGAGCTCCTTGAGATGGAAGCAGGAAGTAATGGGGCTCGTGGCAAGTTCGACCGCACCGGCAGGTTAGTAAAGGCTTCTTTTGGCCCTTTTTGCCTCCCCCCCCTCACACCGACAGGAGCAGGAAGTGCTGAAGGGTGGGGACGCAGGAACAAAAATGAACCCCCAAGATCTCTGGTTAGAATTTAAGGGACCAGCGGATCTTAGGGGTCATGTGAAAAGACCCTAAATGTTCATATTGACCGTGCTTGGTTGTTCCACCCTAGAGAGTTCATCAAGGACTTCATCTGCCAATCCTTCCATATACTAAAAAATCAGTGCCGGTTCGTTCCAATGCAGATCCTGTGCTATCAAACGGAACGCAGTGGTGTAATCAAATACTGAATCTTTGCCATGTTTCAGAGCTCTGAGTCTCCTGTCGGCAGTAGCAGCCTGCACAGGGTTCTGAAAAGCTGAAGAAATGTGATTCAGGAAAGCCTGATAATTATCCAGAAGAGGTGAGGCACTGAGGAGTAAAGGAGTAACCCATTTAACTGCCTGTCATTTCAGCAAACTGATGATAAAGCAGACCTTAGACCTCTCAGTGGGAAATTCTTGAGCACGCACCTCAATAAACAGCTTGCATTGAGCCAAGAATGCAGGGAATTCCTCTACCTTGCCTTCAAACCGTTCAGGAGGCAGCAAAGGGCAAGGGGGCTGCAACCCAGCTGTTGCTAGAGCTTGCTGGAATTGAACAATTGCCTGAGACAAAAGCAGCACTTGGTTTCGGAAAGCTGCCAGTGGTGTCATCCCAACAGCCCCGTCCTCTTCCATTCTGCTTGAAGAAATTTGGGTGGGAGCAAACTGTCAAGCCCCGCACACAGAACACACACACACAAGCAGGTTTCAGTTCTTTGCCAAGATCTTTAGTGGAAAGCCAGATAAGTAACAGAATCCAACTCCCGGCAATTACCAGTCCAAGTCAAAGCCAGAATATCTCACGGAAACCAGATGCCAAACCCAAGGGAACAGATCAAGCCGTTGTCCAGGAAGCCAATCCAAAGTCAGGAAACAGAGCCAAGGTCACAGACAGGAACGTGGTTGCAAGTTCAAATGACACGTTGCTCCCACAGAGAGCTCAAGGTGAGCTTGCCAGCTTTATCCCAAAACAGGGAACACACCCTTACTTCTGGAAAGGCTTCTGCTAGTACTCAGGGCTTCCCATCCTGATTCCCCGTCTAGCATCAAAGACCCTTTCCCTAGCTCTCCTGGTAGCACGTCTTTGCAGAATCCTGCTCATGGCCCGTCTAGGAAGAGGAGACATGTTTTCAGCTGAGTCATCAGACCCAGCTGCCTGCTGAGTTGAGCTGCAAGGCTCCTCCAGCAGCTCTTCACCATTTAACTCCTCAGAGTCAGGTTCTGTGACAGGCAGGGTCCTGGCATAAAAAATCTTCCGATGTGCATTTAAAGCTGTGAATGCCGGGCTCCCTCACCTTCTGTTTGTTTTTTTGTCCCCACTGCCCCTTTAAGAGACAGGAATCACGAGATGGGGCTGCTTGACCAGCAGATGGAGGTGAGCCTGCATTTTTTTCTCCCTCCCATCACGCAGACAGGAACAATGGAGTGCGGAGGGGTGGGAACACAGGAAGAGTGACAAACCCCCATGATCTCTGGTCCGAATTTAAGTTGACACCGGATTTTAGAGGTCATGTAAAAGCACCCTAAAGGTTAAGAAGGAGGGGAATTTGAAAGACCATAAGACAACAAGAAGCACTGCACCAGCCAGGTGGGAGTGGAGAACTGTTAGAGTATGCAGACCAATAGTCTCAGAGTGTGGTATAATAATAATAATAATAATAATAATAATAATAATAATAATAATAATAATAATAATAATAATAATAATAATAATAATAATAATAATAATAATAATAATAATAAATAACAACTTTATTTTTATGCCGCCTTTCTCCCCAAAGGGACGCAATGTCAATCACCCTGATCTGACTTACTATTGGTCTGTCCATACTAACATTCTTTTATGCCCCTCCTTTCTGAAAGGTCTGTTGGTTAACCAGACAGGAAAATGATAGTTTTAATCTCTCCTCATGGCTGTTGAAATGGAGAGTCTTACCTTCAAGCATACCATCCAGCTGTAGGGGACAGTGAAACAAGTATAGGGACATTCTTCAATACAGTCTGTTTAATGTGGAATATTTGTTTTCTATTTAAAGTTTAATAAACCTTTTTTTAAAATTTAATGTGACTCATTATTTGCTCTGTGTGTTTTGTGTGTGTGTGTGTGTGTGTGTGTGTGTGTGTGTGTGTGTAGGGGGGTAATTGGACTAACCCATAGTAAAACCTCTAACAAGAACAAAGGTCAAAGTAGGAGGGATGGAAGTGATGAGGAAGAGACCGTGAGGGCAAGAGGCCCTGAGTCCTGGTGGGATGCACCTAAAAAGGACAAGCTTATAAGAGAAAGTCATAGTGGGTGTGCCAGTGGATCGCATGTTGCTCTTGAGATGAATAGGTAGCTGCCCCCTGTGGTGGATGGGCTACTGGTCTATGCAGCACTGCAGCTAACAGAAACAGTAAGACCCCCGTATCCACTGATTCATTATCCACTGATTTAGTTATCCACGGTTGGCAGAGGAAAAAAAATTAAATAATTCAGCAGCCACAAAGCAAGTTGTGTAGTAAGCTGTTGTCACAAACAGCAGCTGAAAAACAAGCTATTGTCACAAATAGCATCTGTAAAGCAAGCTACTGTCACAAACAGTAGCCATAAAGCAAGCTACTGTCTCAAAACAGCAGTCATAAAGCAAGCTACTGTCAGGATGCAGCAGTTTGGGGCTGGGTGGGCAAGCATTTTCTCTTATCCACAGTTTTCATTATCCACAGGAAGGCCTGGAACCAATCCCCAGCAGATACCGGGGGTCCTACTGTATAGATTCATATGATAGAAGGGAACATCTTCCTTCATTACTACAATGAGGTTGTAGTTTTAAGTCCTGGGAACTGCTTTTGTGTGTTGGCAACATGTGGAACATCAGCTGTTGATTGGTAAGGTGTGCCACTGTGAAGGGTGAGGAAGAGAGATATCTTGTTTCATGTTATTTTTCCAATCTTCTGCTTGGGTGTTTTCCCTTCTGCTCTGACAACAACTCCATCAAACAGAGGCTCCCTCTCTCTTTCTCCTGCTCTCTCAGCACCATGAAATAGGAGGCTAAGATGGCTCTGTAAAAATCACCATTAGTTCAGGAGGATGAACTAATTTTAACTCAGACTGAGCTGCAGTCACCTGCCAATTAATTTGGGCCATAAGCAGAAGAATGATTAACCCTTTCACTCCAATGGTGTTCTCCTCAATACCCCATTCCTGCTGTTGGCCTCACTGCCTTGTTATTGACCTTTACTGTGTTTGGGTTAGTCCTTTCAGTGTCTTGTAAAGAACGCCCCTGTTTCCTCTTCTTGTGGCATTGTGTTTCTTATTCTGATATTTCCCTTTCCATTTACATTTCCTGTTCTTTCAGCTCTATATTTTGGTGCTGTGTTGTTCAGAAATATAAACAATTCAGGGCAGAAAGCTGGAAATGGGGTATCTTGATACAGGAAGAACCATTTGTCCCCTTGGCTCTCCTCCTCGTTTCCCATTCCAAACTATTTGAATCAAAAAATTCAAGGGTTTTTTATTTTCATTTTTCATTTTTTTTAATTACTTGTGCAGGTTTTACCAGAATTGTTCAGACTCCTTCTGTGGTTTTTAAGAGCTCCTTATGCCTCTGGCACTAAAATGAGCTACATTGAAATGATATTAGGTTAGGATTGGGACCTGCAAATTGTGGTAACAGTTGTGCTTGCTATATGGACAGCTTGGTGCATCTGCCTAGTGTCCTACTGTTGTGGCAGAAAATGGAAGGAAATATCTGATGGCTGCTGAATAAATGTCACTTGGCAATTACTGTATGCATTCTAATACATGAATGATTCTAAGAGTCAGATAGCCCCCCTCCCCCCCCCTCACTATGTGTCTGGGGAAATAGCATGACGGATAAAAAGATGAACCTTTTATAACATTACTTGTACAGATCAATGACTGTTAAGGAAAAAGGATTCTTATTCTAAGTTTTGTTTCTCCTTTTGGTCTTCAGTGTTTGTAATTAAAGGATAATGCAGCTTATCTTTGAGGCAGTTTCCCAAATCTCTTTTGCCGCTCTGCAAAGGCAGCCTTGTGCAATGTGCCTGCATATCGTTTGCATCTAAGTAAATGTACGGCTGGTGGTCTTGTCGCATAGAAGCCTGTGGGTTACTCTCCTAGAATTTTAATAACAACAGTAGCACAGGAAGATACAATGTACTGCAGTGAAGTGCTATAGTGTATTGGTTTCCAAGAGGTTCATTGCAATGTGCTATTCATATTCTGAAATATGAAAGCTGTGGTAAAAAGAGAAATTTTGCTACAATTAACCCATATCCTCACCCAAGCAGGATTTCCTCAGAGATATGTGCCATGGCAATCAGGCTGGAATATCAAACTCATCTTTACCTTCCAACAACCAGTCATCAAACAAAGCATGCTGAGTGCACGATGCTCAGGTAAGGCAAACCATGTGTGATGATAAGCAGGTGTATTTGATCATCTGATGAAGCACTTCCTCTACAAACCTCTAGAGTGACCCTCAGAGTACCTGTCTGATATAACCATTGTCAGTCTGTGGTTGACTTCTAAATGATAGCTGCGATTCCATGAAAACATCTTATGTGGCTTACAGAAATGTCTATTTCACTTCATGAAACATCCAGTGCATTTTAAGTTAAGCCTGCTTCTCCCAGATAAACAAAAGAGGGGAAAGGGGATGAGGGTGCACTTCTTTTAAATCATGGGTCACCAGAAGGGCAACAAAAAAGAACATTTGGACAGACAATAAACATGGAGTGCCCAAATTGCTCTACTAGTAGAATACACGGAGGATTTCCAGTCACCTAGAAAAAACAATTGTTGGGAATTCACTGGAAGAGTTTTAAAAGCCAAGCTGCCCTTGGCTTCAGGAAGAAGGATGAAAACATACACACATCAAGAGGTGCCTTTTCAGTCAGCTGAGCAGATACACAGGAACAGACTGCCCGTGTTACCCCCAGAAGGCTTGTTTTATTCTCTTATCTATGTTGACAAGTAACAGATTGGAGCACTTATAAAACAATGGTTCTCATAGGAGGCAGGTGCCTCAAAGAAAAAATAGCCCTTTGGTCCTGCCTCAAAGAAAAAATAGAAATAGAAGATCACTTCCCTTTTCAGATATGCCACATTGGCAACCAGGAGTGTGTGCACTCACTGAAGCCCATCTGAAACATATCCTTCAAAGAAAGGTTCCCACAAACAGTATTATTTTCTCATCTCTCTCTTCTGTTGTAGTGGCAGCAGTCCTTCAGATAAAAATGGCTCTGGAGTGTGTGGCCCTATGGCTGTAGCTGAACTGTAACTCTCATGAGCTCTTACTGGAAAAGCCAATGAGGAAAGGTGTTAGGAAGTGTAATCTCAGAGTATCTGGAGAACCACTTGTTCTTACACACTTAATCTGGTGTAATCCAGATTTGCACATTCCTGTGCTGATAAACTCAATGTATTCTCAATCTACAAACATTACAGAAATGATATATCTTTGGTCCTCTCTCGTATTCATGGGAGGCCAAAGCACAAATACTGCTGTTGCCTATGGAACATCTTGCCACTTGAGAAGTGGGGAAAATGTAACCATACATATTTTATTACAATTTTTTAATATTCAGAGGCTGAGCATCCTAGCATGCAAGCACAGCACTGTGTCATTCACCCTGTCTCTTCTTACAGCAGTCCTTAAAATAATTGTTATGCTTTGTGGATCTTCTAACTTGGTTCAATTTTGCCCTCTTTCTCCACTGAAAGCCCTATTGTTCTGTTCATTTCTGGTCCATAACAACAGTATAGTGGCATTTAAAGAAAGTGACCTATGAGTAGCTTTCAAGTTGAATTTCAATAACCGGAGATAAAAAGTAAAGGGAGCTGAATAATGCATGGAACAATGCACTTTAAAAGGTTTAAAAATGAGTTAGTGATACTGTAGTAAAATATGATGCATAATAGATAATTGAAGGCCTTGTTCTTCTTTTACTAGGTTATTATCCTGTGGTCAAGTCACTACATGCCGAAAGTTAAAAGTGGATGCTACCAAACTATCCTCCACTTTTCAAAACAAAACCATGCACGTTGTGGCCATGTTAACCACAAGGAAAAATGTACAAGCATGTGGTAAGTGACTGACAAAGCAGTTAGGGCTAAAATTGTGCCTTACAAGTATGAAGTTCTTGGCATACTAATATATCCCTAACCATTTTTAAAATAGGGATATGATTAAGTGATAATTTCCTGGAGGTGACCAAGGCACTAAAAAAAGGTTAGTCCCTGACTTAGGACAGGTGTTTGTGTGAAATGTTGATACTATAGATTTTTAAATGATAACAACCACCGTCCTTTATTACTGATGGTTAGAGATTCTGGAAGATGTCAACCTCGTTACTTGTCTTCGCCCAATGAGAACTGCCCACAATACCTGGTAATCCCAGGCCAGGTGCTTGAGCACACTAAAACAGAGAGAGATTGACAAATTAAAAACAAGAATTCACACCTTCAAGGCAATTGCCCCACACGTTTGGAACAGAACTCCCTCCTGATATCTACCTGCCCCCCTCTAATGAGCATTAAAAACCCTGATGGTAACTGTCACTCCGTGAGTTACCACACGAAAATCTGCAGATAAGCAATGAATTAAATAGTTGATGGGGCAGAGGATAGGTTTGAGCAATTTGGTTCTGCGTACATACAATTAAGAAAAAAAGTCTCCTCTTTTTAAAAATGCACCTTGTGTATTGTTGCCATATGTAAATAAAAACAGAGTCAAGGACCAAATAAAATACTCATTTAAAAATTGGGGGCTAAATATCAAAGATTTCGATGATCATTTATCATGACATTCATTTTTGTGCTTTGTTTGACTTCCTCTATCTAGCTGGTTGTGTGTGTGTGTTGTGTTCGTACAGTCGTGACCGACCCTTCGTGACTCCATGTCCATGGAGTTTTCTTGGCAGGAATACTGGAGTGGTCTTGCCAGTTCCTACTCCAGGTGCCTACAAGCACCTGGTATTCCCTGGTGGTCTCCCATCCAAGTACTAACCAGGGCTGACCCTGCTTAAGCTTCCGAAATCAAGCAAGATCGGATGTGCTTAGGGCACCTAGGCAGCCTATCTAGCTGAGCTTTCCCTAAAAGAGAAGACTTCAGGGAAAAGACATTCAGATCAGCCTGCTTCATTTAGCATAGAGTCTACAGGGTTGTTGCTTTGCTCAAGAAGCATTATTTAACACACATGATCCACAGGAGAATATAGTGTTTCTTTGTTTTTTGAGTTGTTGAACAATTGTATCCAACTGATCTGATAAATAGCAACTGTGCACCATGATGCCATAGATGACAGCAAAGAAAGGTAAGGGTTGTGTCTTCTGTGTTAGCAATTTAGGGCAAAAGTTCTTGTAATGTTGTGGTTTAAATAAAACAACCCTGGGTACTTAGTTGCCTTGTATGGAATAGTGTTTTTTTTAGTTCACATGTATGGTGGTGGTGGTGGGGTTTCTCACTCGGAACATGTGGCTATATAGAGATGTACAGGGCTGAGCATCTTCACCCAAGCAATTAGCAACATTCTTGGCCTTTGGTGACATCTGATGCAGGAAATACGTTTTGGAAACATAATGAGAAAGATAATTTCAGAAGCTCCACGTCTGGGTATCAGTAATTCTTTTAACAATTCCCCATCCAAATGTTAATCTGAACATGCACATGTTATTCTTTTTACTGATCAAAGGATGCATGTTTCTAATCACCTTGACTTTTTCAGTCGGAAGAGGAACTCACGAATACCATGGAAAACATTTGTGGAAAAGCTATGTGTGCGGTGGTGGTGGGGAGCTCTTTAAAAAGAATAGATAGATAGATAGATAGATAGATAGATAGATAGATAGATAGATAGATAGATAGATCAAAGTGTGCTGCTTATATACTGCCCCCATAGTGCTTAAAGCACTCTCTGGGTGGCTTACAATTTAATTATGCAGGCTACACATTGTCCCTTTCACCCCCCATCAAGCTGGGTACTCATTTTACCAACCTGGGAGGGATGGAAGGCTGAGTCAACCATGAGCCGGCTACCTTAAGATAGTTCTCAGTATAAAAGGAGCTCAACTTGCAGAAGAACCAGACCATTTAAGTTCTCAGCTCAGTATTTTCTACTGTGCTACTAGCTGTTTAGGATGTCAGGCTATCCCATGTTCCCATATTCTATTAACAAGGCATACCAGGCGTTGAACCAGGAAGATTTTGCATGCAAGGCATGTGTTCCACCACTGAGCTGTCAGCCCTGATAATTTTGAAATGCATTTTTGTCATCTGGATTCTAGAAGCAATGTAGTGTATATCCCAACGTCTACAGCTTAAACAAATAGCAACCCCTTTGGCAAATCAAATTTGCAGCTGCCCCAAGCTCTGAATAATGCAGGAAGAATTTAGCAGATATGACAGGTCCACAATATCACTTGCTTTGCTAAAAAATGAGTTCTCGGGAAGAAAACTTCTCTTTATAGAAAGCCTCTACTTCTTTTGATACAATAAATAAATAAATAAGCAAAATAATAGGAATTCGATTTTCAGTCAGTGAGGCATAGCATTTGAGTTTTTCCTCCAGCAAAAGATAACCACTTTTAACAACTATAGTTTCCGCTTGATCTACACTACCTGAATGATAATATGAAAGACCTCAGTACGTTTTCTCCCCTTTTCTGGTTTTCACTTCATTTCTATCTTTTTTAAAACCCTGTAAATGACTAAATGGAAACAAGTTTCCAAACAGAATGTCAACAGCTCACTTTCAAAAAATGATTGTCTGAGGAAACCCTGAGCTTCCATTTTGTCTCTGAGACCAGGATCTTGTTTTCAGATCAAACCACTTCCATCCATCCCTACAGTCATAGTTGCGCTTTGATATTTATGGAGTTTATGAAGGGAGATACATGGGACCTCCTTAATCTTAATCTTAGAACTGCAGAATTGGAAGAGAACCAACACATCACTGAGTCAATCCCCTATCAAGGAGGCACAGTATGGAATAGAACCTTCTGTAGCCAGATGCCTAAATCACTGAACTGTTTAGACATGTAACTCAATTGTTTGGAATGGGTGTCTTCCAGGAAATCCCATGTCACTATACCAGTAAGGATGGATGCTTTGGTCCAAAGCAGGATTCCAGCCTAACAGAACAATCCCATGTCGGTCTTTACCCAGACATCTTGCTGGGATCATGATCCCATAATTACTTTCCTTTTGTTCTCGTTTTTAAAATAACTTTTATGCAAGTCAGTATCATATACGGTTAATCATCATCATCATCATCATCATCATCATCATCATCATCATCATCATCATCATCATCATCATCATCGAAATCTAGTACAAAAGGTAGCAACAAAGCAAAAAGGTTATCAGAGCACAGCTAGGATGATTAAGCTTGCTATTCTATAATCACCTACTGCAGCATGTAGTAGTGAGCTAGAGTAGATACATCTGTCAGTTTGGATCAGTTTTCCAGTGTCAGTTTCAGTTTGTCCTGCTTCGACATAATTTTGATTTTTTTTAAAAGCCTATATATAACATGCATAAAATGTCACATGCAGATTTTCCTCTAATGCATTTTGACATATTATTTTCATAGATCTAGTCAGCTTTCTGAATTCTTTGGCGGATATACCCATTTTGGCATCCATTTTGTATTGAAGACATGCTTTGCCATTTCACACAACTGTTTTATTTCCTTTCTTTGTCCATCAAGATACAGAAGCTGAAAGCAATATAGATGCAGAAGCAGGTGATACTTTTATTAGGCCACCAGAAAAAAAATCAAGCAGATTGCGAACTTTTGATAGTAACATATCCCACCTTCCTTAAACAGTGTCAAAAGAATCTGGGTGTGGTTGTTGTAATACATGCCAGTTAAGCATTCCTGAGCAGCACACAAATAGTTTTTGTTGTGAGTGGCTGGGCAGAAACCCACCCTTGACTAGCATCAAATTGCATCTTGAATGTGTGTTCCTCCTCTTCAAAAAGTTTCCAAGTGGTCTGCATCCCCCCTCACCACTATGGCCGTTACTTCACGAACGTCTCGCTGCGCCGCGAGCCGTCATTTCTGTGCGAAGCGATCGTTTCTGTCCTCACGCTCCTCCTTTTTGGATGCAGCGCCACCCCGACCACGCCCCCTAAACCGTGCTCCAAGCAGGGCGAGTGATTCCCCTGCCGGAGGCCGGGAATCTTTTTCGCTTCGCATCCCGCTTCGCATCCAAAGTCACGTGTGGCCAGTGATTATATATATTTATTTTTTTTTTTAGTTACTTTTTCTCCGAAATGCCGATGCATCGATATTTTGGTTAACCCGTTCTTTTGATCTTGCTTTCTGTGCTTACAATATTCCTTGGAGGAGCGATGGTATACACAACAAATGTTGTGTGCTGGTCCACCTAGTGACCCTGACGGAGAACAGCAATTTTTTCACATCGCCAATGGACGAAGCAATACAAATCGGGAGTAGAAAACAAAGGAACATACAGTTATTCAGCTCTGCCGCAAATGACAGCCGGGTATTGATGCATCGATACGCCGTGGTTTTTTTTTTTTTTTTTAAAAGAAAGCAGAAACCGGACGTTGCAAGTAAGCTTCCCAATGCGAAGGGAGCACGTGAGGTAGTACTGGATTCGATCCTAAAACCTCGCCCCGTGAGGACACGGAAAGAGGGGTGGGGGCGAATGGAGACCACGTGACCACCACGTGACCGCCTTCGGATTCACAGCGAAGGCAATCACGCTGCGAAGAGAAGTACTTCGTGAAGTAACGGCCTATAACTCTTCCTTTGAAGCTCTAGACGTCTCTATGGCTAAAAGAAAGAAAGACTCTGAAAGATAGCTTATGATGAGATCAGAACTTTTGCTTCCATTCCTGCAATTTTACATGGTAGCATCTATTCTAGGAGAGCACAAGTCAGAGACATGAAACTCTTTCTATGATTAAAGTAATAACAATGCAGCATTTGAACATGACAGTGAGCTGCAGAGAGTTTAAAAAAACATAAAGCCTCAGGTTTGTTCTCTTCCTGTTTCCTTGTGACACAGTTGGAATCAGGAAGCTCTCTCGGGGTTTTGATCTACAATAATTCAGAGGATATCCTTGTCTCTCCCCACCTTCCTATAAATAAATTGAAGAATTTTACTATGTACTGAGAAAAGCAGTCTGCACAATGCTGCCTGTCCTTTTTTGCAATTATTGTAAGAGCAGTATCTGTGCTTACGAGATTTCTACCCTGTGGTGATGGGTTCCCTCCCTCCGTAGCACACAGATTCAGATGATCAAATTAATATCCTTTATTTAGAAAAGGAGCTTCACATTTTGCACCTCAACAGGATAACCATTCAGTGGCATGCTATCACTAGAAAGGAGAGGTGAGCCAGTGCAGCCCTCTCACCCAGAGAGTACCAGTGCGACAACTGTAGGAAATCTAAGCTATGATGCTCAGTTGGTTGGTTGGTTGGTTGGTTATTTATTTATTTATTTATTTATTTATTTATTTATTTATTTATTTATTTATTTATATTTATATTTATATTTATATTTATATTATTTATATTTATATTTATATACCACCCAATTTTCTGAAGGAACCCTTAGTTAGAAAGGTGTAAACTGAAAATGTAGATTGTCAGTGGTCTAACTCGGGAGTAGGAGGGCGAAGGCTGTAGGCTATCTATTAAACTTAAGGTATAATTTTGTTTGCCCATTTACATCATGCAGTCAGAACACTATGAGAGTAATATGCCTTTGTCATTTCTGAGGCACAGAGGCACAGAATTAATCAGATAAAACACTAGCTGAAAAATGAGAAAAGCAACCGTTATGGCTGCTATATGCCGTCAAGTTGCCCCAGACCTATAGAGACCCCATGAATGAGTGCTCTCTAAAATGTCCAGTCCTCTAATGTCCTGCTCAACTCTCGTAAACTCAATGGCTTCCTTTAGGGAGTCAGTCAATGTTGTATTTGCCTTTGCTCTAGAAGAGCAAATTTGCTTTCATTTCTTTGCAGTTTTGCATGGATCTAACAAATATCCAGGGGCTGCAATCTTCCTGGTGACCAATAGACAGTTTCTTTCCAACAAACCATCTGGGAAGGACACTGGTGATAAAATATCATGGGATGATATCATATAATGGGATGACATATAATTCAAGTCTTCAAAAAAATTAAATCATATTTTGTACACAATGTATATTTTTCCTTCCTTCCAACTCCACCCACACATGTATTCCTATAGTAATAATAATTGTCCATCCTGTTTACCTGAAGTTGGGAAAGGAAAGTGGCTGAGGAAGAAAACACCAGAACAACTCATTCAGTTTGTTTTGAATAGTATCTGGCAGCAGCCAGGGCTTTAAATTTATAAATAAACTTTATTCAGAAACTAAGAAAAGGAAGAGAAGAAACTGTGTTGACATTTAAATAAAGCTATTCAATGCAAAATATTCCTCTGAGCTCTATTGTGGGAAGATCCTGTTTGATGAAATCCTGAACAGATTTGTTACCTCTTAGTGAAATGAATATAATATTTCAATTTATACTTTTCATACTGGGAAATCCCTTGTGAGTTGTGTACAAGAACTTTTAAGAAATAGTCTCACAGAACCAATGAAGCGTACCCATTCATTTCTTCATTCTACTACAACTTCGGGCCTTTTCACACGACCCCTAAGATCCGCTGGTCCCTTAAATTCAGACCAGAGATCTTGGGGGTTCATTTCTGTTCCTGCGTCCCCACCCCTCAGCACTTCCTGCTCCTGTCGGCGTGAGGGGAGGGAGGGGAAAAAAGGACAAAATAAGCCTTTACTAATCTGCTGGTGCCGGTCGAAGTTGCCACGAGCCCCGTTACTTCCTGGTTCCTTCTCAAGGGGCTCTTAAAGGGGCGGGAGGCAAAAAAACAACAGACAAGCGAGGAGAGCTCGGCACTCTTATCCGCATCAAATATTTTTCACTTCCAGAGAGAAGGTACAAGAAAAGTGCGCTGGGTCGCGCTAAAGTGGGTGGGGTCGCACTTAATTGTCTGCAAACTCCGGAGCTGGTGGGGAAACATTTTAAATCTCCGGAGCTTGCAGCCATTTGCGGCGGAGCTTAGGGGTCGTGTATAAACGCCCGAAGGCGTTTATACACGAACAGATAGAAATGTTGTTTTGAGGTTCAACAAAATGACAAGGAGACACCATTCATCCCACTCCCATCTGCTTCTCAAGAAACCAACAACACAACGAACATGCTTGGGCAGGAGATAAGGTGGCATTCTACCATTCTATGTACAGAAATAATCTTTACTGGCATATGAATCTTTCTCCAGTGTTGGTAAGATTGGGGCTGCAAAGGTTCCCTCCCACCCCAGCATGCTGCTGCCTAAAGCAGTGGTCTCTTTGTGCCTAACATTAGGGCCGGCCCTGATCGAACTGCAATATAAGGATGGAATATAAAGCTCTGCAAATGAAAAAATAGCAGTAAATAAGTAAAAGATTTATTGGTAAACTAGTAAAAAAAAGAGAACAGTTAAAGAATAGCAGCAAGTAGGTAAAAAGAAAAACACATTATAATTTTAGAAAAAAAACACCTGTGATATAATTAAAATAAAATATACTCAGTCACTCTACACACCCTCCAAAATTCTGTGATAAAGCTGGTCATTTTATGTCAGCCTCGCTCTGTAGAAACTCATGCAACAAATAGGTAAGACCTGTTGAACCACTTACAACCAAGTTAAAGTTGTGTGCTCTTGAATCTTTGCCCAACATCCAAAAAGATGAAAACCCATCAGGACCCATGGGCAGCACGTCCACATCTTTTATTGTTGGGAGTGGGTGCTGCAGTACTACTCTTACCTAAATTATTTATTTCCAGTAGCTTTTAGCAATATTGCTTCAGTCAGTTCAATCCATTTGAAAGGCATCTCCCCATGCCATTCTATTGTACAAAAGGTGCTTCTAAAGGTGCTTCTATTTACACTCGTTTCTATTTGAACCTTCATAAAAAAATCATACCCTCTGGGTGAAGAATTTGGTGGTTCTTCTTATATAATGCCTCATATGCACCCTTGGTTTCCATTATGGGAGGTGATTCATTAATACAAAAAAGATTTCTATTAGAAAGGATACAAAAAGGACAAGGACATAAGGTGCACCACGAGTGCAAAGAAAAAAGAATCAAGGCACAATGCCTATTTTATATAGAGCAGATCTCGACCTCTTTGGATCCTCAGGTACTGATAATAGTGAGAAGAAGTAAATGTAGTTTACTGAGCATTAAAGTAATCATGAAGGGTCGGACATGACTGAATGACTGAACAACAACAACAACAACAACAACAACAACAACAACAACAACAACAACAACAACAACAACAACAACTTGCATGCCATCAAGTCAATTTTGATTTACGGAGACCTTTTCTGGGGTTTTCTAGGTATTCAGCATGGGTTTACTGTTACTTTCTACTTGGGGAGACTAGAGACTTTGCAGTTTGCCCAAGGCTACACAGGCTCTTCTCCTGGGATCCATAGTGGGAAACTGAATTCCCAAAGCTTAGCTCTGCAGCTAGGAATGCAACCAGCTGCACTATCCAGCTCATGAAATTACCAATTTGGACATTCCATTGACTTACCAAAAAACCCTTATACATTGAACATTGAGTGAAATTCTTTATTTTACTTTTTTAATTGCTCTTTCTATGATTTCCTGACTCCATTGTACCTTTACATTGTGCCTATTTCAGCCTCTTCACATAGAGATGCTTTTAAGGTAAAGCAGGATGGAGCTACTATGCTCTGTAGCTATCCGGCCCTTCCCAGCATTTGGACATGTGCTAAGGTCTGAAATGGAAGTCTGAAGTGGAGAGGCCATTGTACTTTCAATGCCTGCCTATGAGAGACATGTTGTTGCCCTTGGGAAAGTGCTATTGTGATTAATGTAAGGTAGGACTCAACAAAAGGAAGCATGAGGTCAAGTATGCCATCCTGACCAACAAAAGGAATCAGCTGTAAAGGCAGTGGAAACATGTGGAGGAAATAATAACTTGGCAAATTGAACATACAGTACTAGAAATCCAGTATGAATTCAGTTCTCCCCATCCCACAAGTGGTTCCTTCAGAGATGATTTGTCAAAGACTAGCAGTTGAAAAATATGACCATGGGTATTGTGTCTGTAAATGTAATGACAAAGGTTACACACATGTCTCCATGTTTCTCCTAAAAACAATTCAAATGTTGACCCAACATTTTGAACTTGAGATGCACAAATGTTAAGTGCAATCTTTATTAATGTTATATAATATATACAAAGCTTGCCATCTATTAGTCTGTAATGGTAAACACTTAGTTATGATTATATTATTTTGACTTACCTGTATAATTAAAACAACAATTGATACTTGTCTTTTACATAGAAGTAAAAAAAAAGTGGATTGATTCTCAGCGCCTGATAGACTACATCCTCTATCAAGATTGCATTTTTGGTACAATTCTTAATTAAAGATAGCAAGTTGGTATCGAAAGCTCAGCTTACATTTTTTGTTTTAGTAGTGACCAATAAAGGTATCACCTAGCCTAATTTGAATTTGTCTTTTACAATTACTAAAAGACAAATCAGGATAGGTCTGACTCTGAATTATTGCTGGTTTCATTTCCATCATAAATTCAGTATTGTTACATTTAATGATATTTGCATCTAAACAGTTTGGGCTTCCTTACTTAAATATCCAAAATAAGAATAAAATGTGCAGTCTCGTTTTCTCTTTATGTGTCTGCATATTCACGCTTTGAGGATTTCTTTGACGCTATAAAATACTCATTACAAGCCTGTCCACACTGGCATATAGAAAGAATACATATGGATCGCTGAAGGCACGTTTTGGATCAGAAAGACAGAAAGAAAAAGAATTTGTCTGCAATTTGTTCTACTTAGAACAATCCACCCTTCCCCTTTAAAGCTGTCACACAACTTTCTGACCAAGCAGTAGGGCATGCATTCTTTTTGGCATGTTCATCAGCCAAGAAATAGCAACCCCCAGAGGCTGCAGATTCCAAGTGAGAGTTTGATAGAGAAAGTGGAGGGAGAACAAGGGAAACAAAGCAGGGATTGGAAGGAAGAAAATGGAATGGTACTGACAAAGGCAGAGAGGAGCAAAGTTTAAAAAAAAACACCCCCCCCCCCGCATGGATTTAATTGATAGCTTATTGGGCTATAAGGTGTTGTTTGCTGTTCAGATGGAAACAGCATGCCAAATGCCTCGTCACTCTATCCTCTCCTGACCCGAAAAAAACTGTTTGTAGCCCAACAGACCATACACCCAAAATGGCCAGTCTGGGCAGGCCCTATATGGTTAAGAAGTGAGATTGCTAAACAATTTGCAACATTATATGATGAGAAGTTTCACTCACAAGAACTGATACATGAGAAGAATAAAGAAACCTAGAAAAATAAAACATTGCTGCTGAAACAAATGCAACACCATGGCTTTCTAAGTGTGTGGGGCAGAAACATCAGGTGTTGTTTGAAGAAGTGCTGAGGATGACATTTTCCCCTAAATAAGAAAGTAGGAAGAAATACTAGGAAACCATATACAACAGCAAGTTTTCCTGGTTTTGTTTAAGTTCAGAGTTGATCAAAGTTTGTTACAATTCACAAAATCTAGATATGAGAGAAAGGGATATGAGAGGAAAGGGTTTATTTGGTCATCAGCACTCCCCAGTGTTCATTTTCATTCACAAACTTCTCCATTGTGGTTTTATTTCTTTTTATTTTTGCTCTTTTTTTGAGCATACACTAAATAGCCTTCGCCATCTTCCAAAATTGTAATAACTCTTGTGTGGGGCCTTGCCCAGTCCCCTTTGTCAATGCAAAAATTCGTAAATTATCTCCACCTATCTTTGGTTTCATCTTTACTTAACACCCCATCTTAGCTCTAATAACTTTATTAACTTTAATATTACATGTTAGTTTACATGACGAATTGGAACAAGTTCAGAAGAGGGCAGCAAGGATGATTGCGGGCCTGGAAACCAGCCCCTATGAGGAAAACCTGAAAGAACGGGGTGTGTTTAGCCTTGAGAAAAGAAGACTGAGGGGACATAGGTCACATGTTTCAAATACTTGACAGGTAGTCGTACAGAGGAAGGGCAAGATCTATTCTCGATCATCCCAGAGTGCAGGACACATAATAATGGGCTCAAGCTACAGGAAGCAGGTTTTGATTGAATATTTGGACATACTTTATAAAAGTCAGAGCAGTACAGCAATGGAAAGAATTACCTCAGGAAGTAGTGAGTGCATGATTCTGGCGAACACTCTTTAATTTCTATTACTATATTCAAAATGTTCGCTTTTCAGATACAGTATATTAATTTTTTCAAAACTTCCTTCATTTCTATATTCTCTAATTCTTTCCTTTTTGCCAGTATCTCTGAAATGGTTTTTTAATCTTTATCTACCATATATTTCTTTTTAGTGGCCATATTTCATCATTATTTTTTCTCAGTGTCTTTTTAAGATTATATGGTTCTCTATGATTACTGATTCCTCTCATCATGACCTTTGTAGTATCCAATATATTACTCTGGTTTCAACCTTCCTTATTATTAATTTCACATACTTCAACAATTTCTTTTTCTATCTATTATTTTCATTTGTTGAAAAATACTAGCATCCAGTCTCCCTCTTTTAGCTTATCTATATTCACATTTAATTTTAATCTCTGTATTTAATTAGACATGAACTTTTATAAGAATGTTTTCTGTTTTCTTTACTCTCACAATCAGGCTATTACATATATATGCAATCAATAGAGCAGAACAGAACATAATAGAAAATACTGTAGTCATTTTCTATTCCTACTTTTAGAAATAACCAGAGGATCAAAAGAACAGAAATTATAAAGCTAAAGACAATTAGGTCTTCTTTATTTCACTAGTTGTCATGGTGGCAATTTTGTATCATTTCTCATGAAGAATTTGTGCATTTATTCAGCCGGTCAAATTACCTAGCTCTAAAATCAACCCCGAATGTTCACTGGAAGGACAGATTTTGAAGCTGAGGCTCCAGTACTTTGGCCACCTCATGAGGAGAGAGGAGTCCTTGGAAAAGTCCCTGATGTTGGGAAAGATTGAAGGCAAAAGGAAAAGAGGACGACAGAGAATGAGATGGTTTGACGGTGTCATCGATGCAACCAATATGGATTTGACCAAACTCCGGGAGGCAGTGGAAGATAGGAAGGCCTGGCGAGCTCTGGTTCATGGGGTCACAAAGAGTTGGACACGACTGAACGACTGAACAACAAAATACAGGGCATGATTATGTAGATTTGCTACATGTTGTTTCATGTTATCTTTCTCCATTTTTGAAGGTACAAGAGTGGATGCTCAAGAAGCATGAGGTTATAGGTTCAATCAAGCTACCTCTGTGCCAGAGGACATGGAGGAAATCAAACAAAAAATATAGACTGCCCGATGTGGTATAACAAAGCTAGGAAACGTGTGGCCCATCAGATGTTGTGGGTGCTGGTGTTTTGTAATGGTAAGTTACTTCTTTCTTGGCCAAAACAGAGTTTTTGCAGTGAGTGAAATATTGAAGGAATCAGTTTCTATTGGCACCCCCAGTGGATGTCCATGTCAGAGTGGGGTTTTAAACCCCGGTTTCCTGAGTCCGAATCCAACACGTCACCCACTACACCACTCTGATTCTCAATGTACTTCTGTCCCCATTGTTCCTGCCTCAGGCTGTGGAGAAGCTGAGTCTAACAGCTTCTGCAGGGCACAGGGTCACCAGGTTTTCCCAGACCAGGCTATGAGAAAGTGTTGTGCAGAATTGCAGAAGTAATATGCTGGGAGGGGGGCAACCCAGAGGCTTGCCAAATTGCATCACTAAAGCTTAATTCATCTAGGTCATGAACCTGTGTCATGGCAGCAGGGACTTAGTGAAAAGGATACATTGAAGGAAGATAGGATGAAATAGCTCAATAACAGCCAAAAGAAAAAGAAGGAGATGCGGCTGTTGGCTAGAACTGTTGCACAGCTGTTCGCAAGTTATAATTAGGTTGTTGTACTGTCAATTCCAATTTGTTTGTACAGTTCTGATCCACCCCTTGATACAAGCAGCGCCAATCCAAAAGTCATTAATAGAAGAAGCAGTAGAGTTAAATCCAAGTCACACACTGGCAACCCTCTCCTTATTTATGGAGCCCAAGTATTATGTTTTTGGAGCCAGGACATGTACAGACTTTTAGCACATCCCCTTATAAGAACTTACCAGCGTTTTTAGTATCATGACTGAAAAACTTCTAGGATAATTCTAGAGTGACAACATTAGTAGTAGTAATGTTGATGGTAACAGTACCATTTATAACACTAACATTTATGAAATTGCTACATGGTTTGCACTGGTTTGTGTGTTTGTTTTATTGTGCTCCCAGTGGGCCACTCTTTGCTATTTTAATTTAACATGTTAACATCAGATATTCACATCAGCCCTACAATGAGTAGAAAGACTTCTCAAGAGAATAAGCTTCCTCAATAGTAGAGGGTCTTCTTTAGTGAAGCTCTTCCTCCCAGTGAGACCAGGGGGCTAAATTCTGTAGCTAAGTTCTCCTGCCAATTAGCCAAATGGCTGCCACTTGGCCATGGAAACTCACCGTCTCTATGAGTTGGACCTGAATGGACAACACAGAACATGCATATCAGATTTGGGAGATATAGGTTTAGCAGAAGACTCACTCACAATATTGATTGTAACAATTATGTTAACAGATTGACAAGAAATAATGGAGATTTCCAACATGTCTGCCAATCCCTGCTGAGACTGCAATATTAGTGGACTCTATTGTTAAATAAACAATTCCACCCTCAGAGTACATAAGAACATAAGAACATAAGAACATAAGAAGAGCCATGCTGGATCAGGCCAAAGGCCCATCTAGTCCAGCTTCCTGTATCTCACAGCGGCTCCACCAGATGCTTTTGGAAGCGCATGAGACTAGATATCTGTCTCCTGATACCACTCCCCTGCATCTGGCCCTTGAAGTACCCTGGTTTAAAGCCTGGAGATTACACATCTCCATCATGGTTTGTAACCTGTGATGGACTTTTCCTCCAGGAATCTGTCCAATCCCCTTTTGAAGGCATCCAGGCCAGATGCCATCACCACATCCTGTGGCAGGGAGTTCCACAGACTTACAACGCGTTGGGTGAAAAAATATTTTCTTTTGTCAGTTCTTTAAACCCCAGTTTCCTGAGTCCGAATCCAACACTTTACCCGAATCCAACACTTTCTGTGGCGGTAGTGAAAAAAGTGGAACTCGGCAAAATATATCAACATCACTCTGTAACTATTAAGCATGAAAATGCTGTCACAGAGATAAAGTGACATGCAGAAAATGATTGCCAGTGATTTAGTGGCATCATAGTTTATTATAACCCAAAGGGCCTTACAAATCTCTACAGAGTTGTCACCTTCAAGGCCAGAGTCCCAGGAAGGAAATACTGATGGCTCCTTATGTGGCTCTGTTTCTGCCCAACTAACGGAGAGAACAAAAAATAAAAATTGATACAGATAATGCATCTGTTTTCAAGGTGGCTGATCTCAGCAAAACATATAGGGCTAATCTCAGAGAACTACGGTAAATGCTGACAACCAACACAAGAAAAGTAAAGCCTTCACACATTTTGAAGATGAACTGATTGCGTTCCGATTGTGATTGTTGAAGAGGAAAACACCATTATGTAGATTTTTGCACGTTAAAGCATATTTTAAAGATGGTGAAAAGTACTTATAATTAGACACAGCTAGGAGGTTTTGGAAAGCCAAATTTATTGACGGGATGAAGAAAAACACTGATAGGATATTTCAGAAACTCTTTACTCCCACTTGGAAAGCTTTCTTTTTCAAGTAAAAACAACCCAACGTCATCTAGGAGAAAAAAAATCTATAGTTTTAGATTCTTGGGGAATTCTGGGATCTGTGGTCCCAGGACCCTAAAGATGATATCCTTATAACTCAGCATGTTCACATGTTTCAGAAGTATGGCAGTTCAGTTTTTGTTGTTGCAGACACTGAATAAGGATTTATATGACCTGCTGATTGAAATTAAGATCTCTATCTCACTGAAGAAGGAGCCAGCAAACTGGTATGGCTGCGTATAATAAACAAGAAAGCAAACCCCATTCCAATAATCTGAGGAGAAATGTGGAAGAATATGTATGCCTGTGTGTATATCTGTTGACACCATATTGTTTAGGATGCATCAAAACTGTATTTTAAAAAAGATTCCTTAGTCATGTCATCACAAGAAATCTGAAGAGATGGCAAGTCTCATTTGTGAGAATGGGGTCTTATTCTCTCTCTGATCTTTCTCTCTCTGGTTGAAGTTTGTGTGGGTTTCTTTTTTTTATGAGTATAATAAATAATTAAGCAATGTGCTATTTTATTATTTATTTGAACTATGCATATTCTCTTCTAGCCCAGTGTTTCTCACTGGTTTACAAAATACTGAGCAGCTTATCAAACTTCTGCCACACTTTTTAAATGGAGTAACACTGCAGCATTAAAGACTGTCAGCAGCAAAGGAGCCTCACTGGAAACAGTAGAATTTACTTTTGATCTGAGGTGATGTTGCTAGACGTGCTGCTTATGTGCCCTCCACATGTAACTTGGACATTTAGGCCTATCTTCACATGTACTTACACAAGATGGGACAGCGTAATTTGAGGACTAGAGATGGGCACGACTAGGGAAAATGACGTTTTCGAGTTGCCGTGTGTCGGAGGCAGTCCGTTTCGGCCTGTTTCCGTTTTTCGTGAAATTTCGCAAAAATTAGTCGGTTTGTTTTTTTCGTTTTTCGTTGTCGTTAGTACTGGTTTGGGGGGGTAGCGGGCTCCTGGAGGGAGCTGCAGGAGTCAGCCAGAGCCACAAGTGACGGACTGGCAGACTCTTTGCACCCACTGTGTCTCATGTACTTGCATGTAGTGCAATGCAAGTAGATCTGGCTTAGGGTTAAGACGGGTTAGCGCAAGGGCTAGGGTTAGGCTAGTTACGGGTGAGGTTAGGGTGAGTATTGGGGTGCACCTCTGGGTGCCTCTCTGACCCACTTAGAAGGACAGTGTACTGGCGTATGGGTTAGGCTTAGGGTTTGGGTTTGGGCTACGATTAGTGGGCTGTTTATGCCCGATTGGCACATCCCAGAAGTCTCTGTGGTCAACCTGGCCAAGTGGCCATGCGATTGGTGGAAAATTTGCATGGTCCACTCCCATGCGAATGTGCAGGTGTAAAAAAATAAAATAAAATAAAATAAAATAAAATAAAATAAAATAAAATCAACGGAAACTTTTTTTTTGCAAGAAAAACCCACTGCTGCTACTGTAAAAATTCAAGCATTTAAAATAGCTAATTTTCACATGTTTCTGTGGTGCTTTGGTGGGGCTTTGGGCAACGATTTCAAAAAAAATATTGCGGTCACCATTCTGGATCCCCCGCACTGCATGGCAAATGGATGCGCCCTCCCAGCCTGGTACCAGCAGCGCAGCAGTAGCAATAGCCAAGGAGAGGGGGGCAGGGAAACCCCCCCCCAAATAAAACACCCTTCTGGCCTGGTAGGTGCCCTCAGACAGTTTTCGCCTACTTTTAGGGCCGGGAATCGGGTTTTTTTAAACTTTTTAAAACTTTTTTTCTGTGCCGCTTGGCATTGCGCAATCGCCGCGATGCAAGTAACGAGCACGACAAATCAGACCAAATTGTTCGTTCGTCGGTTCAAGCTCGAATTCTGGCGGAGTAATTCCCGTTACTGTTTCCGTAGAGTAACAGATACGAGTAACGGAAACGGAAACGGGAATACCGCTAAGTTGTGCCCATCTCTATTGAGGACCATTAGGACAGAAGCAGGCGTGACAAATGGCTTGTGAGTAAAAGAAGGATATCCTTACTTAAACTAAATAAAGCACCACAGCACAACACCTCAGAGTTATGCAAACCAGCTTGCTCTGTTTGGGACTGATCTTCAGGGTTTACGCATTGGATTCCTCTCAAGTCTAACTTCACTAACGTGGGGAAATTGCTTCAGTTACCTCTGGGCACCATAAATGTGCTTGCAGCTCTACTTACAGACTATCTCTAATGTCAGGTTTTGGCTTAAATGTATATAGGAAATGTATATAAGATCCATACAGTTGGCACCACTGGGTCAGCAACATATTAACCCATGAAGCCTTAATGTATGAAATTTTACCATCTGGAAGCAACATTTGGGAATGCATATACTCAGGACAGAAAGATTTAGAAAATACCTTTTTGACGTTTTTAGCACCTACCCAGAAATAATCTTCTACCCCATTGAATGTACAAATATGGTCTCTTTCAGTAGCAGGACTTACAAGCATGGATTAGCAGTTGTTCATATTCATGATATATACGTATATATTTATTCCTGTAGGGTCTAAGATCAAAGTAATCAGCTGCAATTTCTTGCCATGTAAATGCATAATCAAGATAATGGGGGAGATGTAAATACTAGAGATGGGCACAGAACGAACAATTTTTCATTTTCGGTTTTTCGTTTTCGTTTCGTTACACAACGAAACGACAAATGAAATTTGTCCGTAAAATGAAACAAAACGAACAGAAACACGGGGATTTTTGTCGTGCTTTTCATTTCTGTTACAACAATGAAGTGAGCTGCTTTAAATGCTAAAAAAAATCACTTAAATTGGAATAAATGATAATGAAACAGTAACGAACCTGTAACGAAACGAAAACGATTTTTTTGCAAAAAATCCGCGAACAACGGAAATGAACGGAAACGGACCTCTATACGACAAACAACAAACGAAACTCCATTTTTTCTATTCGTGCCCATCTCTAGTAAATACACTTTGTTGCAAGGCTAGAATTGGAAATAATGGATCATAATAGTTTCTAATGTGTTGGCTTTCATATGGTCTTATGCAAGATGCTCATAGGAAAAAATGCACAATCCCTTGCCAAATGTCTAACCTGTTTTGCTTCAAACCTAAATTAATTATCTATATGTGCTCCTGATTAGGAATTGTGAAAAGGTAAAACTACCTGAGCAAAATGGTTGTTCAGTTCATATAACACCCAAAGCAGGCAAACATCTATTGTTTAAAAAGTAGTGAAAGAGCTGTTCTATACACCGCATCTGAATATATTCCTACCTATTTCCCCAGTGTTTTGGTTTTACACAAAAGAACTAAGAAATGTGATCTCTTACTCTCTTTTCCACTTGGACTGTTTTTCTGGGTGTTTCCCTCCCCTCTCAGTCAATGTAGTAAGAAACAATACCTGTACTGATCACTGATTTGGAAGATGCGCCAATGGAATGACTGACATTGTGCGGGTGGATTTCTGAGGTCATTTCCTTTGCTGTTTTAACCCAGATCAATGTGTGTGGATTGTGTTGAGGAGAAACAATGACAGAAAGGGAAAAGCTGCTCAGTTTTCTATGAGGGTCTGGCCTGGGAAGGAGAGCATTTTGTAGGGGAAGTCTTTATTCTTACCTCCAGTCGGAAAGAGTGGTAGGGTTCTCCCCTTCCCATCCCACTTTTATAATATAGTTGGAAGGGCTCTGGGGAGTCTGCAGGGGCCCAATGTCCCTCCTCCCCATTTCACATATTTCTGTCTCCACTGTTTGCCTTCAGCATTAAGAAAGTATTCTCAAACCCTGAATCGTCACGTTAAATGGTCTGACATTTTGCTGACAGGCATAACTGGTTGGGACATTTCTGACTCTTGCAATCTCTCTAGGTCTGTCTGACTGGATTGGTAGGTGAATCTTCAACGCTGGACGTGGGATTGTGTCTCCCTGTGGACCTAAGGGTGGAAGATAGAGAGAGGGACCATGTTCCCGGGAACCACCAGGAACTCCTGGAGGAAGGGGTGGTTGTTGTTTCTAACATGTGCTACTGAGGATGTCACCTCATTCTGTTTAATAATAGGACTAGCACTAACTAACTTGTCACATCTAAGACGACGACGATGATGATGATGACGATGACGATGACGATGACGACAACGACAACAACAGCAGCAGCAGCAGCAGCAGCAGCAGCAGCAGCAGCAGCAGCAGCAGCAGTAGTAGTAGTAGTAGTACCATGTTTAGCCGTCTCTGGCAACAAAGAGATATAATGAAACAACTATGTTTCCCTAGGAATTTAAAGCCTGAATCTCAGCTGCTTTCCAAAATATACTGAAGGTTCCCATAGACTGATGGTTCCTAGTTCTGCAAAGTGAAAGGCATTGTGTATTGTGGTTGCAAAATATAAAAGATTCTTCTGGAAGTGCCCTGAGAACATTTAGCTAATCTGGTTAAACCCCTTATATAATATCATTGTTATGTTTAAAACACCCTAGCCTGGGTGCAACCGTAATAATATTTAAAGCTGGAGACATTTAACTGCAGCATTTTATTATCTACACAAAGGTTGCTTTTATAGTAGTAAAAAGAAAATACTATGGTTTGCTATTAAAAGATTCTTAAGATGACTCAGAAAACAGTAGCACAACATGCCGCTAAACATTAAAGTATGTTTAGTATTTGTCTTTCAAAGGGGGTAAATGCAATGCCTACTTTGTGAGCAAAATTATCGTTCAACAAACACCCAAGAAAAAGACCGGCACAATACGCATTAGAATCGCCTGCCCATTTTAAAAGCCTCTTTCAAAGCACATTTGTCTATGATAACACATGGCATATCACATTATAAAATGTACTCATAGTCTAACCCATTCCCCACAGAACAGGTTTTGTTATTCCAGGCATTGTTGATTGAATTTCCGCACACCAAGATTTCCCAAGCCATTTTGGTCGATCAAAATTCTTATACATTATTTTCATGTTCTTTCACAACTTAGTTTTCCATCTTCCCTCATAGCTCCTTTCCCCCTATTGACTTAGAATTAAGTCACACTGTGTCCATGGGGCTTTAATTCTTATGTATTGTGTCTAAGAGTACAGCCTTGGTTAAGAAAGAATTGCCACATCTTATTGCAGTGCAAATATTTAAAAGGTAAATATTAACGGAACCAGTGGATAAAGGTGAACCATCAGCTAGATACAACTCTACTGGATCTCCAAACAACTTTATTTTCCCTCCTGTTGCTTAAAGGCAATTATGATCCCCCAATTTGGACTGGGCAAAATTAGTGGGTTTTGAATCACATTTTGGGCACTCGGTCTCTGAAAGGTTTGCCATCACTGGGTTAGGCTATAGCTTTCAGATCTCAAGTAGGCAAAGGGGAGAAATGACAGATTATTGGAAAGGAGCTTGCTGGGGATGACTTCCCCTGAGGTGGGAAGTATAAGGCTGAGACCAGTAAGCCGCCCAGAGTTCCCACTGGGAAGATGGGTGGGGTATAAGATAAATAAATAAATAAATAAATAAATAAATAAATAAATAAATAAATAAATAAATAAATAAATAAATAAAGACCAGGCTAAAGGAGGAAGACTGGGAGGATTCAGGAGGTTTCCTCAGGGAAATACAACCACACACATTCAGAGAGAGAGAGAGAGAGAGAGAGAGAGAGAGAGAGAGAGAGAGAGAGAGAGAGAGATGGAGCAATTTTCTCCTACAAAAAGTAGAGGAGGAAGTTAGAGGATGAATTGTCCTCTCCCAACAAAACTGAATGTAGAGTCATACAATAGAATATATACTCAAATATCTGATTGTCGATCTCTAGCATCACATCACATCTAACCCTTAATGGGGCCCCTCATATTACCTCATCCACCTTCTTTGCTGATGCTTTTCATTCCTTCCCGAATCACTCTGGCCATCATCCATTTCAGACAGAACATTCATAGCTTGTATTTTTGTGTTTAGTATCGCTCTTCACTTCCAGTGAGCTATACATGAATATATTTTTTAGAGCTAGTGATTAGTTAATGGACAAATTCAACATAAGAATTTTACAAGCCCCTTGCTGGATATACTGAATATGATGCAATTGACTTCTGGGAAATGCTTGAAAGCTTCAAAGATTTATTTATTTACACAATTTATATCCCAAACCTTCAGCATAAATTTATTTTCACCATGGCTAACAAGGGTACTAAAAAACTATAAATGTACAATTAGAAAGATGAGTTGACTACAAGAACCTCAACAGAAGAGAAGGTACTACTCTAATGTTGCAAAGCAATTCTTGCTATAATTCATATGACATAATAATTACTTCAGAATGAATGACCTGAGCTTAGTTATATGAATTTGATGTTATTTGTGCTTTGACCTCTGCACAAATTAGTTGTTGCACAGAATTCCATTAATCTTGCACACATCAGTGACTAGCAAAAGAACCTGTGATAAATAGAGCACCTCCCTATATGCTTGTATATTAAGATCAGGCCACAAATCTCCTCATATGGAACCTCTGTATATTAAATCTACAATATGGATGTATCTCCCTTCAAGAAACACACACACACACACACACACACACACACACACACACACACACACACACACGACACCATTTTTGTTTAGTATACTTTAGAACGCAATATCTTCTACCTTTTCAAAACTATATTTTAAATATTTTATATGACTTTTCCACTAATGTAAGTGTTGCAAGTATTTTATTATTTCTTGGGTGCTTTGCATATCCTTTGTGGAGGGTTCTCTCTATATATAGACAAAAGAAGGGGTTGCATCAATATCTGTATTTGTAAATGTGTATATCTATATCTGTGTGTGTGTGTGTGTGTGTGTGTGTGTGTGTGTGTGTGTGTGTGTGTGTGTGTGTGTGCAGAACTGGAGTCCTTGATATGAACATATGTTAGTCTTGTTTTGCAATACATGCCGTGCCGTCTTCATCATGCTCATTTTTCCAAACGATACATGGTTTTCTGCACATTCTTCACTGGCAGTACACTGCAAGCCTCAGAAATACCTGGGCTTTGTTCTATTTCCAGTTTCAGGATGAGCAAAACAGATATATTTTGTAAGGAAATATGGAAAAAATGTATTTTCCATCCATAATTCCTACTATCTGTGGTCTTTTTACTAGTCCTACATTTTGCAGTGTGAACGTTGAAACCCTATGGCAGGAAGGTCAAAACATGGACCTTCAGTTGTTGGACTGCAGCTCCCAGCATCCTTCATGATTGACTATCTTTCCTAAGGCTGATAGGAGATGCAGTCCGAACAACATCTGGAGGAGAACACTTTGTTTGGATCAAGGCTTACTTTGCAAATACAAGAGCCTGGCCCTAGACATTAGCCTTACTATTGGTATCTGTTCTTCTTTCATGTTGCTATGAGTACCGCCACCCAAGGAAGTGCGAAGGGCGGCGGGAAGAAATAAGGCCTTCTCAGTAGTGGCACTGGAATTATGGAATTCCCTCCCCTTTGAGTTAAGAACTGCCTCCTCCCTTGAAATATTCAAGCGAGGCCTTAAGTCTTACTTATTTAGGCAAGCCTTCTGAGCCCCCAGCCTTTACAAATTTTTATAACATTTTAGTTGTGTGTGTTTTTGTCTTATTGGCTGGGGAGCCTTTTAAACTCTGCTGCAGCTACTGTTTTTAATCTTGTTTTTAATTGTATTATATTGTATAGTATTTTTATAGTATTTTATTGGTATTGTGTTGTTTTTACATTGTATTGATTTTATTGTACTTTTTTGAATTTGTTGTAAGCTGCCTTGGGTCCCTTTGGGGAGAAAGGCGGCATAAAAATAAAGTTGTTGTTGTTGTTGTTGTTGTTATTATTATTATTATTATTATTATTATTATTATTATTATTATTATTATTATTATTATTATTATTATTATTATCACAGCCTCCCTGGCTTAAACCAGAATTGCAGTGTGACATTTCTTAATGTTAAGAAATATGATCTGTGGTTTGTTTGTTTTTCATTTGGAGTACAGCAAGAAAGTGGCTTATTTCTTAAAATGAAAAGTGCTAGCATTGATTTTTCAGCTTTAAGGTTTTCCTTTCAATCTGGAATGCTGACCGTAATGCCCAAATGTAAAGGCAATTCATTATGTTAATAGTTCATTCATTACATTACTATCTTTTCGTGAAGTGCCACTAGGGAATTGCTGGATAACTCAGTGGTTTGGGCATCTGGCTGCAGAGCGAGAGACTGAGAGTTTGGTTCCCCACTGGTTCCTTGATGGGAACTGGACTCAGTGGTCCTGAGGGTCCCGTCCCGATTCACAGCTCTAAGATGATGATCGGATGTATAAACCCACAGAGGAAGATGCGACAATGTTCTCAGCATGGTTCTTGACATAAGATTATGGGGTTATTCGTTCTTGGGGATAGGTAATAAAGGGATGAAGATCATTTTGCATGAATAAACAAGAATCTACTTTTTCTGCTCCTGTGTAGAAGATAGCGATATTTTATGTGGTGCTCCATGAGAGCTTTTGCATCTGTGAGATCAGTTCTTGTGTGAACTGTGCAAACTGCACATAAATGGTGTAGCTGTGATACCTGCCACCTTGTTGCCCAGACTTTTAAAAATTCAGACATGCTGGATGGGATTTTTTATAGCTTTCTGATCAATCAGACAGTATTTGTTTCCGTGTTTGCTATGTGAGTGTATGCTTTGCTCCTCAAAGGGAAGAAAAGCAATGCTGCATACCTGTCAAAGTGTGGAAATCTTATTTTTAAAAGGTACTTGCATCATTCCCTAGGGACTACTAAACGACTAACATGGTTTCTTGAACATTGAGACAGTGTCTCCCACTGAGAACATAATTCAGTTACATTTTTTCATATCCCTACCACAGTGTATAATTGTAGAAATCGTGGGTTTTAAACTAAGGATCCTAAGCTTTGAGGCACAAACTGAACATTGCTGCTCACAGGAAGGAACTAAACAGAACGTTTGCTAAGCCATTCATTTTATATGGGCATTATCTTTCAAGAACATAATTACTGTATGAAACTGAAAGAATGTGTGTGTGTGTGTGTGTGTGTGTGTGTGTGTGTGTGTGTGTGTGTGTGTGTGTGTGTGTGTGTGTGTGTGTGTGTTGTGTCGTTACAGTTGTGACCGACTCTTTGTGACTCCATGTCCATGGAGTTTTCTTGGCAGGACTACTGGAGTGGTTTGCCAGTTCCTACTCCAAGCACCTACAGCCCCTGGTATTCCCTGGTGGTCCCCCATCCAAGTACTAGCCAGGGCCGACCCTGCTTAGCTTCCAAAATCAGGTGAGACCGGATGTGCTTAGGGCATCTAGGCAGCTAACTGAAAGAATAGGTGTGCCCCAAATGGCTCTACTCTCACCGCTGAATCTGCCCCCCTCGTCCATGCATTGAGGAGACACGCCAGTGCAGAGGACTAGAGTTTCTTCCTATGATTATGTGGAGAGCTTCCATGCATAGAGGAGTTTCCTCTCTTCAAAATGTTGCTCTCCGCGTGGGGAGAGTGATGGAAATGCACAAAGAGTTTGCGTTTTCCTGTCCCCGCATAATGCCTCATCTGGGTTGCAAGGCAAAAGGTGCTGGGAAGAAGACTGTATAGATTCAGGGGACTCTGATCTATACCCCCAGGTGTTCAGATGGTGAGGGAGTAAAGCCAACAGGGCCACCATATGAGTTGCAGAATCACTGGCAGCAGCCCAACTCTCTCTCTCTCTCTCTCTCTCTCTCTCTCTCTCTCTCTCTCTCTCTCCTCTCTCCCTAAATTGATAATTGTTAATTTTGATCAAGGGAGCCACTGTGTGTGTGTGTGTGTATGTGTGTGTGTGTGTGTGTGTGTGTGTGTGTGTGTGTGTGTGTGTGTCTGTGTGTGTCTGTGTCTGTGTCTGTGTCTGTGTGTCTGTGCTGCGTCGTTATAGTCATGACCGACTCTTCGTGGCCCCATGTCCATGGAGTTTTCTTGGTAGGAATACTGGAGTGGTTTGCCAGTTCCTACACCAGGCACCTACAGCACCTGGTATTTCCTGGTGATCTATGATAATCGCAGCCTAGCATACAGGCTAGAAAACTAGTGCCCCCCCCCCCAAAAAAAAAACAGTTGGGCTGCGACTCCAGCAAATAGTGATGCGTCAGATGTTTGGACTTCAGCTCCTAGTATTTTCCATTCGGGGAACTTCACCTGACTGAAACACATCTACATACACTTTAATGTTGCTCTTCTTGAGAAAGGCCTATTTTGTAGGACTCCATGGTATAGTTTCCTATTTAAGAAGGTGCTTGCTGGGAGCTGAAGTCCAAAGAATCTGAATGGCACATCACTACCCATCTACTCTAGCTTGAATGCCAATGTTGACGGATGAGGGCTGCTACATTCTCACTGTATATGGAGGACTGCGAAGTGGCTCCTGTTGGGCTTAGAAACATCATGGTCTGAGGGGCTGTCTGGGGACCACTTCTATCCAGCTACTACTTAAGCTGCCTGATCTGGTGGTCCCCCTCCGTTCAGGAATATGCCAGTTTCCAGCTGTCAACATCCATGACAATGAACAGTTAAACTAGGTGGAAAGATAAGAGATTTTGGTTTGTTTGTTTCTGTGTTTGCTTAAGCTGCTTCTGTTTATCCACCAATTTCAGGGAAATGACACCAGAATTACTGGTGTCCTTTTGAAAAGCCACACACTGTCTAGTTTGCCTGCATTTAGAACAAAACAAAAGACAAAACTCAATTGCATATTTCAATCACACATATTCAGGAATATGTATAGGCCATTTAGACCATGAGGGGAAGTGAACTACTTCAACCATCTGATTTTCTGGTGGCTGAAAGGGAAGCAAATTATTAGTTGCTTATGCACAGTGTCCTACTTATATACCACCCTATAATGCTAAAACACACTCTGTGCAGTTTACACCATAATTATGCAGGCTACCCACTACTCTTCCCCAGTTATCTGTGTATTCAGTTTACCGATCTGAGAAGGATGGATGGCTGAGCCAACCTTGAGCTGGCCACCTGAATCCATCAGATTAAATTTAGGTCATAAGCAGAGTGTTGGCTACAGTACTGCTGTTTAACCACTGCCCCACAAGGCTCCTTATGATTTTGCTTTGTGTCTATGTATATATTATAGATACACTGTATACTGTATGCTCCCAAGAAAATTTATTTATTTATTTATTTATTTATTTATTTATTTATTTATTTATTTATTTGTTAATCGCCCAATTTTCCCGAAGAAACTCAGGGTGGTGTACATGTTGCAAGAACAACTTGCTCAAACATACATCATACATCAACATACATCAATTCACTTTCTCGCTATTACCTCCTCCTTGGTTGACCTTGATTGACTTTGAAATGTTGCTTTTTGGGCAATGTCGAGAATTTCCCCTGTAAGCCATGCTGACTGAGGGATTTGGGGATTTGTAGTGAAAAAAGAGGAACATTTCAAATCTCTGCCCTACAGTTGCTCAGCTGATTAAGTAATCTTAGCCACAGCTGCAATACCTTTTAAACCATTCCAAAATAGTGAGGTATCAAATTTACATCTTTATTTATGAGTATTTATAAACTGTTTAGGTCTCAGGATTTCAAAACAGTGCATAATAGCAAAACATGCACTATATGCAGAAGCCTATGGAAGTCCTCAAATAATGGTTCCTAATTCCTCACACGTTCCCAGCAACTGGGACATACAGTCTTTGATGGCTGGATATAACCATTGTGATTAGTAGACACAGTCACCTTTTTTTTGAAGACATAACTGCCTCTAACCATTTTTTAAAGCTGTCAGTCTTGTGTTGGTGGAACCCACAGTTAAATTATACATTGTGTAAATCTTCTTCATTCTTCTTCATTCTTCATTCTTCATTCTTCATTCTTCTTCTTCTTCTTCTTCTTCTTCTTCTTCTTCTTCTTCTTCTTCTTCTTCTTCTTCTTCTTCTTCTTCTTCTTCTTCTTCATGGGATAAATCTGGTGGAGATATTAAGGGCAACCTCCCTCCCAAGTCTCGTGATCATCTCAACTTCTTTTGTATGGTCTCTTTGTGGCAGGGAGGTGCTCCTTCCCTCTGAAAGTGGGCACCTTTCTGGTGGGCACCTCTCTGACATAGCTTGTGGCCCTAGAACGCTTGGGTCCATTCAAACCTGTTCATTTGCAAAGTGTCACAAGATTCTCCATAGTTCTTCAGTCAACATCAGAACAGGAGCAAGTCCCGTTGAACAGGATGATGCTTACCTCTGAGGAAACAAATACAGTGGACCCTTGTATAACAAACAGCTTGTATAACATAAAAAAATTCCGGAGATAGGGGAAATTTGCTTAACATAATCGCCTATGAGAAGAATCCGTACAACATAAAAACGGGATCACTCTGTTTTCAATGCATTCCTATGGGAATTTGTATAAAGGAAAATTTGCTTAACATAATTTCATTTGGAACAAATGAATTCCTTTATACAAGGTACCACTGTACAACATAATTTGACTATTAAGGCAGAAGTACTTGGTCGTATAAATATCCAACTTGTAGAAAGGCTGGATAGTTAGTTCAGTGGTTTAGGCATCTGGCTATGCAGCCAGAATTTGACAGTCGGATTCACCACTGTGACTCCTCCAATCTATAGCACTGGTGGTGAACATTTGGCACGCCATATGTCTTGGACCACAACTCCCACAGTCCTTTGTCATTGGCAGTCTAGACTTGGAATTTTGGGAGTTGTGGTTCAAAACATCTGGAGTACAGAAGGTTCACCACCACTAATCTATCAGGTCCCTTCCAGCTCTGCAGGTCTAAATGATGGCGGTGATGGTGTTGTCCATCTGAAGGTACTCGCCTGCTTGATGTAGCCACCATTCTTTCCAGAAGAGATGAACTGCTGTCGATCATTAACAGGAGGAGTGTTGGCTGGATGGCTCAGTGGTGTAGGAATCTTACTGCGGAGCCAGAGGTTTGTAGTTTGATTCCTCCACTGTGCGTCCCAAGAAAAACGCCAGTTTTTAGAGGCATGGGGAAGCAGCACATTCCCAGGATATACCCCCAGAAGAAGGGAAGAGTAAACCACATCTATATATTCTCTACTCAAAGGGTCGCCTAAGTCGGACTGGGTAGCATGCCGTGATTAGAACAGGAAGGGAGAACACCTGGAACGCTAGCAAAGCGGAAAGGTTTGGCCAGGGGTTCCCTTTCGGGACCGCTAATAACCAAGCCCCCTCCCCCTCTCCAAAGGTGGCCACTATCCCCACCTGGGCGCGCACACCCGCCTTGCTTTGAGGTGGGTCCCGGCGTCGGACTTCGGCTACTACCACCTCCTGGCGGGACATTCCCCGAGCGTGTGTGTATTTGGGGGGGGGGGTGCGCAGAGGCGGGAGAAAAGGCGCGGCCCGCTCGCTATTCCTCCGCGACGTGGTTTCATTCAGAGGAATACTCGAAGGCGGGGTGGCGGAGTGCGCTGCCTCCCGCCGCCGACAGGGGGGCGCCTTTCTCTAGGCGAGGTCCGCCCCGAGGTGCGGCTGACAGGGCGACGGGGGGGGGGCGCACCTCCTCGCCCACGCCCGGCTGCAGCGGCCAGGCAGAGGCGGAGGCGGAGGCGGAGGCGTGGTGGTGGTGGTAGCGGCAGCGGCGGCGGCGGACAGCGAGCCCCCCTTGGCGTGCCACGGGCTGGTGTTCGCGCCGACCATGCCATGACCGCCGCTTCGGCCGCTGCAACAGGAGCCGCCGCCGCCGCCGCCGCTTCTTCTTCTTCCTTTTTGCTCCGCAGCCGCCCAAACCCGAGCCGAGGCCGCCCGCCGCCACCGCTTCCCTTCGCCTCGCCATGCACGGGCTGGGCTGCTGCCTTGGTTTGGTGGCGGCCGCCGTGCTGGGGCTGTCAGTGGCCAACCGGAATTGCCCGGACCTCGTGCTTGACAGCTGCCTCTGCACCGCCGAACGCTCCAAGGGACCCGGACGGCAAACGGTCCGCATCAAAGTTGTCTGTAGCGGCGGAGAGTTGGTGGAAACTTTGCAACCTTCCTTGCTGCCCAACCGCACCGTGTCCCTGTAAGTAAGAGAGAGAGAGAGAGAGAGAGAGGGGGGGGGGGGGGAGGGAGGGAGGGAGGGGGGGGAGGGAGGAGAAGGAAAACGGGGGTGCGCTTAATTTTCAAGGGGGCCCCGGGGGAGGTCTCCGGTCTGCCTCTAGCATCCTGGGAGGTCCAGTCTCTGCAGGGCGACACGGGGGTGGTGGAGAGAGTCGGCGGCACTTTGCACATGGACAGAGGCAAGCCCCTCTCTAGAACCGAAAACACGTTGTGGATCCTGATCCCCTAGCCCAGCCTTTATCGACATCCTCCCGGTGGTGTTGGGTAAATAAGGGTGTTGCTGAAGATGCTGTTTGGCCCATTGACTTGAATGTAAAACCCACTGGTGATTGGGCGGCGGCGGCGGGGGGGGGGGACGGGGGACGCAATTCCTTGTTGCAAGTGTGCTCGTCCTGTTTCAAGGGGCTCGCTTGGTGAGAAGATGGGGGCGACATGGAAAGGAAGTCCAGCTGTCAAGGGGCGGGCTGGGGCGGAGGAGCAGTGCAGGGACCAGGGCTGCAGGGACTGGAGCAGGGGAGCCCTGCCACCCACAAGACCAGGATGGAGCGAGAAGGACCCCCTTCTGCATCTCCCTCCTGTAGAATGGGCGTGCTTGATGAAATGGACACACTTGAGCTTCCCTGCTGAAGAAGAGTGAAAGGAAGATAGTCCTCTGGATGTGTGATTCTCTGGCATGAATGGACGATGGAGATTCTCTGGCATTAAGGGAGGATGGAATGATACCTTGTTGCAACTTCTTGAGCAGATTCAAATAATTATGCAGGGCATACCTTGAACCGTGGCTTTTGAACTCAGGCTTTACAGTGGACCCTCGTAAAACAGTTTGTATAACATAAAATCTGTACAACATAAAAAGTTCCCGAGATAGGGGAAATTTGCTTAACATAATCGCCTATGTTGCGAATCCATACAACATAAAAATGGTCGCAATTAGGGACTACTCTGTTTTCAATGCATTCCTATGGGAAATTTGTATAAAGGAAAATTTGCTTAACATAATTTCATTTGGAATGAATTAATTCTGTTATACAAGGTGCCACTGTATTTTCATCTCAAAGCCTTGGAGCCTGATTTCTCCTTCTGGAAGCTCTTGTTTGCTTTTGGGGGAGCAGTGTATGCCGAAAGTAAATTGCACACTGCCTTGCCCAGTGGTTTTGGAAATAATACTTCCGCAATATAGATTATATCAACTGAGGCATCCTGAAATCTGACAGAGCATAATTTCAGACCCTAAAGATAACAGACAAGAGGCCTGGCTGCATAATAAGAGCTGTTTACTGAAATTGATGGCTTTCTTTTCACTCCATTTGAGAAATGAGATTTACTGCCCATATTTTTAGATGCAGGCTTTAACTGTTTAGAGCTTGCCACAAGTCTCCCTTTCTTCCTGACCAGCATCATATTTCGTATGTTAAAAATACACTTGGAGCTATAGTTGCCTGTTGCACAAACGAAAGTGAAGATAAGTATGTATTCCTAAGCGCATTCACTTGGGAGTTGCTCACTGAAATCAGTGGGGCTTACAAGGAGATGTGGTCAGCTCTGGGTTTTAAATTAGTAGGCAGATCCATTCCATAGATAAGCTGATGCGCTGGCGTTTAAATCCTTGTCTTGTCAGTGCACAAACCTTATTCTTACAGGCTGAGCCAGGTTAAGGCAATACACTGGGATTTAAGCTAATATATCTCAGTAAATTCAGTTGGCATGCTTACAGCGCATAGAGTCTTATTTTTTTTCTTCTTCTCCGAAGTAAGCTGTACAGAACTCAGCGGAAGTCATTCCCAGGGAAGTGTAGCCTTGGAATGCCTTTTTTGCTGTTGAATAAACTGAGAGAATAAATTCATGTAATCTACTTAACACGGCCCCAAGAGTTAACAGCTGTATGCCTTCACTCTCTAAATCATACCTTTGCCTAATTGATCCTGTACTGCTGGATTTATTTGTTGACAATTCATGCTGTGAAGATTTCCAGTTATTGCTGAACTTTTCTTTTAAAGCTGACTTTTTTTCTAGAGAGATGACTGTGCAAGATAGTAATTTACAACATCTGGGGCCCCTCTGCTTAGAAGTACAGATGTGTTCGGCTGCTTATCTTTTGCGAATTAATTTGTCCTTATTGTTCATCAGGGAGTCTCTTTCCTCATTAAGGTACAGATGGAGTAACTGCGTTCTGAGTGACAACTACTCAGAAGTATTCCAAACAACACTCTAGAACTGTATCCTTCAATAGCCTTTCTGTGACTGTATTATCTGAAGAATGAAACTTTTCTGACCTCCATATGGTACTAGACATAGTATCAATACAATCTTGTGTAGAGTTGGTTATAAGTGCATCCCATGGAACACATACAGTACTTCTCTCACATACAACATACAGGGGTTAAAGGGTTTCTGCAATTTTAAAAGGAAGTTCAGTTTAATTACTTTGTTGTATCTAAATATATAGAATCATTTCTCAAATCTCTTACATCCCAATCTTAAACAATTTTTGATTGGAAGCATGACCCATTAATTTCATTTGAACTTACTTCCAAACAAGCATGCTTAGGAATGCAGCTCTAGGCATATTCATCTAATAAAAATTTATACCCTTTTGTTTTCAGCTATTGAGCACAAGAGTACACTGAAAAATTCATTCTGTTCCCTATAGGGCCATTATATTAGGAACCAAGTAGTCTGGTGGAAAAATAATAATGGAAAAAATCAATTGAAGTCTTAACTTAGATGAAAGTAAAGCATTTGCTGACAGTCAATCTGCGGTACTATAAAATTTTTACTACACTCAGAAAAGTTCATTGGCTTATGAAAAAGACAAATACATGTACAGCACATGTTTCTGTTTAGAAATCACTGTGCGTTTTTAAATTCCATACATCTCTTTCAAAAGTAATCAGTGAAAAAGCCCTAATATTGGAAGAGGGATGAAAGAGTTAAATACATGATCTAAATAAATAAATAAATGGAGAGGAAATGCCTTCTCTCGATCGTTGAGTAGTCAGCTGACAGTTTGATTGAAAGTGTCAAATACTTTCTGCAGTGAATGTGTTTATGATGAATTGAATTCCACTTGTGTGACATTTGGCCAGCTGCAGAAATTGGTGATAAAAAGGACAAACCTCAGTTTTGTGTTCATGGACCTGTTTTTCTAACTGCACCACCGAAGATCTAGGAAAGAGCATTGCCATGCGCAAACTGCCTGTTTCCATTCAGTTTTATTGGCCCATAGAGAAGGTGCTGCAGCACACCAAACATACTGTAACTTCTTAGATTGTTTTAACAAACGGAGAGTAGGTGGTGAATGTGCTCTACAGATGCAATAGTATCTTCTTATTTTTTTTAAAAAAAAGTTTAATGTAATGATAAACATCTCCAACACAGTTTGGACAACCTCAGATTTTTCATTGCATGACGTTTTTAAAGGGAGCAACGCTGAATGGCTAAATCCTACAAAGTGTCACATTAGTTTATAAGTGGGACCAGATTGGGATGTCAATGTTTCCTTGACTTGTTATCCAGGAAGGAGGAGTTGCATTGTTTTTCTCCTTGCTGGTGAGACAATATATTTCTGGTGCTGTTGACTGGTTTTACCCCAATTGTGTACCTTTTGCAAAGTGTAGGTAACTGCTGCTGATGGACTTTTACAAACCTAAAGTATTAGATGGGTTCTTTGCATCTTTACAACCAGCTAGTCCTGGCAAAAGCATACCTTGCTTCATTCTTTCACTGGCAGTGAGGAATGATAATTTTCATCTAGGTAATTCATTGGGTTGAGAACCCAACAAGAATGCGGAATTCACAGTTCTGATCTCAGTTTGGTGTACTGACATATCACTGTCTGATATGGTAGCAATAGTGCTTCCATGCTGAAAAAATGGTTGTCGAAGACTCACTGCCTAGAATCGTGACAAGTTTCATCCTTAAATATGAATTTGAATCAAGATCTCCTGAGCCAAAATCCAACACTCAAAACGTTATACTTTGCAAACTCTTAAGTGGGGTTTGTGTGGAATTGGTCACAAAAGCTTATGCAGCAGACTCACACAGATTCCTTGTTTGAATTTTCACATTGTCTTGACTACTGATATTTGCCAGTAAAAGGACATTTTGCTATTGACTAAAACATCAGTCTAAAGAGTTTAAAATTGTGTTGGAAATAACTAATCACATGTAAGATTACATCCTGTAATTCATGTTCAGTGGGAGTTAGTTGATGTAGTGGGTGCCTTAGAAGGAAAAGAACCTTAGGCTTCAATTTCTGTTCAAACATAACCAAACATATAGAGCAGGATTAGGCATAAAAATGACAAGCTAGTTTTCAAATGTAAGTCATTGTCTTGTGCTTCAGTGTCACAAGAGAGCTGCCTACCCTTGATTCATATTAACAGGTTTTAGAAGCCTTCAGTCTTGTGTCCGTCCGGGCTGTTGAGCGTGAGACCCACATACATTTAAAAAAAGCATACTGACAGTTGGATCCAACTGAGATGATGAAGCAGCTGTTCTGCCTTACTGGTGTTTAAAAGAGGACTTTGTTTAAAGTATTCTTCATGCATGCCATTCTGAGTTATATAATTCACATCCCTAGAATTGGGAACTGTGCAAATTAGAGCTGGGCTTTCAATATAATTTTGATTTTTAAAATTGTATATGATGGATACATTTTCCCCAATAATATTAAATAGCCCTTACATTATTGTTAAATAACCATAGTGGCAGAGTGGACAAAGTACCAGTATCGTATGCAAAATGTATGTGCTTGGATCCTAACTTGGCTGTAGAAATGTACAGGGCATGCCATTAGTAAAATCACTCATTTAACATCTTGCATACCTTGAAACCCTGTTAGGATAGCTTTAAGTCAGTTCCAGTTAGATGGCACATAAAACACATATCTTGGGTTTATTGTGTTTTATATATATAAATTATTTTTCTTCCATTACTGTTACTATGCAACTGCTTGTAGTCAGGATGCCACCTTTTTTCTTAGCTCTCAGCTTTGATGAGATAGGGGCTTTACAAAAATGTATTCTCTTATGACACCAGCTGTTCAAACACTAGTGATAAAAGTAAGAACTGACATGCAAACATTCTGCTATCAGTTTTCTGTTGGCAGTCATTAGTATTTAAGAACACATTTTAACTGGGATGTTTGCACCTTCACTTATTATTGTTTCAACTTTTGCACTGAAACATGTCAGAAGAACGGACTCGTGCTTTAGCAAATACCTAAAGAAATAACTAAGCAGAATAGTTAGGAAGCATTTATGTATCTTATTGTGAATGCTCTTGAAAGTGTCTACCATGAACATAGATATATTTTGTTTGGATCCTCTTTGTTTGTATTACTGGAAGGTGGATCTGCCCAGAAAGAAGCTAAGATCCTGATATTCAGCACTGTTAAGAATATGCTGTATCAATATGCTGTATGAATATGAATTTGCTGTATGAATATGAGACAATAGTTTAATGTTAAGATTATAGCTACAAGACTAAATTTTATTTTGTGTGAACATGCTTTTAAAATCTGTGTATTGGGGTAAAAGAAGGAGCCAACTGAAGCTATGTGTTTCACACTTCTCAATTCCATGGAAATCTCAATTGTTCTAAAATCGTTTGAATTTGCATATCCGCACCAGCTTCTTGATTTATCCTTGGCTTTTTCATTGGCCTAAGGGAATGGAGGTATAATTATCAGGGTGGAGGGCACATAGAAAGACAAGGAAGATTTTTCTCATGATAACAAACTTGGAAATATGTATCAGCATGAACAACAAAGGTAAAAATGAAAGACTTGTGATGTTTTATAGCAAAATGATTTATTTCATCACTAGCCCTGGTGATCAAAGTCTATTTCCTGAGACACGTGGAATATAATAGAGAGGCCATATTTACAGTAACAAAGTACATGGTGGGAACAAAGTGACACTGTAAGACTAGAGAGCCCGTTTACATGGATTATGAGCTTTTAGAATGACAGTGGTGGACTAGGAATCAGTCCAAGTACTGTTTATGCAAACATCCTGTTATCAACGATTAGATGGTTCGGCTGAGGTTGTGCTATGTAGCCTGCATAATTAAAAAATTGTAAACCTCCCAGAGAGTGCTTGAAGCACTATGGGGCAGTATATAAGCAGAACACTTTTGCTTTTATGCAAGGAGAATATTAGTAATCTTGTGTATGCGTGTGTTTCGTGCCATCCAGTCAGAACCAATTTATAAAAACCCCCATAGGGTTTTCAAAGTAGGCATGGCATTTAAGGAATGGTTTCACAGGTTCCCTTTCCCCAGTGAATTTCCATGGCTGAATGGGGATTCAGATCCTCGTCTCCAGAATTCTAGGCCGTCGCCTCATCCAGTCCACCACATTGGTAATCCGTTAACATCTAGAATGTGCTAAACATCTTTGGTTTTCATTTAAACCTATTGTTTTATGTTGGAATCTGAGAATATAACCCAAATCAGTTGTCTCTCATTCAAATCTTTGTAGTTCTTTTTCTCCACAATAACTACTTTGAGATCTGCAGCAGAGTGCTCTGGAAGGTGGAAGTGTTCTGAAAGTAAGTGTGTGTGTGTGTGTGTGTGTGTGTGTGTGTGTGTGTGTGTGTGTGCGCGCGCGCGCATGCGCGCTGCCATTTCTGATGTCAGATTTCCAGTTTGTTCTCTTGCACAGAAGTTGCCTTGTTGCACAGATCATATCAACAGATGAGCAAATAAATAAGCCCCTGAAGTTGTTGATGGTATTGTTGGGGCCTGTAGTGGTCCTGCCAGAGTAGAAATGGAGAGACTGTGGACATCTGGCTTTGTAGAAGAGTCTCGTTCCCATCTCTCTACCATATTATTTTGTTTCAGTCATTGTTTAAGCTTGGGAATTGGGATGCTATATATACGTAAACAAATAAAGGCAAGTCATCAAGAGCCTTAGAGAAAAAAAGTTTTTTCTTCTTCTTCTTCTTCTTCTTCTTCTTCTTCTTCTTCTTCTTCTTCTTCTTCTTCTTCTTCTTCTTCTGGAAGGCTCTGTCTTGGAGTAGTTCATATTTTTCTGCCAAACCATTATTTTACCTCCTTGAATGGGTATTGTTATGTAAAAAATGTTTTCTGTAAATTTGAATTTTTATTCTCTGCTGCACGGATCTGGGCAGAGGTGTTTCTACTGGCAGGCTTGGGGGCAGCCACTGCATATTTTTGTGTCTGTTCCAAGTGGACATTAAAGCCATATGAATACACATAGCAATCAGAGGACTTACAGTATAATGTGGTACTCAGATGTCCACTGTGTAGCTGCACCATGCTGTCTGTGGTATAGACTAACCCAGCAGTGGGCTGAAATCTCTTGACATTCTTGTGGTATTTTACACATAATCCCTTACCCTGCATGAATCCAGATGATAAATATATAATGTAAAAAATTCTTATACTTTTCATTCCCTTTACAAAAGTATGGTAAAATTGATTTTCAATTATCCCAAAGAAATATGTGTTTTACTATAGAAAAAAGCTATATTGGCACACCCCCGTAGTGATGGTGATAATTTCTTTTAAAAACTGGCCAATAGTTGTTTTTCATTTTTGGTGATCTCTAAGGAAGAAATGTGTTCATGACAGTCTCATAAGAGCTTCAGAAATGCATTAATGTATTGTAACATGGCAGTTGTATATTTTGTCAGAGAAGTGACTGACAGAGATTCACTCAAAATCCCTCATGCCTACGTATGTTAGAAATCAGTGTCCTAAAAGCAATCTTTATGAAAACACAAATAGACTCATAGTGTCAAGCCCCACACACAGAGCACACACACAAACAGGGTTCAGTTCTTTGCCAAGATCTTTAGTGGAAAGCCAGGCAAGTTCAAGTCCTTTGCTAACAATCAAGTGCCAGATAAAAAACAGAATCCAACTCCCAGCAATTAACAGTCCAAGTCAAAACCAGATTATCTCATGGAAACCAGATGCCAAACCCAAGGGAACAGATCAAGCTGTTGTCTAGGAAGCCAGACCGAAGTCAGGAAACAGAGCGAAGGTCACAGACAGGAACGTGGTTACAAGTTCAAATGATGCATTGCTCCCACAGAGAGCTCAAGGTGAGCTTACCCGCTGTATCCCAAAACAGGGAACACAGCGTTACTTCTGAAAAGGCTTCTGCTAGTACTCAGGGCTTCCAGACCTGATTCCCCGCCTAGCATCAAAGACCCTTTCCCTAGCTCTTCTGGTAGCACGTCTTTGCAGAATCTTGCTCATGGCCCTTCTAGGAGGAGAAGACATGTTTTCAGCTGAGTCATCAGACCCAGCTGCCCGCTGATTTGAGCTGCAAGGCTCCTCCAGCAGCTCTTCACCATTTAACCCCTCAGAGTCAGGTTCTGTGACAGGCAGGGTCCTGGCACATAGGAGAATAGAAGGGGCCTCTATGGCCACTGAGACCTACCCACTCTGACTGCAGAAATCTCTATCAAAGTATATCTGACAGTTCTCTAATTTTCTCGTGAAATCACCAATGTTGGAGCACTCACCACCTTTCAAGGTATTTTGTCCCATTGTCCTGCTGCTGTAACATTTATGAAGCTTTTCCTGCTGTAAACCCAAAATCTGGCTTCCTGTAGATCAGCAATGGCGAACCTTTTAGAGACTGAGTGCCCAAACTGTGATTCAAAACCCACTAATTTTTTGCAAAGTGCCAATACAGCAATTCAACCTGAATACAGGTGGCTGTGAAGGGGTGATGTCGGGTGCCCACAGAAAGGGCTCCGAGTGCCACCTTTGGCACCCATGCCAAAATATTCAAAATAAATAAAATAAATAAATAATGAGATCAGATTAGTCTGTCAGGATTTGTCTTATTATTATTATTATTATTATTATTATTATTATTATTATTATTATTATTATTATTATTATTATTATTATTATTATTATTATTATTACTGCATTGATTTCTAGCTGCATGCACAGTGACCACTTTATAATGTGTCTTAAAACCTTTCCATGGGATTGTCAGGCTGAATAGTGTATAGTTCCAGGATCCTCCTTTTTGCCCACTTTGAAGAAAGTAACAACATTAACTCTCCTCCAGTTATCTGGTACCTGAACCATTCCCCATTATTTCAAGAAAATACAGTGGTACCTCTGATAACAAATTTAATTTGTTCTCCGAGGCAATTTGTTATAAGAAAAATTGTTATCCAAAATGGGGATTTCCCATTGAAATGAATGGAAAACCTATTAATCCATTCTGGAGGTCCACAAAGGGCAAAAAGAGCTCTTTATAAAGTTCACTTTAAAGGCAAGTAGTATTGGACTCCCCCCCCGAACCCTCCCTGTAGCGCAATGCAAACATGGACAAAAGAAACCAGCAATGGGGGGGGGGGGGAATACAAACAAACATAAGCAGCAAGAGAAACCCAGCCCAGAGCAATGAAAAAGATTGCAAACATGGAGAAAAGAAGGCAGCAAGACTGAAAATAAAAGTAGTGCAAAGATTAATAAAAGCTAGTTCCCTGACCTTCCAAGTTCGAAAGGTCCAAATCCCTCAGCACAAAAATGTCCAGAATGACTCCAAAACACCATGAAAAATAGCTCTAACTCCTCCCAACCCTCCATAGACTAAGGGAGGTGCAATGCATCCTGGGTACACTTTCTTTTGCAAGGCATTGTGAAAAAATCATTAACCGAAGCAGCCCATAGGCAACATTCATTATCTGAGGCAGCCCTATACCCAGAAATTTTCATTCGCTATCCAAATCATTTGTTATCAGAGGCATTTGTTATCCGAGGTTTTACTGTAATAGACAGTAGAATGTTCTTCAGCTAGTTCCTTCAATATTCTTTGATGCAGTTCATCCAGCTCTGGAGATTTGAACTCTGTATGTATGTATTTATTTACTTATTTATACCTCTACATCAGACCAAAGGCCACTCTGGGCAGCTTACAAAAATTTAAACATAAGTAATACAATAAGTAATATATTATACAATATACAACATATAACTAAATAAAAATCAGCAAATAGACCATAATTAGAACAAAAATAGCAAAACAATGATGATAAATTTGAAATAACATAAGAGAGAAAGCAGACAGAGGTGGATTAAAGGTATCAGAAAACCAGATCAGTGATATGATGATCAATTATCAGGTAGGGTGAGTCTAAACAGGGTTTGAGCTGTTTTTTAAAAGCTTGCAGATCTTGGAGGGCAGCTGGTTCCATAGACACGGTGGGACCACTGAGAAATCCTGATTACTGGTGGTAGTTTTCTGGGCTTCCTTCAGGGTTGGCACCCTCAGATGACCCGCCTGTGAAGAATGAGTGTTACAGGCAGTACTCTGTGGTAGGAGCTGTTCTGACAGTAACGAGGCCCCAAACCGTTTAGGGCTTTGTATGCTGTCATAAGAATCTTGAAGTCAATGCAGTAACAAGGTATTCCTTGACTAGTTGCTTCTCAATCTCCTGATTCAACCCTGTCCCCTCTACTTGCACTTAACATTTGCATGGAGGGTCATAGTTTCTCCTTTGGAAAAAAAACTGAGCTAAAATAGGAATTTAGCACTTCTGCCTTTTCCTCCTGATCTCGTATCATTTTCTCATCCCCATCAAGTAACTGGGACACTGTTTCTTTTCTTTGTCTTTTGCTATACACCAGGGAATACCAGGTGCTGTAGGCGCCTGGAGTAGGAACTGGCAAACCACTCCAGTACTCCTGCCAAGAAAACTCCATGGACATGGAGTCACGTAGAGTCGGTCACAACTGTAACAACACAACACACACACATACACACAGTATATAAACCTGAAGAATGATTTTTGTTGCTTTTAGTATCTCTAGCTAGTCTTAGCTCATTTTCTGCTTTTGCTTTCCTGACACCATCCCTGCTATCCTTTGCTATCTCCCTGTGCTCTTTCTTTGTGGCCTGGCCTTCTTTCCACTTCCTATACGTGTCCCTGTTTGTTTTCAGGACCTCTCAGAGCTTTTTGTGAAGCCACACTGGCATTTGTTTTGCAGTTGTCCACCTTTTGGGGTTGAAATTGTTTGTACCTGTGCCTTTAGAATATCCTTTTTTTTAGAGAGACTCCAACCCTTTTCTAGTTAAGCTTGCATTCCATGGGGACCTACTAAATCTTGTTCTCAGTTTATTAAAATTGTTTTCTAAATAATCCAGCATAATCCAGAGTAGCTACACTCTGCTTTCCTTTCCTTTGAAATCAAGAATTCCAGTACAACATGGTCACTCTCACCCAGGGTTATGTCCTGGTCTTAATCTAAATCTTTCATCACTTTGCCTTTGTCTTCTTGGCCTCCCTTTAATTTTGTCCCTTCCTATCCTAGACCTTGTCCTTACCATTCTTTCTCTGTCAAACTCTTGGCCACTTACTGCCTGGGATCCATCTCAATTTTATTCCTCTGCTGTGCCGTATTACGGGGTCAGCAAACATGAAATGTCACATTTCTCAGTGTAACACTGTTGCATTGTTTTTTCTTTTTCTATTTGAAAGCTGTGGCTTGGGGTTACAGTGCATGATCCAAGAATGCCAGAATACTTGCAGTTGTGGCTGTCCTAATCAGCTCTGACTGAGCCAGGATTTTGAACAGAATGGACGGTGTGGTTCATTGATATCAAAGAGGCAGTCAGCAGCATCCCTGCTGATATATACAGTGACCCCCTAACCAGCTCAGTCTTTCTGATTCCCTATATTTCTCTACCCTGCAGACATCCAAAGAAACCTCTGCAGCTTTCATTTTGGCTCCGTTCGCCCACCTGTGGTTGTGGCTCAGATTGTCCATGACTGGCATATTGGTGGTAGAAGTTGTTCCAACTTCTGTGAAGACAGTTTATTGCTTGTGTTTCAGACCTCCTAGTAAAGCAGGTCATGGAGTAGATGGTTCACAAAGTCAGTTTTTTGGCATGATCTTCTGCCATTGGGAGTTTTGTCAAATCTGTTCTGTTGTCCCAGGCTATGCCTGATTCAGGTTAGTGAAATGAACAATTTGGATTGTGGATGGCAGAATACGTTATGTTCTGGAGATGTAGAACAGTGCTGTTTTCTATGTTTGCAGATACAATATCTCATGTCCAACTTTGTTAAGTAGATGAATTACCCACATGTTTTTACAGGAATTCACAAACGTTCTGAAAGTCTTTTTGGTCGTATGTCACAGCATGCCCAGGGTCTTGATTAAATTCCATCATTTATGATGGGGCGTGGCTTCCCGCATCTATACAGAGTATAGAACCTTTTCAGATAATCAAAAATAACAAATAATTATTTTTGAAGAGTGGGCCAATAGTGCCTTTTCCTGTAATAGTGCAGAGTGGATGAGTGCGGATGTCTCTTGGGAACTGTTACAGTCCTGATGTGCCTAAACTGTTCAGCATAAGATATTTTACTAAAATGTGTTAGTATGTTTTTCCTTGTTACCTCCATCTCACTGTCTTGGTGCTTTATTCTTGACTTCCTTCATGTTCTGACTGGAGGAACCATAAAACCCCACTCTTTCACTTGTTGCATTTTGACTAGTATTTTTGGGAAGCCATTAAACTGATTGTTGTAGAGGCTTCTCTCTAGTTTTTTGTTTAATGGAACAATCACTTTCAATGCTCTATTTGCACACAGATGGTTTTAAAAGTACTGAACACATTGGGAGAAATCCACCAAATGATAGTTCGGACAGGCATTACAGAGATTAGAACAGTACTACTAGGTTAGTTTTATAATGTTCGGACCTGACTATGTAAGTTAGAGGAGCAAATATCTGCCCCTCTTTTCCACACTGAGGATTTCAATAGGACTCACTGACGGTTAGGCTTATCTAGACAAAATGACTGATTTTCTGTGTGAGCGATCTGCTGTGATGATAATTATGTTCTAAACTATACAGATCCAACATAATATTGCCTTAGTTAATTTTAGACTATTGGGAATTTACTGTATATGGATTTCTGTGAAATGGAATATAGAACAGTTCCCTGAAGCTACATTTACCATTGGTATCGCTTTTGGGGTCTGTATGCATTTTTGGGTGGCGGACTCTATATTTTTCATTTTGTTTGTTTTATTCGTTTCTGTTTTTATTATAATTTAATTGTATAGATAATTTAAGGTCATTTTAATTTCACCCCGGTAAAATACCTAGCATGTGGGTTGATTATAGTTGTGATTATACATTAACTTATACAGGCAAGAATATTTGTCTCTGAAAGTAATAGTGATTTTGAGACTTACAGTCAGTCACAAGTACTGATCGTCCCACATTTTATGAACAACATTATATTTGATTTGAAAGCCCTTCCTAGCATTTTGCAAATTTATAATGTTTTTGGCTTCTAGCACAAGTATTTTAAAACAATTCAATTAAAGATTATATGTTTTTATTTTCTGTTGTCCGTGACTATAGGGTAGTCTTGTCCTTCATCATTTCTTCTGCCTAATGTACCGTACCATAATCAGACAAAGTCAGCGAGATCTGTTCTTCTGCATTAGTTTTAGGATTGTAGCTTTAGAATCTGTAAACATAGATATGGATTCCCCAGACTTGTCACCCTCCTTACCCTCTGAAAGGTGAAGGCAAGCCCCTGGAACAAAGGGAAACATGGGGAACCCCGGCCATCCTTCCAATCCATGCAAACCTGACAGTTACCTCAAGGGAGGATGGAGTGCAGAGGCTGCCATCGCCACCTTTAGAGGGCTGCTCATCTGCATTCTGAGCTGCTTGCTGTCATTTGGCATTCTCAAGCCCTGCAAGTATACCCATCTCAATGCAAAGACAGCCTAAACAGGACTCTGGAGATGCCCCAGTCCTGATTCCCACCTAGATTACCTGTTCTTGTGACACACCAATGCTTTCAAATCCCCTCTCCCCAACTTTTTGATTTTTTTAGTTCTGGGTAAACCAGCTGCTGCTGCCCACTTCACTGCTATCCAAGCGACCACCGCACCTCGCATGGCTGCAGTTTAATTATCCTGATCCTCCCTGGAGAAATCTCATAAGAGGAGAGGTCTTAAGCAGCCAGAAATCATGGGATGTCCAGTAGAGATGGGCACGGAATGAACATTTTTTTGTTTCTATTACCGTTTGTCATTTCCGTTACGTAACGAAACAACAAACGAAAATTGTGATGAAAATGAAATGAAACGAACAGAACCACAAAAATTGTAGTCATTACGTTTCATTTCCGTTAATGGCGATGCGCAATGAAATGAGCTGTTTTAAATGTTAAAAAATGCCCTGGACATCTGTAAAAACGCAGCAATGATTATTTATATTGTCTGATAATACCTACCAGGGGGGTTGGGGTCCTTAAAACGTTTGTTTTAGTCTTCTCCCATCGCGATGTATTTTTCTTTTCCCTTTAAAATGGATGTCGCCACCAGCCACAAAAATGGAGGCAAGCCATGTGATGGGATCATGTTCAACCAATAGCATGCCCAGGTTGCAGACTGGGCGGGCAGGTCTGGCAGCCACAGAGGGCATAAAAAGCTCTGGCAGCCCCTGTCCTCCTTGCAGTCTCTGGTGGGAGTTAGGGTGGCATTGCTGTCTCTGCGACTCTAGCTTCAGTCCTGCAGCCTCCCTGTGTGTGTGCATGCGTACCTCTTGGTGAGTACCCTCCCCTGCCCCGCAATGCAGTCACTCTGCAGCTGCCTTGCACCCTGGGCAACGCCCGCCGCTGCCTTTGCAGCCTCCCTGCGTACCTAGTCTATACTGTGTCTCTGCCAGCATCCATTTTTTTAGTGTTTTCCTCTGGTCTGGGGCATTGGAGGATGCCTCCGCACGGAAATGCTTTAAAAATCACACAAAAAGCGGGTAGAAACGACAAACGAAAAAACAAAAGACGGTAACGAAATTTTTCAAAAAATTCCCGACAAACGGAACCGAACCAAAACAGACCTCTCAACGACAAACGAAAAACTGAAATGTCATTTTTCTGTTTCGTGCCCATCTCTACTTTGGAAGTCTGCATTCAGTTTTCTGTATCTTTCCCTTTCTCCCTTGCATTTTGCATCCCTTCTCTCCTCTGCTATTTGTAGGGCCTCATTGGGCGGCCACTTTGCTTTCTTGCATTTTCTTTTCTTTGGGATGGTTTCCTTTGCTGCCTCCTGTACAATGTTACAAGCTTCCATCCATAGTTCTTGGGGCGCTCTGCCCACAAAATCTAATTCCTTAAATCTATTCTTCACCTCCACTGTGTATAAGGGATGTGACTTAGATTGTACCTGACTGTTTGCTCTACTTGTAATAGCTTCTAACTCCTTTCTTTGGACATGCCAACTGTTGTCCAGAGATGGGAGAAATTACTTTTTTGAATGTCAAATACCAGTGCCACTGATTGTAGTAGATGGGGTGGTCTTGTGCTTCAATTACAGAGATTGGATAATATATTGCTTATATGTATATTGTCTACTGATGTTATGTGTAGAAGAGAAACTGTGTTATTCTGCTTACTGTTATCTCCTGAAGCTGGAACACTCTAATCTTTTTTTACTTTTCTGCTCCCAAGGACACCTTACATTTTTGATCACTCAGTTATATTTTGACTGTGCAACCCAGTTCTGCTTCCGTTGCTGTTCTAAGTGGTATTTTTTTTTTGCTGTGTGCTTAACTCCTACTACTCCTTGACTGATGGTCTAGAGAGAATTTAAAGAATTTAAAATTGACTCTTGGATTTCACTGTTTTAGCTGTTTATTGATCTTATCTGTTGTATTTTATTGTTGTAAACCGCCCTGAGTCCTCTTGTTGGGAAATAGGGCGGTATATAAATGCGAATAATAAATAAATAAATAAATAAATAAATAAAATTATTTAAGTTCCTTTTGATATACAGTGGTCCCCCACCCTTTTCCGGTTCATATACTGCGGTCCCGCTATATTGTGGGACCACAGTATATGAAAAAAGACCCCCTGGGGTAAGGGGGGGAAAGTCCCTCGGAGGCCTCAGAAATGATTTTTGGTGATCTGGAAGTCACTTTCAGTTTTTTGGAAGTCACTTCCGGTTCGCAGGGAGGCCCTTTTGGGGCCTCCAGAAGGCCCAGGAAGGCCCTCACAGACCCATTCGGGGCAGCGCCAGGCTGGGGGTAAGTACAAGAGCTCCCAGCTAGACCCCCAAGGCCTGACCCAACCTGCATCTGCATATCACAGATTTTCAATTATCGCGGGTTGGCTCAGGTCCCTAACCTCCACGATAGGTGGGAGGTCACTGTATTATGTAGATGGTATCACAAACTGATGATTATTGTTCCATCTCTGAAGCAGATCCAATCCTGTTTCTGTGAACTGCAGAATATCTTAGGTCTTTGTGCCTAAATTATATGAAATATTTGTATGAATAATGTTTGCACAACTTTATTCTCGTGAAAGCCAGGATTGCTAATTGGGTGAGTGACATTTCATCTTGTCTGGCTCAGAGACTTTTTCAGGAAGTAGTGTACATAATAAAGTAATACAATAAATATCTGTGAGATTTGGTAGCTAATATAAAAGCCCACTCAGTTGTGATGCCATTTAAATTTTCATTCATAATGTTCTAATGTTCCAAATGTCAGCCTTGTGCCTCTTTATCTTCTAGCAATTTAATTAACCAGCTATTTCCACAATTACTGTGGTTTTAAATGAGCAGTCACTTGCACAGAATTGCAGGCTACTTCTTCCAGGCTGAGCAATTTCCTATCAAAAGCTCTTTTCGGACAGGACAGAGGTAAATGGGTAGAAGGGAGAATGTAAATTAAATTGTATTTACTGCTGAAAAATTAGTTTTGCAAATGCAGTGCATCAAAGTGCATTTTCACTTTTTTATATACAGTATATACCTAGTCATAGTATAAAGGGCCAGTTTTGTGCTAATACTGTATGGGAACTAGTAAATCCTGTACTGGAGCTGTCATCCTGCTGGGCTGAGAGATTTATCTCCCCACTATATGAATCCTGATCCATATGAACATTGTATTTTGACCCTTTCAACTCACTATCCATAATTTAATGAACAGATGATTCCCTGAGAATCTGCAAGAATCCCCACGGAGCGCAGAAAATCTCTGAAAGCGTTGTCTTTCGAACGAAACTGGCCAAGATAACTTTGCCGGCAGCTGCTGTCGAAAGCTTCCATGGGGCAGGAGTAACTGCTCAAAAGTATCACCAATGAAACGAAGCATCCTCAAAAAGTCTGAATGCCTTTCCAAAAATTAATAAATGTACGGTCATGCGAGTGATGGCACTTGAATGGGTAACCCTTGTGGTCTATTGGGTTCAGCCCAGTGGTTGGAGAAATCTTAGGAAAGGGCTGTGATTCAGGATTTCATTTGGGAAAGAGCAAGATTACTGGAGAGTTCTGGAGCTGCAGTTCCCCTGAAGGATGAAAAAATCTCTTATTTTATTTATTTATTTATTATGGGGCTTCTATACCGCCCATCTTCCCAAAGGAACTCTGGGCGGTTCACAATAAGCTGAATCAAATTCAGTCAACCAGACAACACACAACTAAATACTACAATAGACAAACAATGTTAAAAGCATACAACCCTGGCATGAACTGTAAATAGCAGGTTATACTGGTAGTTGGCAGACCAAAACAAACAAACAAACAAACAAACAAACAAACAAACAAACAAACAAACAAACGAACGAACAAACAAACAAACAAACAAACAAAAAACTAAACTAGGTCACCGAAGGCCTCACGGAAGAGCAAGGTCTTTAACGCGCACCGGAATGCCGACAGGGACTGTGCAAGGCGCACTTCGTTGGGGAGGTGGTTCCACAGGGTGGGGCCCACCACAGAGAAAGGCTGGTTCCGAGTCAAGGTTTTCTGGGCCTCTCTGAGCATGGCCAACCAGAGCGAGTGCGCCCGCGACGTCCTCGTTGGACGGGCCGAAGTTGACCACTGGGTGATTCGCTCTGCCAGGTTTAGGTAGTAGAAGGTCAAAATGTCACCTTGGTTTGTTTGTGAAGGATCGGCACTGGAAGGGTGAATCTGCATAGTGATTGTATGTATTTGCATTTTATTTTAGGGCTTGAAATATTGTAAACTTGGAGCGATTTCCTTTATGGTGGGAATCTCTTCCCTTGGTCAAGGAATATGTTTGGCTTCAAAGAGATATTTGCTTCTTCCTTCTTTCTGTGCTGATGATGAATTTGCACACTCAGGGCATGCAAATTGTAGCATCCAGTTTTGAGCTGTGTTCAGATCACTGTTGTTATTTGTTTACATATAAACAAGTTTAAAAGTTTGTATTGCAGTGTTCTCAAAGGGATTATGAATCTTTCTCTCTCTCTCTCTCTCTCTCTCTCTCTCTCTCTCTCTCTCTCTCTCACACACACACACACACACACACACACACACACACACACACACAGAGTACACTCTTTAGTTCTATGGCACTACGAGAGCGGTAATAAACTAATTTATCCGTTAAGGAAAAAATATAGAATTGTTATCCCTGTATTTTTGTAGCAGTTCTGGTAAAAAGATAACAACATCAACAATGAAACATTTATTTTTGTCATGGGAACTTCATGAACAGTCAAGTAAAGCATAACTAAATGAGCATTTGGCATGCTATCTAAACGTATTTCCTGTTTTTAGATTTTTATATTTAGATTTTACATTTCTTCCACCTTTTAGATTCTTGTTCCTATAGCAATTATAATAAGGTGCTGTAGAGATGGGCACGACCAGGAAAAATTACGTTTCAAGTTGTCGTGTGTCGGAGCTGGCCCGTTTCGGCTCGTTTCCGTTTTTCGTGAAATTTTTCAAAAATTTGTCGTTTCGTTTGTTGTTTTTTCGTCTGTCATTAGTACTGGTTTTGGAGGGGGTAGCGGGCTCCTGGAGGCACCTCTGTGGGGTGGGTGCCTCCTCTGGCCCGCCATGAAGGGAAAGCGGGCTCCTGGAGGCACCTCTCCGGGGTGGGTGCCTCCTCTGGCCCGCTACAAAATGGCATGCATAGCCAATTGGATATGCATACCAAGTTGCAGTGGCAGGCAGAAGCACCTCTCTTTTGGGTGCCTCTGTGACTCACTGCCTGCCTGCATACGGTGCACTTGGGCTGGGGAACAAAGTGAGAGAGGACCCCTACGGGCGCCCTGTGACTCACTAAGAAGGGAAGTGTACTTGCTGGAGTGCAATGCGAGTACACAGATCTGGCTTACTGGTTAGGGGTTAGCGCAAGGGCTAGGCTTAGGGTTACGGGTAAGGTTAGGGTGAGTTACTGGGGTGCACCTCTGGGTGCCTCTCTGACCCACTAAGAAGGACAGTGTACTGGCGTATGGGTTCGGGTTCGGGTTCGGGTTCGGGTTCGGGCTAGGGTTAGTGGGCTTTTTATGCCCGACTGGCACATCCCAGAGGTCTCGGTCAAAACCTGGCCAAGTGGCCATGCAATTGGTGGAATGGCTCCAAAAATTTGCATGGTCTACACCCATGGCCAGCCCATCATTGCGCAGGTGTAAAAAAAAAATGAAAATGAAATAAAATAAAATAAAATCAATGGAGACGTTTTGTTGCAAGAAAAACCCACTGCTGCTACTGTAAAAATTCAGGCAGTTGTAAAATAGCTATTTTCGCATGCTTCTGTGGTGCTTTGGTGTGTTTTTGGACCACGATTTCAAAATAAATATTGCGGTCACCCCATTTTGGATCCCCCGCCCGCACCGCATGGCATGGCGAGCGAGTTGGCGACACGACGAGGATGCCCCTCACCAGAGCAACCCAGGACAGGAGAGGGGGGAGGCCAGGGACACCCCCCCCCCCAGAAACCACCCCTCTGGTAGGTGCCCTCACTCAGGCAGGCATATTTTCGCCTGCTTTTTTGGCCGGGAATCGGGTTTTTTTATTTTTAAAACTTTTTTTCTGTGCCGCGCTGCTTGGCGAGTTGGCGAGACGACAAGGATGCGCAGCCCAGGAGAGGAGGGGGGAGGCCGGGGACCCCCCCCCCAGAAACCACCCCTCTGGGAGGTGCCCTCAGGCAGGCATATTTTCGCCTGCTTTTTTGGCTGGGAATCGGGTTTTTTTTATTTTTAAAACTTTTTTTCTGTGCCGCGCTGCTTGGCGAGTTGGCGAGATGACGAGGATGCGCAGCCCAGGAGAGGAGGGGGGAGGCCAGGGACCCCCCCCCCCAGAAACCACCCCTCTGGTAGGTGCCCTCAGGCAGGCATATTTTCGCCTGCTTTTTTGTCCGGGAATTGTTTTTTTTTTTTTTTACAAAAAAAACTTTTTTTCTGTGCCACGCCGCTTGGCGAGTTGGCAAGATGACGAGGATGCGCAGCCCAGGAGAGGAGGGGGGGAGGCCGCGGACCCCCCCCCCCAGAAACCACCCCTCTGGTAGGTGCCCTCAGGCAGGCATATTTTCGCCTGCTTTTTTGGACGGGAATCGGGTTTTTTTATTTTTAAAACTTTTTTCCTGTGCCGCTTGGCATCGCGCAATCGCTGCGATGCCGCCAGGAACGACCACGAAAAATCAGACCCAATTTTTCTTTAGTCGGTTCGAGTTCGAGTTCTGGCGGAGTAATTGTCATTCTTCGTTTCGTTACGTAACGGAAACGAGGAACGGAAACGGAAACGAGGATTTCGCCGAGTTGTGCCCATGTCTAATGTGCTGTCAAGTCAGATCTGACTTATTATGACTGTTTTTTAGAATTTTCCAGGTAGAATATTCTCAGAAGTAGTTTACCATTCTCTTCTTGGGGGTGGGTGGGGAGGGCGTGTCTTATACATGCTTTTTAAAAAGGTAAGCATATGATATTCTAAATAGCCTGAACTAATAAATTATAAATGTATGATATTAGTCAAGCATTAAACAAGATTAATGCATTTTTAAATCTAATGCCTACTTAGTCCCATTTAACAAGGAAAAGTAGCTTAAATCACTCGGTTGACCTTAACCATATGTAGTTCAATTTTTATTAGCTGCCCACAAAGCAACTAGTATTCTTGAAAAGGACAGAGAGAATGGGGGCACAGGAAGGCAGCATTACAAACATTCAGAATGCTGCATGAAACCTGAAATTTACAACACAAAGTTTAATCTGAATTAATAAGCCTTATCCTCTCTCTGTTTTAGCTTTCATTCCTGGAAAGTAAAAAGTTTCTAGAGGGAAGACAATGTTGCTTGTGTGTAGGCTACACAGTGCACGCAAGCACACACACACACACACACACACACACACACACACACACACACACACACACACGAGGATAGCAGGTGCATATTTTATGTATTTTTTCTGTACCCCTTCACTTTGAGACCCTCCAGACAAATGCCTCAAGAGAACACCATGGCAGGGCTACTGAATAAATGTATATCAGATTTCAACATGTTGACATGTGCTGGATACCACCTTGGTACATTTTTAAGAAGTAGACTGCTGCTACCGCTAGAGATTTGAAGGCCTGGAAAAAACGCAAAAATCCAGGAAAAATGGTTTTTTCCCCCAGGTTTTTCCGGAAGACTTTTGGTCCCCCACGAATTTTTTTTTGGAAAAATTGAAAAAAGAAAAAAAATTATGGAATGTTTTATTTTAACATGATGAATAAAATATTTTAAGACAGGGTGTTCTGATATTTTCCAAATCATTTCTTAAAAATATGCGTAGTATCAGATTATTCTAATTTCTGTGCACTGAAGACAAGGAAGTCCTAGGCTACAAACAACTCTCCAATGCAATAACGACGCATTTCTTCCTTTAGGAGGTGCTGCTATTGTGACAAGAAAAAGAAAAAGGTTTGCCTTTTGTTTTTGCATGTGGGTGGGTGTGTTTGGTTCTGTTCTGTCCTGTTCAGTGGTTCTCAAAGCACTGGAAGAAAATACAGAGCAACAATAATGATTCTGATTAAATTTCACGCCCATTCATTGAAACTTAGCCCCACTTTCCTCTATACATTTTCCCCTCTTCAATTCTTTTTATGAGAATGAGGTTTTTATTTTATTTTTATTTAATACTGTGGAGAGAAATTATGAATGGTTAATTCTGGATGTTTAAACATTGTTTTATAGAGTTGTTGTTTTTTTTGCTTCACGTAAACTAGTAAACTAGAGTACATAGTAGATAAGTAAACTAGTAAGATAAGTAAACTAGTAAGATAAGTAGATAAGTAAACTAGTAAACTAGAGTCCATAGTAGATAAGCGGGGTATAAATTTAACAAATAAATAAACAGTTCAGGAGATTGTTACTTACAATGACAAATAAATATTATTTAAAAAGTAAATTCTGTTTGTAATAATTGTTTGGATATACTATATTTTAATGTGGTAGTTGTGGTAATTTTATGCCAAGTCAGATTGTCCATAGTTATATTTTATGTTCCTAAAGTAACAGAATGATTTTCAAGCTGTAAGAGGGGGTGGGAAGTGCTAATGTCCCTTTCTTTCAATGTTATAAAAAAAATTCTGTCCCCCCCCCCAAAAAAATAATAATACAAAAAAACACCAGGCTTATTTTTGAGCTTCAAATTTTTGGGAAATTTCCACTAGTTGTGCTAGTGGAATTACATTGCTATGGGCTCACCACAGAAGGTAGCAATGCAATATAATTTTGGTTATATCTAGGTGGAACTCTTAAATGGCTTTTTGTGGTAGCTTTCTTGTTCTCTTTAATGCTTGATGCAATTTTAAATAGTGCCTCACTGTCCCAGATTATAGAGCTTCAGGCAGTTGCTTTAACCCTAATCTCATAAGGCAGATATTACCTCCCCTAACTCGATAACATAACATAATCCTAAATTCAAGTGCAGTTTTCTGGGTAGGCAGCCTAAACATTATCTAGAAAATGTAATGTAGACATTACTGAATGCTCATCAGCAATAATGTACTGGGTATTTGAAAAATCTGTCTTATTTGGCCTAAGTTAAGGGAAGATGGGCGGTATAGAAGCTCCATAATAAATAAATAAATAAATAAATAAATAAATAAATAAATAAATAAATAAATAAAATTTGGTTATGTTTACATTCCTATAGCATAACGTCTTATAACCATCTGTAAAATCTCTTTTCAAAAAAACCACCCAGACAAAGGAAGCATTCATGAAGACATTTTGCCATGCTCCTGTCACCTCTTTTAAATCAACAAGGATGTCTGGTATAAAAAGTCCACCCATCCATTTCTGTTTCTCCTCTTGAAAAAGTAGCAGTAATGTTTGTACTGGGATTTCTTGGTTTATAGCTCAGCCTCTTAGCTGCTTTATGGCACCTGTTCCATTTATTTATTTATTTATTTATTTATTTATTTATTTATTTATTTATTTATTTATTTATTTATTTATTTATTTAGAGTATTTTTACCCCACCCTTCTCCATGGAAAAGGACCCAAGGCGGCTTAATGAAGGGCAATACACAGTCCAGTACAATCAAGTATGGAGAACAAGGAATTGAGGGACATCTTACAGCATTAATAGACATTATATTAAAGCTACAAGAGAATGCAAGCAATTAAAAGGAGAGTAAAGTTCCATGTAAAGTTACAAGAGAACACGAGTAGCTAAAAGGAGTTAAGTTCCATGTAAGGTTATATGAGTGATAGAAACTAACATTGAAAGCACAGAGTCAATGTGATCACATAAGATTATAAGTTTTTATAAACACAAAGTATAAAGACTTCCTTCTGCATTACTAGTTTTTAATAACCATCAGGTGTATAACAGGCTGAGGATTGCTGACTCAGTCCTAACAGGCAAGGGCACATCTATTGCTGACTCCTTGCTTTTATTGTTCTTGTATCTTAGAAATATGCCTTCTTGACCATTCCCATGTTTTGACTCTTTCTTTAATGGTTTGACCCACTATCTCCCCTCCCCAGCATCTCATTTTCTCCTTGTTACTGCGCACAGAACCCATTTTCTTGTTTCAAAAAGCTTCCCCACATTCAGTGTCCTCAATTTCATTCTGATTCAGTGTTCTTGTTAGTCTCGTGCCCTTTGCTCTTAATAATTATTTCTTGTCTCTGTGGCCTTACTTCAGCCTCATTCTACTCACAATCTACTCAGTCAACTCCATGGCCCTACTTCAGCCTCAATCTACTCAATTTCTGGTCTGATAGCTAACAATATAGCTAACAATATAGATATATTATATACAATATAATATATTGTTAGCAATGAAGCTAACAATATAGATTCCTATCTTCACCCACCTCTCTTCTCCCCTTGTCTGTTCAGAGTCTGTTTGGTCTAAGAAATTTGTTGCTTTGCAGCCACATATTTCTTTCTAGTGAGAATGTTCTTTCCTGAAGTAACTGCAGCTGCACTTCTTTTTTTCCAGCAAGGATGTCCTTTGCTGCAGCTGCTTCCATTTTGCGGAGTCTCCTCCGCTCAAGGGAACAACTGCTTTCTCTGTCTGGGATGGGAAATAACGATGAAGGGTCATTGACCCTCCAGGAACTTCACCAGATATAGCTACTGTTATTCCATAACAAGACCACAGGAAATGCAGTAAGGGTACCAAGCATGTGTTCAAACAGTGTGAAACAGAGTTCCTCCTCACTCAGGAAACACAGTTATTGTGAGTGAGGAAAGTAAACTTTCCTAGAGGAACATGAAATTTGAAGGTCATTAAGTAGCAGCTGTCATGTTTCTGATGTAGCTAGCTCCGTTCTTTGTGGTCTAAAATTTTATCTGCTTCTTAGAGCTCTTCCAGACAGGGCATTTGCCTGGCTTTTACATTTCCCTTCCAGTAATTTAAAATGTCCCTGCCATCTAGATATTTTCATTGTTTCACCTCTTACCACTTCTTTTTCCCCAGTTCCTATTGCCTCCAGAACTTGTGTTTTATTTGTTCTGAGGTTTGAGGTATCTTTATGCCACAGACACTAGCTGGAAGAGGCAGCAAAGCTTGCTTTATTAATGACAATAATAGATATTAACATTATTTAGTATAAATCAATTTATTCCAGCCTACAGAGCTCCACAGCTCTGATCATTTATGTTCATTAAAAAGACTTTATAATAGTTAATTAAGCAGTTGGCGCACATAATAGCATACACCGTGTATTTCTAATCATGCTGACTTTCCTCAATTGGGGAAGACGACCTTAAATCAGACTCATATGATAACAGAGGCAATTGTTTAATGCACTGCTGTGTTTTGGTCATTGTTCAGACCAGGAATAAGGGAAGGACTGGTTAAGGAAAAATTGCTGCATACTATTGCAGATTCAAAAGCTTTGCTGGTGTGGGCAAACGGGTCTTGTGTAAGTAGTGGAGCATACAGTAGTTCCCTCTTATCCACAGGATCATTATACACTGAATCACTTATTCATGGTCTGAAAATATTAAAAATGTTAAAAGAAAAAAAAAATATAGATAAAACTATTTTCACATTTGTTTCCAGAGCCAGCAACTACCTGTAGAGGGAGTGAGAAACCATTCCCTGAATAGTGTTAGGCAAGACTATAGCATGGTCTCTGGCACCCTCTAATTGCCAGTGAAAATATTTTCATTTTTGATTTTTCTCAGTTTATCACTTATGAAATCACCCTTTTCATACTTTTTCATGTCCTGACGAGATTTAAGTCCAAGAAAACTTTATTATCTATCTATCTATCTATCTATCTATCTATCTATCTATCTATCTATCTATCTATCTATCTATCTATCTATCTATCTATCTTCGGTATTATCCATGGTTTTCAGTATTCACGGGGGTTCTTGGAACCAATCCCCAGGAGTCCTACTGTATATCCATATACCTAGCTAGTCAGTGGCTGAAATCATGCTGCTTAGTGTAGTAAGTCGCACTACTAGGCCCATTTGAATCATTATAACTGTGGAGCTGTTGACCCACCATATCGCCATTGATTCAATGATGCTTCCGTAGTGTGACTTGCAGCACTAAGCAACAGGATTCTAGCCAGTTGTATGCATATATGTTTCTTTTTTACACCCATTATGATCAATGTCTTATGTTAATTAAATGTCCTTCTGTGAGGAATTATTTGGACATATACAGTATTGAGAAGTTGTGAAGCCAAGCTATGGGAGCCCCCCCTCCCATGTATGTTAGATGTGTTCATATAAAACTTGAACATAATCTCACAAAAGATATTTCCCCCATCTCCCCACTTCATTTTCTTTTCCGGGCAGAGAGGTGGGGATAAACACACCCACAACCAATGTAGAGAACGGGAACTACACAGTGGCTCACTATGTCAGTGGTTCACAACTCTGACTCAGCTGTAGAAGGAGGATTGTGTGGCTGATCCACAGAGGGGTTTACACTGTTGTGAAAGGTTTGGTGGAAAGTGGAGTAAAGAATATTCAGAAAGTCTTGCTTCTCCTACGTCTCTTGTGTCACAGGACCAGTTGTGGTGCATTTCGGATGAAACAAGTTTTATTTAGTGGCATAATTTCAAACGGCACAGCTAGGAAGAGTGAAATTGCTCTTAATCTGCAGCACCAGGAGCAATATTTTCAATCACTGGGACACAGTGGAAAAATTGGAAAGAATTTGAAACACCTGGCTGACAACGTGCAAACTATTACAGAAGTATTCAGAAGCAGGCTGTTCTGCCAGAATGTGGCAGCAGACATGTTTTTATGGTATTTAGGACTGCATACAATTAGGGGAGCTGCTGGTTTTTGGCTCCTTTCCCTTTGTCATATACCTACTAAGATTCTTCTGTGGAAAGGAAGGGGGTTGATAAGTGGATACAGATCTGGCCTCACTTCTCTGTGCTTCCAAATGCATACTGTTTATACATGTGCACCACCCGAAGGCTATTTAGGGAGCACTTCATGGATTTAGAACTTGTTAAGAGTAAGCAAATTGTTGGCTTATTGTAGAATTCCAAGGTTCCTTATATTTCCAGGAGTGTCTATGTAGTATCCAAAATCAGAAACGGCAGCATCCTGTAGTATCGGAAAGCTGATGGAAGCTGGAAATTGTTGATCAGATTAATCCCCATTTATCCATGAAATCCAAGCAATTTGAGAATCATAAATACCTATTTTCTGGAAATAGGTATTTCCAGCCTGATTTTGGTATTAATACGTAAGTAGATGAAATTTTCAGTTGAAATGGCTGCTCTCTCTCTTTCTTTGTGTGTGTGTGTGTGTGTGTGTGTGTGTTGGCTAAAGTTTTGAGAATGGGCAACATTAAACCTACCTAGATATTGCCCACTGAAGTCCATGAAATTGCAGCTGGTTGTCTCTAACATATCCTATTTATTTTAGTACATCTGCTGTAAATGAGACAAACTCTGAAATAAGCCCAATATTCTTCTTTGTTTATTTTCTCCCCCGACCCTACCCCATGGATAGTGCCAGACATAGTAATCGACATATATTAAGGGCAGGGGCGTGGAGAGAGAAGGCCGATGTCTAGCACAATTCCTTGACCTTTGGAACACCCATTATTTTAATTTAATTTCCTCTTTGTCTTAATGACTATTCTTTTCTTTTATTAAAACTGTTCCCAAGGTAGTTTCTAGTTAAAATGTGTGCGTGTGTTAAAAATGACAATTAAATTAAATCTGGCTGAATAAATCCAAAAGCTAATAAGCGAGGAGGCTAACCAAATAGTCAAATCAAAACAGTCCGCCAGGAGTAGACACAGTGCATATTTAGGTCATCCAACATCTAGAGCTTCTGCTTTTCTCATCCTACACTACACTTTCTCTTGTCTTGAATTGAGAACACCATTGCGACAGTTTCTTTTTTAAAAAAATCATATGTGTGTTTTTCTCTGGAATATTCATTTGAAGTATGTTCAATGAACAAGTAATTGAATTTATGTTGAAAAAATATGCAGAAATGGTCCGTCTAGTCTAGGGAGGCAGGAGAGAAAATGTGAATTTTCATTCCTCTCTGTAGAGGAGAATCTGTGTCTTTTGGATCTTCAAAAGGAGGGAATTAAGCTTCACCACTAAGACCCAAATATTATGCACCTCCAGTATTCTCCCCCAACTTGTCTCCTGCAGTGAATTCTGGCTTAAGTGTCATTGTTTGTTTGTTTGTTTTCTTGTTTGTTTTCTTGTTTTTACTATTCAATGATGTGTCCAATTTCTACATTTTATTGATAAATGTGATTGTCGTTAACTGCCCGGAGTTCTTTCAGAAAGACAGGCGGTATAGAAAAATAAATAAATAAATAAATAAATAAATAAATAAATAAATAAATAAATAAATAATGTACCTCTTATAATTGATGTCCTGTCAGCAAATTACCTCTCAGTCATCCACTTGGCTCATGCATTCTGTTTCATAATTGGCTGAGAGACTTCTGCTGCTGTTACAGTCCAGCTAAAAAATAGTATGTTACAGCACAAATTTAGGCATGTCTGCTGAAATTTGGGTAGGACAGTGTGCCACAGGGGCAGGGGGAGGGGGGCAGCAGGGGGCAGTGGGGGGCAGCAGGGGGTGGGGCATGGGGCGGCGGGGGGGGCAGCGGCAGGCAGGCGGGCAGCAGCAGGCTGACCAGTGCCCCCTCTCCATTTTGGCGCCCTAGGCAACTGCCTAGTTCCCCTTAATGGACGCACCGGCCCTGGTGATTAGAAATAAGATGGTTATGAATGGTCTTGGTCTTGGCCTCCATTGACGCTTTACACTTGATGATATTTTCTAATTCCTTCATTCCTGCACTTCCGAGTTCCAGTCTTCTGATTTCTTAGCTGCAGTCTCCAGTTGGATTGATGATTGAACAAAATTGCTGGCTGTTTTAATTTCTCCATTGTCAGTGCTAAAACTGTGTACTTCCTCATGATTTTTGTCTCCTTAACATTCAGCTGCAGTCCCGCTTTGGCACTTTCTTCTTTCACTTGCTCCAAAAGTAGTGATGGGCACAAAACGAATTTTAAATTCATTTTGTTATTCATTTTGTTAGGTAACGAAATGAATAACGAACCAACCCATCAAAGAAAAATGAAACGAAATGAAAATTTCCATTCCGTTCATTTTGTTTTTCTTTCTTATTTTTGATTCTTGCAGATGTGGTCTAACATGGAACTGTTATATCAATGCAACAATAAGGTGATTTAGTGCTAAATATATTGGGGCCACTAGGAAGAAAGCCTAGAACAGGCATGTCCAAATTGTGGCCCTCCTGATGTTTTGGACCACAATTCCCACAGTCCTTTGTCACTGACAATCTAAGCTTAGAATTCTGGGAGTTGTGGTCCAAAACATCAGGAGGGCTAAAGTTTGGACATGCCTGGCCTAGAAGGATGGGTGTGGCTATCAATCTGTTTCTAATTTACAGCAACTCTTTCCAGGATTTTCTAGGTATAAAGTACTCAGAAGTGATTTGCTATTTCATTCTAAAGGCACTTTGGGACTCTGCGTGATGATTGCGAATATACTATTTCTCCTTGGTTGCCAGAGACAAAAACTTAAGAGTGAAGGTCTTTTCTAATTCCTTCATAGATCCATTGCCAAGTCTCAGGTCCTCTGATTTCTTTACTGCGATCTCCGTTTTGACTGATGATTGAATCGACATATTAAAATGTGCAACAATTTCAGCTTCTTCCCAGCGATTAAAATTATATAATCCATTCATTTGTAGAATAGTTATCTTTAGTTATCTGTAATCCTCTGATGAAAAGTATTCTGTAGAGGTGGTGTGCTTCATAGCACTTTGTGGCAAGCCATTAGTGTGGTACTACAGGATTCTCCCCATCAAACCTCCTCTTTTGACTGGCCAGTTGCCTGAGGAGGTGGGGAAAGGCAGGTGGAACTCTTTCTTGGAGTGGCACACCACTGGCATAGGAGGACCCCAGTGGTGTGCTGATGAAGGTGAGTGGGGGCCCTGGCTGAGGGGCTTCATAGCACTTAGTACTCAACTCTTGTCTATTCTAGTGCGCTTGTGCTTGGTCACAAGAAGTATGGCAATGTTTAAATGTCCCATTTCTTGTTTAAGGGTCTCACAAGTCTCATATTTCATGTTTCATGTTTCCCTTTACCTCTATGTACACCAGCAACTAAATAGCCTTTCAGTTTTAACACAGTTGCTTCTTTAGCAACTGTGCTGTTCATGCTTATCCTTCCCCAGTCTCATCATAAGGCTTTCATGGTGCAGAAGCGATTTACCACTGCATGTTTCTGTGCAGTACTAACAAGATTTAGCCTGAGTATCATTGCCATTGTCTATGAAAAGTTTTCATTTGGGAAGAGAGTGGGTATATCATAGTCTCACTTTTGAGCATTCTGCCTTGGATGGTGCTGCTAAGTCTTGACACAGAATAAAGTGTAGCATCCTGACAGTATTGCTTTTGGCTACCCCAACTCATTAACCAAGAACTCCATATCTTGATTGCCCTGTTATGTTTAGCTAATCTCAATAAAATAAATTTGAATTTATTTTTATTGCAGTGCGAGGGGTTAGGGAGGGAAAAACAGTGTGCTGAACCTGCTGAATGAACCTCTACCATCTTTGACCATGCTTAAAGATAAATGCTTTTTTAAAATTTTTGAATTTCAAGACCGCCAGGTGGTAATAACTGAGCCTTACATTTATTGTTAGTAAGCACCCATTTAATTATCCCAATACATATTCATTTAAATTCCAAATGCAAAATCCTTGGGTATAAATAACATAAATAAAATTTGGGTGCTTCTCGTGTGCCTAAAAGACACACAAAATACTGCAGGGGAAAATTGTTTACTTCAGTGCCCCCCCCCAAAAAAAACCAATTTAAGCCTTGAGTAGTGTCCATTTGGTCTCTTCTATAAAAGTGAAGAGGCAATAAAATATTTTTAAAGCAGTATAAAATAAAAGAATATGTGACAGGCAGTTGATTACATGTTTCTCCCTCCACAGTTCCTCCTCCCTGACACCCTTGAGACTAGAGATGGGCACGAAACAGAAAAATGGCATTTCGGTTTTTCGTTTGTCGTTGAGAGGTCTGATTCGGTTCGTTTCCATTTGTCGGAAATTTTTGAAAAATTTGATTACCATGTTTTGTTTTTTCATTTTTTTTCGTTTCTACCCACTTTCTACGCGATTTTTAAAGCATTTCCATGTGCAGGCATCCCCCAACGCCCCAGACCAGAGGGGAAAACACTAAAAAAAATGGATGCTGGCAGAGACACAGTATAGAATAGGTACTCAGGGAAGCTGCAAAGGCAGCGGCGGGCGTTGCCCAGGGTGCAAGGCAGCCGCAGATTGACTGCACTGTGGGGCAGGGGAGGGTACTCATCGAGAGGTGCGCAGCACGCACACAGGGAGGCTGCAGGACTGACGCTAGAGTCGCAGAGACAGCAATCCCACCCTAACTCCCACCAGAGACTGCAAGGAGGACGGGGGCTGCCAGAGCTTTTTATGCCCTCTGTGGCTGCCAGACCTGCCCGCCCAGTCTGCAACCTGGGCATGCTATTGGTTGAACATGATCCCACATCACATGGCTTGCCTCCATTTTGTGGCTGGTGGTGACATCCATTTTAAAGGAAAAAGAAAAATACATCGCGATGGGAGAAGACAAAAACAAACTTTTAAAGGACTCCAACCCCCTGGTAGGTATTATCAGACAATATAAATAATTATCGGTGTGTTTTTACGGATGTCCTGGGCGTTTTTTAACATTTAAAACAGCTCATTTCATTGCGCGTCACCAGTAACGGAAACGAAACGTAACAACCACAATTTTTCGTGGTTCTGTTCATTTCATTTCATTTTCATTCCAATTTTCGTTTGTTGTTTTGTTACGTAACGGAAACAACAAACGGTAACGGAAACGAAAAAATGTTCGTTCCGTGCCCATCTCTACTTGAGACATATCATTAAGCCTGGCCTGTAGAAGCTAAAGTGAACTCTGATTCACCATAACTAGACTCTGTGAATGCATATGGACACCACAGAATTTGCCATTTCTCAACTTGCAAGAAAAATAAATCAAGGATATACAAAATGAAGTACCAAATAAAGAAAATTTGTTTATGGAAAAAATGGCCAATGAGATGATACACTGAAGAAACCTAAAAGTAATAACATATTTTGGTAACTGAGATTTCCCCCCTCCCCCAGTTTCACCCATTTATAATACCAGGGTTAGGTGTTTAAACGGTCACTGTACCTCCCAGGAGAATGGTCAGCCAAAATCCCCTGGAGCACATGTGGCTGATGAAGTTGGGTGGCCTACAATCTGTGTGGCCTTGTATAAATTGATGGTAGCACGTAATTCATTAAAAATAAATCTCCAGATGTTTTGTACCTTTTCACATTCCTACCATATATGAAAATATGTACCAGCATCCTTACCACATTTCCAACAAATCTTAGAAAAATTACCATTTGTTTTATACAATTTCACTGGTGTCAAATACCATCTTAAACCTATTCTTTAAAAAAAATATTTTATTCTCATTGACATAGTATTCACATTCTCCATATGTTAGCCCAATCTTCCTCTTCTATTTCTTTTTAAAAATCTTGCTCCCAGACTACCTTCATTCCTCTTCCCTCATTTTCATTTTCCTCTAAATCCAAAAGTATCTTATATATTTTACTCACTCTGCCTTTCACTACATCTTCCTTTTGAATATCTTCATACAACAATAAGAACTGTTCATATTTTGTATATTCTCTACATATATTAAGTTTCTTAATACAGTGGTACCTTGTATAATGTAATTAATTCGTTCCAAATGAAATAATGTTATACAAATTTTCCTTTGTACAAATTGTGAATTCCCATAGGAATGCATTGAAAATGGGAGTAATCCATGCGAAGAAGCTGAGCCCCCCCCAGACCTGCAGCAGCAGCATGAGCAGCAAAAAAGCAGAGCGTGCTCTCTCCTGCTGGCCCCAGCTTGACAGCAGAAACTTCAGGGGCTGCCGAGAGCCCCAGAAAGAGTCGCCTTTCCAGCCCCTCCACGTGGCAGGGTGCAACGATGCTCTTCCTCCACCAGGGGTGGGCGGTGAGGAGGAGGAAGGGGTGGTGGCGGCAGCCCTTGGAAGTTTTGCACCCCCGCACGCCGTCCGTGGGACCCTGGCTCGCTTTTGTGTCCCTCCTCGGTGTTGGAGCAGGGGGAGGAGGAGGGCGGCTTCACCTTCACAGTACAGCCGCCACCGCCACCACTCCTCGTGCTGCCTTGGCATAGCCGCTTCTTGCCACTGTGCGCTCGCCCTGCGCTGCTGCCTTCAAGCTCTCGGCCAGCCCTGTCGCCAGCTCGTCTGCCTGAGTGCCTCGCAGGAAGCGGCCGCCGGAGCAACAAAGGAGGAGAAGGGCAGGCGGGGACATGTTGGTGAGACCTGCCTTTCCCCCCCTTGGCTCCCTTTTGAAGCCAAGGCAAGCAAGTGCGGGGTGGCCCAGGAGCTCCATCTAAGATAACCCAGGGCAAGAAGGAAATGAAGCTTTGGGGGGGGCGTTGAGCTCTCCACTCTCCTCCTCCTCCTCCTCTTCCTCCCCGTGGCTCTTTTCTGACAAGAGACTCTTTGCGGAGATCCCGGGCTCTTCTCACCCATTCAACTTCGGGAGGATTTAGGACGCTGACGCTTCTATTCAGCTTTTGTGAATTTACAAATTAGGGAGCCACTCGGTCCAGCTGTGAAGCTACCAACGAGGCATCCTCCTCCCCTCCCTCCCTCTCTCCTTCCCTGCCTCTCTCTCTTGCCTGCAAAGAGGCGACAAAGTTTCCCGGCGGTGTGCCAGATGCGCGATGGGGCGTGGAGCGATCCCTGGGCTCCCATTCCCGCCCTTGCATGCCCGACCCTCCTGCACAATCAGGCTTGGCAGGGCGCCAACGCACCCACTCTGCAGCTGATCAGCGCACTTCTTGCTGATTCCCTGCTGGCCGTAGGACGGTTGGGGTTGAAGGTCAGGGGAGAGGTGGGGGGGCAAGCTGAAAAGGCTAGTGGGGAACAGGAAGGCTGGGCATTTGGCAACCATGGAGGAGGAGGAAGTGCCTTACGGCCTGGCAGAGCCCACCTGCAAGATTGGCAGATGAGGTGGCAGAGTGCCATGGTGGTGCTAATTCCCTATCTCCGGATTTTTACGTTGTACGGATTATACAAACCCTACGTTATATGAGGTACCACTGTACAATCATTAGTCCATTTTTCTAGTTGTATGTAATTAAACCATGAAATATCCCTACATTGCAAAACTTCTTTGATTTGTTCTAATATATGAAAATTTTGCCAAAGATTAATTTCCTGTTTATGATGCTACCGGTACAGTTAACATTAGATGATATTAATTTTTGGCAAGGTTTGATTAATAGTGATTGTAATGAAAGTAAAAAAAAACCTAGAATAAATAAAAATATTGGTATAGAGCTCAAAATAGAGGAGGTATAGTTTTACCAAATGTTAAAAATTATTATTTGGCAAATCAATTAAAGTTTGGCAAAAGATCTTTGGCAAAATTTTCATTTTCATCAATTCAATACTTCCAAACCAAGATAATTTCAAACTAGAATATTCTTGTATTTTATTCTTAATTTCTCTTTTTAATTTATTGTAATTATATTCTTTTAATTTGTGTGTATTCTTTACCAAATCTATATAATTAATGCATTCTGTGTTCTAAAAGGCTGGGGCTAATGTTTCTATCACTGAAAACTGACAGATAGAAATTTAATTGCTGTCAGGTGATGAAGAAATATCCAGTGATTATCATTTTCATATACAGCAGTCAGTACTGGTGAAAGAACCTTTATTTTACACCTCTGGGATTCTCCTAGCCTAGAAGATGCTGTGGGCATTCCCTTCATAAAATATTTGTTTAGCGAGGGGATATCAATTTCCCAGTTTAACATCAAATCAAAATGCAAATCGTCTGTGCTTTGTTTTGCGCTCCAAAACTCTGGACATTTCCAGTTTTGATTCCCTCCTTCCTTCCTTTTAGGGGTGCCTGGTTTATGAATATTATGGAGTGTATGTGCTGCAGCCTCTAGTTACCAATATTAGTCCCTGAAATGTGGAACATGCTTATACAGGGTTGAAATGGTATATCTTTTTCTTTTACCTCATGAATTATTTCAAAAATAAAACAGTAAAATTGTATTATTAATTTAGTAAAATATGCACCCTTATTGCCGTTGGCAATTTCCTGTTGTATTTAGGGCTTTCCACAGAATGGCTCAACCAATAGTTGTGCTTAATAGTCGATTGATCTTTCTTTTGTGTAATTTTCATTCTTTATGTAGATTAAAGGTGATAAGACATTTGCCTTTCAAGATCTCTCACTGACAGTTTGACTTCTGAAAAGCTGTGAAAGCCATGGAATCCGTTTGCTCCCCTTGTAGACTCTCAGACTTAAAAAATTCCTGCCATCTAATTCAGATTTGATGGAGGATAAGGGCTAAACATGAAGGTAAAGGGAGAAGAGCATAACCCGAAGCTGCCTCAAGGTGTGATGATTTAAGTAAAGCTACAGCTTGAAACGTGCTAACAGAACTCTCTGTTTTGGGCCCCTTAAGGACTTCCAAGGTGGAGAAATTTGCCTTCTAACCATTCGCGCTAACTGTGGTGCCTGAGCAATTCTTTTCAAAGAAATAGCAAAATATAGAAAATGTGCCTCATTAACAGCACTGCAGCAAACCTGGAATACCTATTACTTCCTCAATGAAAGGATAGAAGAAAACCTTCCTTAAGTTGGCGCAGCAAAGAACTGAATTTTAAGCATGCAAAACTTGCCTGTGTTAAGACCTTGGCACCCTTGCAGTAAGAAACACAAAACTAGGAACTTGAGAGAAGGGACAGAATTATTTTTAATGTGCATTTTCTTCTTTGAATGATAATGTCATAGTTTTGGGGAAAACTGTATGTAGCATTTAAAAACTGAGATAGCAGGAAAGTAGGAATGTGATGAAATGTTGCCAGTGTGTGATTTATGGTCTTGACAAGATGTTTCAGCAGAGCAGAACAGTCTGTTGTTCATTCTCCAGTTGCTGTGAAGGTTCTTGGCCCCAGTATGAGGGCATAATGTGAATCACACACACCCATTATGGTTTGCACAATTTGTGCAAAATGCTTTCTCCTTTCTTAACCTAAGGCACCACATTCGGCAAATGAAAAAGGCTAAGCCACTCACAAAAATGCCAGCAAGAACTTCTGATTTTTAAAATGCTAGGCAACAGATAAGCAATGGTTATTATTTGTGCTTTTACACAGCTGAATGAAAACAGTTTTGCACATGCACAAATCCTTTTGCCACCAAATGATGAAAAAGAAAATTTTGTATGGTTTATTTTTATTCAGCACGCAAGGAAAAACCAAGGCATGATTTACATTTTAAATTTTTTTTTTTATTAAAAAAACAGATATAACAGCAAAATAATATAAGGATAGAAAATAACAAAATAACAATATAACAAATATATAACAAGTATAACAGACATAAACCTGGTGCAACCCACCCCCCTCGGGACTTGAACAAGATTACAACTTTCATGGTATTGACCAGCCCATTTGTCTCCAGAAGTACATTGAGTCTTCTCCGTGTGTGTAGCCTTTACCTTTTTGGAATACATATACCAATAATTTATCCCATATTCCATTAAAGTGATTAGACTTGCTCAGCCCTTTCCTAATTTTAATTTCGCAAGTCAATTTATCATTAATAGCTAAATTCCATAACTCATTGTACCATTCTTCCATTACTAATTGATTTCCAATATGTGGCAAAAATCAGCCTTGCGGTCTTGATCAATATAATTACCAATTCCCCCTCCTCTTTCTTCAGTTGTGTATCTGCAACTATGTTTAACAGTGCCAGCTGGGGGGACATTGGAATCTTTTCCCCTAATATTTCTTGCATTTCATTAAAAACCAAATTCCATTCAGATTTCCTATTCTCACATGCCCACCACATATGTAAATATGTTTCTTTTTTATATCTCCAACAAATTGGATATATTTCTTTATTTATTATATTTACTTTTGCAGGTGTTATATACCATCTCCAATATACTTTATAACAGTTTTCTTTAACTCTCACTGACATATTTTTCACTATTCTTTTATTCCACATTTCCCCCCCCCATTCTTCCTTGTTTATCTTTTTATTAATATCTTCTTGCGAAATCTCTCTTAACTTATTATTTTTTACATTAATATTTTATATATCTCACAATTCCTTTCCTCTGTTCTTTATTCTCAATCTCATTTCTTCTATCTATAATTTCTTCAAATCTGGTCAATTTTCTACACTCTCCTACTCTAGTTATCCATTCTTTAGTCCATTTTTCCAATAGTATAATGTTCAACCAGGAAATATTTCTTCCCAATTTCTCCTTTATGCTTTGTCTACTCTGCATTTGCTTTAACCACTCCCACAAGTATATAACTTTTTTATCATGCAGTAGCATAATTAACTTCCCTTTTAAATTTTCTGGGAAATTCTTAATTTCTGTTATTCGTGACAAAGGTGAAACCAATGGGCTTAAAATCTCCCTAAAGTTCCTCCAACATTCCAAATTGTTTTTCAAGAATGGATTATTTATCTTTTTCACCTGAACTTTAATGTCTTCCTTAAAAAAATTCTCTTTTTGTTTAATTTCTAAGTCTCTCCAAAATAAGTTATCGTTCCCTATTATTAAATCTGGAATATGTCTTAATTGATTGGCTATGTAATATAGCTTAATATTAGGTAACCCTAAACCACCTTCTTTTTGTGGTACATAACCTCTTATTGATCCTAGCTTTTTTATTGCCATTGCAAAACATATTAATATTCCCCTGAATCCCTTTAAGTTCACTTTCATCCCATTTTATAGGTAACATCCAAAATAAGAAATTTAGTTTCGGGATAATTTTCATTTTACATACTGAAATCCTTCCAAACCAAGAAATCCTTAATTTTTGATATTCTTTTATTTGTTGAGTAATCTCTTTCTTAACTTTCTCAACATTTATTTCAAACAATTCTCCATTAGCTCCATGCTAATTTTATCCCCAAACAATTAATGCTATTTACTAATTTACCTTTAAATACTTCCCTAAACAACTTTTTCTCTTCTTCACTGTAATTTAACAACATGCATTCAGATTTGTTCCAACTAACCTTTAATCCTGTTGCTTCCTCAAACCCCTTTAAATGCTTCTGTAATGTGTAAATATTAATCAATGGGTTTTTAATTATTAGTAGTGTATCAGCAGGTGGCTGGGGGGATGGACAGAAGCAGGGAGGGCAGGCAAACTGTTAAACTGTAAGCTGATGTGTCTATCTGGTATGGGGGGGGCAGCTTGTGGGGATGAATGACAGGATGAGCCAGTGAGGACAAGAGGCCGCGGGCACTCAAAACGGGCTGCATTTGGCCCCCGGGCCTGACTTTGGACATGCCTGGTCTACTGAATGCCTTTGCTTTGTATAAACCTTTTGGAAAATGAGGTGACATGGCTTGGTCTAATACCAGTCATGCCTATTCATCAATGGCAAGAAAGCACAATTCAGAGGTAGATTCAGAAGTTTCTTGGAGATCTTTTAACAAGATGAGACCTAAATAAGCAGGGGAAAGAATAAATTAACAAAACAGGAGCTCAAGATAAAAGGATTGCTTGTATATATTCATGTCCTGAAGAGCAGCTATGAGGATTATGTCTTAATGTTCATTATATTTACAACCATTCCAGTTTGTAAATTCTACAGATGTGAACTTTATAGAAATGCTGGGGGGGGAACGGGAAAGAACACCGCCAATTTCCCCATTATTCTGCAAGTTTTCTTTCCCATGGCTTCAGAATTTCTGGAAATCTTACATCCCTAGTCAATTCACAGAAAACAGGCTTTCTTAGATGGTTTCATGCATCTATGGAAGAAGGCAGTTACCTTTGATCAATTTTTCTGCAATTGACTAGTTGGGACTGATTCATTCTTAAAATAACATCACTCATTACATAGTTCACCCTGCTGGTTCCTAGTTGAATATGTAAACTGCTTCTGTTTTGATTGATTTGTGACCATAATTTCCTCCTGGGAAATTGTCACCTGAAGTTGCTGTCATTGGGTGATGAACATGCGGATTATACCCTTGCAACCAGTCTGATGCTTGCTTCTTCAGAAATTATTCCTGCTGCATTCAGTTGCTATGTGCATGACTGTTGCTTTTCACAAATCAGTAGTGAAGAGTAGATGCATCTAGGGTGAGTAGGGGCAAATAAATAATAAAGACGGAATGCTGTCAAGTCATTTCTGATTGGTGACCCTTCAAAACATTTTCTAGGTAGAGACTACCCAAAAATGGTTTGCTGTTCTCATCTTGCGGGGGCCACCCTGGGACTTTGCTGCTTGCGCAAGGCCACACAGGCTGGCTCTTCTGGGATGCATTGTTGGGAAATGAATTTCCATAATCAGTCTCACTTTGGATTAAGTTGTAAACTGTGGATTACTAAAAACAGCAATAAAAAATCTCCAAAAAATCTCCTGGCCATATGGGAAGAGGGGCTAAGAGTACACAACCCTGAAGCTGAGGATTCTTAAAGAGTGGGGTTATCCTAATGTGAAAAGGTGGCCAGAGTTTTATAGAGGCTTACAATCAAAACTTGAAGTATTCTGGTTGAAGTGTGCCCCCTAAGATATTTTTAGATTTGTTTTCCAAGTTGCTTTCAAAGAAAACATAACAGATTCATTCCTAGCGTGTTGTTGCTATTTTTGATGTATTCTTTCTATGAGACAATGTATAATAACTGCTTCATTTCGCAGCAAGTTCAAGCTAGTTGTACATTTTTATTGTTGTCTCCCCCCCCATCCACTTCCCCTAAATCAGGAATTACAGTTTCCTGTAATAATACACTTTTAAAGATATTCATAAGGAAGCTGCATCTCTGTATGCTCTATAGTGGGATGTTTTAAGATTAAAAGCACCCGTGTTTTTGAAGATGTGTTTTAGAGAATTTTAAAATGCATCAATCAGCATATAAGGGTTCTCTTGAAAGAAAGATGTTAAACACTTGAAAACAATAAATGTTCCATAGTGTTGACATAGCCTACAGCCATATTAAGTACCTTTTATTGTTGAAAAGATATTAGAACTTCCTGAATGTATAGAATTCTTTGGGTGGTTAACAAACTTCATATTGCAAGCATTATGGATGGGGTGAGCGGTCTTTTATTTAGAGTTGGGAGTACTTGATGATTTTGACAGAACTTTCAAGAAAATGGAACACATCCTACCGAGTTCAGTGGGTAAGAGACTTGCAGCACAATTCTGTACATGTCTGTTGAGAAGTAAACCATGGTAATTTTTGTGGAGTTTATTCCCACAAAATATGGTATAGAATTGCAGCCTCAACATTTATTTCCTCAGTGGCTTTTAAAAAAAGGCATTTTAGCTTGTAATACAAAATAGAAATTTAATATTAACTGGTAAATAATTTAGAAGGGGTATGCTTGTCTTTGTATTTGGGGAAGAGAATTAAACGACGATATGATATGACTAATTATTAATCTTGTATGTGCACTGGTTTGCTTACTAAAGCTGAGCTAGAAGCTTGAAGAGATACAAGAGGATATACGTTGTGTGTTTTGTAATAAGTTTGATGGGTGCTCTCTAAAATCACACTCCAGGAAAACAATCTCACTAAATTTTAAAAAGGGTGAAAATTGATAATTTTGTTTTCACTTTTCTATACTAAATTTTGCAAGAGGCACTGAAAACATTCTTTCTCTCTTTTCTCCTCTTTTTCCATTTTCTGGGATTTATGTAGAAGAAATTATTACCTGGTGGGTTATTTAGCTCTCAGCCCACTAGCCATATTGTTGAAAGGTCTGTTTGAAGCCTCTAAGTACACTGTAAAGATAAAAAGAATACATGGAGATGATGATCAGTGTTTTGAGTAGCTCCACCAAAAGTTTACGCAAAGGGTGTACTTCTAAGCCTCAGGTTTTATGCCTCATGTTCTTAATTTATCAAACATGATAAAATATACAGTGGACCCTTGTATAACAAACAGTTTGTATAACATAAAACCTGAACAACATAAAAAATTCCAGACATAGGGGAAATTTGCTTAACATAATCGCCTATGGGGTGAATCCGTACAACATAAAAATGGGATTACTCTATTTTCAATGCATTCCAATGGGAAATTTGTATAAAGGAAAATTTGCTTAACATAATTTCATTTGGAACAAATTAATTCCTTTTATACAAGGTACCACTGTATAGAACAGTCATCATCATGAAGGGAGCATTTAGTTTATTACTTTAATGATGACTACCTCAAATATGCATGATAGTTTTGGAAGTCATTTTGATCTTCCAGTGGCAGGTGCCTTACACATTCTAAAGCCTGAACTAGACTAGAGTTTAGGCAATCAGTGGCTGGGTTGTTTTAAAGCACTTTTGAAATTATAATTTACCATACTTTCCCTATCACTTTCTCCTCAAAAGTGTTTTGTTAACTAGCTACTAAGGAAAAATATATCTTGTTATGTCCTTCCCTGATTAATAGCTACCAATCAGTTAATTTTTATGCAAATATTTCACAGGGCCGCAAAGACTGAGGCATGTTAGACTAATGGCATTGTTTTAGTACAGTTACAAAATATATTACATCTGTGGGAATGGGTAAACACTTAGAGTAACCAAACTTCATCTTCATTTTATTATAGCTCCAGGACATTGATTTCCTGCAAAAGGCTTTAGAATTCCTTGAGGATATTGCTGCCAGACATTGTTATTTTTAAAAGCAATTCAGCCAGCCACAGTAATTGTACATGTAAATGTTTCAGGAGGCATCAGACAGAAGTCTAGGTGGTAAGTTAATGCTCACTATACTGAACTGCAGTAGAACAAATAAAAGATAACTTAATGGAGCTTTAGCTGCTTCTAATGCAAAAGAAACAAAGGCACAACACCAATCAAATATTCTTAAGATGGGAAGACGGTATTAGTGGGGGCACATGGGATCAAGTGTTAGGTGCTTGGTTTTCATTATTTAGATACATGGGTTGATTTTTTACTTTTTTATTTTTTGGAAGCACAATATCTAATACCTCAGATAAGGCTAAAACGAAAGGAACATTAAAGATTGAACAATATGCAAGGTTACAAAAAGACAATTAAAGTATTGAAGCTGATTTTAGCTGGATAGAAGTGTTCCAACCAGAGACTTTTTTTTTTAAAAAAAAAAGGCACAATCAAGTTGGTCGTGAAATTCTATTAGGAAGGTCAAGGACAGTGTTGATTTGGAGACTGATGTGTCCTGTCAAAGTTCAAGCACTTCAGTCTGAAGGGAATGTATAGTCTTCTTTTTCATTGCCCATGGTGGCAAAATGAATAAGAACTTACAGAGTGATATACTTTGATTAAAACTCAGTTCAAGATACTTTATTAATGCATCACAATTGTGCAATGAAAGACTGTACAACAGATTTAAAAAGTGGAGATCCAAATTTCATAAAGTGGTCCCCGGCTGTTCACGGTTCATAGATTGTAGTCCCATTATATTGTGGGACTGTAGTATATGAAAAAGGCCCCCTGGGGTAAGGGGGTAAGGCCTATTTCAGGCCTCCCGTACTTACCCCAGGACTGGCACTGCCCCAAACGGGCTTGTGAGGGCCTTCCCAGGCCTTCTGGCAGCCCAAAAATGGCTTCCAGTTCACAGGGAGGCCCTTTTAGGGCCTCAAGAAGGCCCAGGAAGGCCCTTGGAGGCCCGTTCGGGGCAGCACCAGGCCGGGGGTAAGTACAAGGGCCCCCAGCTAGGTCCCCCCAGGCTCCTAACCCCCATGATAGGTGATGGTCAAAGTAATATGAATAAGAGAGAGAATATTTAGGACATAATTGGGTCATGCATCCATTACTGATGATACTGTCTTTCTTTATGTAGATAATTGCCATTGTGGACAGCTAGTGCATTGGAGTTAGAAAGGAGCACTTAAAACCTACAATTTTCTGTTTCACTTGCCATGGGAAAATATGAGTTACCAAACCAGGTAGGGCTTTCTGAAATTGTGTGACAGCTGGAGGGAAACATTTTGCTCATCATTGGTTCCTTCTCTAGCAAACTATGGTGCTGTTCTCTTGAAAGTTATGGAGGCATACAAAGACAGAATAGGTCATGGAGCATGCCATGAACATGGCATTGTCAAAACAGAAGGGCTGAACAGGCATTATAGTCCTAGCAGACTTGCCCATTATCCTGTCTGGCTTTGTGGATGTTCTCTTAGGTGAGCTAACAGGGAGGACGTGTCCACTCATACTCCTTCTAGATTGGGTAGTTGAGCCTTTGCATGCTTCAGACCCTTTTTGGGGTGTGTGCTACAACATGTTTCATAGAACACATAAAGTGAATGTTTTCATGTAGTAAATGGAATTTTTCAGTCTTAGTAGCTTATTAATAGGAGAGCCCCCAATGGGAACTCTGTGCTTCAGAAAAGGTTGCTGTGCATGTGGTATGTACGCTGGAAGCTCTTGATTCCTGGATAGCCCAGCAATGAGATAAAAGAATGGGGAATTGCCACATCTGGACAGAATTCTCACTTTTGTCTGACTGGAGGCAGTTGGAAGGGTGTGTGAGAACCTCAAGTCACATCTAGAAGAGGATGGTCTTAGAGGAAATCCCTGTACCATGAAGAACCAACATGGAGGTCTAATGTCCTGCTTTTGAAACGCCTCACCCCAAGAGCTATATACTTTTGGGTTTACATATTGGCTGCTCTGTGTGGATTGGTCAGTGTGAATCTGGTGAAAGCAGTGCATTCTATTAGCTCAGTTGAGTAATTGGGATAGAATTCATCTAGGCATCTTCCTCACCACAAGGCTGGTGCAGGCAGAGAAATAAGGCATATGTTTTGTTAATCTATATACTAATTTTCATTTCATTTTCACTGAGTAATTTTCATAGATCTGTTATTTATTTTAAAGAGGTACTGAGAAGGAGAACACTCAATTTCATGCCTGCCTGAAAAGGGATGATTTAGTAAAAAAAATCACATGGCAGGGAGGCCAACTACCTGAAAATATTTGAATTATGCACGTTACTACTGTTTCAACATCATTTTCAGATATTTTATTTAGGCTGAAATGAACCTGGTGTTCTCATTAAGAGTGGGTCTTGTATAAAATAAAGATAGTTGAATAAACATCTTGCTTTCAGGACATATTGAAACAATTTGAGGTAGCCCCCACCTCTTTTTATAGTGCTCCGTATAGTTAAATCTAGGTGAAAGTACAGTAGTAAGTGATATAGTTATTGAACTGGGTTGGGGGGAAAAAGCTTAATATATCATGCCTGTTCAAGTTGTGTATCTCTTCCTTGTAGTAGTTCCTCAACCTGTCAGTTTCACTTTTGATTATATATTAGCTTCAACTAAATGGCAGCACTTTTGTTGTCAAAATGAAAATAATACCGTCACTGTTCTTGCCAATTCCATACATTTTCAAGGAATAGTAATACTGTTCTAAATACCAAGCTGGCTGATGGCTAGCTGAACTGACATTAGGGCACCTGAAGATCTACTGTATGTTAACCCTTCCCAGGTTAGGAACATAGGACATTCCTTAGGATTGTACTCACCTTTTGAGTGCCCAGTGTGATGCTTCCTTTGCAAAACTTGAGGAAGGTTGGTAATGACAGGACATTTTCAATAGCATCAGTTTGAGGAGGCTGCATTCATCAGAAGTGACTTGATGTCATGTTACAACACAATGGTCCCCTAGTCCTGACTCGGTGTCTGGAAGGAGAAGATTTGGATCTGGTGTACTTCAGCTTCTTGCCGCTTCCACTTGTACTGTGTTCCCTTAGTTGGCATAACATTCCTATTGACATAATCCTTCTATCACTAGATATGTGAGATCCACCAACAGAAAAACATTCCATCAACATAGGGATATTTCTGCCAGGACAAGAGAACATCTGATGTCAGAAGTCATCTACTTTTTCCTAGCTGCCAACAGTCATCATATCCTTTGAGTTAGGATTGCCATATAATTCAGTTACTAGTTTGTCATTCCTGGAATATCATCATGTATATCAGTACAGCATTAAGTTATTTGAGAAGAGATTTTTCTTCTTCTATTGATGTGAACTTCTTTATATGGCACTTTGGCATTTAAATTGCTGCTGTGATTTACATAGAAAGGTTGCATTTCAAGTGTCCTCCACACATCACACAGCCCCCTGCTCCATAGCCATTATCAGGACCATCTTTTTCCCTGCCGTTCAAATCCCTTCTTTTGTTTGAAAAAAAAATGTATAGTAAGTGAAATAGCACTGAACTGATAAGACACAGTCAGTCTTTGAATTAGTGCTGAATCATTTTAGCTGTATGACCAGCATTGCAGTTGTACTTGAAATCAAATAATGTTACTTACAAGCCTTGCTGGCTAAACAAAATATGCTGCATACTCACAATTAATGCTAACCTTATGTAGTCAACAGAATAAACAGTGTGATAGGTGGCACAAGTGGGATGATTATCTGTCTAGTTATTCTCTAACTAAGCATGCTTCTTCCTTATGTAGCTGAGATGCCACTCTCTACACACAAATAAAAAAGAATCTAAAGGATTGCTGAAATATGAAAGCCCTTGGAAGAAAAGGTACCAAATAGACAGAAGGCTACTTGCTTCAAAACCCAAGTGGGAACTGAGCTTGCATAGAGCATGTTGAGTGACTGATAGAGAAGGTTGGAGTTTAAAAAATCACAAAAAAAGATAAAGGAGGGAGCCCCTTTCAGAGGAGACCAAAGGAAGCAAAATGCAATTTTGTGCATGCTCTCTGTTTATGGCTGTATCAGGCTAAATCTATTTTTTTTCTTCCAAGTGGAGTAGACCTGTTGAAAGAATGGGTCATTTTAAAGAAACAGGTAAGCACCATTGATTCAATGAATCTATTCTAATTGGGACTAATGATTGGGTTTAGACTAGCGTGTTTGTGATTTTGGCCACATATTTTAACTATTTGTGAATTGCAACAGCTCCATTTATTTAAAACCAGGGATTTTACTCACCTTGATGTCCTATACACTAAAAGTAGACCCAACTTCATCAGAATAGATATCCTCTTTTATGTAAGCATGGAAAGATTTATTGTATGATCAGTTGAGAGACTTAATAGTTTTACATAAACAGTCTTTCTGTAGTTTCCCTACTTTGGTCTGCTCCATCTTCATCCAATCAACCTACTATTGTACCAGTAACTAATAAAATCTGATTACACTTTTTAAAAAGAGAGTTATTATTTAAGGGAGCATTTATTAACAGCATTAATAAGCTGCCTGGTAGCCAAGTTCTCTCAGCAGTTTATATTAACAATAAAAGCATTTAAGTACCATTATAAGCCATAAAACATTAAAGTACAATTATAAACCATAAAATGAGAATATGTAATACTGCGTAAAACATTCCAGGATCAGTATGAACACTTTCACATTATCTCTAAGGTGAGTAAGAAAGGACTTGGTCCTTACTTTTGTGCCGAGATTGAAAAAGTATTCCACTAACCACTTTACTTCCTGGATGCTCTCAGATTAGTTTTAAAGTGTATGCCCGAAATGTCTCACCAGTGGATTCCATCCTGCTTGGTTTATTTTTACAAAAAAGAAGAAGAAGAAGTAAACTGAACCTCAGAAAGAAGCAGTGCTCTGGTCAAAGTAAATTATAGTGTCAGGGAAAGCTGGGGTAGGTCCCCAAGCTCCCGGGTTCTTTATTTTCATGATTACTTTTTACTAACATCACCAAGAGACACTAATGGTGCCACTATATTTTCTAAGATATCAATAAATGTAAGGAACAATTTAATTTTTGATGCCTTTGATTTCTATAGCCAGAATCAATATAAGTAACACAATTGCTTAAGACCAACTATATAAGCATTTTTCCTCTCTGATAGGTCAGGCAAAATAAAAATAAAAATATTATTTATTTATTTATTTGTTTGTTTGTTATATTTCTATACCGCCCATCTTCCAGTGGAACTCTGGGTGGTTTACAACATAAAAATAAAGACAAAAAAAGTGGTACTTTAAGACTAGCTGCTATATTTTGATGTGAGCTTTCGTGGCCAAGTCCACTTCTGTTTGAAAAAGTGGACTTTTCCTTGAAAGCTCACCTTAAAATGTAACAGTCTTTAACGTGCTCTCAAGTTTTTGTCCTTTTAATATTTGTTAATTTATTTATTTTTGGTTTTGGCTGAGATGCTAGCACAGACCAACACTGCTACATCTTTACTTCAGACAATACATGCTCCATGCAACGGACTGCACACTGCTTGTGAAATTGGGTGTGTGACTGATTGCACAAAGAATAGCTCCTTCATTGCAGAAGAAACTATTGTGTGGTTTGCCATGTTGGGTGGTAGCCCTCCCAGTTTTTTATTTTTTATTTTTATTTTCATTTTCATTTTTTATGTTTTGCACTTGAATTCTGGCTTATGCAACACCTTTTAATAGGAGGAGGAAGCTCATGGCATACCTATTAAACTTCTGGACTGCAACCAAAACTGTGCACATGACCCCGGGTTCAATCCCAGGTAGCCAGCTCATGGTTGATTCAGCCTTTTATGTTTCTGTTGTTGGTAAAATGAGTACCCAACACAAGCGTGGTGGGTGGGGGCACAATGTGTAGCCTAAATATTAAATTGTAAACTCCCCAGAGAGTGCTTTAAGCTTTTTTTAAAAAAAATATAGGTGTAACTTTTTAAAATATCACATTACATAGCACTGTATCCTTTTTTAAAGTTCTGTGGCTATCTAATGCCTTTCCATTCCCACCAACACGAGTTGTTCTTTGTGTCAAGCCATAAATTCTCAAAATAAGAAAATTTCTTATTCCATATTATTCCAGTGAAATTATTGAGACTTATTTCTGACAGAACTTGCTGGGAGTCTTTGAATTGACATGGCATGACTCAACGGATCATTCTGCCCTTTTGCTAATATACTACGATTGCCCAATTCATTTCTTTTTCTCTCTCTCTCTCTCCAGGTTTGTACTTTTCTAAAACAAGCTAAGTTGCCTAGATGCCCTAAGCACATCCGATCTCGCCTGATTTTGGAAGCTAAGCAGGGTCGGCCCTGGTTAGTACTTGGATGGGATACCACCAGGGAATACCAGGTGTTGTAGGCACCTGGAGTAGGAACTGGCAAACCACTCCAGTATTCCTGCCAAGAAAAATCCATGGACAGGGAGTCACGAAGAGTCGGTCACGACTGTAACAACACAACACTTACACACACACACACACACACACACACACACACACACACACACACACACACAAAACAAGCTAAGTGGGACCTGTTAAGGCCAATATTGTCAGCTATGCTGTCTTGACAGTGAAATAAAAGTATAGTTATTTCTGGTCTTTCCATTCAAGGTTACTGGAGGGAAGATGACTTGAAGAAAGGAGAGAGGAAAACTTTTATTTCACTTCCCCATAAATAGTGAGACTTGGACTTATAGAAATGGGAAGAGCATGTGAGAGGCCTGAGGCTGCTTGTTTTAAAGCTGAAGATAGATGTGTTCCCATTTGCCAGCACAGTTTTGAAGCCCTGATGTGGCTGGTACTCTTTTGTTAACTGTATTCAATTTTATTCCAATTTAATTTGTGTATTAAAATGCTCCATGTGCAAGCCTTGGGGTGCAATGACTCAGAAAACTCAATAAATAAATATACAGATTTAATAAGGGAGTTGTTTAATCTAGTGTGTGATGATATTTTCACTTGAATGTGATCTTGCTCTCTCTGTTTACATTTTATACTGCTGGAATGGTTTGCCAGTGCAATAGGTCCTCCAGGTGTTGAAATTCATGGATACACTTGACTGCCGTTTTGAGGGTCTATGCAATGTTTTCTTATCGTGACACATCTGCAAACCTGACAGTTGGAGCTGAGTGTGTTGATGCAGTCATATATATATATATATGCATGTTAGGGTGGATTCGGGTTTCTTCCCGTGTAGAAATCTGGTTGTTTTGGCGACGTTTCGACGAGGTCTCACTCGTCATCTTCAGGCTGGTGTTCTGGCTTCTTTCTTCTTGAAGCAAAGCGTGATCTCAGTTGAAGTCCTTCTATAAATACTGCTGGGGGGGTGTGGTTTGCTTGCTCTGTTGCTGATTGTAGGTTCGTTTGTTCTTTTGTGATCTGCTGTGTGGCTGAGGCGATCGTTAAGGGCTTAACTGCTGGTGGGTTAGATGGCTGTTTAGAGACATCATGTGTGGGTGAGGTGCTGGATGTGTGTCTATTAGCCTTTTGTTTCTTAACGACCTTGGTGATGGGTGTTCTGGCAGCATCCTGGGCTTTGGTGGAGTGGGGTCCTGTGTCTTGTGGATTCATTTTGGTCTGGCTGCGTGTCTGTGGTCTCCCAATGTTTTTTTGGCGTGTGTAAGTGTGCTCCATGTGGTGGCTGGAGTGGGGAGTAGCGGTAGATGGTGCAGTCGTGGTTTTGTTATTGGATGGTGGTTTCGTTTCATCTGTGGGAAGGGTCTGGGTTTGTGTTTGGTGTGGATGGAAGGTGGTGGCATCTTGTGTCCTTTTGGACCTGGTGTCAGTCTTTGTGACAGATGCTCGTCTGTTGACCAGGGCTAGTTTCCAGATGTCAGGCAAGCGGGAGGTGTCATCACGTTTATTCATGTTGTTTGGGTGTTTCTCTATTTCAATGGCTTCCATGATTATTCGACTGTTGAAGTGTTCAGTTTTGGAGATGAGTTTGGTTCTTTTAAAATCAATTTCATGGCCTGTTGTTTTTATGTGCTGGAAGAGAGAGGAAGATTTTTCTTCTTTTTTGACTGCGTTCTTGTGTTCTGCGATGCGTGCGCTTATTCTCCTGTTTGTCTGTCCGATGTATGTGGCTGGGCAGACTTTGCATGGTATTTCGTAGACTCCTTGGTTTTCTAGCTCAATCTTGTCTTTGGGGTTTCTTAAAATGTTGGTAATTTTTTGTTCGGTGCAAAAGGCTGTCTTGATATTGTGTTTGTGGAGAATTTTGCTTATTTTGTCTGTGGTGCCTTTGATGTAAGGGAGGAGGGCAGTGCCGTTGTTCTCTTCTGTTTCTTGGTTCTTGGGGGGTGTTTCTTTTTGGATTAGTTTGGTGATGGTGTTTTTTTGGAATCCGTTCGCAATTAAAGCATTCGAGAGAGTGTGTAATTCAGTTTTTAGGTGGTCTTTGTCAGCGAGGCGTTTGGTTCTGGAGATGAGGGTTTTTGCTACGGAGTTGATCTGTGCAGGGTGGTGGTGTGATTGTGCATTTAAGTAGCGGTTTGTATGTGTTTTTTTCCGGTAGATGGTATGTCCTAAGGAGCCGTCGGGTTTTTTGTGCAGAAGAGAACAACGGCACTGCCCTCCTCCCTTACATCAAAGACATTTAACGTCAGCTTTTGCCCACCCACGTCGGAATAAAGAGGCGACACAGCTCACTTCTTGGGTTAAATATGGGCCACAATTTATTCAAACTTCAAGAAATCAAACTTTAAGAAATCAACTTTATTGTTAACTGGGCCAAAGAGAGGGCCTGCCGTAGCGCATGCATAGTTAGGGGTGTTATAAATTCCGGTCCCTCCTCCTCAGGATAAGTTAACTGGGTATATCAGATGATGCCGAGGATGGGATACCCCACCCTATGCAGGGCATCCTTGTACCCAGTATGTCATGAATTGGCAGCCCTTTCTATCTTGGCTGGGATTATTTATTGGAGCCTAACTGCTCTTTCTGTGTTACTTAATTTATTTAGGGCTGCCCTGCACCTTATGGGTGCCATCACGAGGAGGGACCTACCTAACCTGATGTTAATGCATGCGCTACCCGCCACCTTAAAGAGGGGCACTGCCTTACTCTTTTACCCCACCAGGCCCACTAGTTTGGCCATCAGGCCCTCTCTCAAATCAACTAGAAAAATGTCCAGGCCGGTAGTCGACAGGTGCACGCCATCTGGGCGAAAAAGTTCGGGGCGTCTGGCCGTAATGTCGGGATGCCTGATAACAGAACCTAACTCAGTTGTGACAACACGTGCCACTTCCTGGTTCACACCTTTCCGGGCCTTGTGCATCTGTTTTGGGTGATGCGACGGTCCCCAGTAAAGCCGGGGAACTATAGCGGACCAGACGATCCTGGTCGCCGGATATTTGGCTTTAAAGGCTCTTAGGTCATCGATGACCTTAAGAATAAGTGCCTTGCCCGTCATACGGGTCAGGTCGTTGCCTCCCAGGTGCACCAATAACACGGCCGGTGGAGGGTCAGAGGGACCACCAAAGGAAATAGCCCGAAAGCCATCCCATTGCATCCCCCATTTTCCTCTCCACACAACCTCAGCCCATTGGCCAAGACCAAGGTCCCGGCCATGGCCGGAGCGAGCCGCATACTTGGAGGCCCAGAAAACGAAACTGTGACGATCCTGGCTCTCTCTCTTGGGGCACCTGCAACGATAAACACAGAAAACTGGCCCGGTTCTACCGGTCCGTTAACTGGCGCACATACGCCTTATAACACTGCGACTTCCAGCGACCAATACGTTGTATCGCCACGGGACCCAGTCCGATGGCTGCCGCCGTAGAGGCAGCGCCGATCCTAAAGGAATGGGTTCCGAAATGCCACCCTGAGATGCCAGCCAACGCCAATGCCCGAGAAGACACACGCCAAAACTGAAACTGTGTCAATGGAGAGGAGTCCCTGTGTTGAAATAGATATCCCTGGGCCCTACCGGCCAATTGGGCATAGGCGTGGAGCGCTGCGACTGGGCAAATTACTCCAATCGAACACCTACTCAGGTGTATCATGTGCCCCAGTCCACGCTGGTCTGTTTTAGATCTCCGTATGCGGAGAATGACCGAGTCGCTTTCGAGGGTGAGATCCTGCCATATCAAAGCAGCCTGCGACTGGTCGTGCTGTGATCGGGCAACCAGCTCGCTGACCCTCAGGGCGGCAAAAAAGGCAACCAGAGTCGCGGCCTGAAACAAAACGGCTTCAAAGGGAGTAGAACAAACTTGCGACCAGACGCTCGCTAACTTGATCAACATTGTGGGTGATATGGGTGTTCTGGTATCAGCCTTGCGCCCCCTCTCCCTGGACCAACCCTCCACCATTTTTGCAATTCGAAATTGACAGTTGGGCAGGTCATACCCCTGTGCCTTAGCATAATAATATAAGGCTGACATCTTGCCCTGAATGGTCCGGGGTGCTAAACCCTGAAAGTGGAGGTGGACCGTGAACTGCACCAGCTGGTCGGAGGAAGCGGGCCACATGGATCGCAAACCTGCCCTGGCACAGAAAAGGGCATAGTCCGCACATGCAGCCGATGCCAGCCCCATCGCTCTGTTAGCTTCTAGCCGCCAATCTTCCATACCTCCAACGGGAGGATATCCGGGTCTTGAGATGCATGTGGGGCCAATGCTCTGAACCGTGTCATCTGTTGGCGGGACAGAGCATCCGCTAAGTCATTCTGCAGACCAGGCACATGCACCACGCGAAACAGGATGTTGAATCGCAAGCATCGTAGGGTAAAGGCCCTAACCAAGCGCATCACTCTAACGGATCGCGATGACAGTGAGTTAATAATGTGAACGACCGCTTGGTTGTCGCAATTAAATCTGACCACGCTGTTGGCCAGGGGTTCGGCCCAGATCCATACCGCACCCACTATGGGAAACAACTCCAAGAAGGTAAGGTCGCGCGTGAGGCCCGAGGCATGCCATGCCTCCGGCCATACACCTGCACACCACCTCCCCTGATAATAAAGGCCAAAGCCGAATGCCCCCGACGCGTCTGTCTGCACCAGGCGGTCAGCAGCAGCCACAGTCTCGGTGCGCCAAAAACAGATGCCATTGAAGTCTGAAAGGAACTGAAGCCATACTCTAAGGTCATCTCTCATCTCAGCCGTGATACGCTGTTTGTGGTGAGGGCTACGTAGCCTGGCCAAGCTGTCACACAGCCGGCGGAGGAAGGCGCGGCCGGGAGCAACAACGCGACAAGCAAAATTAAGATGTCCAATCAGCTGCTGAAGCTCCCGGAGTGTCGCCTTCCTGCGCGACAACATGCTCGCCAGGCGTTCCCTGAGGTCTACCAGTTTTTGGTCAGGCAGGCGGCAGGATTGATTGACGGTGTCTAGTTCGATGCCCAAGAAAGTCAAAACCGTGGCCGGGCCCTCAGTCTTATCTTACGCTAGGGGCAATCCCAGTTGTCTGGCCATGCTTTGGAAGGACTCCGTGAGTGCTGCGCAGCGCCCCGAGCCGGCCCTACCCGCGAAAAGATAGTCGTCCAAATAATGAATTATGTGGGTGTCGCCAGCGCGGGCGCGGGCGATCCACTCAATAAAGGAGCTGAAGCACTCGAAAGCGGCACAAGAGACTGAGCAGCCGAACGGCATCGCTCTGTCCGCGTAAAATTTTCCCTCGAAAGCAAAGCCAAGCAACTTGCAGTCTGCCGGATGTACTGGCAAAAGGCGGAAGGCCGACTTTATGTCGCATTTTCCAATTTCTGCCCCGGGGCCGCAACTGCGGACCATCCGTATGGCCGAGTCAAAAGACGTATAGCGGACGCTACATAGCTCCTGCGGGATTTTCTCATTAACTGACTCGCCAGCGGGGTAAGACAAATGGTGTATCAGGCGATACTCTCCCGGCGTCTTCTTAGGGACAACTCCCAACGGGGAAACACGGAACTGGTTAGAAGGAGGACTGTCAAAGGGGCCCAGGATCCTGCCGGCTGCTAATTCGGCCTGAATCTTTTCCCTAACTACTGACTCGAGGCCCCTTACTGATTTCAAGTTGCTGGCCATAAATGGGATACGGTCCCCTTGTGCAGGAATGCGAAAGCCATCCTGGAACCCTCGTAAAAGATAATTGGCCTCGTGATGGAGGGGGTAGCAATGAAGCCACTCCCGTAAGACCGATACCCTTATTGGGCTAGGGCCCTTTTGGAACAGGGGGTTGGCCTGGGGGGTTACGCCTCCCCGCACACTCTCTGGCTCCATTTCCCCCTGGTCTGCCTCTGGTGAATGTGGAAGCCGGATGGATGCCTCCACAGGTAGAGCAGGCATGTCTAAAACGGCACTGCCTGCGTCCACATGTGCCCTTGGCGTTATAGTCAAAGCAAACCAGCCGGGGTTGAACCGACTGGCCCGCACCGGAGCGGGGAGAGGCAGGCTGGTTATTGCGCTGGACTACATGCCCGCAATCAAACCTGTCCGACGTAGGACGTGGGGAGCTCATATACCTAAGCCAAAGGTGATTGTGGGGCACGTTCCAGCGCAGGGTGGAGTCCTTAGCCAAACGGCGGCGGAAACTCTCATCATAGGCCATCCATGTGGCCCCAGGACTGTCTATCCTTGCCCTGTTAATAAGGTCCCAATATTAGAAAAGCAATGGGCCTTTTTCTGGGTGCGCCTGGGACAGGATGCCTGCGTAAATTACGAAGGCGGTCAGCCAGTTATTCCAGCACCTGTCCGGTTTGCGCTTTCTAATTTTGTCCTTCTCTTTATCATCAAGGTCCTTGAAGGTTTGGGGATCGATTTCCCTATTTAGCAGGTCAAACAGGTCTACAAATTTTTCCGAGACAATTCTTTCGATCGTAGCATCGGACAGGTGATCCCCCAATGGGAGTGACCCATCGCCCTCTGGGTGATCCATAACGGCTGAGGTAGCCGTTTTGGCGGCCGGACCCGCCGTGCCCGGCAGGCCAAGCCGTGTCTGTGAAGCGTCAGGGTTGACAAGCGGTGTTGAAGGATCACCGATACCTGACAGGTCAGTTTCAGTTTGTGCCGCTGCATGGACGACCCCTGGTTGGCCCAGCTCCTGGGCGGATGAGGCCGCTGGCATAGCCGGGCAGCCCATTGCTCGAGTGGGCGCCGGGTGTTGCAGCCGCTCCTCGCGGGGCCAGGGCCATAGTACACGGCTGGGTGTGAAGGAAGCCCGCGCCTCAGACTCACCTGCTGGCACACTCCTGAGGGGCTGTTCCTGCTGGGGCCTGCGTGGAGTCCCAGACACGGAGAGGTCCAAAGCTCGAGGCTGGTTCTCTTCAATTCCAGGGTCCGCTGTCCTCACTTCCGGGTCCGGACTCGACCCGCGATGAGCAGTTGGTTCCACTACTGTCGCTGAGGTACCTGCAGACACTGTAGCCGAAGGGCCCGCTAGGGCGCCCTCCAAGAAATCAATGCGGGACATCATTAGGTCACCCATCATCTTTAATGCGGCCCTCTGCTGGGCCTTCGTGTCCCGCTGGGCGCGGCCACCTTTATAGGAGGCTTCCATGCCCCGACGCTGAGCGTTTTCCCGCTCCAGCCGGGACAGCTTTTTCCATGCGGCTTGAAACACAGGCCACTCCTCATCGGATGATGAGGAGGCCTCAGGCGCCTGTTGGAGGGCAGGGGGGTCGCTTTGCAGGTGCCTTACCCTTACCCTTACCTGTGCCCTTTTTGGGTGGCATGGTAGCCCAATAAGCTTCTGCGGGGCAAGGCCGGAAAGCTAAGTTATGGAGATTTAGTGGGGCTGAGTTGGAAACCCCCCCCAGGAAGGGGGAGGAACGACAATAGTATACTTTATCCTATGTCATTTTATATTATTAATAGTATTATTGGTGTTATTATTATTAATATTGTTATTATTTATTTATTTATTTATTTATTTATTTATTTATTTATTTATTTATTTATATATGTGGTCTATTATACGATTCCTGGCGAAGATCCCTTAATCCAATGGGTCCTGTACAGGCCAGGCCCTGCACTCACAGCCTAGGCCTATCCCCGCACCCACCCACTGGAAGACCGGGGCAGGGCAGGGTGGGGGGGCAGCACAGGCGCCCCCAAGGTTTGCGGGGTAACTCAGTCTGGCTCTCTTCCCCCGCCCCGGACTTGTTTGCTGTAAGCAGAGCGGCTATAGATGGCTTAGGCCTCCTCTAGGCCTAGCTGTAGCAAGGGCGCCGCCGCCGCCGCGGGACACCCTGTGCTCTCCGCCAGTGGAGGGAGTCAGAATGCCACGTGCGCTCGAGGTGGGGGGGGGCGAGCGGCGCGGTGCTTGCAAGGCCGCGCCGGGGGTCCCAGGGGCCAGAATCAAGGAAGGCCGGGCCGAGCAGTCAAGAATCCCCAGCCACCCACCCGGTAAGTGAAACCGCCGTCCACCCCGCTCCAGGCCTAGCCAAGGCGCAAACGCCGCCGTGGGACACCCTGTTCCCTCCGCCAGTGGAGGGAGGCAAAGAGGCCGCGAGCGGCCGCAAAAGGCGCACCGTGCGCACAAGGTGGGTGGACGGGGGAATAGGCGGCGCAGCACTCGCCAAGCTGCGCCGCGTCGCGAGGCCGGGCCGCGCCGGCAATCACCTGCCTTCGGGCGGCAGGAGCCGCCGAGAATCCCCAACCCCCGGCCCGGTAATGTAAACTGTCCACCGCCGCGGGCGTCCCCCATGCTCGGCCGGGCCCGGCCGAGAAGGTCCGTCTCGCCCTCCCTCGCCCTCCCGCACTCCGCGCTGGGCAGACTCACTAGAGGCTGGCCCGGCGCGGGGCCTAAGGATCCCTCCCCCACCCACTCCCAGTAAGCAAAAAACCGAGCCGCAGGCTCAAAATCACCCGAACAGGGTCCCTCGTAGCTCGACCGCGTGTCTCTGACGGTTCCCTGTTCAAAACGAAGGCTGCCCGGAGGAGCGCGCCTGCGCCTAATATAGGCACGCCTCCAGCGCAGCCACACGCAAAGTGCGCAGGCTGCGCATGCCTGTCCGAACGGGGAGGGCAAAGGGGCCCCGCAGGCCGTATTCACGGCGCGGAGCCCTCATTCAGTGAGTTGGACCTCTAGCTGGAAGATTTGTGTTAATTAATCTATGGTGCAGAATTGATTACATTATATTGATTTTTGCAATCACTGAATTATATGTGTATTTGTGTGTAATTTTTGTGTGCTTGTGTAACTAGAGAGAAAGAGAGAGAGAGAGAGAGAGAGAGAGAGACTGTTTTGGGATTTGTCCCCGTTCAAGTACATCCTGTAATAACATGCTGGAATAAAAATCTGCCTGGGACAACATATAGATTATGGTGGCAAGTTTCAGTAGTGGGGAGCAGGAAACAGAATACTGCCCAATGCCAATATGCCTTCAGTCTGATACCAGTGAAAATGTTATTACTACAGTACTTGAAATCAAACTACAGTATACACCTCAATGCACCCTGGCTGTCCATTGCAGAGTACTTGGCTGTGCAACAGGCAGTACATTTGTAGAGATGTAGTTAGAGTACATATTTTGCAGCAGCTTGATCACAACAGAGTTTAGAACATATCCTTTTAAAAGTCAGGATTTACAGTTACTGTTTCAAGGTACCAAAAACAGCTCTGGTTGTAATTGCTGGGATAAATTATATGTTAATTTTTCTGTGACGTGCATCTGTAGTTTGGAGATTAACCTGTGTTGCAGAATAGATTGTACTGATCTTTTCGACATAACCTAATCAACTTATGCATATATGTGCACATGTGTACTGCATATACTCAAATATAAGCCAAGTTTTTCAGCCCTTATTTTTCCCTGGGGGGAAAAAAAGCCCTCAGTTTATATTCGAATGAATATATAGTTACTGCAGTTCTGCTGCCTTCAGAGCGCTCGGCCGGCTTAGGGAAGGCAGCAGAGGGCAAGTCCTGCCTGTTCGGCCGCCTCCTGAGCACTCGGCCCACTTGGTAAAGGATTGTGGGAGTTGTAATCCATAACTCGATGGCCACAATGACACTAATTAGCTCCCTGGGTGAACTCCTCCTCAGCCAGATCGCCTCCCCTGGACTGGCCACAGGCTCCTTCTTCCTGTGGTACCAATTCACTGTTCTGAGGTATCAATTCACTGATCTGAGCTAGATAAATTCATAAAAAAAGATGATTTACCAGTAGCTGCTACATTTCCCACCTTAGGTTTATACTCGCATCAGTAAGTTTTCCCAGTTTTTTTGTGGTAAAATTAGGTGCTTCAGCTTATATTTGGGTCCGCTTATATTCAAGTATATACAGTATATGTATTTTTCAAAAGTACTTTTTTCCTTTTCCATTTTCAAAAGGAAAATATATTCTTAGTTACTGGAACATTTACATAAGGATGCTGCAGGCCATTGGTTTGAAGTGCAAAATACATTCTTCTCCCCTGTATCATATTATCACCTTAGTGCCCACAATAAAACACCAAGTACTATGTGAGCCAGCCACTGAACCATGTAGCATTTCATAAGTACCATTTAGTGAAGCCACACTCCAATAATTACAAAATTCACTAAAAGTTACACTGTGAAGGGAATAAATTAATTCCACGTTAAGTTGAAGTCATAATAAGTTGTTTAATTCTATATTTTGATTAATATGCTGATTAAACCTGTTTTTTTAAATTAAAACATTTTATTGACCAAAAAAGGGAGAAAGTTATATGTAATTATTTGTACATAGTTACTTTCTAGCTCTGGATAAAAATATGCAGAGCTACTTTTAAAGCAGTTCAGTAGTGTGTATATTGGAACCTCATATCTCTGACTAAATGTAAAGAATGTGCAATCCAATAATGATATTGCAAGCAATTTAATATTAATAACATTAGTATCATGTCATTTTAAGAATCATTGATAGTTTTGAGGTGAACCTGAATAGAGCTTTCATGTCTGGAATTCCTTAACCGTCTTGGCCTCTGGGAAATTCAGTTTTGTTATCTTTCTGGAAACCATTTAAATTTATTTTGACTTGCTGATTTACATAGGAGGGATTGTGTTGGATCTAACCTTTACAGTGTTAATTTTATAGCTTATATTTTACATGTTAATGACTCATTATTGGTGTTTTAATTATGCACATGTGCCTGGTGGCTGTTAGGCAGTGGGCAGATTTCAAAACCAAAATGTCAAGCAATATGCTGGGTGAGTTGAAGAGAAAAATACCAAATGTTATTTATTAATCTTTGACTAAAATAGTGGCTACATGTTTATATGGGGACTGTAATCCTACCAGGTTATGGAACTCAAACAAACAAACAAACAAACAAACAAACAAACCTATCTGCAAATGCACATGAATTTATTTTGTTCAGTGATTCAGTATATGGAATGTTATCCAATTCACAACTGGCCTTACCATTAAAAATGAGGAGACTGATCAGGCGGATTTTGGATTGCCATAAAATGAAAGTAAAAATCGGTAGTTGTTTCCTTAGGGCTAAAGACAACTATTATGGGAGTTACAAGAGGGTTGACCTAACATATTGATTATTTCAATGGCTCTGCTGTTAGTCCTTACTTTTTTGTATTTTCTCTATGTGTTTAAATACCGTGGACCAACATTTTAGGTCCTTTTCCTGGTCTCAACACTCTCAGAAATGTGCTTGAGGACTAAAGAAGAGGGGACATTTTTGGTGTCCATGCAGCTTCCTCACATGGGAGACCAGGCTGTCTCTCCCCCCCCTCCCCACCATCCTTCTGACAGCAGGCAAATACTTTTCAGGCATGCTTTTGATAAGTACTGTATATCATTTCTGAGAAAGAGATGCTAATGGGGGATATTATATCTTTATCTTTTTAAATGTTTTAGAATTGCTTTGGGGGAGTTTTCTTCAGTAGTCATTCATGTTTGGTGTGTGTGTTTTTAACATTATAAGTCATTATACAGTGGTGCCTCGACTTACAAGTATCTTGGTTTACGAGTATTTTGATAAACAAGCAAAAATTTCTGTTAGAATTTGCTTTGATCAATGAGCAATGTTTTGCTGTATGAGCACCAGAGGTGCTCATTTTGCGGTCACCCCCGCTCACCCCCTCACCATCGCTCACCGCTCTCTCCTGCATGCACCTGGCCTCAGCCACAGACCCCATTGCCGCCGTTGGTGCGTCAAGTTTCAGCATTGTTATTTCCCATCTGTGTTTCTCTTGTTTTAAACACAATTGAAGTGGGGGAGTGAGGAAGTTCCTCCATCCGGAGAGCAGGAAGCAGGTGCCTCGGAGGGATAAGCAGAAGGCAGGTGGGCTCAGCAAAACTAAGTACATGCATATGGTTTCCCCCCCCCCCCCCATTCTCCCAACCATACATTCTCCCCCTCCATTTCTCCTTTTTGGCTCACCTCATGAAGGAGAAAATGTGGTGCTGCCTTGGGGGGGGCTCTCCTTTGATTCCCTTCCACTCCAAGTTCCCCATATTCCATCCCCTCCCTTGCATGTTCACCCACACCCACCTTGCCGGCCCATGGCCTTCATGTTGGTGATGAAGAAGAAGTTAAAATTCCACCTGAAGCTGGAGTTCGATGAGCTCTCCTCCGCCCCCTTCATCAACAGGATCCTCTGAGCAGCCATCACCCCCATCTCCAAATTCACTCTGGAGGGCTATGATGGCTGCAAGGAACCTCGCAGAGGAGGGGGCGTCAGTGGTGGTGAGAGGCCCTGGAACGGATCATTTGAGTATCTGTTATTTCCTATGGAAAAATTTGCTTTGATGTACCAGTGTTTTGGTTTACAAGTATGCTTCCAGAAGGGATTGTGCTCATAAACCAAGGTGCCGCTGAATTTTAAATAGTTTTAATACTTGTTTTCAAAATTCCCCACAACCTCTTTTAGGTCCTTTGGCTGGGAAAAAGAGAGGGTGTCCTGTAAGTAAACAGATGAAAACCAAGCCAACCATTTACTGCATTAAACATATTCACTATGTCCAGCTGCTGGATAGCTTAACAGTTTAGGTCTCTGGCTGCAGAACCAGAGGTTGGGAGTACGATTCCCCATTGCCCCTCCTTGCCAAGGGCTGGACTCAATGATCTATAAGGTCCCTTCCACTGATTCAGTTCTAAGATAATTGTTAAATCCTGTGGTGGTGGGAGATTTTATTGAAAACTAACTGTGTGCAACCTTGCAGCTGGAGTGAGGGCTGGAAATCCAGTTTTCCCTTCATTGTCCTTCAGTTTTATTTTTTTTCTCCTCCAGCACCCTCCTGCCTCACTGAACACAATGTGAAGAAATTTTCATGAGCGGTAGAATTGGTATGTTTAGCAGCATATTGGAAGAAGATTTTAATTTTTTGGGCTGAACAATCAGATAAAAAAATTACAGCGACCAGATGTAATATTTTACACCTCTCCCCCGCAAGTCATAAAGATGTACAGTACTTCATCTTGACATTTATGGTAGAATAAAAACCAGTTTTTCACAAAATTGTGGTCATTAAGTCCACTGCCTTCAGGAAGTTGTATAATTGAGTTGTACTGATCATGAGCTTTCTGTATCTTCTTCCATGTAATATGAGAGAGATACCGCAGAGTTGACCTTAAGTGTAAAACCCATTCAGTGTTGGCAAAAGAATGGTTATGTCCCATATGGAACACATGTTTTCTGGGAGAATTGGATGTGGACTAAGGCTCCAAAACTGTTGACTGCAAATCCCGGGTGCTACACAGTGAAGCAAGCTCCCACTGATAACCCCAGCTCCTGCCAACCTAGTAGTTTGAAAGCATGTAAATGCAAGTAGATAAAAAGCAGGAAGGTAGAAGAGTGTTTCCTTGCAGCCATGCTGGACATGTGGCCATGGACGTGCATAACACTGGCTCTTTGGGTTGAATACGGAGATGAGCACCATCCTTGAGTCGGACACGACTAGCACGCATGTATACACTACTTTATTGTAGTGTATACACTGATTTTTAAAAAACAAATACATGATTTATATTTGGCAAATATACATGTACATCTCTTTTAAATATCCATTTTCAGCCAGCATGCCCATGAATATGTGAGATATAAAAAAATGTAGGATCATGCATATGTACACACGTAGTTTCATATTCACATTTAGATTAGGAAGTGTAGCCTAGAAAACAGTTTAAGCACATAAAAAGTGAGCTATCCTCAGTGGATGCATTTATAAGGTCAGGGCTATGTAGAAGTTAAATTAAATGCAACAATTTAGTCAGTTTGACATTCTGTACTTGAAGCTATCTCCCATTTTGCTGCTTTGCTCCCCAAGCAATTTGTAGTATAACTACTTCCTCTGCCTGTAGTTTTAACAAAGGGCAATAATGTGAATGTATTGTTGTTAGTATATGAACAGAAGAGCATTAGGTTTGGCAGAAAAGAGAATAGAGTGTTGAACGTTTCCCCCCTATTATTTGCTCAACAAAAGCAAGATGAGTAGGAGAACTAGGTTAAGTGTTGTCAAAGATGCCTCCTCCTCATTTTTCGTCCAACGAGAAATGAGTGGTACAGCTGCAAGGGAATTCATGCAGCTTCCAAAGCTTAAGCAATTTCACTGCCTCCAGTTGGGTCCAGGGATAATCTTGCCATCATAAATTGATGGATCTTCAGCTGCTAGGAATGTCTGTCCATTTGTTTGCTAGTAATGACAGAAAAAGAAGACCTGTCTGAGCCAGAGCATTTATGCTATATAATGGAAAAAACCTGGGGCTGTTTCTAGATAGGGGATGCTCCTTGACCTTATAGTATAAGTGCAGTTGATTTTCCACATTCCTTGGGATATTGATACATATTTTCCCAGTATGTTAATCTTACTGCGCTCTGTTCAACTCAGTCATCATCGTTGGAGGTGTAGAAAACCCATTTTGAGTCTTTTAATGATCCCGCCTCTTTGCCAAAGCTTTTCCCCAGAAACAATGCGTAAGAAAGAATTATGACAATTATTTCTGTGAGGAAAGATTTAGGTCCTTTGATTTTTGGGTGGATGGGAATTTCAATATATTACAGTGATGTGGCAAGGGCTTAAAAATACTTGGGAAAAGCTCAACTACAACTTGGCTGTAGCTCCCTGACAGTGTTGCTGTCAGGTTTGAAACTAGAGCCAATTAAGGCCTTTGTATGTAGCTCTGGGAGTTAAGTATTTGGAAGTGGAGCCAGAGGTTGTGAGTTCAATACCCCGGTGTGTCTGACTTTGAGTACAGAAGCAAGATGCACAGTCCCAGACCACCCCCAAACTTTTCTCTACCTGGAAAACCTTGAAAAGGGTCACCCGAAGTAAGAAACTGACTATATGGTACACAATTATTATTTTGTGTTTCAAATGTGTTAAACAGTAGTGAAATACCACTCAAATGGAAGTGGTCTGTGGGTATGTGTGCTTTGATCACAAAACACATTTAGCACTGCAATACAATTATGTTAATTAAAGAGTATTACTTTTTAATGTCTTGGTCGCCAATCTTTTTAGTAACATGGTGAATTTTTTATAAGTCAGTCTTCTTGTATTATAGTGTTATTACTGTAGAACAGTGCTCCCCAACCTTTTTGTCCCCGCGGACCGGGAAATTTTTGAAAATTTTCCTGTGGCCCGGGGGGGGGGAGGGGGGGAGAATGCGAAAGGGGGGTCCGGCTGGGAGGCAAAAGGGGGGGTGAAAGCAAAGGATGGGAGGGAAGGAGGAGGGGGAGGCACGAGAGCAGCGGCGGCGGCACTTACCGGCTTGGGGCGTCGGGCGTGCCACTCCCCCCACACACACACACGGGCGGGGTGGGGGGGAACCCGGGGCTCCTGGGCAGGCGGGCCCCCACCTCCTCCTCCGGCGCCGGGGCCAGGAGCCGCGCGCGGGTCTCGCTGCTGGCGCCCCGCTTGCTCCTGCTGCCGCCGCCGCCGTGGGCCTCCTCCTCCGCCGGGGAAAGCAAGCGGGGCGCCAGCAGCGAGACCCACGCGCGGCTCCTGGCCCCGGCGCCCTGCGCGCGGCACCCGCCCGGCCGCGCCGGGAAGCGCCCTCGCGGCACCAACGAGCCGCCTCCTCCTCCTCCTGCTCCTGCTCTGGTTCCTCCTCCTCCTCCTCCTCCCGCCGCCGCCGCCGGAGGAGCAGCAGCAGCCACCCCCCCGCAATTGCCCCCCCGCCGCCGCCGCAATCGCCCCCGTCCCGCCGCCGCCGCTACCCCCGCAATCGCCCCCGTCCCGCCGCCGCCGCCACCCCTCCGCAATTGCCCCCCCCCGCCGCCGCCGCAATCGCCCCCGTCCCGCCGCCGCCGCGCCACCCCTCCGCAATCGCCCCCCCGCCCCCGCCGCAATTGCCCCCCAGCCGCCGCCGCAATCGCCCCCGCCGCAATCGCCCCCGTCCCGCCGCCGCCGCAATCGCCCCCGTCCAGTCGCCGCCGCCGCCACCCCTCCGCAATTGCCCCCCCGCCCCCGCCGCAATTGCCCCCCCGCCGCCGCCGCAATCGCCCCCGTCCCGCCACCGCCGCGCCACCCCTCCGCAATCGCCCCCCCGCCGCCGCCGCCACCCCCCCCGCAATCGCCCCCCCGCCGCCGCAATTGCCCCCCCCCCGCCGCCGCCGCAATCGCCCCTGTCCCGCCGCCGCCGCCGCCACCCCCCCCCCCGCAATTGCCCTCGCTGCTGCTGCTGCTGCTCCTTCGGCGGCGGCGGCGGGAGGAGGAGGAGGAGGAGGAGGAGGAACCAGAGCAGGAGAAGGAGGAGGAGGAGGAGGAGGAGGCTCGTCGGTGCAGTGAGGGCGCTTCCCGGCGCGGCCAGGCGGGTGCTGCGCGCGGGGCGCCGGGGCCGGGAGGGGAGGAGGGAGGCAAAGGCGGCGGCGGCGGCTCCTCCTGCACTCCTCCAGCCTTCCTCCTCCACCGGCCGCCCGCGGGAGAGAAGAGGAGGAGGAGGAGGGCGGCGGAGGAAAAGGGGAGGAGCCTCCCCGGCCTCCCCAGGCGGCCCGGTGCCGACCGGTCCACGGACCGGCACCGGTCCGCGGACCGGGGGTTGGGGACCACCGCTGTAGAACACTGTTTATGCTTAAATAACATTTCAGTGTTTTGAATAAGTGTTGTGGCCAGAAAATGTTACTTTAGAAATAGCTCTTATTGCAAACTTTATAGGCAGTGTGTGATGAGTTGTAGCAGGCTCATGTACTCAATTGATTGCTGTTGTTATAAACCCCTGCCCTTTCATAGATAGCAGGACAAATTAACAAATAAATGGTTTATTTTTTACAGATATTTTCAAACTGCCCTTCATTCTTTTGGATTCAAATTTGGCAAAGTACAACCTATATTTTCCAAACACAACAATACGATGCAAATAACCTTTATTGGCATCAACAAGACTTTCAACAAACACGGTCCCCAGATAAAGGGGAATGTGTACCCTTTATGCGATGGAATATTTAGCCTAAGTACACACATGACATAACAGGAGGAACACCTAAGCATCATCTGTAAACTATAACATCTACAAAGATGGAATTGTTAGTTGCCTCCTCAGAAGCTAGGTGGGTGAATTTATTGAATTTTTTGTTCTTTGTTGCTGGATTAGTAAATTTATGTATCCGTCCATCTTTCTAGTATAAACAGCAATAAAATACCTGACAACAGCACAAATGGCACAATACAATGTATACAGAAACGTATAAGCCTTTAAAATTTGTACTTTTGTCATATTAAAGTGTTTGTGTGTGTGTGTGTGTGTGTGTGTGTGTGTGTCTGTGTCTGTGTCTGTGTGTCTGTGTGTAGGGGAAATCAGAAGACTTATAAACATCTGTCAACCATAGCCCAAGGATGTCATTCACCTGAAACATGAAGATTAACTGCTGCAAACATATGTTGACAAGAGTGGTGATTCTTTTTGTAGTTGTCAAATACTGTAACTTGATCCTCCCAACATGGGTGCTTGGAAAAGAGCCCCCCCCCCAAAAAAAAATCTCAGAATAAGCGCAGGATGATAACAGAGAGGTGATCTTTCAGACATTTGTGTCCTGAGTTGTTTAATACTTTATAGATAAGCATCATCATCTGGAATTGGGCCTTGAAGGAGAGATTCAGTACACTCCCCTCTAACATACGTAAACGTAATATGATTCTACTTGGATGGACCTATTAAAATCCAGATAGCTATGTTCCACACTAGCTGGCATTTCTGGATTGTATGCCATATCACTAGCAGCCTGTGCTCAACACATGTGGTGATAAGAAATCTTACTATATCTCTGTGGTATTGGAAGTCTGAGGCTTCAAGCACAGGCTGCTCCTGTCCCTCATGTCTTGTCACCCTAATGGTTTCTTCTTCTTGTACTTAATTAAGGTGACTGCAGTATCCCCTGTTGTTACCTTCACTGAGTACATTTTAGTAGGAAGGAGAAACAGCTGAGGCAGCAGAAGGAAGTGTTCTGCTCTTCCTTCTGCTGATACTGAGATAATGGTGACCCTATAGAAACTTCAGAAATGCTTAAATTCAGCTCACAACAAACCCATCTGGAAATTGTGATTTGAAGAGGTTCATGGTCTGAACTTCACAAATACAATTCACAGCTGTTACTGCAACTACCCTGGAAATGACTGAGAAATTGCTAGCAATAAAGAAGGGTAAAATGATTAATGGCAATGCTTCCATAATGGCTGAAAGAAATGGAATAAAAAAGTAACTGCCATTGAAATTGTGGAATCCAAAGAAATTATTTATACCTCCAACCCATATTGTCCTCAATGAGGTGAGGTGTAAGTTGCTTAGGTGTGTGTACGAAAAATATGATCCACTTTTTAAATGCTATAGTCATTTTAGTTGTTGATATAGTAAACTGGAATTCAAAGAGCCATCAGACCTAAAAGATATCAGCGCTAAAATTTGCTGTGATGCTTTTATCTTTTGTCACGCTCATCCCTAAGCATTTCCTCCCAGAAACAGGCTATAGTGAAAAAGTAAAAAAAATGGATATAGAAATCAATGTATTTTCCATTGGCAAGGCCTTGAGGGGAAGAAATAAACTTTCAGCTCCTTTTGTAAGGAAAAATATGCCAGAATCAACACATTTGTCTTAATCTGAAGAGTTGAACTTCTGTTTAGATATCTGTCGTATAGCTGGGCTTTTCCTTTTATGGGAAAAAATTAGTTTGTACCCTCATGGTCAATATTTCTGGGAACTGACTTATTTATTGTTAATACTATCATCATATGATCTCCACCACTTTTTCTTTCACTCCCACCTCCACCCAGAGAAGCTGGTCAAAAACAAGAATACGAATACAGTACTGTACTGTATTTCAAACTTGTTGCAAATGTATATCTCAATGAAACTTGGTGTTTCATTATAGCTCTTTTCCCAGTTCTCCATAACACTTTGTTACGGGCCTCTTGGCAGACTGGATAAACTGCACCTGTAACTGTGCTCATGACTTGGGTTCCAATCCCAGGTAGCAGGCTCATGGTCGACTCAGCCTTCTGTCCTTTTGAGATTGGTAAATGAGTACCCAGCTGGTGCCGGCGGGGGGAATGTGTAAAAGCAAAAAGCAAAGTGTTCTGCTTATATACCGCCCCATACCACTACAAGTAGTCTCTGGGCGGTTTACAATTTTGATTACAGTGTGCAGGCTACACATTGCCCCCCCAGCAAGCTGGGTACTCAGTTTACCGACCTCGGAAGGATGGAAGGCTGAGTGAACCTTGAGCCTGCTACCGGGGATTGAACCCAGGTCGTGAGCACAGTTTTACCTGCAGTACAGGCATTTAACCACTGCGCCACGAGGCTCATTTAACCACTGCGCCACGAGGCTCATGTAGACTACATAAATAAATTGTAAACCTCCCAGAGAGTCCTTTAAGCTCTATGGGGTGGTATATAAGCAGAACCCTTTTGCTCTGCTTTGTTGAACTGCTACAAAGCTGAATTGCTTCAGCATCTGGCTGCAAAGCCAAAGGTGGAGAGTTTGATCCTCACTGTGCCTCCTTGACAATGGAAGAACACCTTCCTTACCATCTGAGGTTGCAACAGCTGGGCCTCTTCACTCTTGAAGGACGGCACCAGAAAGGTGACCTGATCGAAGTTTATAAAATCATACACGGTGTGGACAAAGTAGATAAGGAAAAACTGTTTTCCCTATCACACGACACTAGAACTAGGGGGCACTCCATGAAACCTTTGGTAGCTAGATCTCAAGCAAATAAGAGAAAGTACTTTTTTACCCAGAGGATCACTGGTCTGTGGAACTCCCTGCCAGAAGAAGTCGAGACAGCTGTCAGCCTAGACAGCTTTAAGAAAGGATTAGACAAGTTCATGGAGAACAAGGGTATCAATGGCTATCATTATGGATGCCTAAGGACAACCTCCAGGTTGGAGAGATAGCATTTGCAGGGAATCTTAAGCAGCTGAAGACATTTGCTTGGGAATACCTTGAAGCAAATGGTGAGCCACTGTGTGAGACAGAATGCTGGACTGGATGGGCTGTGGCCTGTTCCACCACATTTTTCTATCTATAAGACACTGCTGTATATTAGACACCCCACACTTTTAAGGCCATCAAATTAAGAACATTAATAAATCGTATTTGAGCCCTCCTCCACCCCACCCCACCCCATGGTGTTTCCTTTACTTTCTGTATTCTGAAGACTGCACTTTGTCTTTTCAAGGACCAGAGCTTTTGTTTTTGCAGGGAATTGCTTGGGGGGTGGAGCAACCCGTTAAGAAATTCATTTCCGGGCAAAACAGAAGGGTCTGATCCTCCAAGAACAAATATTAGGAAATCAGGATTACACCGTTTCAAAAACATTTCTGGTCTGGAGAATACAGAGCAAGACAAAGCTGGACATCATCCCAAACCTTCCCCCAAATGTATCTTCAAGAAGAACTAGAACTAGGCTTCAAAGCAAGGTTTTTATTGGCCTGAAATAGTATGAGGATCAAGACTCTGCTTATTGTGTCTTTATAGCAGTTAAATCTCATTTCTTCTAGTAGGTTTGATTGTAGTATTAATTTCGTGTGCCTGATGGTTGTGCAAGCAAAGACTGGGTTGCTCATTACAATTTTTGGCGGCATGCTAACAGAGTCCGCTTGGATCCTCTGCTAACATCTCTGGTCACCACATGGAGATAGTCAGCGTCTCACACGCCACTTCTTCTAGATAACAATTAAGCCCACTTGCCAGCGTATTATTAGATTGTCATTAGCAATCTTCCAGCTGAGTGATTAGCAAGTTGAGCACCAGTGATCTTGTTTCATGTATTGATTGTGCAGCATCAATGGGAAGCTTTTAATCTCTGGCGTGGCAACAAGACCCTATTTGTGCTGAAAGCTTGAGTGTGAATTCATAAATACATTATGCTTCCAGTGCAGATTAGTAGCCATTGTAACAGGGATAGGCAGCATATTACCCACAGCTATTATGCTGTTCCCAGCAGCCCAAATACCCCCAGGGCCCCATACCTCTAATTTATAGAAATGTTCCATTATATTTTTGGTCTTGTTTGTTTTGGGAGCACAGGGATCATCATCATCATCATCATCATCATCATCATCATCATCATCATCATCATCACACAGCAGACAAGATAGCTACGGTGGATTTTGTATTAGTCAAACTCTTCCCAAATGTTTAGGAGTAAGGGTAACATGATGGGTGGATCGGCGAATTATGGAAGCAGATCCCAGTAAGGTGGCTTTCTGCAGCTGACAGATGGTGACTTTGTCCACTCCAATTTCTTCTAACTACTTGCTTAGCTCTTCAGGCACTGCACCCAGCGTGCCCATTACCTCTGGGACCACCTGTACTGGTTTCTGCCAGAGTCTCTGAAGTTCAATTTTCAGATCCTGATATCAGGTAATTTTTTTCCAAGTTGTTTCTCTGTGACTCTACTATCACCTGGTATAGCAGTATCAATGATCCACAGTTTTTTCTTCTCCATAATCATAATATCCGGGGTATTATGTTTCCAAACCCTGTCTATCTGTATTCGAAAGCCCCAAAGTTTTTTTTGCATGCTCATTTTCAATCACTTTTTCAGGCTTATGATCCCACCAGTTCTTTGCTATGGTCAGGTGAAAGTTCTGACACAAATTTCAGTGGACTGCATTATGACACTGTTTGTAATCTGTCTGAGCAACTTTCTTGCGATAAATCAATATATGGTCAATATTTTCATCTGCCTCTGTACAGAGTCTACATGTGGGGGACTCAGCTGATTTTTCTATTCTAGCCTTAACTGCATATGTTCTGATAGCTTGTTCTTGAGCTGCAAAAATCAGGGCTTCTGTTTCTTTTTTCAGTGTTCCATTGGCGAGCCATAACCAGCTCTTTTCCTCATCTACTTTTCCCTTGATTTTTTTGAAGAACTGCCCATGCAGTGCTTTATTATGCCAGCTATCAGCTCGTATTTGCATTGTTGTTTTCCTGTATTGACCCTTTATTTGCTTTATTTTAAACACCTCTTCATTCTTAACCTCCAATAATGCTGGCTCTATACTAATTTTTACATAATCTCCAAACAAATGCTTCTCTTCTTCTGCTTCCTTTGCAGAAGACTTCTACCACCTAATTTTCTATGTAAATACGGCCTGTCAACATCATTGCGTGGATGTAATGCATAGTGAATGGTCATAAGTTTTCTTGTTTTCCTATCCAGACTATCTAGCTCCACCGGAGTCCAGTTTATACCAGCGGTATACCTGATGACTGGTATGGCCCAGCTCTTAATGGCCTTGATGGTGTTACCACCATTCAGCTTTCTTTTTAATACTTTTCTAACCCTTTGGATATATTCTTTACTGACCACATATTTCACTTGACCATGCTTGATATATCTAATTGCAGTATGTCCAGATATTCATAGGCTTCAAATTGATGATACTTAATGGCTTGTCCATTTGGCATTTCAATTACTTCACTCTCAATTATTTTTTCCTTTTCTCAGTGCTAGAGATGGGCACGACTTAGCGGTATTCCCGTTTCCGTTTCCGTTACTCGTTTCCGTTACTCTACGGAAACGGTAACGGGAATTACTCCGCCAGACTTCGAGCTCGAACCGACAAACGAACAATTTTGGTCTGATTTGTTGTGCTCGTTCCTTGCATCGCGCGATCGCGCGATGCCACGCGGCACAGAAAAAAAGTTTTTAAAAGTTAAAAAAACCCGGTCCCCGGTCGAAAAGCAGGCGGAAAAATGCCTGCCGTGCCTCAGGGCACCTACCAGAGGGGTTGTTTCTGGAGGTCCCCGGCCTCCCCCCCATCCCCCGTCCTGGGCTGCTCTGGTGGGACTCGCCAGTCGCCGCAGGCTCGCAGCCAGCCAGCAAAAAGCCCAGTCTCACCGGCCGCCAGCCGCCGCAATTAAAGCGCAAGCAAGCGGCACGGACGGCACAGGAAAAAACTTTTAAACTCTCCCCCCACCCATTCCCGGGCCAAAAAAGCAGGCGGAAAAATGCCTGCTTGACTAAGGGCGCAGGGCACCTACCGGAGGGGTGGTTTCTGGAGGGGGGTCCCGCCTCCCCCCCGTCCTGGGCAGCCGGACTCGAGTCGCCATGCCATGCGGTGCGGGCGGGGGATCCAAAATGGGGCGGCGAACGCAATATTGTTTTTGAAATCGTGGTCCAAAAACACACAAGCACAACAGAAACACGCGAAAATTTATAAACTGCCAGATTTTTTCACAGTAGCAGTGGGTTTTTTTCTTGCAACAAAATGTCTCTCCTCTCCTCCTCTGTCCTCCATTGATTTTATTTTATTTTATTTTATTTACACCTGTGCAATGATGGGCTGGCCGAGTGGCCAGCCATGTGGGAGTGGACGGCCATGCAAATTTTTGGAGCCATCCCACCAATCGCATGGCCACTTGGCCATGGAGACTTCTGGGATGTGCCAAAAAGCCCCCTAAAACCTGCCCTAGCCCCCTAACCCTAACCCTAACCCTTGACTCCGTACCCATACGTCACAGACTGTCTTCTTAGCGGGTCAGAGAGGCACCCAGAGGTGCAAACCACTAGCCCACCGTAACCTTACCCGTCACTAGCCTAACCCTAGCCCTAACCCTAACCCACCTTAACCCTAAGCCAGATGTACTTGCATTGCACTACACACAAGTACAATTCCCTTCTGTGTGAGACATGGTGGTGCGAGAGCCTTAGTTAGGCATCTCACTATGGCTCTGGGTTCAGTGCCATCCACTAGTCTTCACAGTCACTGTCTGCACATTCTGTTATGCAATATTCATATGGCTATTGCATACCATTTTGCAGCAGCAGCAGGTGAGGAGGGGAGACCCCCATGTTGAGGGGTCTCTTGGAGCCTGCTTCCCCTTCCTAGTGGGTGAGGATAGGAGGCACCCACGGGTGCCTCCAGGAGCCCACTTTCCCTTTATAGCAGGCCAGAGGAGGCACCCACCTCCCCCCCAAAAAAACCAGTACTAACGAAAACGAGAAAACGAAAAAACGAACTGACTAATTTTTGCAAATTTTAGCTGTTTCGTACCCTAAATTTGTCTTCTGCAAAATTATTAAGAGGGGAATCTGGGCAATAATATATAGCAGAGATGACAAAGAGTCGCCTTGAAAATCCCTCATTTAATGTTAACCAATCCGTAGCTTTCATCCCCAACAAGCAATTCTATTTTCCAGTTCTTCATTTCATTTTCATTAAGGGCACCAATACTTTCTGCTCTACTGGCATGATGTTATTTGCTTTCAAATAATCCTGGGCTCTATCAGCTATGATGCCTGTCATCAGTTTATACATAGTTGGTAAATATGTTATTGGTCTGTAATTTTCAAGTATTGCTCCTTTTGTTGGACCCTTCTGAATCAAATAGGTTTTGCCAGTTGTTAACCACTCATTAATATAACCTGTCCTCAACATTTCATAAAATTGTTCAGCCATTTTTCCATGCAGACTGGTCAGGTGTTTAAGCCAAAACCCATGCAGTTGATCATTGCCGGGTGATGTCCAGTTTTTGATGCTTTGCACTCTTTTGGTGATCATATCAGCTGTTATCTCTAGTTGGTACATTGTGCACTTGGATAATTTCTTCTCAAAATCTAGGACTGCCATCCAGCATTTCTATTATAGTCTTTCTCAGTCCTCCATATGTCTTTCCAAAACTGAATTGTTGCCATTTTTTTCAAGCTTTTCATCTTTTATACCTATTTTCTGATTTAAACTCTGATAGAACATTCTTTTATCTGATTGGAACAACTGGTTGTCTTTATACTGAGTAAAATCTAGCTTCATATCTTTCAGTTTTTCTAGCTGTTGCTGTTTCTGCTTCACGATTTCCAATGCTTCTCTAATTTTTCTTGTACTTAGCCAGTATTTTTTAGTCAAATATTTCTTGATCTTACCATTCTTTAATTTGTCCTCCTGCAGGTTTTTTAAGTTACTCGCATCTGCTCAGAGTCATTTGATTTTAAGCTGCAGCCTGATCTTCCACTGTGGTTTCTCAAGACATTTTTATAGGGGGCTTCAATTGTGGAACCCCTAGTTCTTCCATTACTATTACTGCTGCACTACAAGCAAGCTGCTTTATCTGTTCAATTGACATTATTTGGATTGTTGCAAGTGCAGAGTTTACATCATTCATCAATGGTACCAGTTTTTTCTAGGCACAGTCTTCAAAATTGGGAGCCTTCCCCTCTCTTCATTTAATGCAGCAAGTGTCAGTATTTTATTCTTCAGTTCTTGCTGCCTAATAGTGAGCTCTGCTTGTGTTCCAATCTTAATTGAACCTTCTTGTTGTTCATTTTTTGCACAACATCCATATTTCCTTCAACTTTAGACTGTTCAATGTCCCCAGTTGTTCTTAATCTATTTTCTCCTCCTATTTGGATAATTTGTTGACCCCCACTTTCACAATTCCTCCGTAGTTCTTCTAGTTCAACTTTACTAAATACAGTGGTACCTTGTGTGAAGGAATTGATTTGTTCCAAATGAAATTCTGTTAAGCAAATTTTCCTTTATACAAATTTCCCATAGGAATGCATTGAAAACAGTATTCCCTAATTGTGACCATTTTTATGTTGTATGGATTCGCCCCATAGGCGATTCTGTTAAGCAAATTTCCCCTATCTCCGGAATCTTTTATGTTGTACAGATGTTATACAAACCATTTGTTATACGAGGGTCCAATGTACCTCGTTTCTGAAAATATATATTCGCTGGTCAGCTAATCGTAATTCAGTTATCTTGGAGTTCGGATATTATTGTTTCCATAATTGATGCATCTGGTTTTGGTAGCCTAATTTTTCAGGTTCTGCTCTATGATAGCATTTAATGATTGCCTGATTCTCTGGTAAAGTATATTTCTACCACTTCTGAGATTGTTCGTCTTCCAGTAATTCTACAGGCCCATGCGTTGGTTGCTCAGCAATGGGACCCATGATCTGTAGCCCATTTATCGACGGATGTCCAGATTCATCAACACCCGTCAAGGTCCTTGTTAACCCGGGTGATGACCAAGATGGTATAGGCTTCTTTTGATTATATTTCACCATGATTCATGGGTTGTTGAGTGCACTTAGTTTTGTTCTCAGTTGAGATCTCTCTGGTATAGTTGGATCTACTGGTAGTTCACTCTATCATCAGTACCATTCTTTTGTTTTGTAGCCTTAGCATTGTATCACTCAATGACTAGAGATGGAACAAAAATTATTGATGTGTTTATTTACAATATTTATATGTTGTGTGTTTCCTCATAGAAAAAATGTAGAAATTTAGAAACATTTTAGAGATGGATGCAGTAGTTTTGGTTTTCCACAGTTTGCTATTGCCCTGTGTTGTGGTTCTTCTCATCCTTGCTCTAGTTGCACAAAGGCCTACATAGCAGGCTGCAGCACATTACCAAGACTGAATTCTCAGCTGTGTCAGATAGCAATTTCTCCTATGTGTCAAGCAATGCAGGCTGAAAATACTGTACTTTTGTCTGATGTGCTAGAGATATTAGTATGTGGGTGGTTGGGCTTACCTGTCACAAACAGAAAGAATTTAGAAATCATCAACATAGGGGAGTGACAGAAGGGGCAATCCAACTTTACGCGCACACCGCAATTAACCTCTGTATGTTTTTACGGAGTTCTTCTCAGCTAACAGTAAATGTTGAGAAGATTACCTCACCCCTGATTAGACCACTGTAAAATGATGGTTATGGAAAATCAGAAGTGGATTTGCAAGATGAGTGATGAGGAATTCTTGGGATCAGCATATGCTGAAAGGCAACCTATCCTTTAATGTTTAGCATATGTTTGCCGGCCTGAGCCAATAGTTTGCATCTGGCTGTAGTTTTTGGTTCTCTGGGTTTCATAAACAAACACCAAAGCATATCCCTCAGTCTCAAAGACTGTTCTCCCCAAGATTGTTCTGTTAAATTTAATCTTTCAGCATTGCCACCCAGTGTCCAAATCAATATGAATATATTTTTTCAGTGTTTTGAAAAGGAAACCATCTCCAGTTGTTAAGTTGAATGCGATTTGCAGATCACCACTTAATAGTTAGTCACCTCTTTAGAAGATGGCGGGTACAAGTCAGATGTTGAGTTTTTCCCCTCTTTCCTCCACATATTAGTAGTGTTGTGGTGTTGAGAAATTGGCAGATGCAAATAGCTGAGATTCAGCGGGATGTGGAAAATATCCAAATATCAAAGTTGTCCACTCTGATCCAGGTTTGTGATCGCTAGCTCTTCAGTTAGAAGGGAAAAATTGGAAGGTAAAATTGAGAGCTTTTCGTGCAGAGCTGTCCTACTCATTGCTAGCTGTATGGCTCAGTGAATTGGGCAGAAGTTGAATTCCATTCTCTGTGCCTCTGAAGGGCAAGCTACACAGTCCCAGAGCACTGCCATAAGAAGGGATTGGCAAACTACTTCAGATGATAGATAGATAGATAGATAGATAGATATAGATAGATAGATAGATAGATAGATAGATAGATAGATAGATAGAGTGTGGGGGCAGATGATGATGATGATGATGATGATGATGATGATGATGATGATGATGATGATGATGCAAAGGAAATATGAATCTTCATGGAGTATCCCACCCATCCCCAATCTATAGTGTTGGCTTCAGGGTGGTTTTTATTATTGTTTAAAAGGACTGCTGAGTTCCTTTGGGAAATGTTTTTGGTCAAAAATGTTCCAACTAATGCTTTTATACATTCCTTTTCTAGTTGTGTGACATAACTGTGTTTTTGTATGATGCATTTACGGTCTGCAATGTTTTGTTCTGACAAAGCATCCTTGATGCACCTGTGGATCAGCTGCATGTTGTTTTTGCCTCTTGCCATCTTTCCAGATCTAGACTAGTAATTAATGTTATAGGTATTAATTATATTACTGTACCTTCCTCCACTCATACCTTGTTTCCTTCTGGTTTCTTCTGTATTCCTTGTCCTTGTGCTAAAGAGGTCTACTTTGGTACTCCTGGCTTTGAAGGCAAATGGTGGCTTGGGGTCTTGGTCAAGCACAAGGTCCTGGAGAGTAAGGTTGCTCACATCTGAGCTTGCCTGAAGGCACATGCCTTCATCACTGTTCTTGTTACGCCTCCCAAGTTTATGTGAGGGTTTGAATGTGAGTAGTAGCTCAAAGGAGCAGTTTCAGCGGTTTTATTTCTATCAGTTTCTTTTCCATTCCATCATGCTTTTTCTCCCATTACAGGAAGCCAGAGCAGTTCATAAAATGATGAATGTGAAGATGCAATTAAAAACACTATGAGTTACAGTATTAAAGGCAATTAAATTAAATAGTAAATTGGATTAAATATATGCCAATATTAAATGTTCACTCATCTAAAAACAATTTAAACCACTTTAAATATACATGAGAAAGTAGTAAATTGTACATAAGCTCCCATTAATTCCTTCTTTCAGGTATCTGTTCACTTGCTGAAAGGCCAAAAAAGAAAGGCCCTTGCCTGCCGTCAGAAGAATAGATGGGACTTGGTATTATTCAGTGAGTGTCATTGATGGCCAAAGACCTGGGGCCTTGATTTCAACCTAGAAGCCACCCAAGTCCAGTAGCCCACTCAGAGCTTGTTTTTCCTTTGCCCTAGGCTGAACTCCAGGTGGCTTTGGCTAATACCTGCAATTCTAACCTCCTACATGCCTTTTTGAACATATGATATATACTTCCTCTGTCTTTGCGTGCTATGTGTGCATGCATGTGTGTCAGACAGAAGCACTGCTTTCTAGCTAGATTAGCGTATTTGCTGTTGATTTATCTGATAAGGTAAGAGGAGTCATCTGTGGACTGATTGTCAAGAATCTGGTTAGAAGACCTATGCCCAGTCCTTTAACTTTATCCTCCAACTTGCCAGGTGTTGAGCCTCAATAATATGTTACTTTTTTCTCTCATTAACAGCTTTAAATTGAATTCAAGTATAGGGAATTGGTTGCCTTTGTATTAGGTAGTAGATACTGCACATTTTACTTTTCCAACTAGATTTTTATAGCAATTGCATGATTTTTTCATAGACTATCTACATAGAGAATGGGATGTGGTATTAAGTCAATCATGCAGTTGCTATAAATAGTTTGGTTCTGCATTCATAGAAATACATGTGCCCTAATTTAGATGTTAATTTAAAATTAACCAAGGTTTTTAATAACTGTGATGATGTGCCATCAAAAAAGCGAAAAGCAAAGTGTTCTGCTATATACTGCCCTATAGCTCTTAAAGCACTCTCTGGGTTGTTTACAATTTAATTATGCAGGGTATACCTTGCCCCCCCCCAGCAGGTTGGGTACTCATTTTACTGACCTCAGAAGGATAGAGGGTTGAGTCAACCATGAACCGGCTACCTGGGATTGAACCCCAGGTTATTATTATTATTATTATTATTATTATTATTATTATTATTATTATTATTATTATTATTATTATTATTATTATTATTATTATTAATAATAATAATAATAATAATAATAATAATAATAATAATAATAATAATAATAATAATAATAATAATAAATAATAATAATAATAATAATAATAATAATAATAATAATAATAATAATAATAATAAAAACCCAGCACTGACTGGGCCCCATGGGCTGCGCAGTCGGCGCTGAAAGAAAAACGAAAACAAAAAATACCGTGTGCTACAGCTGTAGTGCGGGGCCAAACCCGGAAGTGGGGGGGAACCAAAAATAAAAAAGTCCTGGATGGAACTGACCAAAGGTTGCACCGAGGTGGAGGTGAGGCAGATTTTTCCACTCCAGCCCAAAGCCAGACAGGTGCAAGGTGGAAGGCTGGAGGGTTGTGGGCGATCGGGTGGCATGGCTGAAAGCGGGCTCCCTCAAAGCGGATGGTGGTGGCAGCTGCGCCGGGGGTTCCTCGCGAGCTGGGTGCCTGGGCAAAGATGCCTCTGGAGGCAGAGCGGCCCCGTCTGTCTCCCTGCCACCACCGGTGAAGGGTGCGGGGTGTGGGGTTTCACTCGGAGGCACCTCGGGAGCCTGCCAGCGAGGAGGACTCCTCCGTGGACCGGTGCGCTGCTGGACAAGACTGGGGCAGGGCTGTACTCAGGAAGGTCCCCACGGGCTCCGTTCTTGGATGGCGGAGGACGTGACGGAAGCCCCGCTGTGTGGCAGCAGTGGAGGCTGCTCTCACGGCACAGTACAGCACTGTGCATCCCTCCCTGGGACTTGCAACCCACCCTGCTGCCTAACTGCTGCTGATCCTTTTATTAACAAAAATAAAATAAAAGTAAAAGTAAAAGAAAAAAGTGCTGACCGGGCCCCAGGGACCACATGGTCGGTGCTGAAAGAAAAACCAAAACAAAAAACAAAAGCCCCGTGCTACAGCTGTAGCGCAGAGCAAACCCGGAAGTGAAAAAATAATAAAAAATAAAAAAATAAAAAGAAGCGCTGACTGGGCCTCAAGGGTGGCCTGGTCGGCCTAAAATAAAGGAAAAAATAATAATAAAAAAGCACTGACTGGGCCCCAGGGGCCGTGCAGTGAGCTCTGGGGAAAAAAGTGTGTAAAAATGAATAACGAATTAATGAACTGACAAAACGATTTTTTTTAAAAAACCCAGTAAAAATGAAACGAACAGAACCGAAGCCTTAAACGAAATGAAACAAAACGAATCTCCATTTTTTTCATTTTGTGCCCATCTCTATACATAAGGATTTACACTGCACATTGTGGCTAGGGGGACTTTTTTCCTTAATACCTTTGAAGAAAATAATAATTAATCTTGATAGATCCAGTGTCAGACCCTGCTAATTACGATAGTAAGGAAGAGTTGTAATATTATTTTCAGTCTCTCTTTACTGTATGGGCAGCTGCTTCTATTGTCTATAAGCAGTGTAAAATAGACAGAACTCACAAGGTGTGTTGCATATATACAGGTGTGGCTCTTCCCCCCTACCTCCTTTCATCAGTCACAGTGCAAAATATGCTTTGACAATTTTCTTATTAAACAGAAGTATGTTAAAGATGTCATTGCTTAAGAATAATCATCTTGATCTTATTTGCTATTTTAAGAGGAAATGCAAGTGAAGCAGGCAAATGTATAACGAGTGTTTTACAAGCACTGTCACTTACTGTAATTACATGTTTTTAATCAGCAAAATTGCTACCGCATTCTGTTAAAACATCTTTTCCTTTAATTAATTTTCAGAATTCTGAGTAATAACAAGATCTTGTGGTTAAAGAACAACTCTTTCACTGGACTTAGATCCCTGGAGAGATTGTGAGTAACCCTTCCTTGTTCCAAATCCTTTCTTGAAATGTTCAAATAAATGTGCAGTGGAACTCAGAAGCTCTGAAGTGTGCATACGCATAGGACTTCTGTTGTGGTTTTTCAAATTAAGAAATGTAAAGAAGAAAATGAGAATAGCATGATGCTAGCAGCATTTAGAGCTAATACAAATTAAAAGCCAAAAGGGGAACTGTGTATTTATATATCCTACGAAAATGAATGCAGATAAATGAACAGTGTTGGCAAATGCACTCTTCTGGCAAAACCAGGTTGCCCACCACCACCACCTCTTGCCCTTCGACAGGTAGGCAATGACCTTCCTTTTTGGGCAGGATTTACTTAACTTGGACAAGTGGGAAGCATTAGGAAGTGCTCTATTTACTTTTGTGTCATAATTCAAGGTTCTGGTGTTCACCTACAAAGCCCTCCATGGTTTGCGAGTTCATTACTTGATGAAATGCCTTTCCCCAAGTCCATAAGCAGAACACCTTTTTCATCCATCCATGCCTCTGTATCTGCACAGGCAATGCTCCTCCAGGTGGCTGTGTCAAAGGAGGCCAGGAACTCATCAACCAGAAGCCAGACCTTCTTGCCTGTAGCCCTTCACTCTGGAATCAGCTACTAGTTGAGCTGCATCTGACCCCCTCCCCGTCTACCTTTAAGAAGCTGCCAAAGATGGAGCTCTTTAAGAGAGGTGTTGATTGCAATCTCCCTTGATTTTTCTAACATTACCCTGTCACTTTACCTTGAAAGCACCACACAATCTTGGCATTTATATTTGAAATGTTTATTATTTTTCTTATTTCATTATTTAATTTGATGGTTCATTTTTAGCTTGTCATGAGCCCAGACTGTTGCAGCCCACTGATTGGGTGGTAAATGAATAAATAAAAAAATCAAGGAATATGCTTATAAGTGGTGTTTAATATTGTTAAATCTTCCATCCTTCTGAGGCCTTCCAAGGTCAGTAAATTGAGTACTTGAATAATTAAATTGTAAACCATCCAGAGAGTGCTTTAAGTGCAATGGCCTGCTATATAAGCAGCATGCTTTATTATTTGTCTAATTGGTTTTTATTTATACAGTCTTAGATTGTGTTTACTGTTGTTTTAATTGACTGTGACTTGCCTTGAATCTCCTATGTGTAGAAAGGTGGCCAGATGATAGATAGATAGATAGATAGATGATTAGATGATTGATTGATTGATTGATTGATTGATTTAAGGTTTTATCACATGGTTTACATTGATGCATGATTCCCAGATTATGCTCTTGCATTAGCTTTTAGCTTGCATAAACTGGCCAGATGAATCTTCCAGTGTATGTACAGAATTTGACATATTGGCAGAATTTCTGAAGGAAATTTACAAGGATAACTTGTAGAACATGAAGAGAAACACAAAGGCTTTATGTTAGGAATAAGATAAATAAGATAAATGTACTGCTTATCGCTGAAGTTGCGAGGGCGGATTGTAATTGGTGTATTTTCACTGCTGGCTTCTTTCTTTTCTTATATGGTTCTGCCCTTAGTCAGCAGAAAAAAAGAACAGAGGCTGAATATTTAGTGACCACTTGATGCCTATTAACTAGAGGCCAACTTATGGATAAGTGATTTCTGCATTCTTCATGCAAAAGCTAAAAAGGGGATTTGTGGCTCCTTAATGACTAGTAATTATATTTGGCAAGAACAGTCAAGTATATCACATGCAGTGGGGTAAGGTTCAGAAAAGCTCATACCATGTAAAACCTGCTGGTCTTTCAGGTGACTCAAAACCATTGCTAGCCTCAACAAGAAAACAGAACTTTTTATTTATTTATTTATTTATTTATTTATTTATATACCACACCATCTGACCAAAGGTCACTCTGGGTGGTTTACGAAGTGCAAACATAAATAATACAATCAATTATACAAAATACAAAATACAATATATAACTAAATAAAATCAACATAACCATAATTAAATCAAACAAATCAACATAATAATCATAACTGAATCGAAGAAAAATAACACAACAGTGAGAAAAATCTAAAAGAACCTAAAAAGAACAAACAGATGTGGAACAGAAATCTCAGAGACCAGATCAGCAAAATGATTAGTCAAGGAAAGGCTGTCTAAACAGCTAGGTCTTTATTTTTTTTTTTGAAAACTTGCAAAGTAGGTGCTAGACAGATCTCAGAGGACAGCTGTTTCCACAGACACGGTGTGACTACAGAAACTCTCAATTCCTGGTGAATGCTTTTGTGGGCTTCCTTCAGAATCGGCACCCTCAGATGTCTGCCTGAGAGGAACAAGCGTTACAGGCAGAATTCTGTGGTAGGATCCATTCTGACAGATATCAACAAACTGCTTGGTAATTATATATTGACCTTAATCCCACTGAGTCAATATATATCTTCTAGTTAAAAAGGTAAAGGTTCCCCCCCGCACATGCGTGCCAGTCCTGTTTGACTCTAGGGGCAGTGCTCATTTCCCTATTCAAGCCAAAGAGCCAGTGTTGTGCAAGTCTATGGCTGCAAAGAAACACTGTTTTACCTTCCCACTTTTTACGGCGGTACCTATTGATCTGCTTGCATGTACATGCTTTCAAACTGCTAGGTTGGCATGAGCTGGGGTTAACAGCAGTAGTTCACTCTGCTGTATAGCACCTGGGGTCAAACTGCTGAGCTGCTGACTTTGCAGCCAACAGTTTTCAGTACTCTAGCCCGCTGAGCCACCACACCCCTTATCTTCTAGTTGGGTATTGTACTAGCAAAAGGGTGCTGGGCTTTGTTTTTCTTTAATTTCAACAGAATAACACTGCATGTGGGAGAGTATAGTCGAGTTTTCCCAATCTTCACCACAGCTCGTGGCTGAATAAATTATTCTACATTTTAGTTGGATCAGTCTTTCATCCTATAAAGTGAAAAGTAATCATTTGTAGTAATTACACTGTATAAATCTAAAAATAGTTTGTGTGGTCCCAAATTGAAGATATTACAAATAGCCCTTCCATAAAAAATTATCCTCATAATGGAGCTTTTGGCAAAGAAACGTCCTAAAAGCCTTTAAAACCATGATGTATGATCACTATGTTTTGCATATGCAACTTCTTTGAGGTTTCCTTAGAATAAGATGCTTCCATCCATATTTATTACTAGTGAAATGTGTAATTTATTACTAATTTAATTGTTCACTCTCTCATATTTTTGCCAAGATTACATTTTTAGATTCATAAAATCTAACTCTTCAGGCTGTGGCTGTTGGTAGCAGTTGTGGCGATGGTGGAGGAAGCTTATATGTATAGTGATAACATAATGACCATAAATCCTTTTGTGAAGTTACATCAGATGCAAAGAGGGTATCTTTGGGGAGCAAACTGTCTCATGTTAAGTCACTGCAGGCATTATTTTTGTGTATTAAGCCATGTGACTCCACACGTAATAGATAATGTCTACAGTGGTTTCTTCAGTTGAGGCAATTTGGCTCCATAAATATGCTGTTCCCATTATGCTGTTGTAACTATGAGAAAGGATTTCGTCCATTAGCTTATAAATAAGTTTCATATATTAGAATCCATGTACTTCTTAGCCATTCTGAACAAAGAGAAGCTTCCTCCTCTGCCACCGCCACCACAACCACTGCTACCAGCAGCTGTAGTCCTTGTCTCGCACCACTATGTATGATCTTATCATACATTCTTTTTTTCACCTGTTGAGCCTGCCTTTTACCACACTCAAAACCAAGCTTTCTTTGTAGGTTAGCTTGCCCAGGTATCCAAGGTAGCAATAAACTCCAGATTGAACAGAACAATAGTAAACCTCACAGATTCTAGTCCAGGACAACTTGTGCCATAACACATTCATTAGACTTTAATGTGCTACAAGGACTGTTATGTTTATGAGGAGTACCACTATTAAATGATTGAGTTACTTGTTGTACAGTATATTCTTATTTCTGAAACATATTTAATTAACTACCAATAATAAATATTACACAGTTAATTTTCATTGCCTTGTTAAGTATTTTAGAAGATGCAAGCAAATACATTGAAGTTATATTAGGCATGATTATGTTTTGCGGCTATTTCTCCTTGATACTGCTTATTATATTTTGGAAGATGTCTGGTACATAAAGGTACACAACATTGTTCCAAAAATATGGTGTTGCATTGATACCAGATTGGACAGTTTGTCAGGGGATGGATCGTCTATAACAAATCAAGCATTTACTGTGTTTTGTGGCTACAATGCTTCATTTCTGTTAGCACAAGATTTTAAGTATGAACTTGCATTTTAAATGCAGATATTTGCTTTATCCTCATTTGGTATCTATTCCATATTGTTCCACAGTAACTAAAAGCTCAACTTAGATGCTATTGCATGCTATTGATAACTTGCTTATTAGTGAATGTGATGAATGATCTCTATTTATGGGTAACAGGGAACTCTCAATAGAATTATGAGGTTTTAGCAATCTTGAGTCCACAGGATTTCTCAAGATTACAGAAACAATGAGCTCCCCATCTAGTGAGACTCGATGAAATGATTTATAAATTTCTGTTGTATTTTTATGCGGTTTATTTAAGGGGATATATGAAGACCCCACTTTGGAGGCATGTGTCAGTACCTTGTGAAAGATTTTGTTATTGTAATGTGTCTTGTCTGATCCTGGGAACTTTGGCTGGGAGTGTTTGTAACTGTCTTTCCTCTTATAAGATTAATGGATGAATGAGAGCAGTAGTTGGGCAAGCAAATAGTTGAACTGGTCTTTAGGTGAAGTGAAGGTCAGAGAAACAGGATGGGGTTTGAGATTCACACTGAGAAATGATAGGAGGTATCAGGAAGAATTTCTTCAGATTCAGGAGAACGAAGGGGAGGTGCACAGCTAATCGAAAAACAGTTTCTGATTGCCTTTTAAGTCACATTAGTAACAAAAAAGGGGAAGACCTACTGCTTCCAAAATGAACAGCCCATCCCTAGTTCTTATAAATCAGAGGTGGGCAAAAATCAAGCCATGGGAAAGTGTAGCCATTTTGGCTCCTCAGGGGGTACCTCAAGCACCCCAATTCTTTAACAGCACTGGCCAATTAGACAGGGAGGTGGGATGATGTATTTCCCTGCACAGCACCTGGTTGGCCAGCGCCAGGGAGAGGGACAGATGACATCAGGAGACTTCTTCCTGGTTGGAATTTAGACCGATGCGACCCTGCAGGAAGGTAAGTGATTGGCTGCTTGCAGTTTGGAGGCTTCTGAACAGCACCTGGACTTGCGTGGGTCATTTTGGAAGCGACCCATCATTCCATTTGCTAGACTTTCCAAGGCAATGCACCAATCAGGCCTCCAGTTGCTCTGAACCTTCTTGAAGAAGAGAGTAACTTCTCCAAAGTAACTTCAGTTTCCTTGCCTCCCTTCTGTTCAGCTGAAATCAGTTTTGTTAATAAACTCATAATAGGAGTGAGTTTTGCCCCTGGAAACTACTGAAGGAAATAAGACACAGATGGAAAAGCCTTCCACTTAATAGGCAGTTCTTCCCTCCTCATCTATTCTGCTCATCCCAAACACAAGCCAATAGGCCTATATTTCAAAGAGCAATCCATCCATCCATTTTTCAGTTTCTTAACAAGCACGTTGGCCAATAGAAATGTAGTTGCAACTGACTAGTAGTATTCATAGTACCACCCTTGACCATCAGCAGAAAAGCAACCAAGAGGAGACCAGCAGTTTATACATATGAAAAGCTTCTATGATGCCTAAGGGAATAAGTTGCCGTCATCTGGCCATCAAGCCCCCTGTTATAGGGAAACCAACACTACCTTCTCAACCAGTGGGGCAAAATGACAGCACCTGAGTTACATTGTTTAGTGGAGAAATTACTTCTGATATCCAAGAACAGATCTCAGATCACTTCTCCTTAGCATTATCTTGACACCCGCCATGTTTCATTGGGGTCGCAACAAATTAAATGTGGGGAATAATTTCACTACATTTCAGATGTGAAAGCCAAGAAAGATTAATTGGACTATACTGTGGTGCTAGACATTATTGATGACACCATTTCAGCCAATTATGTTAAAGGAATAATATCAGTAAGGATAATGAGTGCAGCATATCTAATAGAAATCTAACATAAAATGAATTGATAGCAACAGCCAAGTCTTGAAAAGGGCAATTGTGTCTCGTGTGACTGTGACTGGGAACATAACCTGAAGCTGGTCTAACTTCATTTATCTAGGCGCTCCAAAACTTTGATGTTTCTGTCTTGAGTGAATTTGAAATTTTAAAAAGGAGAAGTATAAGTGTAGCACTGATTTCCAAGTCCTTTCTCTTTTTCTGAGATGCCAAAGCTGTCCGCAGCTGATGATGAAATATTAAGAGGGATGAATAGAAGTGGGAGGGGAAAAGGTTCTTGAACAAGTGCTGCAGGAGAGCCAGTGAGCTTTTCTGATGAGAATCTTAACTGATTGCCAGGTAGAAATTTCTACCTATGCATTTGGATGATTTAACTTTTACCTGCATGAAGCAGCAAGGCTAGCTTTCATGAGCAACCACCTGGAGTTTGAGAGCTTAGAAGACGAGCACATGTCAAAAGGTTGACATTATAAATATCTGTTTCACTTTACTTGCCCTAGCCCTGAAACATTGGGGGTATTTTCATCCAGTTTTTCCACTTAAAGGTGAGGGGAAACATTTCCATTTATCATTCTTGTTATTTTTAGTGTGTTAGATTTCTGTTTTAATACTCCACTGAAGTACTTGGCCATCTCTTTCTCTCTGTGGGCACGCTTAAACACATACATGCATTTTTATATCTATGTGCCTGTGTGTGAGGGGACACTCTAGGCCCCCACCCCAGGTGCTATGGTGGGCCTCACGAAAACTCCAGGATCTGGGTCTCTATCTGAGAATAGGAGGTGGACAGAGATGTTAAAAACATGCTATTAAAAAAAACCTTTAATTTGAATTATAAACACATATGCTTGGTCTTTTTATGGCATCGGCTCTCCTCTTTTAATAAAAGAAGCTGATTGTTATGCCTTTTTTTTCTGTTTCCTGTATGTCATCTCACATCCACCCTGACTTCCCTGTTTGTTTTAAGACCTTGCTTCACAGCTTTTCTTGCAGCTCTCAATGTGTCGTCATGACTGATCCCTACTGCTTTGAATTAGTCGGTCTTGTCTACTGTACATCTGCCCCTGCCAGTCTAGTCCCTTTGCTTATATCCTGCTGTGTCCCTCTGCCACAGGTGGTTTGTGCTTCTGTCTGAAATATTGTTGGTCATTATTAATAGGCATCTAGAATTATTTCCTCTAAACCCTAACATGACAGTAACTGTTAGATGTAAGATGATACCAGGATGTCACAAAATAGTGCCTTAGATAAGCCACCGTAATTACAAAGCTTTGGTTTGGGTAAAAACAAGCCTCGCTGTGTGAGAAGCACAAGTAAACATCTTTGCAGCTCTCTGCTCAAGTTCCCAACAGTCAAGCGGATACAACGGAAGTTTTGTTCTGTTCTTGTTGAGCATGAGAAATTTGTTTTGTTACAAATAACTATAATGACATGCTGAAGCCATAGTTAACTGTGTAGTGCAGCAGGGTGGATTTGATTTAAATCACTGCCCAGAATGACTTTGTTTAATCTCCTTCTCACCCATTTAAAAATTGTATTTTTGCTTGTTATGGCCTTAGTACATATTTACACTAAGTAAGTCCTCTAATGGAATTTCATGAAATAGATCCCTCAGTCCAAGCACTGTAGAACCTTCATTATAAAGCTCTTAAGAAAAGATTAGATGGACATAGGGATCTCATAATAATTAGAATTTCTTATTCTTCTTCCATCATAAGATATTTGAGCTATAATACATTTTAAATTAAAACTATAATCACACAGGACCTTTTAAAAAAGCATTTTAACAATACTTTTTTAATTTTAAACACAGATTTTTTTTTAAATTTTGAACACAGAAAAAAACAATAACAATAATAAAAATAAAAATGCATACATATACCAGTGCCCCCCCCCCCAGGATCATCTGGAAATCTTCTTGTGTCGTCATCTTCTTCTTCTTGCTCTTCTTCTTTTACAAATCTTTATAATCCTCTTTTCCAAAAGTGTATAGAGTCATTATTGGATTCTTTCCCTTTCCCTTTTATTAAAACATATTCAATAAATTTTTCCCCTATAGAGTAAAAAATATCTTTCTTAAATTCCCCTCTCTTAACCTTTAAATTATAAGCCAGTTTATCATTTATAGCAATATTCCATATTTCATTATGCCATTCCTCCATCTTAAATTCTTGTTTCGATTTTCTATTTCTTGCTATTATTGGTCTTGCTACCGTTAGTAAATTAGATATTAATTCTTTAGTCTCGTTATCATAAATGTCATTAACATATGCTGATAGTAATTCACTTTCTGGTTTACAATCTATATTACTTTCAAATATATCACTTAATTCTTTATAAATTAACTGTTAATTTTTTTAACCTTTTCACATTCCCACCATAAATGAAAATAAGTGCCAATTTCCTTTTCACATTTCCAATAGATATTAGGTTAGTTAAGATTTATTCTATTTAGTTTAACTGGTGTCATATACTGCATTAAACATTATTTAAAATAATTCTCGTTTATTCTCACAGACATAGATCATAACACTAGGGGGACATAAGCACATTTTCCAATCTTCTTTTATCTTCCTTTTAAAATCTTGTTCCCAGACTGACTTTAGTCCTTCTTGTTCTTTCTCTATGTCTTCATAATCTTCAATAAATTTATAAATCTTGCTGACTGCTTGTTTCAATGTTTCATTCTTCTCCATATTCTCATGGGATAATAAAAATTGTTCATAGTTTGTATAATCTCTACAGTCCCTATTATTCTTTAGCCATTCTTTAGCCCATCTTTCTAACTGGGCATGGTTTAACCATGATAAATCATTACAGTAACCCCGCGCCGATCACGGGGGGTTAGGAACCCACCCCACCTGCGATGCATGAAAATCCACGATATGCGGAAGCGGGTGGGGGGCTCCGCGCCTGTCGGAGAAGTCTTGGCGCGGCACGCACAGGCAGTGTTGCGGGATCTGACCTCCCGCCGCCACCCACCCGTGCTGCCCAAGACTTCTCGGAGGGGTGGGGGCGGTGGGAAGTGACCCAATCGCTCCCCGCCACCCCTCTGCATGGCTCCGAGGCTTTTCGGAGGGTTCCGGGGAGGCGGCGTGAAGTGACCCAATTGTTCCATGCCACCCCTCCGCATGGCTCCGAGGCCTTTTGGAGGGGCCCGGGGGGTGGTGGGGAGCGACCCGACCACTCCCCACCACCCCTCCGTGCGGCTCTGAGGCCTTTCAGAGGGGCCTGGGGCGGTGGCGTGGAGCGACCCGATCATTCCCTGCCACCTCCCCCCACACACGGATCCAAGGTGCAGGTACTGTGATCCCGTGATATAGAGGGACCGCAGTACCTGAACCAGAAAATGGTGGGGGGTGACTGTACTTTGAAGTGTTTGTTTATTTTGTTATTTCGATTTCATTTTATTCATCCATTCTTTCAGTCTAGCCACTTTTCTTGCCTTAAATAGTCCTAAATGAACTTTTATGTTTGTAGGAAAATTCTCTACTTCAGTGACTAGACTCAAAGGTGATCTAGGGGGACATAATTTTTAACACATTTAAACCATGTATTTAATATAGTGCTAAAAAAAAAAGGATTCTTGACCTCACCTATCCTCTTGCTTGTCCCGAATAAGTACTTATTAATATTATCTTCTAACTCTTGTGATTCCATTTCCCACCATAATAATCTCTCTGGTTTATATATTATTTCCCCTAATTTGGTCTCCTGCAAAATAATTTCTAATGTTAGGTATATCTATACCTCCTATCTTTTGTGATTTATACCAATAGCTTTTGCCCTATTTTTGCTGTTTTACCTTCTTTACAAAATTTATTTATCAGCCCCTGCCAAGACTTAAACTCTTCTTCTGCTAACTGCATAGGCAACATTCTAAAAATAAAGTTTATCTTTGGCAAAATTTTCATCTTCACCAATGCAATTCTTCCAAACCAAGAAAGCTTTAGATTAGAATACTCTTGGAGTTTATTTTTAATCTCCCTTTTCAGTTTATAAAAAATTATATTCTTTACTTTTCTGAATATCTTTTACTAAACCTATACCTAGATATTTAACACATTTACATACATATTCATCTGTAATCCTTTCCTGGTTTTGTTTATTATGATTAAACAACATAATCTCCAATTTCTTGCAGTTTATATGTAATCCAGTTATTTCCCCAAATTTTTCTAAATGATTTTTAATTCTTGCCCTACTTTCTAGTGGGTCTTTAATTGTCAGTAAAGAGTCATCAGCAAGTAAACTGATCTTTATATTATTATTTTTGCACATACTGTATATATAATTAAACCACCATTTCTTATTGTGTCAGCTAGTAATTCAATATTTAAGAAGAACAGAACTGGGGATAGAGAACAACCTTGTCTAGTTCCTCAGTTTAGAGATATCTGTTCAGTTATTCCATCATTAACTATTGCTCCGCGTATAAATGATCTGTTACCCCTCTAAACTTCCTTCCAAAGGCCCATCCCTTTAACAGAATCTTTAATGTGGGCCATTCTACACAATCAAAAGCTTTGAATATGTCTCAAGATAAAAAGTTGACTGAACCTTCCATCCTTCTGAGGTTGTTAAAATGATTACCCAGCTTGCTGGTGGGGGGCAATGCGTAGCCTACATGCTGTAATTAAACTGTAAACCACCCAGAGACTACTTGAAGTGGTGTGGGGCAGTATATAAGGAGAACACTTTGCTTTGCTTTTTCTTTAGTTTTTCCCATCTGTTAGACAATATTCAGTACTCTTCTAGTTAAGTTGGCCATTTGTCTTCCCTTTTGAAAACCCATTTTGATCCTCTTTAATATAATTTGCAATAAATTTATTCACTCTCTTTGCCAATATTGATGTAAAAATCTTTGCATCTTGGTAAATTAAAGAAATTGTTCTATAAGAACCAATATCTGTTAAATCCTTATTGGGTTTTGGAATTAAAATTATTAGTGAATGTTTCCAAGATGATGGGATTTTTTCACCTTCTAATATTTTGTTAAAAAACATTTTTAATTTAGGAATTAAAATTGATTTAATTTTTTTTTAAATTCTGGTCCCAGACCATCACATCCTGGGGTTCCAGTTTCTTTTGAGATAGTCTGGCTAAAAGTTTTGAGTTCTTGTTACTATATTCAAAAACATTCCTCTTCAAATATAACAAATCTCTTTAAGCTTTCTGCCGCTCAAAGTTCTCTTTCTTTTTAGCCTTAATTTTCATTAATTTCTTCTTATCTCTATCCATTTTTTTAATGTCCTAAATCTTTTATTGACATCTCCAGTTTTCTTGTTTCTCCTCTCTTGCTTTTTTTATTATGCAAGATACCTTTTTGGCAATACCCCAGAAAACAGCCTTCAATTTTTCCCATATTCGTTCCATTTTACTCCCATCTCTTTAATTAATTATCCATGTTTCTAACCATTTCTTTTTCATTCAATCTATTACCTCTGGGTACTGAAAAATATTAGAGCCCATCCTCCATCTTTTTGCCTCTGTGTAATCCTTTCTAATGTCTAACTCCATTGACACTAAAGCATGATCTGTTATTTTTATTACATTGATATCCATGTTAGTTATTTTAGAAATCAAACTCTGAGATACAAATATAAAGTCTATCCTAGAATAGGTATTATGTACAGCAGAATAATATGTATATCTCCTATCGTCTCCCCTGACCTCTCCATATATCTTTGAGCTCAGTAGTTTCTATCTTTGCCAACACCATATCTCTTTGCTCGAGGTCACCAGATTTGTATACAGTTTTGTCCTTGATCTTGATATTGAAAGCTCCTGCTAAAATAACATTGCCTTTTAAAGTTTTCTATCTATTGCAACACAAACTTATAGAATTCATTTTGTTTCACATTAGGTGCATAGACATTCACTAAAGTATAGTCTTCCATACCCATTCAATCATGTATTATTATAAGCCTACCTTCAGCAGCTCCTTAACCACAAATTCACAATATTTAGAAATTAAAATTGCAACCCTTTTTTGCTTTTGATGATCCCAAGCTCTTCTCATAAATACTTATGTTTTGGTAATTTCAATTAATTAAGTCCATCCTTCAATTGATGTGTCTTTTGCAGAAAAATGATATCCACCTTCTTCTTCATTAAAGCCTCTATTCTCCTTCTCTTTATAACAGACCCTATACCTTTAACATTCAAAGTAGCCAGCCACTTTTATTCTTTCCCCCATATTCTCTTAGTTACACCACTTCTTTCTGGTCCCATTGTGTAATTAAAAAAACCCCAGAAACAATCTTATACAAACCCTACACAAAACTATCAAATGTTCTCCCCTAACCCCCAACTGACATTTAATATTTTTCCTCCTTCCCCCATGCCTCCATGCTAAACTACTATGTAGTGTGTGCCTTGAGGAGGGGGGGATGACACTCACCCCGCCTAACCCCCAACCAGTCCCTCAATTGGCTCATATGTTTTTAACTTAATATTCCCTACTGATATTTTCCTTTTCCTTTTCATCTCACCCCCTCCTCTTTTTCTCCCCATGGTTTCTCCATCATGATTTCTTGTTGGTTTCCCAGAGAAACACCAGGGCCTTCTCCCTCCTCTCCTGAGGTGGGGCTTAAATCACGATGGAGAGATGCCCGTTCCAATCTTTTATGTGGTGCTTTTCTAAACCAGGAAGCTAGTTCTCCTCCTGTTTTACTTTTAGCTTTGCCTTTCTTTCCTGGCATAAACAATATTAAGCACAGTTAAAAAACACAACAGTGATCTCACTTCTCCATTTAAATCTCTGTCAGCCTTCATCGGACAGTGAAAGTAGTAAGTTTTATCTTAAATAGCAGCCTTTTCACTTCGGAAATTGGCTTATCATTTTCTCAAACATTCCAAGAAAAATAAGGGTTGTTAATTACTCACATTATTGGTTTTGAAGAAGGACATTATAACTAATTAAATTTTACTCAAGCAGCAGTGCCGAGGGAACTAATCGAACATCGTGGGGGATTATTTAAAAATAAAATAAAAATAAAAATAAAAAATAAATAAAAATAAAATAGAATTATTTTGTTCTTTTTGTTTTAAAGTAATTTTAAAAATACACCTGTATCGTAAAAAGGTGATCAAGATCCCACACCATCATGGTATCACTCTTCTATTTAGAATAACATTGGCATGCCATTATATTTGCTCTTCTTGAAAATAGCTTCACAGGCTTTGCTTTTTATTGTGTGTGTGTGTGTGTGTGTGTGTGTGTGTGTGTGTGTGTGTGTGTGTGTGTGTGTGTGTGTGTGTGTGTGTGTGTGTGTGTGTGTGTGTGTGTGTAAAATACCTTCTGTTTATCTTCAGTTACACCTATCTGCCTGGAGGAGAGAGCAGATAAACATTTGAATTAGTGGTTTTATATTTGTCCTTCCATTGCTCTCCCTTGTTACCATTTGTGTCCCTGTAGTGTAACCATTCTTGGCACTATATGCCGTAGTCACTCTAGTAGAGCAGTTTTCCCATACTTTTTTCGAGTCACAGCTCGCTTGTATAACAGTCAGATAACATGTGACCTTCCCACCACATTTGCCTAAAAAGGCATTTTAATGGGACAAAGAAACATATTAAAATAGATTTTTTTCACAATGTAATTCCAACATAATATATTAATGTTAATGCAATGATGCATTTTTATGGGGCCTGTAAATATGCCTCTATCAGATGAAATTTGAGAAGGAAAAATGTCAATGTATTTGGAGTTTAATTTCCTTTTTCGGGGTGTGTGTAAAAACAACCCTCTTTTCATGTCACCTCCCCCACCCACCATATTCCCCTGAGTGAAAAGACCTTCCCCCTCAAGGCAAAATAAACACCTCCTTGCCCGAGACTTGCTCCACCACTGTAGTACCCAGAAGAGTGAGGGGCACAGTGAAAGGTGCAGCAGCAACAACTTTTCAATCTTGCCACCATCTTGGGTAACAGTGTTCCTGGTGTGCATCACATGCTCACCTCATTCAGGCCTCTTTGGCCTATGCTAAAGCTTGGGTCCGAAAGCCTGATGCCATCCATCTAAAAGTGGATGCAGAGGAGCAGAAAGAAATAAGCAGGAACATCTCTTTTGGAGGTGTCAAGAGTGATGAGCATGCATAAAAGGAAAGTCCACCCAATGAAGTATAGAAAGAATTAAGAACTCTAGGTTGCCTGTAGGTACGGTTCAGATTAAACTTATCTATCTGAGGGCCAAGATGATTAAAATAAAACAGAATTGTGTATAATATAATATAATATAATATAATATAATATAATATAATATAATATAATATAATATAATATAATTGCAACTAAAAACAATAGAGGCGAAACCCCAGAAACACTATGCAGCTCCTTTTAGGGTCAAAACCTCCAAGTTAGGAATCCATGGTCTAGAGTAAAATATCTAAATTATTCTCCCATTCTTGCTATCTTATTTCTGCTAGGCTTAATTTAACATGATAAATGAGCCATGTGTTCAAAGCATTCCAATACAAGTTCATGAGGCCATCCCATTAAAACAAAATGGTATACATTCAATGGCTTGTTTTTGTTTCCAATGCAACATTCTTTTCATTTTGCATTATATAGTTAATGAACACAGTCCCAAGAGTCATATGTATCTCTGCTGGCTCGTATGAAACATTACAAGCCCTGCGTGATCAAGTAGGGTCATCTTGCTTGATAAATATATCATCATACTGCGCTGAAATGCCGAAAATAAGGAACATCAGTATGAAGATATTATTATACTGTGCCAGTGGCCTACATAATACCTTCTGTTTATCTTCAGTTACATCTAGCTACCATCTGCAGCTGTATGTAGTTGAACTGTTATTGCTGGATGTGCCACTATATACAATGTGGTCTATGCTTCCAATTAATCATCCATACAGAAGGTTGCATTTCAAACAATACCAAGTATGTTTGTGTGCTTAGACTGTTTTATTTTACAGCTTAAAGACACATTTCATTGCTGTCTTACTTGAATGGATTTTTGAGATGATTAAATTTAATGAGTAGGAACTTGAACTTTTACAAATAAACCATGTGAGCTGTTCTAATGGAAATACTGTAATTCCTAGAAGTGTAAAAATACATCCTCCTGCCCCCCATGAAAATGGTTCTTTGTTCTATTTTAAGTACCCAAACGGTACTGTATGGCAAAACAATTAATGAGAATTTTTTAACTTTATTATTTGAAACACAAAAATATTACACACACATACACATGAATGCTGGCATTCCAAAGCATAAAAAATGCTGTCAAAGCTTGATATTCTGTCTCCTCTAAACTAATTCTATCTATCTATCTATCTATCTATCTATCTATCTATCTATCTATCTATCTATCTATCTATCTATCTATCTATCTATCTATTAAAATATTTCTCATCTTCCCTTCTCCCCAAAAAGACCAAAGGTGGCTTATATGCAATTTAAAAAAACATAGGCCAACTTAGATATTATGAGTGAAAGCAGAGAGGGCTCAATACCTGATGGGACATACAAGACCTACTTTTGTGACCCTGCCCAGCCAGCATCACTCATATGTTCATGTCATTAGCCAAATGTCTTTTTAGGGCCATGAATTTATGTTTAGCAGAATGTGCTTGTATACTAAGTTGGAGACCCTTCAAGTGAATGTCTAAATAACCCCATCCCTAGCACCAATTTGGACATTTGTAGGCATAATGACAAAAATAAGTTTTGCAGTTTTTGTAGATACAATAATGACTGTTGAACATTGCTCATTTAGATTTGCAGTACACATTGATAATAAAATATTTGTTGTATTTTAAGTACAAAAATATACAACTAAAACCCAACATATTGCAGACACGATTTCTTGTATAGCTTGTATAACTTGCTAGACTGAATTTATTAATTGCAACTTTATGTTTCTCGTGCTCTTAAAAATTTCATTTAAAGAACAGTTATTACTTGAGGAATGATCAGTTTAATGCAGTTTAAGAGGTGAAAAGGTTATATCTGCAAAAATGCTTTGATCATGCTGTGTTCAGGACTAACAAAACTTTGTTTTAGACCAGGCCTGCCCAAAGTCCAACCCGGGGGCCAAATCTGGCCCGTCAGGCCATTCTGAGTGGCCCGCATCTGGCTGGCCTGCCCCTCCCTCCCCCTCCTTCACCCACACATTCCCCTGCTCTGGCCACGGCTCCCTGTGCTTCCTTTGGTCCCCACCTTCCTTCCTCCCTCCCTCCCTCCCTTGGTCCCCACCTCCCTCCCTCCCTTACTTCGTTGTTCCCCACCCTCCTTCCTTCCTCTCTTGGTTTCCACCTCCCTCCCTCCCTCCCTCCCTCCCTTGGTCCCCGCCTTCCTTCCTGCGGGTGGGATTGCAAGGGGTCAGTGGGTGGGGCTTGCAGTGGGGTGGCAGGGTCGGGGAGCAACCGGCCCCTGACACATTCTCAGCCACCAAATCTGGCCCTCCTTACAAAAAGTTTGGGCACCTCTGTTTTAGACAAAGAATTCTACAACAAAACTTTCAAGTATAGTAATTATGCATCTTTCTGCTAAAGACCTTTAGATTAAATAAGATCCCACTGCATATAGAATTATTTGGATATACTCTGCAAGTATATGCACCATACATGTTGCATGTAATGCTCACATACTGTGCTATCAGTTTCTGTTCTCCCCCACCGCCCCAGAATGGAATTCATGTTGAGTTCGCTAACTATATGGAAGGCATTTGTAACTGGGGCTTCCGTTCAGTAGAATCAATCTCATCACAAGGTCATTACACTATTAGTGCAAAATAAAATAGTTGAAAATTCCTAAATTCTGAACTTTAAGGGGCTTCTGTGTTTCTTTGGTACTGGTCCCGTTATGCCCATTACAACCAATAATATGTTTCAAAAACAAAGAGGAGTCTAAATCACATCAGTAGCCTTTTTAATGAGGATGCTTTTTCTTTACTAGTGTAAACATTTAAATTACCATTGGTTCTTTGTTCTGCCATCTGGTTAGTGAGCTTATCGTCTTTCATTTGTACAAACGTCTATGAATTCCTGAGATCTCCTATCACAGGCCTTCCCCTCCCTCCTTCCAGGTATCCTAGTTAGATGGCCCTGACAATCTCTTTATGCTTCAGTAGGAACAAATAAAGTCCAGCACTGTTAACAGGAACGAAAAAACCCCACAGCTTTTTTGTGCTTATTGACCACTTGGCCTATTGCACGTTGGCTGTTCCGGATTCACTCAATTTACTGATATTGTCACATCCTATGCCCACATGCTATAACATGAGAGGAGAAATCTACTTTATGCTTGTCTGTTGTGGCTTCTTTTATTGTACACCGCCTTGAGTTCCATCTCGGAAGATGGGGCGGTATATAAATGTAACAAATAAATAAATAAATAAATACGGTGAAACCAGGGAGACCTGTGTTCGCAAAGAAAACAATTTCCAATCTCGGTCCTGACATGATACCTTGAAAGGCCAACCAGAAGAGGCAGAAATATGAAAAATGTGTTCAGACTTCCAAGAAGGTTCTTTCTTCATCAGCAAAGATGTTAATACCAGAGGGAGGACAGACCTGGAAATGGGGGAACTCTGCACCTAAGTCCTTATTGGTTGCATGTCATTTCAGGACATAAGAGACAGGGGATGCTGCAGTATTGTTATAAAAAAATATCTCTGAGGCTATGCTTTCCGTCTTTCAATAACAATCTAGCTTTAAGCATATTATTAGACACCTATAAAATTATTCTCAGTGGTCCTTTTTTGCTAAACCTTTAATTCTCAAATTAACAAAAAAGGGTAAATAGTGCTCAGCAGGAGTAAGTCAGAACAGTGCAATACCAGATAGGTTCTTCTTGAACTCTTGAGATTCACACACACACCACCTGCTTTATTTAGTTTTTTTGTAGTTGGGACCAGGGCAGCTGAAATGACTTCTGTTCAACCAACCACATACACATGGCAGTCCTCATCTGGGTATCATCAGAGAACTTATTGGCAAGGGAAGTTTTCCTCACCCTGTCTAAAGCACAGGAATGTTATCTCTCCTTTTATATGCAAATTATACTCTCCTCCTGTTCTACACTCAGGTGGGGATGTTAAGACTATTAAGGACCTTAGGTGCTTAGTGCCCCAATGATCAACTCTGGGTGAATGACACCAAAACCAAATTTTTAATTTTGGGGGTAAGGCGGAAAAAAGTACAGATGGCACCTGAACAAGAAATTGTTTGAACAAACCCATGCTTTGGAGTGGCATTTAAAAGTTCAAGAACATGGGTAGGTCACTTAGGGCGTTTATACATGACCCCTAAACTCCGGGGCAAATGGCTCCCAGCTCCGGAGATTAAAAATGTTTACCCACCAGCTCCGGAGTTAACAGGAAATTAAGTGCGACCCCGCCCACTTTAGCGCGTCCCAACGCAGCTTTCAGGTACCTGCTTTTTGGATGTGAAAAATATTTGATCCGGTGTAAGGCTAGTGAGTGCGGGGCTCTCCTGGCTTCTGTTTGTTGTTTTTCTGCCCCCCGCCCCTGAATGCTGCTGGGAACAGAACGGAGGTAAGCCGGCATTCTTTTCTTTCTTTTTTCTCCCTCCCTCATGCAGCCAGCAACCAGGAAGTGCAGAGGGGGGTGGGGACAGAGGAAGAGCGACGAACCCCTAAGATCTCTGGTCCGAATTTAAGTGGCCAGCGGATCTTAGGGGTCGTGTAAAAAGGCCCTTAGAATCTGTAGCTCTTCCGACTGAGATATTTGTCGGGGTTATTTATTGTTTTCCTCTAGCCAAGGTGGAAAATATGGTAGTAGCACTTCTAATACACCTGTATAATTTGCTTGCTCAGATGCTCTAGGGAGCATCAATATAGACTCTTTCGAATATCACATTATTGGAATCTATCCAACATAATTTTAACTAGTATATTAGGGATACCAATATCTACTTCCATGGCTATAGTTTAATCAGAAATATTGTGCTACTCAGGGAGTACTCTCACTAAGAAAGTGGCTCAAGTTAGTTTAGTATGACCTCACTGCTGGTTTCATTAGCCTGTGAAGAAATGGGGAGGGATACTTAGACCGCTAAGATATCCACAATTACATCTAAACTGGGTCATTCCCCAGCCTGCCTTCATAGGAAGAAATATGAGGCAGCCTGAGAATATATTAAAATATTTTATATTGACATCTAGACTACAATAGAATACTGTATATAAAGGCTTTTCTTTACCTTTTGGAAAGGTTCCCCATATCCGTCCCTTTTTGAGCCACACAAACTGAGAGAACTGCTAACTAAATACAGATTGAACTTGTTGCAACTGAAAGAGATTCAGGGACATTATATGGTACAATCAGATGTATCCCTGCTGGATGCTCTAAGATAGAAAACATGATACATTTTCTAACAGAATACTTTCTATGTGCAGATCTATGATATCAATATCTTGAACCCTTCACAACTGGGGATGAACTCTCCTTTATATACAGTTTTAGATGGTCTACCAGACATGATTATATGGAATTTATACTCTTTTCTTAACTGCTCATGTTCTCTTTTAGCTTTAATGTTGTCTTCTAATGCTGTAACATACCCCTCAACTTGAATATGTCTTAACTGGACTGGAATGTATATTGTCCCTCATTACTGTAAGCTGCCTTGGGTCCTTTTCCAAGGAGAAAGGTGGGGTAAAAATACTCATAAATAAAAAAATTAATAAATACAGTTTCTGCTAACCAGAAGACTGCTAAATTCATTAAATGAGCCATGGAAAGATGGAACTCTTTGCCTGCTTCAAGGTTGCTTCAAGTTCACTTTACAACTTATTTGTTTGTGAACACTTATTTTTATTATTGTATTATTTTATACTTTTCTGATGGTTTTGATGTATTAGATGTCAAATACTATCCTTTTAGAGTGGTTTATTTCCCATTTATGGGTTCATCTTGATTGGCTATGAAGCGATAAAGTATTTGTTTTCATTTGATGGACAAATGCCATATCAAATGGCAACCAGCATATTTACTTGGAAGTTTTGACTTTTGATTCAATGACATCAGTTGAAAATAAGCCTTCTTTTTAAAACTCAAACGGGATTTTCCAAAGCCCAGAGGGAATGGTGGTTTATATGGTTGACATTTTAAGAGATGTTGGAGCAATGTAAGATTACAGCAAGTTTAGAAGGTAGTTGAAGATTATGGATCAAGAATAAATACAGAGATTCTGAATTAAACAAGGTATAAATCTTAAGGCATGTGACTGAAGAAAAAGAGCTTAAGAAAAAGTCAAAGGTGGAGATGAAATGCCACCGACTAAACTAATAATAAGGAACTGCATATAAGGCAGTATAATAAGGCAGTGCATACAAGTGTTGGGTATTAAAAATGGCACAGCTTTATTATGTACAGAAACCTGTATATAACAATCTAACCACAAACAAGGCAGGACCTCAGATTTAGTTAAGGGATGGAAAATTTTGGAAACAGGTTCCCCATAGGTGAGGGTTATCTCCTTTGCTATGTCAAACTGAATTTGCCCACCCACATAATTTATTAATTATTTTTATACGAATAATTTACTGCATTTTGCTTTTTAATAAAGTGTAAATAATGCTCATCAGGAGTGAATGAAGAGGCTGCAAGACCAGATGCCCTCTTGAACTCCACACATTCATCCACCCACTGTCTTTATTTGGTTCTAGTTGTTGAGGCCAAGACAGCTGAAAATGCATATTGGATTTCTATATTCCAAGATTCCTAGTGAGATGCAACCTTTGGAGGAAGTAGATAGAAACCCATTTGGATAGGAGATGGAGCATTTGCTAGGTTCCTCTCCATAACATATACATGTTTCAGCATAAACACATTTTGTTGAAGGCAGTTTAAAAGCATTTTTAAGACTCTTGGAGAAAGTGATATTTTGGTGTTAAGGAAATGGGTCATCATCATCACACTATTTTTGAATTAGAAATAGATGGTAGGCTGTGCAGAGTCAGGAGGCCCAAGATAACCTAACATCAAAAGGGAAATAATTCAAGAAAGGCCATGTCACCCCCTGCATACCATTCTTGGGGAAGGGGAAGTGTTCTGCATATCATTTCCACTGGGGGAGATTATCCAGAGTTTTGGGGTTAAGGGTCACCAGTATGCTGATGACAACCAACTCTACTTCTCATCTACTCCGGATTCCAATGAAGCTATTTCGAATTTAGATCAGTGTTTAGCTTCAGTAATGAACTGGATGAGGAAGAACAAACTGAAACTAAAAACAGACAAGACATAGGTACCTCTGGTCAGTCAAAAGGGAGATCAAGGGATAGGGATTCAACCTGTACTGGATGGGATTATCCCCTAATTGAAAAAAAAAAGGTGAGTAACTTGGGGGTGCTCTTGGACTCATTCTTGATCCTAGATGCCCAGGTCACAGTTGTGGCCAGGAGCCATTTGCACAATTAAGGCTAATACGCAAGTTACACCTGTTTCTGGAGGAAACTAGCTCTGGCCACTGTGACACATGCCCTAGTGACATCCCGGCTAGACTACTGTAATGTGCTCTATGTGGGACTACCGATGGTAATCTCAGGAAACTTCAATGGGTCCAAAATGCAGCAGCCAGATTGCTGACAGGCGGGTTACAGAGATAACATTGCACCCATATTAAAGTAGCTCCATTGGCTGCCAATCAGCTATTGGGCACAACTCAAAGTGCTGGTTTTAACCTACAAAACACAAAATGCCCTGGGTCCAAGCTACGTCTAAGATAGACTCTCACAATATGAATCGGCTCAGGTCCTAAGGTCATTGGGAGAGGCTTTTCTCTCCATCCTGCCACCTTCACAGGTGCATCTAAGAAGAACACATGAAAGGGCCTCCTCTCTTGCTGCCCCCAGCTTTTGGAACTCCCTTCTGCTGGAGGCCTGGACTGCCCCATCTCTGCTGTCTTTCTGGAAGCATGCAGAGACCTCCTTCTTCAGGCAAGCTTTCCCTAAATGAGGAACTACCTACTATGAGACTTTTAGATGGATTACCATGCATGATTGCATTGACTGATTTCATAAGAACTCCTGTGTTTTCCATGTTAGTTTCCATTCTTCTTAATGGATTTTTTCTTTTAACTGTTCAAATGCTCTTTTTAGCTTTAATGTTGCCTTTTAATGTCGTAAGATGCTTCTTCTAATTTCTCGTTCTTAAACTTGAATATGTTTTAAATTGACCCTCAGTATTGTAAGCCACCTTGGGTCCTTTTCCAAGGAGAAAAGTTGGGTAAAATATTCAAAATAAATAAATAAATAAATAAATAAATTTCCATTAAAGATACACACTAAATCTGTTACTGGTGGATGTGTCTGATTGTACAGTGCCTGCAACTCTATCTTGACCTGGGCAGGACCTCAATTATAAGAGTGTAAAAGTTTGACCAAATACAGATGGCAGTCCTCATTTGGGGCATTACTGAGGCACAATGACTGGTCTTGAGGCCCATCTTGGCATTCCAGAATTGGTCAGAAACACTGGGACGTTTTCTCTGCAGGTGAATTTTAGATGCCCAGCAATCTCTTGCAGTTGCTTTAGAGCTGCCTTACTCGTGGAAGCAGTAGAAACTAATAAATCTTGTAAAACAAGGTTTTGTTCATGGGCTTGAACTACAGTAAGCAGAAAGTCCTTCTGTCTTCTGAAGAGCCCAAGACGTTCAGGGTTCGGGTTAGATTGATTGGATAAAAAAGGCACATCCTCGGGACCTTGTTCCTAAATCATGATTACATACAAAGAATTCTGCCTTCACTGGTCTGCTTAGACTCTAAGAGTTCTGCCAGACGGTCAAACTGTACCTGCAAGAACAAGCAGCAATAAACATCTTGTTCTACCTTCCACCCGACTTGAATCGCTCAAATGCCATAGCCCAAAATATAGGGACCAGGGATGCTCAGCCAACGTGGCTACTCTTATTCTAAGTGCCACATCATATCTGAGCTAGGTTGAGCCACTGAAGTCCCAGAAGGTGTTGTGTATGACGTCAAAGTACTTTATGCAGTTGGGCATCCAGCTTGAGTAAGAGAACCACTATTATCCAAATGATATACCTGGCAAGCCAACTGGTCCAGTTCCTATGTTTTTTTTAATGTCCTTCTTCTCCTTAGCACATTGCATCCTTGGAATATACCTTAAGGTCCCTAATGAGTAATGAAGATGATTCTGCTTACTCTCTCCTTAGTAAATTCTCTTTAGTGGCAGGCATGAGATCATCTAATAAGGGAAGGGACATTTTGCCATAGGTGTGTGGCATGGTGTGGAGTTTGCTGTTTAGGCCATTTGAGTAAAAGTGTGTCCATATGGAAAGGGCATCCATAGCATGACACAAGGGGAATACTACTGTTGCCAAGGGATCAACAACAATTGGCAAACAGCTGCCTGGGAGAAAGGTACACAAACAGAAGACAGAAAGATTTGTATAGTTCCAGGAACAATGGGCCCTGAAGCATCTGAGCCAATAGAAGACAAAGCAGTCAGAGCAAAGCCCAACCGAATGGCAAGAGGCAGAGTGGAAGGCAGGGAGCCAGCTGGAAAGAAAGCCCAATATATGGAAAATGCATTCTGCTTAATTGGAGAGACATTGATAGTCTCCATTCTCCAAACAGATGTCCTGTTTCAGTGTGCTGTAAGCATTTAGGCTCTCAAAATGTCAAATATAATAAATTAACAGTAGCAATAGCAATTGTTAAGGTTGTGTCTAAGTGGTGACTATATGAACTGATGCTAGTGAAGTTGTAAATGCTTATTGTTTCTTGAAAATATTTGATATGTATTTTATTTGCAAGGTTTAGGGATAAGATCTGTCAACGAGTAACTGTTTCAAGATCTCAGATAAGTTGTTTAGTAGCCTCTGCTTTGGATCTGTACTCCATCATAAGTGTTGCAAAGATCCTTAAGGACAGAGACCCCATAGAATGGCACTGGAGTATCCTATGCTAGATTACAGTAAAAGAGTTGCAGTCATTACAATTGCTTGCTATGCAGGATTAATAAATGGGAGTGGCTAAACCAAACTGAGGGGAAAGTTGGTAAAATTTCTTTATTTCTTTGATAAGTGAACTGTTTTGACTAGAGGCGCTCACTCCACATTCCTCTTACTCAATTTATAAGGGCCTCGTGGTGCAGTGGTTAAATGCCCGTACTGCAAGCTAAAACTGTGCTCACAACCTGGGGTTCAATTCCAGGTAGCTGGCTCATTGTTGACTCAGCCTTCCATCCTTCCGAGGTCGGTAAATGAGTACCCAGCCTGCTGGGTGTGTGTGTGTGTGCAACGTGTAGCCTACAGAATTAAATTGTAAACTGCACATAGAGTGCTTGAAGTGCTATGGGGCGGTATATAAGCAGAACACTTTACTTTCATTTTTATTTATTTATTTATTGGATTTATATACCACCCATCTGGCAGTGAGGCCAATATGTACCACCACCAGACCTACAATCCCCAATCCCTATACTAAGGGTGCATTTAGCCTGCAGTTGGGTTCGTTTTGGGGACAGGTTGGTTCAATTCTCTTACCAGTGAGCACATGATGTAATCAGTGGCATGAGCTCGATTGTTCTCAGAGCTTTCCTCGCTTCATTTTCAGAGCCTGTTGGGTACTTTTCTTTCTTTCTTTCCTTCCTTCTTTCTTTCCTTCCTTCCTTCCTTCCTTCCTTCCTTCCTTCCTTCCTTCCTTCCTTCCTTCCTTCCTTCCATCTTTCTTTCTTTCTTTCTTTCTTTCTTTCTTTCGTATGGGTAGGATCACTCTGGTTTGATCTGCTTGCAGAGTGTGTCATAACTAGGAACAATTCAAAAGTAAGCATTCTTGTAGTCAAGGTTCCTTCCAGTTTGAATTTCAGATATTGTGATATGGGTTAATAAGTCAGCCACTTCACGGTCTGGGCAAATTGAGCACTTCCTCTGCTCCTTGGCAGAGGGGGGAAAGAAGCTTTTTTTTAAAAAAAAGAAAATTGTAGACTGTCGTAAGCCATCACTGAGACACTGCATAAGTTATAAAAAGATAAATATACTATATATATTTTCTTTGTCTGGAATGAAGGGCTTGTTGATAAACTACTTGCAGCTGAATCCTTGAACACTGTCTTTTTATAAAAAACAGTAAGAAAACTTTTGGTTAACACACACACACACACACACACACACATATACAGTACTATTTTGGTGACACAACCAGGACTGTGTGTCCCAGCAGTCTGCATAATATAATATCTTTTGACCGCTAATTTCATAAATAATCATAAATTTGAAAGGAAAATGCTTATTTTAAAAACCCACAAACAAATAACATTTTCAGAGTTACAGTCTGCCCAGTTGTTCATCAGACAGCCAAAAGGTCTTTCTCTTTTTACTTCCTTTTCTCTCTCTACAGTTTTAAGCACATTTAGTTTTTTTAAAATATGTTTGTGTGAATGCTAGTTTTTGCACGAATTCCAACAAGAAAATATATGAGACTTCACAGGGGTTCTTCTCACAAACAGGTACCTCGACACTTCTAGCAGCCCAGCTCTTATAACATACCTCACGGTTTTTTCTCTTAGGCTCTTTGACTTCACAACAACTCTTTCTAATCTCCTAATTGCTTCTAAGAAATGCACATCTAACTGCTCCCTCACAGCATCAAACATCATGTGTACAGCTAGACAGTGTACCAGCCAATCAACACACTGTTCTGTTTGCATGCATTCTATTATATTTCCCAGTCTCTTGGCCTAACACGACCAATTAATATGCAGTCACTCCACCATGCATGCCAATACAAATCTCCATACCAGTGTTTCCCAACCTGGGGGTTGTGACCCCCAAGAAGTGTTGTCTTGTGAAGTGATTTCTGGTTTGGGAAGGGTCACGGTTGGCCTTACATGTGTTGTAGCTCTTGTTAAAAATATCTTCCTTAACCTTTTGGAGCAGAATATTAAAGTTAGCATGTATGTGTTTCTGTGGAAAACAGACCCTTTTGGTGAGGAAGATGCCTCTACTGTCTGAGAATGGATGGAATTGAAAATTAAAAACTCCTTTTTCTGAAAACATGGCAGGGAATCACAGGTTATTTCACTATTATAAAATGGAGATGTGACTCGGTCCTGCCTTGATTGCTTCATAATTCAAACCATTATAGGAGAAATATCCCTGAAACAACCTTAAAAATGCTTTTAAATTTTCAGTATAAAAACATTGTTTACTACAATTGGAGTTAGCAAGGTCACTAAAAGAAAAAATACTTTTTGGCAACCAACTGTTCTATTTTGCTTTCTGGCTCATATACAAGATATAGAAATAGGAAATACTCTTAACTAACGGGTAACTGGTTTTCTTCCAGGGAAGTGTGATTTCTGATTGTTTTTCTTTCTGCTTATTAGCTACAGCAAGTGTATAAGGCAAACAACCCCACTGATCAGCGGGGTGGTTGCTTGTTAGTGGGTTATGTAAATATAGATTAGACCATAAAAACAACCAGTGATTTCTCACACCACAAGAACAATCATCAGAAGGCAAAGCAGCTGTGAGAGCCATCTTATTTAAAGAGAGAGATAATGGGTATTACATAATTATTAATGATAAGCTTACTAAAATTCAGTGAGAACAGTGTGTACCGATTTTATGCCTGTCTTAGAACTAAATAATGCTTATTATTTTATATATATTGTATGGGAATTTTAATACTGTATTTCTTCATGCATTTTTAAAAAAGGCTTTTGCATCTATAGGAATGTATTATGTCTGAAGTTCCAAAGAGATTGATTTTCTGCCTTCATAAGCTACATGTTCCTATATACCATATATACTCAAGTATAAGTCGACCCGAGTATAAGTCAAGGCCCCTAATTTAACCCCCCCAAAACTGGGGAAACTTGTTAATTTGAGTATAAGTCTAGGGTTGGAAATGCAGCAGGGCCTGGCAGCTCCTCCTTTGCAAGCTGGGGAAGTCGTATGTGATGTTTAAAATGACTTTTAGCCAACGATGCAAGCACTTGCCTCGGGGGCTAAAAGTTATTTTAAAATTCACATGCCACTCCCCCGTGATGCAGAGGGGGATCTGAAGAAGTGGTGTGTGATGTTTAAAATGACTTTTAGCCCCCGGCCCAAGCACTTGTATCGGTGGCTAAAAGTCATTTTAAACACGGGGGGGGGGTGATCAGGAGAAGTGGCACACAATGTTTAAAATGACATTTAGGGCCTTTATACACGACCCCTAAGCTCCGCAGGAAATGGCTGCAAGGTCCGGACCTTACAAGTGTTTTCCCACCAGCTCCGGACTTTGCAGACAATTAAGTGCGACCCCGCCCACCTAAGCGCGACCCAGCTGCACTTTCTTGTACCTGCTTGAGGTGGGTGAAAATCCCCAGGTCTGGATTTAATCTGGTCAGTGCGGGGCTCTCCTGGCTTCTGCTTGTGTTTTTTTTTGCCTCCTGCCCCTTTAAGAGAAGAGGTGGGAGGAAAAAAAGCAAGCAGAAGAGAAACGGAAGAGAAACGGAGCTCCGGGAAGCTCCTCCAGGTGAGCTGCATTTCCCCCCCTCTTTCTCTGGTGGGGAGGAAGGAAGGGCAACGAACCCCTAAGATCTTTGGTCCGAATTTAAGGGACCAGCGGATCTTAGGGGTCATGTGAAAAGGCCCTTAGCCACCGACCCAAGCACTTGTCTCAGTGGCTAAAAGTATTGACTCGAATATAAGTCGAGGGGCCCTTTTTTTAGCCCAAAATTAGGGCTTAAAGACACGAGTTATATTCATGTATATACAGTAGTTAAGAATGTAACTTAAAACAAGCATTCTTTCTGCTATTTGTAATTTGTTCCTACCTTTTGAATCTGTGTAGACAAATAAAACTTGTGAAACAATACAAAATGTTTGGAATTGCTAGAACAAGCGCAACAAAGAAAATACTTGTGTTTACCCTGCCTTTAGGGTTGTAAGGGAGATCCTGCAGAGCACCTCCCACTTTGAAATTTCCATGCAGACATTCACATTCGTGATGTCAGTGAACGTATAATAAATATCAGCATTTCTCTGCTAAGTAGCCAGTGAACCTAAGGGTTATGTTTACAAGATTTGTCCATTCGCCTCGCAAACCATGCACATTAAGACTCAAGACAGATGAATTATTTCTCTGACAGCTCATGTCATTTATGATGTGACCGATTCTGTCGCTCCTTTGGCATCTGTCTGATTTTACTCTGCAGCTACATATTGCATCAGGATGGCACTTGGCCATCTAGCTGTTCTGTTACTGCTCATTTGCATCGTGCTGTAAAAGAAGGCCAAGGAAACGAGGCAAGATTGTAGCTAGGGCTGAAAAGTGCAATTCCAAATAAGGGTCAGTTGTCTGGTGAGCAATGACAAAATGACCCCAAGTTCCCATTTACACTGTTGATGTAAAAAGAGATTTAGGGTTTTTTTTTGTTATTGTTCATTAGTATAGCTAATACAATTTATCAGATAAGCATAGAAGTGTGTGTGTGTGTGTGTGTGTGTGTGTGTGTGTGTGTGTGTGTGAGAGAGAGAGAGAGAGAGAGAGAGAGAGAGAGAGAGAGAGAGAGAGAGAGAGAGAGAGAGAGAGAGAGAGAGAGAGATTCCATGCTTGGAATTATTAGGATGGAGGCTGAGAAACAAACAGAATCATGAGGTCTTTGCATGGATATTTATGATTGCATTTCAGTAATCGTTATCACTAGGTCTTGAAAAAGATGTCTCTCATAAACCATATATATCAAAATAGGAATGATGTGGAATCAGATGATCGGTCTCCCACATGAGGCTGCCTAGGTTTTGAGGTATTTGAGGGAGACCCTTCTCTCAATCTCATCACTGCTTTGCACATTTGAACGGGATGGGAGAAGGCCTCCTTTGTGACTGGATCCAGATTAAGCAAATCTCCTCCAAAGGAGGCCGTACTGTCTCTTCCCTGTCCCCCTTATGCTGGCAGTGAAAACTTCTTTTTCTTTACCCCTTCCCCCCCAAAAATGCAATTCTGAAAATATACATTGTGCTGTAAAAATGAGGTTTCAACAGCAGTTTGCTAACCGTCTCTGTGAAAGAGCCAGCTTTCCAGCCAAGTCTGAAAGCAAGATCAATGTAAAATTACAAAAATAACATGGCATTGCAAAAGAATCTCTCTCATAGTTGACAACTAAACATGTAAACAGATGGTAAGGAGGTACACAACACTTGAGGAGAAAAAAAACTCATAAAATTCTAGAATGTGGATAGAGCAAATTGGTACCTGACCAAATTGGGTCAAGTGCTCTTGGTATTTTGCTTAACTAGTAAATTGTTGTAGGGCCACTTTGCTGTGCTTGCAGGCGCACAGACCTGTTTAGTCAAAACAAAAACAACTATCTGCCATGGTAGTGACTTGCTTGTTATTTAATTAGTGGGAAGGGAACTTTGCTATGCTGATAAAAGCAATAGAGATTACAATTCAAACATTCTTACTGTTTAATGAGATCAGTAGTTTGTTACCCTGGCAACATTCAGGTTTTTGTTTTTTTTTACAGTCGGAGGAAAATTTAAACAATTGAGAGAAATAAAAATATGGGGAGGTAAATATGTGCCATACTACATGCCACATGTACCAGATACCAAAAATACTGTACAGATATTGGGCATCCAGCATGTAGCAGCAACAACACCTTAGATCAGAGAAGGGCAACATGGATTTTCCTCCATGGATTTGAACTGGCTTGTCTGGATGAGCATTTAGAATATTGTTCATGTGTGTCTAGATATGTAAAAGGCTGAAGGTTGTTGAAAATTATAATGCTTTTTACTGTTTAATGATGTATTTTTGAGATGTAGTCTCTGTTTTTTTATTGTTTCTTTTAGGCCATAAACTGCTTCATTTTTAAAATGTATGCTTCTGCAGTTCTGAAACAGGATTTATGCTCTTGGGTATAACAAGTAACTTTAAAACGTACATCTGAAACAGAATTTCCTGACTTAGGTTCATTCTACAAGTTAAGTCTTCCATTTACCTTATTTCCTATATGCACCCCTTCCTTGTTGCAAGAGTGATTTTGGATGAAAGTCATGCACACAGCCGTTCACAAGTTGCAAGTATGAGTTTTTGTTTAGTGTCTAATGCTTTCATGTGCCTGTAGTTTTCATAGCTATAAGACTATGGTTATACAGTATGTGTGTTTTAAGTCTTGGATTTTTATGCATAAATTAATGTAGATCAATAAAATTGAACAATTATAGTAGACCAGCTGATGTTGCCTGCCTGGCATCATTCTAACAAGGAAAATAATTTTACCTTGATACCCAGGTGAACTCTGATATGGTTAGGAATGATTATTTGGTTCATACTGGGAATAACCCTTTTTGGGGAGAAATATCTGTTGGTTGAGCACAGGCCTCTGACTTTCCTTGGAAGTCTATAAAGGTCTGTGGAAAGCAGCCCGTGACTTCAAGTCTCTTAGGAAGTTGCTCATGTGTCAGATTATCTGATCTAACATTTAAATGATCTCTAAGCTCTCTGAAGTACTTCAAAACTGTCCTAAGAATGGTTTTGAATGCTGTTATAGTTTCTCTGTGGTTAGTAGCCTGTATATCCATTAACAACTATTATTTGTGAACAAAGGATGTTGTTGGAAATGGAAACCCACTTGAATTATATTAACTGCCCAAGATTGCCAGTATGTTCTGGAACCTTATGCTTTTAGAAAAAAAAATATTTTTCTTTGCTATATAAGAATCTTGCAAGTTAATATATACAAGCCAGTGCACTTCTGTGCATAATTTTTAAAAGGATATATCATTTATATCTGCATTAAGGAGAGCTTAATGTCCCTTTTTCTGATAAATGGTATAATTCACCATTTTGTCCAGCTATGCAGAATGCCATTCTGCTACACATAACTGCATAGTACTGGAAAAAAGTAAATGGAAGTGAATACCATAAAATATTTTAAATACATATTATTCACTAATATGCTTTGAAAGAATGATGGGTTTCTGTAAAGCTGCCAGAAAGGCAGCTGCTGTGCTTATTTCCAAATGATGACTGCATCTGTAGAAATAAATTGCTAAATTCTTGTTCTGCTGTTATTCCTTTTCTATTTTTTAGAATTTCCTTATAGAGCAAAACACAACAACAACAACAACAACAGCAACAGCAACAACAACAGCAACGACAGGAGATCAAATTATGGTGTGTTACTCATTATCAGACAGTGGTTTGGTGCTTAGGCCACGGCTGGCATGGTAGAGAAGCAGACTGTGGCTTTTCTGCACCTCTGGTGTGTTTGTCTTCCACAACTTTTGTCAGTTACTGGTTAGGAGCTGGGAAAACTGTCCAAGGGAATGCAAAATTGATGCTTCAGACATCACAATAAGCCATGGTTTAAACAAGCTATCAGACAACAACAAAGCATAAGTCCAGATTGTAGTTTTGAGATTAGAGAGTGCTTTAAGCACTATAAGGCTGTATATACAGTAAGCAGAACACTTTGCTTTTTAGTTAGGAAACTGTCTTGTTAACAAATATAGCTTTGTACATGCACTGGAGCCACAAACTGTTGGATCAGCATCATGTTTTTTCATCACACACGAATACAGTGTTTATTTGATTTGTCTGCATCTGCCTTCCCACCAATATCAAGCATTTATAGCACAGATTTTTTGACACTTTATATATTACTATAATAAAACATTGTTGTTTTGTTCAGTGCAATCCTGTTACTTCTGCCTTATGGTGTCCCAATGAATGAGTGAACTCTTAAATGTCATGTCATTACCAGGCAATATTTATACTCTTGTACGATATATGGGCATAAGTCAAATTGTTGGTGCAAATTAATGGACTCATGGAATAAATAAAACATGTTAAGTCAACACTAACAGAGGACCCATTGATTCAAAGGATCTTTTCTAGTTAGGACTAACAATTGGCTCAAGCACATAGAATCGTGTCTGCCTTGCCATGATCCAAAAAGACCTTGAGCATAATATACCTGGATAATAAATAGTATATTAAAATTTCAAAGATTAGTTCTAGACATAAGACATCCAAAGGCATAGTTTTGCATTGTGAGTAGACACGTAATCTACATAATATTTCTAGGTATGTTGCATCTTTGTAAAGTCCATCTAGTTCTAGTTTAAACTAGATAGCTCATCTTCCTATTCTTAACTAGCCTCTCTAATCTTGGATGCTATTTCATTACATTCTGGCTTGAATTCTTTTAAACCTCTTCATAAATCAGGTTTACAGTGACCCCCCCGCCTATCATGGGGGTTAGGAATCCACCCCGACCTGTGATAATTGAAAATCTGTGATATGCAGATGCAGGTTGGGTCGGGCCCGGGGTGCCAAGCTGGGGACAATTGTACTTGCCCCCAGTCTGGTGCTGCCCTGAATAGGCCTGCAAGGGCCTTCACAGGCCTGTCGGAGGCCCCAAAAGGACTTCATGTAAAGCGGAAGTGACCTCTGGAGTGCCGACAAGCATTTCTGAGGCCTCCGACAAGTCTAGAAAGGCCCTCGGAGGACTCAGAAATGCTTTTTGGCAATCCAGATGTCACTTCCAGTTTGCGTGGAAGCCCTTTTGGGGCCTGGGAAGGCCCTCCCAGTTCTGTCCATGGTAGCGCCAGTCCTGGGGTAAGTACAGGAGGCCTGAAACAGACCTTTGCCCCTTACTACATGGGGGCTTGTTTTCCATATACTGCAGTCCCATGATATAGCAGGACCACAGTATATGACCCGTGAAAGGGTCGGGGTACGGGTTACTGTATCCATAATAATATTATTTCTTCTTTTTTGGTGAGTCATGGGTGTGTAAAATTTGAAGAACAGCATATTTGCCTTTCTGGATGGAGAAACAGATTTTGCTGTGTTTTATTTGTTTAGAGATGTAGTCCTCTTTGCTGATATGGTTAGCAAATTTTCCTGCATGGTCTAAATACAGCAGTTTCGTGTTGCCTTGCATCCAAAGTGATATTTCTTCCCCTGCTTTCTGTGAGTACTGTTCTGTTTAACTTTGGCTTTATTGCATGCACCATCTCTGATTTTGGAGCAATATAATATCTTGTGTAAAGTTGTTTAGAGCAGTATCAAATGCCATGGCATTTGTCTATTTTAAAGCTATGCTTACTTGGCCATATATGTTTTGGAGGTCACTGTAATGAAGGTAAATGGTGCTACAAAGAAAGTGACACACAGTTAAGTGAAGGGTCTATTTCTAAGCACATTTTACATTAATTAGACTGGAGTGAAAGTACTAGAGGGGAATAACAAGATGTAAAATAATATATTTATTAAGGGCCTATTCTGCTTTTCTGAAATATGAAAATTAAATTTGAGAATGCAAACAGGTGGAAGTAGCAAGCAAAGAAATAAATTGATGATAAAGCTTATTCTCCTGTAGACTTCTGACATACAACAGAAGACAGGACAATTTCCCCTTTTTATAATCATCCTAGCATTAGCCAATGCCCCCTTTCGGCATCCAAAATTCACTTTCACAACCACAGTGACCAATGCTGTAAATTGTCATCACTTTTTTGCCCACAAGAGAATGGAGGTGGAAGGAAGAAAACAGAAGAAAGTAGGGGTGATAGGGACCTGCCAAACAAGCAAGGTGGTGTGGAGAACTGAGAAGACACCAGGGGTCAGAGTGAGCATCCAGAAAGCATGTTGGAGAAGGAGTGGAGAATACTTTCTCCATTTTTTTGTCTAACAATATCTGACATCTGTGAAGATTCTCAGTCATCCAGGTGCGTTTATCTGGGAGTTGAGTCATGGCTACTGGACTTCTTTTTTGAGAGATAGAAACGTTTCGCTGTTCATCCAAACAGCTTCATCGGTCTGAATACAGCTAGTGCAAGAGACCTTCTTGTAGTCAGCTTGACCTCTTGTCCCCTTGTCTGATTGGTTCATAAGATGAACAAAGCCTGAATAGGCTCGTTAGGGAGACATTAGTGTCCATGGCCTTAAGGTAAACAATGGCCTAAGGTGCTGAAACCCATCAAGAATGGGTCGTCAGCTGTCAAGAATGGGTCGTTAGCTGTGACCTGGTGGTGAAGGCTCCTTGATTTGCCTGGGTACTGTGGAAAGTACAGCCTGGTAAGTAGCAGCTAGACTATGCCGGAGCCCCCCACCTCTGTTGAGGGAGGGATTTTTCAATGCTGACATGAATGGCTTCCCTTACTCCTCTCTCAAACCACCTCTCTTCTTTGTCTAATATGTGTACATCTGACCTAGGGATAGGCACAAAATTGGGGGGGGGGAGCAATTTCATTATATTCCATTTCATACCCCCCCCACGTTTCATTTCATTCCGTTAAGTAATGATTTTTTAAAAAACAAACAAACTGGTTACTTACAAAATAAAATGAAACAAAATGAATCCCCTGCAACAGTGAGAGCACTCTCGCTGTTGTGAGGGCATATTTAAATAAGGCTCCAGCTTTTTACAGCTCGGCTTTTTAAAATCCCTCCTCCCAACATCGAGCCTCTCTTTGTTTCAGGCAGGCGATTTTAAAAGGGCTCCAGTGGAGCCTTTTTAACCCCCCCCCCCAACAGCGAGAGGCTCACTGTTGCGAGTGGACAGTTTTAAAAGGGCTCCAGTGGAGCCCTTTTAAAATCGCCCACTCACAATAGCACTGTTTCAGGCGGGTGATTTTAAAAAGGCTCCACTGGAGCCAAACCTCCAATGGAACACTTTTAAAATGCCCTGTCAAAACAGTGAGAGGCTCACTGTTGCGGGAGAGGGGGCATTTTAAAATGGCTTCAGCTGAGCTGTCGAAGGCTGAGCCTTTTTAAAATCGCCTGTCCCCACCACTTCCCAGCTGATATTTTTTGACAGCTTAAGCTGTCAAAATCAGCTGGGAGGCAATGGAAACAGCTGCCTGATCACAGCCCCTTGCCTTAAGGGAGATATGGTGGCGGCTTCCTGGTTTGGAGGTATCAAAGTAAAAACATAAATTCGGTTTGGTTCATGATGACACGTCTGCCATTTCATTTTGTAACGTTTTGTATCCTTATGAAATGACGACACAGCATGTCATTTTTGTAAGGTACCCATCCTTAATCCAAACCCAACACATCATTCTCTGACTCAGACAATGTTAAAACCTGACTCTCTACTCTTCAATTCCATTCCCATCATTCCAAAGGCTGTGACTGCCTGAGCCAAATGGCCAAGAAGAAACAGAGGCTGCAATTGTCTGTCACATGGCTATCTCTTTGAAAACTTTTAGAGGCAGTGTGGTGTTTCAGTCATATCAGTGTCATAGTTGTTTATATTAGTAGCTCAGAGCCAAATACAGAAATTATTTAAAGAATGTTGAAGATTTTGTGCTAGAGGAACCACACATGTTTCTTCATGCCTTCTCTTTCTTTGCAGTACTCTAGAAACCTGGAAAACCTGAGCAGATGTGATAGTGTTCAAGCCTATGGGCAACGTCATGCAATGATGCCTCTTACATATGACACCTACCTAGCATTGCCTCTACCTTAGAAGTGTTCTTAATCATAAACCCAAGTATACTTTCAAAAGACTTGAATGTCTGGCAAAAGTAGGCATGATTGAACGTAATGAGTAGATAACACTTGGGAAACTTGTTACTGAGCTGTAGACTTTTCAGGAAAACCATTAATATATTATTTACTTCTCTTTTTATCATAAAGGCAAAAACTTAAAACTTGGAGCAAGAGAGATGAACATAATCATGTTTTATTTCAGTGTGTGCTTGTTTCCCCCTGTATCTGTTAGTTGTTACATCATCAACAATTTTCATCTGACCTCATTTCTCAAGGAATGAAATTATTAATTCATAGTACACATTTTCTAGCACTGCTTATCTTAAAAGAATAATCCTGTGCCTTAAGAGAAATGATAAAAAGTGGAAATAGACTTGTTACAAATATTTCTGTGTTTTAAATGTTGAATTAAAGGCACTTTTCATCCCTTTCCCATTGATTATTCTGTTTTTTGAATCTGCCTGTGGAAATCATGCTGGAGCAGGTTCTTATAAATTGTGAGCCTCATAATTGGCACTAGAATATGGTGTAAAGCTGATTTTGCTAATAGGCTGCCTGGTCTGGTTTTCGTGGGTGAGATATATAGTAATGAATGAAAAAAATTCTTTTTAAAACGTTATATTATTTCTGATTCTTTCTAAGGAAAGACTGATGCAGAATCAGCCAGTTATATTTGAGATGTAACCTGAGGTATTTTTCTGTTGGAAATATCTTCATTCTTGCCATCACTTCTTAAGCAGGAAGTAGCAATGTAGAAATCTTTTCCATTTGCATAGTCACCCTTGTTCCGTCTTTAAGAATTGAAGTCCATTACATAGAGGACAAATGTAGCTATTGGTTATATCAAATGCTATCTGTTCATTATAAAAAGCCATACATTTTCAGATCTTTCCTATACCTTGATTGTATCTGTATTAAAGGCCACCATGAAGTCACCACCCCTTGGTTTATCTGTTCTTTCCTGGGTTTTAAATTCCCCTCTACATCTATCATTGCATGTAACATTTTCACCAAGTTTAAAATGTTTTGGTATGTAAATGCTTCCATAGGTGAAACTCATCTTGGAATTCTCATATATAATTTCATTTTCAGTTTCTCCCATGCTTTCAATAAAGAGTCCCTAATAAAATGGTTTTGGAAGTATCTAGGTAACTTTTTCATAACATAGAAAAGCATGCCAACCCAGTTGTAGATCATGTACAGATTTCTCTTGTTTTATCAGTAGAATCAAGTGTATATCTTCAAGTGGCTAATCTTCAGTGCCTGAGATGGTCTCCTCACTTTGTCTACTGGAAGGGATAGCTTTGTGTGTTTTCTTCTCGTCAAAGCTACCTGTCAGGACATTGAAGATGTCATAGCAGTTCATTCATTTCCATGCAGGAAAGCATCCAAAGTTTCTGCAGCTAGTCCAATTTTTCATAAAGTTTTAATTCAGGCATCAGACCTTCATCAGATCTATGAAGAGGACACTATTATCACTCTAACAACGTGGTCCAGTTTATAATAATAACTGTGCACCATCCAGTCAATTCAGGGTTTTCTAAGTAGAGAGGACTCAAAAGTGCTTCACAATTCCCTTCTTCTGGGGGCATCCTGGGACTATGTAGCTTGCCCAAGGCCACACGGACAGGCTCTTCTGGGTGACACAAAGGGGAATTGAACTCCACACTCTGGCTCTGTAGACAGAAACCCAATCAGCGAGCCAGCCCAGTTTACCATAAAATTAATTTTTCTACTATGCTTATAATTAAGTATAACTCATCTATCTATTATGTTGCAACCAAATAACCAACTTGCCATTTTCTATGATCAAAAGAACAAAACCCCACTTACTAATACCTATATATTGGCATTACTTTACACAGTGCTTAATGTAAAGGACCTTACATCATGATTTTACAAAGCATTAAGGCAACCTACTTTAACACTGATGCCTAAGAGTCATCTGGCCAAGTCTATATAATGGGACAGAGATGGAACTCTGTGATTATGAACTACCACAACTCTCCTATTAATAATTTAGAAGGAATTTCATTTATATTGGCAGAAATTAAAGAAGCATGCAAATAGTTCCACATGCCGAAAGGGGCTTTTAATGTACAGTATATTTCTCAAATATCATCCCCCTCCTTCTACATGGCAATACACTTCTGACAGCCTTGACAGCTTTAAGAAAGGATTGGATAAGTTCATGGAGAACAAGGGTATCGGTGGCTATCATTATGGATACCTAAGAACAAAGCAAAGCAAAGTGTGCCCCCCCCCAAAGGAAGCTGGGTACTTCACTATTCTATGATTCTATGATTGCTGTGGTGGCTAGGTTTTCTGAGGGTTGTGGTCCAAGAAATCAAGGGGCTCAAGGTTGGGAACCACTGCTCTATATGCCCACATGCAAATATATGATGATAACACTCCATAATGGCTGTAAGTAAATAGTGGCACAGCTCCTGGTTGCAACTAACTTTCCTAAGACTGACAAAGCTGTTCGGACGAGCAGCAAAACATTTCAATCTCTCAAAGAAAGAAGTTCAGTTGCCAAGACTCATATTCATTCCATGGTATTGATGTGCTGCTCTGTAGGCAGAAGAGAATGCTTCTGTTGAGCAGGGAACTTCCTTAGTCAATATTTAAATAGTGATTTGGCCATCTGTAGCATTAATTTAAGAAAACGTGCTAAAGGGATGCCAATTAATTCATCAGTCGAGCAGTCTTGGCTAGGCAGCTTTCCCCTTTTCTGTCAAATTTAAGGAGAAAAAGGAAAAAAAGGAGATTGTTCCTATAGTTGTCATCTTGGCAGCCTCTATTCTTGCCAAGATTTAATTTTAATCCAATAACTAAAAATAACGAATACACTTTCATTTGAATTGGTAATCAACTGGTTTCAGCTGGCGGAAAACAACAGTCGGCCACTTGGGAGTAGCCAAAAACAGCTCTCAGCCTTCTCAGGTTTTGTACTGTTTCCAAATTAGAATAAACACTGTGCTCCCAGACCTCCGCATAAGAACTACAAATATATTTTAACATTACTTTTTTTTTAAAAAAGGAGAGATATGCATCTTTCCCAGATGGTGATGTGTTTTAATAATACATTGACTGATTTGTTTAACCCATGAGTTTAGCCAAACACCAATAAGTAAGGCTTGTTGGGTTTAACTAGACTTGTTCTAGCTAATGCTCATCTTTTTTGCACTACTTTTCTTTATGTGCATTTATCTTTGTATGTACTGTATCAATGTTTGTAGGTGTTTGCCTATTGCCTTTGATTTCCCACCCCACCCTTTTTTCCTCCAGGCACACAATTAATAATCTGCAACTACATCTTTAGAAAATTTAAAAAAGTTGATATAAATAAATATTGATATAAATAAATGACACTACAGTCTCTTGCTTTTAATTTATATACACATTTTTACATTATATATTTTAGGCTGATAAATCCTGGGGTGCTCATGAATTTGTCACATGTTGTATGAATTGTATGCCCCCTGCAACAGCCTTTAACCATTGTCAATATGCAGCTTCTGCTATTGACATTATCCTTGTTATGCATGTAGAGATATGCACCAGGATTTTAGTCGTAGTGTCCCATTATTGTCTCTCTCATATAGGAGATATTATGTTCAGAAATGCATTTTAAAAAACTTTAGAAATTAATAACTAGATTATATTGTTAGATTAAGCAGAGCAATTAAGTATTACTCAGAAGGCAGGAACATAGGAAGTAGCTTACACAACGTTAGACCATTTTGTTCTGTGTTGCCTGTGGCTGAAGTATTTATTTATTTATTTATTTATATTTATTTACCTTGTATGCCGCCCACTACCCAAAGGTCTCTGGGCGGCTCACAATCAAAATAAACAATTAAAGCATCAAAATTACAATAAAATTAAAACAATAAAAACATATAAATATAATACATTAAAACACAACACTAAAATTGCCATCAGGACCCAAAATCATCTGTTAAAAAACTTCTGGAACAGGAAGGTTTTTACATGGCGCCAAAATGTTATCAACCTCGGCACCAGGCGGGTCTCACTTGGGAGGGCGTTCCATAGCCTGGGGGCAGCTGCTGAAAAGGCCCTATACCTGCAAGCCATCCCTTTCACCTCCTTGAGGGATGGCTCTTTCAGGAGGGCCCCCTGGCTCGATCTTAACTGCTGAGTAGGTTCATATGGACGGAGGCGGTCCTTCAGGTATCTAGGTCCTAAGCCTTTTATATGTCAAAACAAGCACTTTGAATGGGCTCCAGAAGCAACTGGTAACCAATGAAGGTTATACATAGAATTGGTGTGATGTGTCCTTGGCAGCCCTGCCACTCAGCAGCTGCGCCGCACGATTCTGAACCAGTTGCAATTGCCGGACCATCTTCAAAGGCAGCCCCATGTAAAGCGCATTGCAATAATCAATACGGGATGTTACCAGTGCATGCATAACTGTCATGAGGCTCTGTTCGTCCACGTAGGGGCACAGCTGATATATTTTCTGCAGCTGGAGAAAGGCACCCCTGGCCACCGAGTCACCCTGGGCTTCCAGAGTTAGACCGGGGTCCAGGAGCACCCCCAAGCTACGGACCCTGTCCCTTAGGGGGAGTGCAACCCCGTCCAGGACAGGGGAGTGGCCCTCTAACCTGTCTGGTGAAGCACCCACTAACAGCACTTCCAACTTCTCTGGACTGAGTTTCAATTTATTAACCCTCATCCAGTCCATTATCCGGTCCAGACATGAGTTCAGAACAGAAACCGTCTCACCTGGATTGGTGGAAAATGAAATGTAGAGCTGAGTGTTGTCAGCATATTGCCCAGACCTCCTGATGATCTCTCCCATAGGTTCCATGTAGATGTTAAACAGCATGGGAGATAGTATTGAGCCCTGTGGAACCCCATGACGTAAACACCATGGGGCAGAGCTACTGTCCCCCAGCACCACCTTCTGGACACGGTCAGCCAGGAAGGAGTGGAACCACTGCAAGACAGTGCCTCCGACTCCCAACCTGGCCAGCCTATCCAGAAGGACACCATGGTCGATGGTGTCGAAAGCCGCTGAGAGGTCCAGGAGTATCAACAGGGTCACACTCCCCCTGTTTCTTTTCCGGCAAAGGTCATCGTACAGGGCGACCAAGGCAGTCTCTGTTCCAAAACCCGGCCTGAAACCAGATTGAAATGGATCCAGAAAATCTGTTTCATCCAGCAGCGCCTGGAGCTGTCCGGCCACCACCCCCTCCAACACCCCATGGAGTATAGAGTTGGCAATGAGACGACCTTTTCAGGAATAGCTGTCTAACTGTGGAACTGTCACGTGAGAGAAGAAACCATGATTCTTATGTGCCAGCATTTTTGTCCCAGGCAGAAAAATTCTTCTTCATGCAGGCTTTTTAAACAGATATAAATCATGTTAATTTTTAATCTTATGCAATTAAGTTTTATTTGAGAGTTGATAATTATAATTGCATTAGTTTCTATTCTGAATTATTGTTTTTACCTCATGGGATTGTTGTAGTGCTTTGTATACATGTGACAAATAAAGGTAATAATAAATCTTATTACAACCAGTTAGCTACTGTCATTACGCTGTCATTGTCAAATGAAAAGTATGTGAGACTGTTAACCCCACAAGTGTCTTTCCATTTCCTTTTACTGATAGGAGATTTGAAGTGTGAGATTCTTTTTCAGCGTTATTATTTTCAAAAAGTGCACATAAAAATAGAATTAAAATGTGTTCAGTTGAAAAGTGCAAGAACAATTACCGGTAAGTCTACATTCAGAAAAATGTGTAAGTTAGAAGTACTTACCAAAATACACATGGATTAGATTGCTGTGCAGGAAGAAAAAATAATAATCTCACAACTTTGCATGATCTCACGACAACAAGGCCGGTGGGGTTCTGGGAAAAGCAACAAAAATGAACTTTGACAGATTTTCACGTCCCCAATTGTAAACTCAATGGAACCCTCCCTCTTTTTTCATTTCTACTGCTCTGAGAAAGACGTTACAGGATGCTGGTATGTTTCCAGTTTCTCCATCCAGTACTCCCTTTCTAACTCAAGATCTTGTCTGGAATTTACTTTGAGCTCTACATGCCACCAGGAATGGGGAAAGAGAGTTCTAATGAACCCTGTGGTGATTCCCTCCCCACACACAGCTATATTCCTGCTGGGTAGCCTCATGCCCTAAGTATACCTCATGCTGGTATTATGTACCCTTAGTGGCCTAATTTTGTCCAGGAGGCAAGCCACTACATTTTGCATGAGCTGCAGCCTCCAGAAACGCCTGCATAAATCACATTACTGTCAGCAAGGGTCTTATTGACAATGAATTCTTGGGAAAGAGCTCACTGCAGCCTTACATTATCTGCTATTACTCAAAGAAGCATTATTCACTGTAATTAAAGATTTATGTAGCCATCATCCTGTTTTTGGTTAGCTGGTTAATTTCTCCCTGTAGCATCAGAGCAGTCCAGATGGTGGTATGATGCCACATTCGAGTCACTTTTCATTGGCTCTGCCTTGTGGGGAGATAGAAAATTGAAAGTGGGCTGTAATTTTGAGATTGGTCGAGATTTTTGGCAGGGCATTATAACATGATATACTTTGGCTAGATTTAAAGCTACTTGATCATGCTAATTGGTCTCCAAGGAAATCCCAAGAATTTTGTATCTTAAAGAATGTGAGCAAATACATGAAACTCAGCATGAGTAATCTTGACTATGGCAAAAGAACATGATGCCACAGAATCTTATATTGTGCCAGGTGGAACCATTGGCAGGCAGCAAATTGTAATTAAGGTTAATAATGGTGTTACATTACACCACTGTGACCCTCTGTGGATATAAGACTCCGAAAGTTTTGCCTTATAAATGTCTTCAAAAACAAGGGATCCTCATGATTTGTTTGACAAAGTCCCTTAGAAATCTTTTGGTCAAAGTGTGTGAAATTGTAAGTATTCAAACTTCCATTGGTATTTTTCTGTGCCCTAGTCATTTTGAGAAACATACTGGAGCAATTCTTGTGGTGCTCTCTCAGTACCAAACTGTGTGTAATAAATAGTCCATCATCACAAGCTGAAATCCATTAGGGTTCCAGAGATGTGATATAGATAAAACTTTGTGATGTAGGAAGAAGAGACTCCTGTGCTATTTTTATTAGTAGCCTATGAAGGTATCGCCTGTAACCTATTTTTGCAATTGTGTTATTTTCTTGATTGAAATGTCAAGGTCAGATTTATGAGTCTCTGGTGGTCCATCACCATTTGTTTCTTTAAAGGATTAACTCCAGTGTGAAATCAGATAACCTTTTTATCAATGTTCATCTGGGTGCCACGGTATACTGTATGTTGCTTCATTAGTGAAACTATCCCAGACAACAATACCTTGTCTATTTCTACAGATTTTATTTATCTGTGTTGCTTCTGTGTTAAAGATAATTTAAAGTTGTTGAAATGTGTAATTTTGGAGAAGTCACAGGCATATTACTTCAAAACTCTCTCTGACAGCTATGAACAAAGCTGTAGGTATCAATGCTTAAAATATATATGAAAAATATATGAAGATTGAACCTAAGTTACAGACAATATAAATTCCTGAAGGCAAGCTGGTTTTGCCTGTAAGGACATTTTTATATTCTCTACTCCTGGGAGAATCTAATTTATAATCATAATGGCATTCCAGTTATGATTCTATGAACTTCAAATCTAGCAAGACACTTTTTTTTCTTCATTTGGATTTAACGTATTCATACTCTGCTTTCACCATGGAAGGCTCTCATTGCCATTCTCAACTTTTTTTTACTACAGCCATAAACATCATATGAAAGAAATTTATGCAGAACCGGGATTATAAAAGTCACATAATGAGTCTTACAAGTGGTGTGCGAAAAATAGTTTCCAGTCTGTGGCTTCCTTCAAATGTGCCAGGGCACCGAGGGGACCAAATGGCTCCCATTGAGAGTGGGTGTTCAAAATCCTAGTGTCTCAAAAGATGCACAGTTGTTCATTTTGCTAATTGCGTCAGAAGCCTGTTGGCTTTTATTTGTCATCCTAATTGTGTTTCACTCAGGGTGTCTTGTCAATAGCTAAATTGTAAGACTAGGAAGAGGGGGGATTATTTTAGACCCTACTGCTAAAGTTCTTTGCCTTCTTTCTGTCAGATGCTTATTATGCATACATTTGGATCTATTAATAAAATACAGGATACAATGAACTTAAATATTGCAAGGTGGAGGGGGGGAATTGAATCCAGAGATGCCACTTTTAGTACAAGCCTGAGTTCTTCCTGATGATTTCATTCATATGATTTCCCAAGACACACATATTTTTGATAAGATAATCAGAGATAACATATTTATTATCATCTGAAATAATTCTCTTTATTATATATGTCTAATTGTTTCTGATGGAGCATCACAGGAATAAAGGCTAATATCAAATTATCTATTGAACTCTCATATGAGTGTGTCTAGTTCTGCATATTCAAAAGAAAAGGTCAAGTACAGCCTAAACACTAGTTTTGAAGATTAAAAATAGCATGTCAAGGAAGCATGTTTCCCCTTCCAACATCTTAGCTATTCATATTCAAACGGGACTAAAGGAGAACATCATTTATTTATACAAATGGTTGGCAGCTTGGCAGTCACTAGGAAAGGCTTGTCTTTGGCAAGCTTCTATGAGGACCCAGAATACAAAAAAGCTAGATATCTTCTACTTGAATGGATACTGAAGCCCTGTAGCATCCTTATGAGCCATACCTAGGTCCCAGAGACAAGCAGTTATGCTCAAAGCAAATAAGCATGGTGGTTTGGAAAAGCCACCCTTCTGCCTGTTTGCTGGCACCCATGTTAAATAATACAGCACATGTCTGTGAAGATTCTCAGTCATCCAGGTGAGTTTATCTGGAAGTTGAGTCATGGCTACTGGACTTCTTTTTGAGAGATATCTCTATCTACCTCTCAAGAAGAAGTCCAGTAGCCATGACTCAACTTCCAGAATACAGCACATATTGCAAAAGTTCCCTCTGGTGTCTTCCTGCACGCCAGCCAAGTAAAAATGCCCTTTATGACTGCTTTGCATCGGGCAGGGTGTTGCTTCTGATTTGTTTGTTTTATTTTTATTAGCACTTGAGAATTATGTGTGTACATGTATCGATGAAAGGGTGGTAGAAAGAGGAGAGATGGAGAAGGAAATTTGGGAATCTTTCAGCTTGCAAATAGTGCAGGGGGTAAGACTAACATGGGGAACTCTGGGCTAACCTAAGCTGTTTAGGAAGTCTGATCTCTCTTTCTTATAACTCACATTCCTAATCATAATATGGTTCCTTTTCTGTTTCACAGCCCACAGATAGGGAAGAGAAGTGGCCATTTGCATTAACCCCCAAGTTTATCTGCATGTGGGTCCATTTAAGAAGACAGGTGGGATAAAATATTTTAAAGAACTAAATGAAATAAACAATGCATAGACTCTGCCAAGGGGGAGGGAGGGGAACAGCAATACTACTGACCATCTCTTAGCTTGCTATGGTGAAACATTGTCAGGTTCTCCGATAATACTGTTATACTGTGCTGATTAGAATTTAAAGTCTGTCCATCCATCACCCCCCCCCCCCCCAATTAAGGCAGGGATGAATTATATATCCAAAAGAAGAATTGGCTGTATTGTCATTTGTTACTGGAATTTATAACAATTCAAAGAATTGGTTTGGACACCAGTTTGGCCTTCTAGCAATAACCCTTATTTGTTTCGGAGCCCTTTGGAGGCTGCCTGCTGTTCCTAAGGCTGGGATCGAAATTTGGCTTCACAAATTCAGTTTCTTATGTTGCCCCAGAGTGGAGAAATTGGCATGCTAGCTAGGATTTCTCCTCTTCCTTTTAAAGGCAGAATTAGATCACATTACAGGCACAGTGCAGCGCCTCAAGTGGATTAATTCAGCTGAATGTGTGTGCAGGAGTATGTGTGCAAGCAGTTGCTTTTAAAAAAAAATTGATAGAACTTGATAGTTTGGAGGAAGAATTCTCACTGCAATAAGTAGTGAGAATGTGATGGAATTAATACTGTGAGAAGATTAATACTGACCAAATTTTAGACAAGTCAGTGGTGTGTTTTTGCCTGGTGTCATAGGAGGAGTCTTTGATGTCTGAGGTCTTATTCAGAGAGAGAGAGAGAGCCTTTTCACACAACCCCTAAAATCCGCGGCAAATGGCTCCCAGATCTGGAGCTTAAAATTGTTTCCCCACCAGCTCCGGAGTTTACAAAAAATTAAGTGTGACCACGCCCACCTAAGCGCGTCCCAGCACACTTTTCAAGTACCTGCTCTTCGGGGGTGAAAAATTCCTGATGCGGATGTAACGTAGTGAGTGCCGGGCTCTCCTCGCTTCTGTTTGTTGTTGTTTTGCCCCCCACCCCTTTAAGAGATACAATGCTGCCGGGAGCAGAGTGAGACAGCAGAACGGAGGTGAGCGGCATTCTTTTCTTCTTCTTTTTCCTCCCTCCCCTCACGCAGCCAACAGCCAGGAGTGCGGAGGGGGTGGGAACACAGGAACAGCGACAAACCCCCAAGATCTCTGGTCTGAATTTAAGTGGCCAGAGGATCTTAGGGGTCATGTGAAAAGGCTCAGAGAGAGAGAGAGAGAGAGAGAGAGAGAGAGAGAGAGAGAGAGAGAGAGAGAGAGAGAGAGAGAGAGAGTCATTCTGTCCTGCTCATGTTTTCTTCTTCTTCTTCTTCTTCTTCTTCTTCTTCTTCTTCTTCTTCTTCTTCTTCTTCTGGGCTTTGGGTATCATAATGACAAAAAACAAAATGATAACTCTAAATATGTAGGAACTGCAGAATTTTGGAAGGATAGGATGGGTACATTATTCAAACTTGGGATGGATTCAAATCACCACTTAGTCCTGAAACTTGTCCGTTAATACTGATCTGTGTTACTGTTCTGCTTTTTGTTGCTCTTAGCACAATTTTTCCAAGCAAACAAATAGAAAACACTCTAAAATATTATTTGTGCTGAAGAACACAATTGCTGATACCCTATTGCTTAGCATAGGAAGTCAGAAGTAGAGTTAGACTTACAAATACAAATAAAATTTACAAAGGTGTTGACTTTCTATGTCCCCACTTTCATGTAATTGTTTCACAATAATAGTTTAAATGTTTTCATAATTAGCATAAGAGGAGAATGACAGTTAATGTTTTAATGACAGTATTTTGTCTATTCTTTGTAAACACAGTGGCCCAATATTATTTGAATACTTTAATTAGATGCCCTCCCCTCCATTCCTACTGACTTTCATAAAGAGCTTTGTACATGTGTGTGTAAGGAGTAATGGCGAGAAATGATGGAACATATGAAGAATGTAAGATCTAGACTCCACTTCTCTGCTTCTTCCATGTTTCTTTTATTGTTAATGATAGATGCATTTAATTTCCCTGGAGCTCATTTTCTTCATCAATGCACTAGGGAATTACATGTGCATACCCCATTAAATTTAATTGGCACTAGAAAGGGACTATTGGCTTAGTTTTAAACTGATTTAACTAATAGAGAGTGAACTGCCAAAGAATACAAATGGAGAAAGAGGGGAAATAACAGATGTGCGCCTTATACTATCTGATTCCAGGATTTTCTACTTTTCTATTTCATAACCAAATGAAACATTTTTGATCCTTTGAAGAAGCTTTTCATTTTGCTGGTAAACCAAACCAAACCAAACCAAACCAAACAAGCAGTGTGCATGACCTATGCCCTTTTGTTTGAAGGACTTGGGTGTGAAACCCAATCTTCTGTTTCAGATACTGCTTTACAACAGTGGCCAACAGACAACAGCCCTACCTCATCTGAGACAGACATGCCTGGTGAAACTTGTCTTGCTAAGAACTTTGCATCTAAGATTGACCTGGCAAACCCCTTCTTCTGATGTTTGGATTTCTGGTACTGTACTTGCCTCGAAAAAGTGGAAGTTAGCTATGAAAGTTTGCAAAGATTTTTTATTTTGTATCAGTGGCCTATAAAGGAATTGCCTATAGCCTCATCTTGCAAACCAAACCAAAACCACAGACCCCTACCCTACTAATAACTACCACACCAAAAGATCAGTTACAGTCAGAACTATGTATAAACAGAATTTTGCTGTGAGTGGATGGCACTTGCACATCTTTCCTACTGACGTCCTGCCATCCTAATGACAACAGTCCTGAAACCCCAGCCCTAAATTTCTCTTGATTTATATGCATCACTAACAAACAGCGTGTTCCCTTTTATATTAGCTGTTTTGATTTTGTCTCAGCCAAGACAATTTCACATCTTCACAAACCACAACTATGCACCCAGCACAACTTGGATCAGGAGCTGCAGAAATTACACTAAAAAGCATCTTATTCCCATGGGTTAGGTTCCAATACACAACTTTTGCCCTAAGGAAGATTTGGAGATCAAAAACTTCATTTTCTATGTACAACCCAAGCAAAAATTGTGCATCATAATACGTAAAATATTGGAGTAAGGTGATGGATTATCTATAGACCAGGGCTGTCAAACTCTGAACAGCCTGCGGGCTTCTTTCAGCCTCTGCACATCCCCACGAGTTACTTTCAAAAGTGCAACACATCCCTGTGGGCTGGCGGCTGGTTTTCCACCAATTTCACCATCGTTCCTCCTTCCAGCTGCCCCATTAGAAGTGAAGTGAAGCCGCCACCACCCAATCTCAGGACCCCCACCCCCTTCCTCTGTTTGCCTTGAGGCCAGCCCAGCTCCTCCAGCTTGTTGGCGACGGCCTCAAGGATCCCCGGGAGGGCCAAGGTGGGCACCAGGTTGCTGCTGCTGCTGCTGCTTGGACCTCAAGTGCTGCCAGGCTCAGGGGGCGGAAAGCAGCCCCCCAGTGAGGGTGCAGAGGCAATTGGTGGCCAGCAGCAGCTCCTGGAGGGTCAGGGCAGCATGGGTCAGGCCAGGCCCCAGCTGGCGGAGATGGTTGCAGCGGAGGTTGGCAAGGCACAGCCTGGGAAGTGTGGGAGGAGCTGGGTGGGGACAGCAGCTGTCCTCCTTCTCCTCCTGGTGGTGTTCGCCCTCATTGCTGACCACCCCTCCCAGCTCAGCTCCCATAGCACCCAGCAGCAGCCTATTTCCAGAGAGTGCTGTGATGCCCCCTGTGCTGTCACCACACATTTGAATGTGGCTGATCCTCAATGAGAATCACTATAAAATGGACGACAGACAAACCGGACTCCTGGGAATGTAGTTTTATTTCCAGAGGATCCTTTCCGAATACCTTGTGCACAAGGGGTGCCTGAACGCAGGGACAACTTCCTGTATGGAATGTCCAGTCTTAAATATTCTTCAGCATACAGAAACAGATAAAGAACAAACTCAGGATTGGTTACAATTTGCCGCCGTGGAAAGCATGTGACTTCTACATATATGTTCATTTTCCGTAACACAACCAAACTTAAAGATCAGATACTTTCCCATCTGCATTAGGCAAGATTGAAAGGTCATTAATTTCGCAATGTATTGTTCTCTTTGTGTTAACAGTGAGTTTCAAAAGCTGGATACAAAGGTGCAAACAAGATATTTTAAGATCTGAGATGTCCTAGCATGCGGTTTGACATTTGCTATACACTTTTTGTGGTTTGGACACATCCTGTTGCCATTCAGTTAAGAAACCCATGTCTGCAGAGGTGGGGTTGCTTTGCAGAAATACAGATACAGAGATGATGGTTTTAGGATATCTATAAGGCAGAGGACAGAATGAAGAACTGAAGATCAACTCAGAACTTGAACCTTACTCTCACAGTGCACCCAGTGCTGATGGCAGCTGGCCCCCTACAACCCACACCCACTGCTCCTGCACCTCCCCCACTGCCAGGACCACCTCCCACCATGCCCCGCACCTGCCTGGGCCTAAGGATGGCCTAATAGTAGACATATGCTATCGGCCTCTGACCCAAGCCCCTGAGGGAGACTGGCAGTTGGAGAATGTTGTAAAGGAGGTATCCAAGGGAAGCCTGGTTATAATGGGGGACGTCAATTACCCTTACATAGACTGGGTGAACTGTTGTTCAGCACATGTTAAAGAGATAAAGTTCATAGATATGCTAAATGATTGTTCCCTGGAACAGATGGTTGAAGACCCAACTAGAGGTACAAGAATTCTTGACCTGATGTTGAGTAATACACAGGATCTGGTGCAAAATGTTAATGCGACTGGTCCAATAGGGAATAGTGACCACAACACAATTACTTTTAACTTAATCATAGACTGCAAATCACTGATAAAACACTAACACAGAGATCTTAAATTTTTAGAAAGGAAATTTTCCAAAGATGAGGAAACTGGTATAAAAGAAGGTGAAAGGGGAAATAAAGAGAGTCCAAACACTCCAAGAGGTATGGAGGCTGCTCACAAAAACAGAAACAGATGCCCAATTGGTATGCATACCCCAAAGGAAAAAAAAGGCACTGCCAGGTCCAAGAGGACTCTGATGTGACTTACAGAAGCTGTTCGGGAAATTATCAATAGCAAGAAAGGCTCATTTAGAAGATGGAAGGCTTGTCCAGACGAGAACAACATGCAGAAACATAAATTCTAGCATAACAAGTGCAAGGCAACAGTCAGGAGAGCAAAGGAAGATTTGGAGGAGCGTATAGCTAAAAACACTCAAAGAAATAACAAATAGTTCTTGTAAGTACATTAGAAGTAAGAATCCAACTAGGAAGGCCATTGGACCACTAAATGATAATGAAAGGCAAGGGGTTATTAAACAGGAAACATAGATTGCAGAGAGACTCAGTGAATTCATTGCTTCGGTATTCACTAAAGAAGACAGAGACCACATGCCCCAAACAGAGCCTATCTTCATAGAGAGGAAAACTGAAGAATTAAGCCAGATAGAAATAACCAGGGAGGAGGTCCTCTCATGTCTTGTTAAACCAAATGCTAACAAATTACCAGGACCAGATGGCATCCATCCACAAGTTCTCAAAGAACTTAAAGATGAAATTGCTGATGTCCTAGCCAAAATATATACTCTTTCTCTCAAATCAGGCATTGTGCCTGATGACTGGAAGCTAGCGAATGTAACACCAATCTTCAAAAAAGGATCCAGAGATGATCCAGGAAATTGCTGAATGGTCAGTTTGACATGTGTCCAGGTAAAGTGATGGAAACCATCCTAAAAGATAAAATTAATAGGCACATAGAAGAGAAAGCACTGTTGAGGGAGAGCCAACATGGCTAGTAGTAGGGGAAGGGGTGCTCCTGTCAAAGGGGCAATAAAACCATCAAACACCGGAAGTCCCGCCCCCCTTACCGGAAGTCCCGCCCCTTACCGGAAGCCCTACCCCTTACCGGAAGTCCCTACCTTCCGCCCCGCCCCCTTACCCGGAACCGGAACCTTCCTGGGCCCTTTGACCTGGAAGTGACGTCCTCTTCCGCCTGACCCGGATGGGGAGCCTTGCCCCCTCCCCCCGACACGTCACGGGGTCCCCCTACCCACCCGCAGGCATGCCCGGGCATGCCTGCCCCTAGGGCGCTGCCGCTGGCTATGTGTTGCCTGGACCTGTCTTGCTGCGTGTGCGCATGCCTGAGAGGCCTTATAAGAAGAGGGGAGTGTTCTGCGGTGCCCACCGCCGCCTTTTCCGCTGTTCCTGAAACCGACTGGCCCATGGTCCCCGCCGTCCCGTTTATGTGGAGAAAGATGGCGTCTTCAAGCAAGATCGGGCTTTCCTCCAGCTTGCCGAAGGACACCCCGGACTCACCGCCGAAAGCAGAGAGCGTGGACTCCCCTCCGAAGCCCGAGAGCCCGGACTCCCCACCAAAATCCTGGACCCCGAAGATAGAGAGGCAGCGGTTGAAACCAAAAAGGCGTCTGCACCCCCACATGCACCACGGGCCTACGGGATTTTCCATGCCCCTCTGCCCCCTAAACACCCCATTGCGGAAGCCCAGCTCTGTGCCCAAAAAGCCGCCCAAGCCTGCCCTTCACGCTGAGGAGACCCTGTTTTGGTCCGATTCAGATGATGGTTATGACCATGGAAGTCCACCACCGAAGAGAAGGGCCTTAAGGCGTTATGTTAGCTCAGATTCTGACAGCGACCTTACAAGCGGTTCTAACAAGGAGAATGCTGCCCCTGATACGGCGGAATTTCTAAACACGGTAAGGCCCTGTTTTAAATCAAAGTTCATATTGTGATACTGTGTCTTGTGGCAAGGCTGCAGGTGTTGTGCGGCTTTAGAGTTTGGGGTGTGCTATGTATCTAATTACGTTGAAGTTTCCTTTTATAATTAAAACCAGCCAATATTTATGTTTTACAGGCCAAAGATTTGCCCCCAAAGGTAACCCCAAAATCCCCGCGACGCAAGAGAAGGGCTTTAAGGCGTTATGTTAGCTCAGATTCTGACAGCGACCTTGCAAGTGGCTCTAACAAGGACAATGCTGCCCCCGAGTCAGAAGAATCTTCAAACACGGTAAGGAGCTGGCTGTCGGTGTTTTAGAGGATGGGTGTGTGTTAGGCATTTCATTACTTTGTAGCTTGCTTTGATAATTATTTTTTATTTGCTATTTGCAGGAATTACCCCATAAAACATTGAGCAGATTGCTCCATATAGACCTGCCTGGGCCTGTCTTGCTGCGTGTGCGCATGCCTGAGAGGCCTTATAAGAAGAGGGGCGTGTTCTGCGGTGCCCACCGCCGCCTTTTCCGCTGTTCCTGAAACCGACTGGCCCATGGTCCCCGCCGTCCCGTTTATGTGGAGAAAGATGGCGTCTTCAAGCAAGATCGGGCTTTCCTCCAGCTTGCCGAAGGACACCCCGGACTCACCGCCGAAAGCAGAGAGCGTGGACTCCCCTCCGAAGCCCGAGAGTCCGGACTCCCCGCCAAAATCCTGGACCCCGAAGATAGAGAGGCAGCGGTTGAAACCAAAAAGGCGTCTGCACCCCCACATGCACCACGGGCCTACGGGATTTTCCATGCCCCTCTGCCCCCTAAACACCCCATCGCGGAATCCCAGCTCTGCACCCAAAAAGCCGCCCAAGCCTGCCCTTCACGCTGAGGAGACCCTGTTTTGGTCCGATTCAGATGATGGTTATGACCATGGAAGTCCACCACCGAAGAGAAGGGCCTTAAGGCGTTATGTTAGCTCAGATTCTGACAGCGACCTTACAAGCGGTTCTAACAAGGAGAATGCTGGCCCTTATACGGCGGAATTTCTAAACACGGTAAGGCCCTGTTTTAAATCAAAGTTCATATTGTGATACTGTGTCTTGTTGCAAGGCTGCAGGTGTTGTGCGGCTTTAGAGTTTGTGGTGTGCTATGTATCTAATTACGTTGAAGTTTCCTTTTATAATTAAAACCAGCCAATATTTATGTTTTACAGGCCAAAGATTTGCCCCCAAAGGTAACCCCAAAATCCCCGCGACGCAAGAGAAGGGCTTTAAGGCGTTATGTTAGCTCAGATTCTGACAGCGACCTTGCTTTGGAATCTGGAGTCTTGGGTAAGCATATTTGAAAGAAAAATACCCCCCCCATGATTTTCTTACAAAGTATTGAAATAGTATTTTGACACAGTCTCCCCCCCCCCTTTTTCTCATGCAGGAAAATGGGCTGGCAGCAATATTAGATGCCCACAACAGGAGACCTCCAGCAACTAATTTTCTGAGAAAACTTATGATCAACCTCTTTTATAAAGTATTTTAACAAATATCTAAATGCTGTAAGCTTATAATCACAGAATAAAAGTTTTGAACCATATGAAACGCATGTAGTCTCATTACTGTTAAGACACATTTCAACTGGTCCAAGATTTAAACATTTAAAAACTACCTAGATTTGGAAATATATCCAATTTAATTCCCATGATCCATAATTAATGCCTTCTAAACAAAGATTTTCAAAATAAATCCCATAAAGCAAACAACTGGAGACCTCCAGCAACTAATTTTCTGAGAAAACTTATGATCAACCTCTTTTATAAAGTATTTTAACAAATACAGTGGACCCTTGTATAACAAACAGCTTGTATAACATAAAATTTGTACAACATAAAAAAATTCCAGAGATAGGGGAAATTTGCTTAACATAATCGCCTATGGGGAGAATCCGTACAACATAAAATGGGATCACTCCATTTTCAATGCATTCATATGGGAATTTGTATAAAGGAAAATTTGCTTAACATAATTTCATTTGGAGACCTCCAGCAACTAATTTTCTGAGAAAACTTATGATCAACCTCTTTTATAAAGTATTTTAACAAATATCTAAATGCTGTAAGCTTATAATCACAGAATAAAAGTTTTGAACCATATGAAACGCATGTAGTCTCATTACTGTTAAGACACATTTCAACTGGTCCAAGATTTAAACATTTAAAAACTACCTAGATTTGGAAATATATCCAATTTAATTCCCATGATCCATAATTAATGCCTTCTAAACAAAGATTTTCAAAATAAATCCCATAAAGCAAACAACTGGAGACCTCCAGCAACTAATTTTCTGAGAAAACTTATGATCAACCTCTTTTATAAAGTATTTTAACAAATACAGTGGACCCTTGTATAACAAACAGCTTGTATAACATAAAATTTGTACAACATAAAAAATTCCAGAGATAGGGGAAATTTGCTTAACATAATCGCCTATGGGGAGAATCCGTACAACATAAAATGGGATCACTCCATTTTCAATGCATTCATATGGGAATTTGTATAAAGGAAAATTTGCTTAACATAATTTCATTTGGAGACCTCCAGCAACTAATTTTCTGAGAAAACTTATGATCAACCTCTTTTATAAAGTATTTTAACAAATATCTAAATGCTGTAAGCTTATAATCACAGAATAAAAGTTTTGAACCATATGAAACGCATGTAGTCTCATTACTGTTAAGACACATTTCAACTGGTCCAAGATTTAAACATTTAAAAACTACCTAGATTTGGAAATATATCCAATTTAATTCCCATGATCCATAATTAATGCCTTCTAAACAAGATTTTCAAAATAAATCCCATAAAGCAAACAACTGGAGACCTCCAGCAACTAATTTTCTGAGAAAACTTATGATCAACCTCTTTTATAAAGTATTTTAACAAATACAGTGGACCCTTGTATAACAAACAGCTTGTATAACATAAAATTTGTACAACATAAAAAATTCCAGAGATAGGGGAAATTTGCTTAACATAATCGCCTATGGGGAGAATCCGTACAACATAAAATGGGATCACTCCATTTTCAATGCATTCATATGGGAATTTGTATAAAGGAAAATTTGCTTAACATAATTTCATTTGAGACCTCCAGCAACTAATTTTCTGAGAAAACTTATGATCAACCTCTTTTATAAAGTATTTTAACAAATATCTAAATGCTGTAAGCTTATAATCACAGAATAAAAGTTTTGAACCATATGAAACGCATGTAGTCTCATTAATGTTAAGACACATTTCAACTGGTCCAAGATTTAAACATTTAAAAACTACCTAGATTTGGAAATATATCCAATTAATTCCCATGATCCATAATTAATACCTTCTAAACAAGATTTTCAAAATAAATCCCATAAAACAAACAACAGGAGACCTCCAGCAACTAATTTTCTGAGAAAACTTATGATCAACCTCTTTTATAAAGTATTTTAACAAAGCTCTAAATGCTGTAAGCTTATAATCACAGAATAAAAGTTTTGAACTATATGAAACGCATGTAGTCTCATTAATGTTGAGACACATTTCAACTGGTCCAAGATTTAAACATTTAAAAACTACTTAGATTTGGAAATATATCCAATTAATTCCCATGATCCAAAATTAATGCCTTCTACACAAGATTTTCAAAATAAATCCCATAAAGCAAATGCGAAAAACTCACCCTTCTCACGGCTTCGCCAGTTGATTATGCTGGATGAACCTGATTCTCCCAAAAGTATGTACACGTTGCAATGACAAGCATGGGTTATATTGGTACAAATTCTGTATTACAGGGTTAATCTTTAAAGAGGGACCCACAATGGGCAAGAGATGCGCTCTGTTTGCAGGTGGAGTTAATATTAACACTGATACTGGCCCAGCCTTTGTAATCAGAGTTTCGGCCTCAGGACACCAAACATTTGTGTACGCTGAAAAGAGGGGGTTCCTGTATTTTTCAAGAGACATTGCTTGTGTACATGAACTTATCTTATTTAATAAATTCATGGTATTTCTTCAGCTTTCAAAACTCTTTTATAATTAAATTCCTTTAATTTCTCCATGCCCATCTGTAATATTTTTGATATCTTTAGCAGACTTATCCAAACGATGTTTAATTATAGCCATACAAGGATTTATTGTCATCAATATTTCAAACCTTGAAGAATTATATACAATAATATAGTATAAGCATTCTTGTCTCTTCCCCTACACACACACACACACACACACACACACACACACACAAAATGTATGATGTTGTGTTCTGCCTTGTGCTTTCAAAATATTCCCTTTGATATTTGCCAATGAGAATGTAGAGCTAAACGTAATTAACAGTATTATAAAATCCTCATAGACGAGTGCTGGCGAACCTTTTAGAGACCAAGTTTTAATATTTGTGGAAAAGAGAAGCCTTTTGTTCTGTATTAAATAAAAATTCTTTCATTTTATTCTGAGAAATATTTCCATCATTTGTGAAACCAGGCTTATTGTAACACATTTTGGGCATGAGGTGGCGCTGCTGGCAAAGTTTTCATAAATGCACTTTGCTGATAGTTTCTGTGAGCTAGTTAAGGGTTGTTTGCTGTCTGTTTTAATAATTACACAAACCACAGTAAAGGCTAACACTGAGATTAACCGCTTACCAGCCAAGACACCTAATCAGCTTATGGTTCTGATGACAATCAGCTAAAAACACACGATTCTTGCTCTACCTTGAAAACAATGGGTTTCTGTATTTTATCTATAATTAAAGTCGTTTAATTTCCACGTGTACCTCTGCAATATTTTTTTCAAGAGGGCCCTAGAGCTGGTGTTTGCAGCTAAGTTAATTATTAGAACTGCACCATGCAAAATCAGCTAAAACATACGCTTCTTGCTTTACCTTGAAAACAATGAATTTCTGTATTTTACCTATAATTAAAGGCCTTTAATTTCCACGTGTACCGCTGTAATATTCTTTCAAGAGGGTCCCCTTTTTAATATCATCACAATAAAAACCAAAACAGATTAATTTGTATAACAGCCTTTTATTTAGGAACAGAATTACATCATGGATTGCACGGTGGCAGGCAGGCCTGAACAGGATTGAAAAGGGGGCACCGGTGTTTAGATTTTCTAAGCTTCTTGACAAAGCTGACTACCATAGTATCATTGCCCACTGAATCGCCAGTGTACATTTTTAATATTTGTGGAAAAGAGAAGCCTTTTGTTCTGTTCTGTAAAAAGAAGACACAGTGATAGCCGCAGGTGGCAGCTAAGGGATGCTGCAACTGACTCCTTTGGTATGTTATCTCATTGGTCTGCCTCATTAAAAAGTCATAGATGTCTTCAGGAAATAGCGGATTATTTGGGGCTGCTCCATATGAATCAAAAAATTCCGCGGGGCCATGTACTGGTAGATAGATAGCCAGCCAGTGTTCGCCAGGCAGTGTGTGAGGATGGGTGTTGACCACGATCCCAGCTGGCCGCTTGGTAATAATCGCCCGGGGTAGCATATCACTGGGATAAACCCCTGCAAAGTATTTGTTTTTATGTAATAAATTCAATATCTGGACTGTGTTCATCTTCACATGTAATCAAAGAGGACGTTTCTGCTGTGATTAATTTCAATCACGTTGTCAAATACCCCATATAAAATCATATTAATAGTGTTGGGAAGGGGTACAGCAAAGCGGATCTCGGCTCTGAGGTTACCTGTTCTGATCAGAGAATAGTGGTCAGAGCAGGCCTGATCAGGGGTGAGGTCAAAAACATACAGTGTGTACCCCTGCAAAAATTCGTGACGGTTAATAGCTATGTCCAAATCTTTCATGCTTCTCCCCGTGGCTTTGGCCAATTGCATGTATTCACGTACGCATAGGTTGTCTCGAAAATTAGGCTGTAGAGGTTTTGATGGTGTCTGAACTCCATCCACATACAACGCCACAAAATTGACATTGTAGTGTTTAAAGTTGAAGGGGTTTCGTGTGTATTGACCGCTGAATGCCTCATTGTCAACAAAGCCTATGACCAGTTTCTTAGGCAGTTGCCCCAAAAAAAGATTTTCTTGGTTGCAGACAAGACTCCCCGCAGCTATGCTGAAAACTTTCATTCCGATCCGCTCAACAGGATACTTTGCATTAGAGGTAAGAAGCGCTTCACTGTGCCCTAGACGCACACCGGGGGATACTTTCACTCTTTTAACAAACAAAGCTGCATTTAAAATATGTACTGTATAATTTGCATTGTCATCTCCACTCATCAAACAGAACGCATCCTTGCTGCGTGTGAGTTTGATCTTCCCATCTACACCATTCAGTAGCATTTTGTCCTGGAAAAATATATCGCTGTGTAATGGGCCCATCAGATCCCAGGTCCGGCTACCTGCTGTCTGATGGGCCCATTACACAGCGATATATTTTTCCAGGACAAAATGCTGCTGAATGGTGTAGATGTGAAGATCAAACTCACACGCAGCAAGGATGCGTTCTGTTTGATGAGTGGAGATGACAATGCAAATTATACAGTACATATTTTAAATGCAGCTTTGTTTGTTAAAAGAGTGAAAGTATCCCCCGGTGTGCGTCTAGGGCACAGTGAAGCGCTTCTTACCTCTAATGCAAAGTATCCTGTTGAGCGGATCGGAATGAAAGTTTTCAGCATAGCTGCGGGGAGTCTTGTCTGCAACCAAGAAAATCTTTTTTTGGGGCAACTGCCTAAGAAACTGGTCATAGGCTTTGTTGACAATGAGGCATTCAGCGGTCAATACACACGAAACCCCTTCAACTTTAAACACTACAATGTCAATTTTGTGGCGTTGTATGTGGATGGAGTTCAGACACCATCAAAGCCTCTACAGCCTAATTTTCGAGACAACCTATGCGTACGTGAATACATGCAATTGGCCAAAGCCACGGGGAGAAGCATGAAAGATTTGGACATAGCTATTAACCGTCACGAATTTTTGCAGGGGTACACACTGTATGTTTTTGACCTCACCCCTGATCAGGCCTGCTCTGACCACTATTCTCTGATCAGAACAGGTAACCTCAGAGCCGAGATCCGCTTTGCTGTACCCCTTCCCAACACTATTAATATGATTTTATATGGGGTATTTGACAACGTGATTGAAATTAATCACAGCAGAAACGTCCTCTTTGATTACATGTGAAGATGAACACAGTCCAGATATTGAATTTATTACATAAAAACAAATACTTTGCAGGGGTTTATCCCAGTGATATGCTACCCCGGGCGATTATTACCAAGCGGCCAGCTGGGATCGTGGTCAACACCCATCCTCACACACTGCCTGGCGAACACTGGCTGGCTATCTATCTACCAGTACATGGCCCCGCGGAATTTTTTGATTCATATGGAGCAGCCCCAAATAATCCGCTATTTCCTGAAGACATCTATGACTTTTTAATGAGGCAGACCAATGAGATAACATACCAAAGGAGTCAGTTGCAGCATCCCTTAGCTGCCACCTGCGGCTATCACTGTGTCTTCTTTTTACAGAACAGAACAAAAGGCTTCTCTTTTCCACAAATATTAAAAATGTACACTGGCGATTCAGTGGGCAATGATACTATGGTAGTCAGCTTTGTCAAGAAGCTTAGAAAATCTAAACACCGGTGCCCCCTTTTCAATCCTGTTCAGGCCTGCCTGCCACCGTGCAATCCATGATGTAATTCTGTTCCTAAATAAAAGGCTGTTATACAAATTAATCTGTTTTGGTTTTTATTGTGATGATATTAAAAAGGGGACCCTCTTGAAAGAATATTACAGCGGTACACGTGGAAATTAAAGGCCTTTAATTATAGGTAAAATACAGAAATTCATTGTTTTCAAGGTAAAGCAAGAAGCGTATGTTTTAGCTGATTTTGCATGGTGCAGTTCTAATAATTAACTTAGCTGCAAACACCAGCTCTAGGGCCCTCTTGAAAAAAAATATTGCAGAGGTACACGTGGAAATTAAACGACTTTAATTATAGATAAAATACAGAAACCCATTGTTTTCAAGGTAGAGCAAGAATCGTGTGTTTTAGCTGATTGTCATCAGAACCATAAGCTGATTAGGTGTCTTGGCTGGTAAGCGGTTAATCTCAGTGTTAGCCTTTACTGTGGTTTGTGTAATTATTAAAACAGACAGCAAACAACCCTTAACTAGCTCACAGAAACTATCAGCAAAGTGCATTTATGAAAACTTTGCCAGCAGCGCCACCTCATGCCCAAAATGTGTTACAATAAGCCTGGTTTCACAAATGATGGAAATATTTCTCAGAATAAAATGAAAGAATTTTTATTTAATACAGAACAAAAGGCTTCTCTTTTCCACAAATATTAAAACTTGGTCTCTAAAAGGTTCGCCAGCACTCGTCTATGAGGATTTTATAATACTGTTAATTACGTTTAGCTCTACATTCTCATTGGCAAATATCAAAGGGAATATTTTGAAAGCACAAGGCAGAACACAACATCATACATTTTGTGTGTGTGTGTGTGTGTGTGTGTGTGTGTGTGTAGGGGAAGAGACAAGAATGCTTATACTATATTATTGTATATAATTCTTCAAGGTTTGAAATATTGATGACAATAAATCCTTGTATGGCTATAATTAAACATCGTTTGGATAAGTCTGCTAAAGATATCAAAAATATTACAGATGGGCATGGAGAAATTAAAGGAATTTAATTATAAAAGAGTTTTGAAAGCTGAAGAAATACCATGAATTTATTAAATAAGATAAGTTCATGTACACAAGCAATGTCTCTTGAAAAATACAGGAACCCCCTCTTTTCAGCGTACACAAATGTTTGGTGTCCTGAGGCCGAAACTCTGATTACAAAGGCTGGGCCAGTATCAGTGTTAATATTAACTCCACCTGCAAACAGAGCGCATCTCTTGCCCATTGTGGGTCCCTCTTTAAAGATTAACCCTGTAATACAGAATTTGTACCAATATAACCCATGCTTGTCATTGCAACGTGTACATACTTTTGGGAGAATCAGGTTCATCCAGCATAATCAACTGGCGAAGCCGTGAGAAGGGTGAGTTTTTCGCATTTGCTTTATGGGATTTATTTTGAAAATCTTGTGTAGAAGGCATTAATTTTGGATCATGGGAATTAATTGGATATATTTCCAAATCTAAGTAGTTTTTAAATGTTTAAATCTTGGACCAGTTGAAATGTGTCTCAACATTAATGAGACTACATGCGTTTCATATAGTTCAAAACTTTTATTCTGTGATTATAAGCTTACAGCATTTAGAGCTTTGTTAAAATACTTTATAAAAGAGGTTGATCATAAGTTTTCTCAGAAAATTAGTTGCTGGAGGTCTCCTGTTGTTTGTTTTATGGGATTTATTTTGAAAATCTTGTTTAGAAGGTATTAATTATGGATCATGGGAATTAATTGGATATATTTCCAAATCTAGGTAGTTTTTAAATGTTTAAATCTTGGACCAGTTGAAATGTGTCTTAACATTAATGAGACTACATGCGTTTCATATGGTTCAAAACTTTTATTCTGTGATTATAAGCTTACAGCATTTAGATATTTTGTTAAAATACTTTATAAAAGAGGTTGATCATAAGTTTTCTCAGAAAATTAGTTGCTGGAGGTCTCCAAATGAAATTATGTTAAGCAAATTTTCCTTTATACAAATTCCCATATGAATGCATTGAAAATGGAGTGATCCCATTTTATGTTGTACGGATTCTCCCCATAGGCGATTATGTTAAGCAAATTTCCCCTATCTCTGGAATTTTTTATGTTGTACAAATTTTATGTTATACAAGCTGTTTGTTATACAAGGGTCCACTGTATTTGTTAAAATACTTTATAAAAGAGGTTGATCATAAGTTTTCTCAGAAAATTAGTTGCTGGAGGTCTCCAGTTGTTTGCTTTATGGGATTTATTTTGAAAATCTTGTTTAGAAGGCATTAATTATGGATCATGGGAATTAAATTGGATATATTTCCAAATCTAGGTAGTTTTTAAATGTTTAAATCTTGGACCAGTTGAAATGTGTCTTAACAGTAATGAGACTACATGCGTTTCATATGGTTCAAAACTTTTATTCTGTGATTATAAGCTTACAGCATTTAGATATTTGTTAAAATACTTTATAAAAGAGGTTGATCATAAGTTTTCTCAGAAAATTAGTTGCTGGAGGTCTCCAAATGAAATTATGTTAAGCAAATTTTCCTTTATACAAATTCCCATATGAATGCATTGAAAATGGAGTGATCCCATTTTATGTTGTACGGATTCTCCCCATAGGCGATTATGTTAAGCAAATTTCCCCTATCTCTGGAATTTTTTATGTTGTACAAATTTTATGTTATACAAGCTGTTTGTTATACAAGGGTCCACTGTATTTGTTAAAATACTTTATAAAAGAGGTTGATCATAAGTTTTCTCAGAAAATTAGTTGCTGGAGGTCTCCAGTTGTTTGCTTTATGGGATTTATTTTGAAAATCTTTGTTTAGAAGGCATTAATTATGGATCATGGGAATTAAATTGGATATATTTCCAAATCTAGGTAGTTTTTAAATGTTTAAATCTTGGACCAGTTGAAATGTGTCTTAACAGTAATGAGACTACATGCGTTTCATATGGTTCAAAACTTTTATTCTGTGATTATAAGCTTACAGCATTTAGATATTTGTTAAAATACTTTATAAAAGAGGTTGATCATAAGTTTTCTCAGAAAATTAGTTGCTGGAGGTCTCCTGTTGTGGGCATCTAATATTGCTGCCAGCCCATTTTCCTGCATGAGAAAAAAGGGGGGGGGGAGACTGTGTCAAAATACTATTTCAATACTTTGTAAGAAAATCATGGGGGGGTATTTTTCTTTCAAATATGCTTACCCAAGACTCCAGATTCCAAAGCAAGGTCGCTGTCAGAATCTGAGCTAACATAACGCCTTAAAGCCCTTCTCTTGCGTCGCGGGGATTTTGGGGTTACCTTTGGGGGCAAATCTTTGGCCTGTAAAACATAAATATTGGCTGGTTTTAATTATAAAAGGAAACTTCAACGTAATTAGATACATAGCACACCACAAACTCTAAAGCCGCACAACACCTGCAGCCTTGCAACAAGACACAGTATCACAATATGAACTTTGATTTAAAACAGGGCCTTACCGTGTTTAGAAATTCCGCCGTATAAGGGCCAGCATTCTCCTTGTTAGAACCGCTTGTAAGGTCGCTGTCAGAATCTGAGCTAACATAACGCCTTAAGGCCCTTCTCTTCGGTGGTGGACTTCCATGGTCATAACCATCATCTGAATCGGACCAAAACAGGGTCTCCTCAGCGTGAAGGGCAGGCTTGGGCGGCTTTTTGGGTGCAGAGCTGGGATTCCGCGATGGGGTGTTTAGGGGGCAGAGGGGCATGGAAAATCCCGTAGGCCCGTGGTGCATGTGGGGGTGCAGACGCCTTTTTGGTTTCAACCGCTGCCTCTCTATCTTCGGGGTCCAGGATTTTGGCGGGGAGTCCGGACTCTCAGGCTTCGGAGGGGAGTCCACGCTCTCTGCTTTCGGCGGTGAGTCCGGGGTGTCCTTCGGCAAGCTGGAGGAAAGCCCGATCTTGCTTGAAGACGCCATCTTTCTCCACATACTAAACGGGACGGCGGGGACCATGGGCCAGTCGGTTTCAGGAACAGCGGAAAAGGCGGCGGTGGGGCACCGCAGAACACGCCCCTCTTCTTATAAGGCCTCTCAGGCATGCGCACACGCAGCAAGACAGGCCCAGGCAGGTCTATATGGAGCAATCTGCTCAATGTTTTATGGGGTAATTCCTGCAAATAGCAAATAAAAAATAATTATCAAAGCAAGCTACAAAGTAATGAAATGCCTAACACACACCCATCCTCTAAAACACCGACAGCCAGCTCCTTACCGTGTTTGAAGATTCTTCTGACTCGGGGGCAGCATTGTCCTTGTTAGAGCCACTTGCAAGGTCGCTGTCAGAATCTGAGCTAACATAACGCCTTAAAGCCCTTCTCTTGCGTCGCGGGGATTTTGGGGTTACCTTTGGGGGCAAATCTTTGGCCTGTAAAACATAAATATTGGCTGGTTTTAATTATAAAAGGAAACTTCAACGTAATTAGATACATAGCACACCCCAAACTCTAAAGCCGCACAACACCTGCAGCCTTGCCACAAGACACAGTATCACAATATGAACTTTGATTTAAAACAGGGCCTTACCGTGTTTAGAAATTCCGCCGTATCAGGGGCAGCATTCTCCTTGTTAGAACCGCTTGTAAGGTCGCTGTCAGAATCTGAGCTAACATAACGCCTTAAGGCCCTTCTCTTCGGTGGTGGACTTCCATGGTCATAACCATCATCTGAATCGGACCAAAACAGGGTCTCCTCAGCGTGAAGGGCAGGCTTGGGCGGCTTTTTGGGCGCAGAGCTGGGCTTCCGCAATGGGGTGTTTAGGGGGCAGAGGGGCATGGAAAATCCCGTAGGCCCGTGGTGCATGTGGGGGTGCAGACGCCTTTTTGGTTTCAACCGCTGCCTCTCTATCTTCGGGGTCCAGGATTTTGGTGGGGAGTCCGGGCTCTCGGGCTTCGGAGGGGAGTCCACGCTCTCTGCTTTCGGCGGTGAGTCCGGGGGGTGTCCTTCGGCAAGCTGGAGGAAAGCCCGATCTTGCTTGAAGACGCCATCTTTCTCCACATAAACGGGACGGCGGGGACCATGGGCCAGTCGGTTTCAGGAACAGCGGGAAAAGGCGGCGGTGGGCACCGCAGAACACTCCCCTCTTCTTATAAGGCCTCTCAGGCATGCGCACACGCAGCAAGACAGGCCCAGGCAACACATAGCCAGCGGCAGCGCCCTAGGGGCAGGCATGCCCGGGCATGCCTGCGGGTGGGTAGGGGGACCCCGTGACGTGTCGGGGGGAGGGGGCAAGGCTCCCCATCCGGGTCAGGCGGAAGAGGACGTCACTTCCAGGTCAAAGGGCCCAGGAAGGTTCCGGTTCCGGGTAAGGGGGCGGGGCGGAAGGTAGGGACTTCCGGTAAGGGGTAGGGCTTCCGGTAAGGGGCGGGACTTCCGGTAAGGGGGGCGGGACTTCCGGTGTTTGATGGTTTTATTGCCCCTTTGACAGGAGCACCCCTTCCCCTACTACTATGGCTGCTACAAGGGCAAATCATGCCTCACTAATCTGTTAGCTGTGACCTGGGCAGCTAAACTCAAGGATGAGTCCAGGAACACCCCCAATTTATGCACCTCTTTTTTCAATTTGGGGGTAATCCCATCTAGGACAGATTGCATCCCTATCCCTTGATCCCCCTTTTTGACTGACCAGAAGCATCTCTGTCTTGTCTGGTTTTAGTTTCAGCTTGTTCTTCTCCATCCAGTTCATTACCAAAGCTAAGTGCTGATCTAAAGTTGAAATAGCTTCCTTGGAATTTGGAGGTGAGGAGAGGCAGAGTTGAATGTCATTGTCATACTGGTGACACTTAACCCTAAAACTCTGAATAATTTTCCCCAGTGGTTTCATATAAATGTTAAACCAAGATATTACTGTACTGACAATATTTCTGTGTATTTGATATACAGGTATTTGTTTTCCCTTTTATCTGCTTTGATTATGTACAAATTAGGTTTCAGTAGAACTGAACACTTTATTAAGTCTAAGAAACATTAATTTTGCTTTAATGAGTGAATATTGCCTTTTTAATATTAAATATAGTTATATGCTATTATTTCCTATTCAAACAGTTTGGAGAAAAAACATATTTTTCAAGCTTATAACAGAAATGTTTTCTAATATACTTTGCTTTCTTGTGAATCAGTATTTCCCATTTCTCATTTAAATGTTTGCTATAGTAACATATCTCACTCTGCTAAGAAACTATTCCTGTCTAACTCTAAAAAACGAGTAACTATAGTACTACCATATACATTTCTGTAAAGGAGTGAGTTCAATAGAGAGTTCAATGAGTCTTACTGTTAAGACTTTCTGGTTTTCTGCCAATAAAAGGGTGTCTTCTGCATATCTAAAGTGACTGATATTTTTTCAACCCATTTCTACTTCTCCTTAATCTGAACCTAGTGTGTCTTTCTGTATCATATGTTCTGTGTACACATTAAACATCCAAGGGATAAAAATAGACCCTTGCCTAACCCCTTTGCTGTTAGGTGTCTCTCCATATTCTGTCCTATGGTAGCTTCTTGCCCACAAAATAAGTTATGTATAGAGATGGGCACGACTAGGGAAAATGACGTTTTCGAGTTCTCGTGTGTCGGAGGCAGTCCGTTTCGGCTCGTTTCCGTTTTTCGTGAAATTTCGCAAAAATTAGTCGGTTCGTTTTTTCGTTTTTTGTTTTCGTTAGTACTGGTTTGGGGGGGTAGCGGGCTCCTGGAGGGAGCTGCAGGAGTCAGCCAGAGCCACAAGTGACGGACTGGCAGACTCTGCACCCGCTGTGTCTCACGTACTTGCATGTAGTGCAATGCAAGTAGATCTGGCTTAGGGTTAAGATGGGTTAGCGCAAGGGCTAGGGTTAGGCTAGTTACGGGTGAGGTTAGGGTGAGTATTGGGGTGCACCTCTGGGTGCCTCTCTGACCCACTTAGAAGGACAGTGTACTGGCGTATGGGTTAGGCTTAGGCTTAGGGTTCGGGTTTGGGCTACGATTAGTGGGTTGTTTATGCCCGATTGGCACATCCCAGAAGTCTCTGTGGTCAACCTGGCCAAGTGGCCATTCGATTGGTGGAAAATTTGCATGGTCCACTCCCATGGGCGAGCCCATCATTGCGAATGTGCAGGTGTAAAAAAATAAAATAAAATAAAATAAAATAAAATAAAATAAAATAAAATAAAATAAAATCAACGGAGACTTTTTTTTTTGCAAGAAAAACCCACTGCTGCTACTGTAAAAATTCAAGCATTTAAAATAGCTAATTTTCGCATGTTTCTATGGTGCTTTGGTGGGGTTTTGGGCAACGATTTCAAAAAATATATAGCGGTCGCCATTTTGGATCCCCCGCACTGCATGGCAAATGGATGCGCCCTCCCAGCCTGGTACCAGCAGCGCAGCAGTAGCAATAGCCAAGGAGAGGGGGGCGGGGAACCCCCCCCAAATAAAACACCCTTCTGGCCTGGTAGGTCCCTCAGACAGTTTTCGCCTACTTTTAGGGCCGGGAATCGTTTTTTTTTAACTGTTAAAAACTTTTTTTCTGTGCCACTTGGCATTGCACGATGCAAGTAACGAGCACGACAAATCAGACCAAATTGTTCGTTCGTCGGTTCGAGCTCGAATTCTGGCGGAGTAATTCCCGTTACCGTTTCCGTAGAGTAACGGATACGAGTAACGGAAACGGAAATGGGAATACCGCTAAGTCATGCCCATCTCTAGCTATGTATCATCAGGATACACTAATTTCATCGTTTCTCCTGATCCAGTTTGTTGTATTCTATAAAGCATAGACTGTTCTCCTTCTGAATTTTTTTTGGTGTGCTCCAGTAGCCAGAGAATATTTGGAATATGATATTGAGTACCTCTTCCTTTTTGGGATTCAACTTGAACATCAGACATTTCTCACTTCATATAAGGTAAAAAAAGGCTTTGTTGCAATACCTTGAACATTGCTTTGTTAGCATGGAAAATTAGAGCAATCATCCTATTTTTAAACTGCACTTCTTGGCATCTCCTTCCTTGAGAAATGGAATGTATAATGAACAGTTTAATTATGTGGGGCATAGAATTGTTTCAATATTTTTGGCATACAGTAGGACCTCTGTATCCACTGATCCATTATCCAGTGATTCAGTTATCCACGGTTAGCAGAGGAATAATAATAAATAAAAAGTTTTATTACAGTCATTGACCAGCAAGGCAAAAGTACATAAAACATCACAGCATACAGTGTATATAACAATATGTAAGCCATAGATGCCTAGATTCCCTAAGCACATCCGATCACGCTTGATTTCGGAAGCTAAGCAGGGTCGGGCCTGGTTAGTACTTGGATGGGCAACCACCAGGGAATACCAGGTGCTGTAGGCACCTGGAGTAGGAACTGGCAAGCCACTCCAGTATTCCTGCCAAGAAAACTCCATGGATATGGAGTCACGAAGAGTCGGTCATGACTGTAACAACACAACACACAAAACACAAGCCATCTTATCATAAATCCTCCACCTCTACAATGTATCTATGAATTTTTTTTTATGAATCAGCCATATAAGATAATACAATAGAGGACAATATCAAGCCCCAGCATAACCGGCACTGTACTTACTTAAAATCCCATTAAAACTATCAGTCCCTAGGACCCCTATCTATAAAACAACTTACTACTACTGTAACTGAACTCTAGCTGGGACCTTCCCTTCATGAATTTTAATGGCGGCCGCACAAAATTTAGCTACTTTGGTAAGTATGACAAAGTTAGGAGTGGACCCAGTGAGCCTACAAGGATAATGTCCTGTCAGCAGAAGCAGTGTATAATGTCCCAGAGGAAAATAAATAAATAAATAAATAATTCAGCAGCCACAAAGCAAGCTATCCTCACAAACAGCAGCTGTAAAGCAAGCTATTATCACAAACAGCATCTGTAAAGCAAGCTACTGTCACAAACAGCAGCCAAAAAGCAAGCTACCGTCTCAAAACAGCAGTCATAAAGCCTGATACTGTCAGGAAACAGCAGTTGGAGATGGGTGGGCAGGCGTTCTCTCTTATCCATGGTTTTCATTATCCACAGGAAGGCCTGGAACCAATCCCCAGCCGATACTGGGGTCCTACAGTATTCTTGTTAGAATTTTAACAGATTATATCTCCGTGTCTTGTAACAGATCTATTGGCATTCTATCTGTCCTGATAATTTATTTCTTCCTCTTGCTTTCAAAATGGCTTTCACTTCACTTTCTAGAATGGAAGGTTGCTCATCATAGGATATCTCTTTTCAATGGAGTCTCTCATCCTTTTATCACTTTTATATTGTTTTTCAATATACTATATCATCTTTCTCTATTTTAGCCTAGTAAATTATGGAAGTACTTCACCACAAATGTTTAGGTTGAGGCCCTTCCTTGGATCACAGATTAAGTATGCACATTTTTCTGTTTAAAAAAATCAGTGACTTTCATGCAACATCCTTGCTTCTGTTTTAACTGCATTATTATCCTCTGCTGGAGATAATCCATGTTTAATTCTCTTTGAATATTCACTGTTGTTAAAAAATGTCAATGTCATGGTAGCATTTCATTGTTTTATTGGTAAACATGCCAATGGGGAAAACAATTGTATGCGATAAGCATTAAATCTCAATGAAATCAAATAGGTAATAATTTTTGTTTATTTTAAGGTTTTATTTTGTTGACTGTAGATGCAGGGTGTTAGCTTAGTAGACGATTACAGCATAGAAGGAAGACATGCTTTTTTATATAAAATAGTTTTACTCCACATTTTTTTTTCTTTAAAAAGGACCTAAGGTGACTTACAATACTAGAAAGCAGTAAGTAAAGCTAACAACAGTAATTATATATAAGCTTGAGCAGACTTATAAAGGGAAATACAGTCCCTGAGGTAGCTTGTGCTTAAGCCATTTAGGACTTCATAAGTTAGAACAAGTTATTTGAATTCAACCTACTGTAATAGTGTTTGGGGGGGGACATGTAATTGCTCAGGCCAGTCCTGCATAGTAATCTGGATTCTGCTTTTTAAACCCCATGACGTTTCCAAGCACATTCCAGATCATAGCTGTCAAGTTTTTCCTGGCGCTTGGCAGGATGGGAGGAGGGAGGTGAAATGTGCATGCAAAATTCCATATGCACACGTGCACCTGCGCCCGCACATGCACCACCCATCCTATCAGGCGGACCAAAATGGACATGGCCCTGTAGAAGCCACGCAGGAGGATGAGGAGGGTGACGATGATGATGAGGGTATGGTACAGGATCCAGGCTTGAGAAGACCAGGAAGGTGAGGTGAGGAGAAAATGAACTTTACCACCCAGCCAGCCTGTCTGCCTGCCCGCCCACCTGCATCTCAAACGTTCAGGCTGTCTGGATCCTGTAGCTTTACTGGGAGTGCACCCGAGCTACAGAAGTACCCACAAGGCATTCCTTCCAGCATCCTTCACCCCGTCTTTCCCTCCGCTGGCCGCAAAGCAAGTTTGCAGAGAGGATCATGGGAGTCATCGTCGCCTTCTCTCTCTCCAGTTGGAACCCCAAGTCTCTCCTGTCAGCAACCGGAGGAAGCTCACCTCTGCTGCCGCCACCCAAGACATTTCCGGGAAAAGAAATGTTCCAGGAAGACGCCGGGACAAGGGCTAGAAAACGGGAATGTCCCGCCCAAATTGGGACACTTGACAGGTGTGTCAGATGCAGCTTCACACAGAAAGCATTACAGTAATCCAGCCATGATGTAACTAAAAGTATGTGTCACTGTGGCCAGGCTAGACCGCTCCAGGAATGGGTGCAGCTCACACAGTACCTTAAATGGTAAAGAAACACTCCTGGCCACAGCTGAAATTCAGGCATCCAGGCTCATTGACTAAATCCAGGAGCACTGCCAAGATGCACGCCTGTGTTTTCAGAGGGAGTGTATCTCCATCCAGCACAGGGTATACTGTATCCAGGGCCGGTGCTAGGTTTTTTTGTGCCCTAGGTGAGGGGCGGGGAAGGGGTGGGTGGGGAAGGGGGCGGTGGATGGGGCAGCAGTGGGGGGTGGGGTGGGGCAGGGTGGGGTGGCGGATGGCGGGGGATGGCGACAGGCATGGGGGAAGGTGGGTGGCGATGGGTGCGGAGCGGCAAGGGGGCAGGGCGGCGACGGGCGCAGGGGGCGGACAGCGATGGGCACGGGGGGTGGGCGGTGATGGGCACGGGGGGGCAGATGGCGAAGACAGCGATGGGCATGGAGGGCGGACGGCAACAGGCACGGGGCAGCGGCGAGGGGCACGAGGGTGGGGGCGGCGGGCGGGTGGCAGCAGGCGGCTGGTGGGCGGTGGGGGAAAGGATGATGGTGGCCAGTGGGGGGGTGGCGGCGGGGAGCGGCAGGCTGGCTAGCGCCCTCTCTCCATTTTGTGCCCTAGGCAACTGCCTAGTTCGCCTTAATGGACGCGCCGGCCCTGACTGTATCCCTGTTCCTTGTTCTGCTTTTCAAGTGACCAGGTGTCCCTCTGTCTTCTCTGGATTAAGTTTCAGTTTATTCACAGTCATGAGGTCCAATACTGATCTAGGACACTGAGCCAGAGCCAACACAGTTTCCTCAGATTATGATGGCAAGGAAAACCCCAGAACCCCAGACAATCTCTCCCAAGGGATTCCTGTAGATGTTAAATAACCTAAGAGACAAAAAAGAAAAAAAAAGAAAAAGAAAAAGAACCTTGAGGAACCCAACAGGCCTGTGCCCAGGAAGCTGAACAGGAGTCTTCCAGCACAATCTTTTGAGGGATCAAATTAATACTACAATAAAATGGTAAACAAAAGCAACACCAAAACACATACAATGTAGTCAAGTACAACTATCTTTGTTTAGAAAAAAAATGGTCATTCAGTCACTAAGGGAAAGCCTGCATGAAGAGAAAAGTCATAATTGCAATTAGAGATGGGCACGAATAAAAAAATGGTGTTTCATTTGTCGTTTGTTGTTGAGAGGTCCGTTTCATTTTGTTTCCGTTTTTTGCGAAATTTTTGGAAAAATTCCATTTTTGTTTTTTGTTTTTTCATTTTTCGTTTCTACCCGCTTTTTGTGCAATTTTTAAAGCATTTCTGTGTGTGGGTGTCCCCAAACACCCCAGACCAGAGGGAAAACACTAAAAGAATTGATGCTGGCAGAGACACAGTATAGACTAGGTTCGCAGGGAGGCTGCAAAGGCAGCAGCGGGCGTTGCCCAGGGTGCAAGGCAGCCGCAGAGTGACTGCACTGCAGGGCAGGGGAGGGTACTCACCGAGAGCTATGCACACACACACACAGGGAGGCTACAGGACTGAAGCTAGAGTCGTAGAGACAGCAATCCCACCCTAACTCCCACCGGAGACTGAAAGGAGGACGGGGGGCTGCCAGAGCTTTTTATGCCCTCTGTGGCTGCCAGACCTGCCCAGTCTGAAACCTGGGCATGCTATTGGTTGAACATGATCCCATCACATGGCTTGCCTCCATTTTCTGGTGGCAACATCCATTTTGTCATCCTTAAAGGGAAAAGAAAAATATATTGTGATGGGAGAAGACAAAAACAAACGTTTTAAGGACCCCAACTCCCTGGCAGGTAATAATTTCAAATAATTATCGCATTCTTGCTGCATTTTTATGGATGTCCAGGGCGTTTTAATACCCAAGAAATCAATATTAGGCATCTGGGAGCCATTTTGGGTCGATGTCCCCTAACTCCCCTTAAAGGAAAAAAATACAGTGATCTGAGAAAAGACATAAATGCACGTTTTAAGGAACCCCCCCCCCCGGTAGGTATTATCAGACAGTATAAATAATTATCGCTGTGTTTTTATGGATGTCCAGGGCGTTTTTTAACATTTACAACAGCTCATTTCATTGCACGTCGCCAGTAACGAAAACAAAATGTAACGAACACAATTTTCGTGGTTCTGTTCGTTTCATTCCATTTTCATCACAATTTTCATTAGTCGTTTTGTTACGTAACGGAACGAATAACGAATAACGGAAACAAAAAAATGTTCATTTCGTGCCCATCTCTAATTGCAATGTTTTCACAAATGCCTCAAATAGCAGGAGTGCAAAAACAGAGGTTGGTTTAAAGAAAAAGAAACTTTCCCACAAATGGCTTGATTTTTCACTTACTTTTAGGCACATTTGAGATATCTGTGGTCTATTTCAACTAATACAACTACCTTTAAACACCTAAGCAATCACCTTTGAAAAGGCCGATGACTTGGATTGGAATACCTAAAGGATGGTCTTCTCCAACATTGCTGTAAGATTGATCAGAATGAAAAGGCCTGTCTCTGTGTCTTGCCTCAGATGGAGAGGAGAGTGGTGAGAAAAGATGGTATATTTTTTTATTAGGGACATAAAAATGCTCTCTTGATTCTTCCTTCTTGGCAATTTCATTTGTTTTGAGTCAGTAATGAAGACTTCTCATGGGCCAGAAGCAGGGAACTGGCCTCCAGGTGAGACCAAAGATGTCACTGTTTCTTGTCAAATATTCTATAATTCCTGCAAACTCTTCTTCAGTAATAGAACCTTTATCTTTTATTTAGAGAAGCAAAACAGAAATGAATTGTTGAATTAAAAAATATATGGGAGAGGAGCAGAAGCAAAGAGCCTCCCTGACATTTCCAAACCTTTACTGTAGGCGCAACAAAGCAGCTGCTGCTACCATTTTGTCTAGTTTTACTGAAGAGTGTTAAAAGTGTTTGGATTAAGCAATACTCGCACGGACTCACTTTGCACAAACATATTGGTTTCTTCCTTGTTTGCTGACTGTGAATGCTACAAAATAGCTTCCTTTCTTACAATGCAGGGAGAATGGCGCACAACTACGAGGAGACAACAATGGATTTATATCTGCAGTTCTCAGTGGCTGTACCAATACTGTCAAACATCTTGGTTGGTGAAATATGACTCCTTCGTTTCCCCCATGCTAGGTTGGATCATTCTGAACATAGGAAACATGTCACAAATGAAATGAAAAATTGGAACAACTTATAAAACCAATTTTCTGTGACAGAGTGTTCTGACTTAACTGCCAGAGGACCAGCACAGAGAAGGTTAGACTGCTTCAATATTAGCAATAGGTTGAGGTGTGAAAAGATCATTGCTAGGGAGGTAGTGCTTTATTTAATGTAAGCTTTTACATTTTTAGTGTATTTCGAGTACTTGTCTTTAAAATGTCTCTCATATATTAGATTATAAACTGATAGGTACCTGGTGTCTGTACCAAAAGGTATGTATCAGGCTTGCATACAGACCAAAAAAATTGTCAAATTTGTCAGCATCATCTCTTGATTTGTGAGGCTGGGTTTGTAAATTGATTTTCTCCTCTCCTTATATAGCATATGTCATTTGGTGTGATGTAAGCAACAAATCTTCACAACATGAGGGACGGAGTATAGGCCAATATCCTTGGGAAGGAATATTGACTTAATTTTAGCGGAGGGAGATCCAGTATTCATTGTGTTCAGTTAAAACAGAGGTAAGGTTGTTTGCCAATACTTCTCTGTCTATATTGTAGAAAAGATTTAAAACCATGAACACATTGATTTTCCTTTCCAGTTTTTAAATAATAGACATGTTGTAATGCACTGTGTAAGAACATAGTCTCACTGTGATAGATGCATTTTGGAGAAGAATATGTATGGGCTTCCCTTCTTTTCTCAGAAATGCTGTCAAAATGATGCTACATTATTATGGAGTGAAGATGTCCCTCCACCTCCATCCTTTATCCAATTTCCTTACTTTTATTTGTCATTTTACAGTTTACAGAGGGTATCTACTTCTTTGCGTTTTCCTAAGCCTCCAAGATTCAAGCTAAAAAAAAAATCAGCTAGGCTTAAAACATAGTAAAACATGTCGTGAGTTTCTGGTTGGTCTCCAGTGATTCAGTTCAGAACAAAAGGTACTAAGCAGACCACACACTTGTACCCCTGTTCCAAAAATTAGACACATTACTCTGACATACTGTTCCAACAATGTTCTATTACAGAAAACTAATTGACAGTTACTTAAACAATGTCTTGAATTGCTGTTTTTGTTTGGTTTCTGCTTGGGTTTTTTGTGGTGGCGGTGGTGATTGAGTATCATTTTTCTAAATTAGTTTGTACTTCTTGAGCACTTGGAAAAAGTATTCCCTCTCTTTATCTGCTTCCCAGCATAACATTAGCAAGTAATAAAAATATTTCCTTTCCCTTGCCCAAAGTATCTCTTTGCCAAGTAGCAGGGTAGGTTAGGATAGATCAATTAGAAACAAGTGAAAACATCTGTGCACTTCCCAGTGATTGGCTGGGTGTGCATTGTGCTTTCATTCACTGGTATAAAATCTTCAGATTCACAAAATGTTGTGTGTATTTTGGCTGCTGCTTTGGCGATCTTGTAATGAAAAACTCTACAAAACCAAATGGTTTGACTAGCTAACTTCCCAGCAGCTGGTTTCTTACATCACAAGACAAATAAATGTGTATTTGAACTTATCTTAAGTCAGCTAGAGTGCCTTTGGCATAAGACTTGCCATGAAGATGATACAACACATAGGAAACTTGGAACTGCTCCAATTGCACAGATGTAAAAGTTAGCTGAGAATGCTTTATGTGCAGCCTTTGCTTCACTCTTAAAGAGCCACGTGAGGGCAGTGGCATGGTGGAGCAGCTCCAAAGGCCTGAAGCATTGGGAACTTCTGAGCAGCAGGGACCATGTTTTCTTCCCCATGCCCCAAGCTTCCTTGTTCCCATCATGCTTAGCTGCAATTCTCCCAGTAGTTAGAAGGGACATGGACCTAAGACAGAATGACATGGTTTGCTAGACCTTTCAGTGTTAACATGCTTATCCAAATGACTACTTAACAGAGAAGTTGGGCTAATATTTTCATGTGAAACATCCAAACCACTAAATGGAGAAAATGGCTATCCTTGATGTAGATTAAATAATGATAATCATGTGCTGTCAAGTCAGTTCTGACTTATGGTGAACTTTTTCATGGTTTTCTAGTTAAAGAGTACTCAGAGCCTACATAGAATGCCTGTTACATGATGCTAGAAGAATAGAGGCTCTGTAAATAGTGCAGATTAAAGTGTGATAGAAATGAATATCTAAATTTGTGCAATGAAAAAGTTGTTAAGTATCTAGTGATACTATCTGTTACATCTGGGCAACACTACCATATTCTCTTTTTGTGAACCGCCCAGAGTTCCCTATGGGAAATTGGTGTGGTATATAAATGTAAAAATAAATATAAATAAATAAATATTCTGGTTAAATGACCAATTTAAAAATGAAAAAGCTCTGCATTAGTCATTGTAAACCAAGTACTGTATCTCTATCTGCCTAGACTACTCTACCCAACTCAAAACTCATACATACGCCTTCCCTATGTACAAAATAGCTTTTTCTTCCGTTGTGAATCATACCAACCAGTCAGTTCAACGTTCCATGCTTAACATTCTTATATACCTCCTAACCATTTTTAGCTGTTATTCCTGCTCTGCAACCAAACTAAAATTCTCTGTCAAGCCCAAATCACTTTGCAACCACACTGATTCAAATCTGTATGTAATATATCTACAGCGTAAAATTCCCACACAGCTCAACCCCCATCTCTCTTTAAATACACTAAATGGAAATAAATCCTAATTGTCATTTGTGTGTATCCATTCAGAGTAAAATCTACAATCTCACAGTTAATCATGATATTCCCATTTCTTTCCTAACATAAAGATGATCCGGATGTAACATATAGCAATGGAAATGTGACCCTGTTGAAGATGCTTGGGACATTAGAAAAGGCTATTAATTATCCCAGAGTTATGTTACTTATGTTAATTATCCCAGAGTTATGTTACTGTCCTCCCACACAACTGATTAGAAAGAGCTAATGCAAGCATCCTCTTTGGTCTGCAGTTTTAATGTAATGACAGACATTTAATCATTGTGAAAGTAGATACAGTTAATGGCCGCCTAGCCACTTCGTTCCAATTTAGGTGCCAATGAATGACCATCTGGAATAGCAACATCTCATTTAGAGTACTGCTTATTTATATCTGTTAAAAAAAGATGTTATACACCATTTAGTGTAGTAATTGATTTTGTTTTGTGCTACATTCCAACAATGCTCACCTTATAAGGAGGTTATTGCTTTCCTATACTGTGCTGTTCTTTCCTGCTGTGATGTCTTGATCGATTGTCTTCAGCCTCCATTCTGAGGCACTACACTTCTACAAATCTTCTGTCAAATTTGAAAATAGCCAGATGGCTTTAAAGCAATGCAATACTGCATTACTCATATAAAAGCAATGGGCCATTGCTTAAACAATTGTATAGATTGGGGCCATTGTAGTATAGAGGGCCATTGAACAGACACAGAGATTAGACATGGGCCCCTAACCCTCCACCACTGGTGAAGAAGCTGGGTAGAGAGGTAACCTCACTTTCCCCGATGGACCATTCTCAGCTGGTTTTAGTTCTCTTTGCTTCCCTTTTACTGAAGTTTATTGTAATGCAACAAAAGGTAATGAAGGAAGGTCTTAAAGACTGGCTTCCAGAAGTGTGGATATCTCCCATCACCTAATGCAGGTCACCAGCCATATTTTCCGGGCTGTTTTTCAGGCAGTTGGTGTGCTGTCGCATATGCATATGAGCTAAATTTGACTATATGGTTCTAAAGTAATGGACACAAACTTACCTTAAGGGCACCAATATTTTCTTCTTGAACTATCTTTAGACATGGGATATCACCATATAAAAGAACAGGGTTTCTTCCTGTAGGGGACTGGTGTCACATTGGAGCTGAAAGTGGCCTTTCTCCATCATTAAGGGAAGTCCTGAAAAGATGTGTGAGAGATTTCTTGGGAAATACACTGTCCTCCAGAGAATTCTAACTAATAGAATGCCACAAATGTGTTCTGGACAATTCCTTTCATTCTAGTGGTCAAAGTCGCTGTTTTGTATTAAAAGGAAGAACAAATAAATGCAGAATCATTTGTGAGATACTTAAAAACAGAAACCTATATCTGTTGTGTTTCCAGAACAAAAGGAAACCCCATGACGGGTGTAAATAAAGAACGAGGAGCTCCCCTGTCTCAGAGGTGCCCGCCTGGGTACTTGGTTCAGCACCAGCGTCACCTAGAGGGCCAGGGAGGGGGCGTGGTGACAGTCTATAAGAATTCGTTCTCCCTTTCCAGGTCCTCTGTCCCCTTGGGATGAAGTCTTGAGGGCCTGTATTGTGTGTTGGGCTCACAAGACAGACTGGGGATTCTGTTGGTGTACTGCCCAACCTGCTGCTTACCAAAATTCTTCCTGTCTGAGCTGACAGAGATGGTCTCGGACCTGGTGTTGAGGACGCTCAGACTGTTGGTGCTGGGGGACCTCAACCTCCATGCTGAGACCACTTTGACAGGGGCAGCTCAGGACTTCATGACTGCCATGACAACCAAGGGGCTGTATCAATATATCATCGGTCCGACTCAGGAGAAAGGCCATATACTTGACCTAGTATTCTCAACGGGATGGAGGGATGGTGATCTGGATGTGGAGGGATTAATCTTGACCCCTTTGCCATTTCCTGGTTAAGTTTAGATTGTCTGCCACTATTGTCCTCTGCAGAGGTGGGGGATCAATTAAAATGATCCACCCCTGGAAACTTGTGGATCCTGAAGCATTCCTGAATGCTCTGGGAGAATTTCAGGCTGATATGGTCGGTGTGCTTGTCGAAGCCCAGGTCGCCCTCTGGAACAAAGAGATGGCCCAGGAAGTTGACACAATCACACCCAGGTGCTCTCTCCCAAACCACATAGCCTATAAGGCTCCATGGTATACAGAGGAGCTTCAGGCAATGAAGCAGGTGGGGAGACAGCTTGAGCACAGGTGGAGAAAATATCACTGCGTTCTGACTGAACACAGCTTAGAGCCCATTATCAGGCCTATTCTGTGGCAATACGGCTGGCAAAACAGCAGTATTTCTCCATTCATATTGCTTCCTCAGAGTGCTGTCCTGCAGAGCTATTTTGAGTGGTCCAGGATCTTCTTCAACAGGGTAATCCTGTGGAGGTCCCAGGATGCTCAGTGGCTCGCTGTGACGAATTTGCCTCCCACTTCTAGAGAAAAATCACTCAGATTCGCAGGGAGTTAGACTCCACTGTTGATATTGAGCCCACAGTTGTTTCCAGCAGAGATGGGCACGACTTGAAAAAAAATTTTTTCGAGTTGTCGTTAGTCGGGCCGGTTCCGTTTCGGGTCGTTTCCGTTTTTTGCAAAAATTCGCAAAAATTAGTCGGTTCGTTTTTTTTCGTCTTTTTGTTTTTGTTAGTACTGGTTTTTTTGGGGGGTAGCGGGCTCCTGGAGGCACCTCTGTGGGGTGGGTGCCTCCTCTGGCCCGCTATAAAGGGAAAGCCTCATATCCTCACCCACTAGGAAAGGGAAGCAGGCTCCAAGAGACCCCTCAACATGGGGGTCTCCCCTCCTCACCTGCTGCTGCTGCAAAATGGTATGCAATAGCCATATGGATGTTGCATACCAGTTGTGCAGACAGTGACTGTGAAGACTAGTGGATGGCACTGAACCCAGAGCCATAGGTGAGATGCCTAACTAAGGCTCTCGCACCACCATGTCTCACACAGAAGGGAATTGTACTTGCGTGTAGTGCAATGCAAGTAGATCTGGCTTAGGGTTAAGGTGGGTTAGTGCAAGGGCTAGGGTTAGGCTAGTGACGGGTAAGGTTACGGTGGGCTAGTGGGTTGCACCTCTGGGTGCCTCTCTGACCCACTAAGAAGACAGTCTGTGACGTATGGGTAAGGACTGGAGTCAAGGATTAGGGTTAGGGTTAGGGGGCTAGGGCAGGTTTTAGGGGGCTTTTGGCACATCCCAGAAGTCTCCATGGCCAAGTGGCCATGCGATTGGTGGGATGGCTCCAAAAAATTTGCATGGTCGTCCACTCCCACATGGCTGGCCACTCGGCCAGCCCATCATTGCGCAGGTGTAAAAAATAAATAAATAAAATAAAATCAATGGAGGACAGAGGAGGAGAGGAGAGACATTTTGTTGCAAGAAAAAACCCACTGCTACTGTGAAAAATCTGGCAGTTTATAAATTTTCGCGTGTTTCTGTTGTGCTTGTGTGTTTTTGGACCACGATTTCAAAAACAATATTGCATTCGCCGCCCCATTTTGGATCCCCCGCCCGCATCGCATGGCATGGCGAGTCCGGCTGCCCAGGACGGGGGGAGGCGGGACCCCCCCTCCAGAAACCACCCCTCCGGTAGGTGCTCTGTGCCCTTAGTCAAGCAGGCATTTTTCCGCCTGCTTTTTTGGCCCGGGAAAGGGTGGGGGGAAGAGTTTAAAAGTTTTTTCCTGTGCCGTCCGTGCCGCTTGCTTGCGCTTTAATTGCGACGGGCGGCGGCGAGTCTGGGCTTTTTGCTGGCTGCGAGCCTGCGGCGAGTCCCACCAGAGCAGCCCAGGACGGGGGATGGGGGGGGGAGGCCGGGGACCTCCAGAAACAACCCCTCTGGTAGGTGCCCTGAGGCACGGCAGGCATTTTTCTGCCTGCTTTTCGGCCGGGAACCGGGTTTTTTTAAGTTTTAAAAACTTTTTTTCTGTGCCGCGTGGCATCGCGCAATCGTGCGATGCAAGGAACAAGGACGACAAATCAGACCAAAATTGTTTGTTCGTCGGTTCGAGCTCGAAGTCTGGCGGAGTAATTCCCGTTACCGTTTCCGTAGAGTAACGGAACCGAGTAACGGAAACGGAAACGGGAATACCGCTAAGTCGTGCCCATCTCTATTCTCCACCAATCCAGGTGTGGCAGTTTCTGTTCTGAACTCATGTTTGGACTCGATAATGGTCTGGATGAGGGTCAATAAACTAAAGTTCAATCCAAACAAGTCAAAAGTGCTGTTGGTGAGTGTTCCGCCTGATAGGTTATATGGCCATTCCCCTGTCCTGGATGGGGTCACACCTCCCCTAAGGGACAGGGTCCACGGCTTGGGGGTACTTCTGGTCCCAGGTCTTTCCCTGCAAACCCAGGTGGACTTGGTGGCCAGGGGTACCTTCTTACAGCTGCAGAGAATATATCAACTCCATCCTTACCTGGATGAGCAGAGCCTGGCAACAATCACACATGCACTGTTAACAACCAGATTGGACTATTTACATGGGGCTGCCTTTGCAGATGGTCCAGCAATTGTGACTAATACAGAACCGGGCCACACGGCTAGTGAGTGGTGTCACCGTGCAGACTCATATTGCTCCAGTTCTAAAAAATCTACACTGGTTGCCAGTTGCTGTCTTGTCCCAATTCAATGTACTCATGCTTACATATAAAGCTCTAAATGGCTTAGGACCTGGTTACCTAAAGGACCACCTTCATCCATATGAGCCTGCCCATACCCTAAGATCAGGCCAGGAGGCTGAAGGTGCCATCCCTCGAAGAGGTGAGGGGAGTGGCATGTCAAAACGGGGCCTTCTCAGTGGTCCCCCCAACTCTGGAATGCCCTCCCTACAGAGATTCTTGACACTTTTGGCTTTTCGGCACCAGGCAAAGACCTTCCTGTTTGGCCAGCATTTTAATTAGATAGTGGTTATGGGTGGACTCATGAGCAGCAGGGTTTTATAATTTGTATTGCATGTTGATTGTTTTAAATTGTATTATATTTTATAGTTTTAATAATTATGTTGTTTTATAGTTTTAATATATTGTATGCTACCCAGAGATCATTTGGTTTTGTGTGTGTGTGTGTGTGTGTGTGTGTGTGTGTGTGTGTAGGGAGGCTAATTCTTTTTGTAAATAAATAAATAAATAAATAAATAAATAAATAAATAAATAATATCTGTAATGTTCACTTTGATTAAATTTGTTTTAGCGTCATTATTTAGGGTTTGATGGGTGACTACTAGTGCAGAAGAACAATTGACTTGCTGGTGGCCCAATTAAAGGGAGCCTTTATATTTATTTATTTATTTATTTAAGTTTATTTTATTCCAATTGAAGAAAACATAAAAAAGATATACATAAAAAGGAAAAAGAAGAAATAAGAAAAAATAAAAATAATACACATGTAAATAACAATTTTACAATATATCACATCATTTGGTGATTTTCTGACATTGACATAGTATTATCTATTGTTCCTCCCCCTCTTTTTTTTAAACTACAATGGCTTTTATAACTGGATTTCCACCAGTCATAAAAGATGTCCCAACTGAGATTAAAATTTGATTCCTCTTGTCCGTTTAGTCTTTTAATTTATCCATTTTTGCACATTCTAATATTTTGGTAGCCATGAATTATTTATGTTGAATCCATATGTACACTTTAAGAACATGAATTATGCTTTACTTCCAAGTAAAGCATTCTGCTTTTTATGCACAGTGGGTTAATTGAATCCCATCCCTTGTTTGTAGGAGCAGAGCCTCCATTTTTCATCAGCATAAGATGTACTGCAAATAGAGATTGGCATGAAATGAACTTTTGGTTTGTTTCATTATTCGTTATTTGTTTCGTTACATAACAAAATGAATAACGAACTGCACCCTCTAAGAAAAATGAAACAAAATGAAATGGAAATTTCCGTTTCGTTTCAGTTTTTTTTTTTTCCGCTGGTGTCTCCTACCTGGAGTGGTCCTTCCTGGTCCAGTCCTCCTGGCTGCAGGGAGGGGGCATCCAGAAAAAAAAGCCAACAGGCCACGCTACAGCTGGTAGGCATCCATGTGGTCGGCAGTAAAAAAATAATAAAAATAAAATAAAATAAAAATTACCTGACCCGACCTGCAGGCTGCCAAACTGGTGTGCAGGCTGTCAGAAGAAAAATAAAAAATAAAAAATAAAAACAAAACAACCTGATTGAGCCGTGATAAAAAAAAAAACCCAATGCCAACAGGCCCTCGCTATAACTGGTAGGCAGTCCACATTGTTGGCAGAAAAAAATTAAAGAAAAATAAAAACAAAAGAAAAGGAAAGGAAAGGGGGGAAAAATTACCTGATCTGGCCCGTGGGCCACCAAACCAGCCCCTGAGCACCGGACCTGACCCGCGGGCCGGCAGATGAAAAAATAAAAAGTAAAAAGTAAAAGGTAAAAAAAAACTGATTGAGACATGGGCCACTGTCCTGGCCTCTGAGCACCGGTACCGACATGCAGGCCACCAAACCAGCCCATTAGCTGGCAGTAGAAAAAATTTAAAAAACCCAATGCCAACAGGTCCATGCTACAACTGGTAGGCAGGCCATGTGGTTGGCAGAAAAAAATAAAGAAAAAGAAAAGAAAAGAAAACTTACCTGATCCGGCCTGTGGGCTGCTGAACTGGCCTATGAGCCCTGGACCCGACCCGCAGGCTGACAGAAGAAAAAATACACCAATCCAGCCCATGGGCCGTGGTACCGGCCTGCGAGCACCAAAACCGACCCGCAGGATGGCAGGAGAAAAAACAAAGAAAAAAAGGGATGCAGATGGGCCCGCACTACAGCTGGTAGGCAGACCAAATTCAAAAATTCATTTTATAATTAACGAACCAAACTGAGTCAGAAAACGAACCAAACTGAACCAAATCACCATTTTTTGGTTCATGCCCATCTCTAACCATAAATTGAAATGAGGAGGAGTTACATTCTGGGGAGATAAAGGCAAGACCCAGATGATTTTCCTTTGATTTAAAGAGTAGCCATTGTACTCAGTGCAGTTTTCTTCCCTCCCTTGGTAAGGTGAGTTCACTAACTAGAATAATGCCATGTATCTATTAAAGTTTAGTGTGCCTCTTCTCCTTCTCAATTATACATGAGGCAGTTATACATGCCTGGAATCCATGCTGCAGTTTGACTTCAGCTCCCTGGTGTATCTTTTCGGCTTTTCACATAGCCAAGCTGAATATATGAACCTACCATACTTGTTTATGGTGGGAAGAAAGCAGGTGCATGCTAAGTCTTTGAAGAGGATTGTATTCTGTTGTGATGTGTGAAATCACATCAAAGAAGAGTTGTGTCAAAATCTAGAATTTCACAAACTCTCTCCAACCTATTAAGCTTTTAACATTTCCTATTTTCTCACTCTCATTTATAGCCATTTGCAATCAGATCTGTGTTTAGTACTAGAAATATTTATATTTAATCTCCTAATTAGAATTCGTTCATTTATTCATTCCTACTTGTGTACTGCCCCATAATGAATGGACTCTCTGGTTGGTTCCTAACTTGTTAAATCATACATAATGATACAAAATGCCATACAACACATGGTATAACTCAAACAAAACACTGACATTAGCTAAAGCCTATCTTTAAATACAATTAAACCTATTAAAACAGGTTTGAATATCTCAGCTAGCAAAAGTACTGATAAAAGGCAACTTAAAGTATGCTGTTTATATATCATCCCATAGGTGTTAAAGCTGGGTACTCAATTTACCAATAGAGATGGGCACAAACAAACAAAAATGGCAATTTCTTTCATTTCGCTTCATTTTCCAGGTCGGTTCAGTTCGGTTTATTAATTATGAAATGATTTTTTAGAAAAAAATTCTTTAAGTAATTCCTTTTAGTTTGGGTTTGTTTCTTTCTCTTTATTTTGAACCCCACCGGTCAGGGTTTATTTATTTATTTATTTATTTATTTATTTATTTATTTATTTATTTATTTATTTATAATCCTACCCCCCTCGGGCTGTGTCAGGTTATTTTTAATTTTTTAATGTTTAAATTTTTATTTTATTTTATTTTATTTTATTTATTTATTTATTTATTTATTTTATTTATTATGGAGCTTCTATACCACCCATCTCCCCGAAGGAACTCTGGGCGGTTCACAATAACTGAATCAAATTCAGATAACTTAGCAACACAGAGATAACTAAATAACTACAATAGACAAACAATTTAAAAGAGAATATGCAACCCTGGTGCAAAACTAAAAAAACAACAACTTTAAAACAGACTGGATTAGAGAGATGGTGGGAAAAAAAGTTTTTCTCCCCCACCCCAGTGCCAATCAGCTGGAGCCCGGGGCTTGGGGAAGGGGAAAAAAGGTTTAAAAGCCTGGGCTTTTTAAACCTCCCCCCTTCCCCAAGCCCCGGGCTCCAGCTGATTGGCACTGGGGTGGGGAAATAAAGGTTTTTCTTTCCCACCCCAGCGCCAGTGAGCTGGAGTCTGGGGCTTGCCTCCATTGAGGCATTGCATGCTGCTCCCCCGTGCCCTGAGAGCAGTTGGGAGAAGCGGCACATGATGTTTAAAATGTCTTAATGCTTAAAGACATTTTAAACATGGTGCACCACCACCCCCGGCCTGACCCGACCTGCATCCGCATATCGTGGATTTTCAATTATTGTGGGTCGGGTCGGGTCCCTAACCCCCTGTGATAGATGGGGCATTACTGTATATGGAAATCGTCTTGAGAAGACACTCTAAATGTAAATCTCTCTTAGAGATGCAGATCCTTGTTTGCCTCATTGTTAATGATGAGGAACTCCTCATTTTGTCGATAAGCAAAATATTTTGTTCTCCAATCTCCATGATTACAGGGGACTTTGTTGGCTGAAGTATAATTAAACCAAGAATGCTTTAAATAATACAAATAGTTCAACTTGTACAAAATGAGGATAGTTGCTGTTTTATTTTATGGACTTGTGTGATGGCGAACCTTTTTAGAGACCGAGTGATTCAAAACCCTGTTATTTTTCACAAGTGCCAATATGGTAATTTAACCTGAATACAGTGGTACTCCATGTTAAAAATGCTTCTGGTGCTGCCCTTCAGGAAAGTGAGGATCTAAGAGCAGCCTTTTGAATTTCCTCGCTTTCCCAAATATTAGCACCCCGTCTGCCTCTCGGCCCATCAGGAAAGCCAGGGGGAGTGGCAGTGGCTTGCGGGCTCTTTCACAGACCCAGTTTACTCTCCAGCCACACCACTCTGGGCATCCCAAAAGCGGTGTGGCTGGAAAGTAAACTGGGGCTAGGAATGAGCCCACAAGCTGCTATGTCCCGTTTGCCCGGCTGTCTGCACAGAGCACAGTGGTGTGCTCCAAGCAGAGGGGGAAATGCCATGGCTGTGATGGGGTGATGTCGAATGCCCACAGAAAGGGCTCTGTGTGCCACCTTTTGCACCCATGCCATAGATTTGCCAACCCTGACTTAGAGGCATTGGAGAGGTTGTTTGCATCTGTCCATTAATAAGTCAGTGGTTCTGTGTCAAGGAGACATGAGTTTGCTGCAGGCAGTCTGCATAAGTTATGGGCATCCTGAAGAAGAAGAAAATAATGTTCTTTGTCTCACTTTTACTGAAGATGCAGAGTCTCAGTTGTCTCAAGACAATTCTGCATTGAACAATCTCATCAAGTCCAGGCAGCCTAAATCCACAAGAAAGGTCAAGTCAACATGAATTCTTTACATACTAAATTAATTGGTCTCTTTTCACCAATTTCTCACTGTGAGCTCCCTAAAAGTTTGAAAGTAATCTCTTAACATTTTTACCATGGAGGAAGCTGTGGATAAAATACTATCTCTGTTTATTCAAAATAAGTTTTAAAAATAAAATGAACCAACCTCCTAAATCATTAAAGAAGGCAGTAGAAGAGTTCATGAAGCAATCATTTGGGGTTTTTGGCAGTCAGTACAGAACTTTTCTAACAGTTATTTATATGGCTCTACTGTGTTTATTTTCTCAGTAAACCTAACTCATTACTGAATATGTTGCTTTCATAGTGAAATAGATACGCAGAATCATAAACATGACTTCTTAATAAGCTTTCCTGAAGGCTTAAAATTTCATTTAACTAACAGAACATACTCTCTATTATTTAAAACAAAGCAAAACAAAGCAAACATTAAAATCCCACCCCAAAACCAAATAAAATAAATACTAAAAACATACCAATTCTAAGGGTAGAGAGAAAGATGACTAAATCTAAACTGCAATATTTTGTTGTTTGAGGTCCTTATGAACTTTATATTCCACGTTACGGTCCAGTGGGATGGTGTTCCAGTGGCTTTAGATTATTCTGAGCCTCTTTTTCCACAGGTGAATAGAGGGCCTCTTAGAGAAAGGAGCTCCAGCTTTAGGGAGAATGTAGTGCTGTCATGGGTACAATGATGACAACAGAGATGGAACTACAACTCAAATAATCCCACAGCCAACATAACAATGATTATTCTGTCTGTAAAATTCTGGGAGTTATAGTCTTTGAAAAGCAAAATTTCTGGGCGACAAGCTCCAAAGACTTCCCATTCAAGGATTCCATGAAAAGGGTAAAAATTGTGGCATGTCTGGAGCTGATCTCATATTCATTTTGATGGGGAGGAAAATTTTAAGCAGGCAGGCTGGGAAATGACAACCAGTAACACAAGGATGTCCACCCGGATGTCTTGTGCACCAGCTGCCAATAACCGTCAGGACTTAGGCAAGGATGTTTCCTCTGCCCCATAGTTCTCCTTCCTCACGGGATTGCAGGCTTTTGGAATAAGCGTTGGCTAAAAATGGCATTCAGTCCGATCTGGTTTTGTTGAATGGATTACTAAAGTAGCTGAACCAAACCTTTTAGAATAGATACAGGAATCAGCTCTTTTTTAAGTTGTTGCAAGTGCTGGGACCTCCAGAATGTTATTACTGTATATACTCAAATATAAACCAAGTTTTTCAGCCATTTGCTCCATCGGCGCATAGAGGGAGAAGCAGCAGGTTTTTTAATCTTCTTTTTTGCTCCTGAAGCAAGCACCAATGCCCACCATCAGTGCTTGTTTCGGGAGAGAGAGAGAAAATTAAAAAAGTTGCTTCTCCCCCCGCCCCCCATTGGGTGCATAGAGGAAGAAGCCATGGGTTTAAAAAATTTTTTTTCCTCCTGAAGCAAGCGCCAATGTCCGCCATCAGGGCTTGCTTCGGGACAGAAAAAAATACTTTAAAAAAAACCTACCACTTCTTTCCCCCATTGGGTATGTAGAGGGAGAAGCAGCGGGTTTTTAAAACTTTTTTAAATTTTGAAGCAAACACAAGCACCAATGTCTGCGATCAGCACTTGCTTCGTGAGAGAAAAAAAAGTTTTAGAAACCGACCACTTCTACCCCCCCCCCCCCATTGGGCGCATAGAGGGAGAATTGGCAGGTTTTTAAAACTTGGAATCCTCCTCCATGGGGGTTAGTCAGTGGCTGTGGTGGTGCTGGGTGCCAGGAGGCCTCCTCGTGGGCTTGGAAGCCCCTTCCACCACCTCCTGAGCACTTGGCCAGGAGGCTCAGGCTGTGCTGGGCCCACTGGAGGCCGACTTGGTGGTGAAGTGAGTATAGCCTGTGCCCCCAGCCCACCTGCTGGGTCACCAAACACGCAAGGCCCATGTCAGGAGAGGAATATAAGCCGACCCAAATATAACCCCTCATCTTATACTGGAGTCAATAAGTTTTACCAGTTTTTTGTGGTAAAAAACTGCCCTTGGCTTATATTTGGGTCAGGGTATATTTGAGTATATACAGTTCCTCTCCACATACACATCCCTAGTAAAGAAAAATCCCAGACCTGTCAAGTCCTAATGCATTCTTTGGTAATTTTATGAGCAGAAAATCTTTTAAGCCACATTTGATTAGATCAAGAAATAAATAGCTTTTAACAATAAACACAGAATCACATTCCACATTGTATTAAAATAAATAAGGGCTTTATTGCAAAAAAAATTATTCTGAGGTAGTCGTCTTTAGATCTTTTATAAGAATAAATGTTTGTTTCATAAAATGCTGCTTTTAAATTAATGAAACAGATTTGCTATTGTAGGGATTTGGTATTTCATTAAATAATTAATTGATCTTAAAATTTAGTCAAACCAAAGGATCTTCCCAGAGTAAGGAATTGTCACAGAAATAGTATGTATACAATTTTTTTTCTTTAAAGACAGCATATGAAAAGGGCTAAAGGCTGTGTGTAGAAAGTTAAGGAATTTATTGTGTAGAGAATGTTAGACAGAAGTCTAGGTGGCACATCTTTTAATTATTACTCATCCCCTTACTTTGTGAAAGCAGATGAATGGAAGCAGGATGAGAAGGACTGTATAAATAAATAAATAAATAAATAAATAAATAAATAAATAAATATTTAAAAAATCCCCTCTGTCTACCAAATGCTGTTAGGCGATGCAAGAGAAAGTAGGACAAGAATTTAAAGAGGAGCTTCTATAAACAGTCACAACAAGATATATAAAATGTAAATTAAAGCTTATGATTAACTATGATGATCTGTTACAGAACAGCCTAGGATTGTGCTTATGGGTCCAAATAAATAGCCCAGTGACCTTTGAGAACTTACAATACTAGAAACTGTTTTCTGAATATTTTGAAAGATTTTGATTTAGCATTAAATGCAGCTGCTTAACAGCGTGATCTATTTCTCAATAAACAAACTATTTCAACAAATACTGGTGGGAGATCCTCTGTTAAGATCCAAGCATAGATTAGCCAATGTGCCTATATTGGATTAAGAATTTAAGAACAGCCTTGGTGGAACAGGCCAAAGCCCATCCATTCCAGCATTCTGTCTCACCCAATGGCTCACCATTTGCTTCAGGGTATTCCCAAGCAGATGTCTTCACCTGCTTATGATTCCCTGCGAATGGCATTGAGAGATAACCTGCCTATGTCTCCAACCCGGAGGTTGTCCTTAGGCATCCATAATGTTAGCCATTGATGCCCTTGTTCTCCATGAACTTGTCTAATCCTTTCTTAAAGCTGTCAAGGCTGACAGCTGTCACCACTTCTTCTGCAAGAGATTTCCATAAACCAGTGATCCTCTGGGTGAAAAAGTATTTTCTCTTATTTGTTTGAGATCTAGCACCCAAAGGTTTCATGGAGTGCCCCCTAGTTCTAGTGATGTGCGATAGGGAAAACTGGTTTTCCTTACCTACTTTGTCCACACCGTATATGATTTTATAAACTTCAGTCAGGTCATCTCTTAGACGCCATCGTTCAAGAGTGAAGAGGCCCAGCCGTTGCAGCCTTAGATGATAAGGAAGGTGTTCCAGTCCCCTAATCATTCTGGTTGCCCTCCTCTGCACTTTTTGCATTTCCATAATATCCTTTTGGAGGTATAGTGACCAGAACTATGCGTAGTACTCCAGATGGGGCCTCACCATGGATTTATAAAGAGGCAAAATACCACTTGCTGACTTATTTTCTATACCCTTCCTAATGATCCTTAGCATTGAGTTTGCTTTTTTCACTGCTGTGGCACATTGGGTTGACACCTTCATTGAGCTGCCCACCAGGACACCAAGGTCTCTTTCTTGATTTGTTGCAGAGAGCTCAGACCCCATCAGTTTATAAATGTAATCAGAGGTTTTTTTTGTGATAAGACTAAATATATGTCTGGAATGTCTATGTCATGCCACCTGCCAAATCCATCTCAAATGCCGTATTTCCCATGTACTCTTCGATTAATCACTTAAACTTCATTTCCAACAGTAACTAAACATATTTACCTGGATTTTCCCTATGTCCATCACTTACTTCCATTTTTGGCTACAAAATAATAAATAATAACTGCAAGATCAATCAACCAATCAATCACCAAGAAGTTGATAATATTTAGTTTCCTCAGTGTCAACTTATATTTATTGTGTATATTGACTTTCTGATGAACAGATTGAATTTTCTGTTTAATATAGCAGAATACTATGTTTCAGAAGTGGAAACAAATTATTAAACTAAAAATGCAAGAAGAAACCTCTGTTTTCTTCAGTATTTGTAAATTAGCAGCGATGACAATCTACTTAAGCTATTAACAGGGAAACATTAATCAGCTTGCTATATAGTTTATCATGAATTATGACAAGTTCTGAACTTGGAGCTAAATGATAAGAAATGTGAAATGAAAACCACTGTACGTATAATTAGATAAATTTCATTTGTCATTCTTCTTATCTTCCAAAATAACTGCAACATTTAATTGCTCTTGACAAATCTATATGCCAAACAATTTCTGGTATCTACCAGAAACCCATGCCTAAATTTTTCAGGATCCCCTCTGGGATAATTCCAGCTGTATCCTTATTAATAATGCCACTCTTTTCAAGCAATTCAGATGACAGAAGATGGTAAGGAGATGCATTTTTATGAACTAAATAAAACAATTAAGGAAGAAAGATTTCTTCTTAAGCAAAGCAGCTTTCCACTATTCCATGTGAATAGTGATAACCCTTTCCCAGAAACACATGCGGTCAGTGCTACGTTGAGGATTTTTTGAGTATGGAATACCAAACAGGGACTATTTTGTATTAAGTTAGTGAAGGACATCATGTGTTCTCCAGCCAGAAAGCTTCCAATGCAGGAGCAGGACTCATAAGCTTCCTCCTTCTCTTGGCAACCCAGCTGGGCAGAACACTACCCAGGTTCAAAACCCACAAGAGCCCTGGTCGTTCAGCATACTGGACTCATTCAAAGAATCCATGCTGGAGACTTCCAAGGCTCCTATGTTTGCTCTTCTTTTCCCTCTGTAATAAGTCTGTTGTGTCTGGGTTCTAAATAGGAGTCACCAGGCCTTCTCGCCCTTTGTCATTACACTTCCAAAAGCTTGTACTTAGCATAAAATTGTAAGTATTTCTGCATTTCATTTGGTTAAGCTTGTAATTCTTATAATTGGCGGGCTGTAGAACAGAGGGCTGCGTGGTCATTCAGTTTTGTGAAGGGGAAAATATTGTAAATTGACAGATGAGCATGTAATCTCTGTGAAAAATGTTTTGTTAAATCATAAACACTAGGTTATTTGTCTCTTGTATCAATGACCCCTTCATGGCAGCAAAGATTTCACTGTGGTGGTTTTTAAATATCTTTCTCCCCATTAGCGCAAGCAGCAACAATTTTAAAGCAGCCACTGTTCCACTTCAATATGAATAGATAAATTTGTCAAGGGCTTGCCAGCAAGATAGCTTCCACATTAGAAGACTGTGTAGCAAGCAACACTACATACAGTGTTGAAGCTGGTAAACACAAACTGTGCACATTTATTGCTACGTCGGAGTTCTCATCCTTCAGTTGAACTTAATGAGCTGTAACAGTGTGATGAGATCAGGGAGAATGGGGTTAGTGTGTATTGAGTGGAAGCCAGCTATGGAAGGTCATTGTTCAAGAGCTGCCCTTTCCCACCACTTATCAGCCAAGGAGGAGGGGTAAGGGCAGCAACAGTGTACAACGCCTGTTGCAAAGGGGGGGAGGGGGGAGATGACAAGAGTTCAAGAATTTAGCCATTTCGGCAGCAACATGAGGTATTGCAATATGAATATTATGTGCCTTTTTATTTTTAATGCTTCTGCATTAACTGTTGCCAAAGTTAATCAACAGTTGAGTGAATAGTCTTAAAGCTGGCCATGGAATTCTCTGTGCTAGAACTTTTCAAAGTGAGCATTGGACAGAACATGTATGTATGGCAGGACTAATGAACTGACATGAGCTCAGTTTCTTCCTTTGTCATTTAACGTAGTGTACTTTCAGTACTTACCCCCTTCCTAAAGAACATGATCCAAAAAACGTGGACCCATGAATGTTAGGGTTTGTGGGTCTCAGGTGGAAAGCCTTAGGTGTTAAGATACAGCACTGTGTTCCCACCCTCTCAGGATTGTTAAGATAGTCTTCATAGGGGAAGCCACCCCCTTGAGTTCTGAAGATACGAGCTGGGCTGTTTAGGAGAGAATATTTTGGAAATCGCTTATTCATGGATGGCACCTAAGAGGTGACCTGATTGAAGTTTATAAAATCATACACGGTATGGACAAAGTAGGTAAGGAAAAGCTGTTTTCCCTATCATACAATACTAGCACTAGGGGGCAATCCTTGAAATTTTTGGGTGCTAGATCTCAAAAAAGAGAAAATACTTTCCACCCAGAGGATCACTGGTCTGTAGAACTCCCTGCCAGAAGAAGTGGTGATAGCTTTCAGCCTTGACAGCTTTAAGAAAGGATTAGACAAGTTCATGGAGAACAAGGGTATCAAATGGCTATCATTATGGAACAACCTAAGGCAGAGATGGCAAACCTTTTTGATACCAAGTGCCGGTGGGGGAGTCGGGACCGGTGGCAGAGGGGGGCAGGGACGGGGGCAAGCGCAGAAAGGCTGACAGAGCAGCGGGGTCAGGGACATCAGCAGTGGCAGGGTCAGGGATGGTGGCGGTGATGGCGACGGGGGTGGGGTCAGGGGCTGCGGCGGAATGGGCAATGGAGACGGGGATGGCGGCAGCAGTGGGGGGATCGGGATTGGCAGCAGCGGGATGGCAGGGGTGGGAGTGAGGGCAGCAAGGGTGACGGGGGCAGTGGCGAGGTTGGTCATTGGCAGTGGCGGGGGGCAGGGATGGCAGCGGTGATGGCAGTGGAGGTGGGGTCATCGGCAGCGGGGGGCAGGGATGGTGGCAGAGGCAGGGTCGGTCATCAGCAGCGACGGGGGGCAGCGATGGCAGCAGTTTATGCTGGGGTGTGCATTTTGCTTTTAAATTGTTGGTTAGTGTTCTTTGTTCTGTTTCTTGGCTGAATTGATCGGCCCATTGTAAGCTGCCCAGAGTTCCTACGGGAAGATGGGCGGGATACGAATCTCAAAATAAATAAATAAATAAATAAATAAATAAATAAATAAATAAGATGGTGTTGGAGGTGGGGTCATGGTCATCAGCAGCAGGGGGCAGGGATGGCGGCGGTGATGGTGGTGGAAGCAGGGCGGCTGAGGCGGGGTCGGTCATCGGTGGCAGCAGGGGGCAGGGATGGCAGCGGTGATGGCGGAGGAGGTGGCAGCGGGTCCGATAGCTGCAATGGCGATGGGGACGGCGCTGGCAGGGTTGGGGGTGGGGGGCAGAGGCAGGTGCAGGGTGGGGTCATTGGTGCCAGCGGCAGGGATGGTGGCATACCAGGCGAAAGCTCTCTGCGTACCACCTTTGGCACGCATGCCATAGGTTTGCCATCCCTGACCTAAGGACAACCTCCAGGTTGGAGAGATAGGCAGGATATCTTTCAGTGCCATTCACAGGGAATCATAAGCAGGTGAAGACAAATGCTTGGGAATGCCCTGAAGCAAATGGTGAGCCACTGTGTGAGGCAGAGTGCTGGACTGGGTGGACTGTGGCCTGTCCCAGCAAGGTTGTTCTTATGTTCTTATGGAGTCGCTATAAGTCGGAGGTGACTTGACAACACATAACAAGATGCTTCCCTGTATTCCATGTCAGCTTTTAACTCAACTCTGATTTAGACTTTTGCTTTCAACCATTTATTTTCCCAAGTTTTGGAGCCTACCACAAATGAACAAAGTCTCTGAGGACAGTCTTGCATTGAGATCTCTGGCAACACTAGCAGATTTTCTTGCATTGAGTTATTTTCAGATTTGCTTGCACTGTATCATCCCCAAGGGAAACAATGAATGTGAACTCTTGATATCAACTTTTACAGAAGACACAGAGTAACTTGTTTGACTTAAATCGAGTTTTCAGTAAGGCTATATTTTCTGAAGTGTCAAAAAGGGGGGGAGGGGTTATCTTGATCAAGCAAGAGGTCAGATTCTTGGACTTTCTGAGTTGACAAATAATTGCAATATATTTTCTTAGGGTGATGTGGATATAGTGTTGACTTTCTTCTGACTGCATTTAAAACAAATGTGGACATAAAAACATGCAGTCCTTTTGAGGAATCAATCCTTCTTCTCCCATCTCTCCAGTTCAGGAAAGCATGGGCAGGAGATTGGATAGGAATTGCAATGTTAAATTCACATTTTGATTGCCTGGGCTTAAGCACCTTTGGTGTTCCTATTTACTTTAATGTTAGTTGCAGCAGGAGAATCTGAGAGGGGTTTGGACAGCTCAAAGTCTTTTTAAACACTGCCAAGAATAAGGGTCTCTTAAAATGGATATGCCTGCACCTATTTTTAGAACTCTAGACTTAGCTAAGCCCAATTAGCAGGAGATGTTGTTGCATATTCAGAGGAAACCTCTGGAGTTAAAACCTCAATTAAAAAAAAACCAAATTCTGTCAAAATTTGGTGCACTGGACATATTGATCAGGAATTAGCCAAGTAGATGTAAAGATATAAGGCAAAGTATAAGTTTCTGAAACAACAGAACATTTCCCTGCATTTTCGCCAAATGCAGAATTAAATTTAAAAGAAACACCAAACTTTTTTTAAATATAGTTTTGTTAGATTACAGTATTTCTAATAGATGGACTTATTTATAGCTTTGTAAATACAGTATTCAAGAAAAAGAACTTCACAGTTTTGCTCATGTTTCATTATGAAGGGAAGTGCATTCGAAGTTAGGGCTTCTTAAAGAATGAAATTTACATTTTCCAGTTACAATGTTATCTTCTGGATACAATTCTATCTATTTCTCCCTTATGTAATCCTATCATGAAAAAAACAAAACCATATTTGAATATCTTGGAGACTGTACCGGCCAGGGCGTGGGCAACAACTAGGATATCTGCCAGGGGCCAGGACCAGGGTGTTTCCAGAAGCCAAGAGCGTGGGCAACCAGAACAAGCTCAGGATTCACAGAGAGCATCATCAGCCATTCCAAGTTCAAGATTCACACAAACACTGACCATCAGGGAGGGGGGGGATGCCAAACAGGAAGATTTACAGAGTAACAGAGTTCCAGGAAGGATCAAGGTAATGGGACCAAAACTTCAGGAGTCCAAGGTCTCACCTTGCCGAGGCAAGGCACAGGGCTGCTAGCTTTATGCCAGTAGCAGGCCCACCAGCTGCACTCAGATTGCCTCAGCCTGAGTGGGGCCTGGCACTGCAAAGAAGCTCCACATTTGCAGAGTCACGTGGCCCTGATCCTGAGAGACACTATACTGTCTCCTTTTCTCCATCAGGAAATTTATGATGATAAATGTAGACCATGGATTAGAGTGAAGTTGGACAACCTTGGACCTTTCAACTGTATATATAAACGTCTTACCTGTGATCTGCTTTATCTTTGGGGGATAGATGAAAATCTAAAAATGTTGGGAGTGTGTGTTTTAATTATAAATTGAATTATATAAAAGAGTTTCCTTCAGTTACAACTGTTCTTCCCCAAGAGTAAAGAAGCAGCCTTGGATACATAGAGTGAAGTATATGTAGGCCATCTAGACAGAACTGAGCCAAGACTTTTTGCTCCCTGAGTGAACGAAGAAGATGATCCCGACCCCAATCCCTACTCCATCCAACTACACTGACTTGCTAAACCTTTATTTTGCACTGACAATGGGGCAGAATTATCCACTGCAATGAAAGCAGCAGGTCAGCAAGCTGATCTCTGTCCACCCAAGCCCTCCTGACATCTCTCAGCAGCTGTTTGATGAGGTGCCAGTCCCAACTTGCCTAATGGTCTTATTGTATGTTCTCCCAACGACCAGTGTTGACCTGGCCCACCAGGGCATCGCTGGCGCTTTCGCTCCAGGTGGCCATTCCTCGGGAGGCCCGTAAGGTATATACCTGCAATCGGGCCTTCTCAGTGGTCAGCCCGGCTACATGGAACAAATTGCCATGCAAGATTCACCAAGTTGAGCCCCTAACAGCCTTTAAAAAAGCTTTTAAAACCTGGCTTTTTAAGGAAGCTCACGCCAATCTGTAATGTATTGCTTGTTGCTCCTCTAGTGTTTGTTGTATTTTCTGCGATCATTAGCTTTTTGCCTCTTGCCAATGTTTTGTGTGTTTGTCAGATTTGCATAGAGAGAGATCTGTCTGTTTGATCCTCTAGGTTTATTTGTTGTTCTTTTTGGCTTTTTGGGTTTAACTTTTGACTGTTTATTTGACTTTCATTGTAAACCACCCAGAGTCCATTGGGGGAAATCAGAGCTGTCTAGAAATGCAAAAATATACAAATAGGGCAAGCTAATAATCTGCAATATGAACTTTCCGGGTTTTAAGAAAAACATCATGTATGGTCATGCTGACATATGCCTCACAAGGTGCATAGGCATTGATTGATGTTCCGTCTGATAGACATCTGATATGAGAAGAATCAGTACTTGGTTATGTGTTCATTGGAAAAACTCATGCTTATGAGTGTCAGAAAACAAAACTTTTCTGTTGTGGCTCAATGTCATTGTTCAGGCTCTATTCTGACAGCAGTTTTGGCTAGCAATGATGATCATTTATAGTATATATGTCATATAAAGTTCTGCCTAATCCTGTGCTGAAATATGCTGAGGAAGTCTTGAAATGGACAAGTGCGTTGTTCTTAACCCTAAGCCAGCAACAAGATACTGACATGTATTTTCATGCTTGTTGACCTCTTGATTGCACTGCAGTATAATATCCTCCCTGTTGTAAAATGCAAACTATTTTGTTTTTTCTTTTTTTATGTTTTGCTCCATTTCATGTTATTATAAGCCCTGTGCAGATTTTATTAAAATTGTCAAACAGTCATCGTTCTGACAATAATGCAACCACAAGACAGACCTAACGTTCCAGTAAATGGGATCAGGTGTAGAACCTTTATATGAACAGTACAATTGTTACAGCATGGGCTGGATTACTGTATTTGCATATAGATGCATTAAAACAGCAGATTAGTTTTGGTGTATTTTCAGGTCATACAGTCAGATGTGTATACCCCCACCACAAATGACACATCTTGATACCATCCTTAGGATTCTCTTCTTATAATGTTGGCTTTCTTAGGATTTTGAGAAAGAATGGATTGTGCTGTGTGAACAGATTCTGTAAACTAGTCCCAATATGTTTCTTTCACATGCACACGCACACAACTGTGTGACCTCACTGCCTCTCATGTGTGTGTGGCCCAGGCTCTGCTATTGCTTGGTGTAATTATTACTAAACAATTGTTGCCAAGCTCAGCAGTAGTTTTTGGAAGTAGTGGTGGTGGCGGCAATAGACAGGCACATACACAACTCAAATTTAATTCAGTAGAAAATTGATATGAACACATATAAGATTTTAAAAGAGTGTAAAAAAAACTTCAAAAAATTTAAGTGAAACTCTAAAGAGAAAGCCAATCTATGTGAATGTGAATGTGAATGTGAATGTGTGTGTGTGTGTGTGTGTGTGTGTGTGTGTGTGTGTGTGTGTGTGTGTGTGTGCGCGCGCGCGTGCGTGCATGCGTGCGTGCAGGCATGCATGCATGCATGCATTAAATAAATGAACTAGGCAAAAAGATTGACTTAAAATGTAAAACTGGAAAATAAAAAAATAGTAAGAAACTCATGAGTAGAGATGGGCACAAAACGCCAAAATGGCATTTCATTTTATTTTTCATTTTGTTTATCATCATTTTGTTTCATTTCATTTGAAATTATTTTTTAAAAAAATCATTTTGTTTTTCATTTTGTTTGGTTTTTCTTTTTTATGTGTTCTATGTGTTTTATGTGCATGTTTTATGAAAGTACTGTGTGAGCGTTTATGTGTTTTTTATGTTTTTTACCTTGGTTTTATGTATTTTGGGGGTGGGGGAGCGCAGACTTTTAAAAAATTTTATAAGTCCCCGAGGCAAGCACCGATCAACTGGTATGTGGAGCTTGCTTTGGGGAGTTAAAAAAGTTTTAAAAGCCTGCACCTTCCCACATGGGGGGAGTGCAGGGTTTTTAAAGCAGTTTCCCATAAGAATGCATTGCTTCAGTGCATTCTTATGGGAAAACAAAAAACGAAATGGAAGAAAATGAAAATTTTCTTTTTGTTTCATTTCATTTTTCTTTAAAGGGGAAGTTTGTTTTTTGTTTTATTAGGGAACGAAATGAAAAATAAAAACAAATGAAAAATTTTCATTTTGTTTCCCTCTCCAGTCATAAGGTTTTTTTAAAACCCAGAATAGAATAATATCTTTATCTTCCAAAATTTTAGTGGCCTGATAAAAGTATTATTCAACTCCACATTTTGATTTTAGTTATGCATCACACAGATATGTTTCTGGTGCTTTTGTTTCTCTCTGCAACCAAATTTTGAAAGAAAACCCTTCTCCTTCAGCTAAATGTATGCTGCACCACTGTGCACTGGTGATCATTAGAACATGCTCAACCAGCCTATGCCAAGGCTCTGGGTAGTATATAATCTGCAATTTTCTGGGAACAATGTTCAGTCAGATGTCCTATGAGATTCAAAGTAATTCCAGAAATCATGAAGCCAGATGTCCTACTTTGGCCTTGATGGATAATTTTTCCAGATGCATTTTGCCTCTGACTAACTGCTTTTGTTCTTGATGATAATAGCTTAGAATCATACTCTCCTTCCTTGTGGTTTAATTTTTTTCTTTCAAAGATGTAAATCAACTCACTGTGAAATACAGCAAGATTTGGGTTTTTTGACTGTGATATGGCAGCATGTATAATACGATGGTCTACCCACACAGGCTACTGGATCCAGTTGGTTTCCAGGAAACCATGCGTGAAATACTGACTGACATTGCTGGAGCTCCTGATGCCCTTGTGGATAGCTGGCATGCTGCACCCACCAGGTCAGCTGACATGCCCCTCCATCAACAAAGCTGTCCAGCTTCCTGGTATAATCAGAAACTCCATGTGATAAAGCAGAAAAAAAGGTGTCTAGAGAGCAATTGGAGGCAGGTCCTGACAGAATATAAGTTAAAGCCCACAAAGATTGCAGTGAATCTTTATCTACCTAAGATTAAGGCCTCCAGAAGATCACAGTTCACTGTCCGGATCAGCAAACCTTGTAAACATTTGGACAAGCTTTTCTGCATTGTTTGTGATCTATCTGGTGATGCTTGCAGCTACAGGCCTCTGATTAGCATATCCTGTGACCAGAAATCTGTCTGTTACCAACTTTCTTTAAATCTTAGCTGGAGGCCATCCGCCAGGATTTCTAGACCATCATTGTTCAGCAGTGGTGCCATTTGAGATGTCCCCTGCATCATCTTGCCCATTGTTGTTGACACACGTTCATCCTGTGACATCTTTTGAGGTGGAAGTGCTTGATTGCTGTAAGGCCACTACCTCCTCCCTTGATCCTTGCCAGGCCTGGCAGCCAGGGTGGTTGGTTACCATGTCCACAACAATAGTTAATGGGTCTGTTCTTGAGGACCAGGTGACCCCCCACCCTCAAGGAGACACTCATTAGGCCCATCCGTAAGAAGGTGAGTGTGGCAGTGGGTGATGTTAACAACTACAAGCCCATTGCCAACATTCCTTTTATGAGCAAGGTCATGGGAGAGGGTGGTGATGGACCAGCTTCAGGCTCTCATGGAGGAAACTGATGCCCTGAATCCATTCCAGTCTGAGTTCAGGCTGTGCTACAGCACGGAAATAGCATTAGTTGCCCTGCAAGATGACCTTCTGAAGGTGGCTTATATAAGAGGAGTAAAATATCCCTGTAGGTCCTCCTCAATGTCTTGGCAGTGTTCGATACTGTTGACAACAGTTTCCTCCTGGGGAGGCTGTCCAAGCAGGGAATTGGTGGCCTAGCCTTGGTGTGGCTCTGCTCTTTCTTGGAGGATGAGTCCCTGAGAGTGGGAATTGGTGAGATACAATCCACCCCTTTGACCTTCAAATGTGGGTTACCACCGGATTCAATCATCTCATCAATGCTATGATGATAGAATGCATGCCTGTCCGTGCTGGTGTTCTGGAGTCTTTCAAAACATTTCAGGATGTTTCCGAATCACCTGGATAAGGAGAGGAGAGGGCCAGATTCATAAAAATCTTGGTTCTACTTTGAAGATTTTTTGGTTGTTATCCTAAGATGTCTCACATTCTTTTCTAATGTCCTCCATGTTATGCAGTGTCTAGGTTAAGTGGATGTTTGAGGTTATCGGGAAATTTAAGCTGTAGTGTCTATAAGGAGTGGGTGGCTTTCTATGGCATTGCACACTTTCTATGCAACCATTAATTGAGCCCAGAAGCAGGATTAAACATGTTTATGAGTAATCCGGTTTTACTCACCAGGTTACTCTTAAACGTCTAAATCCTCATAGAAATTCAAACATAGGCTGCAGAAAAAAATGATGTCATAGAAATGCTCTTCCTAATGATAAATATAGTGGGGCTGTATTTTGGCAGGTGAGTGGGAGAATTTGGTAATTCCTTTCATTAGCTGAGCACAAGGCATTAAAATCAGAAACATAAGAGACTGTCCATTCTCACTGCCTTTCTTGTATCACGCAAATCAAGCTCCTTCTACCCTGGATCTATCTTTAGATAAAAGGAAGTATTGTTACTCATAGTTATCAGGTTGTAGTTATGATCAGAAGAAAAAGATAAAATGGGGTCTCCAGCAGGCAGGCTACTCATCTAATTGACATCAGGGAAGAAGAAGGAGCTGTCAGCACAACAATAGACTTCAAAGTAAACACGAAGAAAAGGATGGCCCCAGTGCCACAGGTGGGAGGAAATGTTATTAATCAAGGTAGTGGCAAAGCACAATCACTTTGGGTTGCCAGCTTTCTCTTACCAGTGCTGTTTTCCCAAGAAAGTCTCCTGGTGATGCCTGACTTTATGTCTTTTTATAAGTTACATTATAATTTACAGAACAAGGACAAAAAACTGCAGCTTAATCCAAAGAAGATATGTGCTAATAATAGTCTATAAATCTTTAGGTCAGGGAAGAGGATTTTGTGTGTGTGTTTTAAACAAAGTAGCCTTTCTCCATAAGAATGCATGAGTGCCGAATGTTCCTTGGAGACCATTACCATGAACTTGGTATGTGTCCCGAACTGCATGTATCCCTTGAAACCTTGGGTTTGATTAAGCTCTCACATGCCCTAATTACCTCTTATTTGCACAATTGCAATACATTATGCATACAACTGCCTTTAAAAGGGGGGGGAGCAAAAACAACAATTTGTTCAAAATCTTGACAGGCCGTTGACTAGAGTATGACTGCCTTGCTGCAACAGTTGCCTTGATTCATTTCCAAAGATGAAATTAAAATGATAAATGGTTTGGGACTATAGTACCTTAAGGGTTACGTGCTCTGATCAGAGACTGGCTGGGCAAAAAATATTTTTGTGAGAGGCTTTCTCTGTGTCCTTTTGGTGTATTAACACAAAGAAGGTATTTTTGCTGACTCCACATAAACTTTGGAATTCCTCCAACTCATGATTTGCCTCACCCCTCTTTAATGATGATCCAGTGAGGCTGGATTTTAATTTGATTCCATCTTCGCTTGAAGATATATTTTGTGTAATTTTGGGTACTATTTATTTCTTTGATATGATTTATATATGGTGTACAGGATATGATGTATATGGTGTTCCTTTATATGATGTATCTATTGTACAGGAGGCAGCAAAGAAAACCACCCCAAAGAAAAGAAAATACAAGAAAGCAAAGTGGCTGTCCAACGAGGCCCTACAAAGAGCGGAGGAGAGAAGGGAAGCAAAATGCAAGGGAGAAAGGGAAAGATACAGAAAATTGAATATAGACTTCCAAAGAATAGCAAGGAGAGATAGGACAGCCTCCTTGAACGAACAGTGCAAAGAAATAAAGGAAAACAATAGAAAAGGAAAAACCAGAGATCTGTTAAAGAAAACTGGAGATTTTAAAGGGGTATTTCATGCAAAGATGGATATGATAAAGGACAAAAATGGGAGGGACCTAACAGAAGTAGAAGACATCAAGAAGAGAACAAGAATACACAGAGGATTTATACCAGAAAGAGCTGGATTTCCCTGATAACCAATATAGTGTAGTTGCTGACCTGGAGCCAGACATCCTGGAAAGTGAAGTCAAGTGGGCCTTAGAAAGCATTGCAAACAACAAGGCCAGTGGAGGTGACAGCATTCCAGTTGAACTATTTAAAATCTTAAAAGAGGATGCTGTTAAGGTGCTACACGCAATATGCCAGCAAATTTGGAAAACTCAGCAGTGGCCAGAGGACTGGAAAAAAACCATCTACATCCCAATACCAAAGGAAGGTCAACACCAAAGAATGCTCCAACCATTGTACAGTTGCACTCATTTCACACACTAGCAAGGTTATGCTCATGTTCAACAAGGGATGCTGCAGCACTATGTGGACAGAGAACGCCCAGAAGTGCAAGATGGATTTTGAAGGGAAACAGAGATGCCAACATGCACTGGATTATAGAGAAAGCAAGAGAGTTCCAGAAAAACATCTACTTTTGCTTCATCGACTATGCCAAAGCCTTTGATTGTGTGGACCACAACAAACTGCAAGCAGATCAAATGTATCCATCTGGAAAGAAATCAACCCTGGATGTTCATTGAAAGGACAGATTTTGAAGCTGAGGCTCCAATACTTTGGCCACCTCATGAGGAAAGATAACTCAAGACAGGAGGGCCTGGCGTGCTCTGGTCCATTGGGTCGCAAAGACTTAACGACTGAACAACATCATCATCTAGGGTGTATATAAGTATTTATATATATTTCAAATGGCTTTCCTTTGCTTTTTGGGCACCTTGAGATATATTCTCTCATAACAGGTACAAATGTAAGCCTAGACAGCTGGATGAAAGAAGGTCTGGCTTAGTGTTTTCCTTTTTTAGGCAAAGGAATACAGGCTACATCTTGCTCTAGCAAGTGTCAGTGGTGGAAATCCTATTGCTTAACACAGTAAGTCAAAACTAATGTAGATCCATTTGAATCAATGCAACTTAAAGTGAAGTTGACTCACCAGATGTCAGCTGATTCAGTGAACCTACTATAGTGCTACTTAACTGTGGTGAGAAGTAGCCTATGTGATGGTCCAGACACGTGACTTGCCTGCATATCCCCTCTTCCAATCAGGGAATGGGGCAACATATTTATGAAGGAGGGAAGTTTGAGAATGAGACAGATAGCCATATTTGGGACCGTACAGCATTTCCTTGAAGCTCTAATGTGAAAGGAATGGAGTTTGGCTTTTTGTTGGAATGTTGAAATTGTGTCTCAGCTTATATATTTGTATATAAGCCAGATATTTCAAAACCCTTGCAAATGACCTTTTTCCAAAGAGAAGAAAACCCCCTGGAAATTCTCACTTCTGAAATAAGATTGGTGCTTGTAATAATATTATGAATGAATGAATGAATGAATGAATGAATGAATAAAAACTACTACTCTCTTTGTATTACATTGGCTTATACCTGGCTCTGTTACACCTCTTGCCATGCCTAAAGTGTTGCATTATCTACTGGCAAAGGAAATCACATCCACCAAGTATGTAGAATTATTCTAGACACATGTTTAGGCCTCCTTTTCTTCGCTTTGTTTTCATATCTTTGGTTTTTTTCGGGGCAGATAGCCTAATTACAAGGGCAACTGCTAAGTCAACCAAGGCCAACTGTGCTATCTTCCCTTTTAAAATTACTATAAACCATCCAGCCACTTGGAACAAGTCTCCAGAACTGTAGCTCTTAGATGAGGCTCCCCCCCCCCAAAGACCAACATATCTTTTCTCACCACTCCCCAACTGCATTATTTCATAAGCCTAAATGGGACTGTCTTAATTTAATTTAGATTCAGTTTCTGTTGGAAAAGCACTGGATGCCCACCATCAATGTAGAATATATATTGATATTAACTGTGAGACAGATGCTGATGAAAAATAAAACCTCAAGGCAGTGAATACCGGTATTAAAAAGTGGTCCAACGGGATGCAGCAATTTGGTCAAATTGTTTTTGAGCAGGCATGCTGGGCTTGATCTACAGCAGGCCTGTCCAACAGGTAGACCGTGGGCTACTTGTAGCCCACGAAGGGTTCAAACGTAGCCCGCCGGTTATCAAATAAAAAAGTGAGGGGATAAGTTCTCCACCCCTCCCTCCCCCATCACAAGGACCACCAGTTCCCCAGCAAAGTTCTGGGTCAGGGCAGAGCAGTTCAAGGGCCATGGCACATTGAAATATGTTTCCCCCAGAACAGATTAATTGGTTTTCAATGCATTCCTATGGGAAACCGCTCTACTTACAAAAGATTTTAGTTATGAGCACGTGCTCGGAACAGATAAAATTCGTAAGTAGAGGTTTTAGTGTAGTAGCCCTCAGGCACTTTGGGCCAGAAAAAGTAGACCTTGGCTTGTTCAAAGTAAAATATGATTGCTACACTGAGTGAAAGGTAACTAGTACTCAGGAGGCAAGTTCTCCTGTATTTTCTTAGACACTGATATAATCCAATATAGTGATTCATACCATCGTTATTGAAAACTCATTTAAAAGCATTTGGTGCCATGGATTCTAGACCTGATTTCAATATACCTAACTATAACCAATTACACATATTTGGCATCTTGTTTAAATGAAGTTGCCTCAGATATAAATATACTGTTAGAGTACTAGTCATCCACTGGTGTTCAAGATTGCAGCTCAGAATGTGCCTGATCTAAAAATACCAGATATGTAGAAAATTTGCTCTTTTAAAGATGTCAGCTCTCAGAATCATGCAGCCATCATGGACACTGAGACTGTGGGGACCATAACCCAAGAAAGTATAAATAAGGGCTGTGTGGTCCTCAAGATTACACAAATGTTGCGGGAGGTGAGAACTTTATGGGAACACTATAAAAAAAACAAATTTCACATTTTGTGGAGGAATCCCATTCTTCAATTGAAGAACCACTGTTTTAAGGGCACTGCAGACAAATTGTAGATAAGAGTCCAACAATTGATGGTAGATGTCTGTGAGAGGCAATCTCAGACTCAGATTCCAAAAGTCCCTCTTTCCTTCTCAAGGGCACGTTTAAATCAATTGCTGGGCTACCGTCTGTTCTTTTGTGATCTTAAAATTCAGCTGTCTTTGTGTTCTCTTTGGAATGGGCAAGATAGAAAGGAAGTTTTCTCAAATGTTCAGGTATCTGCTGTGCTGCCTATGTAGCTCATCTTGACTTCTCTATGTTTTTTTCTCATCTATTTTATTTTCTCTTCTTTTCTGGGAGGTTATATGAGGTAAACCTAGGACAAGAGTGGATGCAGTCCAGACTGCAAATGAGCATAATGGAAAAGAGATGTTCTACAAGTAGACCTCTCAAATATATGCAAAGTGGCATACCTGTTGCTATTTAGTAGTTGTTTGTGCATAAAAGTCATCATAAAAGACATCTGCTGTTCTCCCCCCCCCCCCAAAGTCATTAGTGCACTTTTGAGGTAAAAGTCTTTCTTTTGTGGGAATACAACCCATGTCAGTGTTGGTCCCATATTCATACTATAGATTGCCATTGGGCTTGGAACCCCCTCAAGAGATGACATTGTGTTGGCTTGGTAGGATTTGTGCATCTGTACAGATCTTGCTTCTGCTGGTTGGGTGCTTCTTCATGGTATGGGGAAGGCAGTATGTGACATAAGCAGAAACACCTATTGTTCTCATATAAACGTTGTTTCTAATAGTAATAGAATCATCTTATCACTGAGAGGACAGACATCTGTCTGCCCCACCCCGCCACCAAATACCATCCAAGACTGGAGAATACATCTTTAAAACCAAGGAAGTTGGCACATCTTTGGGTCCAAATCCCAAGTCAGAATGAGAGATTTTGCTACCAAGTCCTGATTCCAAGTTCCTATTAAAAACAAGATCTGCCACGCGGGAAAAAGGGGTGGGCGTTGGGTTCCAAGTCGAGACTGAGTCAAATCACCAATGCAACTTAAGTTCAACTTGATAGCAAGTTCTCATACCTGCATAAAGCCATACATAATATGAGTGTGACTGAAACTGTGAAGGACTCAAGGGGCTAAAGAATATATTCAGAAAGATGCCTTGTGGGGAAATGCAATGTTCACGATGTGTTATTCTAGAATTGTTGTAGTCATACACAAAGCTATTCACACACATTGAACTTTCCAGTTTGCTTTTGTTTGGCATTTACGGAATGCAGTCACATCACATGCTCTGCTTTCGGGACCTAGGTGACTTTCCTAGGCTTCCATGTTAATGGAAAGAGCTGATCCAGTCTTCCATTAATTACAGAAGTACGCTTTATTTGATAAATGGCAACTGCAGGAGTGCAAAGCTCGGAAATAAACTCGCAGGTGTTTTGCAATGAGTCATGAGAAGGCTGTGGGTATTTAGGGGAGGGATTGCTCATTAGACCATTAAACTAACCAAAATTTCAATTGAAGCAACCAACAGAATCAACAAAGGTCGGATCACGGCTTTAAAATGGACACATTTTATTTCGAAAGGATACGTGGACTGCGCCAGGTGATGAAGCAGAATGCATTCTATAAAATCTTAAACCAAATAAAGCTTGTAATAAATCTTTAAGGTGGTACACAACTCTTCTTTGTTTATGGTAAAACTCCTTATGCCTTGCTGTATGATAAGACCAGTCATTAAAAATTAGCAGTCTCCCATTATGAGCCCATGCTTCACAATCTTTATTGGTAGTCTCATTTTAAAAGTAAGTACAGTGGTAACTTGTATAAAGGAATTAATTAATTTGTTCCAAATGAAATTATGTTAAGCAAACTTTCCTTTATACAAATTCCCCATAGGAATGCATTGAAAATGGAGTAATCCCATTTTTATGTTGTACGCATTTGGCCCATAGGCAATTATGTTAAGCAAATTTCCCCTATCTCCGGAATATTTTATGTTATACAAACTGTTTGTTATACAAGGGTCCACTGTACACAGAAGACTCAGCTGATTACTCTGCACTCAATCTTAGCCCAAAGGCCAAGAAGTGATTCAAATACTGTAGTAACCAATAACATACTAATGTTCTTACATATGTCTATAATAATCTAGAAAGTGGTTATTAATTTAATGTGTTAGTATGTGTCAGTTTTCATGTGCCCTCTTGTAATTCTGCTTTGTCCTGTTTCCTTGAAGATTGTCCTGCATGAAGATTGTATTTTGAATTGTACTTATTTTGCTCTAAAATACGGGGTTTTGTGCAACTGTTCCAATAAAACACTTTTTTGCAATTACTAAAATACACATTTTGAAATCTGAGGCATGCCTTGCAAGATTCAGAAAAGTCTGCAGTCTGAAGTCTGAGCTGGTGAACTTCATGTTAGTTCACGGAGTGTTAATAATGGAGACAATGTAACATTCCTCCTATTCATCAGTCAACAAATGAAAAAAAAACGTGAAATCCTGCACATTCTGTGTTTTGTTCAGGCGGCTTAATCTTGACTTCATTTTTAACAAATATATTTTGGTAGCAGGTTTTATTTTTATTTTTAATACTATATTTAGAATGCAAGGGTCTATTAATATTAATAAGCTTGAACTAGCCAGGCATGTAATGGACTGAACAGAATTGGAAATTCTTATGGACTGAACAGAATTGGAAACAGAAGACTTGTTGTTGTATACATCTAGAAGCTTACATTCACAAGTTTATTTACTTTATATTGTAGTATAGAATTACAGCAGCATGTTTTATGCCATATGAACCAGAAAAACAAGACATACGCTAAGACAGAGGACCTGCTTTGGGTAATGGAGATGCCAGCATACAATTGCCAAGGGAAAAATGGGTGCCTGCCAAAGTTCTCTTGGGTGGCTGGCTCAAGGCTTACCCATTTCTACTGAAGGCTACAATACGGTTTAATGCAGGAGGAGAGAATGGAAGGAAGTTTGCAAGTCCCTTGAGTGGGGATTTTTGCAGACGGCAAGAATTAGAGAATTGATCCCAGATGAACAGCCACAGTTCTCCAAAAAAAAAAAGAAAGAAAGAAAGAAAAAAAAAGAAAAGAAAAGAAAAGAAAAAAGAAAATCTCAAGGAGGGTGGCATGGTAGAATTCCAGGTCTCCTTGATTTCCTTGCATGTTTGTTTGGCTTTCCAGTGCTGGAGTATTCTGTGGGCCTTTGGGAAAGATCAGCTTGTGTCTCTAATCAGTGATGTCGGTAAGAAAACGTAATATTTGTAAACAGATTTTTTTATTCATAGCAAGGCAGTCTTCCAAGTTTACTAATGCCTACTCCCTTTCCTCTAGGACAGGGGTGTCCAAACGTTTTGCAAGGAGGGCCAGATTTGGCAAGGGGAAAATGTGAGGGGGCCGACCATTCAGCCACATTTGTCCCCTGGGCCGGATTTTGAACAAGTCTCTATAACATCCAAGGAGGCAGGGAGGACACTGCAGCAACGGAGCCAGGGGCGGGTAGGCTGGGCAGGTGGATGGGAGGGTGGAGAGAGGCAGGGAGGGAAGGCAAACCGTTAAACTACAAGCTGACTTCTCCATCCAGTATGAGGAGGGGCCAGCTGGTGGGGATGCATAACAGGCTGAGCCGATGGGGAGAAGAGGCTGTGGGCCGCTTGAAATTTGAAAACGGGCCGCATTTGGCCCCCGGGTCTGACTTTGGACATGCCTGCTCTAGGATTAACTTGCTCCACTACCCAAGTGATAGATAACATGAATGCTAGTCATGCCTGACTCTAGGGGTGGTGCTCATCTCCGTTTTCAAGCCAAAGAGCCAGTGTTGTGCAAGTCTGTGGCCGTGTGGTTGGCATGGCTGAAGGCATTTATGTGTCCAGAGCACTGTTTACTTCCTGCTTTTTATGGCAGTACCTATTTATCGACTTGCATTTACATGCTTTTTGAACCACTAGGTTGGCATGAGCTGGGGTTACCAGTGGGAGCTCACTCTACTGTGTAGTACCCAGGATTCAAACTGCTGCTGCTGACTTTGCAGCCAACAGTTTCAGCGCTCTAGCCCACTGAGCTACTGTATGCCAAATATGGAATTGGAAAGCATGCTAGAGACAAGTCCTTGTGGCTAGTGGACATGTTTTTGTGGTTTGTATCTGAATAAATTGGTCACTTTGTATCTGAATAAATCAGTCAATATCCTAGGCAGGATCCACAGTTGAGGGTCATTTTGGATATGGAAAACCAGGGTTCAAATGAGGGAGGATCCTGATGAAGAAAGACTTGAGTCCAGTTTGTCTGACCAGCGGAGCGATGATGATGATCGCCCCTTGCCATTCGGGTTTTATTACATATCATTTACATCCCACAGTATGAACAGAATCAGTGATTGGTTACAAGGGAAACATTACATATGTTACATATCCTGGTTGGCTAGGATGCTGTATAGAGGATTGCCTCGTGACTGCCTCGTGAACAGAGCATGCCTTGCCCAGTTATTGATTGCCATAACCCATGTCCTGCTGTTTGCAGATGGGAGGGTGAATTAATGAGAAAAGGAGAGGAATGTAGATGGAGGAAAGACAAGGCAAACAGGAATTATCCCAGTGACCAACAGTAAATAAGAGAAGATGAGCAGGCAGTGCCAAGTCAGGAATGAACAAGCTGACTAAATTAAAGGCAAATAATAGTTAACCCAGGCGGAGTTAGATTCCAAAGTCTGGAGCCTGGAGCCTGTGGATTTAGGCAGGAAGAATTTCCATCAGGTGGGCTTTCCTACTCATGAAATGGAAATGCCTTCTAGGCTGAATCCCAGCTATCAGATCCCCACATTCAAAAACTAGCATGGGCATAGGATCAGAGCTGTCTCACTCATTTCATATGGCATGTTGTAACATGGAGACATGTAGTACACTAGTGCACAAGAAGATGCAACAGTCATGATGACTTCATCTATCTATTACCATCCTAGTGTTGTCAACTCTGACTGATGTAATAGGTGTAATAGGGAAGGCTCCAGAGGCTAAATTCAATTTTAATCAATTGAAAATTCACTCTAATCAAAATCAATAAGATTTACATTAGTGTTGCCTAACACATCACATTAAGTTCAGTGCATCTAATCCTGTTATGATTAAAGTTGCATTTCATTCCTTCTGTGCCATACAAAGAACCAGGAAACCTAATCAGTGAAGTTGTTGGCAAGGAGGAAGAGTTTATTTTGTTGTGTACAGTGGGAGACCAAGACGTAATGTAACTGAGAGTCCAATCCAGAATCGATCCTCTCCATTATTAGACTTACATGTATGTTGACATAACTAATTTCATTCGTTCATTCAGTAGAGTTTAGCTGGGATTGTCAGTAGTATTTAGCCACACACAAAACCTGGATCACATCTGGAAGGTGTGCATATACTGATGTTTACAGAGTAGCCATTTTAATGTGGTATGAAAATAAGCTTTCATAAATAAACAACAGGCTTCTCTGTCCAGGTGAGGCTATCCAGATGTTGAATCATAGCAACTGAACTTCTTTTCCTTTCAGATTGAAATGTTTCACTATTCAGGTCATTGTCCACCTAATGAGCCTATTGAGGAAACTGTCAAAAGAACATAAGAACAACATAAGAAGAGCCATGCTGGATCAGGCCAAAGGCCCATCTAGTCCAGCTTCCTGTATCTCACAGTGACCCCACCAAATGCCTCTGGGAGCACACAAGACTAGATATCTGTCTCCTGCTACCACTCTTCTGCATCTGGCCCTTGAAGTACCCCGGTTTTAAGCCTGGAGATTACACATCTCCATCATGGTTTGTAACCTGTGATGGGCTTTTCCTCCAGGAATCTGTCCAATCCCCTTTTGAAGGCATCCAGGCCAGATGCCATCACCACATCCTGTGGCAGGGAGTTCCACAGGCTAACAACGCCCTGGGTGAAAAAATATTTTATTTTGTCTGTTCTTACTCTCCTAGCTCTCAATTTGAGTGGATGTCCCCTAGTTCTGGTATTTTGTGAGATGAAGAAGAGCTTCCTCTATCCACTTTACTCATGCCCTGCATTATTTCTCCTCAGCTGTGTGCCAACCCACCAGAGCGTCGCAAGCATTCTTACTGCAGGTGGCCATGTGTAGAGAGGCCCAAAAATGATCACTAGGAGTCGGGCCTTCTTAGTGGTCACCCTGACATTATGGAATCAGCTCCTGAGTGAGATTCGCCTTGCAGTCCCTTCCTGCCTTTAGGAAAGCAGTTAAAATGCTGTTTTTTAGAGAGGCATATGGTGACTTTTAATTTTAATTTTAATTTTTCTGGACCAATAACTTAGACTGCCTGCCGGCTTGGTTTTTTTTTTTTTTTTACTATTATGTGTATTGTTGTTGTGCTCTTTTATTTTTATTGCATTGTTGCAAACCGCCTGGAGTTCTGTTAGAAGACAGGCGGTAAATAAATAAATAAATAAATAAATAAATAAATAAATAAATAAATATTTTAGCTTCGCACTTTGAAGCAACTAGATTTATACAATGTAGGCCTAAAGTAGTCCTGCTTTATCATTTCCAGTTTGTTAAATGGGAAACATTCAGTACAACTTATGAGGCTTATTTTATAGATAGCTCTCCTGGTGCATTCGTATACAAGTGTAAAGGGCAAGTAGCATAGGTTTTTGCACAGTGGTTTTGAATGGCAGATTTACACACAATGCTTGTCAATTTCAATTTCTTGGAAACAATATGCAAATGCAGATGTACACATGCAATAAGTTTATGGCATTGCATTAGTGCTACTGAACTCTTCTTGAGTTTTATGGCTTCTGGTGATCAAAGACAACATATATTTGTGTAACTCTGCAGAACTGTTCATACATGAGTGTTTAGCTGCAGTAATGAACTGCATGAGGATGAACAAATTGAAACTAAACCCAGACAATACAGAGGTGATTCTGGTCAGTCAAAACGAAGAACAAGGGATAGGAATGCAACCTGTATTGGATGGGATCACCCTCCAATTGAAGAAAAGAGGTGCACTGCTTGGTGTGCTCCTGGACTCTCATCCTTGAGCCTAGACGCCCAGGTCACAGTGGTGGCCAGGAGTGTATTTGCACAATTAAAGCTAGTATGCCAGTTATGCCCATTTCTTGAGAAAATTGCTCTGGGCATAGTGACACATGCTCTAGTTGACGTCCCAGGTAGACTACTGTAACACACTCTATGTGGGACTACCAATGAAAAGTCTCAGGAAACTTCAACGGGTCCAAAATGCAGCAGCCGGATTGCTGACAGGCAAGTTATAGGGATCACATTACACCCCTACTAAAGCAGCTCCACTGGCTGCCAATCACCTATTGGGCAAAATTCAAAGTGGCGATCTTAACATACAAAGCACATACCACCTGGGTCCAAGCTACCTCAAGGATTGAATCTCACGGTATGAACCAGCTCAGGTGCTGAGGTCACCAGGAAAGGCCTTTCTCTCCATCCCACCACCCTCACAGGTACCTCTTGTGGGAACAAATGAAAGGGTCTTCTCGGCTGCTGCAGTTAGACTCTGGAATCACCTCCCACTAGAGATCACTGCCTCATCGCTGCTATCTTTCTGGACACAGGCAAAGGCCTTTCTTTCCAGGCAGGCTTTCCCTGAATGTTGGACTACCTATTATGTGACTTTTATATGAATCTACCATACATGACTGCACAGACTTTGTGTTTATAATCACTTATAGCTTTGTGTTTATACCTCTCCTTGTACAATTTCACTGACACTATGTATTCAATGTTTAGTTTCCATCCCTCATAATAACGTTAGATGATCTACCTTACATGATTACATTGACTGACTTCATAAGTACATCTGTGTTTTCAGTGTTAGTTCCGTCCATCATAATGGAATTTTTATTTGTCTCTTTAACTACACACATTCTCTTTTAGCTTTAGTGTTGCCACTTAATGCTGTAAGATGCCCCACAATTCTCTTTTCTTAAACTTGAATATATCTTAAATGTACTGGCCTGTATATTGCCCCTCACTATTGTAAGCTGCCTTAGGTAATAAATACACAAAATAAATAAATAATAAATATACGTGCTATTCTACCATCTATCTGTGTTTTGGTAAGGCATCCATATAGTATGTAGGCATGAAGTGGAACATAAAAGTTACTACCAGTTTCCTGGGGAGTAAGTGACTTACCTCTAAGTAAATACATGGAAGAATATATAGTGCTTTGCCTAAAACAAATTAAAATGGCTCTTTCTGTCCTTATTTCTCTCCCTTTTATGGTAAATTTTAGTAATTCATGCTCCTAATGGCCAACAAGGTTGCCAGTTTTAATTGGATTTCTGATTTAAGGGGAGAATGGGGCAAGAAACACAACACGAACGACAACTTGCTATATTTGTCATCTGTCCTTTGTCTCTGACATAGAAAACGTTGTTTAAACCAAAATAATAATAATATCTCTTTCTTAACTGGAACTCCCTTATTTTTAGCTTCAAAAATGCTAAAGCATTTGCCGACCTAGCCCCATCTCTTCCCCTCCCCCATGTATGAGTCTAAACATTGTACATAAACTGATAATTAATTGCTCTTGCTATTGTGTATCTCCAGAGATCTGAAGAATAACTTGATTAGTACCATTGAGCCTGGGGCCTTCTTTGGACTTTCAGAACTGAAGCGTCTGTAAGTATTAATTCCATCTGAATTACCTTAGAAATAATACTCATATTGACATTTCTGTCCTTGGGGAATTTGGAATATGTCACCACGCAATTAAAGCATATAGGACATATTATCTACAAGCCACTGTTTGATCTTTTTTTCTGCATTCTTTCTATGCATGATTTATGGTTTATTTATACAAATAAGTATAATATAATTCTTGTTTTTCCCCTCAACTTAATGGACATTTAAAATTAGCCGTCACGGTCCAAGGAAACTATGGTTCTGTATAAAGATAAATGCATCTATACCAAAGAATTGATTAGTAATTCATAACCTCAAATGAAAAGAAAAAGTTCCATTTATTTTTTTTTCTTATTAAGATGTGTATTTATCATAAATCATAATTCCTTTGCTGGAAAGGAGAGGATAACTGATTTCTTTTTAAACCCCTTAAATTTACTGGAATTTCATTATACCTGATAAAAATCCTGTTTCCCTTCTGCATTTAAATTACTAATGTGTCATAAATGTAGTGCCTAAAATCAATTGTTAGTCTAAATGATAATAGGCTAATTAAATCCATGGGACTTATGTAGCGTTGACTTAAGATGTCCCATTAATTCAGTATGTCTACTCTACTTGGGAATAACTGTTGGATTTAGTCCAATATGCATTGGCGTGCAATTTAAATATGTGCATTTTATAAGTTCATTTAGTAATGTTTTTTAGGTCAGTAAACAATGCAATTATTTCTGTTTCATACAAGTCACAAATCCATGAGAACATTTGGTTATATCGCCTGTCTGCTTTTATCTTTACATTTTACTGGTTGCTTACTCTGATGCATCTACATTGTTACAGCTAATATATGCTTTGCTTTGTCCAAAATGACTTTGTTGTTGACATCCAAATAATTGCATGAACATTGCATCTCAAATATTGAGCAGCTGAAGAATAGGTTGAGGATACCAGTAATATTAATAAGAATCATGCCCCTTTCAATCAAACATAGTTTTGTTAAACTATAAGTTGGAATGCTAATGGGTCAGCAGCAGTACAATATTAGTAAGGATTGTGTGCATATGCATCAGATCTGCCCTTTGAGTTGGAATGCATTTTGAGTCATCCAGGACATTAAAAACACAAATACTCTGTAATGACAATTGATTGTTGCAGCTATGGAAATGATATATTGAAATAACACAACCCTGACCTCTTGTGGGGAGAATGGGGAAACTGTGAACGCAATGAGGCAATATAATTCAGTTTAATGTCTCAGAATGTGAAAAAGCAAAGGTCACAAAGGATCCGAAGAGAAGATGCTGCAGCAGGTGCTGTAGAGAAATCTATCTTAAATATTACTATCCTAGGCTTTGTGAAGATATGGTTCTGGTTACTAATTAACTTCATAACTATTAGTTACTTCCAACACCATGTGAAGCATTCCTAGATGGGGGTGAATAAATGGGGGAAATAGCATCCCATGTTTAGTTCTAAATCACTGTGGGTTTTCTCGGAGAAGAGAAGGTTATCTCCACTGCCTCATGGAGTATGAATAGGAATCAGACATTTAAGTTGTAGGGGGAAGGCCCTTTGGTTCATTGACTGGGGGTCGTAAAAATAATGCAAAGTGAATCGCAGTACTATAACAGTAAACTTTATCATTTTTGAAGGCAGGAGGGTCACTAACACACACACAGCACATTGTGAGTCTTGCTGAATAATAAAACAAGTTACTCTTTTATAGCTGTAATTGAAATGTTCCAAAGTAACAACTGAGCATGTGCAAGAAACTTCAATTGATTAAAAATTCTAAAAGCAGACTGGTTATAGGGAGCGTGATTATAAGAAAAACTGGACCCGCTGCCAGTCTGTTCCGCCGCAGATTGGTAATAATCAATGTTCTGATTATTGCCTATCAAGTGTCATTATGCTTGGTTGCAGGCTCTTTGAAGGGTGATATTACCCAATTTTCACCTTCTTGGCTTTTAAGATCATCTGGGGCAGAAGAACCAAGAGAAGGTCTTATCAGTATCTGCTCCCATGCTTTAAAATGCACTACTCCAAGAAGTCAGATTGGTTCCCTCCCTCTTTTCATTCCACCAGCCGAATTTTTTTTCTCCTTCTCTAGACTTTTAAGCAGTATGTTCTCTCAGGTATGATGGTTTTAACTTACAAGTTTTTAAATGTTTCTGATTTGTTTTAAATCTGTGTTTATTTTTTTTAAATTATTATTTACATAATGTTTTTAAATCTGTTGTTTTGTCTGTTGTGAGCTGCCCTGTTTTCTTTTTAGGAGAAAGTTAACATGTAAATAAATAAATAAATAAATAAATAAATAAATAAATAAATAAAATATTGACTGAAATGTAGCTGCATCTGTGCTAACCTATTTAGACCACATAATCAGAAAATGTTTTCTCTATTATAATTACTCTGTTTGACTAGACCTAATGAATACAGACCTTCTAGGTCTGCTCTCATGCCTAAATATGGACACTTCCACGTTCTCCCCCCGCCCCAACATTACAAGATCAATAAATGTCCTTTATATATATTTTTAAATGTTGCCATTGGTGCTTGAAAAATGCTTTAGTACGATGCTCCTCTTCACAGTCCCCCAATTTTTTCATACCATTCCCATGGAGAATATAGTAAGCAGCCAAAGCTAATATAACACAGACATCTGTAAGTGACATAAGGGTTCATGAGTCAGAAAAACCACAGGCTGCCAAGTCTAGATAAAATTAACAATTTGATTTGCAAACCTCCTCTCTGGGTGACTGTATTGTAACAGTTTAATATCTGCAATAGCAACCAAAGAGATTGCATGGATTAACACAAAATGATGTCTACAAGAAAAAATAAACCAGAATACAGGCCACATGTCTGCTGTTTTGCAAGATCAATTTCATGAGTCAACATTTTTGGTATAAATATTTACAGCAACAAATGAACACCACATTTGTGTGACATGAGGCAGATTCAGTCTGAAATAGCAAGGAGCACTTGAGAGGCATGTGAACGCAAGCTGGAACAGACTGTTGATCCTTTTTAATAATGTCTCATTAGAAACAACTGTTAGCCCTACCCAACATGTTGGCTGGGGAAAGAGACCTTGCTGAAGAAGCTCTACCATCTGTTTGGTAAAATCTTTACCCATGGAATGCCATAAATGTGCAAGTCTTTGTTAAACCAGTATTCTCCGAGAGTAAGAACATTATTAAAGACCTATAGGTTTGCATTTACTTGTTGATGTGCACCAGGAGTGAATAGAGATGGGTACCTTACGAAAAATGACATGCTGTTTGTGGTTTTATAAGCTTTCAAAATGTTACAAAATGAAATGAAACACTTCTTTTTCCCCTTTGAAAATGAAACGTTTCATAAAATGGCTCCCTTGTCAAAAGCTACCCACCAAATTTGGTGCCTCTGGGACCCAGAGGAGCCATTTTATACAGTAAGGAATCGTTTCATTATTGTTTCATTTTGTTATAATTTTTTTTTACAAAAACTATTTAAAAACAAAATGAAACGAACCACTAGCAGAAATGAAATGGAACTCTTATTTTTTTGTTTCGTACCCATCCCTAGGAGTGACTGTTAGGAGTGACGGTGGAGAATTCTTTTTTTTTAAAAAAGGTTATGAATGGAACTGTGAGGTGATTGGCCTGTGTACTTCTTGGCTGGAGAAATTCTGCTTGAACATAAGTAATGTGTGTGCAGGAGGAGGGAGAGTTTTAATTAGAAAATGAGAGAGGGAGAAAGTATGCCACTGAGAATGAGCTGTATGTAAGGTCGGTGTATTGTAATGAAGCGTGTTTTGTGAGAAGGCTATGTGTAATGAGAGTGAATGAAAGTGTGGTGTTTTTTAGAACTTAAAAGCAAGTAAACATAGCTATGGAACAGGAAGTGCTGAAGTTACACCGTTAAAAATAAATGCTTATGGTTATAGGCCAGGGTTGGCGAACCTATGGCACGGGTGCCAAAGGTGCACTCGGAGCCCTTTCTATGGGCACCCGACATCGCCCCTTCACAGCCACCCATACTCAGGTTAAATGGCTGTGTTGGCACTTTGCAAAAATTAGTGGGTTCTGAATCACAGTTTGGGCAGTCGGTCTCTAAAAGGTTTGCCATCACTGTTATAGGCTGATCAGACAAGTAACTTGAAATCCTGTTCCTGTAGTTTATTGTTCCCTGTTTGTCAACCCCTTTTTTTATTTTCTTGTGTTTCCAACCTCAAATAAAACTCTTTATTCCATTTACCTCAATTAGGATAGTGCACTGTAACTTCCAGAGTTTTCAGATAGGTGATTTTGTTGTCCTTAGTTTGGCTGCCAGGAACTGGGATCTGGTGTTTTCTACCTGAAATTCATTTGCTCTGCCACACTTTCCTAACCTTCAAGAAGATGAAGTAGGATAGATGGAAAGCAAAACTTTCCATTTATGCTACAATCATTATGCAGTATAACATTTTTCTGTACTTTCCCCAGTACCAGCATTCCTGCCCTGGTGAGTTCTTGTCTACAAGCTGTAATTCCATTCAGTGTTCTTATTACCAATCTCCCTCTACAGTGCCCTCATCAATGTACACATATAGTGGCTTTTTGAAGTAGATCCAAGGATATGACTCTGAATGGCACCTTAAATTCATACTGAACTAAAAGTTAAGCACTTTTCAACCTTCATCACTAACTTTGGAAGATCTTCAGCTCAATGTGTTCAGGCTCAAACAGTCTGAAACATATCCTTGGATGTACCTGGTATTCCAGAGAGCCAAGGTATATATAGGTTTTTGCACAAGGGAGAATATGCTTAGAGGGGATGGGGAGAAGCCTGTTCTTCTCCACTTCTGCTGTTGTGTTCTTTGACATTGAAGAGAAGAGGTTCGTGCTCACATGTAGGCACCACATGTGAGCAGAAGTCCTCGGAAAAATGAGATTCTTGTTCCGTTACGGAGCCTACATGCAAGCCTGACCCTTTCCCTCTGTTCTGATCCTGAAACCATGAAGACCGTGAAAGCAGTAGAGACAGGGGCTGGCATTCCCCCTCTAAATGTGTTTTCCTCCTTGGTATGGTCAGAGCTCCAGAATACTGGTGGGAAATAAAATAAACACGAGCTATTGTTAATAGGCCTTGATGAAGACCTCTCTCAGCCCAGTTTTAAAAAGTACAGATAGTCACTGCTTTTTCCCTTAAGATTTTTACTTGCTTACTTTGCTGCCCACCTAGAGATTTAAAAAGGCAAATGGCTATAGTTACTTTTGTCTATAGTTACTACCATTTCATTTCATCTTCTCTCATTTGCTTTGTTCTAGGGATCTTTCTAATAATAGAATTGGTTGTTTAACACCGGACGTATTCATTGGCCTTAAAAATCTCCATAAATTGTGAGTATGGTATTTTCAAAGCTAGGAAAATCATATTAATTTTTAGAAAAAGTAGTACTTGGTTAGCAATGTTTTCTTGGTGCATGAATGTGATTGGCTGTCAAGTATTTCCTCTTTATTCTGTGTTGTTTTCTTGTGTGGTTCCATGCATTGCAAAGTAGGTACTCTGTATTCTGGCTTCAAAGAGGGCTTAGATATACTATACCTAAGACTCCTAATGTGTCGTCTTTTATATTGATGTAGACAATACATTCAGTGCTCTTTTACAGCAATAACTTTCCTTCTGGGAGGGGTCATGGGAGTAATCTGAGCTTAAATATTCACTTTCCAAATCTTTTCCCTCAATAGTATGAATTTGCTTCAAGTCCAATTTCTAAGAGCATTTATCAAACCAAAGAACAGAAGACAATAGTTTCCAGTTTTCTGATTGTCCTGTTGAGGTGCTAGGTAGAATATACAGTAAAATTGGTCAGTGTGGTTTGCCTGCTGTGTAAGAAGGGTAATTGAGATTTATTTGTTTCATTACACTTTGACTGAAATCTTGTTGCTCTGTAACATATGTAGAAGGCAAACAGTTTAACATTTAGTGTTTATTTTTTACCCGCAATTAATGAATATCACTGGGATTTTTGAGTGTGTGTCAAGCCAGCAGGCACATGCTGCCAAGAACCTCAGTACTGTACTGACTTGTTGATTCTCAGCTAGAAACAATGTGTTATGCATCTGCCATTCATGTAGCTTCTCTTGCTAAAGAAATCTGTGTAAAATGGTCATAGATTCACTTGCTCTGTATAGGGTAGTGGTTCCCAAGCATACAGTACTTTTGTTATTAAATCCCTTAAGGAAAAAATCATTTTCAGTTTGGCTAGGGAGTCTGAAGGGAAAAGGTGCATAAACCAGGGTACTTCAAGGGCCAGATGCAGGGGAGTGGTATCAGGAGACAGATATCTAGTCTCATGCGCTCCCAAACGCATCTGGTGGGGCCACTGTGAGATACAGAAAGCTGGACTAGATGGGCCTTTGGCCTGATCCAGCATGGCTCTTCTTATGTTCTTATGTAACTTCTGACTTTAAAAACATTCTGAGTAGCTTCCACTTTGGTAGAAGTCACCTGGCTGATGAAAGGTGGTCTGCAGCTTAGATTGTGGTTGTATCTCAAGAGATAAGCTTGGCAAGTTTAGCTTTTGTTACCATTTCATCTGAGATTTTATTATAAGAAATATTTCTCTTGTCTCATATATATTTTTTCAGAACTAGTGCCCAACTTTGAAAATTATGTACATAGAAAGAAAATTATGGGTTGTTGTTTTTGTTGACTCTCTCTCTCTCTCTCTCTCTCTCTCTCTCTCTCTCTCTCTCTCTGTGTGTGTGTGTGTGTGTGTGTGTGTGTGTGTGTGTGTGTGTGTGTGTGTGTGTGTGTGTGTGTGTGTGTGTGTGTATGTTTATTTTACTCTGATTTTAGTTTAATACTTACATTATGTATGATTATGATCATGATGGACATTTAGTGAAATGATTCATATTCTATGACAGATGTAACAATGGCAGCCCAATAGCAAAAAATTATGCCTGACTAATGTACTAGTCTGACTTTTCTTTACTATGTGATTTATCCCTTGGCCATATTTACATTTGGTGCCCTGCTCAAGTTTTAAATGTGACTATAAATGATACATTTTAAGGCAGCACATTTTCCTTTTTGTTTTTGTATTATTATTTCTCAGATAGACTTTGGCAGAATATATTTGAAAGTTTAATAGAACTCTCAGTAGTAGTTTACTTATCAGGGATGTAGAAGCAGTCTAAAAATGGTCCTGGCCCTAATGTCTTGCAATTCTGGGAACTATAGTACAAAAAAGTAACTTTGTAAATTTTGTGCAGAAGATCAGATAACCTTAATAGGATTTCTAATTCCATTCTGTTGGATCTCCTCAATCCACACTTCATGTTTTTTAAAATGTAATATGATCCAAGTCAAATATCCTGAAAACTTTATTAACTTATTTTATTCAAATACATCTGATTTTTTTTTTATTTTTTCCTGAATCTGATCATCTGTCTTTAGTTAGCTGTAAGAAATGTATGGGGTTTAAAATTTTATTTTACTCTGAGCCTCTGAAGCAGTAGGGAGCCAAATACATTGGGCTTATTCACAATGCTTATACTGCAGCTCCAAATGGTTTCTTTACAGCTCTTGGAGAATTTTTTTACTGGTGATCCCCTTGAAGTCCTATTTTATATCTGGAAAAGAAAAATGACCCATGTGCTGATCATTGTTGCTGCTAAGCATTCCCTCCCACGGAGTAGAGCCAGATTAACCCTATTCTTTGCTAGAAGATTGACAGTGATGAAATAAGTGTGACAGAGGCTAGCATGATGACGATGACTGAAAACGTGGGCTATCGACTTTCTAATTTTGTTGGCTAGAACAACTGAATATTTCTTATCTGCCACCTTTGCATCTGGACAGAGATATCCACTGGAGCTATTTCAAATTTGTTGTCAAGGGCCTACTCTGTGCTTGCCCTTAAGAAGAGGATGTAGACCACGTGATAGCCTGTGGCTCATTATGTGGCACTTTGCTGACAAAGTTGCATAGATCTGCTCTGATTTAGCCAATGGAGCTAACATGGGTTCCATGGGTGTAATTGTGACCCCCTTCTTGTCCCACAATAATGGATGTGCTTCCGTTTGTGTTGTATGTGCATATGGATAGGATCTCTGGAGCAGTAAGAAACACTCTATCTGTGCTGGATCATGCTGGGAACTGGATGGGGAAGTGTGTCTATGTTGTTTCTATTAGACTTCTCTGCAACTTTCAGCTCCATCACTCATAACATCCTTTTCTGCTGGCTCTCTGGGATGAGATTTGGAGACAATTGATTAACAATAGCTGTGGTAATCTCTATAGGAGAAAACTCAGTCATGGTGCTAAAGGAATCCCGTTCAACACTCTGGTCATCATCCTGTGATGTTCCCCAGTATTCTGTTCTGTCTGTCATGCCATTCAGCAGATGTCTGAAAAGATTGGGAAGGATGGTCCAGAGTTTGGGGGTTTGGCTCCACCAGTATGCTGATGACACTGAGCCTCTTTTGGTTCTAGACAGGTATCTGTTGTCAATAATGAAATAGATGAGGGCAAAAAGTCGGAAGCTTAATCAATATAAGAAATAGGTGTTCCAGGTCAGTCAAAAAGTAGATGATGGAGTAAGGATCCAGATTGTACTGGATGGCAATATACTCCTCCTAAAGACACATATTGCAGTTTAGGTCACTCCTGGATTTAGCCCTTAATCTGGATACCTAGGTTTGGGAAATGGCCAAGAACGGTCTTTGGCTGTTATGCCATCTACACTCTTTCCTTGACATGTCTCACTGGCCACAGTGACATAGGTCTTAGGGGTGGCTACATTGGCAAATTAGCCAATTCATGTCAGATCAATTTAAATCAAAATCCAATGACTACATGGTATAGAGCTCAATGTGAGGAGGCCCATTTTTCAACCATTTCTTTTAAAGGGGACGCCTGTTTTTGTTTCGTTTTGTTCAGCCAGCACAGAGGTGGTTTAAATTTGCTTTGAATAGCTGGCATCACTTTCCCCCTTCTTCTGCTGTATATGATCATCTGATCCAAAGGCAAAGGGGCATACAAGAATGTGTCAGCTCCCCTCATCTGAATGCTCCTCGTTTCCATAACATCTTTCTTTCTTTATTTATTTTCTTCTTCTTCCTTCCTTCCTTCCTTCCTTCCTTCATTCGTTCCTTCCTTCCTTCCTTCGCACTTTCAAGTAAGTTCTGAAACAGATAATTACAAAGTCATTTATTTCTTTATTTTTGAAAAATGCATGGAAATCGTCAATAAGAACCTTGAGAGGAGCAGCTTCTGCTATTGTAAATCTGTGCCAAGTTAGTTCTCTGCCTCTGATCCTACTGCATGGGTGATGATTTCACCTGTAAAAACCCAGTTTTGAAAAACTGAATCACAGTGGATCAAAGCATATCCCCCTGTGCAGTCTCGCTTTTAGTTACAACACATCTGGTTTATTCTAAACACACTCTGTGTAAAGCTGCCTTTGAAGATCATTCAGAAACTTCAGCCGGTCCAAAATACTTCAGCTAGACGACTGACTAGTTTGTTTTTGAAAATGTGGATCCAGCATTACTAAAAATCTTAAATTTCTTTCCAAACTAGTGTTTAATGCATCTTTAGTTTTACCTAAAGGAAGAGTTGATCCAGGGTTTTCCAGAAAGTTACATCACTGAAAGTGTATTTAGCTTGTATTATTCAGTTAACACTATTCAGAATCGACTCTCCTTATTATCCTTTGTCTTCATTGCTTGAGCCTAAGACTCAACCAACTCTGTGTAGTATAAGCTTTGAAAATGCTTGCTAAATCTCATGGTTAGTTTGCTTTATCGTGAACATGTTCTTATAGTCCTTTATACCACAGCACAATTCTAACAGCTTAAAATTCTGTGTCATATTGTATGTAAAATGCGGTGGTAATGGAACTAGGTAGAATTTGCATCATTCATCCACAAAGAGATTACTGTAACTGCAGGCTTTGTTGTCATTATCTGGAATTTGTTGGGTGGCTGGTTTCAAAATACTAACAAAGCAGTGAAGGAAAATATTTGGTGTTCATATCAGTCAGGCAGTATTTTTCTGGTGAAAGAGCACAAGCATTTAAGGATGAGTTTATACCTGTAGCTATATGAGTTCAATATTTAGCCCTCATGTCACTCCTGGTGATGATTCTGAAGAGCGAGAGCGAGCAAGAGAGCATTAAAGACTTAAAAACAATAATGATGAGGTAAGTGGGAGGAACTAGTTGTGGAGCAAAGGAGTTAAAACTCTACAGTCTTTCCTTCCATTTGCTCCCTTTCCACAATGACAGGAGAGAGAGAGAGAGAGAGAGAGAGAGAGAGAGAGAGAGAGAGAGAGAGAGAGAGAGAGAGAGAGAGAGAGGAGACATGTCAATATTGTGCCTCGTCTTGTTTTTGTTTTTCCCCACTATGGCTAATAGATCCTTGAGAGTAAAATCTGAATATGGGAAAAATGAAGTGCGAGGAATTTAACCCTTCTGCTGGACAACAGCAGCCACCGGTCCAAGTTAATCCTCCATGAAGTGGCTTTTAATTGTCTCTTCTCTTCTCCTTTCCCTTTAAAATTGGAGTGTGTGGTTGTTAGAGAGCAATTCATCCACTTGAAGGAAAAGGCCGTTCCATGTACCTCACTATTGAGATGAATGGGAAGGTGCATGAATGTGTGGAGCAAAACTATGCTTCTGAAATCCTTTCATCCTTGTATTTTCTCTTCCTGGAGTATAAGGCTTTGCATGGCAGCTGGTTATTAGCTACATTTAATCTGCAGTAATAGAGGCAGTATGCTTCTGGATATCTGTTATTGGGGAACATCAGCAGAAGCGTGCTGTCCAGGTGATGGTTGTCACACAAGCATCTAGTAGTAGAGATGGGCACGACTTAGCGGTATTCCCGTTTCCGTTTCCGTTACTCGTATCCGTTACTCTACGGAAACGGTAACGGGAATTACTCCGCCAGAATTCGAGCTCGAACCGACGAACGAACAATTTGGTCTGATTTGTCGTGCTCGTTACTTGCATCGCGGCGATCGCGCAATGCCAAGCGGCACAGAAAAAAAGTTTTTAAAAGTTAAAAAACCCCCGATTCCCGGCCCTAAAAGTAGGCAAAAACTGTCTGAGGGCACCTACCAGGCCAGAAGGGTGTTTTATTTGGGGGGGGGGTTTCCCCGCCCCCCTCTCCTTGGCTATTGCTACTGCTGCGCTGCTGGTACCAGGCTGGGAGGGCGCATCCATTTGTCATGCAGTGCGGGGGAGCCAAAATGGCGACCACAATATTTTTTTTTTAAATCGTTGCCCAAAACCCCACCAAAGCACCACAGAAACATGCGAAAATTAGCTATTTTAAATGCTTGGCGCAGTGGTTAAATGCCTGTACTGCAGGTAAAACTGTGCTCACGACCTGGGTTCAATCCCCGGCAGCAGGCTCAAGGTTCACTCAGCCTTCCATCCTTCCGAGGTCGGTAAAATGAGTACCCAGCTCGCTGGGGGGGCAATGTGTAGCCTGCACACTGTAATCAAAATTGTAAACCGCCCAGAGACTACTTGTAGTGGTATGGGGCGGTATATAAGCAGAACACTTTGCTTTATTTTATTTTATTTTATTTTATTTTATTTTATTTTATTTTATTTTTTTACACCTGCGCATTCGCAATGATGGGCTCGCCCATGGGAGTGGACCATGCAAAGTTTTGGAGCCATTCCACCAATCGCATGGCCAGGTTTTGCTGACTGTACCAGGCTGGGAGGGCGCATCCATTTGTCATGCAGTGCGGGGGAGCCAAAATGGCGACCACAATATTTTTTTTTTAAATCGTTGCCCAAAACCCCACCAAAGCACCACAGAAACATGCGAAAATTAGCTATTTTAAATGCTTGGATTTTTACAGTAGCAGCAGTGGGTTTTTCTTGCAAAAAAAAAAGTCTCCGTTTATTTTATTTTATTTTATTTTATTTTATTTTTTTACACCTGCACATTCGCAATGTAATTTTCCACCAATCGAATGGCCACTTGGCCAGGTTGACCACAGAGACTTCTGGGATGTGCCAATCGGGCATAAACAGCCCACTAATCGTAGCCCAAACCCGAACCCTAAGCCTAAGCCTAACCCATACGCCAGTACACTGTCCTTCTAAGTGGGTCAGAGAGGCACCAAGAGGTGCACCCCAATACTCACCCTAACCTCACCTGTAACTAGCCTAACCCTAGCCCTTGCGCTAACCCGTCTTAACCCTAAGCCAGATCTACTTGCATTGCACTACATGCAAGTACGTGAGACACAGCGGGTGCAAAGAGTCTGCCAGTCTGTCACTTGTGGCTCTGGCTGACTCCTGCAGCTCCCTCCAGGAGCCCGCTACCCCCCCCAAACCAGTACTAACGACAACAAAAAAACAAAAAAACGAACCGACTAATTTTTGCGAAATTTTGCGAAAAACGGAAACGAGCCGAAACGGACTGCCTCCGACACACGACAACTCGAAAACGTCATTTTCCCTAGTCGTGCCCATCTCTATCTAGTAGTCAGCTATGAAAATGGAATGTTAAAGTTCAGAGCCACCTGGTGCTTCTCTAGCAGAGATCATATCATGATCCCTCTATCTATATGATGATGATCTCTCACTTGTACAAAATGCTACTTTTGTATCAGGTATAAAAGTCATTTTCATTATAATAGATATAGATATAGATAGATACTGTATAGATATAGATATAGATATAGATATAGATATAGATATAGATATAAGTGTAACATGCATTTATACCTATAGCAATGAGTTCCTCGTTCCAGTTCGACTATTTAAAAGATTTTATTACTAAGAACAAAAAGAAACTTAATCAGTTCAAAATGTCTTTCATCAAATTGTGTGTTTTTACAATAATTGCTTTTTTGCCCTTAGGAATTTATCAGGGAACATTTTTTCAAGTCTCATGAATGGAGTTTTCTCTGAGCTGTTAGCTCTAAAAGCCTTGTAAGTATGTCTTGGCAGTGCCAAATATGTCTTGACTTTGTATAATCTGCAAACACACACACACATAGACATCTTTGTGTTTGGGCTCTCTGTCCCGAGAAAGCAACATCTATATTTATGTACATTTTGTAAGACACATTTCTGATTCTTTTTCTGCATGCAGAACTAACTACAGATCTCTGGAATATTAAGCAATTTTGTTGGAGCCAGAGTAATAAGGTTGCAATAATAGTTTTATGTAGGCTTTTCTACTTGAAATTCTGTTAAAAATATTAAAGCTTTATGGTTAATTTCCCTCACATTTTATGAATGTATGAATGGAGGCAAAGGACAAATAAATTAATTCCTTACAGCATTTGCATAAAACCTCTTATATGTTCATTATAACTCTGCTTAGATTAAATGTACATATTAGATTTAAAACATTTAAATATTCATCCTTGTTAGCAAATAAGGCAGATTTTATTAAACAATAAAAAGACAGATGAAAAATTAACTAGGGTGTAGAGGGCAAATAATCTTTTTATAATCACATGCATGTGGAAGTTAAATATTGTGGGTCCTCTACGTTTATTGACTTCACTGTAATAGGAGTGGAATTTAGTCATAATGCACAGTACAGTAGTGGTGGAACTACAGCCTATCGAAGACAGAGGTTTTGGAAGAGAATGATGTAATTATCTGGTGCTTATGGCTACTCCTAATTACTCCTAATTTTTTCCACCTAAAATGGCATTTCAATATTCCCAAACTAAGAAGAAAAATCAATCTTACGTCTAATTTCTTAAAATGGGATTTTACAACCCAATCAAAACTTTAGCTGCTTTGAATCACATGTAATAACTTCAAAGATTGCTTTAACTAAATGCTACACACCCAATAAAAACCCATACAAACATACAGTACAAAGTAAGCATGTACTACCACACAGCCACACTTAGACAAACATATGTAGGTGTGTTTATGTAAATACCTAGGGTTATTTATTACATGTATACAAACACACATGTGCAACATCCAAACATAACATATAAAGTATGCATTCTTAAACACATGTATGTACAGATAGGTCTCTGGATAGGAGGGGATGGCAAATAAAGTACCATAATAGGAGATGTAAGAATATGTAGACATCCAGAAATGAAATGAAAGTTCTCAAACTTGACCCTGTCCCCCAAATTTGTTGCATCTTGAGTTTGTGTACCCATCTTATTTATTAAGCCGGAGTAGTAAGCATGCATCCTCATGTGGCAGAAAGTTGGATGTTCAATTTCAAGTCATTGTTCAGCTATCTGAGAACCCAACCCAAGCACGTGATTTAAAATCGGTAGCACTTTTTGCATATAACAGTAGCACAGAACAAAATGGCGGGGAGAAGGAGGAGAAAAATGACTTTGGATGTGAATCAGAAGACCATTTAGAAACAATGATTTGCATTTTCTTTGTTGAACCTTTCATAAACATCCAAGATGAAACCATGCCTCTTTAATATCCATTTTTGAGGTGAAAGATAATGAACAATAATTCTTGTCCTTTCTCTCTGCTGTATGTGTCATTATCATTCAAGTCCACCAAGACTGGAGCAAAATAGTATGAGATAGTGGGAGCTTGTCAAATAGGATCAATATTTTTCCTTTTTAGTTCTCTGTGACATGGTATAAAAAGGACTTCTAAAGAAAGAGTATTTCTTGGTTTGGGATTTGCTTTCAGACATTTCTATACTGATTCTCTCCTCTGCGACTGTAATCTCAAATGGGTCTTACACTGGTCTAGAAATGTCTCGGTACGGATATCAGAAGAAACGGTTTGTGCCTTCCCAAAGAATTTACGAGGAACACCATTTCGGAACCTGAAAGGAAGTCAGATGATATGTGGTGAGTTTTACCTTGGTTTCTAGCCTCATAAATAGAATCAAATACAGTATGTACATAGCAAAGTTTATACTAATAGACTGTTTTCAAGTGTTTGTGATACCAAAAAAAGTGTTATAAGAAAGCCACCTTGGGTCCTTTGGAGTAGAAAGGTAAGGCAACTTAAATGATAATTAAAAATAAATACATGTAAAAAAATGGGGGCTTCCAAACTCAGGACTCCTATTACTACCAGTTAAAAGGTCCTATTTTATTTTTCTTCCTGAGCAGATGTGGTTTTGTGTGTGTGTGTGTGTGTGTGTGTGTGTGTGTGTGTGTGTGTGTGTGTGTGTGTGTGTGTGTGTGTGTGTGTGTGTGTGTGTGTGTGTGTGTGGTGTTTTTGTCTTATCTAAAAAAACATGGAAAATTGGAAAACACAGGGATATGACAAATGGATGACAATATTGTCTAAGTTCTGTCCCCTTCCCCCTATGGATGCAGGAAGACAGTTGTAAAATCAAAGTCTTGACTGAAAGCTAAGGGCCAAGGTTTAAGGAAAGTCAATATATATGTGTATATACGCATTAGATCACTGCAGGTGACTTTTGTATATGAATAAATCAGCATTGTAAATATTTCAATGCCCTCTTCTGACTTTGAAATAGATGTTATTCATTTATATGTAATGTCACAGTGGTATTCTTTATTGCATTGCTAATATAAAATAAAATATTCAGCTTCCATTGGATTATTTGTTTGACAACATGAAATAAATGTCAAACTGTATTTTCAGCAAGTCACCTTTGCTAACTTTGTAGGATATACCTTGACTTGTAGGATGCTATATCCTTTCATACAGGGGTGAACAGAAGGAAATTGTGGGGACAGCAATACTTCTCTCATTGAGTGAACGTTTGAATGCACGTTTGACAGCCATTGAATACATGTTCCCTAAACATGCAAATAGAGCTGGCCTAGCTCTAGATTTAAGGGTGAGGGGAGGACCTTTGATAAAGTATCTTCTAGTGGACCCTCTTCTCCTTCATGGTTGCAACTCCTCATCCTGTAACACAGAATGCTTGTAGTGACCTTCTGTGGACCATTATGATCAGTGCTGTGTGAGATGGAGATGATATTCAGAATTCCCACAAGGGACCCAAGTAGAATATAATTTCAGAGGACTGTGGGGAATTCCATATCCCAACTTTGGGCTCCAGATACAATTTTCTGAAAATGGAAACTAAGAGCAGTCATCAATTGTAATCCTGAGTTCTCAGGTGCTACCTTGAGGATGCTGTCAGTTGATTCTGAGCATTGGAGCCAAGTCAGGGCTTCTCTTTCCTCAAACAAATGCTAAAACCCAGAGAAAATATAACTAAACTTGAAATTATAGCTTTACTCCTTAAGAAGGGAGGGTGCAGTTCAGAAAGGACGCACCCACAAATGCTCAACTCTCCACATCAATCAATCAGTCAATCAATCAAAGAAATGAAAAATCCCATTGATGTTAAAAATCCCATTGTATAATAAAGACAGTATGAGAGATTGGAGCCCTGACCTGTTTGTCCAATGGATGCATCATGGTTGAACTGGGACAAACCTGGAAGGAACAGATGTCCTTGATGTTTAACATTGTAAGTCCTGTAATGCATGGCCCTTACCTATGCTAGCTAAGGTTGATGAAAGTTGTAGGCCAACCACCTGTGCTTTATGCTGGTTTTGTTCAGATGCAACCTTTTCTGATGCTGATGCTGTATAATTCCATAATGCTCTGTGCTTTTTTATACTGTATTTTCTTTCAGATTTCTGATTGTTAGCAAATTTATTGTCTTCCCCACTCTCAGTCTATTTTCTTTGGCTATATTTCACCTGTGTGACAGGCAAAATGTTCACAGGTGACAGTCCGATTGCATATACCCTGGCATCACAGCTTGTTATCAAAGTTAATGGTTTGCCGTTGCAAGTAACATTATAAAAACAAGTTCTTCTAGTTTATTAAATACAGAATTGATGCCACCTGGTGGAATTCTGAAGTTTAGACTTTTATTTGTTTTTGTTTCACATCATTAAAACATGTCTATGAAGCAGAGATGATTTTATAGAATATAACTGTCCAGCCAATTTTCCCAATATGTTCTAGATATGATCCTTGTTTTGTATTCAGTGGCTAGCTATTTCAGTGGCTGATGTTAAAAAAGATTTTTTAAGCTTCTCTATATGCCTGTTCTGTCTGTATTTATGTTTAATATTCAAGGACAAACCATAATAATTCTGTAATCTTTTGCACTGATTTATATACCAGATTTAAAGCATTAGGTTATCGTAGGACTAGCAAAACAGTATTGCTAAGGAGAATGTGTTGTAGTCTTTCTCCTTTTTAAAAAGAGTATTTCATTCTGTGCCATGGGTAATTATTTATTCTAGTCTTATACAGACCCTTGGCAAGCCACATAATCTGTTCACACTGCGTTCTGCATGTATCTTTGATGTTTTAATCAATTCTTTGTTCTATAAACATTATGTGTGCAAGACAGAGCAACACTGAATTCGCCCAAATTTTCCTAAATGTCTGGCAGAACAATCTGATATCCAGTTTACAGCAAAACTAGAGGGACCACACCTTTCCTATCCACCAGAAAGCCATATCCTAGTTAGCTAAAAAAAATGGAGTGGGTAAAATATGCAGTTAAAAAAATACAAAAATGGTGAAAAACACCCAGTAGACATTTCTTCCGGTACAGTATTCTTTGAAGTAGGGTGACTGTTCCATGTTGATACGAGCTTCCCCCAGCACATAGCAGCAAATAATTTTAACTCACTACTCCCATGCCCATATTTCTTTTAGCGTTGGGTACTGTATTTCAGGTAACCACAGAGTGGCTGATATTAACATTTTCCTTCAGGGCACCCTGTATCCATATAATTCTCCCCTGCCAATACCACCCACACCTTTTTATCTGTCCTTTATGCTCCCTCTGATGCTTTGTTCAAAAAATATGCTTAAGGAATATGTCTGTGAAGATTCTCAGTCATCCAGGTGAGTTTATCTGGAAGTTGAGTCATAGCTACTGGACTGATGAAGCTGTTTGGATGAGCAGCGAAACGTTTCTATCTCTCAAAAAGAAGTCCAGTAGCCATGACTCAACTTCCAGATATGCTTAAGGAAGCACTCACAATGCTTCAAGTACTTAGAAATTCATGTAACAAAGCACCAGCCCTTGCAATTTCACATTATTGTTCTCCATAAATGTTACGTTTCAAAATATTGAAATAGGATATTCAAAATATCCTATTCCCTTCTGTAGTCGAGCATCCCACAAACAACTACCTTGCTCCTTTGAACAGCATGGAGAATAATTCTGTAGCTTCTTGCCCTTATATGTGAAGAAAGGACAGCCAGGATATATCTCCCTAGCAAAGATGTTCATCACACTTCATAACTGAAGAGTCCTTTTTGGCCAAAGGGTCAATAGCCTCCAAGGGAGAGAGAGGTCCAAGGGAGAGAGGGGCTCTTTTCCCAATCAGCCAAGTTGGAAGTCCAGGGGGCAGCCATAGACACAAACGGATGGTTGCAGTTAGGAAGATCTATGAATGATGTTACAATATGTACTTTTTAAAGCATTTCCTTTCCTTTCAAGAAATTTCAAGGCCATGGTGTAAAGCATATTTTTAGGTAAGACACGTAGAGACTGTAAACGTTTTAATTATTTTTAGTTTCCCAGGATGCATTGCGCGGCATTGCACCCCATCCAGATCTGCTTTACATAATTTCTGCTTGATGAAACATTACTGAGAATGGATTATTTCCGTAAAGCGAGGTCTTACTGTGCTGTACTTTTCCATGTATTAGACTATATTTTTGTCTAAATCTGTTAGACTAAAAATTGAGGGTCATTTAACATAGAGAAGTAAGCTGAGAAGAGAACCATATAGCTGTAAAACTGTAATTTTGGGTTGGAATGTTGGTTCTGATTGTCCACTTAGTAGCATGTGTTAACCACTGCATATGACATCCTTTGAGATGATTTAGTTCTATACATTTTTTTTAAATGGCCTTTCTCCTTTTTTTGCTTTTAAGGCTTTTTAATGGTTAAGATTTGAGATTTATGGTTTTAAATTTGAGCCCATATTTTAATTATAAAGCCCTGTATGTAATCTGCTTGACTGTTTGGTTGACTTGATGACTTCATTTCAGATGCTGCCCTAGGGCCCTTATTTGGACTGTTGCATATGTTTCCATAAATTAACAAGCAAATGAGCAAACATTTTGGGCATTCAAGATTCCCTTCTCTACTGCTAAATTTTTTTCTGTTTCACCAGCATTTATTGTGTTTTCTGGCAGCGGTATTGAAAAGTGACAAGGCATGGAGAGATATGGAAAAACAAAAGGAGCACAAGCCTTAAATATCATTGTATTTTTATGTTAGCTTCTAAAAATAAATGATCCAGGCTGATTTCTTTATTTTTTCCATTTAAAATATGTTACTACAGAAACAAATTTGTTGTACAGAAACAAATGTACCCAGGTACAATAGTGTTTCAATACCTCTTGTAGATAAGTCTAGGTGGAAAACCCCATTATTATGAACTTTTTAACATTTGGTTGGCTTTAACCTTACTTTGCACATGGGTTAAAATGGCTGTGGTGGCCTGTATCGTGGAAGATACTCTCAGAATACAATAGGTTGGAGTACTCTGAATCTCTTTTGACTTAAATTTGAATGATGCAGTATGAATCCAGGAAATTTGCAGACAAGGAAGATATTAAATCTTGTCAGTTTGTTCATACAAAACCCTTAATTTGGTGACCATCAGTACTGCCCTAGCAAAGTGCATTTATTGCCATTCTCTAAAGGAATTGCATCCAAATAAGGAGATTTTTCTCATCTCTGCTGAGCTAGTGTTGATTCACTGAGATATCACCATTCATGCTTATACACTTGATGTTGTGACATTTATAAAACATAATAGAAAAGGTTCATACAACTGCAAAAATGGCAGTGTCAAGGACAATAAGCCAATATATGTGTATGGGGCACACACTTCTGAAGGGCTGCCAAATGCGGTTCTGTTTTGTCTGTGCGATTATCATGCTTTTGACAGTTGTCTCATACATTCTTGGAGGCCAGCTGCATGCTCAGGTAACTAGAGGGAAATGATAGGATTTTTCCATCCTGGTTTCTGTTGAGCATTACTGACTACCTTTGCCCAGTTAGGCTCCACAAAGGAGGCGATCCTCACAATTGGTGTCACGTTGCTATCACCTCCCCCCATGGATGAACCATGGTTTTATTTTGGTTGTCTGTCTGTTCTGGAAACTGACTCCTCGGTTTGGTGATCCTGCAGATACTTTCTTAGCCACAGGACCTGAATGCCCATAAGATTTTGACTGTTGTGTGAATAAATAATGGCAATGAAATCTTTAATTGATAAATAAATTGGTGAATTCATTGGTAAATGAAATAAAATCAGTGGGGCAACAGTAGATATGGGCATTTTGTTTCGGAAGGGATCCGGTTCTGAAACGAAACATGACAGAACAGCTGCCATTCAGTACTGGGATCGACCTTCCAGAATGAAATCAACCAGTCTTTTACCTTGTTTTGGGTACCGCAGGACGAATCTCCACCCAGGAAGCAGCCTCTGTCGCATCACCTTTCACTCTCCCTGATGCTGGCCAAATAAGAGCTGTGCAGGCCTCCCCGTCTGATTGGCCAGCGCCAGAGAGAGGGAAAGATGATGCATTAGAGGCTGCTACCTGGTTGGAGTTTAGCCCCACACTACCCAAAACAAGGTAAGAGACTGGTTGATTTCGTTCTCGAAGGTGGATCCTGGTACCGAATAGCAGCTGTTCTGGCATGTTTCATTTTGGAACTGGATCCCTTCCTAAACAAAATGTCCATGTCTAGGCACCACCTGTTACTGACTGACACATTAGAGTTAAGATATAGTATTAGAGTCACTGTGTCATGGTAAGAAGAGTAATGGACTAGGACTCTGGAGAATTTATTCTGAATCCCTGCTTGACCATAGAATCTCATTGGAAGTGGTAAAGGTATCTCTTAGGTATCTCACATATCTTCAAAACTCTGAGAAGGTCACTATAAGGTGGGTGCTACTTAGTGACAGGTAACAAACAAGTACCATCAATTCTTCCCTGACCCATGGATGGAGGAGGCAACAAGAGGAACACTAATTTTAGATCTGGTCTTAACCAGTAGAGAGGACCTCATAAATGGGGTCAAAGTGACGGGATCTTTAGGTAAAGTGACCATGCCCTCTTGGAATTTGTCATACAGTTGGAAGTTAAAGCTAAGCATAGACAGACAAGATTCCTGGACTTTAAGAAAGCAATTTTTGTAAACTTAGGGAATTATTGGCTGTGATTCTGTGGACTGAAACACTGAAAGAGAAGAGAGTCCAAGATGGATGGGAGTTCCTTAAAAGCGAGATATTAAAGGTACAAACTAAAACAGTTCCAACAAGAAGAAAAAATGGTAGATGTCTAAAGAAACCACAATGATTTGCTAAAGAACTTTCAACTCATCTAAGTATAAAGAAAAACAAGTACAGGAAATAGAAAAATGAGGAATGCACCAAAGAGGAATATAAGCAAATAGCTAATATATGCAGGATATCCAAGGATATTAAAGGAACTGGCAGAACTAATTTCAGAACCACTGGCAATAATCTTTGAGAAGTCCTGGAGAACAGGGGAAGTCCCCATAGGTTGGAGGAGGGTGTATGTTATCCCTGTCTTCAAAAGAGGGGGGAGAGGACCCAAATAATTACTGCCCAGTCACCTTGATTTCAATTCCTGGCAAGATCCTAGAAGAAATTACTAAGCAGACAGTCTGTAATTATTTAAATAGCAATGTTGTCATTATGAGAATTCAACACAGGTTTCTTAAAAATAAGTCATGCCAGACCAATTTGATCTCTTTCTTTGGTAGAATTACAGGCCTGGTGGATGAGGGGAACGGTGTGGATATTGCTTATCTAGATTTCAATAAGGCCTTTGATAAGGTTCCCCATTGTATACTTGCAAAGAAGATAGTAGAATGTGGGTTAGATATGGTGGCCAAGAAAGCCAATAGGATTCTTTGTTGCATCAACAGAGATATAGTGTCTAGATCAAGGAAAGTGATACTACCACTCTATTCTGCTCTGGTCAGATCCCATCTGGAGTACTGTGTCCAGTTCTGTGTACCTCAATTTAAAAAGGATGTTGACAAGCTTGAACGGGGTCCAGAGGAGGGTGACCAAGATGATTGAGGGTCTGGAAGAAATGTCTTACGAGGAGCAGCTTAGGGAGCTGAGAATGTTTAGCCTTACAAAAAGAAGGCTGAGAGGGGATATGATAGCTATGTTTAAATATTTGAAAGGATGTCACATTTAAGAGGGGACTGGTTTGTTTTCCATGGCTTTAGATAGTATGATGCACGGCAATAGTCTCAAAGTACAGGAAAAGAGATTCAATTCAAACATTAGGAAGAACTTCATGATTGTTAGAGCTGTTAGGCAGTGGAATATGCTGTCATGGCAGCAGAATATGGTGGGGTCTCCTTCTTTTAAGGTTTTTAAGCAAAGGCTGGATGGCCATATGTCAGGAATACTGTGCTGGGGGTTCCTGCATGCCCGGTGGTTGGACCTGAGGTCTCTTCCAACTCTATGAATCTATGATTCTATGAATCTCCAAAATTGTATGAATGGTCAGTCTCCAAAATATGCTGCCCTCAACTTTTTGGGAGTCAAGCCAGCTCAAATTTAGTCTTCCTCTTAACAAGCAAGAGTCAGGGTTAAATGCTAAAGCCAGGAACAAATATTAGATATGCACTATACGTAGAGGTGAAACCATGAGGCAGAGAAGTGATGGGAGGTTTATGAACTTCAAAGGAATCCTGAGCTAAACCCAAAATACCCATTCCCAAACAAAGCTAACTGAGGTTCATAATTATAGAGGTGAGGGAAACTTGACCTGAATTGCAGCACTGGTATTAGTCAAGAATTGCTGTTTTCCAGTTATGAGCTAGTTTAAACATCTTGTTCAGGCCTGAGAATGTATATTTAGTTGCATATAAGAGTTGAGTGGGCCATCTTAACTCAAAATGTTTCAAGCCTAGTTTCTCCTGTCCCCTGCATTATTGTGTCCTGAACACAATGCTTGATGATCCAGAATTCTTATTTTCTAGACAGAATGATGTAGGTTTTGGGTATGGAAAGTCACACAGCCACCTCATGCTAGAACACTACTGACTGTAATTGTTTTAGGGATCAGAACCTTGAAAGTGTTAAAATCAGTTATATTTATCTGAAAAGCAAATATTATAGCTTACAAAAGCATTGCATTTCTGTGGACATGCAGACTAAAGTAGTCTGGGTAAAAAAAAATGGCATTTATGTGCAGTAATTTTTCAAACTAAAAGGAAACATTAAAAAAGAGGTGTCATTTAATTTGCCAGAGTCTGATGGCTCACTAGAGAATTCATATTAAGATGGAAGTGGCTATTAAAATGACTAGCAATGAAACCCCTTCTCGTTGGTACCATGAAATTGGCAAAAAATAAATAAATGAAGGATCATTATTTTAATGGAAGCAAACTGCATGGATATGTGCTCAGGTGCTCTGGTAGCTGTAAAACAAATTGATGTATGTTAGTACTTTTGATCTCTCAGAGGCACAATGTCATAAATATTCTGGGGAAGATATTAACACTAACATTTTATTTAGCACCACTTCTATATGCTGCTGAATACTGTTCTTGTAACTAGTGCCCTTCTGTACTATGCACACCATTTTCCAAAATAGATTTAGAGAATATAAGTTGGCATCATCCTATTTCTGGCACTTTCCTCTGCTTGGCAAAATCTATATCCAGGATGACCTGAATTCCCTCTGCTTTTCTCTGGTGCCTGTCACCTGTGTTACCAGAGCGGTTCCTCCCACACAGAACTCCTTGAGTCACTTGTGCATCCCTGGCACGAGTTTCAACCCTGAGAGAGGACTGGAAGTTATCAACAACCAGCTGGGCCTTCTCGGTGGTCGCCCCCTAAGCGGTGGAGCCCCCTCCCTGTTGAGATCTGTCAGGCACCCTCGCTCCTGTCATTTAAATGCCAGTTAAAAACCTGGCTGTTCAGGATGGCCTATTTGGACTTTATTCATAACTGATGCATACTACTGGTCCACTTGTGCTGTTTTGGACTGTACTTTTCTAAATTATGTGTTTTTGTTAGTTTTTTCTTTCTCCTGCTTCCCCCCTTTATTATTTATTATTATGATTATTAATGATCATGTTTGTTTACATTTTGGTGCACATTGATGTTAGTTTTGGATCTGATTCTTTTTTGTCTTTTCTCTTTCTTCATCATTGGATTTTTAATATTGTATTTTACATTATTGTATTTTAATGATTTTTGTACACCGCCTAGAGTGGCCCTTGGCCCAGATGGTTTTGCAGTATAGAAATCAAATAAATAAATACAATAAATAAATTACCATATACAATTCACTTTGTCAGCTGATCTCTTTGTTTCATAATACCAAACCTAATTTGTTTTCTCCAGTTCTCCCACCTGCTTTGTCTGCTTCGTTATTGGAATGCTTCGTTATGTTTTAGTGCTCTCCCTCTTACCACTGAGTTTTGCTGTGCAGATTTCTTTCCCACTGTGACTATACACACATATTAACCATTCTAACACACACTTTTGGCAATGCAGTGCTCCGTTTCCATAGAAGGCTCAGATAGAAAGCCCCATTGGCAATGAAATGATTAATGAGCAATAAGCCCTAGTTCTCCCTCCCTTACAAAGGTTCATAGCTTTGTGAGATAGCAAAGATCTTAAGTCTATAGCTGCATGTGCATTTGAAGGCAGGAGTCATATTGTCATATCCACACTGAAAGAGAAAGCTCAAAAACACATGTAAGTAAAACCACATACAGTGGTACTTTGTATAAAGGAATTAATTTGTTCCAAATGAAATTATGTTAAACAAATTTTCCTTTATACAAATTCCCATAGGAATGCATTGAAAACAGAGTGATCCCATTTTTATGTTGTACAAATTTGCCCCATAGGTGATTATGTTAAGCAAATTTCCCCTATCTCCGGAGTTTTTTATGTTGTACAAATTTTATGTTATACAAGCTGTTTGTTATACGAGGGTCCATTGTACTTTGGTAATTAGGAACCAGATTCCTCTCTCCTTTTCAGAACAAAGTTTGGAGAGATGAATGAATATAATATACTATTTGTGCCATCCATAACTGGGTGGCTAGAGACTCAGAACATTCTCCTATTATTGCTCTACTATGGGTAACTTCAGCATCCCATTATATTCATTCTTCTTAAATCTTAAGTTTCCAATGCTTTTTAAATAGGTCTGTCTTGCCTTCTGGGGAGGACTCTTGAGTTCATTATCTTTCTCCTTCTCCTTGCTTATGGGTATAAAGAGGTCAGAAGCATTGGTTGAATTTTCCATGAACAAAGGTTCCTTGTGAGCTTACTATGAAATATGGTTTGGTGTAGGGGTGAACAAAATGCTAATCAGGGGGCAGCTCATGGCCCCAAAGATATTTTTGTAACTGTGTCTCCCCAAATTTCCTGGAATCCTCTAGCTTCATTTTTCTCCTGGCAATAAAATTGTATTTGCACATAAGGTGAGCCAGCTGTCATTAAGGGAAGCTTTACTTCTGAATATAAATACAATTATATAATGAGATTTTTTAAAAATAAATTAATGTCAATGTTGTGACTTCCATTGAACCTCAATCCACAGTTTATAGAGGAGGATAGCTAGGTGAAAGGTTTTAATTGCTGAAACAATAGTTTGTATTTAGATGCATGTCCTAAACCAGTGATTCCTGTATTTCTGCCTTAGTGTTGTTGATGAAGGTGAGCACTGGACAGTATTTAGAAGAGTATCAGATTTGTACAAGAATCCTGGCTTTGCTTTTCAAATTTTGCTTTTTTTGTACCAAGACTGGAGAAAAGAAACTCACATTTATACAATACAGGGTCCTTCTGGAGTTATGTTTATTTCGACTTTTTTTGTTTACTTTTTTGTATGGAAGAACAGCTGCATTCCAACATAATTTAAAAAAGGTTTTCAGCATAAAAGCTACTTGTTAAAGTGAATTTTATCTATTGTTATATATTTATGTATTACATGCGCACATCCTTCCCTCATTTTGTCTGTACAACAGTTCTGTACCGATTTCCATATTTCCCCCATAGAAAATCTCATCTCAACATTCTACCCATGTTTTTGCTCATAATTTGACTGTGGCTTTGCATGATGCTGGAAAATCTTTTATTCTTGTTTAACATGAGATGTAAATGAGACTTAGTCTGCTTACCATATGACTTGCTTTCCAAAAATCATATTTAGGACATCACTGAAAATCTAGGTTTGGAAAGATGAGTGTGACTTTATGTCACCTTTAATCTTGGGTTGGTTCCACAGGCTGTTGCCTAATTAGGTGGGGAAGCTAAGGCTAATGGTATCAGTGACAAAATAAATTCTCAGACAAAGTTACTTAGCTAAAATTATAAAAAAATATTAATAGTGTGTTTCTTGGTTTAATAGCTTGTTGACTTGCTCTTAAATGAAAGGACATCCAAAATGAACATGGAAACATGTGCATATTCCTAGTAATCTTATCCTCAGCAAGATATTGAAGCAGCTTTTTTTCCCAAAACAAAACTCCAAGGCCGTGATGCCTTGCAGTCCAGCTTTCCAACTTCCCCCCTGGTGAGCCCAGTTAGGTGCCTTGTGTAATGAGAGTGTTTCAGACAGAAGAAAAGGTTGCACCAGCACAGCACTGTATATGTAGCCAACATTATGCCTGATATAGAGTAGAAGGTGTATGCCTGTAATTATGCATCAGGGAAGGTCTGGATACTCCTAGTCACTGCCCAGATCTGCATGCTGATTTTATGGTTACATTAACCTCCCACCTATTAAGGGGGTTAGGGACTCAACCCGACCCCCGATCATTGAAAAACTGTGAAATGCGGATACAAAGTTGGGTCAGGCTTGGGGGCCCTAACTGGGGCCTCTTGTACTTACCCCGGGCCTGGTGCTGCCCCAAACGGGCCTCCAACAGCCTTCCCAGGCCCATCAGAGGCCCAAAAAGTGCTTCTCTCCAAACTGGAAGTGACTTCCGGAAAACCGGAAGTGACATCCGGATTGATAGAAAGCACTTTTGGGGCCTCTGAGGGTCTTTTTAGGCATGTTGGAAGCCTCAGAAATTATTTTCAGTGAACCAGAAGTGATTTCTGTGCCTGCTGCAGAATCACCCTGTAGCCTTTAGGTTGGCTTGGGGCCTCCCCCTGCAGCTCCGCCTGTGATGCCATGATGCCACCAAGCACATCCTCTGGCTGTCACCAGTAAGCCATGAGGGACAAGTGAGCATGGTGGCCACCAGTCCACATGTTGGATGTGAATTGGCTGAACCGACCTCTGACCTGCATGAGCTGGCCATGGACCATCTTCCTGACTGTCTTGTATAGGGAGCGCATCACCCTATGGCTCAGGGTTCTCCTGTATGGAGGCTCGTACCAGGGGGCCAGGTGTAGGTGCATAACAGAGGAGGTGCTGGAACCCTGGGGACTCCACAAATGACAGAGTCACCCCACTCAAGGCAACCATCTCACCCACCACACAAGCGGTTGCCTCCTGTGCCCTGGCCTCCTGGCTCTGGCTTGATGCACCACTGAGGGGCAGCACTTCCTGCAATGTGGGCTGTCTTGTTCTTGCTCCCACAGTGGTATTGTCATTAGGTCCTTTGCCTGCTTGAGCCTCCATCTGCCTGCCCTGTGCTCCCTCTTCCTGCCAGCTTGGGGGCACTGCAGCTGCCTGGGGTGGTGCCTCTCCAGGTACTTCCTTGGGGCAGTTGGGGACAGGTGCTGACTGTAACTCCCCTCACTCCCACAGATGACAAAGAAAATGAAACCAGCCAGCCTCTTATATACCCTAGCCCCAGCAAGCAGTTAGAAACCACATCCGACCCTTCCCCGAAAAAAGCACTTTAAAATGGATTTCTATGGGCACCCAGTTTAGAGTTGAACAACTTGATTCCATGAACCCCAAACCTCTCCAAATTAGGGTTGCTTCAAGAGAAGAGCCTGAGGAAGCTCTACTGTAATTTCCATGCTGCTAGCTGCCTGGGATCACTATTTTCAAGCACACAAAATTGCAATTAGAAATGTTTTTTTTCTGGGGCACCCCCTTTGAAGTTGAATAACTCAGCCCCCTGAACCCCAAATATCTCCAAATTTGGAGGACTTAAAGGGGAGAGTCCACAAAATTTGGTGCCTCTATGTCCCAGGGGAGGCGTTTTACAGTGAAACAAATAGGTTCATTTGAAACTAAAAAAAATCCAGTTCGTTACCAAAAAAATGCTGCTTCCCTGTTTTTTGTTTTTTTTTGTTAGCTAATGAAACAATGAAACAGCATTTCGTTTTTCATTTTGTGCCCATCCTTACTAGTCAGCATTCGTTTTGTGATCTTGGAGGATGGTGGTATTGGGAATACTTGTAAGTTACAGACATACAGGTTACTTATTTGCATATAGCCATGTTTACATCTGTGTCAACCCATTCAAATCCTCTATGTAACGAAGGTCGTAAGAGTGAGTGAGAGAGAAGGCAAGCTGATACATTTCCCCTTGTGTTGCTAGCCTATCTGCTTCACATAGAGAGAAATCAATGGCTTGATGTAGCCTGCAGGTGAGTGACCTGAAATATTATACAGTACAGCCACTCCTCACTTATTGCCTGTGTTTTGCTTGATGGGGCCAAGCCACAGATCCTCTCTATTGTATTCATAATGTGCTTTCATGAGCGGCTGTTTCTTTGTACATATGTATATATGTGTTTATCTAAATGCAATATAAATTCCAGCCACAGAGGCCCTTGAGAAGAGAGGAATGACATTGGGGATGCATGGATTGAAGCCCTCAATCATATTTCCATGTAAGGGTCCAACTCCAGATCAGCTCCTCAACACTATGCATGAGCTACTTCACTCCAAGAACAGAACCTTGAAGTTAAGCCAGCAATTCTCTTAGATTAGAATACATTCCTCCTTGTGCTGTGGGTAAAGTTACTTAGGAAGTGAAATGCAGGCAAATGGGCCCAATGAAGAGATGCAGAATATGATTCATTAACAGAGGGTGCTTCTCGAATTTCAATGTTCTCTAACAAGAAAAATCCTTCAACATTTCCCCAGCCACATCACTGTATACTTGTTTCCATTGCCAGCTGGCTGTTGCAAGTGGGCGAATATTCTTGTTTGTCCTCGAGGGGTGTCTCAGGAAAAATGGCTTACCTTTCCAGTGTCATGCTGATGTATTGCATACAAACTCGCTTGACATGGTGCACGCTCTAGGAAGCTGCCGATAAACAAAACCATGTGTATTTGTTTTGAAGGGATTTATAGTGGAAAGGAATGTGTGAGATTTGCTCGGGCTGTGTATCATGACGTTCGGAATGAATTCCAACCAGCCAAAGGGAAAAAGATTTTGAGTGGCATTGTGTTTTATTAGCATTAGGGGATTAACAGGCAAGTAAATATTCAGTCATTCCTGACATCCATTTGCCATGGTTTAGGAGAAATGCTTGCATACCCTAGAGCAGTGATGGCAAACCTTTTAGAGGCCAAGTGCCCAAACTGCGATTCAAAACCCACTAATTTTTCGCCAAGTGCCAATACAGCAATTTAACCTGAATACAGGTGGCTGTGAAGGGGCAATCTCTGGTGCCCACAGAAAGGGCTCCAAGTGCCGCCTTTGGCACCCGTGCCATAGGTTTGCCAACACTGCCCTAGAGCAGTGGTGGTGAACCTTCAGCACTCCAGATGTTTTAGAGCACAACTCCCGTAGTCCTTTGTTATTGGCAGTCTAGGCTTGGAATTCTAGGAGTTGTGGTCCAAAACATCTGGAGTGTTCACTGCCACTGCCCTAGTTTTCCCCAGATGTTCTTGCACTAAAATTCAAAGTAGCCTTTGCCATTAGCTATGCTGGCTAGTATTTCTGGGAGTTGTAGTCCAAGAACATCTGGGGACCCTACATTGGGAAATGCTGTGTGAAGCTGATGTTGCACAATCCCTCCCTCTACTCATATATTAAAGGATCCCTCGTTCTTCATGCCTTTTAAATGAAGAATTTATTTACTACAATGCAAAAACTCCATTCTGTCTTTCACTGAGGTAGATTATATATATGTTTATAACTTGAATATCCAGTGGCCATGTTTATTTCAATTATCACTATCCTGTAGCCTAAGTCTGTCAGCATAGAAGCTGGTGCAGAATGACAGCACCAGCCCCCTTATTCTTAGGGTTTTTTTTTAACCTGACCTCGAGAGTATGGTTACACTGATATGAGAGAAGATGGTTCTTCTAGTAATTTGTATGGCTTTAAAGATTAAAATTATATTAATGTCAAAAATACATTGACAGCAAATCACGCTGCTTCATTCCTGTGTTGAATTGCAAAAAGTCCCTTTAACTAGTAGACACTGCTTTTTTAAAGTGATTTTTAAAGAGACAGAACAAAGTCCCTAGTTCACTTCAGTGTGCTTTGGAGCGCTTGGCCCACAAATAGAGATTGGGGTTGTCTGTGATGCAGGGGCTCCAAGTTCTTTACCCATTATATACTTGTTTGAAGCATGGGCCATTAACCATGGTGTGGACCAGAAATCTTCGAGCACCAGCAGAAAGGAGTGAATCATCATAATACTGTTGTCAAGTAGATGGTCCAGAGGTAGTGAAATATAACTTCAGTATTGACTGCCCACATCCTGGCATTTGTCATCCAACTTCTTACATTAGGATGACAGAAGACCAGTTAAATCCCAGAACTAAGGCAGAAACCTAATTAGAATTGATCTAAATAATCCCTTTGTATCATCCAACACTGCCTTATAAATCATCAAGTAGGAAAATGTCATAGGTTGGGATGTAAACTCACAACAGCTATCAGATCCCGGCCGTGAAAGCCTTTAAAAATACTTTAATGCTATTGTTACCATGGCTTCACAGCAATGTGTTGACTTGTAACTTACTAGCATGTTGCTTGATTCTTATCAGCGTAACAGAAATGCAGAAAAATATTCTCTAGTGGGCATTTCTGTTATTGTATCTTGGAACTATCTAACAATAATGCAAAAAAACTCAACTAAATCATACTTCAATTGAATTAATAAGAAGATAGCAGAAAATTATATTCAAAATCCTATGGTATCAAAATGCCAACAAAGTGCCTTAAAATCTACTGTAAAAGAAACACTTTACAAAATGCCATAGTGCCGGAGGACTGGAGGATAGCAGATGTCACACCAATTTTTAAAAAGGAAGGAGGGGGTACCTGGGAAACTACAGACTAGTAAGCCTTACGTCTGTCCCAGGGAAGATAGTGGAAAGCCTCATCCAAGAGAAAATCTTAAGACACATACAAGAACAAGCCTTGATGAGGGAAAATCATTATGGCTTCTGTAAGGGAAAGTCTTGCCTGACAAACCTTTCAGAATTCTTTGAAAAGGTCAACAGGCATGTAGATTTGGGTGAACCGGTGATATTGTCTATCTTGATTTTCAGAAGGCTTTTGACACAGTCCCTCATCAAAGGCTCCTGAGAAACTTGCACAGTCAGGGCATAAGAGGGCATGTCCTGTTAGGGACTGAGAACTGGTTGAGATCCAGGAAACAAAGAGTAGGTATCAATGGGCAATTTTCACAATGGAGCGTGTTGTTAGTCTGTGGAACTCCCTGCCGCAGGATGTGGTGATGGCATCTGGCCTGGATGCCTTCAAAAGGGGATTGGACCGATTCCTGGAGGAAAAGTTCATCACAGGTTACAAACCATGATGGAGATGTGTAATTTCCAGGCTTAAAACCGGGGTACTTCAAGGGCCAGATGCAGGGGAGTGCTATCAGGAGACAGATATCTAATCTCGTGCGCTCCCGGAAGCATCTGGTGGGGACACTGTGAGATACAGGAAGCTAGATGGGATTTTGGCCTGATCCAGCATGGCTCTTCTTATGTTCTTATTTTCTTATGCTCATTATAACTGCTTGTTACGTTATTTTGGTAGGTATCTTAGTAATACCCTCAACACTACCAAAGTAATTAGTTACATGCAACTTGTGTTTAGTTACTTCTAAGCTCTGGGAAAGGTTTAAGCAAGCTGTCCTTCCACTCTGCTGTCTGCTTTTTATCTTTCTCACTGGAAATAATCTTCCTTTACAGAATGTACTGTCCCATTATTGTCACACAGATATAGGCATAATTCTGTGTGTAACCTTGATGCAAGGAGTTCAGAGTTGAGGGCACTATTCTGGGTTTAAAGGAGTTGGATTAAAAACGTAAAGGTTTCATAAGGAATGCAATAATGTCTCTTCCTTCCTTCCTTCCTTCCTTCCTTCCTTCCTTCCTTCCTTCCTTCCTTCCTTCCTTCCTTCCTTCCTTCCTTCCTTACTTACTTACTTACTTACTTACTTACCATAAATGGAATATCTGGAGAGTGGAGGACTGTCTCTCCAAGTGCCCTAAATCTTGATTCCCAAAAACCAGTTATCCAGATTCCATTTGCCTCTGTGATGAATTTGAAGAAAAATACATGCCACAATGCTTCAGCAAATCCTATTCTGTCCAACCATTTGTCCATTCACAGAAATCCTTGGTGCTCTCTTCTTCCCCGTTTGAACTCCTAATTCTTGCAGGATATGATAAATGAAAATAGATGCAAACACGTAGCTTTTATGTTTGAAAAGTTTTAAATCTGAATGAGTGAATTATGCATCCAGATGACTGAATCATGACATAATAACCATTTGCAGTATTAAAAGCAGATGCCTGCCTGCAGTGGTAAAGGATACTTTGTGAAGGGGCATGGACGATCTAAACGTTCATGTCAAAGTTCAAACTAATTTTATTTTACTTGATTACCTTTAAGTATAATCCAGGTGAAGGTGTTGGGTCTTAGGTTTTCGAAGCAGTGGGGTTAAAAGTGTACATGAATGTGCTGAAACTATGTTATAAGCAAAGTTGTTTACTTATAGGGCATCTGCCAAATTATGCATGTTTTGTTATTCTAGCTTTGAGTCTTCGTTTTATGCTCCACTGGTATTTAGAAACCAATAAGAAATATTGTTTTGACCATAAGGCTTGATTTATTCATAGATTCCAGCTACAATTGACTTATTTACTTAAAACATGTAAACATATTTTTTCTATTTGATTTACTGTATATGTATTTTTAGTACTACAACAATGTTGAATTTAAAACATCACATATAAAACAAGCATAGTAGATTAAATCCATTTTTAAAAGAGCCCTTAAGCAAATGAAAAAGGATTTTGGCTTGCCAGAAAATAAGGCAGTTTTCTGATGAGGTGACTGTCCTTATAGAAACATGAAACAAGTACTTAGTGGTAGTTTCATAATCTAGTGGGACAATGAAAACCACTCTCTCCTCTATCCTGACCAACAAAGCTTCTGACCATGACTGCAAGTGAAATAAGTTATAAATACTGTAGATGTAAATTGGTGTTATCGATAATGTTTCTTGCTTTTGACGCTTGGCTGTGTTCTATTAATCCTTGCACCTTTAAATATTATAATGCTGGAGTAAGACACAGTCCATTCATTCTTCTATTAATTCCAGCTGTCCTAAGATGTACAGGTATTCCCATTACAGTCTGGATGAAGAAATTATATGTTTCCTTTTTGAGCAGAGCAATCAAGGACAAGGTACAATAAACAATGTACCTCTCCAAAGGAGGATTGAAATAGATGAATATTGTCATTATCTTTACTAAATTAAAAATGCAAATCTTGGGAATTACCTATTCTTGTTCAAATTGGCACTACTTTTGGGGGATAGTAAATGGGTTGTAGATTTATTATGGTCAGTGTGGCTAAAAGTAGAATAAATTACTGCTTTCTACAACTCACAGGCTTGGACTCTCACTGAAAATGCTAGACACAACATCTGATGCTTTGGAAAAAAGTGTACTGTGTGCATTCATGTTCCGTTCACCTGAGTCTTTTGCTACAAATGTGTTGGCTGCAAGCTGGAAACACTGACTTTGTGCTCAGAAAAGAGAGGCCAGACCCTGCTGTCTAGTTTAATTATTTAGTCGAAACTTTCTAATGTACAGTATCCCACTACAACATATATGAATCTGCAGAATGATGGAGGAGGTGCCCAGGGATACCATCTCAAGTCATTCTTGGCCTTAGGGCTTATTGAAACATTCCAAAGCCAAATTCTGTCTGTTTCCCCAAACTTTGGGATAGTCAGACAGCTTCACAGTGCATTCTTTTATAATGGTAGCATGGCAAATGTTGGTCTCTCTTTCCCTCTGCTTCTCTTTCCACCCACCAAGTTGTGCAAGCACCTGACATTATTTATTTATTTATTTATTTATTTATTTATTTATTTATTATTAGATTTATACCCCACCCATCTTCCCCTAGGAACTCTGGGCGGCTTACAAAAGTCGACAGCGACTGATCACACAATAAAAGACAATAACAACAAAATAAAGCAATAACTGAAACAACTTTTACAACTTTAAAACAGCTTAGCGCCCTGGTGAGACCACTGCTACAGGCCCAGTGAAGGCAACCTTGCCTTCTGATTTTAGTGCCTTATTGCAGACTCCCAGAAGCTGCTTTATCCTAAACCAGTTATTAAGGAAGGTAGGACTTTAGGGTAGTTTGAACTGGCTGAAGCACCACATGAGCAGATCAGGGTATGCATTACAAATCCTGTGGGTCATGAATCCTGGCTGTTGCACAGTTATGGGCTCAGATTTGCTCAACCTGAGGTCTCTTGATGACTGAGAATATTGGCCTTTCAAAGATCTCTTAATCTAAGTGACAGCACCAAACTTAACCAGCTTGTGGCTGTGCCAGGGAACCAGTCCTCTGCTTCTACAGTAGCATTGGGGAAACACATGCAAGAATGGGATGAAGGTGTTCATCTCTCAGGATCAGAACTTAGCACAAGACTTCACTGCCCCTGGTATTTTAAAGCTAATCAGATAATTGTAGGGTTTGGTTTACAGAATGAAATGAACAATGGTCAGACTGACAACATGATCAAATGAATCATCATCATGTGTACAGTTTATGCAGGAAGGCCATTTAAAATAAATATTTACCTGTTTCATACTTACCTGTATTTTCCCATCTATAAGAGGCCCCCATGTATAAGACAAGTCCCAGTTTTTCAACCAGAATTACAGCTTTTCAACCATGTGGTTCTCTCCTCGGCTTACTTCCATGTATAAGACAACCCTCAGTTATTAGTCTAACAATTTTAAAGAAAAATATAGTCTTACTCTTATATACAGAAAAATACTGTATTTTAAAACTGTATTTAAATACCAGTATTTTGAAATGATGCCCAAGTTGCCAGTTGTTGTTAAATATATTTGGACTCTACTTTGTTAAAATATTATATTTGTCTTTAGATAAATAAATAGACGTTGGGCTGCAGAGGTAGAAGGGGCCCTATGGATCATGAAGTCAAGCCCCTCACAAGGAGTCACAATGGGGGACTAGAACTCTCAGCCTCTGGCTCCACAGACAGAGACCTAAGCCACAGAGCTATCCAGCAGTTCATGATCTGCTAAGGCAGTAGATACCTCACCTTCCTCAGACCATGGGTGTCCAATGAATTGGATTCTTCCAATGTATCTGGCTGTTTTCTCTAGGCCATTGTTTGATTGTCATTGTTGTTGTTGTTGTTGTTGTTGTTGTTGTTGTTGTTGTCGTCGTCGTCACTGTCGTCATCGTCGCCATCATCATCATCATCATCATCATCATCATCATCATCATCATCATCATCATCATAGAACTGTAGGGCTGGAAGGAACCCTATGGATCATTGAGTCTAGTCCCGGTCAGGGAGCTACAGTATGGAATTACACTTCCAACTCTGGCTCAACAGCCAGACACCTAAACCACTGAGCTACTCCAGCCTTCTCTTTTAATGTGTAAGATTTCATCAGCAATGAAATAAGTACACTCTTTTCTTTATATTTCCATTTATAGCTGCGCCTTTGGAGCTGCCCCTGTTTGAATTGATACCATCACAGAGGCAGGTGGTTTTTCACGGGGATCGCTTGCCATTTCAATGTACAGCTACATATCTGGATAACACTACAGAATTGCATTGGTACCATGAGGGTCATCTAGTTGAAACTGATGATGAAAGTGGCATATTCATGGAAGACAGCCTAACTCATGACTGCTGTTTAATTACACGGTAATGTATTCATATGTTTTATATGCTGTAGAATCTGTTAACATTATTGTAACCATGACCACAGGCAGCCATGTTTCACATATACAATACCAAAACACAGTAACAAATATTGGCCGTGGTCACACCTGGGTTTCGATCCTGATCTTCTGAAGGTCCGGCTTTTCCTCTTCGTCCCATCACGTGATTTAATATGTGGGACAAGCATTCCCACGTCCAAAGCTGTTTTTTTTTAAGTGCAGTTCAGCCCCCTTGGCCAGCAGGTGGTGCTAGCATTTGAAAAAAAGGACCACTTGGCTGTGGGAAATTAATGCTTAGAGGACCTGATTGAACTTCCTGTTACTCTGATGGTGCAGGAAAATTAAAAAAAAACAGTGCCGATCGGCCCCAGGAACAGCCGGTCGGTGCTATGAAAAAAGAAAGAAAAAGAAAGAAAAAGAAACCCGGATCATCTGTGTGATCCCACGGCCTCTGCCTCCTTAAAAGGTGGATTTTCAAAGCGAGACAAAAAATTCCCTACCTCCTGCGTAAGTCATAGAAACCTCGCTTAAGGGAGCATTACCGGGTTTTCTTTTTCTTTTATTTCAAAAAGCCCGGTGGCCGTGGGGACGGCATTTTTAGACACAGTTTATCTGGTAATTTAAACTGCTTTTAAAGGGACGTGGGACCGGGGCCTATAGAGTATTTACAAGCAGTACAACGTAGAATATGATAAACTTTTGTAATACAAGACCCTAATGGTAAGGAAATACCCTTCCGTAACACATATATAAATAAATAAATATGAAATAATCTTTCTGAAATGTCGATAGCTTCCAAATGTTAACTTTACTAATACTGTACTTGTTTCTGTCAGTTGCCTGGTGCAACTGGTTACAGTGACACTTGGAAGGTAATGTCAAACAGGTTTGGCTTAGTTCAAATGTGGCCCTCAAGACATTGTTGGACTTCTGTCCCTATCATGAAACACCAGAAGGGGGGCAGGGGAGAAGACTTATTCTGGTCTTGGACAATCCAGAGTTGCTAACACACCTAGAGACAAATGCCTAGCCTCCCTCCTCATTTTCACCTTCTGCATGCGTTCACTGATGAGTCTGAAGATAGTGTTGCTGCTCATGAGAAGAAGAGCTGGAGCTTGCTTTCATTTTATCCAGAACCCAGCTGGTTTAGAAGAACCCTCTCCCCATTATGTTCTGCATCTGGTCCTTTTTCACAAGCCTTCTTCTGATTTTGTTTGCTACCCCTGTAACCATTTACTACCTCTTCATTAATGCTTTCTAACCTGAAATAATTCTGGAATTGTTGAAATGGTCAAGCCTTTAGGATGGGTTGGGGGTTTGGGAACAGAGAAATGTTTGGAACTCTGTGTTTGCCAGATGTATTTCTTGTAGTATTAAAACCTTGCTGGGTTCAATCCATATGAGATTTTGGGGGTTGGGGGTGGGGTGGGGGAGATGCAGAAGAATATTGCAATTGCCCCTACTGGCAATGACTATTCTGCTTTGATTTGGATTCCTGCATTGAACAAGGAGTTGGACCTGATGGACCTATAAGCCTCTTCTAACTCTATGGTTCAATGATTCTATGATCAACTGATATAAATGTGTTAAAAACCTGAACGGCCGCAAGTGTTATGCAGCAATGCCAGATTGTGTTTCCTTTTGCATCAAGGGACAAATTGTTATTGCTCTTTCCATCCTCTGGATAGTGAAATTATATGCTATGCTGTTGCATTTTAGCCATTGTTTTTTCAGTAATTTAATGTAGCTTAAGCAAAATAGTCACAGTAGAGGGAGCATTTAATATTCATTATTTTAGCTCAACTACAAAATAAGAACAATAAAATAATAAAAATAATATGCACAATGCATTGGGGGGATTGAGCCATACTCTGTTCTGTTGTTGTTGTTGTTGTTGTTGTTGTTGTTGTTGTTGTTGTTGTTGTTGTTGTTGTTGTTGTTGTTGTTGTTGTTGGTGGTGGTGGTGGTGGTGGTGGTGGTGGTGGTGATGCGGTGGTGTGGTGGTGGTGGTGTCGTTACAGTCATGACCGATTCTTCGCGACTCCATTTCCATGGAGTTTTCTTGGCAGGAATACTGGAGAGCCTACAGTACCTGGTATTCATTGCCCATCCAAGAACTAGCCAGGCCTGAACCTTCTTAGCTTCTAAGCCTGTTTAAATCCATCGACTGTATTATGTTAATTAGTTATGACATGTTAAACTCCATTGATTTCAGTGGGTCTGCTCTTAACCTTTTACCTTGCCTTCCCATTTTTGCATTTTTATATACTCTTTGTAACTTCTCATAAAACTAATCACTGGATGGATGTGATCAATTTTGCCATTTCTTTTTAATCATGCAAATCTTTAATAGATTTTTCTCTGTTTCTACCCTTTTCATATTCATGTGGTTTCTGGAACTATCCCCTCTGACCTAGCAACACTCTTGAAATCTTTCCTAATTGTATTTTTTAAAAGTCAAAATTTCTGGCATAATTCAAAATTTTGAATGACCACAATGTTTATGAGCCTGGCAAATTCATTTACTGGAGTAAAGAGAAGAGAGGTCAATAAAATGGAGTTGGAAGAACCTTTCACTCTCATTTGTAGGTTTTGCAGAAAAGCTGCAAAAGGACCCCTTCTCTTACCTCCATAATGTGGGATGTTGTACTAAAGAAGGAAGGCTATTTCAGCCAAGCCTTAACTATAGCTCCTTATATAATATTAGTGTGCATGCAACTTTATTGTGAAGCATTGCTATAGAAACTAGGAGGGCATTTGGCCCTCGGTGTTTAATAATATACATAGTGGTATTTCTGAGGTGATTATTTAGCACAGACACAATTAGGCTTTCCAGAACTATGCTATTAATATATAAACATAATAACTAAATGTGGGATTATTAAATATATCCATGCACCCTGATTAGTTCTGGACACACATTTTTAGGGAAACACAATAATTCTTTAGAACATTTAATTTTTTTCCATCTTTATTTTGTACAAATAAAATATTCAGCTATATTTTAGCTTTCCTTGAAACATGAAACACACATAGCTGAAATGTTTTTGACTGTGCTAATGAAGTTAATTTATAAAACTCTGTTTAGTCCCATGGATTTTATTTTGGCAATACTGTACTGTAGTCATTTCCATGTGGGGAGTCAATAAGATGTTTCCAATTTATTCCTAGCTCACATTTTTAGTTTACGGCCAATAACAACATTATTTGAATTACATTTTAACTTCAAAGAATTATTTTGACATAGTTTTCATAAAAGTTACATATGAAAGCATACACAAACATGCATGTGCACACTCTAAGGAACCAACTTTCTACGGTTATGGAAATGGTGAATGGTCAACCATCTGTTTTCTTTAAGAGTTGAAAATAATGTATCTCGTACATTATGTAGTAAACATGTTCCGTGGAGTTGAGATCAGCATTCAGCTTCATTTCCTGAGCATTTGCTTCCTATGAGTTTGCTAAATTATCATCCCAGTTCCCAGATGGAGGGCTTGGGTTTTCTTTGTCTTCACACACACACACACACACACACACACACACACACACACACACCGGCAAAACAGAGTCATGCCCATTTTGAAACACATTACGGTAATACCTTGGTTTACAAGTATCTTGGTCTATGAGTATTTTGGTCAGTTTTGCCTTGATCAACAAACAGTGTATTGAAGTACAAGCACTGGAGCAGGTCACATGATCAGAAGTGAGCTAATTGTGGTTCTTGTCATGAATGAGTTTTTAAAGGCAGCACCAGTTACACAGTCCAAGGTCAGAGCCAGGCAAACAAGCCAGCCTCTGAGAGTTCTAATTTAAATCAAGTCCAGTTCAAGGTCAAGACAAGCCAGAAGAAACCACCACGAGCCAGAAACCAGTAGGCCCTAGAATCCACAGTTGTTTCCTACATAGAACCCATGCCTCAGAACCTGTCTTTTATGGGGCTTCATGCCTCACATTTATTTCAGCTGTAGCCTGGCTGCATCACTACAGTTACCTCCACCACCACCACCACCCCTTTGCTGGATCATGTGTCTGTAACGTTCCGTCTCAGGCAGAGGGAGGAGAGAGGAACAGACATCTTCCTGGCACCAGCTATGAATGTTCTAGAGTGGAGTGCAGATTAGGAGGTTGTTTTATTATTTATTTATATTTATATTTATATTTATATTGTTTTCAACATGCTTTCTTATTTTTCAAACTATTTCTAGTCATGGGACAGCTAGAAAAATGTGTATATGGCTACAAATTGCATTTTATTATTGTCACATTAAAAACACAGAATAAAATACAGTCCCAAGCAGAGCAGATTTCTATCCAACTTCTTTTGTGAGCTTTGCCATTTTGTGTAAACAATATGTGGTCTATGAGACCCCAGAACAAATCATCTGAGTTTTCATTATTTCTTATGAGGAAATCTGATATACGAGTGCTTCAAAGGGCTGCCACAGGGAGGAGGGCAGTGATTTATTCTCAATTGTGCTTGAGGGCATGTCAAGAACCATTGGGTGGAAACTCATCAGAGAGAGAGAGACAACCTGGAAATGAGGAGAAATTTCCTGACAGTGAGAGGCATTCAACAGTGGAATAGCTTGCCTCCCAATGTTGTGGGTTCTCCATTCCTGGAGGTTTTCAAGAAAAGATTGGACAGCCATCTGTCCGGGATGGTATGAGTTCTCCTGCCTTGGGCAGGGGGTTGGACTAGTAGACCTCCAAGGTCCCTTCCAACTCTACGATGATTCTATGATTTACAAGCATGTTTTCAGAATGAATTATGCTTATTAACCCAGGTATTACTATATTGCATTTGAAGATATCAGAAGTACAGGACTAGCTGATGGCAGAAGTTCCCACTTGCTCAGAGAGATATAAAGCACTTAGAGGCAGAATGCACAGTAATTAAAGTCAACAATTTCATTTTGATACCTGAGGTAAAATCCCACATTTTCCCCTTTCCGAGAGTAAAAATACAAGAGTCATAAATTTAAGGTTGGATTCAAACTCAAACATGCTTTCTGGAGACTTGTTGGAATCAATGAGATTTAAGATAATTATGATGGATTTATGTCCCAGTATTTCACTTATTCTACTATATGGCCACATTCCTGTTGCTTAGTCCAGTAAATTGCAGTAGAGTGGTCCTATTTGAATCAATAGAACTTATTGAGAGATAGACTCCCTGAAATCCCATTGATTCAATGGATGTGTTCTAAGTACAATTTACTACACTAAACGACAGGAGTCTGGCCCATGTATGCAACTAAGTCTGGATCGAATCTTGAACATTTAGTGATTTGTTTTCCTTCCATCATAGCCCAACTCAGCTGCCTATCTCCCCGCCTAAGTCTCCATAAAAGACTCATTTTATGAAACTTTGGCTAGATGGAGCTCCTTGGACCAAAGAGGATGGCCTTTGTATGGACTGGTAGCAGATCAGTTTTTGCTGTCAATATTGTGTAGCAGCCTTGTAAAAGGTCATGCATGTTGTTCTGAAGAGCTCTGTAACAAAAATAGGGATCTCAAAGAGTTTAGTGAACCCTATCTTAAGATAAATCGGATATAGAAAAAAAAACTGAGTTAATCTCACTGGGCCTTTAAGTTAAAAATTTAGGAATTTAAGTTAATATGTGTTTGTGTGTGATAGAGAGAGAGAGAGAGAAGAGAGAGAGAGAATGAGGAGAGAGAGAAAAAATTGTTTCCATTGAAGAATGACAGCTTATTTTTATAGCTATATGCTTATAGGCTGACCCCATATCCGACACGGCTATATGAATAACCGGTGTAGGCTTCCTAGTGATAAGAAACTATAATAAGAATTGTGATCATAGAGTTCTCCTCCATCAAAGATAACACAAGACATTGCCAAAGCTATGTTGTTGCAAATGGCTGTGTGGTATTGTTTGGCTGTACTGATACATGCTTAAGTGTTTCATGTAGTGTACAACAAATTTGGAGGAAAGTTAGAGGGCTCTTTCAACCAGTTCCAGCAACTGTGACGGCTCAGCCAACCATCATTATTTCAATAAACATTAAAGAGGTTAAACATGGCATATATTTGCAAGACATTTGATAATTTTCCAAGGCAAGGACCATACATTGTAACTTTAAAGGCGAGCCAGGTTTGAAGTAAGCATCTTCACAGGATATTCAAGCTTCATGCTAGCAGGCTGTCAGTGAAACTGACAAGATACCATGTAGCAGAAATGACATTGCTTTGTAGAGATTTGAAACTGAGAAGCTATGATGGTGCACCTAAAAGTGACATGAAAATGTGTTAGATATCCTGTCTTTATTTTGGCCTGCCAGCAGTGCCAAAAACATATCAAGTATTTCAGTCCAATAAAGACTTTCTGTGACTAATGGTTATGGTTCAGCCTATGACAGTGGTGGCCAAACTTCGTCCCTCTAGATGATTTGGACCACAACTCCCACAGTCCTTTGTCATTGGCAATACAGGCTTGGAATTCTGGGAGTTGTGGTCCAAAACATCTGGAGGGCCAAAATTTGGACACCACTGGCCTAAGGGAACAAGTTTAGCAGAACAGGGTCTCTTTGGTGGACTGCTCATTCTTGGTAAACAAATGAAAAATGGTCAGTGCAACCCAGCTGGAGACCAGAGCTTGTTTTTATTTGATATAAATACTAATTAATGGCAAACAACATGTCAGATGTGCTCTCCAGTTGACTCCAACGTATGGTGACCTCACCTTGCCAGGTTCTTCTTGTAACACGCTGAGAATATGCAGCTTGCCCAAGGTTATATGGGCTGGCATTTCTCCCAGAAGGTAATAGCAGCAGGAAATCAACTTCCCAATGCCAGTCTTCACAGGCAAGTACTCCAGTGGAGACTGCAAAAGTTGAGTTATGGCAAGTGGACGTTTTTTCTTGGGAGTCCTGATGAAGCTAATTGGATGAGTAGCAAATCATTTGGATCTCACAAGAAAAGAAGTCCAGTTGCCATGACTCAACTTCCAGATAACCTCACCTGGATGACAAGAACCCTTACACTCCAGTGGAAAATTTCTTTCATAAATGTTGTAAAAACTGAAGAACAGAAAGCACACAATTTGCTCAAGATAGCTCAGTGACTAAAGTATATCCAGTGGTGCATTTGCCACAACAGGAGATGATCAGTGGCCATGTTAAAACAAATGCATATGCCATGGTAATTAATTATTTTAAAATATAGTAAACCAAATATATTATACTGAAATTGCATATGCTAATTTTAGATTTTTTTTAAATGGGCAGAACTGAAATTAGACCTAAGGAACTGGGCATCATTTTCAGCCAATTGATGTTAACAATAAAAGTCTTTTGAATATTTATACACAGAAAGGTCCAGAATCTCCTGCAGTGTTCTGAGGTCTGTAATCAGGACATATAATCATTTTTGACCAGCACCTCACCAGCTTGCTGCCACAGCATCTATAGTGGGGATTCTGCATATTGTAAATTCTGTAAACATTTAATTGGATAGTTGGCAGAATTGGTTAAAAAGTGTGTGTGTGTGTGTGTGTGTGTGTGTGTGTGTGTGTGTGTCTGTCTGTCTGTCTGTCTCTCTCTCTCTCTCTCTCTCTCTCTCTCTCTCTCTCTCTCTCTCTCTCTCTCTCTCTGTGTGTGTGTGTGTTTGTTTATTTATTTATTTATTTATTTATTTATTTATTTATTTAACTTATATGCCACCCACCACCCAAAAGTCTCTGAGTGGCTTACAACTAAAATGAACAGTTAAAATAATTAAAACATTAAAATGTCAATGAACAATGAAAACAAAGAAAATATTCAAATACAATTATTGTCTAAAAGTACACCAATAAAGAAATTGTCATTATAACTTACAGTATATTAATAGTTTTCATGCAACTAGGCAGTTGAATGTCTGTGGAGATTGTCAGTCATCCAGGTGAGTTTATCTGAAAGTTGAGTCATGGCAAGTGGACTTCTTTTTCTTGAGAAAAATAAAAAAATACTTCACACTTTCAGCACAAAGGCCATAGCTAACAACCCATATTTTGCAGGTTTTAGCACCTTAGGCCATTGTTCACCTTAAGGCTATTGAACTATAAAATGGAGGACTCGCAACTAGCTTTCCTCAGATTGATGAAGCTGTTTGGATGAGCAGCGAAACGTTTCAATCTCTCAAGAAAAAGAAATCCAGTTGCCATGACTCAACTTCCATATAGGCAGTTGAACAGAGCCTAGAGACTTAGTATAGCTACCATTATAAGTACTTATTTATTTATTTATTTATTTATTTATTTATTTATTTATTTATTTATTTATTTATTTATTTATAGACTTTTAAAAGATACAGGTTTATTGTACTCTTTTTTGAGCACAATTAAATAATTTCTCTGCTAACACTCTCCAAATGTCCAGCATAAGGCCAGTCATGGGCCAGCACTTGAAGTATGTGTTCTTTCTCCTCCACCATGTAATTGAACCACCGTCTTTACCTGTAAAATTAGAATTAAACTGCAGCATGATTCCCTTGTCATGTTACACTCTAACATGTTAGTCACACAGGAATCAAAACGTGTTACTTGTTACAGTTAACTTTCCAGGTGGGTAATAAAGTAGCATGCCGCTTGGAATATACTGGTGTGGGGACAAAAGGGAGGAACAAAGGTGTTGTTTTATGACTGACACCCACTAGATTCTAATCATAGTTAATATTTTTCATCAGGACTGTCTTTTGGGAGAGAGATGGTGAAGTAATATAGAGTAAGACCCCAGTATCCACTGGGGATTGGTTACAGGCCTTCCCGTGCATAATGAAAACTGTGGATAAGAGAGAATGCCTGCCCCCCCCAACTCTGAATTGCTGCTTTCTGACAGTAGCTTTGTGATAGTAGCTTGCTTTATAGATGCTATTTGTGACAATAGAGCTTGCTTTACAGCTGCTGTTTGTGACAATAGCTTGCTTTGTGGCTGCTGAATTATTTAATTTTTTTCCTCTGCCAACCATGGATAATGAATCAGTGGATACAGGGGTCCTACTGTAGTGTATTCTGAACTAATCAGATGTTCAATGTGTTCTCCTAGCTCTCTGTCCCAAGAGGAGTGTTAAAATGTCCACAGTAGAGATGGGCACGACTTAGCGGTATTCCCGTTTCCGTTTCCGTTACTCGGTTCCGTTACTCTACGGAAACGGTAACGGGAATTACTCCCCCAGACTTCGAGCTCGAACCGACGAACGAACAATTTTGGTCTGATTTGTCGTGCTCGTTACTTGCATCGCGAGATCGCGCGATGCCACACGCGGCACAGAAAAAAAGTTTTTAAAAGTTAAAAAAACCCGGTTCCCGGCCAAAAAGCAGGCGGGAAAATGCCTGCCGTGCCTCAGGGCACCTACCAGAGGGGTTGTTTCTGGAGGTCCCCGGCCTCCCCCCTCATCCCCCGTCCTGGGCTGCTCTGGTGGGACTCGCCGCAGGCTCGCAGCCAGCAAAAAGCCCAGTCTCGCCGCCGGCCGCCGCAATTAAAGCGCAAGCAAGCGGCACGGACGGCACAGGAAAAAACTTTTAAACTCTCCCCCCACACATTCCCGGGCCAAAAAAGCAGGCGGAAAAATGCCTGCTTGACTAAGGGCGCAGGGCACCTACCGGAGGGGTGGTTTCTGGAGGGGGGGTCCCGCCTCCCCCCCGTCCTGGGCAGCCGGACTCGCGAGTCGCCATCGCCATGCCATGCGGTGCGGGCGGGGGATCCAAAATGGGGCGGCGAACGCAATATTGTTTTTTGAAATCGTGGTCCAAAAACACACAAGCACAACAGAAACACGCGAAAATTTATAAACTGCCAGATTTTTCACAGTAGCAGTGGGTTTTTTCTTGCAACAAAATGTCTCTCCTCTCCTCCTCTGTCCTCCATTGATTTTATTTTATTTTATTTTATTTACACCTGCGCAGTGCACAATGATGGGCTGGCCAAGTGGCCAGCCATGTGGGAGTGGACAACCATGCAAATTTTTGGAGCCATCCCACCAGTCGCATGGCCACTTGGCCATGGAGACTTCTGGGATGTGCCAAAAAGCCCCCTAAAACCTGCCCTAGCCCTAACCCTAACCCTTGACTCCGTACCCATACGTCACAGACTGTCTTCTTAGTGGGTCAGAGAGGCACCCAGAGGTGCAACCCACTAGCCCACCGTAACCTTACCCGTCACTAGCCTAACCCTAGCTCTTGCACTAAGCCACCTTAAAGCCAGATCTACTTGCTTGCATTGCACTACACGCAGCAAGTACAATTCCCTTCTGTGTGAGACATGGTGGTGCCAGAGCCTTGTGAAGGGCGGGTATGACCCTATCACTCTCACACTGGTCTCACGTCTGCACATTATGTTATGCAATATCCATATGGCTATTGCATAGCATTTTGCAGCAGCAGCAGGTGAGGAAGGGAGACCCCCATGTAGAGGGGTGTCTCTTGGAGCCTGCTTCCCCTTCCTAGTGGCAGGACGCACCCACGGGTGCCTCCAGGAGCCCACTTTCCCTTTATAGCGGGCCAGAGGAGGCACCCACCCCACAGAGGTGCCTCCAGGAGCCCGCTCCCCCCCAAAAAAACCAGTACTAATGACAACGAAAAAACGAAAAAACGAACCGACTAATTTTTGCGAATTTTCGCGAAAACCGGAAACGACCCGAAATGGGACTGGCCCGACTAACGACAACTCGAAAAAAATTTTTTTTCAAGTCGTGCCCATCTCTAGTCCACAGATATCCGCAGATTGTTTCACTTTTCCACTGTCTGAAAATCTTATACATAGCATGGTATCTAGTGCGCAAGTTCTGGTAATGCATGTTGAAATATTTTTTCTGCCCCCTTACTATACTATATATTTAGCTTTTGCTATTATCTGCGGATTTCAGTATCTGGGTGTGTGTGCCTGGAACCAATCCCCCACAGACACAGGGTTCCTACTGTATTCATTTCTTGCTTGGAAAATTTGGTGTGTGTGTGTTCCAGTCATTTTACCCACACAAGTGTATCATCTATGGTTATAATGTACCCTATCTAAACTTCTAACTGGACAGAAAACAAAAATTTGTTTACACCGCTTTTCATTAGTTATTACTTATGAGCCCAGCCCTACTTTCTCAATTTTTTCATCTATCTTTCCTAGAGGGATAACTATATATGACACATGCCATTTTCATTAAACATGCTTCCCCCCCCCAAAAAAAAACACCCAAAGCAAAACAAAACAAGGTCTGTGAAGATTCTCAGTCATCCAGGTGAGTTTATCTGGAAGTTGAGTCATGGCAACTGGACTTCTTTTCTTAAGAGATTGAAATGTTTTGCTGCTCATCCAAACAGCTTTGTCAGTCTGAGGAAAGCTAGTTGCAACTCCTCCATTTTAAAACAAGAAGGTGGCCTTTCTCTTTCATTGAACACTATTCTGCACAAAATTTGAAAATGTACATGTGTCTTAACGTAGGGCTACATTTACTCTGTATCCTATTTTCATAACACTTCAGAAATCAAAGGAGGAAAAGTATGCCCTTTCTGTAAACTATTCCAAAAAAGGTGTGTTGTTGTTGTGGATTTTGCAAGCTCCTTAGTCTCCTTCAGTCTCCATAGAAGGGAAATTTTCCATGCCTTTTTCATATACTGTATGTTGCTGGCATTTCCCCTTAAAAACCAGACCAGACCAAACCAAATAAGGTCAAAGATGTATAGGACAAAAAGCCTTACACATACTTGTCTCTAATCCACTAATTATGGGCTCTCTGCAAACTTTCTGCCTGCCTATCTGACAGGCAGGAAACAAGGCAAAATTCTTTGGATCTCTGAATGAAGGTTCAAATTAGGGCTTCAGTCTATTTGGACAGATTCTAAAATATCCCTCTGCATCTGAAGCAGGCCATCTTCAGTGGCAGATGTCTCTAACCAATACATGGGCTGGCAACTGATACAGTTTTAAGTTAGGAGAATCATCTCTAAAGGATGTACAGGACAGCTATTATCTCCTTTCTTAAGTTCTGAGTTATTAACATTGGCTGAAATATGGTAGTAAGTCATAAATAGAACAGGCTCATTAAATCTTAGAAATGTACATAGGTGTTGACTCATCAAATCCTTAATGGTTCAATGGCCCTCTTCTAGTTGGAATTTACTGTTGGGTTTCAGCCATTGTTATTATTAGCATTATTACAGCTACATTTGTATCAATAAAGATGCTTGGGACATAACTATAAAACCATAGCTATAATTTCTCACTTGATGTCTTGAAATATGGCAGGCCTGTCCAACAGCTGGACCGCGGGCTACCAGTAGCCCGTGAAGGGTTCAAAAGTAGCCCGCCGACCACCAATAAAGAAGTGAGGAGATAAATTCTCCACCACTCCCCCCCCTTCATCCCAAGGACCACCACTACCCCAGCAAAGTTTTGGGTCTGCCAGGCCACTGTCTCAGCCGAGCAGGGCAGTTCAAGGACCATAGTGTGGTCCTCTGCCCCCCCCCCCCGCTGGCCAGATGATTGAGCATGTGCAAGATAAGCATATGCATGGTCAGCCTTCCCATAGGAATGCATTGAAAATCAATTAATCTGTTCCAGAGGGAACAAATTTCAATGCATTCCTATGGGAAATTGCTGCTCTACTTACAATTTTTTTTACTTACAAGCATGTACTTGGAATGGATAAAATTCGTAAGTAGAGGTATTAGTTTAGCCCTCAGGCACTTTGAGCCAGAAAAAGTAGACCTCGGCCTGTTCAAAGTTGGACAGCCCTGAAACATGGTATTTACTGCTTCTGCTTTAAACAGGAGACTTCCAGGCCGTCAGCAACTGTCCCCTTGATCCTGCTAGTTTGGGTCATTTTAAACTTCCCAGCCATGTGTGAGCATCTCCTAGAGTATGTTATTCCCATACAACTCAAAAAATATTGACAGGACCCCCGTGTCAAGTGAGTTTAGCTCACTCATTTTAAACAGCCAGTTATGGACATCCCCTCTTGAATTTCCATGTGTTAACCTCTAATACAGACTTTGTGCAGAAATGCACACTGGGGAACGGCCGTTCATTTTTGCAATTCTTTGTTCACATTAATTATTGACAGCGGCTTGGACTAAATGCAAGCAAATTGGGCTTCTCACCTAAACTGTACAGAGCATGTTCCTGCCATATATTATATGCGCTCATCATCTGCCAGGCTGCAAAAACACACCACATTCTCTCTCACTCGCTCCCCCCCCACCCCCGTGTAGTGTGTTTCTTTTCATTCTGGCAGATGAGCACATCTAAAATGGGGGGGAAGAAGCAGTCTTCATGTCTCCGTAATTTGTTTCTTTTCCTTTGCCAGAACTGAGATTGAGCCTTCCAGATTCATCCAGAAAATTAGGTCAGCTTCTGAAAACCTTTCTTGGGGACAGAAGAAAGTGACTCTGCAGCGGTGACCTCTTATTTACGGCATACTTTTATTTCTGACATTTAAACGACCATCAGCGTGTAACAATCATTTTGAAGATATGATTGCAAGGCAGTAAAATAGCAAGTTTGCATAATAAGGCTTGGCCTTGTCTTTTTAATTACTAATGCACAGTCATAGCAGTGAAAATATATTATTCTACCAGAAAATACTCTGCCCTAGATTAGTTATTTAAAACAGATTGCTCTGCACAGAGCTTTCTACATTTGGCAATAGCCAGCGCCATAGGCTATGTGGGAACAGCACAGCTTTTCTTGAAATAATTTCCACTGAATGTTATAGAACAGTTCCTAGCATATCAATCGCTATATTTAAACTAGGCTGCCGTGATATATGCCTTTTATTGATATAAAGTGAGAGAGCAAGAGAGAGAACGTCAATGCCCCCCCCCATTGTACTTGAGTGTGTGTGTGTTCTGCATATGTTAAAATCAAGCCGGTTAGGGGTTAATGCATTAACCCAGGATGATCCTGCAACTCACCTCCTAGGCAGAGAGGGGCTAGCAAGATAGCCTCCTCTTGCACAGGCAGTGAGGGTATAAGCATTGAATGGATCTTGGCTGGTTTTGTGGGAAAATCCATCTCCTACTCTGATGGTTCTCCTTGAACCTTTTCCTCAAAATGAAATTTAAAGTTTTATGTTTATATATTTCCACATATTTATATTTTAAAACATCCTCAAGCTGGTTTACAATTCAATTACACAGGCTACAGATTGCACATTGCACCCCTGCCAGTGAGCTGAGTACTCAGTTTATTGATCTAGGGGCGCTTTTAGATGACCGCTAAAATCCGCTGGTCCCTTAAATTCGGGCCAGAGATCTTAGGGGCTTGTCGCTCTTCCTGTGTCCCCACCCTGGCTGCTGGCTGTGTGAGGGGAGGGAGGAAAAAAAGGAAGAAAGGCCGTGGCTCACCTCCCGTTCTGCCTCTCGCTCTTGCCGGCTCTTGCCCCCGCAACATTCCAGTAGCTCTTAAGTAACTCTTAAGTAGCTCTTAAAGGGGCGGGAGCCAAAAAACAGAAAACAGAAGCGAGGAGAGCCCCGCACTCACTATCGTTGCACCGCATCAAAGAATTTTCACCTCCAGAGAGAAGGTACAAGAAAAGTGCGCTGGGTCGCGCTAAAGTGGGCGGGGTCGCACTTAATTTTCTGTTAGCTCCGGAGCTGGTGGGGAAACATTTTTAAGCTCCGGAGCTTGCAGCCATTTGCAGCGGACCTTAGGGGTTGTGTATAAATGCCCTAGGAAGGGTGGGAGGTGGAGTCAACCTTAAGACAGATCCCTAAATCTGGTGGGACCAAATGCAGTTCCTGTTTAACCATTGCACCACACGGCCGCTCCAGAAACTTAATGAGGGTGATGGGACAATTATTACATTTTTTGATTTCAGTTCAAATAGAAACACAATATAATTAAAACAACAATTATTTATATGTGCTCATTTTCTAACTCAATTTCATTTGGTTTTAAGCTTAGAAGTAAAACACCAATATTTGGGGGTTTTTTTATCCCCCCATATAATATTGATAGAAAAATCTAATTCAATGCATGTCCTTTTCAATTTTGAAAGACAGTTTATTCATGAAAATCAGTCACTCATTGTGCTTGGTGAACATACCTAAGATACAATTTCTGTTCGGTTTGGTATAGCAGACATACTGTAGTTATTGCAATAATCATGTGCTGTTACATCAGTTTTGACTGATGGGGACCCTTTTCAGGGTTTTCAAGCTAAGGAATACTCAAGAGTGATTTGCCATTACCTTCCTCTGAGGATGTCCCGGGACTGTGCAGTTTGCCCAAGGCCACAAAGGCTAGCTCTACTCACAGGAAGCAAAGTGGGATATCAAAACCAGATAGCTATCCAGCCAGCTCAGATACAGCTATGGTTGAAGTCCAATATATGGCCATTCCCTTTCTTGTACTCAGTGGAGAGACTGGTGGTGCTGAGGACAGAGGAGGGGAAGGGGAGACTGCAGAAGATTGTATTTGGGACACTTTCTGTCATTATTCTGTCATATTGATGAAGCTGATCCCACCAATGATTCCCCCCCAGTTTTCACCTTCTTGACCACCACAGCCCACTTGATCCAGCAGGCAGCCCCCACCTGACTGAAAGGGGCTTTTTCAGATGATTTGAGGGGGCTGTCAGGGTGGTGAAGAGTGAGAAAGTCAGCTCTTGCTTTCCTTTTTTTAGCGGCCAGACACAGGAGATCCGGGTTCAAGTCCCTGCTCAGCCATGGACACTCAGGGGACAGAACTAGCAAATAGCTCCTTGAACTCACATGCTTCAAACTGCCTGTAATGGTTGCCACAAGTCAGCAGAGACTTGACAGCACATTTAAAAAAAAAAGCCCTGAGGGATCATGGGCACAGGATGGGTCACAGGCCATGGTCTGCCTCTGGTAAACACTGCGTCTCAGTTGTTGTCTTGACATGAAGACAGACTTCATTATCACCTTGACTGCTTACTTTTGAGAATAGTAGCAGCAAGAGTGGATGGTGTTGGGGTTTAGAGATTACTTTACATTTCAAAATTTGAAGTACCAGATAACTTCTTTATGTTTTTTTTAAAATGAAAATGCAGTCCTTCTATACTTTCTCTCATCGCTCCCACTGCCACACCTCTCCCCCCTCTCTGTGTTTTTGCTTTGCTTCTTGAATGGAAAGGGGTCTAGAAACATGTAATGCAACTGCCTCTCTATTTCTGCAGTGTGTGGAGGGGAATAACTTTCTCTCTCTCACTCTCAGCTGGTGGTGAGGAATCTTGCAGGGTTGACAGAGCCCTTGCTGACGCCTGAAAATTCCTTGTTGAGAAATTGTGTCAAGGCAACACAGCCTAAATTGGCAGGGACAAGGAATCTAGCAAATATTTTCTCCCAGTGAGCACACACACACACACACACACACACACACACACACACACAAAACCTGTTTGTAAGCAAGACTACTAGCTCAGCAGATCAAAGAAGAAGCTAAAACCTTTTCAATTTATATTCCAGGTTCCTACTTGAAGAGAACAACAACAACAACAACAACAACAACAACAACAACAACAACAACAACAACAACAACAACAACAACAACAACAGGGAAGTGATGAAGTGGTGAGCCCTGAGAAAGTGCCCACCAGCTTAAAAGAAAAAGATAAAAGGAGTGAGAGTAGCAATTTTGTCTTTAAGCTCCTTACACAGCTGAGAGATTATACAGTAAAGGTCACCCAATATCACCTTTATGGAAGGTGTTGACTGGCCTGATGGGTCAACATTGCTTGAAAGGCAGTGCTGTCATCTGAGATATCTAGGTTTTATATCACAAGCCAGTTTCTTTAACCTTTTCAGCAATCCACTTTTTTACAAGGAAAATATCTTTTGCTGACATTTTAGTCCAATCTACTGTCAGTTGTAGGCATCTGCTTGGCATGCCATACAGTCGGGAACGCTGTGTATGTAGAAATTCCCGTTAAGTGAGTTGACAGTAATTATCACAGTTATTACAGGTTCCTTAAATTAAACAATAATTTCTAGCTACCATTAATGCTTCTCATAAAAGCTATAAATTCTTTCTTCCTTGATGTTCTGGTGTGTTAGTCTTTGGACTAGTGACTTTCTGTGTAGGGGTTAAATATTATAGTGCATCACGAAGAAAGTAAGGAGTGAGTAAAATATATTTGAAAAGCACACTAGGGACTTTCCACCCTTGTAAGCTCGGGGCCAGAACTAAATAGAATAAACTCAAAGCAATATTTAAAGTTACAGCAGCAAAATAAAATTTAATTCTTTGGAGATACATTCATGCTGTAGAATTATTTCAACTGTAGGCTATTTCCCACATTTAAAAAATGCTTCTGTGGAGGATCAAAAGGGAATGCAAGCAACCAATGCTCAGAGTTGCCTACCATTGTTGTGTCTGAAAGAAAACCTGGGGTAGAATATTTTTAATTCAGTGTTCTGGAGTTGTTAAAATTGCCACTTCACCTGTTAGTGAAAGGTTTCCTATCTTTCATTTTGTGTTCTTGGTTTGTAAAAGATCCAGACAGTAAGTGAGGAAGCTCTTTGAATTAATGGAGTAGTACACAAAATGAGGTAAATATAAATTAAGATATACAAATGTATTCTGTATTCTATATTTAGGGACTTCTGTGCAATAACAATGGGAAAGTGGAATTTTTAAAGGAAAAGAAAAATTTTGAGAACGCCAACGGTTCTTGTGAAATTACTTGCATTTTTAGTTCATGATCACAGAATTGCACATAATTAAAATTGCAGAAAGCAGTGGCACTTAAATTTGTTCTGTTTCATACTTTGGATTTAAGTAAATTGAAGTCTTGGAAAGCAACTGGACTTCTATCTAGTTGTTGACTTGGATGGCAGCAGATTAACTGCACAATGCATGGGTTAACAACACTAGTCCAACAGAGGCTGTGCGGAAACCAGGACCTTCCCAGTCCTGGAATGGAAACATACAAAGAACTATGTTTCCATTGCTGGACCGGGAATGTTTTGGTTGAAGATGGTACATGTTGGACATAGTTCATTCATCGGCCCACCTTAAGTCACTTGGAGGAACATAATAATAACAAATTTGTGGCAGCCTAATAGCCGGAAGAGGTTAGGGTATGGCATTTCTTAGCTTTTCTGTCACCTTCTTCTCTGACACCCCCCCTTTTTAATTCTGCTTCTGGCTAATCCTAATTGTTGCAGCACTTGTGCTAGAAGACCCTCCAGCTGGCATATCTCTCAAAGGCAGTTGTGATTGCCAAAGAGACTTATGTCCTTTCAAGCCTCACTGTAGCTGGCCTATCTTGGAGTTAGAACTGTATTGCAAGTCTGTCTCTAACCCAACACTTTCATGAATGGTTAAATTTTCTTTCAGAAGAAGCATGACCATTTACTAGTTTAGTATTTATAGATATACCGTTAATTATCCAAGTTGAACTGGATGTCAATTTTTTTTCTCACTTCTGTTTTGCTTCACAACAACAACTACTACTACTACAACTACTACTGCAACAACAACAAATGGACCAGAAGCTGTTTCTAGAGGAATTTTGTGGTGAAAGGAAACTTCTCTAACGTGTGCCCAGTATCAACTGCATGCTTGTCAGAACATATATGATTATATAATAGTACTGTCTTCCGATCTCATGCTGTTGGGTATGTAGGGCAGTCTATGGATTAATACATCATAGCAGATGAAGTGAAGCTTGCAAACAGGTCCAGATCCTCATTAAGTCTGTAGAACTCTGACCAAATGAAGGATGCTCAGAGTTGCACAGCTTCAAGTCAGATTGATCATTTGTTTCCTGTTAAATCTTTTGCAGCGAGCTTATCTTGTCCAGCATCGATACTGATGCAACAGGAATGTGGGAATGTATGGTCAGCAACTCCTATGGAAACATATCTAAGCAGGTAGAAATTGTTGTGTTGGAAACAGCTGCACCTTATTGTCCTGCTGAAAGAATAATTAACAATAAAGGAGATTTCAGGTATGTTTTTCTTCTTTAGAAAACACCTAAATAATTAGACAGTAATATCCAGGGGGATGTGTAGCCTTCATATTTACACTGTAAAACAACCAAAGAGTGCTTTATGTGCTAGGTGGCAGTATATAAGCAGCACAGTTTGCTTTGCCTTTGCTTTGTTGCATTCCTCCCTCCCTTCATTTTACCTTTTGATAGTGCAGTTAGCCCCCAGTAGCTTTATGCCTGGAGTTTTAACCGCCATCGCTTTCATGTTTAAAAATTTGTTTTATTGTTTCATCGTAGGTACCAGTATGGTAAATCTTGGCACAGCATTCGTTGAAAATGGCATGCAACTTTCTGAAAGTAAAATAAATAAATAAATAAATAAAATATGCTTTGAACAGTTTGAAAAGAGATTGTCCCTGCAGCAGACCTCCTGCTTTTCAACTCATTACAGAAAAGCTCAACTTGAGGTCCTCTGTAATGAATCACTTCTGAAATATATTAGATAAACTTGTACTGACTGCTACATAATGCACCTTTCATTAAGAAACCTTTCACTCCTCTGCCAGTAAATGTCATCCTCTTCTTTATAAATAAAAAACATATAAGTGCTCAACTAGCGCCAAAGGCGTTTCTTCCATTTCATGTTGTATAAATCAAAAATAAAAAGCCAAAGAATTCACATTTCTGGCCTTATTGATCATCTTTCAGAAAGTCCGAAGAAATTTATTTTAGAAACGTACATCAAAAAGCATGCTGAGTCCATAGATTTTTTTTTGGCATTTCAAAGTAATGAATTCAGGATTCAGGAGAATGTCTTTGGCACGAAAGTTAACATTAACACCTGAAGCTTCCTTGAAAGGTTTCTCCCCTTGGATGCTGCTTGCATGCCAATAATTTATGATGAAAAGGACTTTGAGGTGTTGATATTATAGCCAATATGTAGGAAGCAAGACATCATGACTACAGAAGCAGAACTTGAAAAAATGACTTTTCATTTTAAGCAGGAAAGAGAAGCATTAAATGTAATGGAAAGGTTGAGTCTTCTGAGCTGACAGGCCCAGGTGGTATTTGTAATTGAAAACTCTTTATAAGGATTTGTAGTGCAAGCCTCAGTGAAGAAAAGATGTTACGAGATGATGGCTGTGTTTGTTTTGTTTTTCTCTCATTATATGCTGTCATTAAAGAGGAAAAAGGATTGTCTCCCAGGGTTTCCAGATATTAAACACTGAGATTCTAGAACTTTAAAAGTTTAGTGCATCTACTGTTGAAGAACCATCTCATGGACAAAGTAGTATATAGAACTACTAAGAAGAATAACAAAAGATTAACAAAAGATATTTCTTTAATAAATATCATCCTAGCCATTAGTCCACCAGAAGTGACATATTCAGAAGCAAGACAAAACACTGTGGTTTCTTCTTAGTTTTCATGATTCATAAAATTCTGAACCTGATCCATTTGGAACCGAAAGTCTTTTCTAGCTGCAATTAATTATTATATCAGTGGCTACCAAACTATGGACAATGAAAACAATTCTCCCTATTGTAGAACTAACACATTACAGCTTATGTGAATGTGTAACACAACAATACCATTTACAAATAATAACTCAAATATTTTATTTTAATAACCAATACAAGCCATTTAAAGTCTCATTCATTGAGCTGTTCTTGTATAGGAATGCTCTATTTTCTTTATTCTGCTGATAGGGGTGCTGTACTCAATTGTTATGTATATGTGTTGAGCTCACACATGTTGAGGGGAGCATACTAGCTTCAAAACTTTCAATGCCACTTTCAGCACTAAAAGCAACCGACTGGAGGCTCTTCCCATACGCCAGAACCTGAAAAAATACCCGTGCAGAGCAATCCCTCCCTCCCTCTTTGATCTGATGCTTTCTTATACGAAAAGTAATAACAGAAGAGGATGGGCCAGCATGCTGATCTCAAATGTCTAGATAACAACTGAACAGAGCCAAACAGATTCTGGACTGCAGATCCGTGAAATGTCAAAGACACTGTTAAACCACTTCAGACTACAGCTGAGAAGCATCCTTCATTTCAAAAAAGAACAATGTGAAAAATAAAAGGTCAATAAGCAAAAGGGAAGAGTTTTAGTGTTTTTAGCTTCCTGTGCAGTTTCCTGCAGTCCGTATATCAAAATATCAGTAGAAGGATTTGAGAAACCTGCAAGGCAAATGTTTGTCTCATTTTCTTTCCTTCTTCTTTTAAAATTTTTAATATTTTTGACAATCCATTTAAAATAACATACTGCCTGATATAACTTGTTATACATATAATAATAATACAAAGTAACACAACAAATTAAACATGTTAAACTATCCCACATTTCAATCCATATTCTGATTCATCCAATTTGGTTGTTTGTGTAAGATCAGTGGTCAGTAGAGGTTGCCATATTTTCAGGAAATTATCGTGTTTTACCTCTCCCCTGTATAGTTTGAACCTACTAGTGAGTTTTTCCATAACTGCTACTTCCCATATCCTGTTTACAAATTTTGTGAGAGATCCTGGGCATATTTCCAATCACGAATAATTTCCATTCTAGCCATGCCCATGATAATTGCTATTAATTCTTTATTAGCTAGTTTTTAATTTCCCCCCAAAAATAATGAAAATCATAACATTTCATTCGGAACTATTTTCTGTTTAGTTGGTTTCTGTAAGCAGTATATTAAATTATTCGAAAATCTTTCTATCTTTGGGCACACCAACCACATATGCTCTAAAGTACCTTTACACCCACAATTACACCAACACATATCTGATATTACTTTGTTAATTTTGTGCAATTTTGTGGGTTAGAAATACCACCTGTGTACTGTCTTTAAAACTGTTTCCTTTGCTTTTGCTGACATTGATATATATATGGATACCCGGTCCAAATCCTTGGCCATAATTCATTTGGTGTAATACCATTTAAATTTGTTTCCCATACAATTGTAGACCCTAAACCTCTGGTAAACTCTTTATCTACAATACATTTATATATTATTGAAGTTAACCACTTGTTTGTATTCTTATCTTTTTCTACACAGCATTGTTCAAATTTTGTTAATAATCTCCTGGAGCCCTGGGTTTTCCAGTCATGCTAAAGATTTGTCTTGGGAAGTTAGCTTAAGTGAAGTGGTTTCCTTCTTTCCTACTTCACTGCCATTACTGAATTCCCATTATGTCAGCCACCCAGAATCACTAATGTGGCTACATTACAGCATATGAATAAAAAGTTAGACATCTTCAATACTGTAAAGAGAAGAAAACTGCAGTATTTCGGTCACATAATGTGAAATAATAAGTACCATCTGCTGAAAAGTTATCCTTCAAGGAAAACTAGATGGGAAGCATGGTCCGGGGAATAGAAGAACATGTTGGCTTAAGAACTTAAGCCAATGGTTCTCAGTGAGCACAGCTGCTCTGTTTAGCATAGCTTTGATAGAAACCAGTTCAGGCTATTGATTGCCAATGTACCACAAGGACATGGAACTGGAAGAAGAAGCGCCCTGGATTTGGTATAATTTCACTGCAAAATTTCTTATCTGTTTTAATTGTAACCAATTAGTTTGAAGTACTCTTGTTCTGTGTTCTAATTGATTGATTGATTGTTATTGGCTTCCCTAATTCAAATAGATCTCTGATTCTATAGAGTTCAATATCAGTCCTGTGTCAAAATTGTACAAATTTTTCTTGTGATTTAAAATTAAGGTGCTCCAAAATGGGACAGAGGGTGATGTGGGAGAGGCTAAAATTCCTATATGTTTCTTCCATATTGTTAACAAGACAAATTACCCCTGCCATGGCTGCAGAATAAACTCGGGCTACAAACGAACTCACAAGCCACCCCACCCCCCACTTCAGCTGGGTCTGACCCAGGCAAAGGCGGATGGTGGGAACTTCAATCCTGGCTTTCCTGACTATGTAGCAGCAACAGATCAGGTGCTAGGCTTTTGAATTTCACATGCCCGTAACCCTCTCAGGTTGTGGACGTGCAAAATTCAAAAGCCTGCCCTGTAAGACAATTTTTTTTTTGTAAGACCTCCGGTAGGCAAATTGTCATCTTGCAAAAAATGCCTATTGTCTGAAATTTCATTCATGTTATGAAGAATTCATCTTACAGGGCATTCATCTTGCAAGGTATCACTGTACTCTCCTCTCCCCCTCCTTCCATCTTAACCCAGTCAGGTACATTTTTCGTCTATATAAATTTGGACATTTGAGTGATTTGAGAAGCTTCATAATATTTCATTTACAGTGGTATAGCCAGACCTCCTTTTACACTTTCACTATATTTAATAGTAGTAACAAATCTTAATCTTTTTCTTTAACCCACAATAAAGTTTTCTAGACTTTTCTGCATTGAAGTCATTTTTTTCACATCAGGTTGCAAGAGTATATTTTGAAATAAGAATAAGAAGTTAGGTAAAATATGTGCTCTCACTACTGATGTTCTTCCTGGATAAGTTTAATTTCTTCCAACTCTTCATTTTTTCCTTAACAAATGTGAACATTTTTAAAAATTTCTATAAATTGATTTGCATTTTCATTATTTAAATTCTGAGATATTTAAAGGTTGAGTAGCATAGGTCTACATTTGACCTCCTTTGAATTTCCTTCTGTTATGTTATACAAAAGTTTAGACATAGAATTTTGGATTTTTGATAATTAATATTTAGACCTATATAGACTCTATCGTTGTCTTGTCATTACAGTCATGACCCACTCTTTGTGACCCCATGTCTATGGATTTTTCTTGGCAGAAATGCTTGTAATAATTGCTTCAGGATTATCTATATTTTCAAATGGGTCTTCCAAAAACAAAAGCATATCATCAGCATATAGATTTATTTTATGGTTTCTATTCTTAAATTCTAGCCCTCTAATAGTTTCATACACTCTAATTTGTGCAGCTAATGTTTCCATTACTAGTGCAAAAATCAGTAGAGACAATAGTTCACCTTGTCTTGTTCCTCTGTGTATTTGAAAATTTTCAGGTTCTGATCCATTGATCAGCACTGTTGCCCTCATTTCTACATATAACTTTATTAGCACATTAACATAGTTTCCTGCATGTCCATTTTTTCATTAGTTATAACATATAAACCCACACCACTATGTCATAGGCCTTGAGTGCATCTATTGCAAGCTTTCTTCTACTTTTATTTGCTATATGTATATTTAATACTCTACAGGTTGCATTCTGCATCTGTCTGGCAGGCATGAACCCATACTGGTCCCCATGAACATAATTATTAATAAAAACTACTCATCTTTTTAGCTAGTATTGTTAAAAAAAAATTTTTGATCCTGGTTTTACAGAGTCATGGGACTATATGAAGCAGGGTCCTGTGGGTCCTTCTCTGGTTTTAATATGGTTATTATCCTAGCTATTTTCCATGAATTAGGAATGTCTCCCCGCCCCCTCCAATATTGAATTAAACAAATTTGTTAGATGCCTTGATACTTCATCTTCCCATGTTTTATAAACATCAGCTATAAATCTGTCACACCCAGGTGCTTTTCCCTTCTTAATATTTTTAATTACTGCTTTCACCTCTGATACTGTCACTGGGGAGTTAAGTTGTTCTTTATGTTCATATAAAAATTGATTTATTGGAAGGCAACTTGTACAACTCTTAGTATTTATATCTGCTTCTACTTCTGTCTCATACAGTTCTTTATAAAATCCCTAAATATTTCTAGTATCTGTTGTTGTGATGTTACTATTTTCCTTTTTAGTTCTCACAGATACAATTGCCCTTTCAGTAGCTATTTTCTTAACTGCATTCGATAGAAATATAGCATTTTATTCCCATACTCATAATTTCTCTAAGTGAGTCATCATTGTCTGTGTTCTACCTATATCTAATGCTTCTAATTGAGATCCAACTCTTTTTAGCTCCATTAGAATCTCCTTTGTTCGACATTTTCTTATGGCACTCTGACATTTCCTTTATTTTATTTTCTATTTGTTCTTGTAACTCATTTCTTTTTAAAAATCCTGGAACTCTCCATAATAAATTTTCATCTAAGATATACTTTCAAAGTGTCTCATGGTACTGATGGTCTCATTCCTTCTGTGTTATTCAATTTATAGAAGATTTTTATATCCTCATTTATTTTCCCTATCATTTCTGTATTTAATCAGATATTTGAATTTAATCTCCATATTGTTGATTTTGTTTGTACATTATTAGTCCAAGAAACTTTAATTGGTATGTGGTCAGAAGTTATAATTGAGTCAAAATACATTCTCTCCAAAAGAGGTGCTAATGTTTCTGAAAGAAAAATTATGGTCTGTTCTATTGTTAATTTTCAGTATTGTCATAAATTTGCTCTGGTAACCAGAGATGACAAAAGATCTTCCTCCCTCTCTCTTTATCCCAACTTTGTTCCTTACAGGGGGCTCTTTTCATTTTAAATTTAAGCCTCCTCCAAAGTACAAAATGAAAACTCTATTGAATAAATTTTCACATTAAAAACTAACATGTTTAAAACTCATTTAAAAATAGACAGAAATATATAAACACTAACCTTCCTTATTTGTTAGCCTGTTGCAAAACTGTTCTCTTCATATCAGCAAAAGGATAGGAAGAAAGGTACTTAACAGTATGCATTTGTCTTCTGATCTTGCATGGTGTTTCAATACAGTGATTCCACTGGAGAATCTACCTAAAATTTAGAGAGGTTGCAGTTGTGGTTATATTTGTTTTACTGGAATCTAGGATACTGAATTCCAAATTAGCTGTCTGATGTACTAATTTTATCTCACGATTTTGTTGATAATGTATTTGCAACATAGCGTACCATATTGTAACATGCAATATAAAATAGACATAAACACCTTGGCTTCCAGTTTAAGGGGACATGGATGTGCAGAGAGAAATGCCCATTTACTTGGGAGTACCTCCAAGTTCAATGACTCATATACCTCATAAGTATTTATCAGAGTGCAGCCTTTCTTTTATACCAGTGGTTCTCAACTTTGGGTATCCCATGTGTTCTTGGACTGCAACTCTCAGAAACTCCAGGCAGCACAACTAGTGGTGAATGTTGCGGTTGCCCCCAGGTGGGAACTGCTATTTTAGAGAGCTTATCATCATGTTGACACTAATCATTTTTATTTTCTTTATAGATGGCCAAAAACTCTGGCAGGTATAACTGTTTACCACCCGTGTATTCAGTATACATTAAATTCGGCTTCCCTTCTGAATGAAGCAGAAGAATCAAAAGCATGGCGTAAGTGTAACCGCACAGGTCGGTGGGCAGAAGAAAGTTATTCTGCATGTGCTTACTCACAAGAAGCAACTCAAGTCCTTCATGCCTTTAGTCAGGTAAAATGTCATGTTGTTAGTACATAGAGTATATTGTACATAATGTATATCTCTTATCACCATACTGTGCAGAAACCAAAGTATATATGTTTGCTATTTAAGGCATGTAACAAAACCTCTGCAAATATTCTAGGTCTGAGCAAGAAAATTTCTTATGATACAGATTCCTCCCAAATATGATTTACATGGTATTGTCCATTGTATAGTTATTAATCCCCCTGAATTATGATGAGAACTGATGCTACTAAAATTCTGAAAGGGAAATTTATGTCAACAAGTCTAAAACATGCATAAACCTATTTGGTGGCTCAGCAAGTTCAATGTGCAATTGTAAGTATTTTAGATTAAGTTCTAGGTTGAGAAGGAACTTTATATTCCGTGCTAGTCCTCATCTGCAAGAGGGCAACTGGGGTTAAACCTTTTAGCTGACTTAGATATCCAACTGTCCATATATAATTTTGTTTCAGATGCATCTCAATGCCACCAATGCACTTGAATTTTCTCATCAGCTTGCAACCTATACAAGAGATGCTGCTGGCTTTGCAGATAAGATGGATATTATCTATTTGGCATACATGCTGGAAAAGCTGATGGTGTACATGGATGAAACAAAAGATGTAAGATACTGCTTGGCTAATGAATATGTCATTGTTTAATTTTGAAATTAAAAAGTGTTCATTTAATACAAGCTTGTTGTTAATAATTTAGTGTCAAATATATTTAAAATGCACTTCTGTCTTTTACAAGTGTGGCTTTTCATCCGGATATTTTTGGTGTATACCTTCTTTTTCTTTTGAATTATGTACTCTCCTGAAATTAACTCTTGTAGAGTTTTAAATGATTGTTTGGGACTCATTTTGACTGTGTTTGAATGGCTAGTGTATTTCTGAAAAGTTTGCCTCTGTGTTAATATTAGTAGGTTAATAGGTGTTTCTAAACACATAATGCAATGTATTTGTTAATAGAAATTCTTATCCAAAGACTTAAGCAATCTGGATGCTATGAGTTAATTATTTGAGTTAATCATAACAATGTACCTGTGAAAACACTCTCTTTCAATTTTTGAAGAAATTTGTTCCTTATAGATATTTTGGAATTGTATTTATATTTACCATATGTGACTTCCTATGATGATAACTGTAAATATATTTCTGGATTCCCTGATTGCACTGTTAACATTTTAGTGCTGGTGATTAATATGTAGCACCATATGCCACAGCTGAAGTTCATGCAAAATGTCCTTTGAAATGTATATTATTTAAAAAAATGGCTACACATAATCATGATATGGCTGATTGTGGGAAATGTCTTTTCTATCATTAATGTCTGCCAGTACCTGCAAAATTTGTTGAATTTTTTTTTGAAAATGGTAGAATGTATATGCTCAGAATTCCCCCACAAAAACCTTGATAGACTATAACATAGTCTTAATAAAACATCTAGAAAACAGACCTGCTGAGACCCAACAGAAACCCGGTGCTTTTACAGCATATCAAAAAAACTTTGCAGGCAGCTTGTTTTAGAAAAATAATTTTATATTTAAACATTCAACTTAGAGAGCAAAAAAACATGATACATAAAAACATGCCTGATAACAAAACAGTACCTTGACCAGCAAAAACTCCTTCATAAAATAAAAACAAAGCAACTAACCTTACACAGGAACAGTGTGAATGGCTTTTAAGCAAAGACCAGTAACTTGTGATCCCTCTGTGCTACATTTATACAAACTTCAGCTACAATTATTAGCACCTGCCAGAGGCTGCTGCAGCCTCAGAGTTTTTTCCTTAGAATCTTAACAGCTGTGTGTGTTTTACTCACACACAAACTCTGAGTGGCTGTATTCTTCAGAGTAAGATATGTTTCAGTATTTTATTTATGTTTTTATAACTTTGTTCAAGTATAAAAACTTGACAAAATTAACTGTTGGATAGGTCACCGGTTTAGGTGTCTGGCTGCAGACCCAAGGTTGGGAGTTCGATTCTCAGTGTGTCTTTGATAGGGGCTAGGCTCAGTGATCAATAGGATCCCTTCCAGCTCAGCAGTACTAAGAGGAGGATGAGGATGCCAGTTTGGTACAGCTACTGTACAGTCATCCGTAACGCTCTCTCTAAATAGTTTCTGAATGCGTGTCACTAGAGATGGGCACAGAATGAATTTTTTTGTTTCATTATTCATTATTCATTTCATTTCCTAACGAAATGAAAAACAAAGTGCCCTTTAAAAAGAAATGAAATGAAATGGAAAATTTTGTTCCGTTCCGTTTTGTTTTTCATTTTTCATTATTTATTTTGACAAGCACTGATCTCGGCGCTTGTCATAATAAATAATAAATAATAAGCACTGATCAGCTGACACGCGGGATCACACACCAGCTAATCAGCGGAAAAAATTAAAAAACCCCCAAAATGCTGACTGGCCTCCCCATGGGCCAGCTGGTCAGTGGGAGTTAAAGAAAAACACTGACTGGCCTCCCTACAGGCCAGCTGGTCGGTGGGAGTTGTTTTTTTTAAAACCACTGACTGGACTCCCGATGGGCCAGCTGGTCGGCGGGAGTATATTAAAAAATGCTGACCAGTGTCCCTGTGGGCTAGCTGGTCGACGAGAGTAAAAAAACCACCGACTGGCCTCCCTGTGGGCCTGCTGGTTGGCGGAAGTAAAAAAAAAACAAAAAAAAATCACCAACTGCCTGGCCAGGCTCCAATAGTGTAAAAAAAATAAAAAAATAACAAGCACAATATGAAACAAAAAAATATGAAATGAAAAAGGGGAAAGAAACAAAAAGTGAATCGAAATGCCATTTTGGCATTTTATGCCCATCTCTACTTGTCACTTGATTACCTGACCAGATAAAACAAAACAAAAGACAAAAGCATATGGCACCTTAAAGACTAACTGTTAAATTTTAACTTTTATAGTATAATGTTGGCTTTCGTGGATCAAGTCCACATCTTTGGACATCCAGTAGCAAAATGAGATGTTCCATGGGATATGCCCTGGATTATAAGTTTCATACCAAATATTCATTGGCTATTGGATGTATGGAACTTTGTGCTTTGCCTTGTGTTGCTTTAGGGCTCTGTTGTAAAAAATTGTCAGGAGACAGAAAACAACATCAGATCTTGGTGCAGATGAGCAGAGGAGGGGGAAGAGAGAGGAGTGGGGAGGAGTTGAAGACTGAGGAACCATTTGAGAGTGAGATAATAGGATAATTTTGAATGTATCGGTGACAAAAGGAAATTTGGGAAATATAGATAGTTTTTACTTTAGAGCCTTGTGGTTAAAAAAAATATGCATGGTAGTGGTGAAGAATATAACAGTAGCAGTACAGAAGTATTACATTTGGTAATGACTTAAGAAACCTTGACTTATATTCAGTCTATTTTTATGGGTGTCGACCATGCCTATGATTTTTATCTTAGCTGTTTCCCTTTGTATTCTTGATTTTTAATGACTGCTCAAAAATGAGGACTTTCAAATCTAGCTTTTGCTGAGTGGCTGATAAGCCCAATAATATTTTTTTTTCAGTTCCAGCATTGATGTATCAGCTATATCATTATATCTTTTGAAAGTAGTTTATGTTTCCTGGTACTCAGCTTCAGATTTTTTCCCCTATGAATGAATTTATCCTGTCTTACCTTGGTTAGAAAGTCAGTCATTGTGTGCACACACATACATTTCTAGTGAGATCAGGAACTTTGTTGTACTATAGCATCAGTATTTTGCTGTTTTATATAGAAAACTGGAACCAAAGCTTGTAAAGGTTGAATTAAAATTACACATTAGTTGCAAAAACTATGCCTTTCTTCTGAGATTGCTAGAATGCTCTGTGCAACTGATAGGATCAGTCTGGAAGATTTAGTCTTTCACAATTGTGTCCTATGGTGTTCAGCTGTTGAGTATATGAGTATAAACTATGAGTATCATGTCCAAAATGGATCTCACTGAGATTTCTACTTGGCAGAAATTCATGAAACAGATACAGTCACCCCCCGCCATTTCGCAGTTCAGGTACTGCGGTCCCACTACATTGCGGGATCGCAGTACCTGCACCTCAGGGCCATGTGGGGGCGGGGGGCGATCGCGTTGCTCCGCGCCACCCCTCTGTGCTCCTCCACAAAGCCTTGGGGCCACGGGGGGGGGGGGCGATCGGGTCGCTCTGCGCCGCCTCCACACTCAGCCAAGAAGCCTCGGGGCTGCATGTGGAGCGGTGGGGGCAATCGGGTTGCTCCACACCACCCCCGTGCTCCTCCGAGAAGCCTCAGGGCTGCATGGGGGGGGCGGCGGTGGGAGGTAATATCCCGCAACACCGCCTCCGTGCGCCGCTCCAAGACTTCTCGGACAGGCGCGCAATCCCCACCCCGCCCCCAGGCCCCACCCCACCCGCTTCCGCATATCACGGATTTTCATGCATCGCGGGTGGGGTGGGTCCCTCACCCCCGTGATCGGCAGGTGGTTACTGTATCAGTTGTTGTGAGTGCCTGTGCTTATAGTAGGTGGGTGGGTTGCAGACCATCAGCTGTGTAGGGGAAAGGCAGAACTCTTCCTCTAAAACCAGCCACGGTGATCTGATCCCTGTGATAATGAGTATCTCATATACAAAGGAATTCCTGTTTTTCTATTATGGTTTGTGCTAGGGGAAGTTGATGCTTGTGGGTAAACAAGATATGTGGGCTCAGTCCAAAAGAATTTAAGCTCATTACTTTAACGTCTGTGTTCAATGATCATTGTTTTATATACTGTCAGAGGTGGAGGATCATGAACCATGTGAAGGGGGTACCTCACCACAGAACCTGCAGAGGTTCACCATGCACTAGTCACAGATCACCTATGCAAACTGATATATTTGTTTTATACATTGCTTAACCTTGAATATTGCTTTCATAACTGCAGAACATGTTTTTAAGTGAAAAAAGAACTAACAAAGAAATAAAGGCTTAAAACATAATGGTTTCTTTCTGCTCCTTGTATTTGCTTCAGGGTTTTTTTAGATTATATCCATAGCCAGGGAATCCTACTGATAAAAAACATCCCCACAGGTTGTTTTTCATAAACATTCCCAGCGGGCTATACATTGTAATGTCACTGTAATAGTTGTTTGGGCTCATGTAAGTCTGAAATAGGTTTGATATTATAATCACAGATTTTGGAAGAGGCATGTCCATAAGAAATCAATTTACTCAGGCTGAGATCTGAATGTAAACTAATGCTCTAGAAATGAGTACCTCCAAAGTGCTTGATAGACTAGTCAACTGCAGCTTTGCTTAACTGTATTTTTATGTTGCTTTTGTGCAGTAGTCAGATACTTGCCATTATCTCTTTTTCTTCTTCTTTCCCCCCACCAGCTTACAGATGCTGTAATTGAGATTGCCAGCAATATAATGCTGGTGAATGACCATGTGCTATGGATGGCACAAAAGGAAAATAAAGCTTGTACTAAGATTGTGAAGTGCTTGGAGCACATTGCAAATCAAACTCTGACCAGCAATACACAAGTCATATCAAAGGTACTGAGATTTATTTGTCGCCTTGGGGAACATTATTCCAGGAAGAAGAAACAAGGACTGTTGTGGAAAAAATACTGTATTGTTGTTTCAAATTAAGGCACATAGAGTATAGACATGGGCAAGAACTGGTTCATCTCAGTTTGTAAAAGCAGTAGCTGTGCTGCTTGCCTTTATGAACCAAAATGAGCCAGTTCAAGCCCATACCTAGTCACACATACAATGTTAAAAGCATTAGTTTATCTTGTTGTATCCGGGTCACTAAAACTTTCTTGAGATGTTGGTACCAGGAGTCCCTCAGTGCTGAGCTCATTCTCATTCATCTGAAAGTCCCAACTGTCCACAGAGTGGAAATCTGTGTCTGGGAACCCCTATTAAAACTGATTTTCTTGGTCTTTATTGCAAAATAGACTACAGGGTAATTTCACAAGGAGAAATACGACCTCTTGTTTCATCTACAAACAAAAGTGAATTCACCTTCTGAATCTATGAGAGCCATTAGCTTCTCGTCATCTTCCTGTTTTAGCCTATTGTCTTCCCTCTTTGTATTTGGTTCTGAAGTTCACCACATGTTTTTCTTTCTAGCTGGAGTGTGCATTCTGCCAGAATAACAGTTATAGGTTTCACTCATTTTGTGCCCCTTTAATGCTCTGAAAAATTTCAAGCCAACTATACTGTGTTCTATGCACTGAGAGCATACATAGATTGGAAGTTGAGATATGGCAACTGGACTTGTTTTCTTGAGAGATTGAAATGTTTCGCTGCTCATCCAAACAGCTTCATCAATCAGAGGAAAGTTGGTCCCAACTAGCTTTCCTCAGACTGACAAAGCTGTTTGGCTGAGCAGCAAAACATTTCAATCTCTCAAGAAAAGAAGTCCAGTTGCCATGACCCAAATTCCAGATGAACTCACCTGGATGACTGAGAATCTTCACAGACATAGATTGGAACAGCTGTCTCATAGCTGCCTATAGTGTTGGATGTGTTTTCTGTATGTGTATAAAATACAGTTTTTTTTTTCTCAAAGGATGTAGGACAGTTTTCTTGTTATTGAGGGAAGACATGTATATATACTTACTTTGATTCTCCCATCTTGGCTCTCGAATCCACTTATCTAGTTCAGTGTAAATTCAACTGCAACTTTAAAATGAAGCTACAGAGTTTTCAGCTAAGCTTCACCCAATACCAAACAATTTCCATCATTATGGAGCCTTGGCCAGCAAGCTGTTAGCAAGTGGAATCATGGAAACTGTTCCTCGTCATCTTGAAGATGTCAGTGATCCCACTTAGCAAACTAAAACATTTTGGACAATTGCTACTCCTAAGCCTCCTCTATCCTCACTTTGTAGCAGGGTGCAGTAATGAAACAAGTTAATTATCCCTTTGCATCCGAATACAATACAGATGTGCTGGCTCAGAGAGTCCATCCCTGAAGACTGTATATATCCTAGCAGAATTTGATATCCTAGCCACATTTTTGTTGCCATGGCAATGTGGATCAAACTATTGCATAGCAACAGGGACTAAATTATTATTTTTCGCTGTAGAAAGAAATTTGCCAGTCAAATGCCAACAATTCCCATTCATTCCAAATACGGTTGAATTCCACTATATTTTAGGTATAGGAGTCCTGTTGAAACAAGCCAACAAACTCAGCGTTCTGATTATCGTGACAAAAAAAGTTCAGAAATGACCTACCTTATTAGTGAAAAATAAGTGAGAAATATTTGTATAAATAAAAATGGAGCTGGAAGTGACTTCATTTTCTACAAATTATCTAAAAGCATGAGTGTATTTGAATGCTGATAGTGATGCATATATTTGTTTTAAAATTTTACAGAATATACAGACCACACCATGTGGCCTTTATATAACAAATTGGCTTAAATATATATAAACAATATATTAATTCTTCTTAATTGTTTTTACAGGTTTCTCTTAACATTGCTCTGGAGGCTTTTATCATCAAGCCATCTAACTTCATGGGGATGACCTGCATTGCCTTCCAGAAAATATCCACAAAATCAGACAAGTCACTGAACCATGACATAGGGAGCAGTGCGTTGGACCAAAATTTGAATTTTAAGTGTAATGCTGGCAGTCCTAGTGCTTCTTTGGAGAATCTCTCATCAATGGTAAGTGGTGCAACCAGTGGATACAATGAAGTGTTTGTGTGTGTATATAACAGTTTCAATTTTACAATACAGTATTTGGTGCAATTGCTGCAAGAATTTAGAAACTATATCATTTCTATATAGTTTCTATAAACTAATAAAGAAACTAATAAACTATAAACTAATAAGGAAACTAATGTGTTAGATTTCCTCCATTTAATTTGAACTTGCTTATGGCCCCGTGTGTTTATACATAAGGGTATAGTGCCAATACACTAAAATGTTAATTGAATTCTAAAAAGTTGCACTGATTTTTTTTCCTTGTTGATTGCTGTATGTGTATCAATCCAAATTACTTGAATTAGCCTGACATTTGTTCCACTGAAATTAACTGAATTGAACTTGTATAAAGTAGGTGGGGGGGAAAGTCCCAGGTATCCTGAACATGGCCAGCAATTAGGTGGATTGAAGCACAGTTCCATAGGGCTAATTAAATCTCTTAAAAGGCCATCTTGATTTATTAGGGTTCTGTCATGTTGAAATGTTGCTAAGGAAACACATGTTTTCTTTTTATTATGGACTTCGTATAGAGGAGAATTCGACTATGTATGAGTAGACAGTAGAAGTATAAAATAAAAATCTTTGAGGCTTGAAAATGTTACTGCTCAAGTGGAATCTCTACTGTTGGTTTAATTATAACTAGAAAAGTTTTTGTTGCAGTTTCGGATTGTCAGATACTGTTATTTTATTGAAGCCAATTGTGTATTTACAAGAAATATTTTGAAAATGTTGGAAAGGCAAGAGGCATTTTAAATGAGTAAATCTTCTCAGTTTTCAGCCATAGGTTCAGTTTGTATGAACAATCTTTGCTAAGATATTAAACCTTAACATAATTAGGATATAATAGTAACTATCCGAGGAACCTTGGTTAGTTTGTTTCTGGCAGTGTTACAAATAATATGATCAGTATTCTGACTTTAAAAAATATACTCCACATTACTATCTAATTATGATTTGGTCTTGAAATAATCTAAGAAAACACAAAGAAGGATCTTTGGGAGAGTGTGATAATTTATATCACCTAATGAAGCAGAGCATGGAAGTTCTGTTCCTGAAATATCAGGGAGGGAAGGAATAGGGAAAAACCAGAATCAGACAGACCAGAATGGGCACTTGATTATCAAAACCAATGCCAAAACTATTGAGGTAGGATAAATGTACATCAGAACAATATTTTAGAAGCCAACTGATCAGATAGTGTTATTTCATTAACTTTTCACTCATGCACACTGAACCATTTGGATCAGAACAGAATGGCCCGAACAACAAACTCCAAGTAGAAGCCAACCAAATTCATTAGTACCATGTGATTAGAGGAGACTAACGCAGCAAGGCATAAAAGACCTCCAGGAACCACACAACTGTACCTGTTCAGGAAAATCTGTATTCCAGACCATAGCCTGGAACAGCAGCTTCTGAGAAGGACATGCCAAATAAATTCAGCAGTCCCCAATGCCTAGTTAGGGTGGATGCAGCAAGCCTCAAAACATCTAACATTCCAATTTTATTCCAAGTAGAAAGACAACTTTCTGGGAAACAACTTGAAATAGTAACTTCCAAGTAGCATAAACTGACTGAACTCACAACAGATATTGGTGTGCGATCCCTGGTTTGCTCTACCTGAATATTTTCAACTGAAACCACTGCATTTTCTGTAATACTGATTTTTCTCCCCAAAGCGTGAGCTAGAGTGAATGCAGTCCCTATGGATAGTGCCTGTCTTGCTGCATCATTCCCATCTGCTAACATGAGATGGATGAATTTGGTTGGTTTGTGCACATTTCCTTGTACCAACTTACATGTTTTCACCAGTGTTCTCTATGGGTAGAGAAGGGAAACTGAAATATAGTCTAGCACAGCAAAGGGGAACCTTTTAGAGACCGAGTGCCCAAACTGTGATTCCAAACCCACTATTTTTTTTTTGTTTTGCAAAATGCCAATACAGTCATTTAACCTGAATATAGGTTGCTGCCAAGGGGCGATGTCAGGTGCCTACAGAAAGGGCTCCAAGTGCCACCTTTGGCACCCGTGCCATAGGTTCGCCAACACTGGTCTAGCACAATCTCTCTTTTCTCTCCTGCTAGTCCTTCAAGCAAGATGCAGATGCTTGTGCCAGACAGCAAATTAAGATAATGATGCTTTCCCATTTTGAAGTGTTGCCATGTGCTATATCCAGAGCAAGAATTTCTACTTGTTTTGTTGTTGTATTAGGTACAGGAAATTAACAGGTTCCCCCCCCCCCCCAAATCTACTTGTCTGCCAAGTGCTGATGCTTCTTTCCTTTGTTATGACAAAGTATTTTGCTCTAAAAATGAAAAACAAGTGATGAGGTTTCCATCCCCTGGGAACATGTCAGGCATGGAGGATTTATCGGAAGCTATGACAGAACATTTTGCTTGGAAACCTTGTATAAAATCTTGGCAGTACATCACTGTGTAAAGAGCTTTAGCAAAGCTTAATTGGTTCTTATATATTTCTGCCATGTTTACTGGAAACGTCCAAGGCAAATTCCTAGCCCAACGTGGATTGTCACGGCTCCATTTAGTGGCCAGAATATTTCTAAATGGCAGGTACAGTGTTTGCACATGGTCTTTGGGGGGGGACACCTTCTTGTTTTTTTAAATTTTAAGCAAACCTGAGCTTTGTTCACACGAAGCTGTGAAACTGAAGCAAATTTCAAGTGTTGTCTTGCTGTTGAAGCAGATCGTTTTAAAATGAAATGGTTGTATTTGCATAATTTCATAACTCATAGATATTCCAACTGTTTGTGCTCGAAAACGAGAGTACAGTCCTGCATGAGATACCATTTTCTGCATCTTTTTGCCCCATTATAGCACATGTGAAAAATCAGTTTTTTCAGCATACTGCATTCCTAGCATTTCATTAGAGTCATAATAGAAAGCAAAACTGAAGGAACTTGAAAACTTGGGGGGGGGGGTCAGAGTCACAAGTACTGTATATACTCGAATATAAGCCTAGTTCTTCAGCCCTAATTATATGCAGGTCAATACTTTTAGCCACTGAGGCAAGCGCTTGGGTCGGTGGCTAAAAGTCATTTTAAACATTGCATGCTGCTTCTCATGACCCCCCTCTGCATCACAGGGGAGTGGCACGCGATGTTTAAAACGACTTTTAGCCACTGACCCAAGCACTTGCATCAGTGGCTAAAAGTCATTTTAAACATCACCCATCACTCCCCCAGCTCACAAAGGAGGAGCTGCCAGGCCCTGCTGCATTTCCCACCCTAGACTTATACTCGAGTCACTACGTTTCCCCAGTTTTGGGGGGTTAAATTAGGGGCCTCGACTTATACTAGGGTCGACTTATACTCGAGTATATACGGTAAGTTAAACACAAGTTTTAGCAATATTTAATGTATTTTTTTCTTTCTCAGCAACTAACATACAATTCAGGCTTAACATTGTTGCCTTTCTGTAAATCTGCTCTAAATTACTAAAAAAGAGTAATTTTATATAATAGTTCTCTATGGAATTAGTGAAGGTAGCTCTGACATTTGTTACATGCTCCTTAGGTGATTTTCCCCCCCAGGAAACACACATATACAGAAAAATTATTTGAGAATACACTGTCTGGTTTTCCCACGAACCAGTTGTGGATGATATTCCTCTGGAATTTCCTATTCAGATTTATTTTGCAGAAAATAATCTGCTCCAGTGTACTTCTGATGTAATTATTTGACAGCCTCTTCTGGGGAAATTGCATGATTCCCAAGGTTGCAAAGGTACTTTCATGGTCCTTCTCTACATCCCCGTACCAGAATGTATGGAGTACCACTCACATTATCTATAGCCAATGAATCCATTTGCACTGTTTATGGCAGAAGGTGGAATTTGTAGTGCAAAACAAGATACCAGTTCAGGAAAGTCCCCTGCATAATAACAGCTAGACATGGGCACGACCAGAAAAAATGACGTTTCAAGTTTTCATTTGTCGTAACGGGTCCGTTTCTGGTCGTTTCCGTTTGTCACAAAATTTTTCAAAAATTTGTCGTTTCCGTTTGTTGTTTGTCGTTTCCACTGCGATTTAGCGCGATTTGACTTCCCAGAGCATAGGGGCGTCCCGCAATCAGGGCCGGCACTAGGTGTTTTTTTGCGCCCTAGGCAGCGGGCGGGGGGGGGGGTGGGCGGCGGGGGGAGGTGCGGGCGGGCGGCGGTGGTGGTGGGCCATGGGCAGGCGGTGGCCGCGGGCGGGTGAGTGGGCGGGCGGTGGCACGGGCCGACGGGCGAGTGGGCAGTTAGGATATCACTTAGGGTAGAGGTTCTGTTCTTGGCTTGCACCCCAAATGTGTGTGTGTGCAAGCAAATTGAAGTTGGGAAAATAGAAAATAAATGGTAATATATAATATATATTTTAAAATAAATCCACACCTCCCACTCCCAGTCGAACCTCCCCCTTTATCCAATATCAGAAAAAAATCCTCAAACTGCCAGAGAAGAAATAAAGAATAAACTGCTATTCCCTTCAGCAGACAAAGCTGCAGGGAATCAAAGAAATTATTTTCTAAATTCAATTCCCTCCCTGCCTGCCTAACTTAAATCCTAAAGCCTCCAGCCTCCCTCCTCATTCTCAGGTGCCTCAGCTTTTTATGCCCTCCAAGACATCCAGAAGTGTCAGTCAAAAACCTGGCGATGCCACTGGTGGAATGGTTCAAAAAAATTGCATGGTCCCACCCCATGCCCAGCCCAAATGGGCAGGTCTAAAAAAATAAAAAATAAAATAAAATAAAATTAATACAACGTTTTATTGCTATAAAAAAACCCAATGCTGCTACTATAAAAATTCAGGCATTTAAAATAAATAAATTTCACATGTTTATGTGGTGATTTGGTGTGTTTTTGACCATGATTTCAAAAGAAAAATTGCGGTCGCCATTTTGGATCCCCCCCACCGCATGGCATGCAACGAGAGACAGACGACGAAGATGACCCTCCCCCAGCCTGGTGCAAGCAGCCCAGGACAGGAGAAGAGGGGGGGAAAGGCCAGGGACCCCCCAGAAACCACCCCTCTGGTAGGTGGCAAAGCCTGAGGCAGGCATATTTTCGCCTGCTTTTTTGGCCGGGAGCCAGGGTTTTTTAAAAAAACTTTTAAAAACTTTTTCTTTGCTTCGCATCACGCGATCGCCACGATGCCACAAACGGAAACGAAAAACCCGACCAAATTTTTCTTTTTTCGGTTCGAGTTCAAGTTCTGACGGCTTAATTATCGTTACCGTTTCCGTTACATAACGGAAACGATAACCAAAAACGGAAACGACAATTTCGCCGAGTTGTGCCCATGTCTAATAACAGCTTATATGAACAAAATAGAACAGGGAAATGTGGTTCTTTATCAGCAGTAATCCTTCCTGAGTTAATCAGGTTGTGCTTCCCTTTAGTTCTTAAGCACACTTACACTGGGATTTGCATAATTCTCCAACACACAGCTTTAATTTTAGGCTTTTCTCCCATAATTAATTCTTGGACAAGTTGATAGAGTAAGGGATGACTTCTCAGCTCCAAGGAGTCAAAGTGGGATGGATTATGGAGATCAGGGCAGGGGAATCTTTGGGCTATTGGCCTAATACAGGGCACAGACACCCCAAATCTGACCCACTGAGGATCAAGTGAAAGACATTTTTCCTCTTTTTCTCCTTTTGGGAAGTAACTGCTCTGTTATCCACAGTCACATAGGGTAGAATATGTGGGAATGTGTGCCCTCTGCTTTTCTCACTCACTGGCATGTAGAGCACAGCAGGAATGATTCCCTACATCTGGCCTGCCCAACGCGTCGACTGCGGTCGACCAGTCGAACGCGGTGCCGTCAGAGGTCGCCTGCCAGGTCCCTGTGTTGAAGGGGATTCCCCCCCACGCACTGGCGAAGTGCCTGGGAGCCCAGCTGGCACTGGACTCGCTCGCCCTCTCCAGCATCAGCGGTGGCTCCAGTGGCGGCGGTGGGCCCAGGCCGGCCTGCTGGGCTCATTTGGGTTTTCCAGCAGCGCCCGGTGCAGTTCGGGAAGCAGGTGTGGCGGGCGCAGAGGCGGGCCCAGCAAGGTGGCCTGAGCTTGCCTCCATGGCTGCCACGGCCGCTGCTAAAAAAGACGAGCAAGCCCAACATGCCAGGCCCGTCCCTGCCGTCCCCCACCATCACCGCCTCGGTTGGAAGCTGAGGCGGGGGCTCTGACCCACAGCGTCAATGGGCAAAAGAAGTGAAAAAACGGGAGGAGCAGCCACTTGGGGGTGTGCCTAGGAGCCTAGCTGGCGATGGGGCGATGACGGAGTGTGGACCAACAGGGGGGATACACAGCCACCGCCGCTGTGCAGAGTTGACACAAGGCAACCTCCAGCCCCGCTCCCCTCAGGACATGAGTCCGTTTAATCTCTCTCGCCCCCTTTCTGGCTCTTCGAAGTGGGAGGGTGGATGGAAGGAGAGAAAGAAAGAGAGAGAGAGAGAGAGGAGGAGAGAGGGAGGAGGGGGAGAAAAGAAAGAAAGAAAGAAAGAAAGAAAGAAAGAAAGAAAGAAAGAAAGAAAGAAAGAAAGAAAGAAAGAAAGAAAGAAAGAAAGAAAGGGAGAGGAGGAGGGAAGGAAGGAAGGAGGGAAGGAAGGAAGGAAGGAAGGAAGGAAGGAAGGAAGGGAAGGAGGAGGGAGGGAGGGAGAAAAGGAAAGAAAGAAAGAAAGAAAGAAAGGAGGGGGGAGGGAGGGAGAAAGAAAAGGGAAAGAAAGACAGAAGGGAGCGGAGGAGGAGGGAAGCAGGAAGAAAAGGGAAAGAAATAAAGAAGGATGGAGGGAGGGAGAAAAATGAAAAAGAAAAGGAGGAAGGACAGAAGAGTGGGAAGGAAGGAAGAAAAAAGAATGGAAGGAAGGAAGGGATGGAGAAGGCAGGCAGGAAGGAAGGAAGAAATAGAGGGAGGGAGAAAAAGAAAGAAAGAAAGAGGAGGGAGAGGAGGAAGAAAGAAAAGGGTGGAAGGAAGGAGAGGAGGGAAGGAAGGAAGGAAGAACTGGGCTAGCAATAGTGACCCTCAAATTTGGCTATGGTGTGTGTGTGTGTGTGGGGGGGATACACGACCTGGGATCAAAGGCAAACAGCTAGCTTGGGGTACAGAAGTGAAAATGGCAGTGTGCCATGGTTTCTGAGGCAGTAATGAAATCGCCTCCTTTGATTTTACTTTAAAAATATTTTTAACATTAGTTTTCATGTAGTAGCCCTCAGGCACTTTGGGCCAGAAAAAGTAGACCTCAGCCTGTTCAAAGTTGGGCAGCCCCCTGCCTACATGTTTTCTAATTCAGATGGGCCTTTGGCGTTTAACCTTCTTTTATTGCTAAAGGGTCTTTAACTGGTTGTGTTGTGGTTTTTTTTCTCCCTTTGCTGTGTTTTCAATTTTAAAATGTTGTTATAATCTACAGAGGGAACTGGACAGGGGTAAGGTCTACCTTTTGGTTGTACTGAACCATCTCAGCATCTTTCACCAACATTGACTTCATTGTGGCCATAAAACTGAGCAGATTGAGTCTAGAAATAATCATGCACCCACTTCCAAATTGGGAGGTAAAAGGCCACAACTTTCACTGGTTACAACAGCAAGTACTGTGGCCAGTCGTTGGATTGAATCCAGTGCATCAAGGAGCTGATATGTCCCCACAATGCCAACCATGTCTCTCCGGTCACTTTGAGAGACAACCTCAGTGACAGCCTTCTGGAACCCTGCAAGTGCAAGGCACTCCAGTGTTCTCTGACATTCTGGGGCAAAGGTCCTCCTCTTTCCATCCAAGCTGGTTCATTTCCTGGTCCTCAGCCCTGGGAAGGAATTCCTTCACCTCCAGGATGTGCAGGTTGCCTCCTGCTGTCCCCAATGCTTGGCTCCATCTCCAGTGCCCCCAAACCACTTTCCAAGGTTGTTGTGACTGATAAGCTGCCAAACATCGCCTTAAACCTGCCATTTTGGACAAAAAACAGTATATACAGTAATATCGGCCAAAACCCTTATGTTAGCCCAGGGGTCCTCAAAGTTTTCAAACAGTGGGCCGGTCCACCACGCCCCAGGCACCACTGGGGGCCGGACCACAGTGGGTGGGGGGGAGCAGGGGACCTTGCCGTAGCCCTCCCACTCTAAATTCCCCACTAGCCAGCATGCTGATCATCTGGGCAGTAGTTGGGGGGAGTGGGAGAAGTGGCATAGCCCACTGCTTTGATCTGCCTCAGCAACAGAAGCAGCTGTGGAGGCTTGCTTGCTCGCAAAGCAGGGGTAGGTGGGGGGGTTGCAATTGGTCCCGGGGGCCGGATTCAGGACCTTGGGTGGCCACATCCAGCCCCGGGGCCTTAGGTTGAGGACTCCTGTGTTAGCCTAATAAATAGCAGTACAGTAGGTTGAATGAATCAGTGGAGATTTAGTGAACTTCCATAATTTCAGATGGGCATATTGTAGTTGTGACCTACTATACTAAAGTAAGTAACAATTAGAGTAGACGTATTTGAATCAATGAAACTTACAGAAGTATTGAATTACCAAAATCCCAGTGATCCACTAGACCTACTGTGTTTAATATATTATGCAACAGGCTGTTAGGAATTCTGTGAAGAAAAAACTTTAACTGGAATATTTGCTAATTTGGAATTCACGTTGTGCAAAAAAGTAGTGCTAATTATCCCATCTACTGCTCTGTGCGATGCTCTCCATTCTAAGACTGAAGCCCTGTAGAAACATGTCTGTGAGTAATGCAGCTTCAATAAAATTATACTATAATTCTCATAGTGTCTCATTCCACCTTAGAACTGCCCTGATGGCATATTTCATAGTTCCATGTGGACTAATATTTGTAATCTATGGGTACAGTTGAACCTTAAGCAGTGCTATATCTGAGGGGAAATCAAAAAAACATTTACTAGCAACCATATAAATCACATTCTGTTACTGTGGTTCACTGCCAAAGGCTCAGATGAGAAACAAAGCCATCAATATGGATTTTCCTATATAATTCTGATGTTCCATTGATAAAATATAACAAGAGATAACAGAAGAAAAATGAATGATCTTTATGAAGGGATGCGGGCATAGTTTGACAAGTTCCTTTAAAAAAAATCTATTAGTTACACAGATAGCACAAAGGCTTCAAGTCCATGGCTACATTATACCCCCAACAATGTTGCTGCCCCACTACTAGTAGTGTGCCATTAACAGAATGCTGTAATGATTTTCTCCAAAGCTAAGAAATACAAATTCAGCCAGGTTCACCTTGGATTATTCTGTTTCTCTATCTGACCCCACCCCATCCTCTTCATTGCTGAGCTTGGAGGAAACCCCTAACAGACTTGAAATCCTACCTAATGTGTTTGTTTGTTTTTGTGACCCAATAAAGTCATTGTGTGGTGCTGTTTTTCCCCATTTGATGATTTAAATAAGCAAACATGCCTATGATCAGCATTTCAACACTGAACAATGTGTTTTGTTAGTTATATGGCCTGTGGTAACATTAAAGTATTTTAACTATTTTTAATCCTGGGCATGGAGGGGAGGAGATTATTTTAGTTGAGACTTTCATATATTAGTAGGTGTCATACCTCACCTTGTTGGGTCTTCTTCAGCAGAGGGGGGAGAACTCATACATCCAGGGAGATCCAGTGTGGCAAAGGAGTTCAGCAGTATTCCAAACTATACTACCAGGAGCTCAGTCAACAGAAAAGTATCATTAGATGAAGCCCATGAAATAGAGCAGTGATGGTGAACCTTCTAGAGACCGAGTGCCCAAACTGCGATTCAAAACCCACGAATTTTTCGCAAAGTGCCAATACAGCAATTTAACCTGAATACAGGTGGCTGTGAAAGGGCGTTGTCAGTGCCCACAGAAAAGGCTCCAAGTGCCACCTTTGGTACCTGTGCCACAGGTTTGCCAACACTGCAATAGAGTATGAGGTCTATTTGTCCCAAGGGGAAGTGGAAGTTGAAAACATTAGAACAGAGATATAGACAGCATTGTAGGCATGAGAGATGTTCGATGAAAGTGATAAATTCTGGGTAAGCTGCCAGTGGAGCCATTATGGGAGACAATGTGGAAGTTTACTTCTTAGCTCTTATATGTGCTGCCTGCCCAGATTCCTTGAATCTTTGAAGTTTTGGAGAAGGTAGCCATGTTAGTCTGTGCAAGAATTCCAGGCAAAAATCAAAGAAAAATAAAACAAAAGACAAAACAATGTGGCACCTTAAAGACTAACTTTCATATTTTAATGTAACGTTTCGTGGACACGTCCAACTTCCACCTCAGATCCTAGGCAAAAACTGCCTACAACTCCCTTGCCTCCCATCATCTCTTAAACTGTCTCACTCCCTTAACCTCAAATGAACCCCCCCCCCCTTAACTCTTCCTTTTCTCCCTCCCCTCTCCACCCTCATGCAGATATGGTTTCTGTCTGTTTAGGAATTTTTACAACAGAGCTTGAATGCAAATATACCTACACATAACAGCCAATGAATATTTGGTATGAATATTCCATTACATATTATATTGCACACCTCATTCTGCTGCTATAGGTCTGAAGAAGTGGATGTGTCCATGAAATGTTACATTAAAATATGAAAATCTTTAAGGTGCCACATGTTTTTTGTCTTTTTTGTCTCGTGGCGCAGTGGTTAAATGCCTGTACTGCAGGTAAAACTCTGCTCACGACCTGGGTTCAATCCCCGGTAGCAGGCTCAAGGTTCACTCAGCCTTCCATCCTTCCGAGGTCAGTAAAATGAGTACCCAACTCGCTGGGGGGCAATGTGTAGCCTGCACACTGTAATTAAAATTGCAAACCACCCAGAGACTACTTGAAGTGGTATGGGGCGGTATATAAGCAGAACACTTTGCTTTTGCTTTGCTTTGCTTTTTGTTTTGTTTTTCTTTGATTTTTGCCTTGAATCTTTGACAAACGCACTGCCAAGAACCTTGTATCTGCCTGCCCCTTGCTGTGAAGTGCATTGATTTATTTGGACAACCTGACCCATGACAGAACTGATTTCCTGCTTTGCGAATAAGGATTGGCTTAAGAGGATGCTGGCTGACAAATCACATTGGGGGAGGGGGTTGACGCTTCCAGAGTCTCTCAGTCTTGCTGGCAATCACACCATCTATATTGCAATTAGTGAAAAGAAAAAAGGCTCCTACTCGTATTACTGAACTCTTTTGGAGGAAATAGTTAAATGTTCTTTTTGGACACCTTTAAAAAAATCATACCAGAATTGGCTGCAAGCTATGCAGTTAATAAGAGCATATGTTTAGTCACTGATCTCAATCACCAAATGCTTGCCACAAAAAGGTTGTAAAAAAGAAATGAAAAATAACAAAATTATCTATTTAAAAACATTCCTCCATTTTAATGATTGTATTTACTTCACAAATGTAAAAAAGTTCAATTTAAATTATGACATCTGTGCTATCTGTTCAAATGTTGATTGCCCTCAGAGCATATTGGAATGAACCTCTGTCTTTTATATATGGTAATACTGTGTGTGAATTCATTACCCCCTGCACCACCATGACTGAACTTTGTTTTTCCTACATTGCACTCATGTTATTTTATTCTGAGATCAACCTTGAGAAATTGGTTTATTAACAAGCAGTCAGATGACCTTGGCTTTTTCCTTGAGTTGATGCTTCGGGAATTCTCACTTAAAAGAAAAAGTGGTTTTTGTCAATATTTGTTCACAAGATGGAGAGTTGCTTTCTTGATAGCAGTCTTCTTTAACATTTGGCAAACAACCCAAACCTGCTCTATGTTATCAGGAAAGCTTTTGTGTGATTGCTCTTCAGCCTATTTCATAATAAGCGAACAGAATGCTCACAGGGAGTATTCCTAGTGCATGAACCTATCCACATTTTTACCAGTTAGATGGCAAGAAGTGAATGAAAAATAAGAGCTGAAATTGATCAGTTGTGGATCCATTAAGAGAACATAGGACTGTGCACTCATATAAGGCTGAGAGAGTACTGTATCAATATTTTATGGCCTCGGGTATCATGATAGATAACAGCTGAATGAAAATCAGTGAAAATAAAATGACTGAAGGGCATTACATAGAGACTGGACAAGGTGTTTCATTTTTTCCATTTTCGTTGAATTCCATTCATCAGACAGTGGGCTATGTAATGTAATCTAACAGTATTCCTCCCTTGTACTAACTGGTAATTAGAACTTGGTGAGTTCAATTTTAGATAGATAGATAGATAGATAGATAGATAGATAGATAGATAGATAGATAGATAGATAGATAGATAGATAGATAGACAGACTGTAAAACCTTTTCAGGCATTAATATTTATTAATAAATTATTTTGACATGCTTAGAGAGGAGCGCCTGACCTTCCTTGTTGTCACATTCTTCACACTTTCAACACTAAATATGAGGAAGGTTCCCACATGTATAGAAGTGCTACACATGAATAAGAAGCCACGATCTGTTCACCATTTGCTTTTGCTTTTCTTTTCTTTTAGCAGCGTGAGACTATAAACCATGGTAATAGAATGTGACTTGTGTTATGAATGGTGAGGGTGTTTTGGTTTCCCCTTAGAAATGACAATGTGGTTATCCATGAAAGGATGATGATGATGATGATGATGATGATGATGATGATGATGATGATGATGATGATGATAAGATTTGAATTGCTGTGTTAGGTTATGTTGCTTTATTGTAAACTGCCCAGAGTTCCCTTTCGGAAAAATCAATGCGGTATATAAATTTAAAAATAAATAAATAAAATAACTGTAATTAACATAAACCTATTCAGGCCTTATGAATGGCTGGCAATTCGGAATGTACCTGGAGGTGCCTTATCCTGAAGAAAAGATGTTCCTGTTTGCTTGGAGGTTCTTCCTGTAGGAAAGAGTTCTGGGTTCAGGCTTGTCTGTAGGGCCTAGACCAGTGGTGGCGAACCTTCGGCACTCCGGATGTTTTGGACCACAACTCCCAGAATTCCAAGCCTGTATTGCCAATGACAAAGGACTGTGGGAGTTGTGGTCCAAAACATCTGGAGTGCCGAAGGTTCGCCACCACTTGCCTAGACTGATGTGCAGGGTCTCCTCTTCAGGCTGTACTGTACTGAAAGCATGGACAACAGAATGATGGAAAAATCAGAGATAAGTGCTCCCTTCTACGTATTGTCAGAATGACAACAGTAGTACAGCATAAACAGGGCTTATGTTTTTCCATTTATATTATTATATGTATATAAGAGCTGTCATGTCAGCGTAATATAATTGATTTCTTCCAGACCTCTGAATTATAAGTATCCCCATCACCAATGATTTTGCAGAGACAAGCTCTATGTCTGTCCCTATGAATAGGTCACATTTCTAACCACTGTATCTCTTTACATTATTTGTACAGTACGCCTAGCTAGGTGAACCTAGACTCTCAGCTCAGTGCTGTGAGTGTTTATCCTTATAACCTATTTTTTAAAACCTATACATATGGAAGTGTGCTTTTACTGTTGCTGCTGCAAAAACTACAGGTGTACCTCGGTTTACAAATGCCTCCATTTTTACTTCATGGAAGGAAATCCATTGAAAATAATGTCTCCGTTTACAAAGTGCATTTCCACTTTATGAAATTTCTGCTTGATGAAGCATACCAAAGAACACATAAATTTGTTAAACTGAGGTATGCCTGTATCTGTATCAAAACTAGAGGTGCAATAATCCTATTTATCATTTGTCTGGGTTATGATGGTGAATGTGTATTTTCTCAAGGATCTCCTGGGTGAAGCTGGTCCTCCACTCCCACCCCACCCGCATCAATGTCCACTCCATCAGGCTCATCTTCATTGGAGGATTACTCAGCTGTGGTCATGGTATTTGGGAAAGAGAATATTTCCCTGAAATAGTAAAGAAGGCACACACAACCCCACTTGCTTTGTGGGCTACCTATTGCAGAAGGCCAGCATAAGTTTTGCTTTTGCTTTGCTTCATTCCCAAATTTTATGAAACAATGTTGCTTTTTTAAGGTTCAAAACGAAGGCACAGTGCTACTGCTGTGCTGTTATTCCTCAAATAATACCCTGGGCATTCTGAAAAATAAATTAAGATTTTATAAACACTAGATGTCTGTGAAGATTCTCAGTCATCCAGGTGAGATTATCCAGAAGCTGAGTCATGGCAAATGGACTTCTTTTCCTGCACGATCAAAACTGATGAAGCTATTTGGATGAGTAGTGAAATGTTTCAATCTCACAAGAAAAGAAGTCCAGTTGCCATGTCTCAATTTCCAAATAAGCATTAGATGCACACATCCTTGCATACACAGAGAGACATATATACATTCTAGGCTTCACTGCTAACAACAGAAAGCATGGTTCCACTTACTGAACTGGGTTTAGCTATTTACTCCTTCCCACTGCAGCCCTCTTTGACTTCCTACCAAAACTGGGAACATTCTCAGAATGGTATAAGGTACAGAGCAGATGTAACCATGTCTTAGAATAAATTGTAGATCCCCTTTACATGACCAGAAGCCTTTCAGCTCACACTTGATACCACTGGATCCAAACCGTATTCTTGTCAGCATACTCTAGGGCTCCATTTTTCCCTCTTCTCCATAAGCACCATGGCAAAATCTAAAAAAATGACTTCAACTTGAAACCTTCTACCATAAAGACATCTGTAATATGGTCTGACAAATCAAAAGCACATTCTCCCGGTCAAAAACGTTAGTAGTAATAGAATTCAAAGGGGTGGGGAGACAAATACTGTCTATGCACTCCTTGGCTTAAATTTTAATGAGTGAAAGATGCATGCTCGAAGAATAGGCAGTTCTTAGCTTTTAAAGAATTGATGTGATGATTCACCTCCAGTTCATATACTCTATCAAGAAAGAAGCAAGATTTCTCCTTCCCTACAACACTAGGATGTAATAACTGCAATCTCTTCTGTACTATTTTCACCTGTATCTATCAGAGTATAAATGTGATGCACCTACTAGATTTCAATAGTGCTATAAACACACTGAGCAAGAATGTTGTCCTCCTCCATTTCAAAACCCATAGTTGGGAAATATCCTTTATTAGGACCAAATGAAATGCTGTTAAACAGTGCAAAACTCCATTATCTGTCCTAAACTTCATTTTAGTATTGTGACTGAATGACCATTTCAACATGTAAGCCTTTAAAAACTAGCTACCCTCCCCTCAAACCCTCTTTCTTCCTTTCATGGCTTTTGCTTAACATTTACTTTGATAAAGAAGTTCAGGAGAACTCAACTCGTGTTGTGCCATTTTGATTAACCTTAATAAAATATTAAAATTAATTGTGTGCCATCAAGCCCGTTCTGACTCATTGTGGCCCTTTTCAGGATTTTTTAGGTAGAGAGTATTCAGAATGGGTTTCCCATCCCTTTCTCTGAGGGGCATTCTGGGATTACACACTGGCTAATCCTGTGTCCTTGTTGCTTTCTCTGTGTGAACCTGGGGTATGTTTGAAGAGTCTGAAAGAGTTTTTCTTCACATGTAGGTTCCACAATCAGAATCTGGATTCTTGCTTGCATGTAAAGTAGGTACTGTATGGGATATGAAAACCATTATTGGTGATTTTCTGAATTGCTCCGCAGAAAGATTCCCATAAAGACTTCCCTCTTAACAATGAGATTTTCCAAATGCCCACAAATAGTTGACTCCAGTCTCTTTCTTCTCTCCCCCCCCCCCCCCCCCATTTTTGCCCGTTCTGCACAGAAACAGCCAAATCCTATACAGGTGTATGTCAGAATATATGTGCTGGAAATAATGATGATAATGATGAGATGTTGGGGTAGAATTAAAGTAAACAAAACCTTTCTTCTACCTTTAATTGACAAAGTGTACAGCAACTATGGCCACTATATGTGTAAGTCTGTACGAGTTACTAGTACTGAAATTGATACCCAAATGATGTGGGTTAAATAACAAGATTCAATCACCTTCTTTATGCAAAAATATACTCTTTGTATTTCACAACAACAATAGAAAACTCAAACTTCAACAAAAGGAAATAATGCCTGGTAAGCAACATTTACTTATCACAGGCATATGTTAAGTTCACAAACTTACAATAGCTATATAGCCTAGTTCTTGTAACATTTGCTAGATAAAAAATCAGCTACAATTAAGTTTTTACCTTGTTTCATTCACACTCGCTTGTATTCTTAGCCAGGCAAATAAACCCTTCTGTTAACTTAGGGCTCTATCACATGTCCCTTTAAATCCAGATTAAATTTCAAGATAAACTGTGTCCAAAAATATTGCCCCCACGGCCACCAAGCTTTTTTGAAAAAAATGGTAGCACCCCCTTTAGCGAGTTTTTCAATACCTACTGGAGAAGTTGGGAATTTTTTGCTTCACTTAAAAAAACACATTTTTGGGAGCCAGAAGTACGTGGTAGCGCATATATGATCCTGTTTTCTTTCTTTTCTTTCTTTTTTTCCCCATAGCGCTGACCGGCTTTTCCTGGGGCTGGTCTGTGCTGTTTTTTTTTTTAATTTATTTTCCCCCACTAGCGCCAATCAGCTGGTCTGTGGGCTAGTTGGGCATCTTATTAGTTTTTTTTATTTTTATCCCCCCCCCCCCCCGCACCAGTCAGCTGGCTGCAGGTCAGTTGGAAATTTTTGTTATTTGTTATTTGTTATTTATTTGTTATTTTATTTTTCTTTAGCCCCCACCAGCCCACCCTGGGGCTGTTCTGAGGTTTTTTATTAATTTCTTTATTTTTATTCCCCTCCCCCCAGTGCCAGTCAGCTGGCCTGCAGGCCGGTTGGGCATTTTTAAAAAAATAATTTAATTTTTTTCCTTAGCTCCCAGCAGCTGTCCCTGGGGCTCATCGGCCATTTTGTTTTGTTTTATTTTAATTTCCTCTGCCTGCTTGAAGCAGGTTAGGGCCGTGGGGACATAACAGAAGCAGAGCAGAACCCAAGGGACATGGGAATTCCAAACCCACATCTTCAATCATGTGATCAGGTAAGGACAAAGGCCGGAGTTTCCCATGCCCCTCATCTTCCCCCTCGTGTGATAGCGCCCTTAGTGAGACAAACAGAAGATTAAAGTTGAATCATAGTCAGCATATACCATTTCCCACTTATACAGCACAGCCTATAACTTTATCCATACAGCAAACATATTATCAATACAGCAGAGCAACACCCCGCATAACCAAGCACGAAGAGAGCTTACAGATCAGTGTGGCTGATTCAAGAAGAATCAGCAATGAGTGAGGCTTGTGCCTTTGCTTAAATACTTTTCTTGCTGTTTGGCTACCTTGCTTCACCTGCAGCAACCAGTCCCCAAAACACACTCAGTTTGGCCTCTGTTACTCCACTGCAGTTAAGCTTACTATATTCAATATTTAATTTATGTTTTTACTTTTCCTTGGTAAAAACTACGACAGTGTGCACCAATTAAGATAAATCCTAAATAGGAAAGATATCATTCCCTGCAGGAATTGTGATAATCCTATGCTGTTCGGCATTTCCCCCAGAGGACAACAAGACTGTAAATTTCCAAGAACTCTCATCAGATTTGTTGGGCTGAGGGGGGTAACCTTTGTACAATTTATCACATTGTGGGGAGAACATAGGGCTATTTTTGTCTATTTCTCACCAAGAATCTGTGGGTTTCACATCTCTAGAGCAGAACCTTTGCTGTCTAACCACCTGCTACATACAAGCAGGAACTGCTGCTGTCTAACTACGCAGATGAAACTGGACTAGAGAACAACTGAGCAGGTGTTCTTTCTCTTTATGGTTGAATCTCTTGTCTTTCAGCCAGTTCCAGTCAGATCTGGAGCAGCAGTTTATGCAATTTGGCCATACACTCACATTAGGGAAGAACACTACTGGTGTATCTAAAAAATACCTCACATGTGCTTCACTGGGCACATGTTCTTATATATGAGGGGCCAAAATCCTATTGGTAGTTACACTGGTGTAAGTGTAATATCGTAAACTGCAGCAGCAAATATATAGCATTAATTAGTTGATGCTTATACTCCTAATGGTGTAACAACTCATGCAACTGGCAGACAAAGAAAGATACAAGCATTAACATGTGACAACTCTGCCTTCCTTTCCTGCGTGCATAAAAGTCTGAACTATACCATAGGAGCCTTACATCAGTTTAGAAGCAGTTTGCATATTGGAAGTAATGGGTTACTTTTAAATGTTAAATTTAAAGGACATTTTCATGTCTTTGTGTGACATCATTTTTCAAGCTTAATGCCATTATCAATCATACATTTAAAGAAAAGTAACAGAAAGTAACAGAATTTGGAAGCAGTGTAGTCAGTAATGTAATCAATCACTTCTGCAACAAGGGACCAATAATGAAAGCAGGTTACTTCCAAGCCCTGTAAGAAGTAACAAGAATGAATTACTTGTAAAAAGTAAATTTTCCAAGATCTAATAAATATTAATTTATTGAAGGAAAATTATTTAATCATTTCAGACTGATACATTTCCTATAAACCTGTCTTACTCAACTGCTTTATTAGTATTGACCAGGTCTAAGCAAACGATATTGCTATTGATTTTTATCTCTCAGTAGTAATCCGACTTATGGTAATAAAAAAACAATTTGTGTAGATAGAGGCTCACTGCTTAGGTTGGTTGTGTTGGTCTCTACTACTTAGATATTCACTTCATCTACTGAAAGAAGACCTTATCACTGTAAAGTGTGACATTATAGGAAATAATACAGAAAACTTGAAATGAACATCCATCAGTAATAAAATTTTCATTACTTTAAAAGTTGGGACATTATTCTATTGATTAGGAGAGGTTACAGTAGCATTATGAACTACATGACACATGGATTGGCTGGGAACATCTCTGAGTTCCAGGCATGTCGCTCTCTGTGCATCTCCTTTTGTGTCTCTGTGTGACTCTTGACGGTGACCCAAGGCTTTTATTGGTTACAGTAAACAAGAATAACACATACATCACAACAGGGGGGAATTGCCTTATCTGGGAGGAAATCCTTGCCAGTGGGGAAGAGGGGAGAGAGGCTTGGGCTGGCCATGTTTGCCTCAAGACCAGATGTTGCCTGATCAGCCTGATATCTGGGTAGCCATCTGTTTTTCTCCCTGAGTCATGCCTGTTGGAGGCTGACCTCTGTCCAGCTCAGGGTTATCCAGAGTTCACTCTGGCCTGGTAATTGGCCATGCCCTTTTGGTGGGTGACCTCAGTCCCTGGGCTCATGGCTTGCTTCAGCACTTTGCCAGGGCCTGTTGGGGTTCAGAGCCTCTATGCGGGCTCCCTACAGGTTACCAAATAGTTCTGCTCTTGAATAATAAATGGTTAAGCTATAATTAGCAGTATAAATTTTATTAGTTGTTTATGCTTCTTTCCTTTGTGCTTTGTTTCTCTTGTGTTTAAGAGCAAAGTGTTCTGCTGATATACTGCCCCATACCACTTCAAGTAGTCTCTGGGCAGTTTACAGTTTAATTACAGCATACAGGCTTCATTGCCCACCCACCCCCAGCAGGCTGGGTACTAATTTTACTGACCTCGGAAGGATGGAAGGCTGAGCCAACCATGAGCCGGCTACCTGGGATTGAACCCCAGGTCGTGAGCAGTTTTAGATGCAGTACAGGCATTTAACCACTGCACCACGGTACATAATTATCCTTTATTGTAGGCATGTCTAAACTTTAGCCTTCCAGACGTTTTGCACCACAACTCCCACAGTCCTTTGCCATTGGCAATCTAAGCTTAGAATTCTGGGAGTTGTGGTCCAAAACATCAGGAGGGCTGAAGTTTGGACATACCTGCTTTATTGTTTTACAAACTCTGCACAGTGTGTGGTTAAACAAAAATGTTACAGTACTCTACTATACTCATGTTAGTTAATAGCAAAAAAAAAAATCCCTGCTCCTACAGTGCAGTATATGTTGTAAAATCCCATAGCCCATATATGAGAAGAACAGCTGTCCTCATAAGAAGAGGCTTCCTAAGTTAGCAGGTGACAGTGAAATATCAAGAGATGAGAGCCATCTCTGTTCTCAGAATACAAAAAAATGTTGTGGTATTGCAAAATGCATCTTTGCAGTCAAGTAATAAGCGTGAAAAGATGGAAGAAACTGCAACTCGATCATGTCCGCATTCTGTAGTAATGTGCTGCTGTCTTATTTATAAATTCATATACTAACTCACGGGATAGGCAATGATCCGCTTAATGAAATCACTTCACGAAGAGATGTAATGCACTCCAAAATTGCTTTGCATTCTAAATAAGGGAAGCACTTTTTATCCATTTTCTTGTCATTCCTATGTATCATGTTCAGCTCTTCTGCTGAAATTTTATGCCAAGTGTCAGGGGAGTCACTCTAAGGTGTACGTGCAAAGCAGAATCCGTTAGTCTGTAGTGGTGTGCACAGTTTCATTGGACTATCATCATCATCATCATCATCATCATCATCATCATCATCATCATCATCATCATCATCATCATCACTTTCTTGTTTTAAATCCGATCATTTCCCAGCCTTTTAAAAGGGCTGTTGCTTAGTTAAGAAGAGATACTTCCAGATACTAACCTCAATTAGAACAGAGAAATCTGCTTTTTGCAATTCTCACAATAGGCAGCAAAAAATAAACATCTCCTTGCCCTTTTTAGAAATATCCTTATACATGCAACAAGACCAGGCAACTATCTTCCTTGTGCTCTGCATCTTTACTCAGATTTAAGACCCATTACATTTGATGGATCTCACTCCCAAATAACTGGGCACATTTATTTTTATTTATTTATTTATTTATTTATTTATTTATTTATTTATTTATTTATTTATTTTTGTTCATTTGCCCGTGTATACTCCCAGAGCATGGGAAACAAACAAGAGGAGCTGGAACTCCTAATACAGAAAAATGAATATGACATAATTGACATCAATGAAACCTGGTGGGATGAGACTTATGATTAGAATGTTGTTCTTGGAGGGTATAACCTGTTTCAAAGGAACAGACCTAGTAAGAAAGAAGGAGGTGTAGCTCTATATGTTAAGGACATATACTGTATATACTGCTGAAGAAATACAAGATATACTACAGGGAAAGCAGGTTGAGAGTATTTGGGCGAGAATTAAGGGTGAGAAAAATGAGAGAGGTGTCACTGTGGGGTATATTATAGACCCCCAAGTCAGCCAGAGGAGTGGGATGATGCTTTCTGTGAGCAGGTGGCCACACAAAAGGGAAAAAATGTAGTACTAATGGGAGATTTTAAATATCCTGATATCCCCCCTCAGGGGCTTTTTTTCCAGACTAAAGAGCCCCAAATGTTTCAGACTTTCCTCATAAGGGAGGTCCCCCAGCCCATTAATCATTTTAGTTGCTCTCTTCTGCACCTTTTCTAGTTCCACTATATCTTTTTTGAGATGCGGTGACCAGAATTGTACACAATACTCCAGGTGTGGCCTTACTATCATCTCGTACAATGGCATTATAATGTTGGCTTTTTATTTTCAATCCCCTTTTTGATCATCCCTAGCATTGAATTGGCGTTATTCACTGCTGCCACACACTGAGTAAACACCTTCATTGAACTGCCTACCAGCACACCAAGATCTCTTTCCTGATCCATTACGGATCGCTCAGAGCCCATGAGTTGATAGATAAAGTTTTGATTTTTTGCCCCAATATGCATTACTTTACATTTTCCTACGTTGAAACACATTTGACATTTCACAGCCCATTCCCCCAGTTTAGAGAGATCCTTCTGGAACTTTTCACAATCTTCTCTGGTTTTTACCACACATAATAGATTTGTGTCATCCGCAAACTTGGCCACCTCACTGCTTATCCCTGTCTCTAGGTCGTTTATGAACAGATGGAAAAGTACCGGTCCACTGACATGGTAATAGTTGATAACATAGTGCATTTGCTTCTAGAACATATGATTAAAGTGAATTTAAGGGTATCTATTTTAATATGGCACAAAAATGGGCTGAAATTAAATTCATGTTTCTTTACAATTGTGTTGCAGAGCCCTTGCTGTACTGAGAGCGGAGCTCAAAAGACCTTGGGTCAATGAGAATTAGGTCAGGCTCCCCTGTCTCCTGTGGCAGAAAGAAAAGTACTGCTCCACTGCATCATCGTTAGAGATGGGGTGAATTTAGAAAATGGTGATTTGTCATGATTCATGATTTGTCAAGGCTGACAAATGGATGAATCAATGAATTTCCAGTGATGACTTGAATTGTACAATTGTGATGAATTGTACAATCTGTTGTACATTGCCAAGAGTATCCAAGAGAAAGTCAGGCAGTTAATAAGAACAAAATAAATAAAAATAAAAATAAAAATAAATTGATACTTTAATTCATTTCCCCTTTAAAATGCTATAAAAAGTCCCTTGGCTTCTACAGGCCCCATGTTTGCAGGGATACATCCTCTGTCTCTCCTATACTGGCCCTGATAGTTTGGTAAAGACTGTGGTTCAGAAATTCAAGCCATGTACCTCCAAAGAGGTTTCCTCCAGGAAAGTGCTCCCTCCAGGCACATAGAGATACCACCTTTGCACAGAAGCTTCTCCCAACTCTCCTCCACAATCCCTCTTCATTTGGTGAACTTTGGGTTTCAGACATCTGAGTTATAAACCCACTGGGTTAAGGAACCCCAGTCTTCATTCAACCTGGAGGGATTGTAGAGGAGAGTCAGAGGGTGCTTTGCTCCATATTTGGTGTATCTAGGTGCCTTGAGAGTCATTTTATAGTCTAATGAATTAACAAATAAAATTGCTAAAAATTCATCAATTTGTATTCATCAGGGGAACTCTATTTGTGATGAAGACAAATTGGCAAATATTGATAAATTGGCCAAACTTATCAGAAAATATTATTTGTTTTTCAATCTGTCTACGTCGCTAATCTTTACTGCCACCCACTTCTGCTACACAGTTTTTTGTTTCTCTTCCCACTTCAACATCTTCTTTCCACTTATAGCAATCCTCCAATTTTAGTGGCCCAGAACTTCTACACAGACAGTGGTGTGAATGGACTTTTCTCCACAAAGCCAGCCAGTTTCTAAATGCTGTATGTGTCCTTTCCCTACATAGCATGGCAATTTCCTTACCCAGCCTATTAAAAACAATAACTCCTCAGAGTCTAACAGGTAGAAACTTGTTATCTCTGGAGAGCAGCATCTCTTCTCTAGTGTTGTTGGGGGTTGTGGTGTGTGTGAGGTAAAGTCACCTTTTTTGGTGAGCTGCTTACTGGGGTAGTCATCTCATTCTACCTGATGTTCTCCAGCCATTGACTACTGAACAAAGGGTCAAAAATGCATTCCAAATGTGACTGCCCAGGATTCATGTACTGAGGCAGTGACACCATCACTGTGATAACCATAGTGGGAAAGAATTCTTTAGCACCATTGTGTACTGTTGTTTTAGCCAGTAGAGTTTCTACATTCATGCACTCAAGCAATGCCACCTCTAAGTTTCAGGTCCCCAAGATGGCATTGAATGCCCACAAAGTTTCAGCCCCATCCCAGTTCTTTCCACACTCACCAATAATACTCTCCTCTATTATGGAAAAGGAATCATCTGAATCCTTTGTCGTGGTTGATGATGTTTAAACACACCACCTATTTACATGGCCCTGTGCAGTCCACATCTGATGTAGGTTGTTAGAGCCAATTAGAAGCCATTTTAGATTAGAACAACAACAACAACAACAACAACAACAACAACAACAACAACAACAAACATACTAAGCTGCTATCTTGGAAATGGTAGGGTCTGCAGTTTGCAAGAAGTAAGCATATTGCATGTGCCTTGTTTGTTCATGTGATGGCCAATATACTGACTTTTGCTACAATTGATCACTCTTACTTTGGAAGTGTGTCCAATGAATGGGAGGAAGTCTTTTGAAAAGGGGGTTAAAAGAATGTACCGTCTTGTGTGACATGCTCTCAGAAGAATTGCACATCCTGTAGTTCCTTCTATTCACAGGAGGTGTGTGTGGCTCCCAGCAGGAAGAAGAAAAGTACAAGCAGTGATAATGGTAAATGGGGACCTGTATTTTTGCTGATAGGATTTACAGGCCCCAAAAGATATATAAATTGCTGAAACTTTTGGTTTTCAGTCTAAACAAGAAATGACATTAGGTTCAAAGAGTCAGAGTGTGTGTGTTGTATCATTACAGTCGTGACCGACTCTTTGTGACCCCATGTCGATGGAGTTTTCTTGGCAGGAATACTGGAGTGGCTTGCCAGTTCCTACTCCAGGCACCTATAGCACCTGGTATTCCCTGGTGGTCGCCCATCCAAGTACTAACCAGGGCCAACCCTGCTTAGCTTCCGAAATCAGGCGATACCGGATGTGCTTAGGGCATCTAAGAGGAGTGCCTAAATGGAATTTGCCAAGCAGGTAATTCATGTGCATTTGTGTCACACATTTGCCATTTGCCCATGCATGTGATCTGTGCAATTAGAAACAGAGGTGATTTAAACAGATAATACAAAAGAAGCTAAGGGCATCTGGTTAATTGTCAGGCACAAGAAAGGGGACTTTGTTATAAATCTTCACACAGCCAGAGAAATCACACTTGGGACAACTTACTGTTGGTGGCCACTGAGGAACAGAATTGGCACATCCAATTCTTAGTAAACCCTTAGTAAACCCTGGTCACATCTTGTGAGGATGCTTTAGCTATTTTGAACCTTCTTCTGACTGATATGTATCTGTACAACAAATGCCTTATTTAATAGTAGATTATGGGTTGCCATGCAATTCACTAAGTATTAATTTCTGTCAAGACATGATGGTTGTTATGCATGCACAGAATTCTGTGTCATTTTAAAAGATTAACAAGCTTATTAACAAGCTTTCATAGACAGTAAACCACTGAAATAGACATAATGTCTTTTCATAGGCAAGTTCCTGAAAAAAATGCCATTACTATCACATTGAAGCAGAAGAAAACAGCCTCAGGTTTATTGTTAAAGATGCAACACATTTCCTTTTGTGATATCACTCAGGCTGTTCTCAATTCTGATTTCAGAAGGGCCTGTTGGGGCCAGTTTAGCCACTAAGGCAATTACCTCACGTGACAGAGAACCTCAAGTTATGATAGACCCTCCCCTTACCCTCTTGTATGTTACACGACCTGGCTGTCATTATCACCAACCTCTGTCTCCTCATTATGACCCACTTGCATAGTCCAGATATGGCTGACAATGACAATAGCAACAACCACAACAGCAGCACACCTTGGCCCTAAGAGAACTGTTGGGACCAAGGCATTTATGGGGATTGACAAGTAAAATTGCCAGTGTAGAGGTAGTTTTTATGGCGACCCTCCCCATAATGCTGCACTATCAAGGACGGTTGAGGCCAGCACATTACGCGCATAGCCATCCAATGAGCATTCAAGGGATTCTGGTTCATGGCAGGATGAACCACCACATCCACTACTCTCTCTTTCCTCTCAGTCCCCTCTCCCAGAGAATGTAGGGTGGTGATGGTACACAGTGGTGGCAGTACATCCCTTGCCTTCCTATATCTGGGACAGGTTACACCAGCATGACTTTGCACGTTCCTCAGGTTAAGACAAAACAATATAAACTCACCTTCTACACACTGTATTTAAGTGATTTGTGTGCTTTATTGACACAATCTATTGCTAAGTTTCTGGCACAGAAAAATATTTCAATCTTTTTGATTTGAAAGACATTGATAATTCTGGAATATGTCCCCCCCCCCCCAAAAAAAAGTGTATTTGGGTTGCAAAATCGAAATTGATATATTAGGGCAAAGAAAAGGCACATTGTTGAGACAGTCAACAAGACCACAATTAAAAATGAAAGGGCAAGTGTTTTGCACCTGTTACCTTCTTCCTACTATCAATTAAAAACAAGTAAAAGCTTGGCCTTCCAGACAATGTGGCATTCATACCCTTTCCTTTCCAAAGGTTGGAGATGTGGGAGCTTTTGTCTTTGATGAGTATGCGTAGGCACTGTCACAGCTCAGGGCTGTCAAGATGGTTGCTCATGGTGTGCGTGCTTGGGAAGTGAAATTGACACCCCAAAAGGGAAGAGAAGCAGTTTTCCTTGAAGGTGACTGAGATGCCTTGTTGATTACATGTCGGTGTGTTTGTCCCCAGGACAATGTACTTCCTTTGCTCATAAGATTCTGTCTATAACCGGATGCATGATTACCAGATAACGCCTCTCTCCAAATGAACATTGCCACCTTTAGAGCACTGGCTGGCAGGTTCCCTGATCTCCGGGTGGAAGAGAAGCCTGAACTTTTCCTGTCAATTCAGGACAAGGTTTCAATGGTGATGCAGGCATATCTGCTCTGACATTTTCCTCATTAGAGATTCATTCCCCTTCAGAATTTGAAAGTCTTGGCTCCATGCAAGCAGAGCTAATTAAGTTTGATCATTTTCTTCTTACCTTCTCTCTTCCTTAGGTCCCTGTCTCCTCATCCCCCACTTGCATTTTCCTTTCTTCCTCATGGGTAATATTCACCTTTTTCGTCTTGCAACTAGAAGTGATTCACAACCTTGTTTGTACCTTTTTCTTGAGCTGAGGTATAAGGCTGCCCAGGAATTAAGATCTTTCAGGGGCACTGTTGTCGTTGTCACACCCTCTCATAGGTGTGTTTGGTCAGATAGAAAAGAGGGCCTTCTCAGAGGCTGCTTCCAGACTGTGGCATTCTCTTCCCAGGAAGCTTGGTCTCACTCTCTTCTTACTGACCTTCCACCATTAGGTGAAGACAATTTTATTTAAGCATACTGTTGCCCAGTAGGTTGTTGTTGTTGTTGTTGTTGTTGTTGTTGTTGTTGTTGTTTAGAAGGATTTCACACAAATAGACAGCCAGACAGCACCACATGCATCAATGATTCTATCAGTATCTGGGTGAGCAATAAGCAAATGTGGAGCTCCACTGGCTCTAATGACTAGGATTAATCTGATTTACAGATCAAAGATGTCTGTAGGACTTCAACTGCACCAGATGAAAATGGAAGTCTTCCCAAAGCTTGACCCAAAAGCACTTTCTAGCCCTCATGATAGATCTCTGCCCCTACACACTTCTTTCCAGTGTGTGTGTGTGTGTGTGTGTGTGTGTGTGTGTGTGTGTGTGTGTGTGTGTGTGTGTGTGTGTGTGTGTGTAGGGGGTGCATAGTTCTTCCAAGTTCTGTCAACTTTTCATAGCTGTGTCCCCTCCCCCTCCCAGCCTAATACCATTTCCAGCTTGTCAGAGCCCATCATGGTTAGGAAAAAGCCACCATGAGTAGCACTATGTCATCCATGGCTTTATTTTTATTACACACAACCGTAAAAGCAACAGCTGCACTCCTGTCAAGACAAAGTTAGCAACCAGCCCATCAAGGCCTTTGCACAGATTTCATAGTTGGTGTGAAACTGCGAGAATCTATATCTTCTGCAACACTTAATTAATCAAAGTTGCTATCAAAGAAAGTAGTCTTGGATGTTTGCTACCATTAATCCTTGTAATGGATTTTTTAAATACTTCCCCATGTAGCAAGAACATGAGTAGAGGGTGCATTTACTACTTGCTCTAAATCTAAAACAGACTGCAGGCTATGAATTATGGATAGAGAGATTGCAATGAACTGTATTCCTTTGCTATAAATAGATCATAGCCCCTCAGACCAAAAGCCTGATGAACCGGAACCGAGGAAAAACCACAGTGGCAAAACTCAGTGTATGGCCATCACACATTCAGAGTAACAGCTGTCTGTGGTACGCTTCAGTGATTATCATACGTTGCCATTCTAAAAGGTAAAGAAAAGAGTAGGTCGAGCAACTGACACTGCATGTACACGGCCTCATAAATCAAGGGATGGACATCCTCTGGCATCTTTCCTCCTAGCTGGCTTGCTGCTGCTACGTTTGTAAAGAGTCACACGGTCTACCCTGCATTTGCCTGGCCTTGGTATTTATGCAACCCTCAGGAGTGTGACATTGCACCATGAGGAAACAGCTTTTGTGCTACATTTCTATGTGCCATCTATTTGCTTCTGAACTATGGTGACTTTATGAATAAGTGACATCCCAAAAGACCTGTTCTCATCAGCCCTCCTCAGCTCTTGCAAGCCCAAGGCCATGGTGTCTTTAACTCAGAATCGTCTCTTACTGTATGCCTTCAACTTTTATTGCTACCTTCAACTTTTCCCACCATTTTTGTCTTTTTTTCAGTTAGTCTTGTAAATTCATGTAAAGCTTATTCTTTACACTTCACAGAGTAGAAAAGCTGAAAGGACCCAAGAGCCTTCTAATCTAAGTACCTGTTGGTGCAGGAGTAACCTCATTTACAATCTTCAGCTATGGATACACAATAAAGATAGGCACAAACCTCAGTTACGAAGTTGATGCTAGTTCATGCAGATGGCATCAGAGGTGTTGCTCATTCCTATCCCCCACTCAACAACCAGCATGTGCTCCTCTCCTCTTCTTGGGCAGTGCAACCAGTCTCCAGCCAAAGCACAGGCTTCCCTGCCTCGTCTCCTTGGTGGATCGCCCACTCAGACAATGAGGCAGGACAGGCAAACCCATGCTTCTGCCAGGGATGGGTCGAACAGTCAAAAAGGCGGAGGATAGGAGCATGTCCTGGCAGGTGAGTGGGTCATTGGCTGAGGAGGTGAGGGAAGGAAATGTGCACCCCATTGCATATGAACCAGCACAGATCTATGAACTCATGCCCATCTCTAATACACAAATTTCTGTCTGGCTGTCTACCTACCTACCTAGAATAGTATTATATGACCTTTTAAAGCATTTTCCCAGACAGATTGTGCCTAAGTCCCCCACCCCTGTTAAGAGATGGATTTTCAATACACACATGAATAACTTCCCTGACCCCTCTTTTGCCTCCCAGGCACGTTTGATAAATATCAGTTTGCTTACAGACAATCTGATATTTACAGATCTTTGCTTATAGATCCACGGAAGATGCTATAGATATCACCTTGCACACTGCTGTTACCGATCTGGAGCTGCGGGGGACCTATGTAAGGATGCTCTTGGTGGACTTTAGCTCTGCTTTCAATACAATTATACCTCACAAGCTGATATCCAAACCTAAGGACCTTGGTTTCTATCATTCCACCTTTGCCTGGATCATGGATTTCTTATCAAATCGCTCACAGAGGGTCAGATTAGGGGACCATATGTCATGGCTGTGTGCTGAGCCCACTACTGTTCTGTATTTACACCTCTGACTGCACTCACACGCATCCTGAAAATAAAATCATCAAGTATGTCGATGACACAACAGTAGTGGATCTCATCTCTGGTGGAGATGAGTCCGCCTACCGAGAGGAGGTGCATCGGCTGCTACAGTGATGCAGATCTAACATTCTGATAATAAATATCAATGAGACCAAAGAGCTTATAGTGGACTACCGAAAAAGGAAACCAGACACCCAGCCCTTGATTATTGATGTATTGTGTAGAGCGGGTGATGGACAGTAGGTTCTTAGGAGTCATTCTACAGGAAGATTTGACCTGGAGTGCCAACACTGAAGCACTGGTTAAGATGGCCCAACAGAGATTATATCTTCTGAGACTTCTCAGGAGGGAACAACTGTCTAAGAAACTGTTGGTAACCTTCTACTGGGGCTTTGTAGAAAGCACTATCACTTACTGCCTCTGTGTCTGGTTCGCCAGTTGCACAGTGGCAGATAGAAGGGTGCTCCAGAGGGTTATAAACAATGCTGAGAGGATAGTGGGCTGTCCTCTTCCTCCTTTGGAAGAATTATACAACTCCAGATGCTTGAGGAAGACATCTAGAATTCTGAGAGACCCTTCGCATGCTGGCCACCAATTTTTTGAACTATTGTCATCCGGCAGGAGATATAGGACCCTTAGGTCATGGATAAATAGACTAAAGAACAGTTTTTATCCCGGAGCGGTATCCAAGTTAAACATGACAGTTTTAGCACCATCCTAATCAGTTTTTAAGTAGTGTTTTAAATTTTGTAAGCAATTTTAAGAGTTTTTAATATCTTGTATGGTGTTTTATGTGTTTTATCGTTTTGTATGGTTCCTTGTTTAGAGTGTGTTGTGGAACAGCACTCTAATTTTGTTGTGCATATCTTGCATCTACATAATGACAATAAAAACTCTATCTTCTCTCGTCTAATATGTGTACATCATCATCTTTTAATGAGTGCCTTTTGTCCTTCAAATGAAGGACACTGCTGGTTCTGGTCCTGAGCTGTTGCTGGTGCATCCTTCTGGATGTTGCCTGCCCTGTGCTGGGCCATTCTCCAGGATGGGCAACAGCTCAGGACCAGATGGGCAACAGCTCAGGACCAGATTTTTTTTGATATTAAAGGATCTCTCCCATTGAGGTTCTAAAATGCAAAAGCAATTACCTAGGGAGCCTCAGAAGGTTATCCAAGGAAGAAGGAAGCTTTAAGTTAGGGATAAAGCCCTGTGGCTGAGGATATCATCAGCCTTGTAAGGACCCAAGTCCACCAACTGGACTCCAGCCAATGGGAACTTGATAAGTACAAATTGTGCAAGTCCCATTGATTCAATGGGGCTACTTTTATGCTGACTGAGAAAATTATTTAAGTCATTGGGCAGACAGTGGTCTTTAAGTCCTGTCTACATGGGATTTATGATTAAGATCTGCTTGTGAAGACCTTTTTAAATCTCCATGCTTTGAGAACCGTACACTGCAGGAAGATATAGCAGGAGGCTCTCTTGGTTTTTCTCAACTTGTTTGTGGCATGCTGTTCCTTTGGAGGCTTGTTGCCAGGAATGTTTACTTCCAGCATCCAGTTATATAATGTAGTTGAACAAATCCTTTGAGTTCTAGGGATCTAAGGCAGAGAGAGAGCGCAGTAGAGGACTAAAACTGAGACTAATCCCAGGAATGAACAGCCAGAGTGAGCTAACAGGATTTGGATGAGGGAGTTCAAAGAGGAAGGCCCCTAAATTTTTGTTATTGTTTCTAGAACTGAAGCACCAAGTGGCTACACTTAAGGCTACAAGAGTGGATAAAGGGTGCATACACAGAACTCTCAGGCAGCAGCTGCTGAGGGAGGCACTGGAGATGGAAGACAAAGCAAGGGAGGAGAATACTGAGAGAACAAGCATAGGCAAAGAAGCATCATTTAAAAAAATCACAGGAGCAAACACAGCTATTATTCACCAGTGGAACTGCAAATATAGCTTTTAGATTCTTGAAGACGAGTCTGGCAGAAAGCACACAGGCGAACAGGAGAGACTGAAGCTCAGCCATGCAGAGTAATTGAATCCATATCCTTCCAAAGCAGGAGACTTCCTACTGTGTTAGATTGAAATTGAAATATGCCTGGAAGATCCCTGGACTTCCTGCTGCCCAGTTAAGGAGAAAATGCAGATGAAACCCTTGAAAAACAAATTGCAGGAATTTCAAACAAACACAATGTTGTAGCAATGTGAGATTTCAATTAGCCTGATATTTGTTTGGAGATGAATTCTGCTAAATATGGATCTTCCAAGAAATCCCTGGCTTGTCTGGCTGATAGCTTTCTCCTATAAAAAGTGGAGGAAGAAACTAAAGGATTAGCTATGTGGACTTGATTCTTACCAACAGAGATGACGATGGAAGAAGGAGCCATATGGAGATGGGTTAGGGAGAGGGGGCAGTGTATGACCCATGTACCTTTGTTTGAAGAACAGGGGTGTGAAACCCAGTGCTTAAGCAGCTAACCAAGGAATTTAAAAGTAACCTCCTGGTAAAGCACATCTTTTACCATGTCTGAACTTCTGGGACCTGCTTTGAAGAAGAGTGATTTACACTAAAAAGCTTGCAATGTTCTTTTTTTAAAAAAAATTAGTGGCCTATAAAGGTATTGCCTGTCACCTATTTTTGCAATTGTGTTTTGTGATGACCATGCAGCTCAAACCCCGTTTTTTGCTTTGAAGGAACAGTAGGAACAACTCTAGGGGAAAATTGCCATGTTCTATTTGAGTTCTTGGTTTCAATGGAAACAAAAGTGCTAGATTTTAGGAAAGCCACTTTTAATAAGCTCAGAACAACATGTAATATCCCACGGTGGGAGATCCCAACAGGAAAAGGAAAATGAGTCCAAGAAGGATGGGAGTTTCTTAAAAATGACATTCTAAAGACACAACTACAAACAGTGCCAACAAGAAAAAAAGGTAGACAACGGCAATGACAATAAAAATTAAATTAAATTAAAAAGACCAATGTATATTCACCAAAAGCTGAGCAAACACATTGAGAAGGAAGGACAAGTCACAAAGGGAAAGCACAGAGAAGTAGCAAAACTTGCAGTGATGGCATTATGAAGGCAAAAGCTTAAAATCAGCTGAGGTTAGCAAGAGACAACAACAAAAACAAAAACAATGACAAAAAAGCATTCCCTAGGTACATGCATCACAAAAGACAGGGAAAAGAAATAGTGGCTCAGCTATTTTGTGGGGATGGGAAAATGGTAACAGGCAACAATGAAAAGAAAGAAGTGTTCCATTTCTGTTTTAGTTCAGTCTTTTCCCAAAAGACAGCCTGTGACCTTCTAGGTAAATGGCAAGTACAAGGGGATAGAAGTAGAGTTTGAGATTGACAAAGAGTCAGGGAGTAGCTTATTACTTCCAACAAGTTCCAATCCTGAGGGTTAGATGAACTGAATCCAAGGATATAGAAGGAAGTGACTGAAGAGATTTCAGAACAACTGTTTATTATTTTCTTGAAATCATGCAGGTTGGTCAAAGTGCTGGATGTGGCCAAAGTTATGCCTGTCTTCAGAAAGAGCAAAAAGGAAAACCTAGAAACTACAGACCAGTCAACCTGCCATCAGTCCCATAGAAAATTTTGGAACAGATTACTGTATAAAGTAGTGAATATGCAAGTGCCTTGAAAACAGTAGAGTAATAATTAGAAGCTAACACGAATTTGTCAAGAACAAATCATCCCAGACTTAATTTTATCCCGTTATTGATCTGGTAGCCACCCTGGTAGACAGTGGGGATGCTGAAGATATAATATATCCTGTCTTCAGCAAAGCCTTGGCAAAGGGCCCCATGATATTCTGATTAGCAAGTTAATAGGGTTTGGGCTAGATACAGCAAGTGTCAGGTGGCTACACGGTTACAGAATCATACTCGGAGAATGCTTATCAATGGCACCTTCTCAAACTGGGAGAAGGTAACAAGTGGGGTACCACAAGGTTTTATCCTTGCCTCAGTGTTCTTCAACATTTTTATTAATGACTTGGATGAGGAAGTTCAGTAAATACTCATGATATTTGTGGATCACACAAAATGGGTGAAATAGCTAGTACTCTACAGCCTGGGCTTTTAAAACCTTTTTTTATCCCCTTCCCCAAACTTCAGGCTCCATCTGATTGATACTGGGGTGGGGAAATAAAGGTTTTTCTCCCCCGCCCCAGTGCCAATGAACTGGAGCCCTGGCATTGCATGCTACTCCCTGTGCCCAGGGGTCAGGAGAAGTGGTGTGTGATGTTTAAAATGCCTTTAAGCAATGGACCCAAGTGCTTAGCTCCATTGCTTTAAGGCATTTTAAACTTTGCAAACTGCTTCTCCTGACCCCCCCCCGGTGCGGGGGAGCGGCATGGAATGTTTAAAATGGCTTTAAGCAATGGAGCCAAGTGCTTGGCTCCATTGCGTTAAGGCATTTTAAACATCACGCGCCGCCCCCCCCCAGGCCCCACCCGACCTGCATCTGCATATCACGGATCAGGTCGGTCCCTAACTCCCACAATAGATGGGGGTTACTGTAGTGTCAAATCCAGTGAAGTAATAGTTCTCATCTATTTGTCACTGGTTAGGTTTCATTTAGAGTACTCTGTCCAGTTCAAGACACCACATTTTAAGAATGATGCCAATAAACTGGAACAAGTTCAGAAGAGGAGAGCAAGGATGATCGGAAGACTAGAAGCCAAGCTCTGTGAATGGTGCATGTTAGCCTTGTGAAGAAGAGATGGGGGAGATGTAATAGCACTCTTCAATTGCTTGAAAGATCTAGTCATGCAAAGGAGGAGCAGGATCTGTTCTCAATCAATATAACAATGAGCACTAGTTAAAGGAAACCCAATTTTGGTTGAATATTATTTAAAAAAAAACCTTAAAGTTATAGTAGTACGGCGGTTGAACCAATTTTCTCAGGAGGTGGTAAGTGCTCCAATGCTGGAGGTGGTCAAAAGAAAAATAGGCAGCCATATCTCAGATATATTTTGATTTGGATTCCTGTATTGAGTAGGGGAGTAGACTCAATGGCCTTATATGCCTATTCCAACTCCATTATTTAATCATACTATGATCTTGGGCTATGGAGCTTTTGCACTGTGCATGATTTTAATGGTTTTTACATTGTTAAAAGTTTTATGTGTTTTAATTTTTTTAAAATAAAATTACATCATTAAAGCAGTTAAATTGTTCTATATTGTTTTACCACTCTTAATGTGGGGTGGATATAAATAAAATAAATGTCCATGAAGAACATGAGGTGACACAATCTGGTTCTAATGCATCAGAGGGTCTTTTTGCTCAGTGAACACTCAGTAGGGTATTGGCCATAATGTTTGAATTTATTCTCTTTATTTAATATAAATATCCTGAAAACCCCAAAATATACTTTATTTAAAAGCACATCTACAGATTTAAAAGAAGCTGATGCTGTTAGGAGGTGGTGAAAGGGAATCCGAAATTAACAGTGGGATTTTGTGCATATCTGATTTGAAGTATGCTATACTGAATTCATTAGGACATATTCCAATAAATGTACACAAGGGTCATGTCCTATTCAAGCATTAAGACTGATGCATGTTGGGATCAAAAAGTGGCAGAGATGAGGGGAGTTTCCCACCTAGAAGAAATAGAAACTTTTGTGAGTTCAGCATGAAGGTTTGCACAATTGTTAGAACTAGGGACGGGCACCAAACGAAAAATGAAATGTTGATTCATCAGTTCATTATGTAATGAAATGAAATGAAATGAACCGGGGAAGCAGCGCTTCATTAGTAGCAAAACAAACTGCTGGGTTTTTTTGTTTTTTGTTTTGCTCTAGGTCTAGATGGGCGGTATAGTCAAATAAAGAAATAAATAAATAAATAAATAAATAAATAAATAAATAAATTTCTCAGAACCAGCTTGAAGGATAACACAGTTATATATGAGAGATCTCCAGAATGGTGCATAGCTTGCAGGAAGGGCTTGGGGTTGAGAATTATCATTCAAGAAATTAGACCCTAAGCAAGTCTATTCAATTCCTGTTTTTACTGCATGTGGTTTTAATTATGTAAACTGCTTTAAGCTCTTCTTCTTTTGAACAAGTAAAAGTAGGAAAGAATCTTCTACTAAGCAAATAAGGATAACTAGTTTAAGGGCAGCCCCATCACTCTTTGGAACCAGCTGGTTAGAGAGCTGAACAAAACAAAAAGAGAGCAGAAGGATTACAAGAAATTTCTAAAAGTTACAGATTAGATTATCATTCGTACAGACAGCACAGCACGTCTCAAACATTAATGCATTAATGTTGGCCAACACAATTTGACAAAGCCAATCTATCATTGGCAGGGGTAGGGGTAGGACACAAATCAGTTTGGTTGCCACTGAAGCTTTAGTTGAAATAATATCCTGTTTACTGTGTCATCCAAAATTATAACAGCACTAGGTAACGTTTCGTGCATTAACTCTTTTGGGGAGATATGAAAAATGCTTTCGGTCTTTGGCCATTCTATCCAATAGCATGTGTAAATCACAGAAACGGAACTAATGTCATAAGAAAAACCTATGGCCAAATCATGCAATTAACTTGTACAAAAGTCATGCAAAAGGATTATTGCAAAGCAAACACAATAATGTATAACCACTGTGTACCTTTAGGCAATATCCAAAGGAAGCTTTGCAGACAGGATAGCAAATTGTTGCCTAAATATAGAGCGGTGTGGGGGGGTGTCCTATAGATGTCCTCTTGATCCAGCAGGTTTCCCATTGAGTGACTTGTTACATGAACAATCACATGACCAGTGTGAGAAGGGGCATGCCATGGGAAAGCTGGAAGGAGAGAGGGTCACGTATGTGATTTCCCTTCTATTCCATGTTCAGGCAGAGCTGAAACGTTTCAGACATTGTTGACTTTTAATGCTTCTGTGTAGTGGTTGGCCATACACTTCACCAAGCTTTGCCAATGACCTCCCTCTGGTCTTTACAATCATGAAATGTGAATTTATATCATGTGTGGCTATATCAGTTAAACCAATATGAGATTTATTCAGTTGGTTTATCGTTTCTGGTGGAAAGCTCATGAATGTCACAGAAGATTCTGTCCATGATCTGTCAGTTATGAGTAGTCTCCTCACTCCTCACCTTCAGTACCCTTTCCCAAAGATCCTCATCCCTCCAGAGCAGATTTGGAACACTTTCAAGGGCCAAACTGCTGTGCATCACTTCTACTTTGGTTCTACTGACATAAGCCTGCATTGGCCAAAGAATCATATGTCAGGAGAGATATATTAATTGGATACAGGTTTGTGATCAAAACAGTGGGATAGATGGTATTTTTATATCGTGTTTCCAACCACTTTTGGCATGGTTGGGTGTGGTCTATTTTCTAGCATATACACAATGTACAGGTAATTAAAATTTTGCCTGATCATTTTTTGTTATTTGGGTCACTGGCAGGAACTACTGTTTTTTTTTTTTTTAGTGCAGGTAAGATTGGTCTATTTGACTTTGGTTTTTAGCATACAGTATAGGACTGTCAGTATTGAACCAAAGCATTACTGGTAGGTGTTTCCCCCAATCAATTTAGTCTTATGAAGTGATATGTCACTTGCTAATAAATGGGAAAAAATCAGCTCTCCTCTGCTCCCCACAGTTTGACAAGAGAGGATACGGAGGGCAATATTTTTTCTCTGTCTTCTTTCTACAACCAAGTACTATGTCACTTTAGTGGCAAGGTGATTAAGTGAAATGTGATTTGCCAATAAATGAAAAAAAATCCAGCTTTTATTAAATGGGAGGCTGCTGTGCACTGAATCAACTTTTTGTCCTATTTAATTCAGTATTTCCTGCAGTGATTAGCAGCCGCTATCTAGCATTCCAGGCTTTTAGAGAGGTGACCTCTAATCTTATTCTTTCAAGAGAAAGAATAGTCTGCTACTAAGAGCTATTGATAACAATTTAGAAGAGAAAAGGAATTTTGCATGTCATATGATTGTTTAGAACAACATTATATGGCAATTGTTTCTCACCAGCAATGCCCACACTTACATGGGTCTGTTCACTGACATCTGTTGCAGGCAGATTAAGACCAGTTAGAGATGTTTAAGTGTTGAATTCTTTTAAGTATATATTATTCAGTATTTAAAGTAAAGCCACATTTCCTCACTTTTCATATTTGCACATACAAATAACCAAGTAATCAAAGAGACAAGCTGAGGCAATGTGATAATAATGCTTTGAGACATTTTGGGGTGTGTGGCGTCACAAGGGGATTCAAAGGCTACTGAGTTCAAAATGGAGGATGAACACATCCATGCAATCACCGTAGAGTAATATACATGCCATGCTGCCCGACATTTATAGCAAAGGAAGTGGAAAAGGTCCCACAGTTCCCCCTGGCTATGCCAGCCATGGGGTTCTGGGTATTTTAGTAGAAAAAGCAGTTGTTTCCTATCTTTGTACAGCTCCCACTTGGAGTCTTAATATAATGTGGAGGATGCACAGAAACCCACTGGTAGCATGCTGTTCTGCCAGAAGCAGTCACGTAGGTCTTCCTGATTATATGAATTGGCCTTTTATACGTTTATCTTCAGAGCAAGAAAGAAGACAGTAAACATTGATTTTCTGCTTCTGTTCTTTAAGCAGAAAAGATTTTTCTCTCATTGAATGTACTGGATAAAACTCTTGTGTGTGCAGACTATAACCTGTAAAACACAGGAGGAGTGACAGTGAGTTCTCCAACAGCCTCACTAACGAAGCACTGCCACGACCTAGAATTAGCAAATAAATGCAATCTATTTTCTCTCCTGGTGATTAGCTTCCCTGAGATGAACAGTATTGTTAGCTCAGTTCCTCCCTAAGCTATGTGTATATGCAGCCTGTTATCCATATTGATGACAGTTTGATTTCTGTTGTGTTGCAAAATGTGTTTAAGACGCACATGGCTTGTAAGACATCCTGCATTTTGTGGATGCTGCTCTTATGGAACGGTGAAACTACCTCTGCACTGAGTGATGAGAGTCTTCAAAACATACAGGTCCACTGCTGTTGAGATATGAGGCTGTAAACATATTTTGGCATTCTCCCCTCTCTGCAGGCCTGACTGCAAGATTGGGAGGGATAGAATTTGTCACATTGTTATGCTGGCATACATTGTGCCCATGGTAGCTACATTAGGGCCAAAGTGGAAATGTTATCCTTGAAGCAATCCTGCCAGTGCGTTGAGCAATTGGCCATGACTGGACCTGTACAACCGACTGCGGTTGAATTGCACAGTCTGCATTTTCCCCGAGTGGAATTTATGCCTGCTTAGCTTTACACTACACAGCAACAAACTGGATTCCCACCATAATATTAGTGGACAATATTTTACCAAAGCTATCCTATAGCAATGTTATCAACATATGCAGTTTTATACATTATAAAGAACCAATGTAATCTATCTCTGCTTCAGCTTTGGAAGCCAATCTGAAAAAAGTTGATTTTACAACATTTTTGGAAGGCAGATTCATTGTTGCAGGAGAACTGCTGAGATCATACTTCTACTCATCCTTAATGTTTGATTCCCCCCCCCCCCCCCGGATAGCTCTCTCTTTACTGCTGTTAAGTACCATGGTGGAAATGCCTATGGCTGGCTAGAAAGTGGGACAGGAGATGAGAGTAATGGATTTTCTAACTAAAAGGCCTCTTCCTCCTCTCTAGCGTTGGGAAAAATCTTGATGTATGACAATTTTCATGCTCCATCCCTTCAGCACACAATAGCCTCCCCTGTCACATGCTTGCACTTCAAGAATGTGCAGATAGAAAGCCTTGCACGGATTTTGGTGCAACCTTTGGGTAGGCCTAATAATAGCATTGCCCTACAGAGATTTTGGAATTGGTTACAAATAGGCATCTCTTTACCCTCACCCCCTTCAGCTACAGCTTCTGGAGGGAGAGACTCTGCATCCCAAGTCCTTTGGCAGTAAGATTCTCTTCCACTGTCTTTTGGTGCTTTTGCCTGCCAGTGGTGCAGATGTCTACTGCTTCTGTCCCAGCTGCCCCCCCCCCCAGTACTCTCTGTCCTATGGTGATGCAGTACAGTCAGGGATGCTGTGAGAATACTGGGGAAGGTGGAGGAAGAAAGCAATTGGCTGCAAGATTCCCATTTTTCACCAAAGCTGTTTTCGCAGGTGGATTAGCTCTTATGTTTATGTTAATCAAATGATGTGGGAGGGGGGGTTTAATTACTTTGGAACAGTTGTCACTGTCGAGATATCATAATGCTTCAAAATAACATCTCCAGAGTGTTAAAGAGCGTTTCTCAATTCATGGAAAATATAAAGCCCTTTATATGACCTTACTGGGGACACCTGCTATCTCTGCTATGAGTAATTAATGACACTCTGTTAGTGACATGAGTTGAATGTTAATCTGTTACCTCCTGTTTGATGGAAAGCTTGGTGGTTACAGAGCTACATTTATGCTCGAAAGGTATAATTATCTGTGCACATTAAAACATATGTCAACATTAAACCAGAACAGCTGTATCTCAGTTCATTGCATCATGACTCAAAACTGTAGGATCTCAAGTTGCACAAAGGCAGTGGAATAATATACAAAAGCAGTTTGTGTGTACAGAGTTTGTATGAATCCTTTCACAGAAGATCAAGTTAGCTTCTCAAGAGCAACTGGTATAATCACCTTCATCAAAGAGAAAGGGAGATAAAGCCATTTTTGTGTGTGTGCATGCACATGCCTGCTTGACTTTGAATGTTCAATATCTTTGCAAATGTGCCATCTTTTCTAATCCTCACAGCAATACTGCGTAGCAGTTTTAGGATTATTTTTGCTTTTAACAGAGAGAGGCTAGCATGGATAAAGGTACTTTACAAGTTCAAGGTATAAACAGTCTATGAAGTGGGGTTTCCCGAATAGCTGGTGAGTGAGTTAGCAACTGCATTATGCCAACGCGAAAACTCAAATGATTTAGTATAGCTTGCAGACTGCAGTTTCTAAGGCTAGACTATACCCACTTGAAATAGGTCCTGTGATTGTATTGCTTTTTGAGGGGCAAGGGGACTGCATTTACCGCAGCTGTCTGGTTTCTCCTTTTATAGTTATTTTCAAGTCACGCCTGCTTAAGGTAGCTGTGTTACTATGTAAAAATAGGCAAAACATATTTTTTATGTGACTGATGTGTTTTTCTCACTGGTGATGTAGGAAGAGAGTATCTTCATTTCCCGCTGGATATAATCGTAGGAGGCTTTACTGCACTGAAGGCTGAGTCATGCTTTCTCCACATTTTCTGTGCCCTTTTCTGAGTGATCATGGATACCAGTCAGAAATTATTCTTCACTATATGCAAGACTAAATAATTATTAGAGGCTGAATCCTGGAAATGGCCATTTGAGATGTTAAGTCAAGATGACAGTTTTTTCTTTATAATTTTATAGCTCGTGATGGCCTGACAACAAATCTGACTGCAGCCCTGATGATGATGGACTTGCATCATCCACTGCACCTATGGGACCAGGTTTTTTAAGGGAGAGCTGGATAGTCTGTGTGGCATACATAGTTCTGTCCTGAAACAGAGAATAATGTATTTGGGATAGAGATGGGGAGAAACTGAAGAACCCTTTCTGATGAATTCAGCCGATTTGAGCCAGGTATCACCTATCCTGTGGTACCTGAGCCAGGTACCACAGGATAGGTGGTACCTGCCTCAACAGTAGTACCTGTGTGCGAGAGATTTATGTGTCTTGGTGACCACCACCTAAGGATGCAACAGCAGTGTGCTGCAGTTGCCAAAAAAGTGAACACGGTTCTCGGCTGCATCAAAAGGAAGATCACAGGAAGTGATGATAGTACCACTCTATACTACCCTAGTGAGGCTACAGTTGGAATACAGTGTCCAGTTCTGGTCACCACAACACAAACAAGACACAGAGGCCCTAGAAAAAGTGCAATGAAGAGCAACAAAGATGATAAGGGGACTGGAAGCTAAATCATATGAAGAACAACAAAAAGAAGTAGGCATGTTTAGCCTGATGAAGAGAATACTGAAGGGAGACATGATGGCAGAGAAGAGGGCAGAGATGTATTCTCATTTGTATCTGAGCTGAGGTATGACAAGAACCAATAGGTAGAAACTCATCAGACGGAGACCCGACCTGGAAATAAGGAGAAATTTCCTAAAGGTGAGAGCCATTAAACAGTGGAACAGCTTGTTCTAATTTAAGAAATGTGTTCTTAATTTTTGTGACTATTTATATTTTTATTTATAGATCACCCGACTTTCCAAAAGGAACAGTGGGTGGTGTACAACACAGAATGCATGATAATGCATAATCGGGTTTAGTTACTGATACAGTGATTCCCCCCCCCCCACACACACACCTATCGTGGGGGTTAGGGACATGACCCAACCCGCGATAATTGAAAATCTGTGATGTGTGGATGCAGGTTGGGTCAGGCCTGGGGGCCTAACTGGGGGCTTTTGTACTTACCCCCAGCCTGGCACTGCCCCAAATGGGCCTGCAAGGGCCTTCCCGGGCCTTCTGGAGCCCCCAAAAGGGCCTCCCTGCGAACCAGAAGTGACTTCCGCTAAACTGGAAGTGAATTCTGGGTCACCTAAAATGATTTCTGAGGCTCTGACAGGCCTAGTAAGGCCCTTTGAGGCCTCAGAAATGATTTTCGGTGACCCGAAAGTCACTTCTGGTTTGCAGGGAGGTCCTTTTGGGGGCTTCATTAGGCCTGGGAAGGCCCTCGCAGGCCTGTTTGGGGCAACCCCAGTCCTGAGCTAAGTATGGGAGACCTGAAACAGGCCTTTGCCCCTTACCCCAGGGGGCCTTTTTACATATACTGCAGTCCCGTGATACAGCGGGACCACAGTATATGAACCGTGAAAGAGTGAGGGACCACTGTAATACAATAAAATAAGGCCTAGGCTGTACCACAAATAATAGAAGAGTAACATGGCTGTACCACAACTAATATAAGAGTAATAGCCTGTTCAGTGTTGCCAGTCAAAATTTCAAGTGGGGCATGGATAACATAGTGATACGGTGAATATGAGACATAACGTTTTGTGGTGGAGGCTGGTTTAGAAATATCACATACTGTGTAAAATCTACTTTGATCGTTCAAATGTATAATATATTATTACAATTGAAACTGGCAGTATTAACTTGATTCTGCCATGTTAAGCCTTATTACGTACTTCATCTCAATAAAGCAAACCAAATTAGCTGAAATTATAGTTACATCACCTTCACTGATGGATATAATTGATGTGAGCTGAAGTGAGTCTAATATGCTTGACCTTGACTCTTCTCTATTTTGGGTTCCCTATTTGAAAAACTTAAAAACTGAAAAGAGAAAATGAAACACCCACACACCTACATCCCAAATCCTTCTTGTGAGATAGATGGCTTCTTTCTTCTCCCAAGACTTGTTTACAGAATCATAGAATATGGGGCATGGGCTTCAGCCAAGTTAATCTGTGCAGACCAGTATATTTTGTACATTTTCTCTGCTCCCCTCCCCCAATTTTTAAATATATTTTACTTAATAAAAATGCAGAGGATAAACATACCAAAACAATATACCCAAGTTGGGGGAAAATTAGCATGTTTACATCAGTTGATCTAAGAGGTAACCAAAAAGCAATATAATCATAGCAGTCACAATACTAGATAAATTGAAACCGTATGATTAAAAACTTTCATTATGGTTATATTCCTTTCACATGCAGTAGCTGTTAGTATTTCCATTAGTGCTTGGGAACACAGTTTCTGATAAATTTAACAACAGTTTCCCAGGGTCTTTCCTTTTCTTTGCTATAATTAACATCAGCCAGGCATAGGGAAAAATATAGAATCTTCGTAGGAACTCATTATGTGCTGTATAAAGATAACAAAATACAGGGGATATTTGCTCAGTTATTAATTCATAGGTTTTGATTCTTCTTTCCAGAAATATGGGATGTTGGGACACTGCCACCACATATGTAGGTATGAGCCAATGATCCCACATCCATGCCAACATGTGGGGTCTAGATCTTTATTTATATATCATAGTTTTATGGGTATGTAGTACATATGGTACTTTAAGGCAATGCTCCCGTATGTTACCCAAAACTGGTTTTAATGAAAATGTATTTGAAATCTTCTATATTTCTTCACTAATATGTCTAGCATATCTGTATGGCCATATCCTATAGTAAGTTAATTATGATTTTTTGAATTTTGAGACCCTTCTCTTTTGATTGTTGACACTCATTATTAGAGATGGGCACGAATTGAAAAAATGACATTTCAGTTTTTCATTTTTCGTTGCAGGTCCATTTCAGTTCATTTTTGTTTTTTGTGAACTTTTTGAAAACAAATTCGTTTCATTTTTTTGTTTTTCATTTTTCATTTTTACCCGCTTTTTGCGCAACTTAATGCATTTCCGCGTGCGGACGTCCCCCAACGCCCCAGACCAGAGGGAAAACACTAAAAAAATGATGCAGACAGAGACACAGTATAGACTAGGTATGTAGGGAGGCTGCAAAGGCAGCAGCGGGCATTGCCCAGGGCATAAGGCAGCCGCAGAGTGACTGCACTGCGGGGCAGGGGAGGGTACTCACCGAGAGGTATGCACGCACACAGGGAGGCTGCAAGAGAAATCTCTTCTTTCTCTCCCCTAAAAGCCAGGCTGCAGACAGCAGGAACACAGAGACACACACCTGCCTGGCTGGCCTAAAGTAATGAGTCGCAGAGACAGCAATCCCACCCTAACTCCCACCACAGATTGCAAGGAGGATGGGGGCTGCCAGAGCTTTTTATGCCCTCAGTGGCTGCCACACCTACCCAGTCTGCAACCTGGGCATGCTATTGGTTGAAATTGTCCAAGAATTTACATGATCCCATCATATGGCTTGCATCCATCTTGTGGCTGGAATCCATTTTGTGTCATCCTTAAAGGGAAAAGAAAAAATACATCGCGATGGGAGAAAGACAAAAACAAACGTTTTAAGGACCGCTACCCCTGGTAGGTAATAATTTCAAATAATTATCACTGTGTTTTTACGGATGTCCAGGGCATTTTAATACCCAAGAAATCAATATTAGGCATCTGCGAGCCATTTTGGGTCGATGTCCCCTAACTCCCCTTAAAGGGGGAAAAAAAACAGCGATCTGAGAAAAGCCATAAATGCACGTTTTAAGGACCCCAAACCCCCTGGTAGGTATTATCAGGCAGAATAAATAATTATCGCAGGTTTTTATGGATATTCAGGACGTTTCTTAACATTTAAAAACAGCTCATTTCATTGCGCGTCGCCATTAATGAAAACGAAACGTAATGAACCTAATTTCTGTGGTTTTGTTTGGTTCGTTCCAATTTCATCACAATTTTCGTTATTCATTTCGTTATGTAACGAAATGAATAACGAATAATGGAATGAATTTTTTTTTCATTTCGTGCCCATTTCTACTCATTATCTGTTACACTGGGGTTAAAGAAGCCTTGTCATAAGTGAACAGTTGGAGTAAGAATAAATGACTAGTAACGTACTGTTTTGATTTGTAGTCTTGTCTCAGGAGGCTGCCAAGGGGTTCCAGAACCAAAACAAAAAGCCAGAGTGATAGTAGGCAGCTCTGTTTCGGGATTCTCATGATGGAGAGTGGTGAAGAATATATGTCATTTGCTCAAATAACTGCCTTGTGTTAGCTCAATGGTGTATTCAGGTTTATAAGAAAGGGGTCACCTCAATTCATTTTCCTATAGACTCATGATAGAAATGCCAGTCTAATTTATCAAAATCTTTCAATCCTATCATAATTATTTTGGCTTGGTTTGGTTTTGATTTTTTGTTTTGTTTTGTTTTGCTCGTGTAAATAAATTGTGTTAAAGGACTTTTGTATGGGACTGGATATGTGACATCATCTAACAAGATTATCTTGGTTTCCTTCTACATAGGAAATTATCATTTCAGCTAATCTCTGTGTTTTGTGACAGTAAACCGTTTACTAACTTGTTTAATCAGTATAATAGGGGAGAAAGAAGCTAGCTTCTGGTCATTAGTCTGGTTTTGAGTTAAGTATACAGGGTAGCTGCCAGAAGCATTGTATTGGTCCCCTTGCATAATTACAATAAACATTTGACATAGTGGTATTTCTAAGTAGTTCAAATATGTTTTGTAAAACTCACTGTAATCCCACAAAATCCTGCTTCTTTTTTTTTTTGTTTGAAACTTGGTTGCCTGTCTTTTTGATAAGCAGATTGTGATTTATCTGTACATTCTAAGGATTGTAGCTTCTGTCTTTTCAGTCAAATATCTTAGAAACCTTGAGATATTATGATTTTTGTGTTGTTCTTGTAGCATCCTTATCTCATTCGGAATTCCACATCTTTCCATTCTTGTTAACTTATTGGCATCATCAGTTTCTTTAACATAATTCCATCTTCCCAACAACTTTGAGGATTTCCCAGAGAGTGGGACTCAGGATGTCTGCAGTACAGTTTGTAAATAAAAAATCACTGATAACATCCCTTATTTTGTCTCTTAAGAATTATCTTTTCTAAATATCCAGATTTATAATCCACTGTGAGGATTATATATTGATAATAAGAATTGCACAGAAATGGGATGAGGCACTGTAATTTGATCAGTACTCATGCCTAGGATCAGGGGTGTGGTGGCTCAGTGGGCTAGAGCACTGAGATGGTTGGCTGTGAAGTCAGAAGCTCAGCAGTTCAAATTCAAGGTGCCATGCAGTGGAGTGAGCTCCCACTGTTAACCCCAGCTCATGCCGCCAACCTAGCAGTTCGAAAGCATGTAAATGCAAGTACATAAATAGGTACTGCTGTAAAAAGCAGGAAGGTAAACAGTGTTTCGTGCACAGAAATGCATTCAGCCATGGTCATGGACTTGCACAACACTGGCTCTTTGGCTTGAAAATGGAGATGAGCACCACCCCTAGAGTTGGGCACAACTAGTACGCAATCACGGGGGGAGGGGGGAACCTTTACCATGCCTAGGAAACACTCTGCCTGTATTAGTCAGAAAGGAAATATCAATATGTTACATGTCTCATTGAAAAGATGATAGACTTGTGTCCATTTGAGTATTTTTCCTTCATTAATCTTTCAGTCCAAGTAATCAGTGATGGATTACAAAATTGTTCACTTTTATATTATGCTTACTGCTGCATCAAATGTTTATTGGGCTATTGAGATCCCTTCCAATAACTAGTTCATTTACATTGAATGAATATATCTGGAAGTTGAGTCATGGCATCTTGACTTCTTTTCTTGAGAGATCGAAACATTTCACTACTCATCCAAGCAGCTTTGTCAGTCTTAGGAAAGTTAGTGGTGAGTCCTCCAATTTATAATTCACCATCAATTGATAGAGGACTCACCACTAATTTTCCTCAGGCTGATGAAGCTGCTTGGATGAGTAGCGAAACGTTTCAGTCTCTCAAGAAAAGAAGCACAGTTGCCATGAGTCAACTTTCAGATAAACTCACCTGGATGACTGAGAATCTTTGTAGACATATTGAATGAATAAAGTTTTGTTTATCTTGGATTTTTATGGTCTTCTTGTACTTGAAAAGATGTATATGCTGTTTTTCAGATGTAATGCCATTTGGGGGACGGTAGAAGGTGCTGCTCTAAGGACATATCCATACCAGCATTGGTGGCTTTCTCTCATCATCTCTGTTATTGGTAGCACACCTAGTTGCTGTTGGGTAGTATCATTTGTGACATGGTCGAATAGGGAAGTGGCAATTGGGCATAGGGAATTTGTGGTAGCAGTATGGTTGAAAGTAACAAAAACAGGTATTTCTAATCCTGTTATTAGCATGCATTGCCTCTGCCCGCTTGCTAGGTCTCATTCAAGAAAGTGTTGGGGGGGGGGGACGGTGATGCAGGGAACAGTTGTAGGAAAGAATAGATAGGGAACTAATCCTGATCCACTGGACTTCTTGCACATTTTTGGATGTAATTAAAATCAACAATAATGACAGGAAAATTCGTTAATTCCCTCTAGAACCATTTATATTTGAATCTCTAATGCTGTGTACTCAAGCCTCCTGAATAGAGATGGGCACGAAACAATTTTTAATTCATTTCATTATTTGTTATTCGTTTTGTTAGCTAAGGAAATGAATAACGAAGCAACCCATCAAAGGTGAAACGAAATGGAAATTTCCATTTGTTTTTTGTTTCATTTTTCACCCACCCCCCGTCTCCTACCTTGTCGCCACCAGCCTCCTCACCTGGAACTCTGGCAGCTGCCACAGGCCGGGGACGGGGGAGCCCTGCATCGGGGACTTTTAAAAATAATAAAAAAGAATTTTTTTAAAAAAATTAAAATAAATAAACAAATAAATAAATGTCCCTCTGGCCTGTGGGACATCCGGTCCGGCTGGCGAGCCAGTAGGCCAGGAGGGGGGAAAAACCACCCAGGCATAGGGAAGCTAGTGCCTCTCAGCTGTGTGGGAGTAAAAAGCACCCAGTGTCGGGGACCTTAAAAAAAACCCATAAATAATAATAAATTTTTTTAAACTGCTGACGTGGCCCCTGGGGTCGTATCATTGGTGCTGCAAAAATGAAAAAATTAAAATTAAAAATTAAAAAAGTGCTGGGCATTCAGAGATGGCAGTGGGGCAGTCCACCACCGCCTAGCGCGGCTGCTGCCAGGGCTCCGGAGACAGCAGTGAGGCTTCCGACTGCCTGGCGAGGCCTCCCGCTGTCTGGCATGGCTGCTGCCAGGGCCTTCTGGGCAGCTGCCGCCACCAGGATCACGAAAATCCACATAATTTGAACAAGTTCGGCTCGGTTCAGTTCATACGAATTTTTGTTTTAAAAATTTGTACGAACCAAATTGAACTGAACCAAGGGTGGGCCCAAAACAGAACAAACCGGACCAAGGGTTTTCTGTTTTGTGCCCAACTCTACTCCTGAGAGGGTGGACTGTAATCCATAAAAGCTTAAACTAAAATAAATCTGCTAGTCATCAAGCCATGCCAAAATCCTTGGTGGTTTTGCTGGAATAGATGGCTATAAAACTATACCTTCTCTTTATACAACTTGTTTGCTTATATACTGCCCCATAGCACTTCAAGTACTCTCTGGGCAGTTTACCATTTATGCAGGCTACACATGAACTTGTTTGTTTATTATGTATAGCTTTGCTCTCCTCACAAAATTTCGACAAATCTGTTATCACAAAAGAGCAATACAGAAGAGAAAAGAAATTTCCAACCTAAAATATAGCCAAGATACAGAATAAATGTGTGATGGTCAATTCACATTACGATTGTCCCATAATTTTCATATTCCTTTTTGTACATGCTTCATTTGTATGGTGTTTGATTTCAGTTGCTTATCTCATTTCTTATATGTTTAACAGAATGAGAAGCTTGTACTTTGAACACACAATAGATCTTATTAATGGACCCTGCTTGTTATGTCCACTTTCCCAAGTTTCTGCAATCGCTGAGTTGGACAAAAGCCCTGTTGGTGATGCTTTACAACTTATGTTTTTGTTCTTTTAAATAGCATCTGTGAGTCTATGCTGGTTTATAAAATAGTCAGCAGAACACACAGGATTCTACAGATTATCCTGGTGGACTCTTTAAAACTTCAGTCATTATTTACAGTAAGAAAAATAAGTTGACAATTTGCATTGTGTTTCACAGCCTCCTTCTGTTATCTTGGTATTTTCATTAAGCATACACACAAAAGAACAAAAAGTGACAAAATCCTTAACTTAGTTCATAGTGCCATGTTTGAGGTTCATTTAAAGAACAGGGGAGATTTTAAAATGTGAGGATTTTAAATATTAAATATATCATTTTAATTTTTTAATTAGAAGGAAAGGAGAGTAAGATTTTTTTAAAAAAAATCTTGGGCCAAAGGAAGCAACCAAGCATGTGTAGAGTTTGGCCATGTATCCAATATGGTTAGATACATTGGAAGGATGCTAGAAGGCATTAGTTTCAGAAAAGCTGCCTAAAAAAGAGATTTATGTCTTTGCTTCAGAGCAAGGACATTTAGGATGCTAGTTCTGGTGTAGTTTTTCATATCATATGATATAGGGCAGTTTTGGCGAACCTATGGCACGGGTGCCAAAGGTGGCACCCGGAGCCCTATCCGTGGGCACCCGACATAGCATCCTTCAAAGCCACCTGTATTCAGGCTAAATTGCTGTATTGACACGTTGCGAAAAATTAGTGGGTTTTGAATTGCAGTTTGGGCACTCGGTCTCTAAAAGGTTCGCCATCAGTGATATAGGGTGTGAAGAACCCTTGTGGGTTCTGAATTGGCACCATGGCATCCATTCCTAAGCAATCCCCTGGGAGAGTGCAGGTCAGCTCTCTCACTCTCCATAGCTTTTTATAGATTGAAATTGGGGCATGTGCACATACCTGCACAGACACACAGACACACACACACACACAGACACACACACACACACACACACACACACACACACACACACACACACATTTGCACCCACTAGGCACTTCCCTGCTTCCATTCCCAAGATTGGCCTCAAAAGGAAAATGTGGGTGCTGTTGGATGTTGCTGGGAATCATGATTCTCCTTTAAAACAAGGTTCAGCCTGTCACACCTTCTCCTGCCTAACAACTAAGGGGGATTTAGGATACCAGAAGTGGATTTCCAGCCTGTTTCAATGTTGGAGTTTTGGGGTGGGTGATACGCACCAAAGTATATACTGAGAACTGAAAATTGGCCACTAATGTACCCTGAAAACTGAAAACTGATCAAACCTGAGTTTGCATACCCCTATTTTAGATTATATGTTTTAGAAGAGGACTCACTGGTTGAAATTCTGCATATTAGCATAGCAAGTTGCAACTAGACTCGGCAAACCCAACAGGGAGTTCGAAGAAAGTGAGATATTTAGCAAATGGTTATTTTATCTCTCACCCTACTTGAATTTCTATGGCTGAGCAGGGATATGAACCAAGTTCTCTGAAGTCCTAGTCCAGGGGGGTCCAAACTTGGACCCTCCAGATGTTTTGAACCACAACTCCCAGAATTCCAAGCATGTATTGCCAGTGCCAAAGGACTGTGGGAGTTGTGGTCCAAAACATCTGAAGGGCCGAAGTTTGGGCACCACTGTCCTAGTCTTATCAGTCTACTATCCCTCATTGGGTATTACATATCCCGATCGAGATCCGCCTGGCGCGAACACTGAATACATTCCGGCGCCAGGTAAAAACCTTCCTGTTCCAGAAGGTTTTTAATTGATATAATATAGATTGTGGGTCCGCTGATGACAATTTTAGAATAATGATTTTAGTGTAAGGTTTTTATTGATGATTTATTGATATTTTACTCTTAACTATTCTAAATTGTTTTATTCTTTGGATTGTAAACCGCCCAGAGACCTTGGGTAGTGGGCGGCATATAAGTTAAATAAATAAATAAATAAATAAATAAATTTACAGAAATCACACTCCCCTTCACTGAGTCATCATCAAAGAGCAAATCAGCTCTTTTAAATGAGAAGTTCAGTAAATGGGTTTAGGATTGTATCCTATCATCCTAGGCCCATTTATTCAGAAATGGGACTCCATATCCTGAATTGGTGGTTCTTGTAGTAAATGCATATGGTAGAATTTAAACAAATTGTTAAGCCTGGGGCAAGGTGAGTAGAGTATAAACAATTTAGGATTTTCATGTTGGAAGGAAAAATCCAAGGGAAAGGAAGGTAAGTGTTTAAGAAAATGAAGTGTTTAAGAATGGCACAGATATGTGTGAAAGTTTAAAGCTTAGAATAAAACGTACCTTCTTTTCTCAGAAATGGAGCAAATGAATTGTCTACCCTGAATTGTGTATTGTGAGTCAAAACAAAATACTGCAGTTTGCTCTCAGCAGACCATAAGTATTTTATGATGAGCTATAGTGAAGCAGAGGAAGCTACCTCAGTCACAAAGAGTAATGGTCTGGGCTGGCAATATATAAAACTTTTGCTCACGAAGGACAAACTCTAAAATTGGAGGTGCATCAGATGTATGTGTGTGTGTGTGTGTGTGTGTGTGTGTGTGTGTGTGTGTGTGTGTGTGTGTGTGTAATAGAGAAAGAGAGCATGTAAAGGCTTGTTATACGGCTACCAGCTATTAACCCATGAATCACTCTCGACAGTTCAGGAAAACCAGGATATATTGCATGGTGATTCAATGGAATATCGGGAATCAGTCAGCTAAAATGCAAATACTACTGTTGGGAGACTATCATAATTTATTTTGTCTTCCTGAAAATACACTGAAGATCTCCTTCAACTTAAATGTCACATAAAATATAAACATGAACTACAGTCCTGAAACCTATGGAATCCTCATTGATTTTTGTGCTGTTTACAGTTGTTTAACTCTTGCCATGGGTCATAAAAAACAACCACCCAGTGTTTCTTAACATTTGCAACTGCATTGTAAGATTGAAAAATGAACCAAGTCTGGGGGGAAAAATCTGCAGTAACAGAAGTCTTTATTTATTTCTACTAAATGTTAATATATTTATCTTGAAGGATATAAGCAGCACCTGAACAGGAATCTTGCAAGTGGCTTTCCTGCTCATGGGTCCCTTTCAGTATTTTAATATTTCCTTCAAAAATCTGGCAGAAATTCAGTTTGGCCCTCCAGTTCTCTCCCCCCCCCCGTCTTCCGTTCTGAGGCATGTGAAGATGTGATTTATTCAATTTATATATTCAATTTACATAAGGTATCCAATTCAATATGCTGCACTCTGTATGCTGTATGCTGTATTCTGTATAATCAAAATGTTTCCATTGAAATATGTTAACACAAAGCAGGAATGAGGTAACTAGAGTAAAGGTAACTAGAATAAAAGTCAATTTCACTTTGTAGAAGGTCATCTTAGGTGACAGCGCTTTCTAGGAAAAAGATGAAGTAGAGTCACAGGGACCTGTTGCTGGGCATCTTGGAAACGTAACTAGATAAAAATATGCTAACGCAGCAATAAGGAAAAATGGAATTTTACAGCAACATCTACAGGGCTTATGTAAAAAAATGAAATTATAAAAATCATGCAGAGGTATGCTGGGGGTCCTCAGACCATTGGGAGACACAAAGCCACTTCTTGGTTCCACAGACTACTCTCTCTCTCTCTCTCTCTCTCTCTCTCTCTCTCTCTCTCTCTCTCTCTCTCTGTGTGTGTGTGTGTGTGTGTGTGTGTGTTGCTTTATAATGTGTCTTGCTTTGTATTTTACATTTTATTTGCTTAATAAAAGATGCTGCTTGCTTTAATATTAATCTAAGTGTGCTTTTGCTCCTTGTCCCACTGGGCAACTCAACCTCATCTTTTCAGGCGGCCATTGTTTTTAAAGCTCTTTATTTAAGAACTAAATTACTTAAGCTGTATAAAACTCCTTGTGTTTCAAAAACAGAGTTTTCATATCAGCTTGGGATGTCTGTGAAGATTCTCAGTCATTCAGGTGAGTTTATCTGGAAGTTGAGTCATGGCTACTGGACTTCTTTTTTTCGAACGACCCATTCTTGATAGGTTTCAGCACCTTAGGCCATTGTTCACTTTAAGGCTATGGATACTATTGTCTCCCTAACACGCCTGTTCAGGCCATTGTTCATCTTATGAGCCTAATTCAGACCAGGGTGACAAGAGGTCAAAACTGACTATGAGATGGAGGACTCGCACTAGCTGTATTCAGACTGAGGAAGCTATTTGGATGAGCAGCGAAACATTTCTATCTCTCAAAAAAGAAGTCCAGTAGCCATGACTCACTTTCAAGATCAGCTTGGGATGTATTTGTTTTTTTAAGAAATTTAATGTCATTGCTCTGTATTTCTGTTTCTTGAGTTGATAACTCCTATAATAATTAATAAAGAATTTCTGTTTCTCATAATTATAATGAATAGAGCCATGAACAGTAAAAAGACAGCAGCAGTAAAATAAAATGCAGTTAGATTGCATTTTAAAATATGGAGGTTTGGAACCTTTAAAATGATCTTTACAAGACACAAAAATATGTCAAATTGAATAAAAGGTAAGCCTCCCTGGTAATATCATTGCAAAAGTAAAGTGACATAAATGTCTTTCTTTTTGGTTGCACTCTACCCATTACCAAAAACATGGGTGACATCTCTAAGGATTATTGTGGTGAATGCATAAATTCAGGCAGAAAAAAGTTGATCCTTGGAGTATGCTGGTCCCAGGCTGGTTGGAATTTTAAAGGTTAAAGTTATTATGCTGAAATATGGGTCAGAAATCAATTTGTTTGATTTAGCACCTCCTTTGCTCAATATCACTCAGTAGTCATCACTCTAATTTGAACCAACTGACACTTTCAGCATTATTCAAAGGCAGACCACATGATACAAGTTGGAGTGATTCATATGAGATACTGACAAAGCATCTGTTGCAAGACTACAGAAGGAACACAACCACTGAGTGAAGGATGCTATGGCTGGAATTCTGTCAGTTTGCTTCACAGATGGAGGACAATGGCACAGTATCACTCACTTCTAGCCAGAAATTAAGGACGTACTGCTGTGTTTTTGGGGGGGTGGCTGGTGGCTGGGTGTGTGCTCAGGAATACCAGCATTGACTTTTTATTTGCAAGAGAGAAGCTGCTGGTAAAATTGTATTTCCTCTGTCCTTCTTCTGGAAATAGCTTACCTATGTGAGCAACCAAATCTGTTTCAGTACTGAATCCAGCTGTGCAGCAGGATTGAGATAGATCTAGATAACCAGTACTAAAAACTATTAGAAGTTGTCTGCCAACCTCTACTTTTACAGCTTTTCCAGAAATTGGATCCTTTGTGGATTTCGTATCATAGTCCTCAAAGAATAGGGGAAGCTTCTGGGTGAACATCTAGTTTAAGGTGGACATTTGAACTCAACTGATTAGTTTCTTCCTATTCTGGAAGTTGAGTCATGGCTACTGGACTTCTTTTTTGAGAGATAGAAACGTTTCACTGTTCATCCAAACAGCTTCTTCGGTCTATCTCTCAAAAAAGAAGTCCAGTAGCCATGACTCAGCTTCCAGATAAACTCACCTGGATGACTGAGAATCTTCACAGACAGTTTCTTCCTATTATATGTTACAAATCAGGTTGAAAAAATAGTTGCTAAAATAAGGTTTTCCAAGAGTCTTCTCTTTGTTCTTCAGAGGACCAACATTTGTTCATCCAGACTCACTACAGCATATTCATCAACAGTGATTACAAAATGAATAGTATTAGGAGGTGAATGTAAGCATCTAAGCCACTGCGTGTTGTCAAGGATTCTTCTACAGATCAATGTGGAAAAGGCCTAAACCACTCAGAACAGCAATTCTGACAGGAGATGCTCTGCGTACAGCTCTGGAAACTCCTTTTTCCCCTGGACACATATTCTTCATCCAGACCTTTTCAATGCATGTTGAAGATCATGTGGCTAGAACAAAAATAGCCCAAAAGATTGAAACAATTTTCAGAAACATGCCCACATTATTTTTTTTAGTGAGCTAGATTGGGAGGGAAGCTATTGCCTTCTCAACATTGCCTCTGTGTGTAGCAAAGCAACATGATAAGGCATTAGGCAGCTGTTTGAAAATACAGATGGAGTGTTGTCTGCTAGCCTAGGCAATCCAGGTGTCACTTGGATCAATGGCTAGGGTTTTAATAAAATAAATAAATAAATAAATAAATAAAATAGATAAATTATCTTCTGCTACCTTGTCCATAAAATAACCACCCCTGAAACATTCTTGCACAGCAAAACTCTATTCTTTTTGTTACCATCCCTTTTGAGACGGTGTAATCTCAAAATGCTTTCTCTTGAACCTGGGTGGCCACTGTAACACAAGATGATGGCATAAAATGAATGTAAAAGGGCAAGTGGTACCAAAATGGCTTAGAAGTCACTGCAATCTCACTAAAGAACTAATATAGACATTTGATGTGCTAAATTTTGCTTATAAGACACAATCTATATTTTTCTATTTCTCTTACTGGCTGCTATGCCATTTTGAAGATCCAGTGAATTGAAGGGCAATACATACAATCAAATATTATGACAATATTCTGTTTATAAAAGGAGCATGGAGTAGCTTATTTTTTCAAGTCACGTTTTTCTTACATTTTGCAACATTGTTGAAGAAATTTATCTTATTTGCTGAACCTTCCAAAATATTTTTCTGTGGTTTGTGTTACAATTGTGAATTTGTTTTATTTGTTTTGTGTATTGATTTTTACACCCCAACACACACACACACACACACACACACACACACACACTTGCCTCCCTTTCGGTCTTTGGAAATTATCCTAAACCCCTGGCTGCTTTAAACTTGAATGGCATCATTAATCAAAAGATGTGTGTTGTGGATTATAGAAGCAGGAACTCCATGTTTGACCAAAATGCAGTTGAATTTCTGTCCTTGTGTTTAGGGTTTGTCTGAAGGGGGGGGAGGAAATCCCCATTTGATTTTTAGATGCGTTAGTCATGTTAGTATGTTGTAGCATGTCAGGTGAAAACCTCTCTGAAAATACTTTAATGACATATTTTTAAAATCGTCAGGGAAGGCATGGCCCCTGTAGGTGGGACTGATCTACAACGCACATAATATCTGACTCTGCGTAGAATTCATGCGAGTTAAATTCCAACCACATCTGAAGGACTATATGTTCCCCGTCTCTTTTTCAGGTACATTTGGGGGGATAGGTTAGAAAAATTATTTGGGCCAATACACTAAACAGTAATAAAAACCTAGAATGTGTTTCTATTAAATTTTGACAATATTAACTCAAACAGGCATAGTATGTACATGAAAAAAATCAAGGATTTTTGAAATACTGTATAATTTTGCGTAAAATCATTGTTCGATGCAACGTGGAAGGTTGGGATAGTCAGAGATCATGGAGTTGTAACAACATGGATGACTATGTAGTGGTGGACTAAAGCTGACTCCCCCTTGCTTCCAGATCTTCACTTTGTGCCCGAAACTGTGCCTTGCCTTTTCCCTGTCATAAGGCAGATTTTACAGTGGTGATGATTCTTGGATTTTTTTTCTCCTCTGTTAACTCTGTGTAAAGGGTTCACCTGTGCTGACAAGTATATACAGTAACAATGACTTAATTTTTCAAGTCTTCAGTCTATATCTAAGAGTGTGGGAGTCGCTGCATTGGATGGGCTTGCTACATTTTAAAGCGTGCTGGGTATTAATCACATTTGAGATGACCACATATTCTGCTTGAGTGCCACCTCTTCTTGCATTGTCTCACTTAAGAACTTTTCTCTTATTAGTACAACTTTTGTTCCCCTCTTTTGAAACAGCCTGCTTGCATGTCTTGTCTTATTTCAGAAATCTTTTCTAACTGCTGTGGGATTCTCTTTGTGGCTCTCTCCCGTTGACATCCGTTCACTAATTTTAAGTAACAGAAAGGCAGCTTTGTATCTGTCAGGATCCCTTTGTGTCGTGCATTTACAGACCTTGCTATACTCTTATCATCTTGTGGCTGACATCAAGCTAAGAGAAAATAATATTGAAATCTTTTAACGAGAGAGGCAACGGTGTACGCCTTCAGCTGTAAGAGCATGCAAGGTCACTTGATTTATCTCAGATACCTATATCTAAGGAAAGTTCTGTAATGTTTCCTTGTGACATATGTCTTTATCAACAATTTCCTATAAAGGTGTTCTTTAGCTTATTTTTGGAAGGGCTCACAAAAGAGTTTCTGTTCTCTTGAAGCACTGCACTACACTTTGCTGATGGTAGAGATGAGTAGCTTGGCTTTTCCAAGATTCTCAATGTTGAGCCGCTGATTATTTAGGCTAACTGCTATGATCTGCTGCTTCTTTTTTAGAGCTTTCCCAATGAATAGTGTTATCAAGATCATTCTCTGATTCAAAGGCAATGAAGATGCTTTTGTTTTGTTTTGCTGCTGAATATTTCATACAGCAGAAAAGGGGCTTTCAAAACATCTCTTCCCCAAACAAACAGGGTTTGACTTGAGAATCCCTTGCCTCCCTGGTTAAAAAATCAGCCACCACACAGATGTGAGATTTTCCATGCAGCTTCTAAAAGGTATTGCCTTGCCAAGATACGCATGATTATATACTTTCCCTAATGAATTCCTGGCTTGGTTTTTTTAACCAATTAATCCAGCACAAAATACTGCATTAAAGATGGGCACGAAACAGAAAAATGGCATTTTGGTTTTTCATTTGTCGTTGAGAGGTCTGTTTCGGTTCATTTCCGTTTGTCGGGAATTTTTTGAAAAATTTCGTTACCGTTTTTTGTTTTTTCGTTTGTCGTTTCTACCCGCTTTTTGCGCGATTTTTAAAGCATTTCCATGCGCAGGCATCCTCCAACGCCCCAGACCAGAGGGAAAACACTAAAAAAATGGATGCTGGCAGAGACACAGTATAGACTAGGTATGCAGGGAGGCTGCAAAGGCAGCGGTGGGCGTTGCCCAGGGTGCAAGGCAACCACAGAGTGACTGCACTGCGGGGCAGGGCAGGGTACTCACCGAGAGGTATGCAGCACGCACGCACACAGGGAGGCTGCAGGACTGAAGCTAGAGCCGCAGAGACAGCAATCCCACCCTAACTCCCACCAGGGACTGCTAGGAGGACGGGGGCTACCAGAGCTTTTTATGCCCTCTGTGGTTGCCAGACCTGCCCGCCCAGTCTGCAACCTGGGCATGCTATTGGTTGAACATGATCCCATCACATGGCTTGCCTCCACTTTGTGGCTGGTGGTGACATCCATTTTAAAGGGAAAAGAAAAATACATCGCGACGGGAGAAGACAAAAACAAATGTTTTAAGGACCCCAAGCCCCCGGTAGGTATTATCAGACAATATAAATAATTATCGCTGTGTTTTTATGGATCTCCAGGGCATTTTTTAACATTTAAAACAGCTCATTTGATCGCGCGTTGCCATTAACGGAAACGAAACGTAACAACCACAATTTTCGTGGTTCTGTTCGTTTTGTTGCATTTTCATCACAATTTTCGTTTGTCGTTTCGTTACGTAACGGAAACGACAAATGGTAACGGAAATGAAAAAATGTTCGTTCCGTGCCCATCTCTATACTGCATGTCTGGGTACAGGGCATGCTTGGATATATATCTGACAAGATCTGAAGGCTAATGGCCTTAGCTGATTTGTGCTAAAGTTGATGTCTTTGTATTGGAACTAAAAGGAACAGAGAGGCCTAGATCTGAGGGCCTCAAGGAATTAATTTGATTTTTTTCTTGGTTGTGGAAAAAGAAACATCGTCTCTCAAGCATCTAAACATAAGTTGGTATACAGTTAACATGTGGAGCTGTTTCTTAGACCTGCAATTTACTGTTCATACTAGCACCGAAGGGAAGTTACTTAATTTGGAGTGCAATTCCAGAATACTCCAGTCAGCCTTTCCACTGTCCCTAAGGATTCAAAGACTTTGAAGATTATAATCCCCCAAGAGGAACTTTTCCTATACCGTACCTGATTCCTAAACAGCTTCTGCCTGAGTTTCAAAAACTGGTGCTTCTACTTAAAATTCAGTCCCCAGTCTAGCATTATACTATTGATACATGTTTTGCTACCATGTTAAGACTTGCTGACAAAGTAAGCAAGGCTGGAAATATGCTAGTATTTATTTATTTATTTATTTATTTATTTATATACCACCCGTCTTCTGTAGGAACTCTGGGCGGTGAACAGACATCAACAGTAAACAATTAAAACGATAATTATAATAAAAACCATAACAAAGAAAAGAAATCTATGAATAAATATAGCTGGTAAGATGGTGGGGATAAAGAAAAGGGTTTAAAAAAGAAAAAAGGAGCCAAATAATGACCTCATATTATATGTGCCCCTAGTTATTGATTTACTTTGGCACTTACTAAAGGTTCTAATAACATATTTAGAAGTAACCAGCTTGGAAATAACCAGCTACAAATAACTAGTTATTTGTTTCCTTTCTGAATTAGACATGGGCACGGAATGGCGAAATTCTCGTTTCTGTTTTCGGTTCTCGTTATCGTTACGTAACGGGTAATGGTAACGAGAATTACTCCGCTCCAGCTCGAACCCGAACCGACAAAGAAAAATTGGGTCTGATTTTTCGTTGTCGTTCATGGCATCGCAGCGATCGCGCGATGCCAAGCAGCACAGAAAAAAAGTTTAAAAAAACAAACAAACACCCCGATTCCCGGCCAAAAAAGCAGGTGAAAATATGCCTGCCTCAGTGAGGGCACCTACCAGAGAGGGGTGGTTTCTGGAGGGGGGTGGCCCCGGCCTTCCCCCCCTCTCCTGTCCTGGGCTGCTGGTACCTGGCTGGGGGGGCATCCTCGTCGTCTCCATTTGCCATGCGGTGGGGGGGGTCCAAAATGGTGACCGCAATATTTATTTTTAAATCGTGGTCCAAAAACCCACCAAAGCACCACAGAAACATTTGAAAATTAGGTATTTTAAATGCCTGATTTTTATAGTATCAGCAGTGGGTTTTTCTTGCAATAAAACGTCTCCATTGATTTTATTTTATTTTATTTTATTTTTATTTTTTTACATCTGCGCAATGATGGGCTGGCCATGGGATGGGACCATGCAAATTTTTGGACCCATTCCACCAATCGCATGGCCAGGTTTTGACTGAGACTTCTGGATGTGCCAGAGGGCATAAAAAGCACACTAACCCGAACCCGAACCCGAACCCTAACCCTAACCCTAACCCTAACCCATACGCCAGTACACTGTCCTTCTCAGTGGGTCAGAGGCACCCAGAGGTGCAGCCCACTAACCCACCCTAACCTTAACCGTAACCCTAAGCCTAACCCCAACCCAAACGACAAACGACAAACAGAAATGACAAATTTTTGAAAATTATCGCGACAAACAGAAACAAGCCGAAACGAACCCGTCCCGACAATCGAAAACTCAACACGTCATTTTTTCTGGTCGTGCCCATCTCTATTCTGAATATCAAAGATGCAGCAAACTAATATTACAGTTGTAACTTAATGGAAAAAGTCATTCCTTTTGAATTATAACAATCATGTCAGTTCCTACCTTAGACAAGCCTCCTCTTTTGCCCTCTAAATGCATTTTTAAAATTACGTTATTTAAGTCTTTTAAAATCAGTGTTATTATATATGCTTAATTATAGAAATTGTCCTGTTTTATTATTCAGTTTTATTATGAGCATTGCTTTTATTTTCTAATATTTTACTGTTTTCATATATTTATAAACCATGTGGCGGACTGGTGATGCTGAAACCTATGAAATTCCCCAGCTTGAAATTAATATTCATTTCTGGCTTCCCTATTTAGCTTTCTGAACAAAAGTTCAGACGTAATATTTAGAATCTCAACACTTAGTGGCACCTGCCTTTTAAATAAAACCCTTAATAAAAGGTTTCTTTTAAAAGGACATAGTAGAGCAAAGGAAATATTTTGTATCACACAAAAGCAGGTTTTTATATTATAAGGTGAATAACTACCAGTGTGCTTTAGTACTGCTGTGGAAATGATTAGGTATGCCTGGCACATCATTCAAAAGAACAAACCCAAGAGGCAAAACAAGTCTACATTGCTGCATTTTGTGGTGCAGAAGGCTTGCATTATTGTCAGAACAGAGAAATGAGACTCAAAAGAGAAACTGATAATGTGCATTATAGTATACTAACTCATCTAGACCATCAGGAGTGGCACTGAATAATGAACTGAACCATTTTATGAAGCTGTTCCACAGCAAGTACAACAATTCCTATATTTTACATACACCATGCTTCTGGGGGAAGAATATGTGCATACGTTGGCAAAACTGAATCCCAGGTTTTTTGGCTTTTTCAAGAACCCCACTTTTCTCACCACTGTTCCAGAATTAACAACGACAATGTGTTTGTCTCTTCCACTGTGAAGCCGAAGCAAAGCAAGAAGCCAGCATAATTTTCAGTGATAGGTTGGAAGGCCTGGAAATTTCCTATGCTATTACACAGTATTGATTTGGGCACGTTTCCAGTTCCAACTATTAAATGGTGAAAAGGCACTTCTCTGACAACATTTGAAGCTCACTTGTAAAACTGTCTCATGGACCAATGAAATTTTAGATCTGGAGAACTTGTTCACATAGCTGACAAGAAAATACAGTACTTGTGGGTGCTTTAATCCTAGCAGAGCTGTCCACTTTATGTAGGCCTCCTTCAAACAGAATAAATCTCCAGCCCCTGCTCCTTGTTCGCCTTTATGAAAGCTATACTTTTCCCCAGCATAGCAAGTAGACCAACACAGGCATAGTGACATAAGAGCTTCTAACTTGAGATGAGCATGAAATGCTAAAATAGTTTTTTGTTTTATTTATTTTGTTTCATTCCATTCTGTTTCATTCCGTTTTGTTTGAAATGAATGTTTTTTTTAAAAAATGGTTTCATTTTTCATTTTGTTTCATAGTTCGTTTATGTACTCTCTCTCTCTCTCTCTCTCTCTCTCTGTGTGTGTGTGTGTGTGTGTGTGTGTAACTTGTAAACTCTTTTGTTTTTGCCGCCCCAAGAGCTGATCAGCTGTAGCGCGGGCTTGTGGTGAGGGTTAGGGTTAGGTGTATCACACTGTTATGTCCCTCAAGCCCATGACTGAATCTCAGAGATAGCAGTTGTGACCTGTCATAACTGAAGGCAATTGGAAATAGAAAAATACTTACATAAATAATCAGCTGCAGCAAGAAATACAGTGAACTGGAATGACTGGATTTTCTTATTGCCTTTGAAGTATATCAGTTCTATGGTTTCAGATGGAGCTTCAGACCAAAGGCATATTGATTAGCTCTGTCATAGCCCTGCCTTGCAGTTTCTGCCCTTAAAAAAATAAACTATTTCATTAACAAAATTACAAAACACAATGTCCATGTGGCCCCAACCCCTCATGAAGACACTACTGCCACTCCTTTTGTCTGTTGCATCTCCAGATACACATATCTGTCTTCTAAGAGAGGGGAATGACCAGAGGGCAGGAGGAATGACTACTCAAAAGTCCCACTGCATTTGGAGAATATTGCTTCTGTTGCTTAGGGTTGTGCTGTATTTTCTCTGAAATGGTCTCTGAGGGCAAAACTGATTTGACTTACAGTATTCCTTTTTCTCTTATTCACATACATTATGTACACTAATAATCACGTACTTATAACCTATTGAGCAAATCCTTTCCTTACTACTAGCTGGAAAAACATCCATATTGGGGTTAAAAGAAAAAAAGAAAAAAATGTATCTGACATTTGCCCCAAAGCTCATCTGATTTTTAATTACTGTAGCATATGCTGTCATTCCATCTGTGTTAGATCTAAAACCAATAAAGCAATTCACTTTCAATGATGGATCGACTAAAGGTTGGTCTTCCCCCTACAAACATCAATGTCACTGACTCATGCTGTCAATAGATGCATTTATTTTAAATTACTCTGGAGTGAACTGTTTTCTGCTCTGTGTGAATTTCAGATATTTACTTAGTGATTCAAGGATGGGTGTTCTCTTTGATAAACCCAAATGTGCTGCTTGTACATTACCCAATTGTGCTTTTAAAGCATTCTTTGGACAATTTAGAATTTAATTATCCAGGCTACATATAATCTAAACGCTAGTAATTTTTAATGGGAAAACACGATTAGTGGTTGTGGTACCAAATAAATTATGTAGACTAAATTATTGCATTGTTGGCTTCAATAGTTTCATATTTGCCAGGGGTTCCCCTCCCATTTTGACCCAGTACTTTCAGCCAACTGAATTGGTTAGTACTAGTTTGTCACCTTCTTCACCTAGATGTCCAGTTTAAGCACTGTGGTTGACTCTGATCCTGAAAGACGCCCTTCGTTCCATTGTTTCTTGCAACTGACGTGCCTTTGGCAGGAGCAGCAGGTAGGATAGGGACGGTAGAAAGCAAGACACCAAACAGTGTACAGATCCAAGGTTGATGGAAAGCAGAGCCAGCAACGTCTGGTTTGAACTCCATCCATGGCCCTCACACACTTGCAAGAACTCAGGAATAAATTCTTGAGTTGTGTTATAAGGCAACGGCCAGACTCAGTGGGATCTTTTGTCCAAACAAGGGCCATAACACTCGGAACACAGTGTGGTTAGATAGAGTGATGGACTAGGATTCTGGACTTGGTTGAAGTCCCCACTCAGTCATGGAAATTCACTGGGGGTGGTGGTATGGTGTGTGGTATTGATAAGGGTGCTTCTTAAATATCTCATAACCTTTGAAAACCATATTAGGGTAAACCATATCTAGGATGTGACTTGATAATGTTATAAAATAAGACACAAAAATTATTCAAGCAGCAAACAAATTAATTTCATTATTATGTTTTTTGTGTTGTCTCCCATCGTGCTTCTTTGTTGACCTCTGGGTCCTTTAGACCCTCAAGGCATGACAGCACTGAAAGACTGCCCTTTCTCCATTTTACATGAATCAATGCTGTGTATTTTTATACTGTATATTTTAAACCTTCACTGTTTTAGAAGTTGCCATGTATGGTCTATGATGATGTTGATTTGTTGACCCGTTATGGTTCTTTATACAGATTTTAATGTTCTAATGGCTACTGGCTAAAATGTTTGAATAAAATTGAAATTGTTAAACCTCTATTTCATACCTGTATTTAGAGCATTTTATCCATGGCAATATGACTCAACTCCTGCACTGAAACTAAGTCTTCTTTGGTCATTTCTCTTAATTCACTCATGCATTGGTCATGTGGAGACTGGAGAAGCTTCATGAGATTCAGATACCATGAATCGTAGATTCATTTTCAGGCAAGTAGATTGGAGCACTTAAGTTTCAGTGAGAGAAATTGGAGCAGGTTATATACAGTACATACCTGGAAATGAGCATGCCTTGTGTAAATCCAGCCTTAGATATTTACAAGGGGGTGGGGAGCTCCTTTGGAGGGTACATTCAGGGCAATGGCTCCTGACTATACTGGAGTATTGGAGGAATCTTGATAGCACAGCCTTCAACATCAGATAAATAAATAGGAGACATGCACTCCCAACCTTAGTGGAGTGAATATAGTACCTTAAGTTTGTACATGCTTGTTGCTGGATAATTATTGGTTAAAATCCAAAGCCTGAACACTTAAGAAATTGGCTTGGTTTCCCCTCAATGGATTTTTGGATTTTAGTTTTAAGTAGTTGATTCCATTGCCAACCAACTCTGACCATTTGCTAAAATCTGCCTCTCTAAAAATTCTGCTCATTGCCTGAAGACTCTTTTTCTCTGAAACAATTTCCTTCCTTTTTGTGTAGCTTTCCTTCAGACAGTTGTCCTCCTTTAATCTTTTCTTCCCCAGGCTAAACATATCCATGTTTTTCAACCATTTCTCATAGGACTTGGCTTCTTGACTCTTGGAATACTGGCTGCCTTTTACTGGACATGCCTTGGTTTGTTAATGGACTTAAAGTGTGGCGCCCAAAACTGCATACATTATTTCAGCTTCTGCCTAACCAAAATGGGGAAGAATCCACAACAGAGAGTGGAACAGTTATTTCCCATGACATTATTGTGGGGGACACAAAGAAAAAAGTGTGTGTGTGTGTGAATTGGGAGGAGACACATGTCTGTGAAGGCAGGCCCACACCTGCTCCTATGAGCACACATCAATTAGGCAAGGACAAAATTAGGCCCCCGCATCCGGCTGCAATCCTTCATGTTGTCACAAGCACAATGGGGGGGGGGGAACGGTCCAAATCGGCCCAGCCGTTCCCCAGAAATAAAATGACTAAGAAGCTCCGGTCTCTTTTCCTACAGCGAACCTCGGTAACAAAGCTAGGGGTGAAAGACAGCGGATTCAATACTTTGTTTCACAGCAAGGCAAAGCAATGGGGGAAATCCGAGCTGTGGGCGCTGGGGGGCGCTCCCCCCTGAGCCTCAGGAAAGTAGGGGGAATGGGGCAACCCCTTACTCCTGAGTAGACCGGACCTTGGCACACTGGGGGGGGATGGGGTATCATCTCATATTAACCCCTTTCATCACTGCACCGCTCCCTGCACAGCCCAAAAGACACCAAGAAGTTTTTTTCTTTTTCCTTCCTCTTCTCCTTCACTCTCTCTCTCTCAATTCCCCAAATAAAGGTTTTTCCTCCACCGCTCCCCTCTGTGTCCTTTTTCTCCCTGCCATACAGTAATATCCCCGCCCCCCTCCATTTTCCCAATTCCTTCCTCCTTCAGGTATCTCAAGTAGAGATGGGCACGACTTAGTGGTATTCCCGTTTCTGTTTCCGTTACTCGTTTCCGTTACTCTACGGAAACGGTAACGGGAATTACTCCGCCAGACTTCGAGCTCGAACCGACGAACGAACAATTTTGGTCTGATTTGTCGTGCTCGTTACTTGCATCGCGCAATCGCGCGATGCCACGCGGCACAGAAAAAAAGTTTTTAAAAGTTAAAAAAAAACCCGGTTCCCGGCCGAAAAGCAGGTGGAAAAATGCCTGCCGTGCCTCAGGGCACCTACCAGAGGGGTTGTCTCTTGAGGTCCCCGGCCTCCCCCCCATCCCCCGTCCTTGTGGGCTGCTCTGTGGGACTCGCCGCAGGCTCGCAGCCAGCCAGCAAAAAGCCCAGTCTCGCCGGCCGCCGGCCGCTGCAATTAAAGCGCAAGCAAGCGGCACGGACGGCACAGGAAAAAACTTTTAAACTCTCCCCCACCCATTCCCGGGCCAAAAAAGCAGGCGGAAAAATGCCTGCTTGCCTAAGGGCGCAGGGCACCTACCGGAGGGGTGGTTTCTGGAGGGGGGGTCCCGCCTCCCCCCCGTCCTGGGCAGCCGGACTCGCGAGTCGCCATCGCCATGCCATGCGGTGCGGGCGGGGGATCCAAAATGGGGCGGCGAACGCAATATTGTTTTTGAAATCGTGGTCCAAAAACACACAAGCACAACAGAAACACGCGGAAATTTATAAACTGCCAGATTTTTCACAGTAGCAGTGGGTTTTTTCTTGCAACAAAATGTCTCTCCTCTCCTCCTCTGTCCTCCATTGATTTTATTTTTTTTATTTTTTACACCTGCGCAATGATGGGCTGGCCTAGTGGCCAGCCATGTGGGAGTGGACGACCATGCAAATTTTTGGAGCCATCCCACCAATCGCATGGCCACTTGGCCATGGAGACTTCTGGGATGTGCCAAAAAGCCCCCTAAAACCTGCCCTAGCCCCCCTAACCCTAACCCTAACCCTTGACTCCGTACCCATACGTCACAGACTGTCTTCTTAGTGGGTCAGAGAGGCACCCAGAGGTGTAACCCACTAGCCCACCGTAACCTTACCCGTCACTAGCCTAACCCTAGCCCTTGCACTAAGCCACCTTAAACCCAGATCTACTTGCTTGCATTGCACTACACGCAGCAAGTACAATTCCCTTCTGTGTGAGACATGGTGGTGCGAGAGCCTTAGTTAGGCATCTCACTATGGCTCTGGGTTCAGTGCCATCCACTAGTCTTCACAGTCACTGTCTGCACATTCTGTTATGCAATATCCATATGGCTATTGCATAGCATTTTGCAGCAGCAGCAGGTGAGGAGGGGAGACCCCCATGTTGAGGGGTCTCTTGGAGCCTGCTTCCCCTTTCCTAGTGGGTGTGGATAGGAGGCACCCACGGGTGCCTCCAGGAGCCCACTTTCCCTTATAGCGGGCCAGGCACCCACCCCAGAGAGGTGCCTCCAGGAGCCCGCTCCCCCCCAAAAAACCAGTACTAACGAAAACGAAAAAAATGAAAAAATGAACCGACTAATTTTTGCGAAATTTTGCGAAAAATGGAGACGACCCGAAACGGGACCGGCCCGACTAAGGACAACTCGAAAAAATTTTTTTTCAAGTCGTGCCCATCTCTAATCTCAAGGCCTGGACAAGGGTACACACCGCCTTCATGTTATGGAAGTGACCTCCATTTCAAATCAGGGACTGTAACCCCACCACATGACCAAACCAGTTCAAACTGCTCTGAATGGATTCAACCAGAGGGAATCTTCTCCTTCCTCCACAGAGACAATGGGCTGTGTGGGGCACCTTTCCTGCTTAGCAGTCCAGCCTCTGGCTAAAGCACCTGGACATCAAGTTCCTTTGTCTGCATCTGGACCATGGGAAGCTCTGCCATTATTCTACCTCAGGGCTATACTCACCCCATCTCTTAGCATGGATGACTCATCATTAATCCACTGTTTGCAACCCTACCCAGATTGGTGTGATGTGTTGTATCTGTATTATGTGTCTTGACCACCCATTGTTCTCCCACCGGGAAACCCATCATCCCATCTGCCACCCATTCCCTCCCTCCTATCAGTGTGAAACCCTCTCCACCTGAAGCGCCCCAACCTACCCCCCCGGACCCTATTGGCCCAACTTTCCCAAACTAAACCTGCCTGAGACCTCCCAGGGGATGGTCAATGAAGGGCATAAAACAGCATGCCACCTCAGGTCACCTCGGGGCGGGCTTGTTTCCTCAACTTTGGGGGTGGCAGGTTCGTCTGGCTGTGCATTATTGGGCTCAATAAACAACAACCATAAAGATTTCTCTCGCGTCTGACTTTTATTGGCAAGAAAGGTCCAGCGTACAAAGGGGCAAGGATTAGCCTTAGCCCAGACTCAACATTATGGTTCTCTTGATGCAGCATAAGATTTCCTTTCCTTTCGTTCCTGATAAGCTCATGTAACATTTGTGTTTGTGGTGGCTCTTTAATAGCTCATCCTTTGTTCTGGAAGGCTACATAAACGTCCAAGTGGGTATGAACTGAGGGCATTTAGCTATTTAACACTGTAAGGTGATTAAGCATCAGACTTTCCTACCTGACAGTTCGTCAATACACAAGCTACATGAGCTTCTCTCCCGGTTTTTACAGCCCTTGCTAGCACCACCATATGTAGTGAGAGAAAAACCCACACTTACTTTTGTTCTAAAAGAAGGAAAATGGGAGAGAGAGGGTCTTGCTTTAAAGGAGCACTGCAATATTAGATTCTCTTTCTTTCTTTCTTTCTTTCTTTCTTTCTTTCTTTCTTTCTTTCTTTCTTTCTTTCTTGTGTCAGAAACATCAAAGTACAATTAATGAGTATATGTGATAATTTTCACCCAGTACCTGGCAACATGAGGACCATTTGGTCAACAATAACGACACCATAATCATGTTCCATTAAGTCTTTTCTGACTTTATGGTGACCTTTTTAGAGGTTTCCTAGGTAGAGAATGCTCAGAAATTGTTTACCATTGACTTTTATCTCTATAACTAGTGAAGTGCTATTTGGTTTTAATTTTTGTATAGCGTGATTTAATTTGTCTTGTCTTGTCCTATTTTAATAGTTTTTGTAACTTGTTTGGCTATTGTAGCCTTGTGTAAGCCGCTTAGGGTACTTTGTAGATAAGCGGGATATAAATTCAATAAATAAATAAATAAATAAATTATTCTGTGGATACCCTGGGACAGTGCAGTTTGCCCAAGGCTGCCAGGCTGGCCCCACTCATACGAGGCATAGTGGGGAGCTCTCAATCTCTGGTTCTGATGCCAGATACCTAAGCCTAATTTGCCCAGTAAGGTAGTTAAAAATCTTCCATAGATGTTAAGGACCAAAAGAGTACCCTCACTGAGCTGTAAAAGGGCCTGTTCTCCATATTCACAAAGGATTGTGTCAATGCAGAACCCCAGTTTTTTTGGATTCATCTTGGTTCCACTCTGTAGCCTATCAAGTGATTTATAAGTAACTCCATTTCCATTGGACCAAGCACTGTACATTCCTGGGATCTCATTCATTTGTATGAGGTGGGGAGTTCCTTCCATATTACAGTCCTGGAACTCCCTGCTGTTTCTTTGGAATTGAGAGCTGTCTGGGAGGGATGTGGTGAGAGAACCTTTCTTGATTTTAATCTGGGAAGGGCAGGATGGAAGCAAACTAGGCATATTCGATGTAGATTTGTTTGAGTCTTTCACAATCAACTTCTACCTCTGTCCATATGTCACTGGGCGTCCTGGAAGCATCATTTTCTTTCGAAACAAATAAAATGGTTATGATAACAATGCACAAAACAAAGGCTAAGATACTAGTGCCCATTATTGTTTAAATGGAATATGGCTTTTAAAAATGTGTTCCTACTGTTCTGCCACTGGATTTTAGCTGTGGTGGCAGAATGTTGCATGGAGTGAAATTGGTCCTCAGGCCTTGGTAAGTTGCCCATTCCTTTTTATATATTTGAAGTTTATGAACATATTATGAATTAAGAGGAATTGCTCTTCTTCCATATTCTCAGGATACAGTAACTCCCCGCCTATCGCAGGGGTTAGGGACCCAACCGACCCACGATGACTGAAAATCCGTGATATGCGGATGTGGGCGGTGGGCAATCAGATCACCCGCCATTCGCCTGCACTGCTCCAAGACGTCTCGGAACAGCGCGCGGCGGCAGCAGCATTGGGGACCTTCCACCACTGCCTGCCTGCACTGCCCTGAGACTTCTCGAGCAGTGCACGCTGGTGGCATTGGGGGAATCTTCTCCGGGGGGGGGGGGGGAGACATCCTGGGCCGTATCCATTGAAATGCATTGGCCCAATGCATTTCAATGGAGACATTTTGCCTATTGGAATACATTGGCTCATTGCATTCCAATAGAGAAAAAATTGTCCATTGAAATGCATTGAGCTAATACATTTCAATGGAGATTGTGGGGCAGCGCTGGTCCCAAACCAGTGCCAAGCAGCTGATTGGCTCTGGCTGGGGGAGGAATGGTGCCTGCAGCAAGGGTGGTGGTGCCTTTGCATGGGCTGCTGGAAGGCTTTTTTAAAAATCTTCGAGCAGCCCAGGAAGCAGCGGTGACGTGCTCCAACTGATTGGTGCTGGGGTGGGGAAATATCCCAGCACTAATCACCTGGAGCCCCAGCATGTACTCTGGTCCCGCAATATAGAGGGACCACAGTACATGAACCACGAAATGGTGTGTGTGTGGGGGGGTACTGTACAGGCAGAGGCCTCCTTAACTACTAAGCCATCACCCTGATCAAACAATTGACAAGGATATATTTAAAATAGCTGAAACAAAGCCTTAGCAGGAAACCTTTCCAAGTCCTTCGATATTCTAGAAATCGCTTCTAACTCTCTACCAAGGCTTAAGAGTTACAAGTCAAAATGCTTTGCTTTGGAGAGTTATTTTTTGCAAAGTGCCAATACAGCAGTTTATCCTGAATGCAGGTGGCTGTGAAGGGGCGTTATTGGGTGCCCACAGAAAGGGCTCTGAGTGCCATCTTTGGCACCCGTGCCATAGGTTCACCAACACTGGTCTATACAATACCTCGACTTGCACAATTTAACTATGGTAAATGTTTAAAAGGCTATTTCAAAACATTCATTCTGGGCATATCATGTAGCTACAGAGCAATTGATCTTCCTTTGTTCCTTAAAATGAGATGCTTAGTTAGTATTAGGGTTTGGGGTTAGATTAATGAGCACTACACATACTGTGCTAGATCATGTTTTATAGATCAGTTTTAATTCCAATTCTTTGAATACACTCTTGTATATTTAATTTACATGATTATTACTGAGGTGTCCACCACATGGAGAGGACATGCATAAAAATCTGACCCTAACAGATGAGTGCAAATCCTAGTTTGGCTTCCTGCTTGGTTGTCCTCTTTTTAGTCACTGTGGCCCATGTCCTTTATGTTCTCCCAACTATCTTTTCCCATCCTCAGGCCTCCTCTTCTTCTTCTCTTCTTTCTAGCCCTATAAAACTGTAGTTTGTGAACTAATTCTGATTTTTCTAGTCTCCATTGTGTAGGCTCATTGAAACTAAGTATAGAAGATTTGCAACAATGCTTATTTCTTCATTGTTGATATTAAGGTTATTTAAATTTTTTGTAATCATTATTCTTATCTCCTTAATATTCAGCTGTAATCCAGCTTTTGCATTTTCTACTTGAATTTCATTAATTGCTATATCAGGTCGCACTATTTTATGCATTCGGTATGCAGTCTTCTGCGTATTTGAAATTCCTGATGCTACTTACTCCAATTTCCACTCCTCTTTCACCTGTATTTAAGTCACCTTTTCACATGGTATGTTTTGCATCTTGATTGTTCTGCAGAGATAAGGTGCAACATTTTTGTCATTTTTTTCAAACGGGAACCATTCTGTTTCTCAATATTCTGTGTTAATATTAATGTCTCATCTGGAGTATAGGTTATGAATCAAGATGTTGTGGCACATACATTTCTTTGACAAGAATTTGGAGATTTTCTTGATCTGCAGAAAAGTTGTGCTATAAAACTACAAAAGCACAAACTGGTTTTCTTCTGAAAGTCTCTGCTACACTCCAGTAGCCAATACACATTTGCAATATGCATATTTTGCGATATAGGTTTTGTAACACATTTTTCTAATAAGAATAAATCCTGATATTATATATACAGGTGAAAGTTGAAAAATTAAAATATTGTGCAAATGATCATTTATTTCAGAAAGTAAACTCAAAGGGTGAAACCAATATATGAGATAGATTCATTACATGCATAGCGAGATATGTCAAGCCTTACTTTGGTATAATTGTGATGATTCTGGAGTAGAGTTTGTAAAAATCCCAAATTCACAATCTCAGAAAATTAGAATACTATAGTGTGAAAAGGTTCAATATTCTAGGTTCAGAGTGTTCCACTCTAATCAGCTAATGAATCCATAACACCCGCAAAGGGTTCCTGATCCTTTAAATGGTCTCCCAGGCTGGTTCAGTAGGAATCACAACCATGGGAAAGACTGCTGACCTGGCAATTGTGCAGAAAACCATCCTTGACACCCTCCATAAGGAGGGAAAGCCCCAAAAGACACAGATTGCAAAATAAGTTGAATGTTCCCAAAGTGCTGTATCAAAGCACATCAATAGAAGGTTATAGAGGTGTGGAATAAAAAGGTGCAAAAGCAGCAGAGATGACCACAGCCTGGAGAGAATTGTCAGGAAAAGACCATTTAAAAGTGTTGGAGACTTTCACAAGGAGTGAACTGAGGCTGGAGTTAGTGCATCAAGAGCCACCACACACAGATGAATCCTGGGCATGGGCTTGAAATGTCGTATTCCTCTTGTCAAGCCACTCCTGAATACTGTTGCTCAGTGGTCCAAAGTCCTCTTTTCTGATGAGAGCAACTTTTGCATCTCATTTGGAAGCCAAGGACTCAGAGTCTGGAGGAAGAATGGAGAGGCACACAATGCACTGAGCCTCGTGGCTCAGTGGTTAAATGCCTGTACTGCAGGCAAAACTGTGCTCACAACCTGGGGTTCAATCCCAGGTAGCAGGCTCAGGGTTGACTCAGCCTCCCATCCTTCCGAGGTCGGTAAAATGAGTACCCAGCTTGCTCAGGGGGGGGGCAATGTGTAGCCTGCATAATTAAACTGTAAACCGCCCAGAGACTACTTGAAGCAGACCACTTTGCTTTGCTTTGCTTTTGCATGATGCCTGAATTCCAGTGTGACATTTCCACAGTCTGTGTTGATTTGGGGATCCATGTCATCTGCTGGTGTTGGTACACTGTGCTTCATTAAGTCCAGAGTCATTGCAGCCATCTACCAGGATATATTGGAGTACTTCATGCTTCCTTCTGCAGGCAAGCTTCATGGGGATGCTGACTTCATTTTCCAGCAGGACTTGGCACCTGCCCACACTGCCAAAAGTACCAAAACTGGTTCATTGACCTTGGGATTACTGTGCATGATTGGCCAGCAAAACTCGCCTGACCTGAACCCCATGGAGAACCTATGGGCCATTGCCAAGAGAATGATGAGGGACATGAGACTGAACAATGCAGCGGAGCTGAAGGCCGCTATTGAAGCATCCTGGTCTTCCATAACACCTCAGCAGTGCCACAGGCTGACAGCATCCATGCCGTGCCACATTGAGGAAGTAATGATGCCTCAATGTGGCGTGTGTACATATTGAGTACATATGCATGCTTATAACTTTTCAGAAGTCTGATATTGTTCTATTTCCAATCCTTGTGTTATTGATGTCATGTAATTTTCTAATTTTCTGAGATAATGAATTTGGGGTTTTCATTAGATGTATGCCAGAATCATCACAATTATACCAAAGTAAGGCTTGACATATCTTGCTTTGCATTTAATGAGTCTATCTAATATATTAGTTTCAGCTTTTGAGTTGACTTACTGAAATAAATGAACATTTGCATAATATTCTAATTTTTTGTGTTTCACCTATATAGGGCTATGGCAAATTCTGTAGAAAATCTTCAGTAGAAGTGTAGGATTATGTTGCGATCATTTCTCCAAGAAGACATTTCAGTGTGTTTGTATGGAACTAATACTGTAGTTATTACAATAATGAAGAAAATTACTACTTTTCTAATGCTACTATTTTAGACTTTTCCATGTAGGATGTGTTTGAGCAGCTGACTATTATATTTCCTTATTAATCACTGCAGACGTCAGTCAAACTATAATCAGTTCAATTAATGATAACTGCCACTTAGGGAGCTACTTGCTCTTATTATAATACTTATGTTCAAGCATTATGTAACTATACATTCAGACTAAATGAATGTTTTCTTTTCAGAGACTTAATCTTTTTTAAAAAAAAAAACAATTTATGGCTGACCCCCACCCATTTTGATTAATTGAATACAAAATATGTATCTATTTTAAGTTTAATTCGCCAAAATGATATGCCACAAAAGGTTTTTTGTTTCTTTGTGGAACTGATATGAATGATGGCCAAGTCTTTCATCTTTCACATAATCCTCAAAATCAGTTTTGCAGGGTTTGGGAACCAATCATAACATATTTGGGTGTTAGGAACACAGAGGTCCAAAAGGAGAGAAGACGACAGAGTAATTTCATTGCTGAAGGAGTTATCTCATCCCCTAATGTTGGAAGTTGCTGTCCTTTGCATCTGAAACTTGTCTAGGTTGACAGGATAAGCATATGGATGGAGTGAACAGGATTTTCCTTTTTCAGGTTTTCTAAGACTTTTTGCAACATTTACCATATATACCCGAGTATATGACCCGAGTATAAGTCGAGGGCCCTAATTTTGCTTTTTAAAAGTGGGAAAATTGATTGACTCAAACATAACCCATCAATATTTCCCTCCACTGCCTTTCCCAAGCTGGTGCTGCTGGTGGCGGTGGCTGCTGCTGCCATGGTGGTTCCCCTTCCCTTCCTCCTCCTCCTCCTCCTCCTCCTCCTCCTCCTCCTCCTCCTCCTCCTCCTCCTCCTCTTCCAGTGGGAGGGGTAGAAGTGGCGGGTTTTTTAAAGTTTTTTTTCTCTCCCAAAGCAAGTGCCGATGGTGGACATAGGCGCTTGCTTTGGGAGAGAAAAAAGTTTTTAAAACCTGCCGCTTCTCTCCTTCACCCAAATATAAGTCGAGGGCCTTATTTCCAGCCCAAAATAAGGGCTGAAAAACTCGACTTATATTCGAGTACATACGGTAAGCAGTGGATACCTTTGTATGTAATTTCATATTGTTAATGCTTTTTTCCTTGGTGAGTCAGGAGCTGGTAAGCAGATGCTGCACTGCCATGCAACAGAAAAATAATTTGTTTATTTAATGTATTTTATCCTGCTTTTTACCTTAAAATGTACCATATGCACTTGTCATTCATCTACTGAACTGTCCATCCATTGCCATATCCCTTCACTGCTGAAGACGTTATGTGGATTTTATGGTTCTTTCCTCAATGACATAATTTCTCTGCCCACTCCACTCCATGTAGATAATTAAAACTTCTTTTAGAAACCCAGTTGTTCATTATGGACTAATTTGCTTATCTGAAAAAAAAAAACAAAGCTTGGGCTGGCATAATTGGTTCAGTCAACCAAGTCTTATAAATCTCTTATTTGATTATCTGCACAACTGAAAAATGTTCCTCTCTGTGGGTAGATAATTAAAACTTATTTTAGAATGTCCCCATCCAATATTCTTTTTGTCTAAATTTAAGAGTTAAAGTTGGGTCAGAACTAAGCAAGTACTCTTAATATTTTTAATTCAGTAATCTGATTCTTTGACTTGAATAATTCAACAATTAAAACTTTTTATTTTCAGTTTTGGCATTCTAAATAATTCAAAGAGGGTAGCCGTGTTAGTCCTTTCAAGAACTGCAGGCAAAAAATCAAAGAAAAACAAAACAAAACAAAACAAAAGACACAAAACATGTGGTATCTTAAAGATGAACTTTCATATTTTAATGTAATGTTTTGTGGACACATCCACATTCAGACATATAGCAGCAGAATGAGGTGTGTAATATAATATGTGATGGGATATACAGTTCATACCAGATTTCATTGGTGGATAGGGGAGGGGAAGAGGAGGGAGAGATGATTAGTTGTAGAAGTGGCGGGAAGTTTTGGCCAAGGGGCATAGATATGTTAAGCATTGTTAATAGGCCTGTGGAGGAGGGAGAGATTATTAGTTGTACAAAGGGTGGGAAGGAAGATTTGGCTAGGGGTCATAGATATATCAAGTATTGCTAATGGCTCTGTGGCCAGGGTCTGTAGAAATGTTAAGTGTGATTTTAACGTAAATTCCTGAAGAGTCAGAAACCAGAACCAGATAGAGTGGGGTGTGATGTGGTGGAAGAGAAGTGGGAGTTTTTACCTTAGGGTCCAGGTGGGAGATAAACTTCCATGGAAAATGTGGCAATATAGTAATATTAAAGTTGATAATGACTCAAGAAACCCAGACTTATGTTTAATCTATTCTTGTTATGTGTCCATCATGCATATGAATTTTATCTCAGCTGTTTCTCTTTGTATTCTGGATTTGTAATGATTCTGTTTCAAAACCTTCAAATCCTTCAAGGAGTGTCCTGGTAGACTGAAATGGTTTGAGACAGGTTTCTGTGTATTGCTTCGCAAGCATTAATCATCCAGGAATTAAATGATTTTTGGGCTTTTTGCATCACATTTTAATTAAATTAAATGTAAATGCTTAGGTGTGTTTCAATAACATTTAATTGATAACACTTCACAAAAAATAAGTTCCTGTACAGAAGCCCTCTTGAGAATGTCTTCACTTGCCTAGACTCATTGTGGATGTAAATAAATAGCAAAATGGTAATGAGTGCAGGATTATTGGCTTGTCTGGCAAAATGAGATGTCTCCACAATCATTTTTCAACTTTTCTTATGGGTGTTTCCTTCCACTAAGTCCTAAAATTTACAAAGATGTTCAGTTTTGACTGTGATATTGATGGAACCATTTTCTAGTTCTCTGCTCTTTGACAATTGAAAAGATTTTTCACTGCCAGTGGGGTTTTCTGAGGTGTGTATCAATGACCAGCAGGTACCTAAATTACTACATTCAGAGTGGTCCAGGACTAAATTAGGTACATTTTTCTGAGGTATGTATCAAGGATTGATAGGTCCCTAATTAATTTGGTACACAGGAGTAGGTGATCCGATTCCTTGTAGATATAAGCCCCAACCAGCCTGGCCAGTAGTTAAAAAACAGCTGGAGTACTCCATGTTATTGACTCTCCTGTTGACACTGTATCCGGTTACTGTCTGTACTAGCCATAAGAATGAACAGGCTCTGTTCCTGTGAACATGGTTTACATTCAGTCTCCAGGAAGGAAGGAAAATTCTTGGTCACTTGCATGATCTCAGCATGTTCACTATAAGTTTTAGGGTGCACTAGTCTCCCACTGGTCATGAGTGACACAAGTAGAGAAACAGTGTTTGTTTAATGGCAAGCCAAATTCCTATTCATTGCCTCAATGATGCCTCAGTGTCAACTCAAATTAAAACCAGCCACCCATATGCTTAGAGATAATTTCAGTCATTCTTTTACATATTTGAGAACTCCCTTGGATCAAGATAACACAGGTGGCATTTCAAGACCAAGAAGCTAGATTTATATTTTACTGGTCACACCATCTGGCTGCTTCATCATTAAAGGCTACAAAGAGCTGCAGGCCCACTTCAGAGCTTCCCCAGAAGAGAAGGTGGAAATATGATAACTCCTACATTAAGAGTATTACTGCTTACAGCATGTGAAGTGCAGACATACAGTTTTTAGCTTAGACAATAACGTTTACACAGTGTCAGTGTGATGGGTTATTATGCTTGAATGAGGTAACGGTCTTCATAATGACTGGGATTTATATTATGTTTAGCCTTTCTGAATTAAACAAACAAACAAAAACTTGTGCCTTTTTTGGTTGTTCTGCTTCTAAATTAGGGGGTCCCAACCTCCCAACCCCAATACAGTATATTGTATATAAAAAGAATAATGGTGGAGAAAGTCAATTCTGTGTCTGCTTCTGAAGAGAGGGAGGTGGTTAGTTCTTCTTTTGTTGTTAAATAAATAAATAAAAATGTGGGGGTTGGTAGTCTGGCGGTATGCCCCTGGTTACCTTTAAGAGCTGGCTGAGAGGCAGGTATTCAAAATGGGAAGCTTCCCCTCACTGTCACTCCATGGTAGGGAAACCCATCCATGTTTAACTCAGGCCTGTTAGGCGACTGTCAGTTTTCACAGGAGGCTTCCACAAAATAAACTGAGAACTCCAGTCGGCATGTGTGTCAATGTCAGGATGGTCTGACAAGATCATCATCCCTCCCTCAACACATACACAGGGATATTGGGGTGTACGTATGGTTGTGACATACAGTCATCCCCCGCCATTTCACGTTTCATATACTGTGGTCCCGGTAGCTCCTGGGGAAAGCTCTATGAGTCCATTTGAGGCATCCTGCACTTACCCCCAGGCCTGGTCTGCCCCAAGTGGGACTCTGACAAGCTTTCTGGGCCTCTCGGAGGCCCCAGAAGTGGTTTCTGGCAAACTGGAAGTGACTTCCGGAAAACTGGAAGGGACTTCCAGACCATTGGAAACTACTTCCAACAGGTCCAGGAAGCCTGTTAGAGGCCCGTTCGGGGCAGTGCTAGGCCTGGGGCAAGTGTAGAAGGCCACAGAGAGCCCCCCCCCCAATTCTGACCCTTCCCAGCATCTGCATATCACAGATTTTCCATTATCACGGGTTAGGTCAGGCCCCTATCCCCCACAATAGGCGGGGAATTACTGTAATGTGTTTGCTAGATAGTGTAAAATCTTGTTAAAATCACAGGACCCTTGAAAACTGTATTTTACAAAAGAAATCCCATCATTGGTTTATTTATGTACAGTTGCCAACATATAAGTTTGAAATAAAAGGGGCCATAATAATTGCAAACTTTTTGCTGATATGGAGGGTACAATTTATGGAAATGGGCTGCAAGGGGTGCGCAAGTGTGAAAAGGTTGAGAATCGCTGCTCTAAATGATAGGCGAAACTATGAACCCTTGCTGTCATAAGTAAGAGACATCAATTTGCACTTCTGGAGGATAATTATTTTTTCTTCTTTGGATTTCTTTCATCATATGCCACCCACCACCCACCCTTCAAGGACAAAAACCTTTTGCCACTTTGATGATACAATGTGCTTCAAATAAAATAACATAAAAAAACCTTTACTGTTCCTTACCTTTCTCGTAGTGTAAATATCACCATGTTTTTAAAATTAAGTACCATGCTATCCCATTTTTGTAGTTGAAAGCACTATACAATCACTCTTTTCTCTTTCTCCTTTGCAAGTAGTGTTCTTGTCAGATTAGTTTAATGTAACTTTAAAGATGATTTTGATTTTGGTTTATGCTTCATTTCACGTTACCTGTCACTAATAACAAATGTGTCCATTGTGGTCCTGGGCTAAATGCTTTCCCCTTGCTGCTTCCTTACTGACTCATTCTTGAATGTGTTTGTTTTTCATCTCTTGTCCTCTGGCAAGGGCTCTAAGTAAATAAAAATAATTTGAAACTGCAATGAGAATACGTCCCAGTCAAAACTAGGGACGTAATTTAGATCCTGTTGAAGGGTTAGGATTTTATAGCCCTCAGATACAAATTGAAATGGTCCAGACAATATTTCTTAATAAGTGTTTGCTGTGCTACTAATCTGAAAAAATAACAATATTTCAGTTTTACTCCACTCTGCATTGAAAAGCTTTGGATGCAACAAGACCCGAAGAACAAAATATTCACAGCAAATGATAACATTACTGTAAGGAACAGTACAGTATTATATATCTATTTATTTACTTGTTTATTGCATTTATATCCCACCCATCTAGTGACAAGCCAGTACTCAGGAGTCAGACTCCAACATTTAAATGGATCTCTTGATGAAGAACCTTTATCAGTAGTAATGCAAGAAGTATAAATTTGTAATACCATCAGCTAATGATGGCAAGAAAGGCCCATATCTCCATATCATAGAACCAATGTCAGCCATGCTTTCTAATTAATGGAAGACTTTGATCTTAGAAATAACAGAGAAAATACCATTGTTAAGTTATTTATAAATGATGAATGAAGCCATATGATTGTTTGTTCATTCAATTTATATATTACACCTTTAGGGGAAGCTCTACTCTGGATAGTTTGCAAGGTTACAACTTAAAATCCACAAAACCTCACATTAACAAATATATATATATATATATATATATATATATATATATATATATATATATATATATATATATATATATATATATATATATATATATATATATATATATATATATATATATATATTCATGAACATAATAATGTATTTCTCACTTTATTTGTCAATATAGTTGCACGCCTAGTCTCCATCTTCTTCTAATTTTCTTGGCTACTCTCTCTAGTTGGACTGGTGATTTAACCAAAGTATTGATAATGTTTACCAAGGTTTAATGCTGACATTCCATAATTACTCTAGTTCTTATCATGTGCATCACGTCGTCACCTCTGACATGTGGTGATCCAGTGAATGAGTGACCTCCATAATGTCCCATCATTAGCAGTTTTGTTCATCTGTTGCATCGTGAAGGCAGCAGCTTCCTTAAATATTACAGATAATGAATTAATTCTTCTGTAGTCTTCCCCCCCTCATTATTCAACTGGAGTTGCCTTCTTGAAAGATGAGGTTCAAGATAGTGTGGGTTGCTGTCCAGTGCTTGGGAAAGCACTTCTGAGAAGTTCTACTTTCCTGTTACTCATCACAGTATTTGACAAGTAATTTGTCACTAATTATAGTTCTCATTCTTTTGCTTTTGACATTGTCCATTGCCTTTCTGCTACTTTCTGTTACCTTGCAAGACTTAGGCATGGTAAGGAAAGGATTAAAAGTTGTGGGGGAGTCAAAATGTCTCTATAATATTGGTGGTCCCCAACCTTGGCTAACCCAGGTGTTCTTGTACTGCAGCTCCCAGAAACCTTCACCATTAACTGTGCTGGTCAGGGTTTCTGAGAGTTGCACTATGAAAACACCTGGGTTATCCAAAGTATCTTATAATACCGTACAGTAAAAATTTAAAAGGAGTGTTTGAAAATAATTACAAAAACATATTTAGTTACAGTGACAAAGAAACTTTATTTCTACTAAATCTGTTATTTTGAAGTAGCTTTTTTATTGCTTTCAAGTTAACTAGTAACAGCTACCTAAGTACTTGTAACTCCTTGCTTTCAGGTACTGCTGGAGGGAAGAGACACTCCAGCCCATCCCAGCACCATGGTCTAAAATAGTCATGCAGTTAGATGAAAGGGGCAAGGAAGGAAGCTCTTCTATTGCATTAATTTTCCTAAATATATTCATTTTATGAATCAAATTGCAATCCTCTTTAAAATGGTACAGTGCTTTGATAAAGATAGCAAGTTGCTATCGAAAGCTTAGCTTACATTTTTTTTGTTTTAGTAGTGACCAATAAAGGTAACACCTAGTCTACTTATGAATTTGTTCTTCTGGAACAATGGAAGAAGAAAATCTAAAATGCACTTTTGTGTTGATATATTTAGAAAGCCTAAATCATCAATTTAATATTTGTTTCTTTATCAGAAGAGTTTATTACAGGCAACATACACAGATAATCTTTCAAAACCAATTTCCCTAGGACTCTTTGCACACACACACACACACACACACACACACATACACACAGACACACACACACACACACACACACACACACAGAGAGAGAGAGAGAGAGAGAGAGGTGGGGTGGGGAGGAGAGAGTAGATAGATAGATAGATAGATAGATAGATAGATAGATAGATAGATAGATAGATAGATAGATAGATAGATAGATAGATAGATATCAAAATTTATATTCTTCACTTTTCTTGCAAAAAAAAATTACTGTAATACCCTGCATTTGCTAATTTATCTTTTATGTTCGTAAAATTGATATTTACCACATTTTCTTATGTATATGACACTACTATTTTTAAACTCATGACTATATTTCTAAAATCATGACATAAAAAATTAAGGGGCATCATATACATGGAATTAAGCCTTTCCTTGGGGTGTGGGATGGAGAACTCAAACTCACCTTGCTGTTTCCCTCTGTTTTGTTTTTTTGTTGGTTTTTTTGTAGGGTTGGCCTCCATCTTTCCTTGTTTGCTTTCATTTCCCATTTTAAGCACTCTTCTTCACTTTGGTCGACTTGTTTTTTGCAGGATCGGGCTCCGTTGAGCTTGAGCAACCTCGAGTGGGTGCAGAGGAGGGCGACCAGGATGGTTGAGGGTCTGGAGGAAATGTCTTATGAGGAACGGCTTAGGGAACTGGGAATGTTTAGCCTTTCAAAAAGAAGGCAGAGGGGATATGGTAGCTATGTTTAAATATTTGAAAGGATGTCATATTGAAGAGGGAACAGGTTTGTTTTCCATGGCTTCAGAGACTAGGACTCGTGGCAATGGTTTCAAACTACAGGAAAAGAGATTCAATTTGAACATTAGGAAGAACTTCATGACAGAGCTGTTCGGCAGTGGAATATGCTGCCACGGAGGGTGGTGGAGTCTCCTTCTTTGGTGGTTTTTAAGCGGAGGCTGGATGACCATCTGTCGGAAATATTGTGAAGGGGTTCCTGCATGGCAGGGGGTTGGACTAGATGGCCCTTGAGGTATCTTCCAACTCTATGATTCTATGATTCTATGATTCTATGAGCAGCCCATTAAGAAATACGCTCCTGGAAAGAAAAGAAAAAGAGGCACTTTTTTTAGTGTGGAAAGGCATTTCTTAATGGGCCGCCCAAGCCCGACAGAGCCTGAATCTGCCAAAAAAAGAAAAAAGAAAAAGAAGAAGAAGAAAAACCAAACCCACCAAAGCAGAGAGGAGTGTTTAGAACAGCAAATGAAAGGAAACAGCGGGGGTGGTAGGGGTGGAGGAGAACTCAAGGAGGATTTATTAAGTTCATTTGTGGGTCTAAAAGGGGGGAGCTTTTAATAAATGGCAGTGTCTTAGAGATGGAAAACATACAGTAGGTTGCTATTAGTGGTTGATAACATCTATGGATACAAACTTATTTTGCTCAGTTTGTGGTTCTTGCTGTTCTTTTTACTTAGCGTTTCTACAAAATTAGCTTTTTCATTCATAGTACCTTCATTTGAAGGACAAAGGCACTCTTTCAAAAATGAGGATGTACACATACTGTATTAGATAGAAAAGATAGGTGGTTTGAGAGAGAAGGCAGGGAAGCTATTCATGTGTGTATTGAAAATTCCTCTCTCAATAGGGATGGAGGACTTAGGCACAGTCTGTCTCCCATTCATCACATTGCCCTTTCATCAATCACCATACAAATTAGAACCATGACTCCACCAGGAAGGCCACTGCTAACAACCCATACTTAATGGGTACTGGGAAGGGCTGCATAGGTGTGATTTTCAGGCCATTGTCCATCTGAGCCTATTCAGACATGGGTGGGATGACACCAGGTGAACTATACTAGAGATGGGCACTACTTGAAAAAAAAATTTTTCGAGTTGTCGTTAGTCGGGCCGGTTCCGTTTCGGGTCGTTTCCGTTTTTCGTGAAAATTCGCAAAAATTAGTCGGTTCGTTTTTTTGTTTTTTCGTTTTCGTTAGTACTGGTTTTTGGGGGGGAGCGGGCTCCTGGAAGCACCTCTCTGGGGTGGGTGCCTCTTCTGGCCCGCTATAAAGGGAAAGCGGGCTCCTGGAGGCACCCGTGGGTGCCTCCTATCCTCACCCACTAGGAAGTGGAAGCAGGCTCCAAGAGACCCCTCAACATGGGGGTCTCCCCTCCTCACCTGCTGCTGCTGCAAAATGCTATGCAATAGCCATATGGATATTGCATAACAGAATGTGCAGACAGTGACTGTGGACTAGTGGATGGCACTGAACCCAGAGCCATAGTGAGATGCCTAACTAAGGCTCTCGCACCACTATGTCTCACACAGAAGGGAATTGTACTTGCGTGTAGTGCAATGCAAGTACATCTGGCTTAGGGTTAAGGTGGGTTAGGGTTAGGGCTAGGGTTAGGCTAGTGACGGGTAAGGTTACGGTGGGCTAGTGGGTTGCACCTCTGGGTGCCTCTCTGACCCACTAAGAAGACAGTCTGTGACGTATGGGTATGGAGTCAAGGGTTAGGGTTAGGGTTAGGGGGCTAGGGCAGGTTTTAGGGGGCTTTTTGGCACATCCCAGAAGTCTCCGTGGCTAAGTGGCCATGCGATTGGTGGGATGGCTCCAAAAATTTGCATGGTCGTCCACTCCCACATGGCTGGCCACTCGGCCAGCCCATCATTGCCAGGTGTAAAAAAAATGAAATGAAATGAAATCAATGGAGGACAGAGGAGGAGAGGAGAGACATTTTGTTGCAAGAAAAAACCCACTGCTACTGTGAAAAATCTGGCAGTTTATAAATTTTCGCGTGTTTCTGTTGTGCTTGTGTGTTTTTGGACCATGATTTCAAAAACAATATTGCGTTCGCCGCCCCATTTTGGATCCCCCGCCCGCACCGCATGGCATGGCGACTCGAGTCCGGCTGCCCAGGATGGGGGGGAGGCGGGACCCCCCCTCCAGAAACCACCCCTCCGGTAGGTGCCCTGCGCCCTTAGTCAAGCAGGCATTTTTCCGCCTGCTTTTTGGCCCGGGAATGGGTGGGGGGAGAGTTTAAAAGTTTTTTCCTGTGCCGTCCGTGCCACTTGCTTGCGCTTTAATTGCGGCGGCCGGCAGCCGGCGAGACTGGGCTTTTTGCTGGCTGGCTGCGAGCCTGCAGCGACTGGCAAGTCCTACCAGAGCAGCCCAGGACGGGGGATGGGGGGGAGGCCAGGGACCTCCAGAAACAACCCCTCTGGTAGGTGCCCTGAGGCACGGCAGGCATTTTTCCTGGGAACCGGGTTTTTTTAACTTTTAAAAACTTTTTTTCTGTGCCGCGTGGCATCACGCGATCGCGCGATGCAAGGAACAAGCACGACAAATCAGACCAAAATTGTTCGTTCGTCGGTTCGAGCTCGAAGTCTGGCGAAGTAATTCCCGTTACCGTTTCCGTAGAGTAACGGAAACGAGTAACGGAAATGGAAACGGGAATACCGCTAAGTCGTGCCCATCTCTAAACTATACATTAGGAGCCTCCCACCAACCTTCATGAGACTGAAGAAGCTACTTGATGTGTAGCAAAATGTTTTGATCCCACAAGAAAAGAAGTCCAGTTGCCATGACTCAACTCCCAGATAACCTCACCTGGGTGACTTGAGAATCTCTATCTCTACAGATATATTTTCCTTCATGGTGTACAAACGTTTACCTTTTCTTCTTCTTCATTTCCCAAGATTTGAAATCCCTAGATTGCGTTCAATAGTTGAGGGCTGTATAAAGAAGGATGCTTTAACTTCAATTAAGTTTTTAAACACTAATAATGATTTCAAGAAGGAGGAGGACGCATGCTAGGCATGAAATGAAGTGGAATATATTTGGTAGTTAAAATATAAATCTTATGGATAGGTAAATGCACAAGGCAACACAAGAGGAATACTGTATATAGCAACTGACCTAGATTGTCAGTATTAAGTAGTCAGCCAGCTGCAATGGGAGGACTGCCAGTTCATACTACCATGGTAAAGCACAGCACTGCATGTTGCCGAAGCCTATGAAATAATGATATGATTTATCCAGATGTTCTGGGAATTTGGACTACTAGAGGTATGATCATTTCAGCCTGTTTAAGGATAAGAAATCTGTATTCACAAAGAAATAAATTAAGTTTTGGCTTCAAGGATATTGCATTTGTTTGGATCCCTTTCCCTATCAAAAGCTGGTCTTTCACGGTTGTCTTCCTGTGTAGTACATAAACTGGATTAACCATTATTATTATTATTATTATTATTTATACAGTTTATATACCGCCCGTTTTCCCAAGGGAACTCTGGGCGGTTTACAACAATTATAAAACACAGCAAAATACAAAACAGAAAAATAAATAGTAACTAACTAATAAAAGCAAATATAAGCAACAACAGCAGCAGATGGCGGGACCGGACTGGCCAAAAAAAAAAAAAACTATTTGGGTCACCCAAATTCCTCCCGGAAGAGAAGGGTTTTCAGTGCCTTCCGGAAGGCAGGCAGGGACTCTGCTAGGCACACTTCTGCTGGAAGATGATTCCAGAGGGTCGGGCCCGCCACAGAGAAGGCTCGGGCACAGGTGGAAGTTTTCCGAGCCTCCCAGGGCGTGGCCACGCGCAGCATGTGCGCCCGCGACGACCTAGTCGGACGGGCCGAGGTTGATCGCTGGTCGATCCGCTCCGTCAGGTAGCCAGGTCCTAGGCCATGGAGGGTTTTGTAAACCAAAACCAGGACCTTGAATCTAATTCGGGCTGCAACGGGTAACCAATGCAAGCGAGCCAGAACTGGGGTGATGTGCTCAAATCGGCGCACACCCCGCCACCAGCCTGGCCGCTGCATTCTGGACCCGCTGCAGCCGCCGAATGAGAGTCAAGGGCAACTCCATGTAGAGCGCGTTGCAATAGTCCAACCTCGAGATCACCAGCGCCTGGACCACTGTTCTGAGGGAGTCCTCATCCAGGTACGGACGAATCTGGGCGATTCGATGAAGATGGAAAAAGGCAGCCCTGGACACGGCGGACACCTGGGCTTCCATGGTGAGCGCCGGGTCCAGGGCTACGCCCAGATTCCGGACACAGTCCGATGGCCTGAGGGAAACACCCTCCAAGATGGGATACGGGCCACCATAGCTGGATAAGGAAGCCCCAAAGAACATAACCTCGGTCTTACCATGAATCACTAAGGCCCATAATAGTCTCCTTGCAACTGTAGCAACCCCACTGTTAAGTAGCCGGCTAAGAGTTCACACATGAACTTCACTCTTCTATGATTCTATGATATTTCCAGATTAAATTTGTCTTGCCTTCTGGATTTGTTTGGTTGCTTCCAAACTGAATGTTATAATATGACACCTCCCCCCCGAAATGTTACTCATTGAGTTTTGAATAACAATTTTTACTTGTACATCGGTATTATCCTCCTCTGGTTCTTTCTTCATATAAAGTAACAATGTATTGTTTTTGTAAAAGGAAATCCATGCAATGTTTTAGATGACATAAAATATAAGCATATAGTTAGTATATTGGACTATTTGGGACAGTGCTGTCTTTTGTAACCCACATTGACCCTCAATTGTTTATTTAATTGTGCAAGCTTTACTCTTCAGTTCAGCAGATAATTTATAGAATTGTTAAAACAAAAGGGCTACTCTCCTTTTTCATTTGTCTTTTAATTATAATACTTCCTGAATTAATTGGTAGCTAAAATACAGAAATAATTGTGGTTTTGTACATATGTTTTCTCTGATTATGTGGTTTCCAAATGTGTGTTCTCTGTTTCTGCGTTCAAAATGAAGCAGTGACATATCTGGATTTATTACATTTAATAATGGTTAAATTTGGGGGCCAATTCTTCTGTGGTTATTTGTTTAAATTGACACATCTTGCTCACTTTACCTATAAGTTTCTGGACAGAATAATTGAAGAGAGCTGAAGGGTAAACTGTGCGATAATGATTTAGGAAAGGTAAATATATGGAGTTGAAATATGTGCAGCCCCATAATTCTATTTGTTTGTTCTTAAACCAGGTTTTACCTAAGGGTAAGTCTGAATTTGTTGACAAATCTTTGTTAGAAATGGACTGCACAAATCTAAACTGATGCTATATGTAGGAGACAGCTGGTTGTCATGGTAACTGTAGTGCAGTTTTTAATTCCACTTAGTGAGTAATGCTGGCACAATGTTACTGAATAGACCATAGCTTTCATTTTTACTATTATAGAGCTTTATCCATGTCAAGGTTACAAAATAAAATAAAGCTGTCACTCAGACACCTCTGGCTACATCAGTTTTGTTTACTGATATGAAACATTTTTATTATGTTTTAAAAAAATATCCAGGCCATTCACTTGCCACCAAAGTCACTAGGGAAAAGGGGGTAGAATAAGGGTCTTCAAAGAGACGTAAATAAGATTATAAAAGACACAAATTATTCTTAATTTTGTAATCGCATTAGCCGTCTGTTGTTCTAAATATGTCTGCCAGTGTACTTGCTCTGTGAAGTCAAGTAACTAGCACTACACAATAAGAATCAAATAGTAAAGACATGATGTTTTTGTATAGTAGAAAATCAAAAATAGCTTGATCTATTTTTAATTTTGACGTATTTTGCAGTTTATGCTCTTCTATTTCATTATAATGAAAAACTGGTAATGCTAAAATCCATTAAAATATTGTTTTACCATCTCTTTTGCAGTCACTATATATATTTAGCAGGAAAACAACAAGAGTGTCACTCTGTATCTATTCTAAGAAAATTCTCTAAACGCATGGAGTCCTAAGCTAATCAAACCAGATTCTATGTTAATTTAAACCACATAAATTGGGATTACGAGCCTTCTGACTAATTAATATGACAAATCTTCAAAAGAAGAAACACATCTAGTAGAGTTTTAGTAATTTATATTCTGAGACCCTGATTCCGAAAATACTGTCTTTCAGATAATTATTTCAGCTTATATAGTTCTTGTAGCCTTTTAGATGGTATCAAAAGATAAGCTTTTCTTCGTTTCTGAGTCTCCCACCCCACCTCATTCCCATCCCAGTCTGTCTAAAGAGGCTGTCCTAGCTCTCGACTCCTAAATAATTGATTTTTCCGCTCAGGTACACTCAATAACATTTTGAAATCATGAGATTGCAAAAATGCACGTGCTTTGCCCACTGATGCACCAGTCATACTAAGTGGTTCTAAACCATATAACCACTACACAGGACACCACTAGCATTTGGTATGGGGAAATTAATGTTTGCTTTTCTCCTAAGTATGCGGAGGTTATGGAATTTGTTTGTAAAATTAATAGGATTTGTCAGTAGACGCTGTTGAGAAAACCACACCCCCAGCTTGGTAGATCTACTCAACCCCTTAATTTATAGTTGAAATGTTTTAAAAAGATTGCCTTGCTGGAAAAACTGAACTTTAATGAAAGCAATTGGAAAACTATTGAAGGAAAATGAGCATACTGGACATTATACCTGTTATAGGTTCTACTGTAGCTGTTTTGCTATACCTATAATACTGTAAATATTTTCTAGTTGTGATTCAGTGTTTTCCTTTTTGATATGATCATTAGATAGGATTTTAAAGGTGTATGTGGTCACTGTTTTACTGTTTTTGTTGAATAATAAGTAGGGATGAGCTGGATATTAAGTAATTCTTATTTTGATCCAAAAATAGTTGCTCTTTTAAAACATGGGATATTTTATTCCAGAGGCAAATTTTTGCATAGTCAAGATTTATTTTCCATTATAGTAGGGAATCTGTTGAATCAACCCTGTAGCATAGTAAGTCAAAACTTGAGTATGATCATTGAATCAATTGAATGTTGATTCACCAAGTTCCCCTTGGTTCAGTGGTCCTACTGTAATGCAGCTTACTGTTCTCAGCTACAGGATTTCAGCCAATGTAATTTACCTCTTTGATCATGAGTCTCATCTCTGGTAGCTTCATTGTGAGAAAAGAAACAAGAGCTGGACATGATTTTGGATTAACTAAATTTACGAGTATGAGAGCCACTTTGGGTAAGAACGCATGGAACTGGATAAAAAACAATTTTCTCCAGGCTTTTCACCCCCCTGCCACCTTCTTCTTCTTCTTCTTCTTCTTCTTCTTCTTCTTCTTCTTCTTCTTCTTCTTCTTCTTCTTCTTCTTCTTCTTCTTCTTCTTCTTCTTCTTCTTCTTCTTCTTCTTCGGTTTCTCCTCCCTTTTTTATTTTATTTTATTTTATTTTATTTTATTTTATTTTATTTTATTTTATTGGAGAAAAAGCAAAATTTTATGCAGCATGGCATGCAAAACCCTGAAGGTGTCATTTTAAAATTTGATGGGTTTACTCCCTTCTTAGGGTCTCCAAATGTTATATATGGAAAAAGAAAACAAAGTCAAAACACCCCATACCCAACAATCTATCGCTCTTCTGATTCTTTGCTGCAAGCCAATGGGAGGTCTACAGGCTAACTGAATCTAGAGCACATATTGAATTGGCTTGGCACAAATGGCGGCAACCCAATTGAGATGCATCCCGTATCCCAAATCAGGTAGAGTAACTTTGGCACTGCTCTTGCATGGATCTGCCAAATCCTTTTGAAGCAATCCAAGTTGAAGGCCATTGTCACGACTTGTGGTACCATTGACTCACAGAACAATGCTGTTGGAAGAGGCCTATAAGGCCACTGAGTCCAATCCTCTGCTTAATGCAGGAATACCCAATCCATCTGCGCTTCTGCAGTACAGATGAATTGTACTGATGCAGTTCCCTTTGTCTATCTTGATTCAAATGTTATTCAGCCTTCAAATGAAAAAAGAAAGTAAATTATTCACATAATACACATCGTATGTCAAACTGAAGAATATGAAAGGAGCTTCTCACCCACCCACTCAAAATTAGGGATCCTCTATGCAATGACTCTATCTATTGGTTGATGCTTCCACTCTAGAAGCACAAATGTGGGGTGTCTCTGTGTGTACAAAAATCATTGGATGAGTTTGACGATATGATTTTGACAATGGCCTACAAGTGGCTAGTGAGATTATAGCCCATGAATGCATGAAGTCTGTATCTCAGTTCCAAATATGTAGAACTAGCCCATTATTTTCCGGTTCATGGCAGTAGTGTAACTAACAATACCATTCCGCAGGAGGTATAATTTTTAAAACAAAATAATTTGGCAGAAGTTCAGTTCAACATTGGATGCAATCATAGCAAACATTTGTCCAGCCCCAGAGACCAATGATCAGTTTGTCAAGGCAGTGCAAAGATCATGCCCACTGTCCATATGGTGAGGATACAGAGCTTACTATCTCTAATGCTATTAATGATTAATGGACTACCTACTAAAAGTGACTTTTATATGGATTATCATGCATGATTGCACTGACTGATTTCATAAGAAAACCAGAGTTTTCCATGTTAGTTTCCACCCCTCATAGTTTTTTTTTCTTTTTGCATGCTCTTTGTAGCTTTAATGTTACCTTTTAATGTCCTAAGATGCCTCTTCTAATTCCCTGTTCTTAACTTGAATATGTCTTAAATGTTATGGGCTGAATATTGTTCCTCATTATTGTAAGCCACCTTGGGTCCTTTTCCAATGAGAAAGCTGAGGTAAAACTATTCTAAATAAATAAATAAATAAATAATACCCAACATTGGAAACACGGGGATTTTTCAATAATATTTGTCCATAGCCGAACAAAGTCACATGAATAAATAAGCCATTTTGACTGCTGAAACAATTAATCTCTTCAGTCTAAGAAACTGAGGTATAATCAGGAAAAAACAAATGGAAGAAATAAACATACTAAAGAATCAAGAGATTGGAGATTATTGAAGTGGCCCCAAGTAAAGGTCCTGCTCATATGGATATTTCAGCAATTCAGAATGACCATCAACTTCTCATTAATGACAGATCTGAACACTGCTGCAGGAAATTCAAAACTGAACTTGTAAACAACAACAACAACAATGAGCTGGAAACCTCACAAGATGATTCAGTTTAAGCAAAATGGAAAAAAAGCCATGTAAAAGTGCAAAGAATGGCAAGGCAGAGAAAATGTTTTATACTGATGGAAGAGATAAAACATGTTGGGGAAATAACAGAAAAGTGGCTTCTTGCTTTCTTTAATAATTATCCTGACCCTTTCAGGGTTAAAAAAAATGGAGAAAGATGATGAAATCTCTAGCAGAAGTAGTGGGACACCTCCTCATATCACTTTAAGGGATGGATTTAGGCCTTGGAAGAGTTTGACACCACAAATCCTACACTTAATGCAACATATTGAGGATGGCTTTGAAACTAGATCAGGAGACAACATTTGTTGACCTCCTGGCTGCATATGCCACTGTTTGTCATCAAGTACTACTGCAAAAATTCAACAATCCCATCAACTGTTATGGGATAGAAATAAATATCAACCCTTTTTGAAAACCACAGGTTTATCATTAACTTTCAAAGACAACGCAACCAATGGAGAACTCAGAAGAATGGCCTGCCTTAGGGCAGTGTTCTAGTTACTTTTCATTTAGCATCAACACTACTTAGCAAACACATCCTCCAGGCACCAAAAGTTTTTTTTACACTGACAATCTTTCACTTGCTGTTCAGTCAGGCAGATTTCAGAGGATAAAACATCCAACAGGCACATTAGAAGAACTTGACACATATTATAGAAATTACTTAAACCCAATCCTACCACTGCTGGTCAGTAATGTTGATGAAGTTTACCATACCATACCATACCATACCATACCATACCATACCATACCATACCATACCATACCATACCAGTCCTAGAAAGATTCAAATATATGCCAACCATCTGAGGAACAAGCAGGCATCTTGGAAATATAAGATTACTTGGAAATGTGTCCAACTTTTTGATCCAATTTGGATCATATGGTGTGCTAGGAGAAGCGTTATCAAAATAAAAAGCAAACAGTCCCCACAAGGGACAATATTAGTTATTGGGAATCATATGGAGCGCACCAAGAGAAGTACTAAGAACTACGACTTTGTCTCTATGCCAACTTTCAGTCCACATGGTTTCGTTCAACACAGGCAAAAGAGGCAGATACAGGACTAGGTAAACACTGTAGAATCATTACTGGATGTCTGATGTCAACCTCCGTTAACAAAATCAGTTACTTAGCAGGTATTGCTTCCAGTGATACTGATCACACAGAGTTGGCAGTTGCTTAATAGGTTACAGACTAGAACTGACAGGGCCAACGTGAACCTGAGAAAATTGGTGTTCTGCACTGACATGGTTCTCTGCCGAAAACAGCCCACAACTCTGCACTGATGCCAATCTATTCTATGCCCCTCAACATGTACTATGGAAGACTTGATGTTAGCTGCCGCAAGTGCTCTTGGGGTTGCCTGTTAATGGGCAACAATTATTTGATACACTTATTGACTGTACATTTTGAAGGGTGGGATCCAGAAAACTGATGCAAGCTCTGATCATGCAACAGGTCTCCTGGACTGTCCCTTGCAAACTACAGAAAACCACTCTTGAGGACTGGGGTCCTCTGGAATGGTGTACAATGTGCTGTAGGAGCACAGAATGTAATGTAAATTGAAGGTACTTCCTGATACAGGTGGTTGGATTCTCTTCATGTGTGTGTGTGTGTGTGTGTGTGTGTGTGTGTGTGTGTGCGTGCGTGCGTGCTCAGTCCTACCAGTGTTTTCCTCCTCCTTTTCTAGTCACTGTATTGTTCAGCACAACTTTTATAGGATCAGCATCTTTGGGGAAAGATGGCAATAGAGACTTCCAATTCCCTTATTAAAACGATGGCAAGAATTACTTGCATTCTGTGTGTACAAACCACAAGAAGTATTACAATAAATCAGAAGAAAAGCCAGCAACAAATACACTGCTCTCTGCCAGCAACCTAGCAAACCCAGAACAAATTAAGTAGAGATGTGACTCACCAATGCCTTCAGTTGGATTTGGCTTAGAAGGCAGATTAATTCCATGTTCAGCCTGGATACATTCATACCTCCTAAACCCTCCACCTAAGCATCTCAGCTTTCAAGCCAGCATTGCCCTACCTTTCAGGGCTGAAAGGAAATGTTGCTTCAAGAATAAGAAAAAAGAAGACATGAGAATTAAAGAGGTTGAACCCTTGAAATCCTACAATGTCACCTACATTTCTGGATATTTAATTATCCATAAATGTCAATTATATACATTATAACATAAAATGTGTGCAAGTGTTCCTTACAGCCAAGCATACAGCATTTGAAAATGTGCATTATTTATGGAAAAGGCTGCTTTGTTAACTCGGGTGTCTCTCATTAACCAAGCACTTGGCTTTTGGCATAAACTACTCCCAAGATGATAAAACAGACTCCCAAAACTCATCAAGTGTGGCTTTTCTTTAGAAAAGAATATTGAACTCATTGGGTTCTGCAATGCCTTCCTAAATCAAACAGTGTTGACTTTTAAAATATCCATGGCAAGGCCTCTCTAAATAAGAAAGAGAGATGAGTGCAGGGAATTAGTGTTCTATGGAGTACCCATAGTAAGAACATGGCTTCTGTTACAGACTACAGTGCTATGCCTATTCAGCAGAATACAAGGGTGTTGCTTTTGGACACTGCTTGCAACTTACTGTAACCCCTACAAGCTCATCACATGCATTCAGTGAGTCAGGAACCATTAAAATTATATTGTTTCTATCATTTTAATTGCTCATTTAGCTTCCCAGTCAACATTTGCCTAAACCAAGTTCTGGAAAGAGAACATGTGGTTGTGGAATGGGCATGAAACAGAAAAATGGTGTTTCATTTTGTTCTGTTTTGCCCCCCACCCACATTTCATTTCGTTTAATCTCAGATGAAGTTTTACAACAAAAAATTGTACAAAATGAAACAGTTCATTACCTGTGGCAGCAGCTCCAAAGGCTCTGGCGGTGGTGGTGGTGGTGGTGGTGGGGGGTGTGGCTAGGCCAGTCTACCCAGCTGGCTGGCAGCAGCGGCAGTGGCGGTGGCGACCCCGGCAGCAGTGGCAGGGGGCCCTAGGCCTGCCTGCCCAGTTGGCTGGTGGCAACTCCGCCGGTGGCTGCAGTAACTCCATCGGCAGCTGCAGCAACTCCGGCAGTGGTGGGTGGGGCCTAGGCTGTGCTAGTCCTTGCATGGCAAGGGATGTATTTTACCTGGAGAGAGTTCTTAAAAAATCACTTAGCAAGATGGATGCCAGGCTTCTTCTTGGAAGGCACGATGCAGAATGGTCCGTGCCACATTGAACTCTAATCCAGACTAGGGAATTTGTGTACAAATTTGCAAGGGATCAACTCTTTCTCCCACCTCTGTTTTATTTCAAAATCTCCCTTCCTCATATATGTGCAGGCAAAAAATGGGAATTTCATTGAGACCAACTCAGCTGTTACTTACAGTGGTACCTTGTATAAAGGAATTAATTCGTTTCCAATGGAATTATGTTAAGCAAAATTTTCCTTTATACAAATTTCCCATAGGAATGCATTGAAAACAGAGTAATTCCTAATAGCAACCATTTTTATGTTGTACAGATTTGCCCTATAGACAATTCTGTTAAGCAAATTTCCCCTATCTCTGGAATTTATTATGTTGTACAGATTTTATGTTATACAAACCATTTGTTATACAAGGGTTCACTGTATTTAACTTTCCTTCAGTTCCTCCTGATCGTTCTTTGGACATGGAAGGATGATCTCTCCTGGCCTGTCAGGATTTACAGAAACATCATCACTCCTTCACCAAATGCTCACATCCTTCAAACATGGGAAATAAGTGGACATAAAAAAGCACCAGTAACTGGAGTTGCGACCTGAAACCATATGTGAGAGAGCAGCAATGTTTGAAATGAAAGGGTCAAAGGAAGCAATCCCTGTGAAGAGACATAGCTTTCTTGGGGAGAGAATAGGTGAAAAATGGCAGGGCCTTGCATTATGTATTCCTTTGATACACACAAACACACTGTTGCAGACAGTATAGCCTTCATTGTCTTTACCTAAGTCAAGTGACGTCAGTGTTTAGCTGTGTCCTACATCCAGTGCCAACTGCACTAATATACCTAGCCTGCTTCATGGACTTGTAGTAGGTATGCTGGATTTGTGTTGTCTGAAAGGGATACTGCTGGTGTCTGTGAGTTGCATGATGCCTAGACTCTGAAGGCTAAAACTCCTGCTGGATTACAATACAGTATAAATCCCTATAGCTGATTGCTGCTGCTGCTGCTGCTGCTACTACTACTACTACTACTACTACTACTACTAATCATGTTGTTTCTACATGAAGGTGAATTCATTTTGTGCTTGGTCATTCAGATAATTGTGGTTCTATTTTATCCATAGCACCAGTACCATGAAATATGAACACCTGGAAGTCAGAATGCACACCAAAATAATGTTAAGGCTGTGAGCCCCAAGTTATTTTGTTTTTAAAGACTGATTAATTAATTCTTGATAAAACGGATCTGTAGCTTAAAATTCTTGTTAAAATGGATCTGTAGCTTGCAGTACCATTGACAGTCACCAGGGAAGAGATTTCTATAATCTTATCTATTAGCAGGTACAAAGCTCCAGGCAGAACGAGGATACTCATTTCTCCAGATGGCCTCTAGGCAGCTTTCCTTTGTCTCCAAACAATTAAAAGGGAGAGAAGGAGGTCACAATGCCTAATGTGGTGAGGTGAGGAGAGGAGCAGAAGAAAGGTTGCATGAGCACAGGTTTAGAATAAAAAACAAGCCACTAAAGAGAAAAAGAAGAAAGAGAAGAGAAAGAGGAGACGTATATGGAAAGAAGGCAGACATGGGGTCTAAGATTACTAATCTTTGCAAAATTAGCTATTTCTGCTTGTAATGTAACAAAAAGTTACATTGTATTGACTGTGGGAACAATTAGTAAAAATGTATAAAGCCTCATTTGTTTTTATAATCTTTGTGCAGGACAGAAAGAAAAACTTGATAAGTTTCAGGCTACTGCCTTGTTCATGGCCCATTAAAAATCCCATTTTTAATTATGTCTATAATCAAAAAAGCTCAGAATGTACAAATCTTGGACCAAATCCTGTTGCATGGCCTAGCAAATCACAGTAGAACAGGCCCATTGTATCCATGGTGACTTAGTGAATCAACTCCTCTCTAAGTACCATTGTTTCAAATGGGCCTGTTCTAACTCTGAATAACTATGCTCAAGTGAGTAACAACTAGAGTATCCTATTCAATTCAATGGGACTTATGAAGGAGCTGTTTTACTAAATTCCCATGGATTCAGTGCCCCTGGTCTAGTGTGACTAACTATGGTGCACAACAGAATTTCAGCCGGTGGATTGGACAATTTTGTTCAAGTACACCACTCCTTAATAATCTGAGTTAAGCAATGCATAAACCAGAATGATATAGTATAGTGGTTAAAGCATTAGAGATCCAGCTACCACTTTGGGTCAATTGTACAGTCATCTTGGCTATTGTAACCAAATCCTCTGTCATCTGTCTGGAATTACATAGTGGAATAAAGGCAAGGTATAACGAAGCGCTCTAGGGGAAAGATGAGACAAATACAGTACTTCTCTTTACTGGAACACATTGTTATTGTGCATCATTTATCCCTCTGTTCCCACCTATGTCTTGATGTAAGCCTATGGAAAATTGCTATATTGTAAATGAAGCTACAAAACAAATTAAACAACAGGTGGCACTTGATGGCCTTTTAAATACAGTACCGGTTATTGTGACATGTTCACCTATGTCAATATTTCATCTAGTTTCTTGTGGGAAATTTGAATTTGTTCAAACAAACTCAAAGGGTAATCAATTATCTCTGGAGTAGTCCAAATTACTTTAGTGGGGCTTTTGGAAGAGCAAATGATTTGGGGATGATAGTCTTAATTAAGCTATCCTTTCAGCAGCTAGAGGACTGTTTAGCGTTAATTATTCTGTCATGGCCATGGCTTCAGATGACAGACAGGAGACTGTCACAAGGAGGAGGCTGTTATTTGTTGGTTGGTGTCCAGGAAAAAGGACTGGAATGTTGTGAATTGTCTAGATTATGGAAGTTGATTGATAGTGAGGAAATGTTCCTGCCAGGCTTTTAGTTTCTGTCTAACACCAATTATGGTAGAGATGAAATTTAAAAAAATCTTCCATGTGGTACCAAAAAGGGTGTAAAGAAACTGTGTCTTGTGACTAGCAAGTTTCATAGTGGTGTGTCTGGAATCCTTATGTTTTTAGGATAGTATTTGTTTGATCATTTTTAGTATTTCCATACTCGGTGTTGTTAACTTTAAATACTGTCTTTTAATAATGTAAGCCAGCTTTTGCCCTTTAAGGAAAAAGGCAGGGTACAGACATTCTGTCATCATCCTTGTTCTGTGTTTTTGTCAACCTCACATCATGTGGGTCAAGTTGAACTATGCATTTGAGAGGCCAACATTCTGTGGTGCAGTTATGTTGCTGGAAGAGTAACAGTAGCAGTAGCAGTAGCAGTAGCAGTAGCAGTAGCAGTAGCAGCAACTAATAACTAGGAATTATGCCACATGACGGATGTGCAATGAAGAATCCATTTGGATATTTGTTCATAGTAGTAATAGGCTGCTAAGAGTTACACCATTTCCCTTCTGCTCATGTAAGTGTGCAACAGGATTTGGTGTCGTAGGTGTGCATTGGCAGAAGGATAAATTCTACAAGCAACGCCTCATTAAAATGATTCCAGCAAGAAACTGATTTCTGTGGTGCTCATATGAAGAGCAACTGAATAAATAATTATTTATTTATTTTTATTTTAGAGTATTTTTACCCCACCTTTCTCCTTGGAAAAGGACCCAAGGTGGCTTACAGTAATGAGGGATAATATGCAGTCCAGTACATTCAGGGACATCTTACAGCATTCAGGGACATCTTACAGCATTAATAGACAACATTACATTAAAGCCACATGGTTATAAGTAGTCATAAACACAACGTCTATGTGAATCCATAGATTCATATAAAATACACATGGTAGTCCATCATTCAGAGAAAGCTTGCCTGAAGAGAAAGTTCTTCGCCTGTTTCCGGAAGGACAACAGAGATGAGGCAGTCCTGGCCTCTAGTGGGAGGGAGTTCCAGAGTCTGGGTGCAGCAGTCAAGAAGGCCCTTTCATGGGTTCCCACAAGACGTATTTGTGAGGGTGGCAGGACGGAGAGAAGGGCCTCTCCTGATGACCTTAACACCCAAGTCGGTTCATAATGGAAAACATTCTCAACCTCTCATTAAAAATTTAATCACTAGATTTCTGAAAACTGTTTAACCTACTTGTTGGGAAGTAATTATTTGTACAAAATCATTTTTAAAAAACAAAAATAAAATTAAGCATGACTGGTACAGTAGATCCAGTACATCAGTTTGGATTGGTCCAGCATAATAAATAGCAGCCTCTGTGTGAGCGATGAAATATGTCTGCCCAAATAATGTTTTAAAAGAACACCATTTCCAACATAGTAACACAGTTGGTTGATATTCCCAAGATCTGATTTAAAAGTTATCAGCATTGCCTTTTTAATACCTGTAGCCTGGAGATTATTTTTTTAAGAACTTGGGTTTGCTATACCAGATGTTCTGGGCCCTGCCCTGATTAACTTCCATTATGGAATAAAATGAAGTGAACATGAGTAAGAGTGAAAGAAATATGGATGGTTCAGAAAAATCTGTGTAGCTCCTAGAAATGTAAAGACCCGGGGGTGGGGACTTAAACATTTGGGGGAAATAATTTTTTCCCTTTTTTTCCTCAAGCCACTTTTGTTTTTGTTTTTCTGAAAAAATGGAAAAATTAAAAAAAGAAAAATAATGATTAGATAATGCTTTGTTTTAACATGATTATTTTAAGACAGGGTGTTCAAATATTTTCCATATCATTTCTAAAAATGTCATTGAAACTTAGTCCCACTAACTTCTATACATTTCTCCCCTCTTCAATTATTTTTATGAGAATGAGGTTTCTATTTTATTTTTATTTAATACTATGGAAAGGAAATATGGATAATTGTTAATTCTGGATTTTTAAACATTGTTTTGTAGAGGTTTTTTGTCCCACATAAACTAGTAAACAGTTCCATTTACTTACAATTACAAAATAAATATTATTTAAAAAGTAAATTCTGTTTGTAATAATTCTTTGGATACACTATATTTTAATATGGAAGTTGTGACGATTTTATGCCAAGTCAAACTGTCCATAGTCATATTTTATGTTCCTAAAGTAACAGAATAACTTTCAAGCTGTAAAAGGGGGTGCAGAGTGCTAATGTGGATTTTTTAAATTTTTTTTCTGAAAATTTCTGTGTTTTTTTTCTGGGAAAAAACAGCAATAATTTTTCCCCGAGCTTCAGAATGTTCAGATTTGTTACATCTCTATTAGAACCATACATTATCGAAGTATGAAGCCAGCACTTGATCAGTTGTGTTGGCTTCTCAGCTCAATTCAGAGTGCAGATGTTGACTTTTAAAGCTCTTAAAAATTGGTGCCAGAGTATCTAAGGAAATGTGTCCTCTCATGTGCCCTTCCCATGACCCAAGGATTATTTTCCAAAGCCCTCTTCTCTCCAAATCAAGTTCAGAAAGAGCTGCTGTCAGAAAGAGGGCCTGCTTAGTGAACACCCGCCCTGATGCCAACCTTTCGGTGTTCTCAGTGACAAGCATGGGCAGCACTCTTCTCTTCTAGGCCAGTGTTGGTGAACCTATGTATGGCATTGGTGCCAAAGGTGACACTTGGAGCCCTTTCTGTGGGCACCCGACATAGCATCCTTCAAAGCCACCTGTATTCAGGTTAAATTGCTGTATTGGCACATTGCAAAAAATTAGTGGGTTTTGAATCACAGTTTGGGCACCATCACTGTTCTAGGCTGTATCCTACATTGTGTCCTTTACATGTGAGGATTTTTAAATGCCCCCAAAATGTTGCAATAACTGCTTTTGTGTGTGTGTGTGTGTGTGTGTGTGTGTGTGTGTGTGTGTGTGTGTATATATATATACATATATATATATATATATATATATATATATATATATATATATATATATATATATATATATATATATATATATATATATATATATATATATATATATATATATATATATATATATATATATATATATATATATATATATATATATATATATATGCATGTTAGGGTGGATTCGGGTTTCTTCCCGTGTAGAAATCTGGTTGTTTTGGCGACGTTTCGACGAGGTCTCACTCGTCATCTTCAGGCTGGTGTTCTGGCTTCTTTCTTCTTGAAGCAAAGCGTGATCTCAGTTGAAGTCCTTCTATAAATACTGCTGGGGGTGTGGTTTGCTTGCTCTGTTGCTGATTGTAGGTTCGTTTGTTCTTTTTGTGGTCTGCTGTGTGGCTGAGGCGATTGTTAAGGGCTTAACTGCTGGTGGGTTAGATGGCTGTTTTAGAGACATCATGTGTGGGTGAGGTGCTGGATGTGTGTCTATTAGCCTTTTGTTTCTTAACGACCTTGGTGATGGGGTGTTCTGGCAGCATCCTGGGCTTTGGTGGAGTGGGGTCCTGTGTCTTGTGAATTCATTTTGGTCTGGCTGCGTGTCTGTGGTCTCCCAATGTTTTTTTGGCGTGTGTAAGTGTGCTCCATGTGGTGGCTGGGGTGGGGAGTAGCGGTAGATGGTGCAGTCGTGGTTTTGTTATTGGATGGTGGTTTCGTTTCATCTGTGGGAAGGGTCTGGGTTTGTGTTTGGTGTGGATGGAAGGTGGTGGCATCTTGTGTCCTTTTGGACCTGGTGTCAGTCTTTGTGACAGAGGCTCGTCTGTTGACCAGGGCTAGTTTCCAGATGTCAGGCAAGCGGGAGGTGTCATCACGTTTATTCATGTTGTTTGGGTGTTTCTCTATTTCAATGGCTTCCATGATTATTCGACTGTTGAAGTGTTCAGTTTTGGAGATGAGTTTGGTTCTTTTAAAATCAATTTCATGACCTGTTGTTTTTATGTGCTGGAAGAGAGAGGAAGATTTTTCTTCTTTTTTGACTGCGTTCTTGTGTTCTGCGATGCGTGCGCTTATTCTCCTGTTTGTCTGTCCGATGTATGTGGCTGGGCAGACTTTGCATGGTATTTCGTAGACTCCTTGGTTTTCTAGCTCAATCTTGTCTTTGGGGTTTCTTAAAATGTTGGCTATTTTTTGTTCGGTGCAAAAGGCTGTCTTGATATTGTGTTTGTGGAGAATTTTGCTTATTTTGTCTGTGGTGCCTTTGATGTAAGGGAGGAGGGCAGTGCCGTTGTTCTCTTCTGTTTCTTGGTTCTTGGGGGGTGTTTCTTTTTGGATTAGTTTGGTGATGGTGTTTTTTGGAATCCGTTCGCAATTAAACAGCCATCTAACCCACCAGCAGTTAAGCCCTTAACAATCGCCTCAGCCACACAGCAGACCACAAAAGAACAAACGAACCTACAATCAGCAACAGAGCAAGCAAACCACACCCCCAGCAGTATTTATAGAAGGACTTCAACTGAGATCACGCTTTGCTTCAAGAAGAAAGAAGCCAGAACACCAGCCTGAAGATGACGAGTGAGACCTCGTCGAAACGTCGCCAAAACAACCAGATTTCTACACGGGAAGAAACCCGAATCCACCCTAACATGCATACCTATACCCGTGAAAATCTACGAAAACAAATATATATATATATATATATATATATATATATATATATATATATATATATATATATATATATATATATATATATATATATATATATATATATGCATGTTACGAAATCTACGAAAACATATATATATATATATATATATATATATATATATATATATATATATATATATACACACACACACACACACACACACACACACACACACATATATATATCTTCAGTGCTTGTTAGTCCTAATATTTATATTTGACAAAGTAAACTGCTGCTTATTTATTAATTTCCGTTGGATTCTAGCCAGCATGATACACTTTGGTTGTTGTTCTCACTCCATAGAAAAAAAGCTTCCAGAGGGTTCCTCAGCCATATAGAGCAGTTTTCATGGTTTTTGGGAGGTTGTGGATGGGAGATTGGCATAGGACTTTGATTTCTTTGGGCGACAACTTCTAGAATTCATCAGGAATCCTTCAAGGCATAAGGAAAATCCTGGGGACTGAAGTGGAATAACAGTAGTTTAAAGAGGAGATTTTCTGGCCTCCATATTGGGAGAAGGAACTTCTCCCAGTATGATCTGAGATTGGTGCAAGAGTTAAAGGGGATCTTAAGGATTCATGGGACAGAGGGTTCTTGGAGATACTCCCTCTGTACAATGCAATGTGAGACTACCCATCCAATGACCCTTTGAGACACTCATGAATCCGTGTGAATGCTGGGAGTTTGGTCCAAAAGAATCAGAAGCCCCCGGTCACTTCGGTCAGCAGAAATACACTGTTAGATACTAGCCTGGATGTCCATAAGTCACCTAAGAGAGCTTTCTATGATCATCTATAAAAAGGTAAAGATAAAGGTTTTCCCCACATATGCGTGCTAGTCGTGTCCGACTCTTGAAAATGGAGCTGATCACCTATAGCTGCCATTAAATAAGTAGATTTAACATATTTCCTTCTCTGTTTCCTGCTTCTTTCTGACTCAATGGGGACAGCTAGTGAGAGGGAGTTTCTCAGAAAATTGCATGTGTGCCCCTCTGAATCGCAGCCAAATTTTGCATCAGAAGGCTGAGAGAAAATGGGAGCCAAGTTCTAGGCCAGGCGAAAGAGCATCAGATTACAAGGTGAGAAGTTATAGAATAAACAGCAACGCATCAGGAATATTTTTGGTTGTTGAGACAAAATGGGGGTTGGGTGAGGGAAGAAACAAAAATCAGACAACAAACATTATCCCTAGATCGAACAGAAACCTTTATTAAAAAGGTATGGGAGAAGAAGATGCATGTGTTGATTCTGTGTGTTTAATGACTATGGGCATTTTCTGTAATGAATGAACTTGAACCTAATGCATCTGGAGGGCTAAAGGAATGAATACATTGTTGCTGTTGTAGATTAAATACTTAGTGGGGTGTTGGATTCTGTTGTATGTGAGCTGTGCCTTTTATCAAGGAGAATAAGAGAAAGAAGGTCATGGTAAAATGGCTCTCTTGAAATATACCGCCAAGAATCAAGTATTGTGTAATGGGAAGGATTGCTATCAAATGCTTTTCAGGAATAATACTATGAATTTGCCATGTACATGTCTTTTTTTTATAAAATGTAATAGAGAGAAACAGAGAGAAGGCAAATAAGGCTATACCTTTCTTGCTGATTAGCTGCCTGAAAGCTTATATAATTCATCAGTTGGAGCTATTCAAATATGAAACCTCTATTAGCTTACTGATGGTGCCGCATTCATGTGTGTGCTGAGATTAACGAAGCATGTGTTATAAAACTAGAGATTTTTTATTTGTACTGTAGGACCAGCCACGACACAATGAAATATTTTTAAAGAGCCATGGAGATTAGTATGACTTCTTCACTGAGATGCTTCCCTTACAGAAAGAGCATTACTGTACACGTTGCTTTACTAGTAATTAGATACTGGTCAGTGTTCACAAAAATGAATTTAAGATGCATGTTTCATCTGGAAATCATTCTTTATCATAATCCTGTGCTATAAAATTACAGATGTGACCTGTTTTCCTTCTCACCTCTGCTTTTATTAAATATTGATTTTTTTTCTGAGTGGACTATTCCACATTAATCATCAAATATCAATTAATGGTAATGTAATCCATAAATTCCCATTACTAGGAAAGACAAAGTGTCCTAGCATTTGCTTTATCAACAAGAATATTTCAGGTGTCCCAATATGTCATTCAGACTAGTAACTACTGCCTCATATAAAGCAGTGACATCAATAAAAAGACTGTACAGAACCTAGTGCATTAAGATGTTCTAAAGGTAGTCTATATGAAGTGCATGCCAAACTTCAGAAGTAACCATGGTTTCTTGCTGCATTTAGAGCCCGCATGAATGTTTCTGCTTGTGTTTTGTTTTGTGCCTTCCCTTTGCAATACCTCAATAAAATGGAAAGCATCCATTTCTGCTCGAAAACATTCAGACTTGAGCCATTGTTTCAGAACAAAGCTGAGGTGGGCAATGTCAAAAGCCACAAGCACCAAGAGGCTGGCCCCTGGCCCTTTGTAGATATGAACAGTCCTGGAAATAGCTATTTGAACAAATACAACACAAGATGGAGATTGTTTTGAAAGTTGGGACAGATGAATTATCTTGAGCCCCATTCTAGAATTCCCTATTAAGCATCTCTAGGTTCAGTGAAGTCCACAGCCACTCCTTAGCCACACTAGGCTTACTCTGGTGAGGGTGAAATTAGGAGGACAAAATGTGCTGATAGCTAGGGGAATCTTTCTGTTTGGAAACACCACCACCCAACACCTTAGTCTAATCAGACTAAGCAGTGCTTCCAAGGAAATCACAAAAATCCACAAAAATCAAGTGCTTTGACTCTTAAGTCAACTCTTCATGTATGAAATGCTCTCATACCCACAAAACATACAGGTTTCTGGTAGAAGATCAAGGAAAATCCTGATTTTAATTCTCATGGGTCCTTAAGTAGAAGGTTGTGGCAAAAGCAATACAGAGCAAACATAGCATGAAATAAGAAAACTAACTAAACTATCCTAGTACTTAAACTTCAGCATTATTTCAGCATATCCTGAGGGGATGTACAAAGCACATAACAGCAAATGAGCACAGCATCTCTCCTGAGAGATAACTAAGTCGACTAAAGTAACTTCTGACTAAAGCAACTTCTGTAGGTTCCAAATCTGGACTCTTCCAGAGGATGCCAATCATGCATCAAATTTCCTTAAACATTCATAAAGGCAAAAGCAGTTTCTCTCTCTCCATCCCCACCCCCCAGATTAGTTCAGTACTAAAGCATGAGCAAGCCTGGCTCTGGACCCTGCTTCACCCAGATAAACTGCAGGTTCTTACCAATTGCTTACTGTTGGGCATTACGAACTCTATTAAATAAATAAGTACTATCCCTTTTACCTGTGAACCCATTCCAGGCACTGACTGCTAAGTCTGAATTTTCCAAAAGAGCACCTGGGTCAATGGTTCCTCAATTTTCCAATTTCCTGACAGTCCATAAGGCAAAAAGTATGCTTCCTACAGATTGCTGATGGGGAACTTGACTAGCTACTAGTCTTATGTGCCATTGCTGATTGAAACAGTTTAATCACACATTATAATCGTTAATCTGTTTACACCTCTGCTGTATATTCTATCAAGACTTTTCCATCAAGACCTTTTCAGAAACCATGAAACATCTAACTGTAGATGAGCCCTTTGCCCCATTACTTTGGGGGTGAATAGCACTGCCAAGTGCTTATCACATGCTACCTTTCCCAGGATAGGTATGTAATCACTGGATGAACTGGTTGCTCAGCTGTACTGCTGTATGACCAATGTAGTGTGTTTTGACTGTAACACTTTTTAATCAGATGCAAAGGTTTATTCACCTTCTCTTAATCCGTTCTCAGTTTTAATTAAAGGTAGCATAAGCCCTGCATATTCTGTTGTTTATGGCAAAATAAGCTACTCGGAAGGCACCTTTCAAGGTGACTAGAGCATAATAATATATTTATTCAGTGGCCCACTACTCACTGCTGTTCAATAGTACCCCAAAGTTTGCCATTTGAACTGAGAGTATGCTATAGCAATGCTGTTGGCCCTCTTATTTCCAACAGAGGTAGTGTCCAACTAATATAAATGTCCTATGAATTGTACCTCACACAGTAACTCAAGGTTTTGTCTGTCATCTCATCATCATGGTGATACATCTGTCTTTTAAAGTAATTTGTCAGTCTATGCTTACTTTTTGGTTACGCATCAATAGAAGTGAGGACAAACAGTAGACCATCATGTATGTTCACATGATGCTAAGACTCCCTTTTGTTGTGTTTCCAAGGAAGCTCTGTGCACACAAAACCGTAGGATGATCTCCATTAGTGGTGTGCTACAGAAGCTGTATCTTGCTGCTGGGCAAATAAGAACTGTTCTGTCTTCCTGCTGCAGCTATTTTTTTTTAAATAGGAGAGTACATAAATCTTAGAGCAGCCCCTCATTTTGTCTCTGCTCTGCTTTTTGTTTTGCTTGCTTTCCCCCCTCCTTCCCTCCCTTCATACGTGCCTCTGGGCTTAATTCTGACAAGGTCACCACTTGTATAAGAGAAAGAGGAGTTAAGTAGGTGAAAGAAAACCATCTTAATAATTTAATGGTATACATGTGTGCCGTTTGCTCTAGGAACCTGAAAATGCACCACACAATCACAGCTCTGTCCTATCCTGACAGCTTTGATATATTCCCCTTTTCCGCTAGCACATTTTTGTTAAACATATATAATTCACGTTTTCAGCAACAGTGAGATGACAGATTTTCCTCTTAGGATGAAATCATGGTCTCGGAAAGGAATAGGAAACTGACTGCATTGCCTCCCTCCCTGTTCAGAGTCATCCTCTGATGCAATTCTTTGTATTAATAAAATGTATTTGAATCCCATCTAATTACGCTTTCAGAGAGATCTGTTTTAATGTAGTTGTCCAATCCTGTTTTAAGTGAAGGAGAAAACCTGGTCGAGGTTGTCTCTTTAAATCAAATCTGCAGTGTTGATGGACCCTCTAGCAGGCATGGTAAGAACCATTCTCACCTCTCTAGCAGGGAGCTTGACCATACAGCCTCGCACATTCAATCAAAACGTTTTCTGTTTTAATATGCACTGTACCAATCCTATTCCCATGGTTACAGCTCCTGCTCATTTGGTTGCTTTGAGTGTGCTAGGAAAGGGAGGCAGCGTACATTTCTTACACGGGAGTTTGAGACATAATGAAAGCAACCCTGTTGTGATTTGCATTTTAAATTTTCTTTTTCTCCCCCTTTCTCATTGTACAGAATGCTGTGGCAGTAGCTTCCGTTCATTTGCCACGCTCTGTCTTCGCTTCGTCTTCAGCCCGGCAATCTGTTGATAACTCTTCTTGCAAGCTCCAGTTTATTGCCTTTCGGAATGGGAAACTCTTCCCAATCACTGCAAACTCGTCTCACCTTGCAGATTATGGGAAGCACCGGACCGTTGTCACTCCAGTTATCTTCATTAAACTAGGTAAGTGTTGCCCACCTCTTTGTCAGTCTGAAAGCTAAGCTGTACATTAGGGCACATAAAATAATGGTGCAATGGGTACGCAGGTATGCTGATGAGAGAATTGCCTCTACTTTAACACTAATATGTGGTTTTATTCCTACCTGCATGTTTCGTCAGATAAATGTGTATAGCCATAAAGGCTTGTAGCTGAGAGCGTACGATTCTCCTCTCTTTTCTTTAGATTGCTAATTGAAGTTTATAAGCAAACTCAAGGTGGCATATGGGGAATGGACAGAAAACTGCTTGTTAATCTCGACCATAGCCATTAAAAAAACAAACCCTCGATGTTCACAATGTAAGATTTATAGGGAAAGGTGCCCTGTTGCATGCATATTCGGAGTCATCAATGTACCTCTAGATACGATAAATCTAAAACAGGTGTCTTTAAGGGTGAACATAATAGGTTAAAGATTTCCTTTTGATGAAATATTCAGCCCATGCAAGTTTAAACATTTTATTTGATCCTGATGTGTGTTCACATTTCTGTTCACATTTTAGGAGGTTTTAATTTGCATTTCATACTGAGAAATTGCCTTAGCCGTTACTCATCTCAAACAAATTCATTTTTATTCCTTTTTTTTTAAAATGCTATCAATTGAAGCAACAATCTATCATTATTCAAATGCACAGCATTTATGTGTTAAATCTGGTTTTACAAATGAGCAGTATCCCATCCAATTGAATGAAATAGCAATTATGGGCAATAGTAAGTGTTCCAAACTTTTGTAGATGGCTTCTACAGTAATAGACAAGAAGATTTATTTATTTATTTATTTATTTATTTATTTATTTATTTATTTATTTATTGCTGCTGTTTTTCCGGGAGAGAATCACAGACAGCGAGAGCCCAGAACATAAAGAACCTCTGCACAGAGCATGTAGCAATAAAACATTTTCCACTTCAGTGCTCTAATTCAGTTTGTTCCTTTTGCAGATGGGTGCAGTATCGGAAAACTCACCAGTCCTCTTACTATAGCGCTGAAGCACTTTACACAGGGTGCAAACCCCATTGCAGTCTTTTGGGATTTTGACCTTCAGGATGGACATGGAGGCTGGTGGGGAGAAGGGTGCCACATAATTAGCTCTGCAGATAATACAACCACTCTTCATAGTACTCATTTCGGTAACTTTGCAGTGCTAATGGTGAGTATAAGTACTCCAGAATTTGTGCTTGTGCATGTTTGGGTGCCTGTCTTTTTTTTTCTGTTGCCTTCTCCTCTTTACTTTGCTGCACCTGTTTATTAACCTTACAGTCAATTGTGTATGTTATTGCTTTGAACACGGAAATATTTAGTGCTGAGGAGGGGTATCCCTGGCCATGTATGGGGCGATAGGCCTTGTCATGAATGTGTTTTAGTGGCATCATCTAAAAAAAATAATCAAAGTTTTGTCAAAGAATTAGTTTAAGTAGGAATTTTTTCAAAAGCACTTCTGAGTGAGATATACTAATTAAACATTTCATGAGACCTTTACCTATCAAAAAAGGGTGGTGGGGTTATCTCCTTGTTTGTGTCCAGCACTGTGTTGATCATACTAATTAGCTGCTAGCATCTGCAATATTGAATCATTTAATAAATGGCAAAGAAGAAGGTTGTTTGCTCTGATTTAGGATGGTTTGGCTCTTTTTTGGCTGCTGTTGAAATTCATGTATGTATGCTCATGACAGCACCTTAAAGAAACAAATAAGAGAACACAACTAAATGGCTGTCCATAAAGAAAAACATTTTGCGCTATCACCCAAGGTGGTTGAGGATTGTCCTATCATGCTTGCAGTTCACAATGCAGTTGTTTAACACTTGTGTTAACCAGAAACTTAAGGCACTCTAAATTGAATACTACATCAAATGAAGAACTCAGCCCATATAGTGAATGCAGTATCTGAGAGGGAAGACATAAGGGACTATCTGCAACATTCAGAAAATGCTGTCGAGATCTATAGTTATTTCAAGAAATGCAATACTTATTTACAACTGCACCTTACTATTGAAGCTAGTTTCAGTTTTACTGCATGCCTGCATATGGAAACTGCTGCTTAAAGATGTTGCTGAAAGGTTTATAGTGGAGTAAATAATGCAGTGTGTGTGTGTGTGTGTGTGTGTGTGTGTGTGTGTGTGTGTGTGTGTGTGTGTGTGTGTGTGTGTGTGTGTGTGTGTGTGTGTGTGTAAGGTCAGCAAACACCAACAACAGTAGTTGAGAGGACATGTGGGGGAGAATACCAATCTGCTGCTGTCAGATGGCGCACAGATGTCAGCCAGCCATGGCTTAAGGCTGCTTGTGACAATGTGTAGTTAAATACAAATGTTACTGCTATCAGATGCCTTCAGCATTGGACAATCAGTCCCTTTCACTCATTGCAGATGAGTTCAGACTCCATCTCAAGTTCAAGAGTCATCCAAGACTCAGGACTATTTATATGCTTCAAATAAGTGTTGGCTCTCCATTCTGTGACTCAGAATTCTGCCCTGGTTCTTTAGATAAATTTCCCAAAACACCACCTGTTGATGCTGCAGGTGCCACACCCATTTTGGACTGACTGATTTGTGTCCTGAGATACATACTTGAAACTTTATTTGTAATTAAAAAGTAAGAGAAACTCTGCTCTTCCTTACCTTTCCCCACAAATATCATGGACAGATATTATTTGATTGCGTAGATCTTAATTCCACATCCATGTCATTTTGACTGGTGTAGTGTTATACTGTATATTCTGTAGGCTTTTGTGGGACTTGACCTATTAAAGATCAAGTTAGTGACTAAAGGATAAAGCCTTAATGCAGTACATAGTGGATTTTTTTTCTTTTAGCATTGTTCTTGGCTTCTGCCCATACTAAACTAATATAATATGGATTTTCTAAATTTTGGAATACAGTATATGCATGTTGCTTTGAACATATTGAGCATAGTATGAAATTTAGAATTAAACAATACATCATTTAACAAACATCTTCTGTTTATGTAATTTAAAATGGTCTCTGTCCCAGTATGAGTCACACTGTGGATTAAAGTTGAAGGTCCAACATTAATGTGGATGAAGAGTGTCGAATGTATTCAATGATGGGTGTCTATTGCCATCATTGGGATTAGTTCCCAGGATAACATGGGGGGGCGTTTCTACTAGCCCTGACAATCACCTTAATTCCATATGTACTCCCTAATATAAGTAAGGGCCTTTTTACACGACCCCTAAGATCCGCTGGCCACTTAAATTCGGACCAGAGATCTTAGGGGTTCGTCGCTCTTCCTCTGTCCCCACCCCCCTCCGCACTTCCTGGTTGCTGGCTGCGTGAGGGAGGGAGAAAAAAGGAAGAAAAGAATGCCGGCTTACCTCCGTTCTGTTCCCGGCAGCATTCAGATCTCTTAAAGGGGCGGGGGGCAGAAAAACAACAAGCAGAAGCCAGGAGAGCCCCGCACTCACTATCCTTACACCGGATCAAATATTTTTCACATCCAAAAAGCAGGTACCTGAAAGCTGCGCTGGGACGCGCTAAAGTGGGCGGGGTCGCACTTAATTTCCTGTTAACTCCGGAGCTGGTGGGTAAACATTTTTAATCTCCGGAGCTGGGAGCCATTTGCCCCGGAGTTTAGGGGTCGTGTATAAACGCCCTAAATGAACAGTAAAACAGTGGGACATGTATGTCACATACTACGGGGTTGTGGATAGAGTATCAGAACTGGACTCCAAGATCAAGATTCTAATCCTTTTCAGTAGTGGTGGAGCTCATGAAGTGGTGTTCAGCAAGTTACCTCACTTACCTCACAGAGCTGCTGAAAGAGTTAGATGAGATAACCCCTAAAACAAACAACTGTTTGCTCAGCAGGGAAAAGTCAAGCTACTATGAATCTGTGAGGCAAAAGTTATCCCCTGGGGAGGTCTTGTAGGCAATCCTGATTGAAAACAATGTGAGCTCCTCCTATGGCATGTTTCACTGGGATGGGTGGATGTTGGTGTAGTTATATTTAGTATATACAGTACCTGACTTGGATCTGAATTGGGTGAAAGCATTAAAAAAACGTAAAGCATTATTGTATTGGGGGTTAGCTGCAGTAAAACAAAGTGTGTTATGATGGTATGCCTTATTATGGGTATAATGTAAATCATAATGTGAAACAAGATGAGGAGGCTGAATCTAGCCCTGCTGTCTATTAACCAGTTGGTATGCCACCATGTTTTGATTCCTTGTTACTCTTTGGAAATGTGCTGAGGCTTTTTATTCTGGTCTTGAAGTAAATATTCAACTCTTTCTAGAGGATGGCTTTGATCTAAAAAGTCCAGGATTTATTCTAAATTGAAAGAAGCTGATGTCGTTTAAAACATTTGTATAGCTAGGCGAGAAAGGAATTGATTTTGTAAATAATTATATACATCTCAAACCGTATACACTCATATCAATAAAGTCCTTTACTATGTTTTCTTAAATACATTTCATAATTTTTATTAACCATTCTATTGAATGACATGTATTCTATAGAAAATACAATTTTACAGGTAAAGGCTTTAGAAAGAAGAAACATTTCCGCGAATTACTGGGACACTGTCAGGCATGGGTGGGTTCAAATCGGGATGTCTTTGGATTAGGTATGGGCCCTGTGCTTCCTCCCTCAGAGGGTTGAAGGTTGAAGGAGGCAGCTACAGGCAAGAGATTTGTGCCGTGGTCAATAATCCTCTAAGCTGGAGTAATCACCTAATAGCATTTATTGCCCCATAATGATATAAAATGATTTGGTTCCTGCCTGTTGCTTACGATCTAGGAAGCCTGGCACAAAAGGAGCCCTCCGGAGTCCTCCCTCAGCACCTTTGGGCTGCAAACCTCAAGCCCAGCTTGCTTGTGTTGAGCCCGAGTTCCTGGCACCCATTTTAAGAGGAGGATGTCATTGCTTGACAGATATAAACTGGCACAACAAACTGTGCATCACTTCACTGCATGAAATTGGCCCTCAGTGTTGGTACCCAGGATCCTTAGGGCAGATGTTATGGTCTGTAGGGCAGAGGGGTTGCCTTTAGCTATGGAATACAAACAGTCCTTTGACTAATTAAGTTAAGAATTATAAGATCTTATGGTATTTGATATCCCGTCCAGCTCAGTTTTATAGCAATTATTTTTATTATTTTTCTAAGGTATCAAGGCATATACAATTCCATATAATTCATAATATATATTTAAAGACACTGAATTTAAAATAATTAAAAAATGAAATCTATAGATTGTATAGATACAAGAGGACAGGTGCATACAAACTAAAGTAGACAGCAGTTTAAAGGGGCAAATAAAATATGGGATTTATTTATTTATTTATTTATTTACACTTATATAACGCTACCTACTTCCCAAACGAGAACTCAGGGTGGTTCACACAAAAGAAAATACAAAAAGCAAAGACAGTAACAGCGGCAGGGGCAGACTTACAGCATATGGGCGAAAGAACAAAAAAAAAACTCTAGTCATTTTTAAAGGCGTCCCTGAAAAGGAGAGTCTTCAAGCCTTTCCTGAAAGACGCCAGCGTTGGAGCCTGCCTCAGCTCGCTGGGTAGCTTGTTCCACATAGGCGGCACCGCCACCGAGAAGGCCCGGATTAGAAAATATGATGTTTTTCATTACACAAGAACAGGAACCAGAGAAATAGTTTGAGCTTATAAAACTACAAACCAAAATGGAAGACAAGAAGAAGAAATAAGGAGCAAAAAAAAACACACCCCACCTAGGAACAAATTACTCTAAAATTACTCTTAAAAATGAAACTGGAAAGCATTAAGTGCATCAGTATAAAATAAAGGAGCAGACATGGGAAAAGCTGATGAGGAATGAGTGATTAGATTCAGGAAGTTCCAAGGCTGACACTGACCAAGAGCATGTTATAAGAGTAATTTGACTGGCTCTCTGGTAAGCACAAAGTAAGTCAGGAGGCCCACAAGAGATAATTCACGTACCAATGAGACAACTGTTCTGCTGTGGAGCAGCAGTAGCCGTGCGCAGCTCACTGCTCCTTGAATGTTATCACACCAAGAATTCCAGTTGTGACAGCAGCATTTAAGATGTGTTGCAGTTCACAGAAGCTGCAAATGGTTTTTAACTCTGGCCCTCTCTCCTTCAATCCACAAGCCGGTTTTCCTTCATTTGTTCCAAAGGAGGTTCTCTGTTTAATTTAAAAGAAAATTTAGCAACTGTACATCATATTAACACATTAGGTAGCTGGGAAAGCACAGATGGTGTTATTGATGTGGTGTGCCGTACCATTTGAAGAACTGTTGACAAAACCTCATCTGGTGGAGCCACTGTGAGATACAGGATGCTGGACTAGATGGGCCTTTGGCCTGATCCAGCATGGCTCTTCTTATGTTCTTATGTTCTTATGTACTCTAGATCTGTGGTTCCCAACCTTGGGATCCCAGATGTTCTTGGAATAAAACTCTCAGAAGCCTTCATCAGTAGTTGTGCTGGCCAGGATTTCTGCAAATTATCATTCAAGAACATCTGGGGACCAAAGGTGGAAATCACTGCTCTAGAATTTAGAACAGCATGGCTCATGCAGATGCCCCAAATGACTTGAACTCACAGTCCAGTGAGATGAGGCTTCAAGAAGGGGGAGGGGGGAGCTGTTCAGAAGTATGGGTACATGGCATTGGTAACATTGATGCTGGAGAGAGACATAGAGACAAGAGTGAACAAAAGGATTAACAAGTCCTGGGAGTTGAATTCTCAAAATGAATCAGCAACAGAAGTGACATTGACAGAACTATGAGACAAAACTGTCCATAGAGAGATCTGGAGATTTATAACACAGCCCTTCCCTTTTTTAGTAAGCATCCTAGGTGTAAGGGACACCTGATCCCTCTGTGGCATCTCTCTTCTGCTGAGTTGACCTCTCCTCGAGAGTAAATCCCATAGGGAAGTCTTCTGGCCACTGCACAAGCACTTTCCCACCAGTTCTGGATTTCTCACCAGGTGCACCCATCTAAATTCTTGACCATGGGAGGTAAAGGATGGAACCAAGAATTCAGTCTGAATTTGTAGAATCATCAGTAGTAAGTTGTAACTGGGTAATGCAGTGCTGGGTTTGCCTCATGGAAGCATGCCTTCTACTTCAATGAGCTTTCCCCCAGGCCTTTGTTAGGCTGAATTCTGACAGCTGATTGCAGATGATCCAAGTAAATCTCTCTCTTTCTTCTTATTGAGAGTCCATTTCACATATTATGTTCCCAAGCAGCTAGGATGTAGCTCAATACTGTCAAAATGCCATCAGGCTTAAACTCTTGACAGTGGAAATCAGTGGAAGTGGGGGAAGCTTATACGTCAATTATGCCTACTAATAAACCTCTGTACAGTCTCTCTCAAGCCTAGTGAATAATTCCCATTCACTTCTATGGAGGAAATAAAGCACTGTACCTAGGGTCCCAGTCTTGAGAAGATCAGGTGGCGTCCTCTCCCTGTGAAAAGGAGTAATCTGTTTTCACTTGGAGGGATCTCGTCATGCTCGGAACACTGTATTTCCTAGACATCCCTATAGTGTGTAAGTTCTCTTTCTGTATAGAAGCCTCAGCAGCCTATTGTAATGACAGGTGTTTTGCTAATAATGCTTATATACAGTATAATGCTTATTAGACATGGGCACGACTCGGCAAAATTGTCGTTTCTGTTTTTCGGTTATCGTTTCCATTATGTAACGGAAACGGTAACGATAATTAAGCCGTCAGAACTCAAACTTGAACCGAAAAAAGAAAACGTTGGTCAGGTTTATCTTTCCGTTTGTGGCATCGCGGCGATCGCGCGATGCGAAGCACAGAAAAAGTTTTTAAAAGTTTTTTTTAAAAAAACCCGACTGCCAGCCATAAAAGCAGGCGAAAATATGCCTGCCTGAGGCTTTGCCACCTACCAGAGGGGTGGTTTCTGGGGGGTCCCCGGCCTTTCCCCCCCTCTTCTCCTGTCCTGGGCTGCTTGCACCAGGCTGGAGGGGGGTCATCCTCGTCATCTGTCTCACTGCATGCCATGCGGTGGGGGGGGGGAATCCAAAATGGCGACCGCAATTTTTCTTTTGAAATCGTGGTCAAAAAACACACCAAATCACCACAGAAACATGTGAAATGTATTTATTTTAAATGCCTGAATTTTTATAGTAGCAGCAGTGGGTTTTTATAGCAGCAAAAGCTCACACTGATTTTATTTTATTTTATTTTATTTCTTATTTTTTTAGACCTGCCCATTTGGGCTGGGCATGGGATGGGACCATGCAATTTTTTTGAACCATTCCACCAATGGCATCACCAGGTTTTTGACTGACACTTCTGGATGTCTCGGAGGGCATAAACAGCCAAGGCACCTTCCAGAAATCGCAGTCGGGTCGGGTGTATGGATGTGGTTGAGGGAGGAGGGCTGGCTGCTGGTGCTGGTGTGATCCAATTGAGATTGAGGAGGGAGGCTGGAGGCTTTGGGATTTAAGTTAGGCAGGCAGGGAGGGAATTGAATTTAGAAAATAATTTCTTTGATTCCTTGCAGCTTTGTCTGCTGAAGGGAATAGCAGTTTATTCTTTATTTCTTCTCTGGTGGTTTGTGAGGATTTTTTTCTGATATTGGATAAAGGGGGAGGTTCGACTGGGAGTGGGAGGTGTGGATTTATTTTAAAAATATATTATATACTACCATTTATTTTCTATTTTCCCAACTTCAATTTGCTTGCACACACACACATATTTGGGGTGCAAACCAAGAACAGAACCTCTATCCTAAGTGATATCCTAACTGCCCATTCGCCCGTCCGCCCCCGCCGCCACCCGCCTGCAGCCCGCACTGCCGCCCGCCCACTCACCCGCCCGCGGCCACCGCCCACCCATGGCCCCGCCCCCCCCCGCCCGCACCACCCCACCTGCCGCCCCCCCCCCCCGCCCCACCTGCCGCCTAGGACGCAAAAAACACCTAGCGCCGGCCCTGATTGCGGGACGCCCCTATGCTCTGGGAAGTCAAATTGCGCTAAATCGCAGTGGAAACGACAAACGACAAACGGAAACAACAAATTTTTGAAAAAATTTCGCGAAAAAACGGATATGACCCGAAACGGACCCGTTCCGACAAACGAAAACTCAAAACATCATTTTTTTCTGGCCGCGCCCATCTCTAATGCTTATATACAGTATTCAACTTTTGAATCTCTGTGGACCAGCTCTTGAATGTATTACGCAAATAAAGAGGGTAAAAATGATCCATCAGGTATTTTTTCCTATTCTGACTGTGTAGCCTTTGGAAGCAGGACTGTCATTTTAGAAGACAGATTTAACCATTTTCTATATTTCCCTTCTTTCTGACCCTCACCAGTGTTTTTGTCTAGCTATGCTGGCATAATGCAAGTGGTGTAACTTTTGGAAGCAAATTGGCCTCAAGTTAAGAAATCTCCATAAACCAACCAAACTTCCTTCCTTCCTTCCTTCCTTCCTTCCTTCCTTCCCTCCTTCCTTCCTTCCTTCCTTCCTTCCAGTGTGTTTCACAATTTAACATTATGGACATATATAGAAAATAGGTAAAAGTAAAAACAAATTAATGTTAGGATACAGTACTTAGACTATTTTTTACCAGAGTGCTTCTCCATATGTTTAGCCTAGCCCCACCTGGTTTAAAATTTGGAGCTTGAGTCTTCTTTCCATCCAGGAACTGTTGGTGTGCTACTTGATTGGGGGTTGCGCTCTTGTTGTGTCTATCCAATGAGTTCTTTCTGTTTCTGTGTGAGTCAAAATCGAATTTCTCCAAGCTTTTACTATACTGTATGTATATTAAAAGGGTATTTCTGTGAAATATAATCGAAGTACTGATCGTAGAAGAAATGTCCCCAAAGAGTGGACAGGCATTGGGCATCTTTTGGCAGTCAGCCAGTTCTTTCCTTCCAGAAACATTGCACTGTACTCATACAAAATGGCCCCCGGACATGATCTGTTGCAAAATGGCCCCCGGACATGATCTGTTGCATACGGAGTCACGTGACTCATTTCACATCTGATCAGGTCTGCAGTGATTTCTTAATTGAGGCCCTTTGCCTTCAACATTTATGCCTTTTGGATAGTTTTGCAAGAGAATTTCAGCTCTGTGGTTATTATTATAGGCCATTAATGGGATTTGTGGCTGTTCCGAAACAGAGGGAGCCTTTTGTCCCCACAAATAAGGGGGAAACTATCACTATTTTACTTGCATTTAGAGCATTGCTTTAGTCATTGAGTTTTTAAAAAATGATTTAGTTAATTCTGGGTATGAGGCTGGTTGCAATTTAATTTCGAGTATGCCTTTGCTGAGGAGAGTATACTTTATCCCATCCTAAAACCCCTGAAATGCTATGCTTACACTGGAGTGCAGGTGAGCACCATCTAGATATTTACTTGGAAACACAAAGTCAAGTCATACGCCTTGGATCCCCCTATATTATGTAAAAGTATGGATCCCTTGAGCCTGATAACATTAAATCTCTGCCAGAAATAATTAACATGTACATTAGGAGCTATGTGGTTTGTAAATATTGTGTCTTGATAGATATTATTTATCATGTATCTAAAGAGAGTGGACAATTTGAAGTCTGCTGGAGGGCCAAGAGACATCCATTTCCAACTTGTCAACAGAAATGGGTATATAGGATGCCCATTTTTCAGATGTTTTACATGCAGCTGAAATGTCTGATGAAACTTAGAGCCTGGGTCTTAAAAATGAGGGCTCCTTTTGAAGGCAGTTCAAGAAGCTGCAGCAGGTGCAGAACACTAGTGCCTGGCTGGTCTCTAGAACATCTCTTTGTCACCATATAGCCTGTATCCTGGCACGTCTGCACTGGCTGCCTGTTTGCGTTTGGGGCAGGTTCAAGATGCTTATGTTAATTTTTAAAGCCCTTAATTTTTTCGGACCTTGTTACATGGCTGAATGCCTCTCCCTCAAAAAAACAAAAATTAAAATAATTTTAAAAATCTACCCTTCCCACCTCTCATTGGATACCCTGAACAAGCTGCAGAACTCAGTTATTTGAAAATGGGCCTTCTCTGTCATGGCCACTTCACTTTTGAACTCCCTGCCACCAGAGGAGTAATTGGCCCCATCCCTCCTGGGTTTTAGGAGGCAACTGAACACCTGATTGTTTTCCCAAACTGTTCAGTAGTTTTCGCTTAATTAAGTAATTTATGGATCCCTTCTGCCACCAGTCTGCCATTAGTTTTCACTGGTTTATTGTTTTTACCATCATTGTTTATGACTATGCATCCTTTTTTGCTGCCTAGAGTAGTACCCTATTAATGATTTCAGATCATAAACCAGTGGTCAACTGCTCATCTTTTTGGCACTCCTTCTTTGGACCTCATGCTGAGCTTAAAAGCTGGGGAGGGGGCAAAAGCAAAACAACTGTCTTGTGAACTGCCATAAAACATTAGCAAAACATAATTGTGTGTTGAAATAAAATCACTGGTTTATATGTATCAATGAATGAGGGCATGTGCTGCATGTTAACATGATGGTGGTGGGCTTTTAAAAATGGTGACGTCTTGGTCTACAACCCCCTTCATTCTACTAAATGAGATTATGGTAAGTGTAGTCCAGCACAGTCTGGAGGAGTCAATCTGGGAAAGGTTATTTTGGAGTATGGCTGAAATCCACAATCCCCTTGACTTGGGAGTAATTCTATATAGTTATAATTGGGGAAATAAATTACCCTGACATAGATTGGGTGAACTGTCATTCAGCACATGATAAAGAGATATAGTTCCTAGATATGCTAAATGATTGTTTCCTAGAACAGATGGTTGGAGACCCAACTAGAGCTACAAGAATCCTTGACCTGATCCTAAGTAATACACAGGATCTGGTGCAAAATGTTAATGTGACTGATCCAATAGGGAATAGTGACCAGAACACAATTACTTTTAACTTAATTATACTGCCAATCACTGATAAAATCTAACACAGAGACATTAAATTTTTAAAAAGGAAATTTCCTAAAGATGAGGAAACTAATAAAAAAGAAGCTGAAAGGCAAAACTGAAAGAGTCCAAACACTCCAAGAGGCATGGAGACCGTTCACAAAAACAATAACAGAGGCCCAATTGGAATGCATACCCAAAAGGGAAAAGGGCACTGCCAGATCCAAGACGACTCTGATGTGGCTTACAGGAGCTGTTCAGGAAATGATCAAAAGCAAGAAAAGCTCATTTAGAAGATGGAAGGCTTGTCCAAATGAGGACAACAGGCAGAAAAATAAATTCTGGCAGAACAAATGCAAGGCAACAATCAGAAAAGAAAAGCAAGACTTAGAGAAGCATATAGCTAAAAATACTCAAAGAAATAACAAGGAGTTCTTGTAAGTACATTAGAAGTAAGAACCCAACTAGGAAGGTCATTGGACCATTATAATGGAAGGCAAGGGATTATTAAAGAGTAAACAGAGATTGCAGAGAGACTCAGTGAATTCATTGCTTCGGTATTCACTAAAGAAGACAGAGACCACATGGCCCAAACAGAGCCTATCTTCATAGGGAGGGAAAATGAAGAATTAAGCCAGATAGAAATAACCAGGGAGGAGGTCCTTACATGTCTTGTTAAATTAAATGCTAACAAATCACCAGGACCAGACGACATCCATCCATGAGTTCTCAAGGAACTTAAAGATGAAATTGCTGAGGTACTAGCCAAAATATATAATCTTTCCCTCAAATCAGGTGTTGTGCCTGATGACTGGAAGGTAGTGAATGTAACACCAATCATCAAAAAAGGATCCAGAGGAAATTACCGACCAGCCAGTTTGACATGTGTCCCACGTAAAGTGATGGAAAACATCCTAAAAGATAAAATTAATAGGCACATAGAAGAGAAGGGGCTGCTGAAGGAAAGCCAACATGACTTCTGCAAGTGCAAACCATGCCTCATTAATCTGTTAGAATTTTCTGAGAGTGTCAACAAGCATGTGGATAAGTGAGATCCAATTGACATTGTTTATCTGGACTTTCAGAAGGCTTTTGACAAGGTCCCGCACCAAAGGCTCTTAAATAAACTTGCCACTCATGGAATCAAGGGACAGGTCTTGTCCTGGATCAGCAACTGGCTAAGGGACAGGAAACAGAGGGTAGCACTAAATTGACACTTCTCCAAGTAGAAGGAAGTAAAGAGTGGGGTCCCCCAAGGGTCAGTACTGGGACTCCTGCTTTTCTACCTCTCATAAATGATCTAGAGGGAGTAAATCGGTACCCAAATTTGCCGACGACACTAAATTATGCATGGTAGTAAAAACAGAGAGACATTGTGAGGAGCTCCAGAGGGATCTCTTGACACTGGGGGAGGGAGCAAACCAGTGGCAAATGAGCTTCAACATTAGTAAGTGCAGAGTGATGCACATTGGGGGGGGGACGACCCAATTACATTATGGGGTCTGAACTCTCTGCAACAAACCACGAAAGGGACCTTGGTGTCTTGGTGGTCAGCTCAATGAAGGTGTCATTTCAGAGTGCCACAGCAGTGAAAAAAGCAAACCCAATGCTAGGGATCATTAGGAAGGGTATAGAAAATAAGTCAGCAAGTGTCATTTTACCTCTTTATAAATCATGGTGAGGCCCCATCAGGAGTATTGTGTCCAGTTCTGGTCACCATACCTCCAGAAGGATTTTATGGAAACGGAAAAAAGTGCAGAGGAGGGCAACCAGAAAAATTAGGGGACTGGAACACCTTCCTTACCATCTGAGGCTGCAACGGCTGGGCCTCTTCACTCTTGAACAATGGCATCTAAGAGGTGACCTGATTGAAGTTTATAAAATCATACATGATGCGGACAAAGTAGATAAGAAAAAACTGTTTTCCCTATCACACAGCACTAGAACTCGGGGGCAGTCCATAAAACCTTTGGGTGCTATATCTTAAACAAATAAGACTAAGTACTTTTTCACGCAGGGGATCACAGGTCTGTGGAACTACCTGCCAGAAGAAGTGGTGACAGCTGTCAGCCTTGAGTTCATAGAGAACAAGGGTATTAATAGCTATCATTATGGATGCCTAAGGACAGCCTCTGAGTTGGAGAGATAAGCAGGATACTGTATCTCTCAATGCCATTTGCGGGGAATCATAAGTAGGTGAAGACATCTGCTTGGGAATACCCTGAAGCAAATGGTGAGCCACTGTGTGAGACAGAATGCTGGACTGAATGGGCTGTGGCCTGTTCCAACAAGGCTGTTCTTATGTTTTTTATGTTCTTATTTAATTCAAATGCCTTTTAACCTGGAGGCAAATAGTTGGAGCATTTCAAACTTCCTACAGATTTCTCAAGCAGTAACCCACAGTCTCTATTCCCCCCCATCTTTTATCCAATGTAGTATTCATTAAACCAGTTTATATATTTTTGTTTCCCTCTATGAATATATCCAGTCATCCTCCCTATTATACTGTGACTGATTTCCACAATGAAAACAGTTATCTCTACTGAATTACATGCATCAAAGTTGTTCAAGGTCATGTCACACTACCAAGAACTTTTTATTGGTAGGAGATGAATTCTAACATAACCCTGAACCACTGGTTCATTGGTTCATTGAACATTCAAGATGGGGCATTTTGTCTCAAGCAATATCTCGTCCCAGAAACATCTTTGTCATTCCTGTAGTTATCGTTCCTCTCTCCCCAACTCCCGCCATCAATTTCAGGAGTTTAGTGAAAGTATATTAAGCAGAGTAATGGTTATTTACAGAGTGGTACTTGTATATCTCCCAACAGGTGATAAAGAGGCTAAGCCCAGCTTGCTTCCCTCTCTTCAGTAGACTTGCTTCCCTCTCTTCAGAGGTGAAAGCAGCTGCAAAAGGTGGGCAAAGTTTGCCTGAGATATGAAAGTAGAGGGCATAAATGCAACACTGTTAAAAAAAATTGGATGATGAGAGTTGACTATTGTAGAGGGCCAAAAGAGTATAAACCAAGGAAAGAAGTAGATGTAAATAGGGATGAGCTGTGCGTTTCCCAAGCAGTCGCTTCCAAAATGATCCATGCAAAGCAAAAAGCAAAAGCAAAGTGTTCTGCTTATATACCGCCCCATAACACTACAAGTAGTCTCTGGGCGGTTTACAATTTTAATTACAGTGTGCAGGCTACACATTGCCCCCCCCCCCCCCAGCAAGCTGGGTACTCATTTTACCAACCTCAGAAGGATGGAAGGCTGAGTCAACCATGAGCCTGCTACCTGGGATTGAACCCCAGATCGTGAGCAGTTTTACCTGCAGTATAGACATTTAACCACTGCGCCACAGGGCCCTTAATTAGCAATACTGCAAATGTTCCAATGTGTCCATAAAAATAAAAAAGTTGCATCTAGTAATAGCTATGCCCTAACCATCAGGGCTCCTGAATATACAAGGCCATATTTTTCCCCTCCTATCTCACATTAACCTCCCGGAAAGCTGTTCAAGAGTACCAAAAAAAACTGTTTCAAAAAACAGAATAGAGTGGAAGGCTGACATGAAGCAGAAGGGATGGATGGAAACTGGGTAACTTACATGAAGGTATGAACTGCCAAATCAGGAGCTGGCAATTATAAATTGCCAATGGTTCACCCTTCCCTCTTCCTACCATTCCTGGGTCTCGGTGGGCTACACATGCTCCAGTTAGAAAAACAATGACCATAAAGTCACTTTTACCTTTCAAGAAAGTGGGTGGTTATGTCAGGCCCAAAGTGCTGGTGGTCTGAAATAATTCCCCTTTAGTATGTGCCATCAAGTCACACACTATTTATAGCAATCCTAACACAGCTTTTATGGTAACAGAGATATTTAAGGGGTAGTTTTACCAGTGCCACACTTCCTTCCAAGTCTCCTCTTGTTGCCTTCTAACTTAGATTTGTACGAGGTATGTTGTCAATTGTATCTCAGTTTATTTAGCCAGCCTATGCATGGCCCTCTCCCACTCAGAATTTATCTGATTTTTCTGAAACTGGGAGCAATGGTTTCTTGTTCCAGCTGGAGCAAGAAACTATGTTTTCACCGACGACTTTCTGGTTCATTAGCAGTTTGTGCAAAAGAAGGAGCTTGTGGAACCATGACAGTTAGACCAAGTTTGAAAGGTGTTTCAATATCCTAACCATGGATTCACCATGGAGATGAAGCATAGAAACATTGGTTAACTGGAGACTTCTTGATTTGCTGTATCACAGAAAGAAAGGTTCTCTGTATCATAAATGAAGGGACATATAATATAGGATTTGTGTGGCAAATCCTGTGGATCCTGTCTTTATAAAATGAGATATGATCACCTAAAAAGTGACTAATTCATGATCTCTCTCTCTCTCTCTCTCTCTCTCTCTCTCTCACACACACACACACACACACACACACACAGAGAGAGAGAGAGAGAGAGAGAGAGAGAGAGAGAGAGAGACAGACAGACAGACAGACACACAGACACACACACACACACACACACACAGACAGACAGACAGACAGACAGACAGACAGACAGACGCACACATACACACACACACACACACACACACACACACACAGAGAGAGAGAGAGAGAGAGAGAGAGAGAGAGAGAGAGAGAGAGAGAGAGAGAGAGAGAGAGAGAGTATGTATATCCCAGAAGAGGAATCATGGTCATTGTCATTTAAAAAACATTGTCTCTCAGCACTATAAAGAGTGACACATTTATTGTTGCATGAGTTTTTATAGGCTAGATCATCAGACACAACACCAAATGTCAGCTGCGAATGTCCATAGTAATTTATTTTTCTCCACCCACTCTCTACATTTTTAGACTTAAATACCCTTCAAACTGCCCACTCCTCAGTGGCATAAAGATTTATATATAATTTGCCCATTTTATGCATTTTTTTCTCTTTGAAACTGCTTTTCTCCAAGGAAGAGAAATAAATGCCCTATAATTTTTGAAGTTATTTAAAAACAGAACTGGAATATAATAATTCCTGTAAAAAGCTCTGTAAAATTACCATTTTCCAATTGTTTATCTACACAGGCATTATTCTCTGTTTCTCTATTTACAGCTGTGATAAATATTTATTCCTCTTATTCTTCCCTTTCCTAAAAACCCAGAAATTCATTGCCAATTACCAATATTCATGACCTCTAGATTCTCCTCTAGGAAATAAAATCAGAAAACTTCTGATATGATGTACAATTACACTACTTTGCATACTGCATGGAAATATTATCGTTATCTTTGACTTGCTTTTTCTCTCAGGGGATCATGCAGGAGAGGCTGACAGATCAATAAGATTTAATTATCATTAAAAGGCAGACAAGATTAATTTATCATGTATCTGTAATGAAATCAGTTTTCTATGTGGAGAACTGAATAAAGGGGATTTTACAATGTCACTAATACCATGTATTACTTTAGCTTAATGTTTCATTGCTTGACAGGTTTACTGAGTGAGACCAAATCCGATCTCAAGATTTAAAAAAATAATAACTAATTTTAAATGAAAAGTGCCATTTAAAGTTTGCTGGGTCATCACGGACAGTGGGGATATTGAGGTAAAGGAACTTTCTTGTAGTCCCATTGTCCTGGACAGACCACTATATGGTGTGCTTTAGGCTCATTGTAACTCAGAGCCTGGCCCGGGGGAAGGGGGGGGGGGAGTCAGAAAAAAGCAATACATCCCAGAAAGTTGATGAATCCGGATGATTTTTTTTAATGTTTTTTATTAAATTTTAAACTACATACAACGACATAAGAAAATGAAAATAAAAAAAACTACAACAAACAATATAAGTGCACCCCCATCCCACGGGGCCATCCATACATTCTTATTCGTTGCTCCATCTTCTATTCTTCTAGTGGTCTTCTTAAAGTTCTCTTCTCCAGAATTGTTGTGAGATATTCGTGGACTCTTTCCCTTTTCCTTCGACTAGTACATAATCTAAAAATTTACCCCAGATATCGTAGAAAATGTCTTTTTTCATTTCTCCTCGTTTGGAATCCGGATGATTTTTAACTGCCCTTGGGGAGCTTCCTACCTCTCTGATGGGTGATTCTAACTGAATCCTTGGCTGAACTCTGGAAGGGGGAAATGAGCCAAGCCATTGACCAGATAGCTCCTAAACATCTCCTTCATCAAAATAGACCCACCCAAACTGTCCGCTTGGTTTACTGGGGAGTTGGCAGAATTGAAACAGGTGGCCCGTAGAGCTGAAAGGCATTGGCGGAAAACCCAGATTGAAACAGACAAACAGTGAAAGGCCTTTGGAAGGCTTACTCCAAGGCAGTGGAGGCAGCAAAGAAATCATTTTTCTCTACCACCATTAATTTGGCACAAAATCGCCCAGTGCAGCTTTTCCGAATAGCCAAAAGCCTGCTACACACTGACCCACGGGCAGATAACACAGACCACTCTGTATCTCACTGCAAAGAATTTGCACAACACTTTGCAAGCAAAATTGAACAGATCCGGGCTACCTTGGATGCTGCTATTGATGCAGAGCCTGTAAATAAAACACTCCACCCTCCTTGTCCTGTAAATAATGGATGACTTTCAGATCCTACTGCTGGGTGAAGTAGTCAGGACTCTTGGGGAGATGAGGACCACCACATGTCTGCTGGATCCTTGCCCCTCATTGAGCATAAAAGCTTCCAGAGAAGGTATGGCAGACTGGTTATGAAAAGTAGTGAATGCCTCCTTACAACAGGGCAGGATTCCGGCATGCTCAAAGGAGGCAATAGTAAAACCACTGTTTAAAAAGCCCTCCTTAGACCCAGTGATACTGAACAATTACCAACAGGTATCAAATATCCCATTCTTAGAGAAAGTTCTAGAGTGGGTTGTGGCCTCACAGCTCCAGACATTTCTGGATGAGATAAACAACCTGGACCCATTTCAATCCGGCTTTGACATGGCTATGGGACTGAGACAGCACTGGTTGCATTGTTAGATGATTTGTGCAGGGAAATGGATAGGGGATCTGTTACCTTTTGGTTTTATTCTGGAACTCCCTCCCACTAGAGACCAGGACTGCCTCATCTCTGTTGTCTTTCTGGAAACAGGCAAAGACCTTTCTCTTCAGGCAAGCTTTCCCTAAATGATGGTCTACCTATTATGTGTCTTTTATATGAATCTACAGGATCACATAGACTTTGTGTTTATAACCACATATAACGTTATGGGTTTACATTGACACTATGTTTTCAATGTTAGTTTCCATCACTCATAACTTTACATGGAACTTTACTCCCCTTTAACTGCTCATGATCTCATGCAGCTTTAATGTAATGTTGTCTATTAATGCTGTAAGATGTCTTTCAATTCCCTGTTCTCAATACTTGAATATGTCTTAATTGTACTGGGGTGTATATTATTCCTCATCCTGTAAGCCCCCTTGGGCCCTTTTTCCAAGGAGAAAGGTGGGGTAAAAATACTCTAAAATAAATAAATAAATAAAAACAAATAAGGCAAAACGGCTATTGAGCAAGACATATGGCATTTGTGTTCACGGAGGCATTTAACAGTTAATGAGCATAACTGTGTGGTTAATAAATAAATAAATAAATAGATAGATAAATAAATAAATAAATAAATAAATAAATAACATGATGAGATGAATACTGTGTGTGCATTCTTACAAAGAGATAAAGGATCCTGAATATACTAAGTGAGACTGCGTACTTGAAAAGTTATTCCATATTGCTTGCATACTGTATCTTTTCCTAGTGTATTTCAGGCAGCTACTGTAGCTGTCATGTTTCTAGCTGGGCTATACTTCCCACACTTTTATTGATAGCTGTTGTGCGTTTTTCGGGCTGTTTGGACGTGTTCTGGAATTTTTTCTTCCTGATGTTTCACCAGACACTTTGGCTGGCATCTTCAGAGGACAAGAAGCTCAGTGAACTACAGCACAGAGCACAGAGAGACCTCCTAGTTCCCTGAGCTCCTTGCCCTCTGAAGAATCCTGCCACAGAATCTGGTGAAACATCAGGAAGAAAAACTTCCAGAACACAGCCAAACAACCTGAAAAACTCACAACAGCTATCAGATCCGGACTGGGAAAGCCTTTGAGAATACACTTTTATTGGTTTATTTATCTTTCCTTTGACAAGAGTAGACATAACATGGAGGAAATTCTTATCTCATTGCTCATTGCAAATCATTTTGTTACTGCTATAACATTAGATAGGTTTTCTAAAGTGAAAATGGCCTACAAACAGAACCCCGGACTTTAGTGCTCTGTAGCCCATTTCAGTGTTTACATTAGTGAAAGCTAGAAGCTACTGCCACTGCGGCTGTTGTTGGTTTTTCTCACTGAGCAATCAACAGTGGCAGGCTGCTGTCAAACACTACAATCCCATTACAAGCTGCACATCCTTAGCATTTTTGAAGGTATAAACGGGTACATGAAAGCCACTGAAGCATGTCAAGAGCATCATCCCAATCAAAAGCGGAGCTTTCAGTACAACTTGTGCAGAGTGCTCTCCCGGGAAGTTTTTAGGCAAGGCCAATCTAGAGATCCTTTCTTTTAGACACAGCACAGTAGTTTGTCAGTGAGGCCTTCAGTTTCAAGACACAATGTGCCAAGGCTGAGGGCAGGTAGCCCCCCCCCCCCCATGAGAGAGAAAGACAGAGATAAGGATTTTTATGCACATTCAGTTTGCCTTGGAAATGCATCTTCCTGTTGCAAGCAACAAACTGCCTTTGAAGAAACGTGGCATAGAATTGTTAAAGTGAAACTGAAATCCAGAAATAGAATGGATGGCGGTTCAGTTTATGGTAATAATAATATGTGATTTGAATACAGTACTAATTCAACTACCTAAAGGCAAGCCTGCAATTCAGAAATTTGGGAAGGCAATGATACTACTTGGGAAGGGCATAGATAGCGTATATGTGGGATCAGTATCCCCAGTTTTCTTCAGGCCTGTGTGCAACATACAAGGAGGCTGGCCTTGTGGCCTTTGCCTTGCCCCCTTGTGGCCTTTGCAGTACACCTGCTTATATGTTGTAGATAGGGTTCACCACTATCTGTGGTTTCAAGCATTTGCGGTAGATCATGGAATGGATCCCCCTACAGGTACAGGGGTCCTATTGTACAGAAGATCAGTACAGTAGCAGAGGTTTTTCATTAAAGCCTTTATCACCCATTAATGGTAGCATTAAATGGTAACTTATCTATTTGAAAGTAGCTGTCATAATGCATCAATGATAGAGATTCCTTTTCCCTGGACATCAGTAGATGCACAGTACTTTCCATGGAGGTTGTTCATGTGCTCAAGCAATAAAGGAAAAAGCTGTAAATAAAGGGAAATAATTCATACTGTTGTGAAATCAGCCCAGAAACCTAGAGCTAGAGAACCTAGAGATTAACCACCAATCCATTCCTTTCAAACACTAAGTAATCTCATGGCATTTACCCTTTTCCATCTTGGTTCCATTCTCCAATTCCAAATTTCATTGTTCTGTTTCCTGAAGCAAATAATTGCCCTTCCCTTGTAATGTAAAATGAAGTATCTGTAGTGTAGATAGGCCATGAAAAGAATAAAGTCCCATGTGTCATCTGCCTGCTGCGGGAGGAACACATATGGGGTTGCTAACCAAGACCGTGCATAAAGCAAGGGCACATGATGACTTAATTGTATTCAGAGGATTCAGAAAGCAGTACATCCTAATATTTACTACACACCTGTGAGACGGACAGCATGACAGACTCAAAGCTATGTGATGATAAGCTGGTCAAAACCTACATTGAAAGAATATGTCTGCAGGGGGATTTTTTTCCCCTTTCTCGCTTTAGCTTTTTAGCAGTAGCAACAAGAATGTGAAAAATCATCACGGAGCATTGAGGAATCCCACATGGCCTTTTCAGAAGCTGTACTGTTTCAGCCTTTGCTTCCTAAGGATTCACAGATTGAGGACCTCCTCCATACTGGACTGTCTCAATGTTCAGCCTGGAGAAGATTTACCTACATTTCTCGCAGAAGGGCTGTTACTATGTGGGGGAAAGGCTGGTGGTAGGTGTTAAGTGAAGGTTATATGATTGCTGCTGATCTCTTTTTCAACATGTTGAGCCTGCTGTGCTGCCTATAAGTCGGCCACAGCTGGGTCTGTAAGATTAGTGGGAACAATAATAGGGCTATTAAAATGGATGAGAGGGAGGAGGGGCCACTGACTTCTCCCCACCACCACCACCACCTCCTGATCATGTGGGTTTTCAGAAAGCAGTTGGTGCTAATATTCTCTACATGCCTGTGAGATGAACTGCATGGCAGAATCAAAGCAAGCAGGGAACAAGCAGCGGTGCTATGACGAGTTATAGAAGTTAGTGTAAGACTAAACTCTTGCAGGTGGAAAAAGTGATAGTAGCAGTTCCCTTTCCTGGCCTTTTCATCAGTATTGGAGGGCAAGACTATTTGTAGCAGATTATGGACTGTGGTGTTCGGTGAGAATTATGGAGAGTTCGTTCCATAGACAAAGTTGTTTAGTTCCATATTATACTATTGATCTAGTTATCAAATTATTTTGGGTGAGTAAATGGCTACAGAAACCTTGGTTTGGAAACAGGATGTAAATTAAATGAAATCTATCAATAAACAAAAGGTATGAATGGATACTCTGGAAGCAAAATGCAAATTTGGTTTAGTTTATTTAATTTTGGCATGTCTCTGTAGCCGGTCTCAGAATGGGCCCCTTTGTGCCCACCTCACTGCCTATGAGGACCCCCAACCCACCCCCCATGGGCAGATTGGGATGAGAAGTTTTGGCCAGCATTTGGGTTGTCCTGTGACAGATCTGACAGCGTCTAATCCTGTATCCTGTAGCTGTAGTAGCTGCATTTAATTCAAATTCAAGTCCAAACTTCTTGACTTTATAGCCTTTTCTCTTTGCCTACCTTCTTCTGTTGCCCAGATTGGTACAGTTTGATGCAACAATCAGCCCTTAGAGAGGGATGCCTTCAAATCAGAATGTTGCCTATAGTTTTAGAACAGATGTCATTATACTGTGCTTATCCTGTGCTTTAAAAAAATCCATGGAATGCAGTGAAGCAGAAGAGAAGGGAGCACAAGGAATCCAGAGACCTGACCTAATTTTGATTGCTAGCTTTGTCAAAGATTGGCAAGCATTTCTTGGATGAAAGGATTTCATCCTTGTTTACCAAATCAAGGTCTTGTGCCTTACAAAGCGAGAGTGGCTGGGTTTGCGAGGCCCTTCTGCTACACTTGACGTGAGAGGAGAGAATCCTTGAGTTCATTTCAAGCTCTTCTACACAGGGTCAAAAAATTAATCAGAAGCCAAAGTTAGCAGAAAGGGAGATGAATTGGCAGGCTTTTCCCCCTAGCTACTGTTTTCTCTGAATAGAACTTCTCATGTTAAAAAAGAAGAAGAAACTGCTAGCATTAGTAAAGCATTGGATTTCCCTTTGAGTGCATGGCTCCTATAGTGAGACAGGAAACATGATTAACTTAACCCAGCATTTGCCTTCATACGCATGTTTTTTAGCTGAATACAACTCGGTTTGTTTGTATGCTGCATTTCTCCCAGTGGAGGGAAACAACACGGATCACAATGGACCCTTCTTCTACCTGTTCAGTCATGTCTGACTCAAGATTAAAAGGGATTTAAAAAACAATATAATCATGTACAATTTTTTAAAAAGTGACCAAAATCCTGTTGTTTAGAGTAGTAGATTGCACCAGAGATTTAGTGAATCAATTCCTCCATACACTGTGTGTTGTTTCAAACAGGGCTACTTGAACTGCAATGTATGCTATGCTGGACCACAGGGTTTTGGCCAGTGGGATATGTTATTTAAAAACTGTTGATGGGCTATAGCTAAGCCTTTTCCCATCTAAACAAATGACACAGTCATACACGTTATGGAGTAAAAACAGGCCACACCTGTATTGGTAACAGCAGCAGTTACCTGGCTAGGCATTGGAGATGGATCCAATCATTGAGGAGCCCATCTGCCCTCCCCCGGGCATCGTCTTCTGCAAAAAAACAAAAACAAAAAAAAAACTCTCCTAAGTGGGATTCCTGGATGTGGATGTAAGCCACATCATGGTGTCATACTGCTGAGGGAGATGGGACTGGCGTCTCCCCAAGCTGGGACGCCTTTTCTTCCTGCACCTCACAACTGGTTTACAGGACCTTAGATCTCCACCAGCAGGCTAGGTCTGCCCTCCTTTTACTTTAATGGAGAGGTAACTACCCCAAAATAGGAGTACAGAACAGATTGAAGATGTTTCTTGTGAAATAACGTATTTTTTTTTTCAGAGTCCATGAGCTCATGGGTGTCACAGAGTGAGACAAAAGAAAATGGAAACTAATTGTAGCCTTTATAGTGGCAAGGGTTTACAAAACATATGGCAAAGCATCTGATTGGTCCATCAAAGTGGGGCAGAGGAATCGAAAATTACATCCAGACTCACAGAAATGAGACTAAGGCAGAAGAAATGAAACCTAATGCAGATAGTAATGACTTCACTAGCAAGCTATTTCCTTAGAGGCCAACGTAAGGGGGGGGGGGTTGAACTGAGCATAGCTGCATCAGTAAAATGACACTTTTCCAATCACACTCCGAAAACCACTGGATCCACACCAATGCCTGACAAAAAACATCAACCATTGTGACAATCAACATAACACTAAAAAAAAACCTCCAACATTATCACCCAGGAAGGGGGTGAGTGGGTGGGTAGTGCTTCTTTGGCGAGACTGAGCCCTTCCGGCCTGGCTCTTCCTTACCCCCCCCCCCACACTATTTTTAATTAGAAACAATAGAATACATCATGCATACAAACATATTTATAATGATTATACTTAATTTTCCATCACCCTCTCCCTCCTCCCCAACCCCTGGAACTGAAGAACAAACAATTTTTAACCTTCCATGCAAGACTATGTCATAGCATGACATCTTTTAGGCACCTGGCTCCCCCTTTTATCCCTGCATGATGCATGGCTGTGTTGTCACCCGGAAGTCCGACTCGTCTGCTTTCTGCACACCAATCACTTCTGCTGGCTACATCCAGGTCTTTTCCCTCCTCATCAGAGGCTCCATGTGGCAGCTGCCATTACTGCTGCCACTGCCCCAGACTCTAGAACCACACCAGCCTCAGTGCAGGACCCTGGAAAGTTAGGGTCCCATCCTTACACACATAGCCAGATCAAGCCCTGCAATACTAATTTTAAAATGCACATATTTATTTATTTATTTATTTATTTATTTATTTATTTATTTATTTATTTATTTATTTATTTATTTATTTATGCAAACTGTACTACCCGCACTAAAATGCACATATGTGGCCTTTTAAAAAAATACCTCTTCTATAGCTCTGCTTAAGGAAAGTGATAAGTCCAGTAACTGATTCATGTAAACTTTTATAAAAAATAATCTGCTATTTTCCCTCTTGTTTGGCAGGATCAGAAGACAGTGTGGCCCCTCTCCCAGTATCCTGGGGAGTTCCTGCACCCTGTGGTCTATGCATGCACGGCTGTCATGCTGTTGTGCCTTTTTGCTTCAATTATCACCTATATTGTGCATCATAGGTAAGAAGGGATATGCCAGTTTTTTAACGTTAATTACTTTCTTTTCCTTCTCTGCGTAAAAGGTCCCATAAACCAGTGACTCGCAAACTTTTGCCCACTAGCTTGGTTGGAGGGGGAGGGAAAGAGGTACTTCAGCTCACGGAATTCCTGATCATGCCCATGCTAGCTGGGGCCTCTAGGAAGTGAAATCCAAAAAACCTAGAAGAGCAAAGGTCTAGCAATTTACTGATGTAAATTACTCTCTCTTTTGCACCCCACCCATCCATGTAATGTTTGGATAGTTCAACACTAGGGCAAAAGTTCTCCTGCACAGTACTGTAGGTAAGCTCAATTCATCTTCTTTCTATACCTGTCCTTCTCATAATGAGCAACAGGGAAATCTCTCCAGTTCTTTTTCCAGAAGAAACAGTAGACCAGATGATTCTCTCTGGATATGTTTGCTTTTTAAAAATTCTTTGCAGCAACAGCCTCATGTCAGGTTAACTCAGTTTTTCACAGAGTAAGATGGTATTGTGCAACAGGAGGCAATTCACTTTCTCTCTCAGAGCACACAAAGTCCAGATGTTATGGCTAGTGGCAGGTGGAATGGGAGCTATCATGGTAAACACTTCCCACTTTTCAGCTGCCTAGAAATGTTCATCTGTCCAGAACTTGAACTTTTATAAAATTAGAAACTTTGAGATCCACCAACCAGAGCCAAATGCAAAACAGCACATTGGGCAGGTTCATTTTTAGTGTGTTGGGGGTCCATTTTAGCAGGTGGGGGGCAGTGTGTCTTCTCCTCTTCATGCTTGTGGGCCTGCTGCTTCTGCTCGACAAGACAGTTGACAGAACCACACCAGCAGTAGACTTGGCCATCTCCTGGTTATTTTCAGCTTTCCCTTTCAGAAGGGGGATGGCCACACTTTGCTTGGCAGACTGGGCAGGCTTTATGAATTGGGTGGATGTTGTGACACCCTCAGGCACCATGGAGAGCTATCAAAGTTACTAGCAAAAGTTATTTGCCAGTAACCCCCTGTGGTACCATGGAGAGCTATCAGAGTTACCAACAAAGTTACCTGCTAGTCACCATTGGCAAGTCCTTGTAGGCTTAAGTCAGGCATGTCCAAACTTCAGCCCACCAGATGTTTTGGACAGCAACTCCCACAGTCCTTTGCCATTGGCAATCTAAGCTTAGAATTCTGGGAGCTGTGGTCCAAAATATCAGGAGGGCTGAAGTTTGGAGCTGCCTGGCTTAAGTGGTTCCATTTGGCATCTTGACCTTTGAAAGTTGCCCATGCTCTCTACAAAAAAGCTACCCCCTGTTCCTGGTCTGAACCTCTATTAGCATGAGAGAGACAGCATGAGTAAAAGCTTAGGGAACCCCATTGCATAGGATGTCCAAAGTGTGGGGCAGAGATGCAGGAAATAAATAGGGAGTCTGTGGTTCAGCAAGCTTAATGTAAAACCCACAATTGCTATTATGTAGGTAGTAGTATATCGCTCTGCAGGTTTGTTTGCATAACAGCCTCTTTGAAGTTGCTGCAAGCTCTGTTTTGTTTACACATTGAGAAGGCTAATGGAATGCTTTAAAAAAAACAAAATGAAGCAGGGGGAGGGGAGGAGGAAGCAGACTATGGTTAAAGTAAAGGATCTGACTTGCAGGCGAGTCCTCTCTGGATAAGTGAACATGGAGGAAATGATGATAGCTATTGACCTGTATTCAAAGGGCAGTAGTCTACAGTAAGAGTAACCCAAGAAAAATGCTGAGACCCAAGCATCCATCCGTGAAAGTGAAAAAAGCTGGTGCAGGTCAACAGTTCTGCTCCACTGTTTCTGAAATGACTTTATGGATCTCTTGAACCCCCACCCCACCCCAAAAAAAAGCAGGTTCCTTTTTGAGTCATCTTTGGTAATGAGGTGACTTTGTCTCTCTGTTAACTTCCAACAGCACCATTCGAATAAGCAGGAAAGGCTGGCACATGCTTCTCAACTTCTGCTTTCATACTGCGCTCACGTTTGCTGTGTTTGCCGGTGGAATAAATCGTGTAAAATATCCAATTATCTGTCAAGCGGTGAGTGCCTGCATGGCAATTAGCATTTATTTTATAATGAAACAAAAGGTATGAATTGCACATATTAATGACCCTTTGTGCTCTTCGTTTGGTTGGAGGAATTAATCTGTTCTGAAAACTGTAAAACTTAAACTGCTGTCTGAAAAAATTTCAGTCTCAACACTGAAAGATCACAGTGCAGTTAGGAGAATGATTCTGGTTGGTGGGGGGCATGGAGACACTTGAACAATATAACTGTAACTATATCTACATAAAATTAAATGTAATTTAGAGGAGACCCACTGAGGTCAATGTAGGACAAATTAGAGTCTAATATTTGGGGCTCTACTCAAAGTGAATCTATATCTGGTTCCAACTCATTTCAGTGGGGTTTGTCTACTCTACTTAAGACTGCATCCCAAGTTTACTGGTTTGCATTGTTGTTCAACTCCATATTTTTCAATCCAAGTTAATATGTCCTCCCTTTTGCTTTAGAAATATGTTAGGAGTGTTTTTATCTTACCTTGAGATATCTTACCAAGACTGCTTTTGTTGAGTATTTCTAAGCTTTTTTAAAGTATGCCATCAATACTCAATGGCTGCTATTACTAAGTGCAATTTTAGGCACCTCGTTATAAAAGTAGTTGGTGTCTTGAATTAAAAGAGATAGTGGAAGAGCCAGAGCGTTGCTTTTGGGTGTCAGACAGAATTCCGAATAAAGCCGCAGTTTAGACTGGTGTTTTGTTTTGTTTTTGAAGCAAGTTCATCACTGCATCTTCTCATTCTCCTACTTTCCAAGCAGTCATAAACATTATCCTACTTAGAGTTTATCTGTGAAAATCAGTGGCTAATGACTGTCTTTAAAATCATAATTTCAGTGAGTTGACTCTAAGGTTATCCCCAGGGTGGTCTAGTGGCTAAGATGGTGGACTAGGATTTAGAAGACCTGGTTTCCATATACAGAAACTAAAACACTGTTGTTTGCCCCAGGTTCTTGTTATTTATTAAAAGTGGCTGAGGAAGGTAATCTTAAATATTTGTACATTCATAGATGCTGGAAAGCGAAAACAGATACAGATAAGTTTCCCCCCTCCCTTTTGGCCAATGAAATTGGAGAGGAAACCTTCAAGACAGGCAGAATAAAGTACTACATTTGTTCAATGCATTACAGTAAGACCCCTGTATCCATTGATTCATTATCCACTGATTCAGTTATCCACGGTTGGCAGAGGAAAAAATTTAATAATTCAGCAGCCACAAAGCAAGCTGTTGTCATAAAAAACAACTGTAAAGCAAGCTATTGTCACAAATAGCATCTGTAAAGCAAGCTATTGTCATGAATGGCATCTGTAAAGCAAGCTACTGTCACAAACAGCAGCCATAAAGCAAGCTACTGTCTCAAAACAGCAGTCAGCTACTGTCAGGAAACAGCAGTTTGCAGGTGGGTAGGCAGGCATTCTCTCTTATTGACAGATTTCATTATCCAGGGGAAGGCCTGGAACCAATCCCCAGCGGATACCGGGATCCTACTATACTAAATTATGGAATTCATTGTCATAAGATGTGATGGTGATTAGATTGACCTTCCATGAAGTCCATAATTAGACCTATCAAACCTGCTTTAAAACTAGCTACCTATAGATGCTAGCCATGACAATTTTGTGGACTCTTTGGGCTCAAAAGGAACAGTAGTAGCTGGGAAGCAACATTGGAGGAGAGCTATTTTCCTTGTGCCCTGTTAATAGAGGCACTTGGTTTTTGATTGTAAAAAGCAGCAGATGGATCTCTGGTCTTCTCCAGAAGGACTTCCTACACATGAGCTTACATTGAGAAGAACTATTTTGCAAAAACATAGCAAGGGTTATTGATAATGAGTGTGTGGGTGATATTTCAGTAATTCTTTTAATTTTTGGCATTTAGGATTTTATATAGCCTAACTAAAAATTAGCACACAATATCCTATTTCTCTTATTTTGTTAACTCAGAAAGGAGCTGCTTTTTCTGTTGTTGCTGTTCTTTACTTTTAAAACATGGTAGATATATCTCCTAAAACCAGCCTTCAACTCTCCACACTTATACTCACCTCAGAGTTAGGGATTCTTGCCTGTCACTAGTCTTCTGGTATTCCACTTGTTCTCTAACAAACATCAGAAAATATAGACAGGACTCTGAAACAACATGTGCCCTCTCCTTCAATGGCCTGCAGTACATTTCATTTGGCTTTGGATACTTTAGCCCAGGCATGTCCAAACTTCAGCCCTCCAGATGTTTTGTACCACAGCTCCCACAGTCCTTTGTCACTGGTAATCCAAGCTTAGAATTCTGGGAGTTGTGCTCCAAAACATCAGGAGGGCCAAAGTCTGGACATGCCTGCTTTAGCCCATTTGAAATAGCTACACATTCTCCAACTATACCCTTACTAGAGATGGTCATGAACTGCTGTTTGAGTGGTTTGTGCTGGTTTGGACATACTAGTATTCGGCAGTTCCCAGTCTGCCTTCTCCTCCAGTGGGCACCCAGTGCCTTGACGTCCTTACCCTGTCTCCTCTGGGCACTGCCTTGGAATGGGTGCTCCCAGGAGGATGTGGGGCTGGTTATCCAAAGCATGAACCAGCACAAACCAGCAAAGCTGGGGTTTGTCCACATCTTTATCATTACTTATCATGGGCTGTAGGTCTCTTCATATAGCACTTGTCCTGTGCTTTCTAGTTCAAGCAAATTTCTCCTTGCTGGAAGACAATAGTGCTAACTTATCTGTTAATTTTTCATCATCTTCCTCAAGGAGCAGGCCTACCCTTCATTCTTTTCTCCTTGTTCCAAACACAGTCAAGCATGTGGGTTGTTGTTGTTGTTCCTGTGTGTGTGTGTGTGTGTGTGTGTGTGTGTGTGTGTGTTATCATTACAGTCGTGAGTCGTGACCAACTCTTCATGACCCCATGTCCATAGAGTTTTCTTGGCAGGAATACTGGAGTGGTTTGCCAATTGTAGCTTCTCCCAAACCAGAGCTAAGTTCATTCTTATTCTCTTCTCCAATGGAACAGTCCTAAGAGGGGTTTGCAGCTACTTAGGAATCAGCAATGTGATTATATACTGATTTTAGGACTAAACTGAAGGGCCTTTCAGCCTTTCATTCTGATGAATCAGAGAATGAACAATAAGAATGTCCTGACCAGAGCAGCCGCTGTGATTGGACATGAGCTTTGCTTATGCAGTTACAAGCAAACCATACAGATATGTACAAATTTATAAAATGGGGTGCTAGGGAGCAAATTGCTATTTACTCTTGTACATTCAAGAGCAGAATGCTTGTTAGTAAAAGAAAATCCAGTAGGTGTTCCTTTGAGTCAGAATCATACCTTTGGCTGGTTTTGGTGGGAGTGAAACCCAGATGGCAAGCTCAGCACCTGACTTGTATTGGGGAGTCTGTGCCAATTAAAACAAAAATCAATACTCAGGTAAGTCCTACTTTGGCTGAGGCTGTCATTATACAAATTGTTTTGCAAAAGTGCGAAGACCTAGTGGATGATATAGCTGGTGGGTGGCTTTGGAGCCTCATGGTGCAGGGGTTAAACTGCTAAAGTACAGCCAAAATGGCGCTCATGACCCAGGATTCAGTCACTGGCTTATGGCGTTCTATCCCTCCCACATTCAATGAAATAAGTAGCCAGTTTGCTGCATTGGCAATGTGTAGCCTAGCCTCCATAATCAACTTGTAACCCTCCCAGAGAGTGCTTTAATGTCAGGGCCCTGCCTGCTGCAGAACCTGACAATGAGGGGTTAACTGATGAAGAGCAGTGAGCAGAGCTCTGCTTCAGACACATCCCTGCCTCCCAGAAGGGCCATGAGTAGGATTCTGCAGTGACCTGCTGCCAAGAGAGCTAGGGATCAAGCCTATGATGAAGCTGTTTGGATGAACAGCGAAACATTTCTATCTCTCAAAAAAGAAGTCCAGTAGCCATGACTCAACTCCCAGATATGGGACCCGAAGAAACATCAGGTCAACCAGTCCTGAGTTTTAGCAGAGAATTTTCCCAGGAGAAAGGGTGTGTTCCCTGTTTGGGAATAAGGCTGGGAAACTCAGTTTGAGATCTCTGTGGAAGCAACAAGTCATAAGATCAAGCTTCTTCCTACGCTTGTTCCTGACCTTGAATTCTGCCTGCCTGACTTTGGATCGGTTTCCTTGACAATGGTATGGTCTCTTCCTCCTGGCTTGACATCTGGTTGCTGTGGACATTCTTGTGTGGACCTTGAACTGGTAGTTATTGTGTTGTGAACTCTGTTATCTCCCTGGCACCTGACTTTTGGCAAAGGACTGCACCCTGTTTGAGTCTCTGGATAACAACCTTTGGCAAAAGAACCGAACTCTGTTTGTATGTGCAAGTTCAGTGTGTGGGGTTCTGACATTTAAGCACTATGGGGAGGTATATAAGCAGTGCACTTTAGTTTGGAAGGTGGACCAGAAACAATGGGGCAGTGTGATTCCAAGTTCTTTGACTATGTACTGCTCTTGAGGAGTGTGAGCAGCACAGTTACAGGACAATGAGTGGACTAGAAGGCACAAAGGAGTTCAGGTTAACCATAACTCAGAATGTGAAAAAACAGATACTTGCGTGGAAATCACTGGGGATCTTGTCCCTCCCTCAATAAATTGTTGATGCCCACCTGAATCTATTACTTTTTGGGGGGTGGATGGGGGGGAAGATCGATGATTTAGAGAAACAAGTAGATGTAAACAGTGTCAGAGCCCCTCTAAGAGCCTAATTTGGCTAATGTGGCATCTTTATGTGGATCTGAACCAGTTAATAAAGCTACAAAACCCATGCTGCCTCTTGTGGCATCAGTGCCAGAAATCATTGACAGATTGCAGGTGGGAGCTTTTTTTTTTAAACTCTGTAGTAGAGATGGGCACAAATCAGAAAAAATGATGTTTCATTTTGTTTTTTCGTTTTTCATTTTTACCCGCTTTTTGCGTGACTTAAAGCATTTCCGCGCGCGGACGTCCCCCAATGCCCCAGACCACAGGGAAAACACTAAAAAAAATGATGCTGGCAGAGACACAGTATAGACTAGGTATGCAGGGAGGCTGCAAAGGCAGCGGCGGGTGTTGCCCATGGTGTAAGGCAGCCGCACAGTGACTGCACTGCGGGGCAGGGGAGGGTACTCACCAAGAGGTACGCACGCATACAGGGAGGCTGCAAGAGAAATCTCTTCTTTCTCTCCCCTAAGAGCTAGGCTGCAGCCAGCAGGAACACAGAGACGGCCTAAAGTAACGAGTTGCAGAGACAGCGATCCCAAAAAAAATATATAGCGATCTGAGAAAAGACATAAGTGCACGTTTTAAGGACCCCAACCCCCCTGGTAGGTATTATCAGGCAGAATAAATAATTATCGCTGGGTTTTTACGGATATTCACGATGTTTTTTATCATTTAAAAACAGCTAATTTCATTGCGCGTCGCCATTAACGAAAACGAAATGTGACAAACCTAATTTTCGTGGTTCTGTTCGGTTCGTTCCAATTTCATCACAATTTTCATTATTCATTTCATTACATAATGAAACGAATAACGAATAACGGAACATTTTTTTTTCGTTTTGTGCCCATCTCTACTCTGTAGTTGACATCTCAAACTGCTTCATTGCCGTACTGTTAGCTGCACACTACCAGCCAACGTTTGCCTTCTCATTCAATAACAAGCAGTCCTTTAGTCTCCCCTAGTTCCTTCACCTATACATGGCCTTTTAACATCCATCAATCAGTTCCTTATGCAGCCACCCTGGCTTCTTTGTTTGTCTTGTCATTTTTTCCTTCTCACTGGAAAAGTTTAATGTGATGTCTTCAGTATTTTGCTTTTTAGAATGTCTAGCCATGAGGTCTTGCCAACTTTTCTTTGAGCTGTCTCAAATTTGCTTTCCTAAAATCTAGCATACTCACCCAGCTATGTTCATTTTTTTTACATCTCTTGCTATCATGAATTACGAGATGACACAGTCACTTTCCCCCAAGGTTCCTGTCACTTTCACTTCATCAATCAGTTCTTTCCTGTTAGTCAGAATTGCATCCAGGACAGCAGATCTTCTTAATCTTTCTTCCACCTTTTGATACAGAAGGGCATCAGTGGGGCAAATCAAGAATTTATTGTAAGTTCCATTCTTAGCAGTGTTAGGCTTCTTGCAGGTGCCTAGATGGGTATGACCCATTATTAACACCGTCTTTCTTCTCTGAAAGTTTTGTAAACTATTTTAGGACTGCACCACTTTGCAATCTACATTATACTGCCACAAGTATATGATTTTACTTTATCTCTTTTCATCCTTACGTAGGTCCTTTCAACAGTGCACTTGCTTTCAGTTTCATGGGGGTTCTTTAAGAGGGGAAAACATAGCTGTGCATTCTGTGTGTAGAAACAGAATCCTGAATTGTGTGATTTCTTACCAGTGGTGTAATTTCCATTGTTATTGATGGCAGGCTGCTGGCCAGGCAAAATGGAATTTGCACTGCCTGTTCATTATAAAACAAGGGTTGCATCTAGCCTGATGTTTTAGATGTTTCCTCTTTGCCTGGCCACACATACTATACCATCTATGACTGATGAAGGGTTTTGGATTATATATTTATTTTAATATATAATATATTGAATTGTGGGGTTTTTGGAGGGGGACGGGATGGGGTTGTACAGTGAGTATGACTCCCCTCCTTGTGAGAAGGGCAGCCTATAAGTGAGACAAATAAGGCCAATAAATATAGTTCCTAGAAGCAGGATTAATTATCTGGAGGAGACAGAAGAGAGTGTGCAAAAGGAAGGAAAGCAGGAGTAAGAAGTCCCAATGAACTGAGAGATGTACTGTACCTGATTAGCAGGACCTTTAAAAAAAAGAAAGCAGAGATGAATGAGGGAAGAAGACATCTGGAGGGAAACAGAGAAGCAAAGAGAGGCAAGAATGGCCTGACTACAAAGAGTGCTCACCATTTGAAGGAAAAAGCTAGAACTTTAAGGATACCAGCCAGGAAACACCGAAGAGTCAAGTTAGTAGAATAAAGTGAGTAGTGAAGAGCAAGAGAATGGAGAAACGAGAGGATAAGGCTTGAAGCCGATCCTGACATAGAGCTTCCATTGAGAGACAAGGTTCCTAATGAACCTCTGGAATGCTGAGACAGTGGGCAGGCAAGCCATGTAAAGGTTTCCCCTGCGTATGTGTGCTAGTTGTGTCCGACTCCAGGGGCAGTGCTCATCTCCGTTTCTAAGCCAAAGAGCCAGTGTTGTGCAAGTCCGTGGCCATGTGGCCGGCATGGCTGAACGCATTTGTGCACACGGAACACTGTTTACCTTCCCGCTTTTTACGGTGGTACTTGTTTATCTACTTGCATTTACATCAGGCATGTCCAAACTTCAGCCCTCCTGATGTTTTGGAACACAACTCCCAGAATTCTAAGCTTAGATTGCCAATGGCAAAGGACTGTTGGAGTTGCTGTCCAAAACATCTGGAGGGCCAAAGTTTGAACATGCCTGATTTACATGCTTTCGAACTGCTAGGTTGGTAGGAGCTAGGGTTAACAGAGGGAGCTCACTCTGCTGTATGGCACCCGGGATTCGAACCACCGAGCTGCTGACTTTGCAGCCGACAGTTTCAGCACTCTAGCCCACTGAGCCACCACACATGTTTTGGAACATGTACAGAACTAGCCAAATGTTTTACTGCCAAGGGCTGTTCCCTCCCCTCCCCTGCCTTCTCCTCCCCCACCCCACCATCCCCCACACCCCAAAAAAATCTGTCAGTGTTGATGGGAGTAGATTCCACGCACATTCACAAGTTCTGCTGAACAAAATATTGCCTTCCCAGCCTGGTAAAGGTAGACATAGAAATGTATGAATAATTCCCTAATCTATTTGGCTCCTTGTTATGATTTTGAAACAAGAGAAGCATGGGAGCCACTTGTCTTTGTGAGACAACGTTTTTAAAATATAAACAGCTTATCCACCAATGTAAAAAAATTAAAAAATCTGAGATTGGCATTACATTGAATCCTGCTATCTGACACATTTGCTTTCATTATTCTGAGAGAAAATACCTATTGATACCTAGGCTTGGGGGCTGTTAATATGGAGTTAAATTAATCACCTTTTGTTTTGAGTTGTGGTTTCGCAGAAGTAGAGGTTTATTTTTTTACTGACATCTGTAGCTCGATCATTACATGGACACACAGCACTATCAAGTTGCAGTTAAAGTGTGACGGCTTACCTTGCAAAAGACATGGTAACAGCATTAACATGCTAATGAAAAATTGATTTTTCTGAATGAGATATTAATGCATGTCCTGTGGGTAATTCATAAACTACTTTCCCCCTTAAAATCAAGTTACTGTGGTAGTTCTCTCTTGTCAAAGTATCGGTCTAAAGAAGAATCGTGGCATAGGGTAGTCACATTCTATTTCTCTGGAAACCCATGCAGCCACCTTTTTATTTTCATCAGCCTACACTGCTTGTAAAGCTGCCGAGCAAAGGCAAAGCTCAGTATGTGACATTCATGCAGCATTTTGCAGCTTCTTACAGTGGCTGCCAGCTTTTCAGGCAGTTGCAAATAAATGCCAGAGATCTTTGCCGCAGTGGGCATGTGCAGTCAGTAGTTACTTTGCAAGCAGAAGCCATGAAATTGCCCTGTATGTGCTTCTTTCTCTTTCTTTCTTTCTTTCTTTCTTTCAACCAAGAAAGGGAGTTCAAAATGAAACTGACAGGGTAGTAGAATATTCCTACAAGGCAGTTTTGTGAGTCTGTAATTCAGGAAGTCTAGGTAACTGAGTCAGATAGCTGCAGTGATGAAGGGATGCTTAGACTAAGAAGACCATTGCACAGTAGCAAGTATTTCATAGAACCCCATGGTGCAGTGGTTAAATTGCAGTACTGTAACCAAGCATCTGCTCATGACCTGAGTTTGATCTTGATTGATTGAGGTAGCCATCTTAAGTTTTCCATTCTTCTGAGGTCAGTACAATGATTAAACAATTGGTGGGGGAGTGTTGTTTGCATAACTGTGTTGTAAAACACCCAGAGTAAATTCTAGCACTATGGGGTGGCATTGTTAAAGTATATAACCCTATTATGCAGATAGGGATTTGTTAAGTTCAAGGAAATATAAACTACTAGCAGAGATTAGCAGCATTGTGGAAGAATACATGCACTTAATGATTATGGAGCTAGGAGACAACACTTATATTACATATGTACACATGACAAATAATAATATATAACAACAATATACAAAGCATAGCATACACAGAAGATACAGCAGAACATGGGGAAAGCTGTCTCTCACCTTAGGCAGTCCCAATTTTTACATTGGTTTGCCTGCTACTTTTATACATACAGCAATATGGTGTAAGTCAATCACACACTACATGCGATGAGGTGATTAAGCTATACCACCTGTGCCTAATCATCCTGTCCTTCCAGTACTAATTATTTCTTACACCTGTGTCCTAGACACATTCTTGTCTATCTCATGACATGCCACAATTTACAGAATCCATTTTGGAATCTGTTGAATACATAGTACAGACATTCTGTCAAAACTACAATCCTTGATAGGCATAAAAGTGCAAACAATAGCAGCAGCAGCAGCAGCAGCAGCAGCAGCAACAACAACAACAACAAAACATAAGAGAAACTGAGGAGGTAGTTTTCTCAGTTTTCTGCTTTTCTGTCACGTGCCTTGAGTCCCGAGTTGAGTATATGATGCGGATTTCGTTGAGTGCAGAAAAGAAATCCAGAGTAACCTGCACAGTTTTGTTTTTATGTGGCACAAAAATTGTAGGATTCATAAATAAAGAAATGATACTTTCAAGTAATTACACAGGGAAGCACTTGACCTCTCATATCCCAGGTATAAATATATCAAGTTCTTGGGATTTTCAATGGGAAAAGCTGGCTGTTTGAAGAGGAAAGCTATAGGTAGGGAGTGTGTCACATATGATTATACTTGGTATGGGCAGTTGCAAGATTCATATAGCCTAATTCCATGCAGCATCTTCTATTGCAATGAAAGCAGTTGCCAGAAAAATAATAATATAAATACAGCATAAGCAAATGATGGCTTTAGTATTTATGAAATCAGAAACTCTTTATCCATGACAGCTACACAATAATGTTTGAATCCTTATACAACATGCACCCATATTTATAGGATGTGGCAATGATCGGGTACAATCCTTGTGTTTCCACAGAATATTCACAGTTAGAGACTACTCAGAAGTGGTGGAGGGCGGGGGGGGGAGAGAGAGAGAGAGAGAGAGAGAGAGAGAGAGAGAGAGAGAGAGAGAGACCACAGAAAAGAAGTGGAACTTAAGTTTCCCCGAGGGAGCAGTACATGCTAGTATGTTATGTAGGTTTACACAAGTTTTTATTTGGGTAATCAATAATGAAACCAGTCATTACCATAGCAACTGCCAAATCGCATAGTCCTTATGCTATCTCTAAAGACCAGTGAACAATTTTTAAAAGGCATGCATAGAGAGAAAACCTTCTCATAACTTGAAGGGAAGCATTGAGCATTCCAAAACTGCTAAAATCAGAGAGCTTTCCCGCTGGCTTCACTAAGATGTGCATTGTACTCATTTATCACATTTTCAGTTAGATGGTGGTGGGCGTGATATGTTCAGAGGATTTTAGACACTTGCACATTCCAAGCCTAGCCAGTTTGGTAGCTGTTTCTGCCATGACATATTAAAGAGAAAGAGCATTTTTATTTACTCATATTATTTGTACAAGAGCTTGACTCCCTGAGACTCCCTGCAGAAACTATCATAGCTCTGTGAAAGCGCAGCTAGCTATACCTGTATTCTTTGCCCGCTAGACTTCAACTCTTGACCCTGATCAATAAGGTGGGAAAGGCAACTAGTACATGCTCCAAAGTCTCTGGTCTGGTGTCATGTCACAGTTTCTTCTTTCCCACCATCACAGGCCATTTTGTGAGTTTAAAACTAGCCAGGTCAAAAAAGCTTTGCACTCTGTGCAAAAACACTGTGCCTATATTAGTGTGAGTTCTTATCAATTTGTCTACACCCTAGCTGCTAATTCAAGGTTTAACTGTAAGACCAGATTAACTGTAATACCCCTTTTAAAAATATCCTATGGGTTACACCCAGGAAGCATGGGAAAGCAATAGCCACAGCTCGGGGGCATGGCCTATTGGGGTGCTTATGGGCAGAGGTAGGTCTGCTGCCAGTTCTGCTGCTAATAAAGGCACAGATCATCCAGGATTTGATCCTCAATGAAGCAGCAGATCTGGCGTGCATTACCAAGACCTGGGTGGGCATGGAGGATGGTCCTACCCTCTCCTTCATCTACCCACCTGTGTACACTATTTGGCACCAGGGTCGACTGGAGGGTAGGAGTGCGGGGATAGCCATAGGAACTCTCTGAAGGCTGTTAGGCTCTCATCATTGGTGATACCAGGCCAAGAGGTCCTCCATGTGTAAATAGGGGATAGGGATGGAATTGGGATTGTGCTGGTCTACCGTGCTCCCCGTGACCCAGCGCACTCTCTTCTGGAGTTTGTGGCCTTCGTCTCCATGGCACTGTTGAGGTCCCCCAGACTTCTAGTTCTGGAGGTGCAGGTCACTGGGCTGGCTCTTGAGTTCTTGGAGACCATAGCCTCCCTGGACTTATCCCAACTTGTCAATGGTCCCACACATGTGGGGGGTCATACTCTAGACCTGGTGTTTTCTACTGTACAGAGAGAGAGGATTAAGACCTTGCTGTCTGACAGGACAGCTCCTGCCGCAAAATACTGCCCATAACACCTGATCATCTGAGGCAGGGCATCTGAGGGTGCTATCACTGAAGGAGGCCCATAAATCTTTGACAAGAAATTGGGCATTCTCAGGGGTAGCTCCTCAGCTCTGGAATCAACTTCCCCCTTAGATTTGTTTGGCATCTTCCCTCCCAGTCTTTAAGAAACATCCAAAGATGTGGCTATTTAAAAAGGCTTTCCCTGGGTATTGATATATGCTATTAATATATGCTGTTTATGCACTTTATTTTGTGTGCATTGTTCAACTTTGTTCAACTTTGTAAACTGCCCAGAGTAGCCATGCAGCTAGATGGAGCGGTAAATAAATAAATAAATAAATAAATAAATAAATAAATAAAATTTGGTTTCTCAGGTTTTCTCCTTTCACAAGTACTGGAGGCAAGTACTATTATTGATCTGAAAGTGATAGTTTACTTTCTGGGCTGAATCCTGGGTTAAAATTAAGTCTTATACTCTCTAGCCCCACTCATCCAAAAGAAACTGTTACATTGAGTCAGCATGCTATGGAGAGAAATACAGTATGAACCCTTTTAACGCCATGCTAGTTTCCTTTAGCTTGTTCCTTCACCTTCCACTTTTATATCCTAACATAAAAGCTTTGCCATTTAGTTCCTGGTATTGTACTATATAGCCCATCTCACTGTAAACATTTGTTAAGCCACTGGACATCACACTGCAAAATCAAATTAGCTATCATGTAGAAGTGCCAAAGCTGTGCCAGGGTTGTACCAACTGAAACACCAAAGTACCTGGTGCTGGTACATGTTTCCCTTTAAATTTTCTGGAGTGGAAAAGTGCAACCCTTGCAAAGGAAGGAAAAGACTCAAACACAAACCTAATCCACCCATATGCTGACCCATGTTGACTCAGCCCAAGCAACCAACTCCATACTTGCATTTGTATATAGAGGATTTGTATCTGGTTTACATATTAGTATAATTTTGGAAATGATGTGGCAGGATTTTATTCCTTGGGCACAGGAGCTTCACCTCCAATTCTACAAAATATTAGACAATACCTTCTCCTTTGAAAAAACCTCTGCAGAATTGCTGCTAAATTGGTCTGTTGCAAATAGTAGCTTTGAGGAACCTATGTGATTAAGGTTTTATTTTATTGGTGTAGGTTTTTGGAAAGCTGTTACCACTGCCTGTGTTTCTATGTTTCACACTTGCATTTGCAGCCTCTCTGGGTGCCACCTCAAGAGCCCCTCTGAGATGAAAGACTTGAGGTACTTTGTGCCTTACTGGATTTCATCTTAAGTAGCCTTCCTTGAACAGAATGGCTCATTCCATTCATGGAAAAAGCTGAGTCCCAGCAAAGGTTCACACCATCAAAAAAAGCAAAGGTGATTCTTGCCTGCTTCATCTCCTTCTGCAAATACCTGCCCCCATTTCAAAGGATGCCTCGGCCCTTGAGGCCAGTTGGTATGGGACACAAACAGCTTCAAGGGAAGCCAGTTGTATGTTTCAGTGAAGCCGCAGAGAAAGCTTGGAGAAACACGTTCAAAATGGAACTACTGCACACATGGAAAGTTTTGGGCTAACCAGTTATCATTACCTGCTGGAGACAAAGGAGAAAATGTAATTGCAAGTCTCACCTAGAGTATACCCACTGAAGCAATTACTTGTTTTTATTGGTTTCTTATACTCAGGGAGTACATTTACAGAAAGGGTTCAGCTGGAAGCACATTGGTTGAATACAATTTTTAACAGATAGTTGCTTTGAAGCTTCCCATCATTTGTTGTCTTACATACTATTACAACAATTTATCAAATTTTATTTCAGTAGTCCATAAAGAGAACTTCCAAATTGGAATCTGAAGAATCCATTTTAATCAAAGTTGTGACGTATCCATTTGGTTAAAGCCACAAAACATCAACTTGTCTTTTTTCCTTTTAAAACATAAAGTCTAGTAGAGGTTTCCAAACATTTCTAAATTTGGTCATTGATCTATCCTCAATTAATGCTGACAATTTCACCATTTCAGCCAGTTCCAACTCCTTAAGCAGCCAATCTTCAGCTGTTGTGAAATATCTAATAAGAACTCCTTTGTTCTTTTCTATCTGATTATCTGTCAAACTTAGAAGAAGCAGTTCTGGTTTTAGGTGCAAATTAATATTCAGAATCTCATACATTATTGAGCAAATTTGTTTCCAAAATTTAGCTGCCACTCCACCACATGTGGTATAAGGTACCTACTCTTCTTTGGCATTTCCAGCACATATCCATGTGCATTTTAGACAATTTTTCTGGTCTTAAGTACCACCTGTACAAAAAATTGGCCTATTTGATCATACACTCTTTAACCTGTTGATCTTCACTATCCAATTTCAATAACATTTTGTACATTTTTGAGATCAAATGGTCCTTATCAACATATAATTCCATCTCAAATATCCACTGAAGCAATTACGGATGGTAGATCAAGAATTGCATAATTGTAGTTGATTCACTGGAGCTACTGCAGTTGGATTCAGGCCACTCAAAGTAGCTCCTGGACAGCTCCACTCACAATCAGCACCTCCTTTGTGGATTTATGTGACATTGATTAAAAAGCTGTTCTGCTGGCCAGTACTCTCTAATGCCTTTCTTCTCAGTACCTTGCTGGATCTATTAGAACACTCAACTGCTTCATCTAGAAGACTGTGAATGAGGAAGACTGGAACTGTTTAATTAAAAAGAAGACAATATAAGTCACAAAAGGAGGCATAGTAAAAATGAGTGATTCAAGTCAAGTGTTCACCTGATACTTGTTGTATTCATTTTCAAAACAGTATGAATGGAAATACATACCATGTCATATATTAAGATATATATTTAGAATAAAATTAAATTGCAGTAATACCTTGGTTTACGAGTGCCTTGATTTACAAGTGTTTTTGCAAGGCGAGCAACCATTTCTGGTCAGTTTTGATCAACTAGTAATGTCTTGCAATAAGAGCACTGGAGGAGATTGCATGATCGCATGTGACCCAATTGTAGCTGTTTCCCTCCCTGATGGATTGTGGGTGATTGTCTGGAACATTCCATCTCAGGCAAGCCTCAAAAGCATGGGGGAGGAGATAGGACCAGAGGTTTCCCTTGCACCAGCCAGGAACATTTTCAAAGAGGATTGCAGTTAGGGGGTTGTTTTTTCTTTATATTTATATTTACAGTATATTGATTTTTTTTCCAACATCCTTTCCTATTTTTCAAACAATTTCTAGTCAAGTGTGTATGGGGCTACAAATTATATTTTACTCTTATCACATTAAAAACAGTGTAAGATTCAGTAGTTAGTCCCAAGTGGAGCAGATTCCATAACCAGTTATCTAAACAATGGTGTTGAGCAGACTTCTAGTCAACTTCGTTTGTGAGTTTTGGCATTTTGTGTGTATAGTATGTGGTCTATGGAGCCTCATAACGAATCATTTGAGTTTCTATTATTTCTTATGCGGAAATTTGCTTCGCTATAAGAATGTTTTGGTTTGCAATTATGTGTCTGGAACAGATTATGCTTGTAAACCAAGCTATTACTGTATATAAGTAAGAGGCAATTAAAATTAAAACTCTTTAGAATCAATTAAAAACAGTAATAATAAGTTACAGAGGAAGGAGTTTGTAGCATACGATGCATACTCAGGGCAACACACCAGGCTTTGTGACTGATCATTGACTACTGTGTGGCCTAAAAATGTGCCACTCCAATATCTACGCTATGCTAAATTGAATGTTAATGGTATAATACTACAGGAGGAAGTTGCCTTTTCACTGACCCTATACATTTAATTTGTATTACATACAGCATAATTAGCAAAACAGTAGCAGGTCTATTATCCACTTGCCAGCAAAGCTTAGCGAATCAATTCAAGTTTAATTGCAGGAGCTTAAACTCAAACATGAACTGTGGCCATGAAGAGAGTAGTTTTCAGAATCATGTTTTTGAGGGGTTTTAAAGCTTATCATCTACCCCAGGTGGATAGCCCTCTGAGAGGTATAATTTTTAAGGGCGCATTATTTCCTCTCTCTAACCAAGGTTTCATTTCCCACTGGTTGCCAAGTGTGTAATACATAGCAAGGAAAAACCTTGGGAGTAACATACAGAGAAACAGGCATGGTTTATTAGCATTATGAACCATGAGCATGAGTTGCATGTGAATCCGATTAGAAAAGCTCTGGAAAAATTGTCATTTTTAACCATCTTAAGTGGACTGCATTAGCCTGTTCAGACTGTTCTCCAGATGAGAAGGTAATTTGTGAACACAGCTGGCAGTATGTTTTGTGGTACAAATGGAGCATCAGGTTCTTTTATAATGGCATTCAGTTTGTGTGCCTTGTTATAAATCCTCTCTGGTTCACTGTAAAGTATCAAGTACAGTCTTGGCACCATTTTATGTTTCAGTGGCATGCAGGGCCAGCGCTAGGTTTTTTGTGCCCTAGGTAAGGGGCAGGGGGTGGGCGGAGAGGGGGGGCAGGGGCAGGGAGCAGGGGGGCAGGGGGGCGGCAGATGATGGGTGCGGGGGCGGGGGGCGGACGGTGATGGGCAGTGGGGGACAGACGGTGGTGGCTGGCGGAGGGGGGGTGGCGGAGGGGCAGCAGCCTGGCCAGTGCCCTCTGTCCATTTTGGTGCCCTAGGCAACTGCCTAGTTCGCCTTAATGGTGCCAGCCCTGGTGGCATGAGGCAATGGTTATCTGCTCTGGTGTTTGTACATGGAGTTGTTTTTAGTAAAGCCCTTTCTTAGATATGTTCAAGATTCATTTGCCGCAAGGGATGACATTTTTAAGAGTCTTGGTTATGGCTATTCTGTTATATCTCTCTTATAGCCAGATATATAATTGCTATTGAAAAACAATCATATTTCTATCAAGGCAAAAAGGAGTTGAGCCGTGTGGCCGTCACAAAACACAATTGCAAAAATAGGTTGCAGACGATACCTTCATAGGCCACTATTAAAAATAAAAAAGGAACATTGCAAGCTTTCAAGTGCAGTCAATCACGCTTCTTCAAAGCAGGTCCCAGAAATTCAGGTATGGTGAAAGATGTTCTTCACCAGGAGGTTACTTTTAAAGTCCTTAGTTAGATGATGTTCTTAAAATCCATGGCTAGGTGATGTTGTAGCCAGGACAGGAGTCTTGTTGGAGGCAAGAAGGTCAGTTGTAAATGTCTGTTTCTTAAGTCTCACCCCTGGCTAATCCTAATACTTTAAAAGTAACCTCCTGGTGAAGAACATCTTTCACCATGTCTGAACTTCTGGGACCTGCTTTGAAGAAGGGTGATTGACTGCACTCGAAAGCTTGCAATGTTCCTTTTTTTTATTTTTAATAGTGGCCTATGAAGGTATCGCCTGTAGTTGTGCTTGTAACCTATTTTTGCAATCATATTTCTGAAATACTTCTTTCCCCTGAAATAACACCTGAGTAACCAGGGAGCTGAGAGTCTATGCAGCTATGATTTCCCTTTCATATCAGTATGGTACAATCAGTTAACTAAAAGGCACTGTTCCTTTATGTTCTAAATGTGAGCACATACCATCCTGTTTTCACATGGCTTTCCACAAGATGATAGAAATCAATTAGCCTTCCTTGCAAAAACAAAAAAGACCTTTGAATATCTTTGATGAATCTGGTAGAAATCCTGTTTCTGAGGTATTGGTGCTAGTAAGAAGTGCCTTCTGCTTTTCACTTCCTTGCCATTGTCTTGGTTCAAAAGAGCTATAGAAGTGCTTTAAAGAGGGTTCTTAAAGTGACCGTAAATGTACTTCATTTTTCAGAAACATTTGTAAACTGGTAGATATGTGCACCAGGCTCCAAAGTATGTTCACTGCTGTTTATCTTAGTCCCTGATAACACCAGGGACATTCTCACTAGTTCTACCAATACTTTCCATACCACTCTGGTATTGAATTGCAGTCATATGGTGTATATACAGGGGCAAATATCCCCATTTCTTTTATTGTTATTGAGTCATTTTCTCTCCTATGGCTGGCTATACTGTGGAACTGATTTATTTTATCATGCACACCATGCTACCCAATGCCAGACAGTAAGCAAGGGACTTTTCTGCCAGCTACAGCACCTGAAGTGGTGGAAGCATTTCCCATTGGGCACCTCCTTCCTGTGGCAAACAACTTCCCCTGCTCAGCTGTGGGAGTAGAGCTGGTTTGGAGGCCAACAACCATAGAAGTTTTTTCAGCCCCACAAGCAACACTCCCCAACTCTGTCACATCCTGGACTAGCTTGGATGCCCCAACAAGTGGCCCGTCTGCATAGCAAGGTGGGAATAATAAAAAAAAAACCCACCCTCCGCCATGTCTGAAGTCAGGTGGCAGGGAGGTGAGTGGACAAATGGACATAGGGAAGAGCCCCAGGTGGTCATGGGAGGAAGAGCTAGGGAAGAAGAAGAAAGAAAAGGAGGGGGATGCTTTGGAGGATGTGGAGAAGAATGGGAAAAGAACCTATGGAGGTGTTCACACAAGCAATACTGGAAGGGAATGTTTTAATACATCATCAGTTCAAAATTTAAAAAAAAAACATTTCAGTGAAGGGTTACAATGCTGGCTGGGAAATTTATTTGGTAATGGAAGTGTATCATATAACTGGAAATTTATACAACTATCTAACTGAGGAATCATTGGGGGACAGTTGACTGGTGTGATCAGGGACCTCATTTTTGTGGCCATTTGTTGATTGTCTCTGTTTTATTCTAGGTTGGCATAGTACTACATTATTCTACGCTTTCTACTATGCTGTGGATTGGGGTGACTGCAAGAAACATTTATAAGCAAGTCACAAAAAAGCCCCAGACCTCCCAAAATAGCGACCAGCCTTCTTATCCAAAGCAGCCATTGCTCAGGTATGAATGATTGGGGGGGGGGGGGGGCCTTTGTGCTCCATGAGAAATGCTGTGCTGTTTTTGGCGGGGGAAGGGGTGAAACATAAAGCTGGCTATGTTTCTGGAAAGTGTGGAAATGTTTCTTCAAAACTTTCAGCAAATCAGGTTGACATGGCGTTTTATAATGGCGGCACAGTGCATTAGATAATTTCGGATCTGTATCTGTGATACCTAAGTTCACATCATGTTTGCTTGTGAGTGTTACCAATGCCGGAAGAAGAGGATCCCTCTAAAGAAAAGTGTGGTTCACGTGTGATCTCTGTTAGTGCTGAGACCAAGAGAAGCAGAGAAGATCCATAGACTTCAAGGAAATTAAATATTGCAGTTTGGGGCTTAATGCAGCTGACCAAGTCATGCTATAGGGCAATGGGAACTATTAAGCAGGGGAATCTGGAGAGAGGCTTGGCTTGTACTTGAACCCTGTGTCCATGTGCTCCTTCGTTGCTCCACCGATTGTACCCTCCCTACTCCTATATTCCCTACTCATTTTGATGATCCATTATGTTACATCCAAACAGGATCCAACTATGGCTATCAGGATCAGAACAAGACAGAGTATTAAACCTTGTTTTGCCTTAAGGCTGGCTGTGTTTCATTCCAACCCTGATAACCAACATTTCCCTCTTTGGATTTAGCAGGAATCTATGGTTAATTAAAGATATGTCTAGCTATTTCCAGCATCCTGAGAAGACCAGAGGAAGACAAAAATGTATGCACAGGTTGTAAAGCCAAGCCATATGTATTAGACATGGGCACGACCAGAAAAAATGATGTTTCGAGTTTTCGTTTGTCGGAATGGGTCCGTTTCGGGTCGTTTCCGTTTGTTGCAAAAATTTTCAAAAATTTGTCGTTTTCGTTTGTCGTTTGTCATTTCCACCGTGATTTAGCGCAATATGACTTCCCAGAGCATAGGGGCGTCCCTCAATCAGGGCTGGCGCTAGGTGTTTTTGCGCCCTAGGCGGCGAGTGGGGGGGGCGGGCAGCGGGGGGAGGTGCGGTCGGGCGGCGGTGGCGGGGGGCCATGGGTGGGCGGTGGCCGCGGGCGGGAGAGTGGGTGGGCGGGTGGCGGTGCGGGCGGACGGGCGAGTGGGTAGTTAGGATATAACTTAGGATAGAGGTTCTGTTCTTGGCTTGCACCCCAAATGTGTGTGTGTGCAAGCAAATTAAAGTTGGAAAAATAGAAAATAAATGGTAGTATATAATATATTTTTAAAATAAATCCACACCTCCCACTCCCAGTCGAACCTCCCCCTTTATCCAATATCAGAAAAAAATCCTCAAACTGCCAGAGAAGAAATAAAGAATAAACTGCTATTCCCTTCAGCAGACAAAGCTGCAAGGAATCAAAGAAATTATTTTCCAAATTCATTTCCCTCCCTGCCTGCCTAACTTAAATCCTAAAGCCTCCAGCCTCCCTCCTCAATCTCGAACGGATCACACCAGCACCAGCAGCCAGCCCTCCTCCCTCAACCACATCCATACACCCAACTGCGATTTCGGGAAGGTGCCTCGGCTTTTTATGCCCTCTGTTTTTTTACCATGATTTCAAAAGAAAATTTGTGGTCGCCATTTTGGATCCCCCCCCACCGCATGGCATGCAGCGAGACAGATGACGAGGATGACCCCCCCCCCAGCCTGGTGCAAGCAGCCCAGGACAGGAGAAGAGGCGGGGAAGGCCGGGTACCCCCCAGAAACCACCCCTCTGGTAGGTGGCAAAGCCTCAGGCAGGCATATTTTCACCTGCTTTTTTGGCTGGGAGTTGGGGTTTTTTAAAAAAACTTTTAAAACTTTTTCTGTGCTTTGCATCGCGCGATCACCGCGATGCCACAAATGGAAACGAAAAACCCAACCAAAATTTTCTTTTTTCGGTTTGAGTTTGAGTTCTGATGGCTTAATTATCGTTACCGTTTCCGTTACGTAACGGAAACGATAACCGAAAACGGAAACGACAATTTCGCGTTTCGACGAGGTCTCACTCGTCATCTTCAGGCTGGTGTTCTGGCTTCTTTCTTCTTGAAGCAAAGCGTGGTCTCAGTTGAAGTCCTTCTATAAATACTGCTGGGGGGCTGTGGTTTGCTTGCTCTGTTGCTGATTGTAGGTTCGTTTGTTCTTTTGTGATCTGCTGTGTGGCTGAGGCGATCGTTAAGGGATTAACTGCTGGTGGGTTAGATGGCTGTTTAGAGACATCCTGTGTGGGTGAGGTGCTGGATGTGTGTCTATTAGCCTTTTGTTTCTTAACGACCTTGGTGATGGGTGTTCTGGCAGCATCCTGGTCTTTGGTGGAGTGGGGTTCTGTGTCTTGTGAATTCATTTTGGTCTGGCTACGGGTCTGTGGTCTCCCAATGTTTTTTTTGGCGTGTGTAAGTGTGTTCCATGTGGTGACTGGAGTGGGGTGTGGCGGTAGATGGTATAGTCGTGGTTTTGTTATTGGATGGTGGTTTCGTTTCATCTGTGGGAAGGGTCTGGGTTTGTGTTTGGTGTGGATGGAAGGCGGTGGCATCTTGTGTCCTTTTGGACCTGGTGTCAGTCTTTGTGACAGAGGCTCGTCTGTTGACCAGGGCTAGTTTCCAGATGTCAGGCAAGCGGGAGGTGTCGTCACGTTTATTCATGTTGTTTGGGTGTTTCTCTATTTCAATGGCTTCCATGATTATTCGACTGTTGAAGTGTTCAGTTTTGGAGATGAGTTTGGTTCTTTCAAAATCAATTTCATGACCTGTTGTTTTTATGTGCTGGAAGAGAGAGGAAGATTTTTCTTCTTTTTTGACTGCGTTCTTGTGTTCTGCGATGCGTGCGCTTATTCTCCTGTTTGTCTGTCCGATGTATGTGGCTGGGCAGACTTTGCATGGTATTTCGTAGACTCCTTGGTTTTCTAGCTCAATCTTGTCTTTGGGGTTTCTTAAAATGTTGGCTATTTTTTGTTCGGTGCAAAAGGCTGTCTTGATATTGTGTTTGTGGAGAATTTTGCTGATTTTGTCTGTGGTGCCTTTGATGTAAGGGAGGAGGGCAGTGCCATTGTTCTCTTCTGTTTCTTGGTTCTTGGGGGGGTGTTTCTTTTTGGATTAGTTTGGTGATGGTGTTTTTTTGGAATCCGTTTGCAATTAAAGCATTCGAGAGAGTGTGTAATTCAGTTTTTAGGTGGTCTTTGTCAGCGAGGCGTTTGGTTCTGGAGATGAGGGTTTTTGCTACGGAGTTGATCTGTGCAGGGTGGTGGTGTGATTGTGCATTTAGGTAGCGGTTTGTATGTGTGTTTTTTTCCGGTAGATGGTATGTCCTAAGGAGCCGTCGGGTTTTTTGTAGATTAGGACGTCCAGGAAGGGAAGTTGGTTGTTGGCTTCTATTTCCATAGTGAATTGTATTTTGGGGTGTAGGCTGTTGAGATGTGTGAGGAAGTTGTTCAGTTTGTCTTTCCCGTGTGGCCAGATAACAAAGGTGTCGTCAACATATCTGAGCCAGAGTTTGGTTATGTTCGGACTTCTGTAACGCGTTGGTTTCAAAGTGTTCCATATATAGGTTTGCGATGACCGGTGAGAGGGGTGATCCCATGGGTGCTCCTTCTATCTGTTTGTATCTTTGTCCATTGTGGATGAAGTATGTGTTGGTTAGGCAGTGGTTGGTCAGATCTAGGATGTGCTTGGGGGGGTTGTATTTGTTGTGGATAGCTGTCAAGGCTTCTTGAATGGGCACTTGTGTGAAGAGCGAAACAACATCGAAGCTCACGAGTAGGTCATTGGGTTGTAGGTCTTGTTTCTTTATAATTTCTATGAAGTGGAACGAGTTTTGTACGTATGAAGTGATGGATTCTGCATAGGGCTGGAGTTGTTTGGCAAGAAATTTGGCGAGGTTTTGTTGGGGTGAGCCTATGGAGCTGACTATGGGTCTGAGAGGTGTTCCTTCTTTGTGAATCTTGGGGAGGCCGTAGAGCTTGGGGCATCTGGATGATTTCTCTCTGGGGATGATGCTTGGCTTGATTTCTTCACTTAAGGGAGAGGCTTTTATTTTGGCTTTGGTGGTTTTTTCCAGGTAGGTGGTGGGGTCTGTGTTCAAAGGTATGTAAGCAGGGTCTTGTAGTAGGTTGGATAGTTTGGCTTGGTAGTCAGATGTGTTCATCACCACTGTGGCATTGCCTTTGTCTGCTGGGAGGATGATTATGTTGTTGTCTTTCCTCAGGTTGGTGACGGCTTTTTGTTCTTCTTTGTGTAGATTGCTTCTGGGTGGTTTGCTGGAGCAGAGGACATTGGTGACTTCGAGTCTGATTTTGTTGGCTTCATCTGGGTTGATTTTGGTTAGGCTGGCTTCCACTCCGCATATGATGTTTTCAGTGGGGATGTGTCTGGGGGCGACTGCAAAGTTGAATCCTTTGGACAGGACTTTGGTCTCTGCGATGGTGAGTGTCCTGTCTGATCTGTTGTGGACTGTTTGTTTCATGGGCTGCTGTGGGGGGGGGGGGTTGGGCTTCTGGCGTTTTTCCAGTTTGTGGAGTTTGTTGGTGTGTGTGTCTGTCTTGTGGGAGGTCTCTGTTTCAGCTCTCCAGGCGGCGAGTTGCTTGGATTTGTTCCAGAGTGTTGGGTGGATTTTGTTGCTGAGTTTGAGGTGGAGAGTGAGTAGGTTTCTGCTGGTTTGATCTAGTAGGTATCTTTTCCTGTGTAGTTCGTTTCTGATTAGGGCTAGTTCTGTTCTTTTCAGGATCCTTTCGCTGGATGGAGTTTTTGAGTGGAATTTCAGTTGGAAGCTTGTGGGGATCACATTTTTATCTCGGCAGTTGCGTAGGAATGCAATGTCACATAAGATGGTGGCTCTTCGTACTTCTAGTTTCTCGTAGGTTCTGGTCAGCTGGAAGGTTTCCTCCCCGTAGAGGTCGGATATTTGTTTTCGTAGATTTTCACGGGTATAGGTATGCATGTTAGGGTGGATTCGGGTTTCTTCCCGTGTAGAAATCTGGTTGTTTTGGCGACGTTTCGACGAGGTCTCACTCGTCATCTTCAGGCTGGTGTTCTGGCTTCTTTCTTCTTGAAGCAAAGCGTGGTCTCAGTTGAAGTCCTTCTATAAATACTGCTGGGGGGCTGTGGTTTGCTTGCTCTGTTGCTGATTGTAGGTTCGTTTGTTTTTTTGTGATCTGCTGTGTGGCTGAGGCGATCGTTAAGGGATTAACTGCTGGTGGGTTAGATGGCTGTTTAGAGACATCCTGTGTGGGTGAGGTGCTGGATGTGCGTCTATTAGCCTTTTGTTTCTTAACGACCTTGGTGATGGGTGTTCTGGCAGCATCCTGGTCTTTGGTGGAGTGGGGTTCTGTGTCTTGTGAATTCATTTTGGTCTGGCTACGGGTCTGTGGTCTCCCAATGTTTTTTTGGCGTGTGTAAGTGTGTTCCATGTGGTGACTGGAGTGGGGTGTGGCGGTAGATGGTATAGTCGTGGTTTTCTTATTGGATGGTGGTTTCGTTTCATCTGTGGGAAGGGTCTGGGTTTGTGTTTGTGTGTGGATGGAAGGCGGTGGCATCTTGTGTCCTTTTGGACCTGGTGTCAGTCTTTGTGACAGAGGCTCGTCTGTTGACCAGGGCTAGTTTCCAGATGTCAGGCAAGCGGGAGGTGTCGTCACGTTTATTCATGTTGTTTGGGTGTTTCTCTATTTCAATGGCTTCCATGATTATTCGACTGTTGAAGTGTTCAGTTTTGGAGATGAGTTTGGTTCTTTCAAAATCAATTTCATGACCTGTTGTTTTTATGTGCTGGAAGAGAGAGGAAGATTTTTCTTCTTTTTTGACTGCGTTCTTGTGTTCTGCGATGCGTGCGCTTATTCTCCTGTTTGTCTGTCCGATGTATGTGGCTGGGCAGACTTTGCATGGTATTTCGTAGACTGAGACCACGCTTTGCTTCAAGAAGAAAGAAGCCAGAACACCAGCCTGAAGATGACGAGTGAGACCTCGTCGAAACGTCGCCAAAACAACCAGATTTCTACACGGGAAGAAACCCGAATCCACCCTAACATGCATACCTATACCCGTGAAAATCTACGAAAACAAATATCCGACCTCTACGGGGAGGAAACCTTCCAGCTGACCAGAACCTACGAGAAACTAGAAGTACGAAGAGCCACCATCTTATGTGACATTGCATTCCTACGCAACTGCCGAGATAAAAATGTGATCCCCACAAGCTTCCAACTGAAATTCCACTCAAAAACTCCATCCAGCGAAAGGATCCTGAAAAGAACAGAACTAGCCCTAATCAGAAACGAACTACACAGGAAAAGATACCTACTAGATCAAACCAGCAGAAACCTACTCACTCTCCACCTCAAACTCAGCAACAAAATCCACCCAACACTCTGGAACAAATCCAAGCAACTCGCCGCCTGGAGAGCTGAAACAGAGACCTCCCACAAGACAGACACACACACCAACAAACTCCACAAACTGGAAAAACGCCAGAAGCCCAACCCCCCCCCACAGCAGCCCATGAAACAAACAGTCCACAACAGATCAGACAGGACACTCACCATCGCAGAGACCAAAGTCCTGTCCAAAGGATTCAACTTTGCAGTCGCCCCCAGACACATCCCCACTGAAAACATCATATGCGGAGTGGAAGCCAGCCTAACCAAAATCAACCCAGATGAAGCCAACAAAATCAGACTCGAAGTCACCAATGTCCTCTGCTCCAGCAAACCACCCAGAAGCAATCTACACAAAGAAGAACAAAAAGCCGTCACCAACCTGAGGAAAGACAACAACATAATCATCCTCCCAGCAGACAAAGGCAATGCCACAGTGGTGATGAACACATCTGACTACCAAGCCAAACTATCCAACCTACTACAAGACCCTGCTTACATACCTTTGAACACAGACCCCACCACCTACCTGGAAAAAACCACCAAAGCCAAAATAAAAGCCTCTCCCTTAAGTGAAGAAATCAAGCCAAGCATCATCCCCAGAGAGAAATCATCCAGATGCCCCAAGCTCTACGGCCTCCCCAAGATTCACAAAGAAGGAACACCTCTCAGACCCATAGTCAGCTCCATAGGCTCACCCCAACAAAACCTCGCCAAATTTCTTGCCAAACAACTCCAGCCCTATGCAGAATCCATCACTTCATACGTACAAAACTCGTTCCACTTCATAGAAATTATAAAGAAACAAGACCTACAACCCAATGACCTACTCGTGAGCTTCGATGTTGTTTCGCTCTTCACACAAGTGCCCATTCAAGAAGCCTTGACAGCTATCCACAACAAATACAACCCCCCCAAGCACATCCTAGATCTGACCAACCACTGCCTAACCAACACATACTTCATCCACAATGGACAAAGATACAAACAGATAGAAGGAGCACCCATGGGATCACCCCTCTCACCGGTCATCGCAAACCTATATATGGAACACTTTGAAACCAACGCGTTACAGAAGTCCGAACATAAACCCAAACTCTGGCTCAGATATGTTGACGACACCTTTGTTATCTGGCCACACGGGGAAAGACAAACTGAACAACTTCCTCACACATCTCAACAGCCTACACCCCAAAATACAATTCACTATGGAAATAGAAGCCAACAACCAACTTCCCTTCCTGGACGTCCTAATCTACAAAAAACCCGACGGCTCCTTAGGACATACCATCTACCGGAAAAAAACACATACAAACCGCTACCTAAATGCACAATCACACCACCACCCTGCACAGATCAACTCCGTAGCAAAAACCCTCATCTCCAGAACCAAACGCCTCGCTGACAAAGACCACCTAAAAACTGAATTACACACTCTCTCGAATGCTTTAATTGCGAACGGATTCCAAAAAAACACCATCACCAAACTAATCCAAAAAGAAACACACCCCCCAAGAACCAAGAAACAGAAGAGAACAATGGCACTGCCCTCCTCCCTTACATCAAAGGCACCACAGACAAAATCAGCAAAATTCTCCACAAACACAATATCAAGACAGCCTTTTGCACCGAACAAAAAATAGCCAACATTTTAAGAAACCCCAAAGACAAGATTGAGCTAGAAAACCAAGGAGTCTACGAAATACCATGCAAAGTCTGCCCAGCCACATACATCGGACAGACAAACAGGAGAATAAGCGCACGCATCGCAGAACACAAGAACGCAGTCAAAAAAAAGAAGAAAAATCTTCCTCTCTCTTCCAGCACATAAAAACAACAGGTCATGAAATTGATTTTGAAAGAACCAAACTCATCTCCAAAACTGAACACTTCAACAGTCGAATAATCATGGAAGCCATTGAAATAGAGAAACACCCAAACAACATGAATAAACGTGACGACACCTCCCGCTTGCCTGACATCTGGAAACTAGCCCTGGTCAACAGACGAGCCTCTGTCACAAAGACTGACACCAGGTCCAAAAGGACACAAGATGCCACCGCCTTCCATCCACACCAAACACAAACCCAGACCCTTCCCACAGATGAAACGAAACCACCATCCAATAACAAAACCACGACTATACCATCTACCGCCACACCCCACTCCAGTCACCACATGGAACACACTTACACACGCCAAAAAAAAAACATTGGGAGACCACAGACCCGTAGCCAGACCAAAATGAATTCACAAGACACAGAACCCCACTCCACCAAAGACCAGGATGCTGCCAGAACACCCATCACCAAGGTCGTTAAGAAACAAAAGGCTAATAGACACACATCCAGCACCTCACCCACACAGGATGTCTCTAAACAGCCATCTAACCCACCAGCAGTTAATCCCTTAACGATCGCCTCAGCCACACAGCAGATCACAAAAGAACAAACGAACCTACAATCAGCAACAGAGCAAGCAAACCACAGCCCCCCAGCAGTATTTATAGAAGGACTTCAACTGAGACCACGCTTTGCTTCAAGAAGAAAGAAGCCAGAACACCAGCCTGAAGATGACGAGTGAGACCTCGTCGAAACGTCGCCAAAACAACCAGATTTCTACACGGGAAGAACCCGAATCCACCCTAACATGCATACCTATACCCGTGAAAATCTACGAAAACAAAAATATATATATATATATATATATATATATATATATATATATATATATATATATATATATATATATATATATATATATATATATATATATATATATATATATATATATATATATTGAATTATACCTAGTAAAATATATATAGCTGTAAAGTTAATAAAATAATATAATAATAATATATAAAATATATATATAAATATATATATATAGCTGTAAAGTTAATAAAATTCATTCAAGTAGTAAAATGTTGACAACTCTACCCTTATTGTGTAATGCTTCACACTCTGATATCATAAAAAGGGTAAGTTCAAGAGTTGATTCATTTTTAGATTTTATATACAGTACAGTGGTACCTTGTATAAAGGAATTAATTCGTTCCAAATGAAATTATGCTAAGCAAATTTTCCTTTATACAAATTCCCATAGGAATGCATTGAAAATGGAGTGATCCCATTTTATGTTGTACAGATTTCCCCCATAGGCAATTATGTTAAGCAAATTTCCCCTATCTCTGGAATTTTTTATGTTGTACAAATTTTATGTTATACAAGCTGTTTGTTATACAGGGGTCCACTGTATATTGGAAAATCAGCCGAGAACCCCACTTTCTATAGCACTAATGCTTTGGTTGCTTTTGGTAAATTCTCTTTCCATGCAAATATGAATTCTACAGTGACTATTCATTTCTCTTAATAAAAATAACTTGAGGTACCTTTTCTCATGATGAAGTTTCTATTCATAGTGTGTTTAACCTGGGAGAATAATAGGAAGAGGAATGGTACGCTTCCATTCATTTAATCGCTTGTGAAAATTTAAATGTGGTGTCCAATTAATCAGGAATTGCCAGGCTGCTTAATGATTTTGGGTACTGCATTTTTTGAAGTGAACATTACCATGCTAGCAGTAGAATGGCTTATTCTTCCTTCCTTTTAAAACATTTAAATATTTATAGCACTCGTCCTTAATTCAGCACTTAAATGTCCTTTGGCCAACAGCATGGCAAATCTCATTACTTCTGATTGAAGTGGGCATGCTTGCAGAGGATTCTGGAGGTGTAGTCCCCCCCCCAAAAAATAAAAAACTTCTCAGAGGGAAGTTCAGCATTGAGGCGATGGCTGGCTTTGTCAATTGCTTCATTTGGCACTCACTTTACATAGCTAACTGCAGCCATCATAAGGCAGCAGGTCAAATGGCACGTTTCATTTCTACAGCTTTAATCACCACCACCAACCTCTTGCATATGTTATACAATGCCATTCAATTTTTTTTATAATTTTGATTTAATCCACCTGGTATTTTTGAATAATAATAATAATAATAATAATAATAATAATAATAATAATAATAATAATAATAATAATAATAATAATAATAATAATAATAATAATAAGTCATCATCGTCATCACTTTAGAATTGCAAAGGTGGAAAATTTGAGCACCCTTGTAAAACCCAGCAAAAAAGCAGGATGACACTCAGCATCCATTAAAAGGCCCTTCTTCATTGGCCAGTCAGTAACCAAAGGCCTTAGAATCATAGATCATAGAATCATAGAGTTGGAAGAGACCTCAAGGGCCATCTAGTCCAACCCCCTGCCATGCAGGAACCCCCATCAGAGGACTCCCGACAGATGGCCATGCAGCCTGTGATTAAAAACCTCCAAAGAAGGAGACTCCACCACCCTTTGTGTCAGCATATTCCACTGCCGAACAGCTCTAACTGTCATGAAGTTCTTCCTAATATTCAAATGGAATCTCTTTTCCTGTAGTTTGAAACCATTGCCCCGAGTCCTAGTCTCTGAAGCCACGGAAAACAAACCTGTTCCCTCTTCAATACGACATTCTTTTGAATATTTAGCTATCATATCTCCTCTCAGCCTTCTTTTTGAAAGGCTAAACATTCCCAGTTCCCTAAGCCGTTCCTCATAAGACATTTCCTTCAGACCCTCAACCATCCTGGTCGACCTCCTCTGCACCCGCCTGTCGAGATGAAACCGTCTTTGCCTGCCAGTGGAAGGGGACCAATGGAGAATTTGGGGGTTGGGGGAGGAGTTCTGTGGCCTAGAAACAGACACTGAGGAGAATATATATGTAGTTTATTTCACATCCAAAGAAAGCCTAAAGAAAAGACTCAGAAAACTCTGTATCGCTTACCTTCATTGGCTTTTTTGCTATTTAAAATATTTTATAGTCAGAGAAAGTGGGTTATATACTCTTTGAAATCTGTCTCATGGAAGAAGAAATAATTCATGGGAGCCCAGCATCCCATGAAATGAGGGAGCGGTGTTTTCACTGAGAACCTGAGTTTCTCAATTTGTGATTCATTATAGTGTTTCTCACTCAGGGCTTCATGGTCAAATGAGTAATTGCCAGTTTCTGATGCTGCAGTTGAGTTATTAAGACAGAAGATTATTTTAGGTTGCAAAGACCTAGCTTGCTGTGTGTTTACCATTTTTGTTCATATTAGATTTGAAGGGAAACAAACAGCTGCATTATGGAAAATATTTTTCCAATTATATCTCTGTTGTAACTGTCCTTTCACAAACATGAGCCAGTAATATTAAATAATTACATATTGTCAACTTGAAAATAGCAGCAAAGCACAGCCTGTGCAACAACTGAACGCAGAAATAATTGTTTAATGCCTTTCTAAATTATGTTGTGATTTTCTCACTAAAGATATCATTAGCCTTAGAGGCAGAACCTCAGAATATATCTAATATAATTCAGTAATGCTGACTGTTAAGTTGAACAATACGGAAGAATCTATTTCATTTTACACAGAAATTCAGCATATAATGGCAGAAAATGAAAATGAAAATAGTTCAATAACTTAAATCTATAATTAGTTTTTTTTTTTAAAAGATGATGGTGGTTTCTGTAGTCACCTAACAATATTGTGCTTTCCCAACGTTAACATCCAGAATAGTCAGTACTGCAAACCATATTATCTCTCTTACATTCGCTGGGGATATGGGAATGGTTGCCTTGGTTTCAAATGATCTGTAAAGTTCTTATTTTTCTGCACTTCAAATCTGGAACTAAACTTTTGGTCATTTGCGTGCATAATGAAATGTTGCATAAAAATGCAGAACGAATACTTCTTATAATAGGCCCTCAGGTTCCAAGGTTGTCAGTCGATGTAACTGTATGTACAAATAAGTTCATGTCAATGGCATGATTGACATATTAGCCACACTGGAGAAATCTGGTCACTGGTTTTATAAATTACTGCTTTGACTCAGTTGGGGCTTTGGATTTTATTATTTCTCTGGAATAGGTTGGTTTCCCCAGCTTCCAGATGGACATTTTTATAGAGCACTGTTGCTGTAGGGGACGAGTGCTATTTGCTGTGATTCAGTAAAAGAATATTGTTGAGGCAATTAAGCAATCAATGTTCCTCTCAAGACATTTCACAAACTACACGTCCCCCCCCCACACCCACTGCCCCTGAAAGAAACTATTGTGTCTTGAAGCAGGTAGAACAGCAGGAAATGTCATATAAATGTGCCATTATCAGTTTCAAATGTTGCCATGTGTCTGCAGTTAATACACATATTTCAGAAAGCAGTAGGGTCTCCAGTTTCTGTTTTTATGTTTGCATTTATATTTATTAGGTTTGCACACACAGCAGCTATAATCCTGCAAAGAATGGAAGGTAAACTACTTAGAAACCTCTGGGTCATTATTATAACAATATAGATCCATCTAAAGAAATTTATCCTGTAGAATTTTTAAAAAGAGAGGAAGAACACCTGTTAAAGTGGAAGGCTTGTTCTTGAACTTTGTACCACATGGTACTTGTCATTGTTACTGTATATTTGTCTTTTCTAAGACAGTGTCTGCAGTGTAATTCTTCCCACCCCACTAGCTGATTATTATGTGGGTCTTGTAGTGTCTGACGTTATCTGTTCCTTGTTCAATTTTGATAATGAAGAATGCTTCTACTTCATATTGCAGTGCTTTATAGGACATGATTAAACATCGTAGGGTTTTTAAAGTCCAGTGTGGCGTTTAGAACATCTTTCCCTATGCCTGTTGATGAAGTGAGACAACAGTCTCACTTCAAGAGATTGATTAACTTTGTTTTATCTGGTGTTTTACCAGAAGTCTAAATTAGGATCCATATAATTCTTTTTGACTATTTTAAAGGCTTATTAAAAGTGATAACCCCAAAATCAGATGACTGATAGGTATTCCAGGTTAGCAGCATCATATTCCCTGAGATTTCAGTGCCAAACTCTGAGATCGGAAGATGGGTCCTTGTACCGTCACACAGCCGAAGAAGTGAATGGGTTCTGGACCTGCTTGCAGTCAGCTGATTTTGGGAATTTGTACAAGATGCTCTACCCTCTGGTACAGCATCTTGCACAAATGGCACCATGGATTGAAGTGAATGCACCCAATGACTCTCTCCAGTTCCCTCCAGTTGCTCTTGGCCCTATATAATGTCAAACCAATGTATGCACTAAAGAGAGGGACAAATTGAAAAATGAATCACATCATAAATGAAGTCCCTCCAATGAATATGAATTGATAATTTTAAGCCATTTTTGATTTGTTAATTCATTAGAGGATAAAATGGCCTGCAAGGCATCTAGAGGTACCAGATTGGGAGGAAAGTGTCCTCTGACTCTTCTCTACAATCCCTCCATGCTTGATGAATATTGGGTTTCCCCAATCTAATTGCTAATGGACACTTTCCTAGGGGGCCTCACTTTGTGAGTATGTAACTCAGATGTCTGAAACCCAGTATTCACCAAACATGGAGGAATCATAGAAGTTAGTTGAGAGAAGTCTCTCTGCAAGTTTGGTGTTCCTAGGTGCCTGGGGGCCATTTTCCTTGGAAGGCTCTTTGTGGGATGTATAGCTCAGAAGTCTGAACCCCATTCTCACCACTATCAAGGCTTATAGAAGAGAGTCAAGAGATGTTTCTCTCCAAATTTGGTGTCTCTGGGTGCCTTGGGTACACTTTTATAGCATTTTAAAGTGGAGACAAATTTATTTTTGATTCATCGATTCATCACTGAAAATTCATCAATTCATCAATTAATTGATTTGTTGAATCATCAATTTGTCATCCTCAATGAATCATGAATCATGACAAATCACCATTTTTTTAAAAAATTGCTCCCATCACTAGCATACAAAGGTCCCTTTCTGCTTAGGTAGTGAGCCCTCGGGCTAGCTAGGAATGAGTACTGATACATGTCCAAGTCATCTCAGTCACAAAACCCTTCTCCAGTGACACTCATCCTGGATAACTGAAGAAACATAGCAGTTCCCTGAAGCATGAGCCACTGCCCCTACTTGTTCTTAATTTCAGTTCCTTGCAATATGCAGAAAGTTGAGTGAAGCTTAAAACCATCGTGCTGCTGGGGCTCTAGTGTTTTCCCCCCAGTTCTAAAAGCTGCAACACATTTCATAGGGCAATATTCTTGTGAATCATAAGGGCATTATCAATTGTGCAATTATTTCTGCAACCATCAGGGCATCCACTTAGATTAGTTGGAGTCTCCCACCCCACCCCCTTGTGCCTAAGTTGTCTGCCCATGAGCAGTACACTAGAGATGGGCACGACTCAAAAAAAGGTGTTTCGTTTGTCGTTTGGTCGTTTAGGGGTCCGTTTCGGTTCGTTTTGGTGACTTTTTTGCAAAAAAATTCATTTTCGTTTCGTTAGGTAATGAAATGAAAAAAACAAAAACAAAAACAAAAAATTGCTGTTTCTTTAGCATTCTTTTTAGTTCAATACATCTGCTGCAATGAAAATGAAAAACACGGCAAATTTGGTCGTTTCGTTTTTGTTTTCATTTTGTTTTAAAAAAAATTCATTTTGTTTTCGTTGCATAACAAAATGAGAAAACGAAAACAAAAAATCGCTCGTTTCATGCCCATCTCTACAGTACACTACTGCAGCTTCATTTGCTCTATCATAACAACACTATTACTAGTTAGTGCCTATGTGATGTAGTGTATAGTGTGACGGACCTCAATTCAGATCACTGCCTAGCCATGGTGGCTGACTGGAGGAGTTGATCTGGGATTTTGAAAGAGTTTGTCTAGAAATAATGGTGTAGAAATTGACTGCTTTGTACTTCTTTACTTAGGTACAATAAGCAATAAGGCATGTGTCCTGCTTAGGGGTTATAACTCAAAACAGGGTGTCCTCACGTTCTGAAGTTGCAAGAATGTAAGCTGTGTTCTCTCTGCTTACATGCAAAAAAACTCATCACTGTGCCAAATGCTCTTCTAAGTCTGTTAACCTAAAGGCATATGTACTTTAATTTCAAATATTTTTGAAGGAAGATCATGGTAAACTAGACAAGGATGCTGATAGCAGTGTCCTGTCCCCCATACAGTGGAAGATCCTTATTTAGGCATAATGCCTAAACAGGATTTTAATCTTGCTTGATGATGTATAATGAAACAAACAGGGCAATTGACTGGTATTTTCAAGCAAATGATAATCAATCCTTTTCCAATATGGATCATATGGGTCACCTGAAACATTTCTTTTACTCCACAGACATCTTCCAACACAGAGGGATAAATAAGGTGTGCCTTAGATTTTAGAGCAAATAACCATGGTTGGCCACCTAGTGGAGTAATAAATATACTTCTGCATAGCTATACCCTGCCATCAATAAAAGGGCAAAACAAGAAAATGACTGTAGTCTCTGATGCTAATTCAGATACTTCTCATCTGAGCCAAGGAACACTTCAAGTGGGCTTCTTTTTGTGCAAGTAATTGTGATGTGTATTTTTAGATAATTTTGAATTGTCCTGTAATTAGCTTAATTCATTAATGAACAATGGACATTTTTAGCAATTCTTTTGCTTTTCAAGCTCACATGTTGCTTGAATAGCAAAAGTTGATAGAAGGAAAAGAGCATATAATAGCTACTTTCAGATCTCATTCTGTATATTTCAGCAACCCTTATAGCACTTGGCATGAAATTTAAAATATTTGCCAAGAAATACAAGGCAGTATGCAGGGGGAACATGTAGCTGTGTTGAATTTTTGCCATACAGCTTGAACCAGAGCATAGTCAATTAAAATTAATAGTAGTTCACAAGATGTCTTAACAGCATTGTTCTGTATTCTTGGAAGTACAGAGTATCACAAAGTATGAGATTAAATTAAAGTAAGTGTAATGTCACAGAAAATGTATTATTCTTTTATCCAATAATTTTGATGATGGAGCAAATCTGTTGTGTAATTCTGTTTCCATATTTGCACATTAAAGATCTATTGTTATCTGTAACAAGATCACAGGCTACTTCCACCACCACATCAAGCATAGGAGAAACAGAAGGAGTTGGTGGTCAGGGAATTCTACATATCAGCTGCTCAAATGCATGGTGAGAAGGATGCATAAACCGGAAGGCCTGAGAAATATTACTGTGCAAAGAGTACTGAAAATAAGACAGTGTCTTATATTATTTTTTGCTCCCAAAGATGCGCTAGGTCTTATTTTCAGGGGATGTCTTATTTTTTCCATGAAGAAAAATATGGTACACATTTATTGTTATCTTATTATGGGGAGACCTTATTTTCAGGAGAAGCCTTATATTTCAGTGTGGGGCAAAACTGTAAGTAGGTCTTATTTTCAGAGGATGTCTTATTTTCGGGAAAACAGGGTAGTAGAATATATATATATTTTGGAGCAGATTGTGGTTCTGAAGTTCTCTCTGGAGTTCGCCCAAAATGCTGGTTTCAATAGGGCTCTTCTTCTTACTCAGATGATTCCTATCAGCAACCATCATTGGCACAATCCTAGTAATTGGTGATAGTGGGAGAGGCAGCCAGCTGTTCGAGCCAGAGGTGCATATTAGGTTGAGGAATGCCACAGTGGAGTATTTTTTTGAACCATGGAAAAACTACATATTGGAAGTACATACCATTGATCAGAGAGAGAGAGAGTAGACATGGGCACGACCAGAAAAAAATGACGTTTCGAGTTTTCATTTGTCAGAACGGGTCCGTTTTGGGTCGTTTCCGTTTGTCGTGAATTTTTTCAAAAATTTGTCGTTTCCGTTTGTCGTTTGTCGTTTCCACCGCAATTTAGCGCAATTTGACTTCCCAGAGCATAGGGGCATCCGCAATCAGGGCCGGCACTAGGTGTTTTTGCGCCCTAGGCGGCGGGCGGGGTGGTGGGGTGGGAGGTGGTGGGGGGAGGTGCAGGCGGGCGGCGGTGGCGGGGGGCCATGGGCGGGCGGGGGCCGCGGGTGGGTGAGTGGGTGGGCGGCGGCGCAGGCCGCTGGCGGGTGGTGGCACGGGCAGACGGGTGAGTGGGCAGTTAGGATATCACTTAGGATAGAGGTTCTGTTCTTGGCTTGCACCCCAAATGTGTGTGTGTGCAAGCAAATTGAAGTTGGGAAAATAGAAAATAAATGGTAGTATATAATATATATTTAAAATAAATCCACACCTCCCACTCCCAGTCGAACCTCCCCCTTTATCCAATATCAGAAAAAAATCCTCAAACTGCCAGAGAAGAAATAAAGAATAAACTGCTATTCCCTTCAGCAGACAAAGCTGCAAGGAATCAAAGAAATTATTTTCCAAATTCAGTTCCCTCCCTGCCTGCCTAACTTAAATCCTGAAGCCTCCAGCCTCCCTCCTCAATCTCGATCGGATCACACCAGCACCAGCAGCCAGCCCTCCTCCCTCAACCACATCCATACACCCAACTGCGATTGCTGGAAGGTGCCTCGGCTTTTTATGCCCTCTGAGACATCCAGAAGTATCAGTCAAAAAACTTTTTATGTGCTTCGCATCGCGCGATCGCCGCGATGCCACAAACGGAAACGAAAAACCTGACCAAATTTTTCTTTTTTCGGTTCGAGTTCGAGCTCTGATGGCTTAATTATCATTACTGTTTCCGTTACGTAACGGAAACGATAACAAAAAATGGAAACGACAATTTCGCCGAGTCGTGCCCATGTCTAAGAGAGAGTGTTAAGCTATAGGAAGCCAAGTTCTTTTGAAAAGTTCACAGTTAAGGAAACAAAGGATAAAATAATCAATGAGATTGCTTTAAATACCCTTCTGGTTTATGAATGGGAGATATTGTGCTTATTTATCCATGATTCAAACCTTCAAGGAAATGGCCCAGTATTGCTGCACAGTATTGGGACCACGTAGCCAGCAGGAAAGGGGATGGCATGCTTTACATGGCAAATGACCACCTGAATATTGACAACACCAATAGCAGCAGTCAAAACAGCCTATAGCAGTGGTGACGAACCTTCGGCGCTCCAAATGCTTTGGACCACAACTCCCAGAATTCCGAGCCTAGATTTCCAATGACAAAGGACTGTCGGAGTTGTGGTCCAAAACGTCTGGAGTGCCGAAGGTTCGCCACCACTGGCCTTTAATATGCCCTCTCCCGCTCACTACCATTCAGCACCATGCAAGGAACCCCCCCCCCCGGAAGCTGATTTGTTTTTTCATCATTTAACCATTTGTAAACCAAACACAAAATAATTGTCAGGTCTGTTTTTTGATGAGTGTGAATGGTAGTGATTAGAGATGGGCACAAAGCTGTTCATCGCACTTCATGCCGAATCAACTGAACCGCACTACAGGTGCCATGCATGGCCTTCACTTACTCTGCATCCAGCTGGCCCACTCACTTTCTGTGGCATTCTGCAGGCTCCTCCTCTTCTAGTGGTGGACCAGACCAGACAGGAGCTTGGGCAGCCCTTCCATACTTCCTCAGGCCACTGACCACTTGCTGACTGTGCAGGGAGAATCCCTGTCCTTCCACCTCATCGGAATGGTTGGCTGTCTGAGGTGATGGGGAAGAACTGCCTGAGCTCCTGTCTGGACTGGTGCACCACCGGAGGAGGAGGAGGAGGAGGAGGAGGAGGAGGATCCCATTGGCACAACAAGCAAGGTGTGTGGACCAGCCACCTGTGGGGGACAGAGATGCCACATGTGGCACCTATGATGCCACACGGTTGATTTGGCATGAAGCATGAAAAAGCACTTTGTGCCCATCTCTGGTAGTGAGCACAAGAGTCTAGACAGGAAGGGTCAAAAGTTTAGATTTTCCCTTTGGACACGTATGTCAAGAGCCTGGTCTCAGAAATTGTGAGGGAATGTTTAATGAAAGAATTGAGGGCTTGGAGAAACACTACTGCTCTGTGTTTTTTGCAAATTTAACAAGTTTAAACATGCATGACAACATTATATATCAATTCTCTTGAGATTTTTTTGGCAAATGTCCCTTTCTAGAAGACTATCATTTACTTTGATCATGTTGAGATCTGGACCTGTATAGTTTCTCATACAGTAGTACTGCAAGGAGAGCCGTCTTGCCATTTATTTATCCTTAATGTTGGTAGAAACTGAGTGGGGAAATTAGGTAATAAATTTATCTTGCCTGACCAAAGAAAATCAACATTTGTAATAGTGACTGTATGAACATAAGGGAAAGGCACGAAACTGGATACTTCTAAAATGGGTAAAAATAGAAAAACAAAAATCTTATTGGACCCCTGACATCTGTCTCCAGTCTTAAAGTGAGCTATCTGCCCAAACCCATTCTTGTTTCCAGCATTTTCTACTGCCTCCCACCCCCGCATAACTCTTTTGGTGTAATGGTGCATCCTTATTTCTCCTCGTAGCCTCCAATTTTCCTCTCTACACTCTCACTTCATGCTTTCTTCATCTCTGTCACCTTCCTTCTTTCCGTCCCCTGCCCTTGGGCTTTTAAAATGGCCACTCTTTTACAGCTGCTCCTTGTCTTGCTGCCAGCCATCAGGCTGGCTCAGGCATTGCCAATAGGCACTGATAATGTCATCAGCAGGCATTGCAGATCAGCTGCGCTACTGTTGCTCCAGGAATAAGCATTGGTGCAGTGTCCCAGTGACAGGCAACAGCAGCAATCCTGATCTTTTTGTCAGAGAAGAGACAAATAGAGATAGAGACAGAGACAGAGAAGAGAATTATCTTTTTTTTAAAAAAGCAGAACACCAAATTGCTATCAGTCCTACTTGTCAGCTACATGAACATCAAACATATTTCACAGACAAGGAAAATGTGATGAGGTCAGATATTGTAATGCAATTTGTGGGTGAGATTTTCTTCGGGTGCTGTTGAACCCTTGTTCGCAGTACCTTAATAATTCTGATGCAACTGATATTGGTTACGGTTTGATACAGGGATATGATTGATGTTCCCTGAGACCATCAAGCCATTAAAGATTTATGATGCCTGTGGAGTTTTGTGTGTGTTGATTTTGCTGTCAGATTAAGCATTGTATTAAATTAAATTGAATTTAGCCAGCCGACATGGAAGTGCAAATTGCCACAAAATAGTTTCACACCTTTGTGAATCGCAGTGCTGGAATGAAACCTCATTTATTTCCAGTCCATTGAGATTTGATCTATTTTCCATCAAATCCTTTGCCAAGATATAGTCTTAGGGCTGCAACTGGTTGAGGATTTCAGTATGGTTGACTGTACTGAAGGAAGGTTGTAAAGGAATATTAGCTGAGGTACAAGAACATGGGAACATGTTTGCCTCCTATAGAGAATGGCATCTCAGATTTGAACTGGGAGCTAGTGTCAAAAGGAGGATGTTATATCTGTTTTTTTGTCTTCCTAGAATGTTCCATACAAGATGTTTTGGAATCATGTTCTATATAACTTCAGTGTTGGTGATCCTGAAGAGAGAAGACAAATGCTTCTTCTTTCATTCTGGACATCCAGACATCCTATTTCTTATCTTCAAGTGTTTTTGCTCCAGAATTGCTAATATAACTGAGTTCCCCATGTTAATTGTAAGGCTGACATAGTTTAAAAACAACAAATCAAAAGAAGGATAGAAGTGCAAGTACAGTGGGTAGTCTCAGAGAGGCCAAAGCCATTTTTATAATGGAATTTCAGTTTAGGAAAGTCAATTTTATTTTGTATTTAAATGGGTAGCATCATCATATTCTCAATATAACCATGACTCCTATCAGATTAAATGTCACTTCAGTCATAAATGAATTGTATCAGATTTTGGCAAATCAGTGTCTTTTATCCTCTAGTTTCTTAAATGATGAGAGTTGAAATGAGGCACTTGGCACTTTAAATGTGTTGGGGGGAGGGAAAAATACTTTATGTAAACATAATCATTCATGACATTTTCACATTCAAATACTTAGATTCCTGTAGTTTTCCTGTTGCAAGATGACATCTTTTATTGCAAACTAGCTTCTGACAAATATAATGTGTGCCAAATGTACCCTGAAGTCTTTTTAAAAATACTATGAGTCTAGTAAGAACTGGCAGCTAGTCCTCTACATATATATTCTCAGGTACTTTATTCTGAAAAAGTTAGGAATGTGCACGCAAGCCCAAAATTTGCAGAAAGATTTCATTTCTTTACAATTCAAGCCTCCATATTTTTTAAAAAAAATCAACAACAAATCTTGCAGCTGTGTTTTACTGTTTATTACTTGCAACAAACAAATGATGTTTTTAACAATGTTTAGATTTAATTTTATGATGTTAGCATCTTCTTTTTTTGCAATTTTAAACATATGTATTTTGAGTGGCTGCATGTTGCCTGGAGTTCCTTCGCAGGGAGAAAGGCAGCATACAAGTAATGTAACTATCTGAGTAAAGGTATTTTCACTTCAATTTCAAGCAATGGCAATAACCATTCGTCCACAATTCCCAAGAACCACTACACTAAGCCCTGACTCAGGGCAACCTGCTTGTTTCATTTCTTGTCTGGCACTGCGGTCTGAATTATATTTAGTGATGCGAATATCATTTATTTCATAATTTAGAACTAACATACCAAAGGATGCATTGTTTTTGTCAAACAATAGCAGAAGCGTCTAAATTTTTGTGATAATAAAAATTTGACATTTTTATTTCAGTTTCATAAAAAATAGTAGCCGTGTTCCAAACCGATTGTTCAGTAAGTCTATAGCAGTGGTTCTCAACCTGTGGGTCTCCAGATGTTCCTGGACTGCAACTACCAGAAGTCTTCATCACTAGCTGAGCTTGCCAGGATTTCTGGGAGTTGCAGTCCATCTGCAGTAACATCTGGGGACCCACAGGTTGAGAACCACTGGTCCATAGTATAAGCACCCTTGCCACAGAACTATTCTGTAGTAAAGGGGAACAGTGAACTCATCTAGTTCAAATCTTTTAGAGCATATTTTTGAATGCTAGCTTTAGAGACTCTACTTGGCCAGTTTTCTTCCCAACATGATCTGGTTGGTTTCCACTAGAGAACAAATACATATCTGTAGTGCTGATATTTATGAAGTTGAAACTATTTCTAGCTGCATAGGGCCCGAATGAAGTCAGTAGGACTAATTGTATGAGTCACAGTATGTGCTCATCAGCCTGAAGAGTAAGTCAGATTGGCATTACAAAGATGTTGCCGCTAAAAATAGGCTGCCCGGGAAAATGGCCTTTCATATATGGCAGCACTTTTGAGTTAGGCTTTTTTCATAAACCAATGGGATTATAAGCGGAAGGTCTCACGGTCAGAATTTAAAGCTTCCAAATGCAGCTTGAAACCTGCTTTCCCTTAAGGCATTTTATGTTAAATGCTATTAAGAAGCTTTTCAGTGGAGTGGAATATCTCTGGATATTTTTAATATGTATTTACTGTAGATGTTTTAAGTACATATTCCCATTTTAATATCTATAAATTAGAAACAACCAGTCACTTTAATATCCAAGATACACCCATCCAATTTGACCACTTACCTAAAACCAGGGCATGCAAAACAAATGTTTCAAACAGCATGTGGTAGAATTGCCTTTGGCATAGTGGGGGGCGTGCTGGAACATCTAGAAAATGCATTTAAAACAATATGAAGTTTTCCTCTGCTTCTCTGGTTCTAGTGTGCTGCCTCCCGATGTTGCTCAGAATACATCATTTCCCCCCCACACACACACACTGTCCAACGACTAATTCTCACTTTTATGTCTGTTTCTTTTGAATCTGAATGGGCCCTTTGCCTTCTTCCCAGTGATTAGAAAACAGGAGGAACCTGTAATGGTTTACAAGAGCTTATAGAGAGATGCATTTGGACTTTACTACTTAGTTATTTCTAAGTATTTTGTAAAAGGACGATGGCTTTAAAGTACTTCAACATAATTCTAGAGATAGTTTTATCTAACGCTAGTGGAGATAATATGTGGGTAGCTTCAAAGCTCTTGCTTTTTAACATGGAAGCTTTCAAGAAAAGTTATACTTTTCTATCCATCTAAATAAAACCACAATCACCGGACATGCCTAGCAGATACTGTGGCACAGCACTGTATGAAGGGATCTGCCCTACTATAACATTCCTTTTGCAGGGACTACTGATATTGAGGGAACAGGGAGCCCTGTAACACTGTGCATTAGATTCCTCTAGTCACAGATACAGTAGAAACTGACTGGCTGCTGCTGACCCTTTTCCGGACAAAATTCACAGTGCTGATTCTAGCCCAAAAGCCCTAAATGGCTTGAGTCTGAGCAATCTCAAGGAATTTGTCTCCCATTATGAGCCTGCTTACATGCTAAAATCATCAGGAGAGGTCTTCCTTTCAATCCCACCAACCTCCACTAATGCATTTGGTGGCGACACGGGAGGCGGCCCTCTCTATTGCTGTTCTCAGACTTTGTAACTCCATCCCACAGAAGGCTAGGCTGGCCCCATGTTTACTGTCTTTCAGGGAACAAGCAAAGACTGTTCTCTTCAGGCAAGCTTTCCTTGAGGGACTGGCTGTCTGAGTGGGGTTTTAAATAGATTGTTGCACCTTCCTGCTTTGAATGTGTTTTGGTGTTGCTTATTGGTTTTTGATTGATTGCTTCTTTGCTTGTTGTAGGATATTTGTTTGATCGTTTTTAGTCTTTGTATGCTCATTCTTTTGAGCTCTTATATTGTCTTGTAATGATATAAACTGCCTTGAGTCCTTTTAAGGAGAAAGGTGAGGTGCAGATATTTTAAAGAAAACAAACAAACTGAATCAGTGTTTTCTCCTTTCCCTGCACTTGTGCATTCACATTCAACTAAGGGTGCTTTTACATGACCCCTAAGATCCGCTGGCAACTTAAATTTGGACCAGAGATCTTGGGGGTTTGCTCCTCTTGCTGTGTTCCCACCCCTCCGCACTCCCTTGCTCCTGTCTGCGTGAGGGGAGGGAGAAAAAAGGGAGAAAAGAATGCAGGCTCACCTCCACTCTGCCATGGGGAGCTGCTCTGGGAAGCATTCCAGTCTCTTAAAGGGGTGGGGGGCAAAAGAAAAAAAAAAACAGAAGGGAGGAAAGCCCGGCACTCACTGCTTTGCAATCCGCATCAGAAATTTTTCACCATCGGAGACCAGGTACTTGGAAAATGCGCTGGGACGCGCTTAGGTGGGTGTGGTCATACTTAATTTTTTTTTAAAGTCCAGAGCTGGTGGGAAAACAATTTTAAGCTCCGCATCTGGGAACCGTTTGCCTCGGATTTTAGGGGTCGTGTAAAAGCACCCTAATTACTTCTTAGATATCTAGAGATGCCAACAAATGAGAACTCATGCAATTCCCTCCAACATCCTTTCTCAATATTCTTTCTGTGTACCTTTAACCTCCCCATCAGTTAATACCTTGCTCAAAATGTTTCCATGATATATCTGTGACATGCCTTCCTTTACAAGTCTGCCTGGGTATTAAGATGATCAGGAGAGACTTTTCTCTCAGTTCCACCACTCACAGGGACATGGAATAGATCTTACCGGTGGCTGTACCGACTCTGGAACTCTCCCACAGGAAATCTGCCTGGCCCTATCTATCCTGTCCTTCTACAAGCAGACAAGTCTTTCTCTACAAACAGGCTTTCCCTTTGTTTAAGCTATATGAGAGGGGGTTTAAATTAAATGTTACACTGTTGGTTTGTTGTTCCACCACATTTCTGTCTTGCCACGAAGATGAAATTTTATTATGGTGAACCCTTTTTATCTACCGAGCCTCTTTGGTTTTTATGTGGTCGTTTTATTATAAACTGTGGCATAATGGCTATGTTAAGCCACCAAGAGTGATGTGAATACATTAGATTGCCCATCTGTGCATTAGAAAGATGGGATATAAATCTTGATGAATAAATAAACATCAGCTAAGCTTTCATTGAGGAGCCGTTCCCACTGAGGAAAGAGGGTCTGTCAGTAAAAATTATAATTTGAAGGCATCCTTCCACTCTGGGTGTTTTTACAAACTCACAGCTGTCTTATATGGCAAAGCTGTGCTTTCATGTGCCTATGTCCTACATTTTCAAGGTTCCTCTCAGCTCTTTTTGCTGAAATAGGAGAAAAATATGAGCTTTAAATCTGGAGAGACTGAAAGACTGTCGTGAAAGCATGTAGAAGAAATATTTGAACCCCTTTAATTCCCATATCAGTTTCTTAATGTGGGATATTTTAAAATCAAGGCCATTCAGTAGAATACTGAAAAATTGTCCTCCTACCTAAATAAGTACAGTACTTGGGAATGGAGAAAATGTTGATTAGAAAATACTTCCTGGAGAGAAAGGGATTTATAGCACCTTTTGAAAGATACACTCAATTTGCTTTTTTACAAACAATGGTTTAACAGTCTTCTGGGACTTAGCCTGTTAGATTTTGGGTTCACATCAAGGCAGGGTTTGGGCCTTGTGCTACAGTTTCTTCCATGAAGTTCAAATACATCAAGTTAAGAAAAAGCTAAGAAAAATCTCCTTATACTGTACGGCTCACAGAGTGCAGATATCTAAGTGGTGACTCAACTATCTTTGCTAAGATGGGGAACCACACTACCTGTGAATTTTACTAGATCGTATGAGATACAGTACCTGCATATCCCATGAATTACAAAATCCATAGTCCTCACTAGAGATGGGCACGAAATGAATTTTTTTGTTTTGTTATTCGTTATTCATTTCATTATGTAACGAAATGAATAATGACCCTAGGGGCAAATTTAACATGAAACAAAACAAACTGAGAAAAAATGGTTCGGTTAGCTTCGTTTTGTTAATGGGGGGCGGAGATGTCTCCTACCTGGTGCTGGTCTGGAGGTCCTTTCATGCCGAGCTGCACGGAGGGAGCACGCACCTCGTCGGTGGCATTGAGGGACACAGCGGGCTCAAGCCTCAGCCCAGCCCCGGGAGGAGAGATAAGAAGCAGGCCACATTTAGGTGGTCAGAGCAGCGCGGCTTTGAAGCTGCTCCCTTGTGCATCCCTCCCAAAGCCCGTTATCACGGGGCTGATCGGGAGGGGAGATAAGGAGGTCACGCTTAGGCGGCCAGAGCAGCGCAGCTTCAAAGCCACCCCCCTTGAGCATCCTTCCCACGGCCCGTTATCGTGGGGCCAATCAGGAGGGGAGATAAGGAGGCCGCACTAGGCGGCCAGAGCAGCATGGCTTCAAAGCCGCCCCCCGCACCTACCTGAGCAGCATGGCTTGTAAGCCGCCGCCCCCCCATGCCTCCCTCCAGCGGGCCGTTATTGCGGGGCCGATCGGGAGGGGTGATAAGAAGGATGCTGCACTTAGGCTGCCAGAGCAGCGTAGCTCCGACGCCACTCCCCCTCTTTATTCCTCCCATGCCCGTTCATAGGCACCCCCCAGCTCTGACCGGGCCACAGGGGCTGCGCAGTGGGCGCTGGGGAAAAAGTGGCTAAAACAAATAATGAATTAATGAAACAACAAGATATTTTTTCTGTGAAAATTCACAAAAAAAAACCAAAATGAAAAAAAACACGAACTCCTTAATGAAACAAAATGAAACAAAATGCCATTTTTTCTGATTCGTGCCCATCTCTAGTTCTCACCATGGGCTGGAGTTTAATCATAGACTTTAATGGCTTAAAATACCTAGACTTTTGGGGGGTTTGAATGCTTCCTCCTGAACTCTCCAGTTGCTGTTGTTTTTAATCATCTCACCTTATGACGAGTTCTGGAAAAAACAAAAACATGCATACCTTTCTAGGTTTATACTTGACCTTGATCAAATTATTTGTGCCCATTCATCGCTTTTGTTCTATGGTTATTTATATGGCTGGAGAACTGCAGCCATTGAAGGGGGTTAAACATTGCATTTCTTTGTTGTTATGATATTATTACACCTGTGCATGAGCTCCTCTTTTCCACTGTTGTCCATTCATGATTTTAAAGTGTGTGGCCTTTGTAGCTCTACCTGTTAAATTTCAGGTTATAACAAATATGTTAAATCTGTGACTACTCCATCTGAGTCTGAAAAGGGTAGTAGGAAGAGGCTGCTTAACCCATGCCCTTTTCATTGTTCTCTAGCTCAAGGTCACCCTCCACAAACTTCCTTTTTTTCTATTCATGAAGAGAAATATATGGGGAAGGCAGGAGAAGGGCTGAAGTGAACTTTGTGCATGTGCTTTTCCTTGATTTAAGTTTGCACACTGTCCAAGCTGCTCTTGGTTTTCTTTTAAAAAAGAGAAAGAAAGAAAAAGAAAAAGGTCAAGAAAGAAAAATAGCATTATCTGAATTCTCTGTAAAGTGTAAATTTTCTGTAAAACCAAAAACAGAAGAGCTGTTGCACCTCCAAGACCGACACATTTATTTCATGTATTGCAACCTACTTCTTGAGACACTTCTTTAGAACAACACAGTAGTTGTTCCCTGACTTATATACACAGAGGACATGGTAGAACAGTGGGGACCAAATGAGTTCGGAAAGCGAGGGAGACATTGATAATGGGCCTGCAAAACAACAACAGCATTGCCAACACCAACACAGATTGATCAAAGTGCAAAGTATACAGCCTGTTATCTACAATCATTTGGTTTTAAGGAAATATCCTGGTTAAAATTAAGTCAGATAATAGGTATACCCAAGATTGTGGATGAATGATAAATACAGTGTGCTAAGAATCCTTGCCCCCCCCCACCTAACTCCTTTGATGTACACTGAAATCGGAGAAAATCATGTATTCAAACAGCCTCACTCTGAAATCTGCCTTTGTTATTCTTTTTCTCTAAAACAGTTACTTTGAGGTTTGAATCAGAGAGTCATCAGAGGTTAAGACATTCTGAAACTAGCTTTTGGGTATTTCCATTTCTGAGGTCAGATGCATATTCATTTATTCTGATGCACAGAGATTGACCTGTTTGGCTATGTAGAATGCACATGTCACTCCTAGCAAAGGAAGTCATAGGTCACCATAGGAGATGAACAACAACATCATAAACAACTACAAACCCAAGTATCTGGTGTTGGTAATTCAGGGGAGGCCTTGAAATGGTGTGCCAGAATAGATGTGGGAACACAGTTGGCACAGCCTGGTTTTGTATTTAATATTATTTATTTATTAGACTTGTATACCGCACCATTTGACAACAAAGGCCACTCAGGATGGTAAAGGGTTAAACAAACAGACACATCCATTAAACATAATAATATATAAAAATTTTACAATATAATACAATAAACAAAGTAACAACACTAAGATAGTCAAGATTAGAGATGGGCACGACTAGGGAAAATGACGTTTTCGAGTTGTCGTGTGTCGGAGGCAGTCCGTTTCGGCTCGTTTCCATTTTTCGCGAAATTTCGCAAAAATTAGTCAGTTCGTTTTTTCGTTTTTTCGTTGTCATTAGTACTGGTTTTGGGGGGGTAGCGGGCTCCTGGAGGGAGCTGCAGGAGTCAGCCAGAGCCACAAGTGACGGACTGGCAGACTCTTTGCACCCGCTGTGTCTCACGTACTTGCATGTAGTGCAATGCAAGTAGATCTGGCTTAGGGTTAAGACGGGTTAACGCAAGGGCTAGGGTTAGGCTAGTTACGGGTGAGGTTAGGGTGAGTATTGGGGTGCACCTCTGGGTGCCTCTCTGACCCACTTAGAAGGACAGTGTACTGGCGTATGGGTTAGGCTTAGGCTTAGGGTTTGGGCTACGATTAGTGGGCTGTTTATGCCCGATTGGCACATCCCAGAAGTCTCTGTGGTCAACCTGGCCAAGTGGCCATGCGATTGGTGGAAAATTTGCATGGTCTACTCCCATGGGCGAGCCCATCATTGCGAATGCGCAGGTGTAAAAAATAAAAATAAAATAAAATAAAATAAAATCAATGGAGACTTTTTTTTGCAAGAAAAACCCACTGCTGCTACTGTAAAAATTCAAGCATTTAAGATAGCTAATTTTCGCATGTTTCTGTGGTGCTTTGGTGGGGTTTTGGGCAACGATTTCAAAAAAAATATTGCGGTCGCCATTTTGGATCCCCCGCACTGCATGGCAAATGGATGCGCCCTCCCAGCCTGGTACCAGCAGCGCAGCAGTAGCAATAGCCAAGGAGAGGGGGGCGGGGAAACCCCCCCCCCAAATAAAACACCCTTCTGGCCTGGTAGGTGCCCTCAGACAGTTTTCGCCTACTTTTAGGGCCGGGAATCGTTGTTTTTTTTTTAACTTTTAAAAACTTTTTTTCTGTGCCGCTTGGCATTGCGCGATCGCCGCGATGCAAGTAACGAGCACGACAAATCAGACCAAATTGTTCGAGCTCGAATTCTGGTGGAGTAATTCCCGTTTCCGTTTCTGTAGAGTAATGGATACGAGTAACGGAAATGGAAACGGGAATACCGCTAAGTCGTGCCCATCTCTAGTCAAGATCAATAAAAGCAGAAGTAGACCAGAACACACAAGAGAGAAAATGAGCAGCGAGACCTAGTGGCTAAAACTGTATCTGGGTCTTGTCTCTGTCCGTGTTTATTGTGTGTGTCAATAGCTGTTTAAGAGTGGGGGCCTGTCTGTACAGCCCACCCTCAAACAGCCTAGGATTTGGGGTGTATTGTTGTCCAGAATGGAGTGTAAATTGTTGATGATATTTATGAGTGGTCCCAGTTGGGAACTATAGATAACCCAGTGATGGTAGAATTTTTCAGGTGAATCTTTTTCATGTGTCTTGATGACAGAGTTGTCGTCAGTGTAATCACAGGCAAAGCGGCTTTTCAGGCACAGGAAATGAGAAAACAAAGTTTCATGTCCGCCGTGAATATGCCCACAGGTATATCCACAGCCACACTGTCTAAAGGTGATATACTGTAGTTGTGTCTGTGTACAACTATAAATAAATAAATAAATAAATAAATAAATAAATAAATAAATAAATAAATAAATAAATAAATGCAAAGTTAATGAGTTCAGTGGTGAGATGTGCTGGGTCTCATTCAGAATTGTGCTCTTAACAACATAAGAAGAGCCATGCTGGATCAGGCCCATCCCTATTGAGATCCGCCTGGCGCCAACACTGATTACATTTCGGCGCCAGGTAAAAACCTTCCTGTTCCAGAAGGTTTTTAATTGATACAATATAGATTGTGGGTCCGCTGATGACAATTTTAGGATGATGATTTTAAAGAAGGTTTTTATTACTGTTTGATGATTTATTGATATTTTATTTATAACTATTTTAAATTGTTTTAATTCTTTGATTGTAAGCCGCCCAGAGACCTTTGGGTAGTGGGCGGCATATAAGTTAAATAAATAAATAAATAAATAAATAAATAAATAAATAAATAGTCCAGCTTCCTGTATCTCACAGTGGCCCCACCAAATGCATCTGGGAGAGCACGAGACTAGATATCTGCCTCCTTATACCACTCTCCTGCATCTGGACCTTCAAGTACCCTGGGTAAAAAATATTTTCTTTTGTCTGTTCTCACTCTCCCAAACCTCAGTTTGAGTGGATGTCCCCTAGTTCTGGTATTTTGTGAGAGGGAGAAGAGTGTCCCTCTATCCACTTTACTCATGCCCTGCATTATTTTGTATGTCTCAATCATATCCCCACCCCCCGACACCTTTTTTCCAGACTAAAGAGCCCCAAATGTTTTAGCTTTTCCTCATAAGGAAGGTCCCCCAGCCCAGTAATCATTTTAGTCGCTCTCTTCTGCACCTTTTCCAGTTCCACTATGTCTTTCTTGTACTCCATCCATACTGATGTAAAGCACCTCTATATCCATGGTGGCTACAATGGTGTCATCTGGTGTGTTGGGAATGAACTGTAGTCTCCTTGGGAAGTCAGCTGTGTTACTTATGCAGTTAGGTGCATTAGTGGCATGGCATACAGTTTGAGGATAGAGGCCATATAACCAGACGTCCAAACAGCGGTGTTATCAATTCTTGATACAGTGAGCCTTTCAAGGTTGTGTGGTTAACATTTTTGAGGTAGAAAGTGGAAGTTGCCTAATCAAGGCTCTTATGGCCCATCAGTATGGATTCAGTATTGTATATCTCTGTTATTCCATTTAGTAGTACAGTAATTCTTGGTTTAAAACAGTTGGGCCTGTGGCCACAATCACACAAATGTGCTGTTAGATAATTATCTCTCCTATAGGTACTCTAGTTGTGTGTGTGTGTGTGTGTGTGTGTGTGTGTGTGTGTGTGTGTGTGTTGTGTTGTGTCATTATAGTCGTGACCGACCCTTCGTGACCCCATGTCCATGGAGTTTTCTTGGCAGGAATACTGGAGTGGTTTGCCAGTTCCTACTCTAGTTGGTTTAGAACAACTGCCAGTTCTCTTTAATCTCCCCCTCTGGTGATAATTGAGGGGTTGTTTTTGAGCCTGTGGGTGACATTTTGCTTTTTCCAGCTGAAATTGTATAATAAAGTGGATCACTCACTTAGTCACTTATTATATGTGCCTGAGTGTGATGGTGAAAGGACTCCATGGAGAAATCTAAGTCTTTGTTCTAACCTCCAGGAGGAACCGCCATAAAGTTCTTTCTTCAATGATGTGGGGAAGATAGCTGTGCTTCATTGTATCATTCTTTGTCAATTGGCGGGGAGGGAGATGGTGTCTCTGTATTGCAGTGCTAATTGTTGTCAAATTCCTTAAGCTAAAGATGATGGGAAAAGGTCTCCTACTCACTACGGAATCTTATTATATCTGTGGAATCAGTGGGGCAAAAAAAGGAGAGACTTGTTGAAAAGGGAAATTTTCTATAACCTGCAGTTTAATTCTTACATCACAGGATGTAACCCTATAGTGCGTAGAAAGGATTGTCTCTAATGTACAATTTTAATTCCTCCTAATCACCAACAAATGTCAAGCATGTCATTTTGATTTTAAATTTCACTTCATAATAGTGATTATTTCAGGGTGGAAATGTACATTTATGGAATCAAGCATTTCAGCAGCGTTCTGTGTAATGCTTCAAACAGGTATAATTTTAACTGTTTAAATGGCAGGTTATGTTTCCTGTATGATACAGCCAGCTGGTAAATGAGCCTGTAATTACATATAATTTTTTCTTATGAATAATAAGTCTTTTTCCTGATGCAATAGCAAATTTCACAGAGGTCCAGTAAATGTTCTGGACATGTATACGTATGTGAGTACCAACAGTATGAGCATGTTTATTAATATCTTTCTGCAATTATAAATAAATTGAGGATTCTTTTTTGGCTAGAATTCCAGTTTAGTGAATGATGGCCAGAGCCCACAACCCTAATTTTTTATTGGAAAGTAAAAGCATGATTTAATCCAAAGTGTAGTGCAATGCTTTTTTTTATAAATTTTATGTCTTGATAGCAAATCTCTTCATGTCTAGAAATGCAAGTCAAAAGGATTTTGGACAAATTTGACATTTATGTCTGTCCTCACCTGTAATGGAGAAATGTTTCCCTGCCTCTTAAATGAATACGATGTATGAACAAAGCAAATCCTTTGATGGTTATAGAAGAACTGATACAATGCAGAATGTGATTCAAAAGATTGTGCATTCAAAGTCCTATAACCTATTACATTCTGCATGCTTTACTTTCCATTCTCCTTGATAAGATTTCAAATGCCATTGTATTAAAGGCAGATCGAAATTTCTTGCCTTGATTGGGGTAGATAGGTTAATGGTTCTTTTCTCCTTACTGAAAGCAAAAGGACATCATGATGGTTATTGACTTTCTCAAGGTATACTAATGCCTGATGGTGCAGCTACTGGGCTTGAGTTGCAATTGAATTTTAGATAAGAGATTTGTAATAGTGCAACTAAATTCCCAGGAGAATATATACACACACACATACACACATGCATGCACGCACGCACACACACATACATTGCCTCTGTTAAGACCCTCTACCATTTTACTGTTGAAAATTAACATTTTAAATAGAACTGGAAATATTTCCATGATTCCCCAAAAAGGAGAAATGTGTATAAAAAAGTGACAATGTGGCAGATAAGTGATATGTTATTTGGCAAATGTTTATACTGGCATTGAACCCCTCAGCCAGGAACCCCTTCTCCCAAATTGCTACCCACTCTAGAGAAGCCATTGTCTGAACGGATTTATCTGAGCAACTGGACTAAATGGAGACAGGGGCACTGTATCTCCTCTGGTTTTTAGCCTGAACTTTAAATAGGATGTCTGTCTAAGGTGCTGAACCTATTTCTGACAGAGGGTTTAATAGCCTGGAATGTTTATGTGGAGTTCAGGTTAAAACCTAGAACAGATTCCACCCCCCTATGCAGCTTGGAGTCACCTTTGACACTTTCCATTGCCTGAAGCCATTTACATAAGGGTACCCACATTCCCTTGTGCTTGCTGACGAGAGCGGGAAATGGCAAGGTGGGGGAAACGGATGGCCATCTTATCCACAAACTGCACAGAGCATCTTACAGTATAAAGTACAGGTATAAGCTAATGGTTTTGGGAGTGTCACTTCAACTCAGTGTGAGCCAGAATCTTCAGCCATCTCGCATGCTATGAAATTGTGCATCTACTGAGATGCAATTTCAGCATGCTTCACAAAGGCAAGAATTCAATGTTGAGTGCGTATTTTAATTTAGCATGTAATGAATAAGTGCTTCTTTATTCAAGTTTTGCTCAGCATCAGTAATCTGGCTTGTGGGAGATTTCCATATACACATTCAAACTAGACTGTAGGGGTAAAAAAAACCCACAAAAGCTACACAGCTGTGAGGTAATAATATGTAGAAATTAATCCAATAAAAATTACAGAGCTTCTGAGTCCTTGGGAAAACTAATAACATCTTCAGAATGAATCAGAGCTGTGTGAAAGATTTGCTATGTTGAACTGCTCTTAATATTTACACACTGAAAAATGATTGAATAAACATTTAATAAAACTGCATTCCAGCCAACACTACAGATGAAAAGAATTAAAATACAACATCTAAATATTTGATTACTTCCTAAGCATATCCAATCTCGCCTAATTTTGGAAGCTAAGCAGGGTTGGCCCTGGTTAGTACTTGGATGGGAGACCACCAGGGAATACCAGGTGCTGTAGGCGCCTGGAGTAGGAACTGGCAAGCCACTCCAGTATTCCTGCCAAGAAAACTCCATGGACATGGAATCACGAAGAGTCGGTCACGACTGTAATGACATAACACACACACACACACACATGATTATCTGGGCGTTTAATTTTCATCAAGGCTCTTTCTATCAGGACATGACAGATATGCTTCTGTCTGAGTTATTCATGACAGTCTAACCTGTAACACTGATGCAGCCAAATTCAGCATCATCGTACTGTAGTTCGTTCTCCTGCCTTAGGAGATCATGTGGCCCTGAGCATGTCAAACAAGAGTGATCCCCAATCTAAATATTCATCCTAACCCACAAAAGAAGCTGCCGGCTGAGAAGCGAAGATTTTTTTTTTGGCTCTCCAGATATGGTTGGTCTGTAACTTCCACCAACCATGACAATTGGCCATAGTGGCTGGCATTTTGGGAGACAAGTTCAAGAAAATTAAGAAGAACAAAATTTATCCAGCCTAGTCGAGGCAGTCCAATGGCACTGAAAGAAACAGAACTATGTAGATACAGATACTTATTTCTGGACTGGATAGTGGAATATATGTTTAATTTGGTTTAACCAGCTGGAAGCTTCCTTAGTAAATTAGTTAAGGAACAACACACAAACGTCTATTATTCCATTCTGCTTCCCCTCCAGCTATTTTCTGCCAAAAGATTTAAGGCATTTTTCTGATCTTTTCTCATTAAAATGGGAGATAAACATTTTGAATATCTTGCCTACTATAGCATAGTAGTAGTGAAGGTCTGTGCATGAACAGGAAAATGTTGGAACAGATTATAAACTGTTCTGCTTATATCAATGTTGAATTTGGTTTAACCAAATACAGTACAGTATAAATGTTTAATTTGGTTTATAAACTTGTCACTATGCAATCACCTAAAAACAATGTAGTAATAACTACAAGTTAACACAGATTTGTCAAAAACAAGTCCTTCCAGACTAAGTTGATCCCATTTTTGAATCAGGTAATCACCCTGATAGACAGAGGGAATGCTATAGTATACCTTGTCTTCAGCAAAGCCTTTGACATTGAGCCCATGGTATTATGATTAGCAAGGAAACTAGGTGTTGGCTGGATAGGAAAAACTGTCAAGTGGATACACATTTGGCTACAGAATTGTAACTGAGGGGTGATGATTAATGGCTACTTTTCAAACTGGGAGGAGATAACCAGTGGGGCACCCTAGGGCTCAGTCCTGGGCCTAGTGTTCTTCAGCATTTTTATTAAGGACCTGGATCAGGTGATGCAGGAAATGCTAATCGAATTTGTGGATGGCACAACATTGGGTGGAATACCTAATACCATGGTAGACAGAAACAAAATTCAAAATGATCTAGATAGGCTTTAGTACTGGACTGAAAACAACAGAATGAAATTCAACAGAAATCAGTGCAAAGTACTGCACATAGGAAGAAGAAACCTAATGCACAGTTACAAGATGGGGCACCTGGCTCAGCAATACTACACGTGAGAAGGATCTTGGAATTCTGGTAGATCAAAAGCTGAATATGAGCCAACAGTGTGATGAGGCTACAAAAAAAAGGCAAATGCTGTTTTAGACTGCAGTAGGGATGGGTAATTTGTTTTGGAACCAGTATGTGAGCCCAGGTGGTGTTCAGAAGCCTCCGACACACAAGCAGCCAATCACTTACCTTGTTCTGTGCCCACATGGACCTGAGCTCCAACAAGGATGCAGGCTCTGACTTCATCTTTGCTTCTCCGTGGTTCTAGCCAATCAGATAGGGAGGTGGGGTGATGCCTGTTCCTGCACAGCTCTTGACTGCATTAAGATCCCTAGACTGCATTAATAGTATACTCTCGAATCCTGTGAGGTACTAGTTCTATTCAGTACTAGTCAGACCACATCATGAGTAGTGTGTCCAGTTCTGGGCACCACATTTAAGAAGGATGCTACCAAATTGGAACAAGTCCAGAGGAGGGCAAACACATTATCAAGGGACTGGAAACCAAGCCCTATGAGGAAAGACTGAAAGAACTGGGCATGTTTAACCTAGCGAAAAGAAGACTTAGGGGCGATACAATAGCACTTTTCAAATATTTGAAGGTCTGTCATACAGAGGAGGGGCAGGATCTGTTTTCAGTTATCCCAGAGTGCAGGACACGCAACAATGGGCTCAAGCTGAGAGTAGCAGGGCAATGGACCCAATTACTTCGAAAGGTGGTCACTGTTCCAACACTCAAGGCATTCAACAGAAATTTAGACAGGCACCTGGCAGATATCCTTTGATTTGAGTTCTTGCATCTATCCAGGGTTGGACTAAATGGCCAACTTCACTATTCTATATCTCTTATTAACATAATCATTGCCTTTAATGGAAAGTACAGAATTACAGTCTAAGGCAGTGTTGGCAAACCTATGGCAAAGGTGCCAAAGGTGGCACTCGGAGCCCTATCTGTGGGCACCTGACATCGCCCCTTCACAGCCATCTGTATTCAAGTTAAATTGCTGTCCTGGCACTTTGCAAAAAATTAGTGGGTTTTGAATCCCATTTTGGGCACTCGGTCTCTAAAAGGTTCACCATCACTGGCCTAACGCATCGATCCTGTCCAGGCATAATGTTTATGCAACCCCTTACTTAGCTAACAGTTGCACAGTCTCGTTATTCTATTTATTTTTATTTAATTTGCATACCACCCATCAACCTGATTATTGAATTCACAGCACCCAGGGAAGTGTACAAACAAGCAAACCCCCATAACCACCACTCACCTGATGCCCATAAAAACATAACATAACATGTCTTCTTTGCATAAGCGACCGTCCCTGACCTTCTTGCACAAATAACTCCTGTGGGTCCCCAGCTGTTCTGATGACGCCAAACAGATTGAGTGCTCTGTTGCTGATGTACCCGAACACAGCTCTGCCCTCTCACCCACAAGCTGCTGCTAGATATGACAAAGAGATGCCTCCTGCTCTCCTTTCTGCCTGATTGAAGCCAGACATTTGGCCTAAATGTTTACTTGTCTCCATTGTGAGCAGTGCAGAGCTGCTAGCCCACACCTTGCACACTGGAGATATGTTCAGGAGTCGGGACATAAAGACTGCCTTAGCCAGCCCATACATAATTTAGAACCCAACAGTATTAAGCTGATCTACAATTCTACAGAAAGGGCTGTTTTTTAAAAAAATGGGCTCCAAAAGCAAATTAAAGCAAATATCTGGAAACTTTGTCAAGCCGTACGTATTTACATTTGATGACATACAATGGTGCATACCAGCTCATGAAACAATTCAAGAGCAACTGTTTGTTTAATGGTGTTAAAACAAAACCAAACAAAGCAATGCAAAGCAAAACAAAACAAAACAAATAACAGGAACATGTTTTCTGGAAGCTACACATTATGTTCTATTTGAGTTGTGAAACTGCAGGGTGTCTTTTGTCACATGATTATGGCTTTTTGATTTTCTCAACAGCGATGGCTGGTGTTTGATAATCAAGTCATATATTTAACAAAGCTTTTTTAAAAAAAGAAAAACCTGAAAATCAATTTTGAAGGACCAAGAATGAACTTGGAATGGGACATTTTTCCTAACTGAGTTTTGCTTGGTTTTTACCCCACCCCCGCCCCTACCCCTGGGTTGGTGGAATCCCCATCAGAAGCCACATTGTTTTCTTTCTTTCTTTTCTTTCTTTTCTTTCTCTAATATGGCTACCTCTTATGAACATAAGAACATAAGAAGAGCCATGCTGGATCAGGCCAAAGGCCCATCTAGTCCAGTTTCCTGTAACTCACAGTGGCCCCACCAAATGTGTCCAAGAGCGCAGGAGACTAGATATCTGTCTCCTGATACCACTGTCCTCCATCTGGCCCTTGAAGTACCCGGGTTTTAAGTTACAATAGCCATATGGATTGTAACCTGTGACGGACTTTTCCTCCAGGAATCTGTCCAATCCCCTTTTGAAGGCATCCAGGCCTCTTCTATAACTACAGTAACCCCCGCCTATCACGGGGCTTAGGGACCCACCCGACCCGCGATGACTGAAAATCCGTGATATGTGGATGCGGGTCCGGTGGGGCCTGGGGGCAGGGGGTGATCAGATCCCCCTGCCGTTGACGGCGAGCGCTGGTCCAAGAAGTCTTGGGGCGGCGAGCGCAGGCAGTGTTGCGGGATCTCACCTCCCGCCGCTGCCCGCCCGTGCCGCCCCAAGACTTCTTGGACTGGCATGTGCCGGCGGCAGCAGGGAGATCTGACCTCCCACCACCACCCACCCCGCGCCACCCCGAGAATTCTCGTCCGGGGTCGTCTCCATTGAAATGCATTGGCTTAATGCATTTCAATGGAGAAAATTTTCCCCATTGGAATACATTGGCTCAATGCATTCCAAAGGGGAAAAAATTCTCCATTGAAATGCATTGAGTCAATGCATTTCAATAGAGATTGTGGGGCAGCGTGATCGCCCCTGCCGCCCGCCCGCACAGCCCAAGGCTTCTCGGAGGAGCACTGGGGTGGTGGTGTGGGGCAATGTGATCACCCCCCGCCACACCCCGCGTGGCCCGAGGCTTCTCAGAGGCCGGCAGCGATGGGGAATTGGATCTGGGGCTTGGGGAGGGGGGAGGTTTTAAAAGCCTGGGCTTTTAAACCTTCCCCCCTTCCCCACACCCTGGGCTCCAGCTCATTGGCACTGGGGTGGAGAAATAAAGGTTTTTCTCCCCCTCCCCCCAAGTGCTAATCAGCTGGAGCCAGGGCAGGTACTGTGATCCCGCAATATAGTGGGACCGCAGTACCTGACCCGTGAAATGGCGGGGGGGGGGTGACTGTATAATTGTATTCTGCAATTTTTAGATTAAAAATGAACTGGCCATCTAGCTCAGGGAGTTACATTGCTGGCCGGGAAGCTTAATGCCTCACTGTGCCTCCTGAGAAAAGAGTTATCTTGAGTGGCCTTGTACAAGCCGCGCAGTTCCAGGATGCCTTCGGGAGAAGGAGATGATAAACTCCCCCCCCCCCATAATTTGGTCGTTCTGACTACGTTGTTTCGGAGATTTGCAACTGGTTATCATATTGTGTTAATTTTTTTTTGCATTGTTCCTAAAGTCCCAATGACTTTTCACACCACCCCTAAGATCCGCTGGCCACTTAAATTCGGACCAGAGATCTTAGGGGTTTGTTGCTGTTCCTGCGTTCCCACCCCCTCCGCACTCCTGGCTGCTGGCTGCGTGAGGGGAGGGAGAAAAAACAGGAAGAAAAGAGACGTGGCTCACCTCTGTTCTGCTTCTCGCAGAGACAGGGTACTGGCGTATGGGTTAGGGTTGGGTTAGGGTTAGGGTTAGGGTTAGGGTTTGTGGGCTTTTAATGCCCTCTCTGGCAAACCCAGAAGTCTCAGTCAAAACCTGGCCATGCGATTGGTGGAATGGGTCCAAAAATTTGCATGGTCCCATCCCATGGCCAGCCCATCATTGCGCATGCGCAGGTGTAAAAAAAATAAAAATAAAAATAAAATAAAAAAAAATAAAATCAATGGAGGCGTTTTATTGCAAGAAAAACCCACTGCTGCTACTATAAAAAATCAGGCATTTAAAATACCTAATTTTCAAATGTTTCTGTGGTGCTTTGGTGGGTTTTTGGACCATGATTTAAAAATAAATATTGCGGTTGCCATTTTGGATCCCCCCACCACATGGCAGGAGGGGGGGAGGCCCAGGGACCCCCCCCCCCAGAAACCACCCCTCGGTAGGTGTCCTCACTGAGGCAGGCATATTTTCGCCTGCTTTTATGGCGGGAATCGGGTTTTTTAAAAAACTTTTTGTCTGTGCTGCTTGGCATCGCGCGATCACTGCGATGCCATGAACAACAATGAAAAATCAGACCCAATTTTTCTTTTTCGGTTCGAGTTCGAGTTGGAGCGGAGTAATTCTCGTTACCGTTACCCTGTTACGTAACGATAACGAGAACCGAAAACGGAAACGAGAATTTCGCCTAGTCGTGCCCATGTCTACTTGCAACATTCAAGTTGCAGAAAGTTGCAAACATGAAGCACTCCCGGTTAACACTGGTCTATCCATTCCATAAAGCGTTTTCAAAGCTCGACAAGTTTACTATACAAGTGGTGTGGTATGTTTTATAATAACAGCCCTGAAAGGGCTTGTCCTAAAGGTCTTTTGCACCTTTGGAATGTATTAAAGGATTATCCTGAGTATTCCATGCCATGGAACCTCAGGACACAGTGAGCTTATTTTAAAAATTTGAATATATTCCATTTCCATTTAGTCAGCCAAACCCTGTAGACAAATATTCTTTTATCCACCGTAATGTTTTACGTACATCATATATGATAGTAATAGACCCGCTGGATCTTTCTGATTGGGCCAAAGCAACCAAAAACCTGCTGAAACTAACTGCGGTCCTGACGGAAGACAATAACAGTGGTATTTCTTGCCCCAGAGGGGGAAAATCCCAATAAACATTTCTATTCAGGCTCTGTTCATTTGGCTGTGGGAAGTACAGTCTCTCTATTACATCCGCTGGCAAATCTTCTGAAACATTTATAGAAGTGGATAGTGTATTAAGGCTGTCAAGATTAATTCTTGTTGTTTCCCTTCAAGCATTGTCAAAAGGAAGAAGCTTTAGTTAGATGTAAGAAGGCCAGACCTCATCGCAATTGTTCCAGCCTTCTGTAGATGGGCTCTGTTGCAAGGACTGTTGCAAGGATTTCCCAAGGACTGTGTTTGGGGCAGAGGGCGAGGGAGTTTTAAAATATAAGTCATTTTATATTGTTTCTTTTCTATAAACTCAGTCATGATAGTCCCAAAGCAAAAATGTTACCCATGAAGCACTTCCGCCAGGCCTTGGAAAATTTGTCACTCATTGTGCTGTTTCTCATTGCCAGGCATACATCAGATGCGTTTATGCAGTGTCGCTTTTAGGTTACTTCAGTGTGAACAGTATTTTATCCAGCATTATTGATAAGAAATAAGAACGTCACGTGTTCATCAGCAGATGACCAGTAGAAGTAAGGTGTACATTTCCTTTTTCATCAGCATGTAAGGCAAGGATAAGGGCTGCTTTAATTCACCAGTAGCTGAGGGTAAAGTAAACTAACTTGATAAAAGAGCTTTATTATTATTATTTTATTTTATTTTTGGTAGATAAAAAGCACTGTTTTTGTTACTACAAAGTTTGAAATACCCTTATTCCTTGCTCTTGGTATTACTTTCATCCACAGTCAGTAGGATAATGTCTTGGGCAATGTGCTGCCAGAAAGGAGGGTGGTGGCGGCGTCTCCTTCTTTGGAGGTTTTTAAGCAGAGGCTGGATGGCCATCTGTCGGGAGTCCTGTGATGGGGGTTCCTGCATGGACTGGATGGGTTGGACTGGATGGCCCTTGAGGTCTCTTCCAACTCTATGATTTTATAATAGTTTATGGTCATGAATGTATATCACACTCCTCTTCAAAAGACAAGGTTTTCACAGTTCAAAATAAACATCACATTGTAGCAGTATCCATCTAGGGAAGATATAATTACTAGAGATGGGCACGACCAGAAAATTTTTATTTGAGGTGTCATTTTTCGGGACGGGTCCGTTTCGGCTCATTTCCGTTTTTCGCAAAAAAAAATAAAAAAATTCATTTCGTCATGTCGTTTGTCATTACCGCCGCCGTGATTTCGTGTGATTTGACGTCCCAGCAAGTGGCGTCCCACCGGCGCTAGGTGTTTTTGCGCCCTAGGCAGCGGGCGGGGTGGCGGGGGGGCATGGGCGGGCGGCGGCAGCGTCAGGGGGGAGGGGCGGGCGTGCAGGCACACGGGCGGCGGGCGCGGGTCCCGCAATGACCCAGAGCAGGCGGAAAACACTTTAAACTGACTTGCTGCACAAGACTGCATCGAATAAAGCAATTGCAATTTTTATTGCAAACAAAGTGGGCAGTGCACCCACAGCAGAGCTGCAGGCAGGGTATGAAAGGACCTTGGCTTGCTTGCCACCAAGCAAATGAAATTTTTAAAATAAATCCACACCTCCCCTCCCACTCAAACCTCCCCCCCTTTGAAGCACTATCAGAAAAGAAATCCTAACAAACTGCAGGAGAATAAAAAAGAATAAACTGTGTTGCTGTTCCCCACAGCAGACAGAGAATGAAAGGAATTATTAGTATTTCCTAAAAATTCAACTGAATCAATTCCCTTCCTGCCTGCCTAACTGAAATCTAAAGGCTCCACGAAATCGAAACTAGTCAGCACAGCAGCCAGCTACACACAGCCCTCTCCCACCCATATCCAAGCCCGGACTGTGACTCTTCTGGGAGTGCCTCAGCTTTTTATGCCCTCTTGCACATCCAGAAGTGTCAGTCAAAACCTGGCCATGCGATTGGTAGAATGGGTCCAAAAATTTGCATGGTCCCATCCCACGGCCAGCCCATCATTGCGCAGGTGTAAAAAAAAAAAAAAAAAAAATAAAAAAAAATCAGTGCGACCTTTTACTGCTATAAAAACCCACTGCTGCTACTGTAAAAATTCAAGCATTTAAAATAGCTACTTTTCGCATGTTTCTGTGGTGCTTTGGTGGTTTTTTGGACCATGATTTCAAAAAAAATATTGCGGACGCCATTTTGGAACCCCCCCGCACCGCATGGCAAATGGAGACACCAAGGATGCCCCCTCCCAGCCCTGTACCAGCAGCCCAGGACAGGAGGGGGGGAAGGCTGGGGACCCCCCCCCCAGAAACCACCCCTCTGGTAGGTGGCCTCAGGCAGGCATATTTTCGCCTGCTTTTTTGGCCGGGAATCGTTTTTTTTTTTTAATTTTTAAAACTTTTTTTCTGTGCCGCTTGGCATCGCGCGATCGCTGCACGATGCCAGGAAAGACAACGACAAATCAGACCCAATTTTTCTTTTTTCGGTTCGAGTTCGAGTTCTGACAGCTTAATTGTCATTACCGTTTCCGTTACGTAATGGAAACGATATCCGAAAACGGAAACGACAATTTCGCCAAGTCGTGCCCATGTCTAATAATTACCATCCACACATGGTAAATTACATAAAGAAATCAGAGGCATGCACAGCACAAAGAAACTGTGGGATCAAACTACAGAGTACAGACCATAGGAGATGACAACTTCAGGCTTCAGAGAGAGGCTCCTTTGTAGCAACACAGGGGGAAGGTTTAGGGCAGATTTGATTAGTGCTTTGATTTTTCTTATTGGCAACAGAGAAACTAAGTGGTCCAGGTAAGTGCTGTTTGCTTGTGATACTCTACATGACACAGGGAGAGAATCGCTGCCTTAGTCTAGAAGGGGCCATGGTAAAGCTAAATATTTGGATAATCTGGTTTTCCAAGGGGCAAAGGTATGCACATATCAAGATATATTTATTTGTGCAGTTGCTGCTACAGACTGCCCTTGCAGTAGCAGATGTATCTGAAATGCCTCCCTTGGATTGAAGATATGGTCCAACTGACGTGTCTCTTGTTTGCCACTGTCCGAGTTAGTTTCAGCCATTTTCTCAGGACCTCATGGGTTGTCTTCATAGGCAAGCGCAGTCAGTTGCTTGCTGACCACCCTGTTTGTGCCTACTGCTCTTGGTTCCATGTCCAGTAAAGAAAATCAGAGCCATCCCACACTGTACCATTTTCTTCACCACTCCTAGTGATTAGTACTTGTGACTATATGACACATTCTTTAACATGGCTTTTGACTCATATGACAAAATGTGCGGCGATACATGGGAAAACACTTATTTGGGTATCCAGATTTCAAACTACTGCCTCTTCAAAAGAAAGCACCAGTATTGTTGTTGAATCTGATAGATAACTTGCTCAGATAATAGTGCAGGTGTGCTATGCAGAAGCCACTCTGAATGACATGATAATTGGTAATAGCATTGTGTACCTTTTGAAACATCCAAGCACTTCTAGGTACATCTAGAAAGGACCTGCTTGCAACAGTAAACAGCCAGTGAACTGTGAACAGAGAGAGAGAGAGAGAGAGAGAGAGAGAGAGAGAGAGAGAGAGAGAGAGAGAGAGAGAGAGAGAGAGAGAGAGAGAGAGAGAGAGAGAGAGACCAGGTTATAAGCAACAGGTCAGTTTTAGGTATTTTGACCTGGGAGACTGTCCAGGAACAGTAGAAGCTGATAAGACCAAGTCCAAAGCATGTGAGCAACTTGTCTCCAGATAGTGCACCAGGATTGCCAGACAAATTGAAAGGAGCAGTAATGTGGCTTATATCTCTGTGTTGTGCATTTGAAGAGCTATTTCACATTGCACTTTTTGCCCATCCAATTTGGTAGGGTTGCTGCTCTGATGTAGGCTCCTCACCCAAAACCAAAACAAAACAAAACAAAAAACAAAACAAAACAAAACCTAGCTGCCATGTGCATCCTTGGAGTCCAGTGAAGGTGTATCCCCTGAAGTGTCTGAGTCAGTGCCAGATGATTCAGGGTCATGAAACTTGTTTGGCAGATGCTTCTGACTCATAGCTGTCATCCAGACCTGGACCTGGTGATCATAGGACTCCCAAGGAACTCGACAATTCTGTGATACTGAGAAAAAGAAGGGTTAGTGCCTTTTAATGAAAATGATGATAGCTTATTTCTAAAGTTGTAAAATGGTATCTTCATATGCTTCCTGCCAACCCACTTTTGAGTCACTTACGAGTTCATACTGTCTCATCCAACAATTTTAGATTAATAAGAATTATTTCAACTAACTCTTGCTGGCGTGATTCCGTGGTCCTGTTCATATACTATAACAAGTTTCCAGTCCATAAAATGTTTTTGAAAGCCCAACTCTTTGGCATGTTTACAAGACCACCACCACATCTTTGCTTCTTTACAATTTCTAAGATCTCTGCAAGTCTAATGAGGCAGGATTTACCTCTGTGTTTCAAAGACCTTCTGACACTGTTTCAGCACAACTTGCTCATCTCTACACTTCATAATTTTGTCTTTAATAATGCCATCTGCCAGTTGATGCAGAACAGTCATTAAGCTATCTGACCTGTTATTTCCTGAGTTCCCCTGAAATCTGTTTTCTTTTCTTTCTTTCTTTTTAAATATACATTATATAAGCCAGTTTTTATTCCTCAGCTTTGGAGACTGATCTGGAAAACAAGCTATGCATTTGAGTTAGAAATTCAGCAGTTTTTCAACTGAGGGCTTTAAGAATGCTCAGGTGGATACCATCTGTTGAGTTGTTAATTTTTTATTTCTCTGTGAGGCCTTCATCTGTTGCAATCATTATCTTGATCAGTTCTTAAGACTACTTCCTGATAAAGTCAGTTGGTTCAGGCCCAACGTCTGGTAGACTGAAGATAGGCATGAAGGATTTCATTCAGCTCACCCAAGTCAATTTGGGCCAAAGTAGAAGGTTGTGTGTTGTTGGCATGGTAGCAGTTGTAATGATGCGGGGGAGGAACAGAAATACAGTGAGACAAAATACTAGGCCAACCAAAAAGAGGAGGTTGTTTGAAGATACAGAAAAGAATAGGCAGTGTCTGAGGAATAAGGAGCTGAGAACATGAAAAATGGCAAAGTCCTGCTATTGAAGACAAGAGGGGCCATGAGGAATAGATGATACATGTATTAGTTCTTACAAAGCCAAATGGCAACATAGGTTGTGTGTTGAGATGGGCACCATACAAAAACTGTTTTGTCATTTCATAAGGTTATGAAATGTTACAAAACCAAACAAAATGACAGCAAACATTTCATTACAAAATGAAATGAAATGCCATTTTTAGCTGTTGACAATGAAAAGTTTTGTTACTTTATAAAATGACTCCCCTGCGTCCTGGGACACCAAATTTTGGGGTAGCTCCCTTGGACTCTTCCCTTTAAGCCCTTCAAATTTGGAGAGCTTTGGGGTTCAGGGGGATAGGTTATGAAACTCCAAAGTGGGTCCCCCATGGAAAAAGTTTGAAAGTTAAACTCAAGCCAAGTTTGGAAGGGTTGCTTGGAACATTGCTATGTGATAAAGCAATAAAAGTTTCACTCTGAAAGAGCAAGAGAAAGTTTATGGGCCTTGAGTTTGTGCTTCATAAAGGCAAGCAAAAATAAAACAGAATGGAATTTCAGCAGCCCCTTGCCTGCAATGCTTTGCATTCCACAGGCTTGAATTTAAAGTACACATTTTTCTCTCTTCTTTTTCCATGGGGGACCCACTTTGGAGTTTAATAACTTGGCCCCCTGAACCCCAAACCTCTCCAAATTTGGAGGGCTTAAAGAAAAACGTCCAAATAAGCTACTCCCCCCCAAAAAAAATTTGGGTGCCTCTAGGATCCAGGGGAGCCATTTTATAACATAATCAATCATTTCATTTTGTTTCATTTCATTACAAATATTATTTTTTAAATTTTTTTTATTTAAGAAATGAAACAAAATAAAAATAAAATAAAATGCTATTTTCCCATTTCGTGCCCATCTCTGGTTGTGTTCTATTGCTGAAAACCTGGCAAAGCAGATAAGGAAATGTTAGAAGTAATGTGGCGTTGAGAAGCTAATGGGACCTCACAGCGCAGTACAGTACTTATGTACCTTTAAGGTTTGTCAAGAAGTAAAGAATTTGCTAAAATTGGCTTCTTCCATCCTGTAATGCTAGGGCTTGACCCCTGTCAGATAAAAGCCTGAGCTTTTATACGTTGTTACAATATAACCAAGGAGTTCTCTTGTTTAAGGTTTTGCTACTTACTTCCTAAATACAGTACTAAGTTTTCACATTTACAACACTTCAGATGGTTATTTGTGACAGTGATAATGTCACAATATCCACATTATTCTAGGGTTTTGAAAGAGTACTGTATTTGAATGTGACATTCTTTTTAAATTTCCTCTAGCTTCCAGCTGCTACAGGGCAGACAAAACTCTTTAGAGCTCTGAGAATGCTACAGGCGACATTTTATTAAATATCTTGCAGTCTCCATTTAAATGTAAAACAATGAAGCTACATCTAAGGCTTGGAGAAAAACACATGGTTCTAGTTCAAAAACCTTAGGATTATCACTGAATGCAAGAAAGCCAGAGGCAATCCATCTAAAATGTCATATGTGGATAATAGTGCCTTGTTTTGTAAAATGATTGCTGATCTGCTTTTATTTTTCAGTTCTTGGGTAATCTTAAACTGTGCATAGGCCTGGAGAATTTCATATATTTCAAGTGAATATATTCAAAAGCAATTTCATATATTTCAAGTGAAAAATTCAAAAGCAAGGACGCCAAAGGTCTGAAAAATTCTTCTTCAATTGTATTAGGATAAGTATGTACAGACTTGAAGGAGATATGCTTTATATAAGGCACTAGTATGGCAACAGAGCCAGAATTATGATCGCTGCAGACAGAGATTCGAGAGTTAGGTGTCTTGAATAAAGATACCACAAGAAAGTGGGAACATATTCTTAACATTTTTCATTTTTCCTGATTCTTGATGAGGAGACATCTCTCAATAATGAATTTTCAAGCTCTGCAAGATTCATTGCCAAGAACAAGAGAAGAAACATTCAGCTTTTGGCTGAATATTAGGGGGGGGGGGACTTCCCAACTCTTAGAGCAGTACGGCAGTGAAACCAATGAGCTCAAGAGGTGGTGAGTACTCCTGCACTGGAGGCATTCAAAAGAAATTTAGACAACCACTTGGCAGATATCCATTGATTTGTCTATCTGCATCGGGGAGTCAGGGGTTGGACTTGATAGGCCCCTTCCAACTTCACTATTCTACGAGTCTATGACTATTTTTCTTCTCAGGTTCTCCATAATTTGCACAAATGGGCTGGGTAAAACTGGTATTATTTGCCTATAAGACTCAAAGTGTGCATGCATAGAACAAACATTGAATCATGGTTTGATCCCAGCAATCACGTGCTAGAACTGAACCAACATGGAGCAATCTTACCTGCACCAAACTACTACTGCTACTACTGTTGTTGCTGCTGCTGCTGCTGCTGCCGCCGCCGCCACTGCTGCTGCTGCTGCTACTACTACTACTACTACTACTACTACTACTACTACTACTACTACTACTACTACTACTCTGACAAAAGCATTGATAGGGATGGGTTGGTTTGCAGTGGCATGTATGCCATGTGGTCACCAGGAAAAAGAACAAACCAGGGGACAAACGTCCATCTGATCAAAATCTTATTTAACTTGCTTTGTAATTCCCCTGCTTTTGTACTTGCTATATTTTCTTACAAGTAAGTTGCTTCCTTAATCATCTTTTATTCTTTTGTCCTCTATAATTTTAATTACTTTATTTTTCTAACATTTTGGCTTTCTATTTTCAGCATATCTCAGATTTGTTGTGTCTGTGTGGGGATAGGGGTTATTTTTCTGTATCCATTAAGGCAGTGGTGGCCAAACTTCAGCCCTCCAGATGTTTTGGACCACAACTCCCAGAATTCTAAGCCTGTATTGCCAATGACAAAGGACTGTGGGGGAGTTGTGGTCCAAAAGTGAAGAATCATTTGTACAACTTGTCATCTCCAGACAGGGTTTTAATTTTCTCTTGGCAATAAGACAGGTCAGGAAGCATGCTGGACTGGATATCAATTCACGTACATTAGAATCATTTGACTTCATTCTGTGTCTTTTCTAAGATGTGTTCAAGGAGGGAAGAAGAGTGGGTCTGGGGACTTTGTTTCTCAGTGTACTTTACCTGATAATTACCATTATTTTGGACAGCTTGAGGCCCCTCCCCTCAAAAATGATACCGTTTATATATGGCATCTTTAGAGTGCAAAGTATTTGATCTTGTTGGCTGACTGAATCTAGCCCCTTCAAGCAGCGTAGTGCAGAAAACATAAAGCTATTAGAAAATGTATGTAACAAATATGTATACAGCAAAATGTACATACCCCACCCCCCACCCACACCCACATCTGTAGTTGCATGTTGCTGGAGAATAAGCATGCAGTAAGGCAGGAGCTGTGTTAACATATGAATTCAGCCCTTTGCAACTTAAAATGACAAGTTCAGCATATGTTCCCCATTGTTAAGGAACCATGTCCAAACTTCTTCCTACGGAAAAAAGAAGCCTGTGTTTATTAGAGAAATAGAAGTCTTCTATCTAACTCAGGTGGATATGTCAAGAGCTATGGCTGCCCATTTCATCACTAAAGAACAAAGACAAAACATATCCTCCTTGCAGAGACAAGAGAAGGTGTGACAAAAAAGGAAGTGACATCGGCAACCCTAAGAATAGCAATTCAAAGTTAAAGGAAATTATCATTGGTCAGAGGAGGTAACAGATAATTAGGACACCTAAGGAGACTGTCTCTTTCTGTTCTTCACAATGAAGACACATACATGAGTTGTGTTGCATGCCGTCACTTCCAACAACGGTCAGCTGAAAAGGAGGTGTTTTCTAACTGTACTGGAAAGCACTGGCTGAAACCTTTAGGGGGTAAAAGGTTATGGACAAGAATATCCAGAATTCAGCACAGAGAAAATCCAGGCCACTGAGAACATCCATCAGAACATGGAAATCTGCCATTGCCCAAAGACCAGGCAAAGGACAAGGGGAAATGTACTTCTTAACCATTGGAATTGTTAGCTCTTGTCATGTCATGTTCACCACTTGGACCATGTATAAAAGAGATTTAAACAAAATAAATTGAGAGGAAGGCTCTGAACAATTGGTTTCAATGAGCTATCGGCTGCCTTCATAATCAGAGACAGCCTGTCCCTGATTACCGATTGTGACAGTATACTGCAGAACATCAGAGGTGCTCCATTCTGTTGTGGGATCTTTTGCTGCAGGCTTCTCCTAGACATCTTTAAACAGGGAAAGGCAAGAGGAGATGCCGCCCTAGTCTTCTGTTGTTGTCACTACTTCTGCCCTTATGGCTACCTCTCACAACAACCACACCTCCAATGATCCCTCTGAACTGAATAGTTGGGGCCTTGAAGGCAAAGAGCAAGGGGGGCGGAAGGAGTTGACAGAGCAGCCCAAAGGCATGGGGAGGAGCAGGGCAGTCCAACACTCTTATTGCTCTTCCACCTGAAGCAATTGATTCAGTACACCTAACACATGGCCCTGTTCTGCACATCTGGTTGGCCCCATTGTAACAGAATGTGATCCATGGCAGGTGCTCAATATGATTTTACCAGAAGGACACCCACAGTTGACCAACAACATAAAATTATCTTCTTGCCTTCATTACTACATTTTGGGTGTGTGGCTGCCCAGGCATACTCCAGCTTTAGGGAGGCATCGGGGCCAGGAGGTTCCCTGTGAAACTAGTCAATGCAGAAGGCAGGTAATTAGAAATGGGAGTTCCTTGTGGGATATATGAAATCTGATGATCCTGGATGAACTTTTCTGCTTCCCTGTTTTGCCAGGGTAGCTTGCGTTCTCTTGTGATTGGCTGTTAGGAGGAAATTATTGGCTTTATTTGAAGTCTGGTTGCTCAGTCATGAAGCTTTTTGCAATCCTTCTAAGCTTCTAATGGCATAGTATCCATAATCCAGTTTGTCCCTTTGATCTACACAGTGGGAGCACCAGTGGGGATTCTCCCCCCCCCCCCAAAAGCAAATACCGTACTGGCTTCAGATCAGAGATTTCCCTTACAACTGCAGCAGGATATGGAAAGGTTGAATTCTCCTCTCCAAGTCTGCTCATGAATTATGCCCTGCAAGTTTTACTGCAGCTGTAATTTAAATATTCAAACACCCACAGTTTCAGTTTTATGTAGCTTCGCTTTTAAATGTAGATTTGTATTTATATACATAAACCAACATTTGTAGTCACAGGTGACTCCGGTGTATTCCTAATAGGTTGCAATCAATTATTGCTTCTATCTGGCTTCAGCTGCCAAGCTGTTATTTTGTGCTTGGTTCTCCTTTCTGGACCTTTTTTTGGGGGGGGGTGAACACAGTGTAAATCCTAAAGTCATTCACTCCCTTCTTCTCTCCTTTGGAACTCCCCTGTAATTGCTTCAGATTGTGTTCGTAATTTAAAGTGAATTGCCTTCCTTGGATTGCTCTCCGAGGTTGAAATCCAGTAATAGGTTGTAAACAGAGCAGGTGCACTGCATCAGTGGGAATTTGGCGAGTCAAGCCCTCTGTGAGGTCCATTGATTCACCAGGTCAGCTCTAATTCTGACTTGCTATTGGATTTCTGCCAAGACGTTTCTACATCTGAAGCGATAATGTTCAATGAATGACGCTGTTCATCTGATATGATAAGAACTACAATGGTCGTATCAGAGTTAAAATAGCAGCAGACATTATGGCACACACACACACACACACACACACACACACACACACACACACACACACACACACACACACACACACACACACACACACACACACACACACACAAATTAAAAAAACTAGAAACATACTTTAAAGAGCATCTACTGTACCTTTACCACCAGTTTTCTCCAGGATTTCAAGTCAGTTCTTTTAGATTTCAACTGACAAGGTCACACAGCTAGCTTGTTGGCCTTGCTGGGAATATTAATCCTGGGGAGGAGGAGTAAATCGGTTAAGTTCTGTCCCCCCCCACCCCCACCCCCAGGTTGCAATCATTTTCTATCAACAGTATTTGATACGATGTCACTATTAAGAAGCACTTTGAGAAACCTTGCAGTTGCAAAGTGATATTAAAATGTTGCAGAATACATTTTAAATAAAACATGAGAAAAAAAAGAATAATCACCAGTTCTCTATCTGAATGAAAATATCACAGGCTTCCTGCCAGGAGCAGCAGATAAAAACTGCTTTTTATTATACTAGCTTGGGACTCCCAGTGTAGCAAAGGATCCCAGAGCATTCAGATGGAAAATATTCCTCAGCTCTACTGTTCATACTGTGTTGAACTTGGGATTAGGCTAGGAAGGTTGTTTATATATAAAAAATTACATTTCCTAGGAAACAGATCTCCCTTGATGACAGACTGTGGCAATGATTTGCTGCTTAATTATGGCAGTTATTAATATACATTCCAAATACTTGAGTGAGTATAATTTCCAGAATTAAGCAAGTGATATTTAGCCAATTAAATGTGTGCTATCATACCCATCACTATTTGCATGCTTACAGATGGCAATTAAATGTTTTGGTGTGCATACATGTGCACGTGTGTGCTCCCATACACAGAAGACAAGATGCAACCAATAGTTCTGGCACAGGCCCCTGGTCAGTTTCTTGCAGCCTCTTATGAGAAGCAGTAGAACAGCAGCTTTTCTTGAAGAATCTAGACCACTGATCCAGTGACAAGCTTGTAAAGTCATCTTGACATGGTTTTATGCCATGAGCGCTAAATAGCAGCATTCTGAAAGATGGTCAGTGATTGCATAATGGCTGTTCTGAAAACCATACCATCAGTTCATGGTGTGAAATTGTTTTGTGGATCCTGGACAGGGTCCAATGCCATCATCCAATGTCAGCTCTCAAAGGAAGTTGCCAGGGCTGTGGCTGCAGGGCACTTAATCCTGCGATCCTGCTCCTTGTGGCTTGGATCTCTATCTATCTATCTATCTATCTATCTATCTATCTATCTATCTATCTATCTATCTATCTATCTATCTATCTATCTATCTGTCTGTCTGTCTGTCTGCCTGCCTGCCTGCCTGCCTGCCTGCCTGCCTCTCTGCCTCTCTCTCTCTCTCTCTCTCTCTCTCTCTCTCTCTCTCTCTCTCTCTCTCTCTCACACACACACACACACACACACACACACACACACACACACACACACTTTTTTGCACTGGTTGTGGCATGAGCCAATGTAAACTATTTCCCAGCAATCACATGATACACTGGAGATGGTGAACCATCTTGATCTGTGTCCAGGCTGGACCATTTTGGTGCATCAGCAGAGCTGTTCTTTAGCCCTGGGCTGCAATGATTCCTGCATGGATGGAAGGGTCACTTTAAATGAGATTGCTCCCAGCTCTCCTTTCCTGGTGTGATCAGATGTGATCCTTTCTCTTCAGCTGATTGTGTCCTGAAAGAGGTATATTGAACAGAGGAGTCCAAACCAGTTGGTGCTGCCATCACAGGCACCAAGAAAGTCAACAGAGGCCCAGTATCAACTTTACAGTATGTTGTTACCCAATTGTCTGGTATTATTGCATACACAAAGAGAGTCTCACGTAACAGCAGCACATTTATGTCAAGTCTTCTCCATGGACTGAGGGCTACAAAGGAAAGTTCAAGACCATTTGCACGAGGGGGTAGCTGAAGTGTCATGATCCCAGGTTCCATTGTGTGCATGCCAGATCAAAGTTGTGTCAAATAGTTTGCACAGGAATACCAGAGAACAAAATGAGAATTTCTTAACTGGGAAGTGGGAGGAATTTCTAGCCCTTGTACTCAGTATATTTGTAGATCTTTAGGTCCAATGCTTTCTGCATCTTGACACAGTAGTTAAACAGCTGTACTGTAGCTATAACTGTGCTCACCATCTGGGGTTCATTCCCAAGTAGCCAGCTCAAGGTTCACTCAGCCCTCCATCCCTCTGAGGTCAGTAAAATGAGTACACAGCTTGCTGGGGGGGGGGTGTTGTAGCCTACACAATTAAATTGTAGACCACCCAGAGAGTGCTTTAAGCACTATGGGGCAGTATATATATCAGAACACTTTGCTTTTGCTTTTGCTTGTTCTGGTAGAGTTTTAGTTGCTTGCCAGGTTTAGGTTGTTGAGGTGCACTTCCCTCATCAAACTAGATGTGCCCGGGGATTGGAAATGATGCCAAGTCAATGGAAATGGCTTAGTGTAATAGAATGTGTTACACTTCTTTTTCTTTACTACCATAAGTAATAGTTTTTTTTTCTAATGTGGCAATTCTAGCTGAGAAAATGAAATTAGCTTCATGCTTTGACTGAAAATGATCTTGTGTTGTGACTGATAGTTTGGAAATTCAGATCTCCATAATACTTCTATAATGTCTCAGAATACTGTATATTTCATATTGAAATAGTTTTCCAGTATTTTAGGCAAATGATAGTTAGCATTTATTGGATATAGAAGGTTCTGAGCAACCTACCACAGGGCAATGCTAACGTGCACATTTATAGATATTATGGTTTCACTGCCCAAGTCTCATCATTTGCTGTCTTACGTTACTAAGCCAGGAAGATTGTCCATGGACACATTTTAAGCTGAATTGTATTGGGCAGGAAAACTCAGTGCACCTGGGCTTGGCATCTGAGAAAACTGTGAGTTAGCTTGGCCAGTCAGACTTTCCACCTCACTCCCATGATCCCCTCCTCATGTGGCTCCCACTCCCATCAGTAATGAGACTTGTGGCACAGTGCTTAAATTGCTCTACTGCAACTGTGCTCATGACCTGGGGATCAATCCCAGGTAGCCAGCTTGTGGTTGACTCAGCCTTCTATCCCTCTGAGGTCAATAAAATGAGTACCCAACTCACTGAGAAGGGCGGTCGGGCAATGAGTAGCCTGCATAAATAAACTGTAAACATCCCAGAGAGTCTTTTAAGCACTCTAGGTCAGGATATAAGCAGAACCTCTGTGTCCATTCTAGGTGACACCTGCTAAATATTGGGCCCTCATCACTGGTTGCAAGGTGTCTCTTTGACTCACCATATCTACTGAATTATTTTTTCAAGGCAAATCCTCTCTTTCCCTCAGTTAAACTGAGCTGAGGAGCAGTAATATCCTAGTATTATGAGCCTCCTCTATCTTCCCACTCCCCAGGGCACATCTGATACAGAGAAAACTTGAGTGGCCTTTTGTCCCATAGAAAGAACAATGAATCAAAGCCTTGGGGTATCCAACCTGCACCCACCTTCCCATTTCAATCTTATTAGCCCACTAGAAAACCAAAACATATGGTGAGGTCCTCTTGCCCACAGCCTTTCTCCAAAATCAGCTCTCTCCTTTTAGTCTCCACATGTCTCCTTTTACGGTCCCTCTCTACCTTGTCCATTCTACCTGCAGGGTCTTCTAGACCAAGAGTATTGTATCTTCAGGAACCAGTGAGAATGGGAATTGGAACATATGTGAATTTCACTGCTTCTAACATAGGTGACTGGAGCCTCTCTTGGGCTGCAGCTCTCTGTTCACGGCTCTGAAAGCAATCTGTCAGCCAGTGTGTATCCCAATTCCCTGTGTCTCAGCATCTGTTTCCAAAAGAGAGGATCCCAATTGATAACACAAGAATGGAATTGGGGTGGAGGAATTTTCCCAGATCCGCACTGTTGCTCTCCAGTGGCCCCTTCCCAGTGGGCAGCACTGAGTCATTCTCACTGGTGTTTGGTATTCTCTCCATATCCTTTCACCACTGCTGGATTCCCCACCCTATTATCTAAGGCTTGCAGTTGTGCAGGTGTGTACCTACAAGAGGTATGGTTACTTGAATGTCTGCTAGTTTGCACAGAGTCAAAACACAAAGTTCCTTCTCCCATTGGCAGGTTTGCTATAATATGCGAGAAAAGGTCTGGTTCCTGGAGGCTGAAAGTCATAGTGCTCCCAGAAGATCAGTTAGATGCACGTGAAGAATAATATAACTGAGCGCCTTGAGAAGTGTGGTTATATTGTGGGCATGTGGTAGGCCAGTTTGTGGAATAACCCAACAAAAGTTTGCATAGTGTTGGATCCCCAAAATTGTTATTCGCCGTCTGTCTTGTCCTGTTTGTTTGTTTGTGATACAGTGGTACCTTGTATAAAGGAATTAATTCGTTCCAAATGAAATTATGTTAAGCAATTTTTTCCTTTATACAGATTTCCCATAGATATGCATTGAAAACAGTCTAATCCCATTTTATGTTGTACGGATTCGCCCCATAGACAATTATGTTAAGCAAATTTCCCCTATCTCCAAAAAAATTTTATGTTGTACAGATTTTATGTTATACAAACTGTTTGTTATACAAGGGTCCACTGTTGTTGAAAGTTTCACAGTAGTTTTATTGTATGTTTCTTTATTTTCTCTGTTGCACACCATGCAGAGTAACAATTTGCTAGATGGGCAATAAATAAATAAATAAATAAATAAATAAATAAATACGACTTGCATGGTGTTTGAATTCGTTATATCCTGCCATCTGCGTATTTATACTTGGTGCGTTATTTGAGGCATATCCCTGAGGTTTAGATATTTGAGGGTGGGGAAGACGTTATCGCTGTCTTTGCAACACTCTCTTTTCAGCTCTCCAGCATTCGGACTGTGAACAGTGGTGCTTCTCAAACCATTTAGCCGCTCCAAGGATGGAGAGGGAAGATTATGGCCAGAAATGCATGAAGGGCTGAAGAGCCCACTTGCCAAAGATGGTGCCGCATTACTGGTGTTTCTGTTGCGCTCAGCAACTGTTTATGTTTATGTTTATTCCTGGTTGTAATGCACATTTAAAGTTAATGACTGTGATGGGCATTTATAAATAGCCATTTCAAGCATGAAATACTATTTTAGTGAAAATTAATGGTGCCTTGGAGATTAACATGTTTTCTTTGACATAAACTTTTGTGGACTTCAGCCCACTTCTTTAGATGGATTATTTCAGATGCAGTTTTTCTTTAAAAATGAAAAATATTGGTTACCCAAAGCTAAGTGACTTCACCTGTCAATATTGTTTTTAACAGGTTTTATTTAATCAGTGGAGGAGTTCCTTTTATTATCTGTGGAATCACAGCTGCAACCAACATTAATAACTATGGGATAAAAAGCTACGCCGGAGCCCAGTTGTAAGTCTGTCCGCATGTTTTCCATGTATAAAATGCTATCCTTTCCATCCCTAACAGGACACTTGAACGGTTGAGTACTGTCTGGAAGGAAAACAGAGCCAACCAACAATAAAGCAGTGGTTTCTATATATTTGGGGAGTACTCTAGATATGCAGAAATACAGTATTATTCTGTGTATAAGACTATATTTTTGTCTAAAATTGTTAGACCCAAAATTGAGGATCGTCTTGTACACAGAAGTGACCCAAGGAGATAAGTGTGTGGTTGCAACAACTGTAATTTTGGGGTTGGGAAAGTGGGAGTGTCTTATGCATAGGTGCATCTTATGGACAGAAATATGTAGCATCTCCATTTGCAAATTGAAGAAAAGGGAAATTGATGAAAAGAGGGGAACCCCAGCAAGCACTTCCATCCAGAAGTTTAACAAGTATTGATGGCAATGGCACCCAGGGAGAAACATGAAAGATCTAAGTGGCCCAGACAAACAACAGATGATAAATAAAAAGATCAAGATGTACATTGACTCAATGAGGGGGAGTGGAAAACAGCAGGTAAGAGGGAACTGGCCTACTCTGGCACTGAATGAGGCCAGAAAAAAGAACTGAATGGCCGTAAATGAATTGAAGGGAGGTGCTCCCTAATATGTCAAATACATAATAAATGCTAAAAAAGACGAGTACAACCACCATGCGCAGCAGTGGGAGAAAGGAAAGAACTGCTATGCCATAATTTTGTATGGCAGACGCCTCTCCTTGGTGCTCCCGAGGCGCCTGATACTGCTCAATGTTATTCGCTCTCAGACCAGGCTGAAGTACACCTTAGACGGAAACACAGTGAGGGCGCTTTTACACGACCTCTAAAATCTGGGGCAAAGGGCTCCCAGATCTGGAGCTTAAAAATGTTTTCCCACCAGCTCCGGACTTTAAACAAAATAAAGTACGAACACGCCCACCTAAGTGCGTCCCAGCGCATTTTCCAAGTACCTGGTCTCCGAAGGTGAAAAATTTCTGATGCGGATGTAAAGCAGTGAGTGCCGGGCTCTCCTCGCCTTGTGTTTGTTTTTTTGCCCCCGCCCCTTTCAGAGACTGAAAGAGACTGGAATGGTTCCTGGAGCAGCTCAACTGCAGAGCGGAGGTGAGCCTGCATTCTTTTCTCCCTTTTTTTCTCCCTCCCCTCACGCAGACAGGAGCAAGGAAGTGTGGAGTGGTGGGAACACAGGAGGAGCGACAAACCCCCAAGATCTCTGGTCCAAATTTAAGTTGCCAGTGGATCTTAGGGGTCGTGTAAAAGTGCCCTGAGAAACACAACCAAACCAAGCCAGCAGTAGGAAATGGGCCAAAAAGATCACCTGAAAAAAAAAAACAAATCATGACATGATAGTAATCCTTTCTAGATCCTCAAAGGGTGGCCAGCACATGCCTGGGGAGATTCAAACAGAGAGTGTATGGATTAGGATGGCTTTGGCTGAAGAAAACAGCACATCCGGAAAAGGCTTTTAAATAGGCTGGCAGAGCCCCATGGGGTCAGCAGGTTCTAAGAGACTTTGAACATAGCTCTCCTATTAGTTCCGATCCCAATCACAGCAAACTCAGCCGGACTCCGACCACTGCCCTTTCAGTGTTCAACCAGGAATCTCCTAGTTCCGTACATTAGGAATGGGGCAAGTGTGCCAGAGATGAACTGCCTCCCTCACTCAAAAAAGGAGCCTCACCACACAGTAGTTCAACTGTGTTCCGCAGCCAAAAGCTCATGGTTGACTCAGCCTTCCATCCTTCCGAAGTCAGTAAAATGACCCAGCTTGCTACAAGGGCAATGCATAGCCTGTGTAATTACTTGTCAACCCCCACCCCCACCCCCGAGAGTGCTTTGAGTGCTATGGGGTGGTATATAAGTAGCATGCATTGCTTTTGCTTTCACTCCTGTTCAAAGATACTGGGAGGAAAGGAAAGGAGAGACACTTGTGTATTTGTTCATGGATTCCTTGGTGAGAAGCTGATAAAAAAAAAAACACTTCTCATATACTGTGTGCTGCAGTGCTGAAATCTCCTGCTTTCCCATGAGACCTGAGCAGCGTCACAAAGGCATTGAGAAGTTTAGGATACATTGTAAGCCCCCTTCTGTATAGAGCTCCTTTCCCTTTCTGCAGCGTGGAGATTGTCGCTGAATGCCTGAAATCCGGGTTATAGCAACAATGTGGGTGTAAATGGCAATGATGTTGTCAGCCTTGGGTTTTCCTCTTGAATAGAGTGGAATGGGAAGCCTCTTACCCATGTGTCCAGAGTCTCCAGGGATCCCTTTTGAGGTGGGGAACCCAATGGGAGACTTGGGATGGCAGCAGGGAGCCTTTACATCATTTTGAGAAAATGGCTGCCAAATCACCCCTGGCAGTCCCAATCTGGGCAAGCCGTGATCTGGCTATAATTTTAGGATAATAAAAGCTCCCCCTACTTGACATCCTGAGGTTTCCAAAGTTTTTTCCAAGCTCAAAAGGGATCCCTAGGGAGCCTCAGAATCTGTTCGGGAAGGGAGGAGAGAGTATCTTTTCAATTACATTACATTGAAGCGGAATGTCATGGGCTGATGTCATTTTCATTTACCACCCACACGGTAACAAGATATTTGTCTTCACCTAAAAGCACCTTCTAGTACCTCAAGGACCAACACATGACTTGGGCTATAAACTTTGCTGGTCTAGCACATGCTTCATCAGATACTAAATGCCATCTAATCGACTAAAATAAAAAGATCAATATCCCATTTCCCTGGGGCAAAAGAGAGAGAAAGAGCCTTCTTCCAAATCTTCTCTTCCTCCAAAGTAGCTCGCAATAGTACCTTAGCCTTTCCTGCTACTGTGTGAGGCCGAGTGACAGTGCTCTCAGCCACCTAGAGACTGGCATTGCCACGGAAGTGCTTAGAATTAGATTTCCATCACCTAGGCTCAGGGCCATAACCAGTAGCGTACACGCTAGCTCTCCAGCTAGTACAGTAATTTATTCAGGACGCATCATCAACGGCATAAGCACCAGACTCTACAACTGAAGGATCGTGACTTGGTGCATTCTACATTATCTTTAAAACATTACATACTCTTTTGTTTTTAAGCTCTCTGTTTTCTTTTGCTTTTTTAAAAGGTGGTCAACATTGCTCAACCACAAGCTCAAGGACCCTTCACATGAGAAGGAGTTCCTCCTTGGTTTCATGAGATAAGCAGAGAGAGAGAGAGAGAGAGAGAGAGAGAGAGAGAGAGAGAGAGAGAGAGAGAGAGAGAGAGAGAGAGAGAGAGAGAGGAGCAAGCCAATTTAAAATTTGTTCGGTAGAAATGCCTCTTCTACGCCAGATCTTGAACTCTTCATGCAACCTATGGTAGACAACAGATCACTTGTCTATGCAAGGAATTGCTACATCAGGATGCACATTCCTGGTGCTTGTTAAACAAAAATAACATGTAGCTCAGTGGAGTCTAAATGATGTTATGAAGGACAGTGTGGGAGCCAGTATGGAGTAGTAGGTAACATGCTCGACTGGGACTTAGTTCCAATCCCTGCTGAGCTATGAAAGTTAATGGGTTGTCTCTGGGCCTCTCCTTCAGCCTGACCTCCATCAAAGGGTGATTGCAAAGATAAACTGGTGAGGGAGATAATGTGTGCCACCTATAGCTCATTGGGGGTAATGCAGGGTATAAAAGTAAATAAATACAACCCAATACACAGCATGTATTCTAATTCATGCTATGATTTTAGTGGTGGGGAAATCTCAGAATACTCTTAACAGATCCAATGTCGCTTGTATTTGTATGTGTGCTGTTTTCGTATCTGTAACAAGAGGAGAAAGAAAAGCAAATTATGTTTGGCTGAATGCAGACGCTTTCAATATATTCCTGTTTTTAGAAGCAGGCATCCAGTGAGTCAAGAGCTGTGGCATATTTTGCAAAACAAGATGGGGCTAACTGGGAATTCTGTCATATTAAAAACGTATTTATTCCAACGTGTGTGATTAGGCAATCACTTCTAATCAGCAGGGTATTAAAAGAGCTGATTATTTATGTTCATAAATTTGTGAGAGAGTATCCCTTTGGCACTGCTGTGGAGGTTACACTCCTTTAGTTTAATCATCTTAATCACAGGCAATCAATACCAGATATCACAATGTGAGGAGAAAACCAGGGAAGCAGGTGGAGCGATAAAATTGCTTTGGAGAGAGAGCGGGAGAGCGTGCGCTACAAATGGAGGAGCAGCACTGTGGGTTCTGTGCCTTATTCATTTTTAATAATGTTACTACATAAAAATGTAGATGCACTGACTTCAGCGCGTTCTTTACAGAGCTGATTTTTGAAGTGGCCTGTGATGAGGCTTCTCTTGAAAAATAACGGCATCCTAAGAGAGAGGCTGTTCCACTGGGGATTGCTCCACTTTTGCTTGGCATAAATTCTGCCGATCAGGAAACTCCCCCCCTCTTTTGAACTGGGGGCGGGGAGGCCTACTGTGATGAAGCTGTTAACCTTTGAAGTGTTTGAGATTCCTAGTCAAGACACCTGGGTCACATGATGTACTTGAGACAGGAGAGAGGAAGTGCACGCAGGTGGCAGGCTTGGTGATCACAAAAAAAGATACACAAGCATTCTCTGTGACCCTGCAAAAGGACTCTAGGGACCCTTGTCAGAGTATCTGCTACTACACTGTTATAACTAGAAACAGGTGCTACTCCCAACTATTCCCAGTATGCTTTAGTGCAGGGGTGCCCAAACTTTTTGCAAGGAGGGCCAGATTTGGTGAGGTGAAAATGTGTGGGGGGCTGACTATTCAGCTGCATTTGGCCCCTGGGCCAGACTTTGGACAAGTGTCTATAACATGCAAGGAGGCGGGGAGGACGCTGCAGCAACGGAGCTGGGGGTGGGTAGGCTGGGGGGATGGACAGAGGCAGGGAGGGCAGGCAAACCATAAAACTGCAAGCTAATGCCTCCATCTAGTATGGGGAGGGGCCGGCTGGTGGGGATGCATGACAGGCAGATCTGGTGGGGAGAAGAGGCCACGGGCCACTTGAAATTTGAAAACGGGCTGCATATGGCCCTTGGGCCTGACTTTGGACATGCCTGGTTTAGTGGACAGAGTGACAGATTAGGACTCTGGGAAAACAGAGTTTGAATCCCCATCTGACCATGGAAACTCACTGGGGGAGTAGAACTGGTAGAAACTCTCTCACTCTACCTTGAAAAGCCTATTAGAGCAAGAACTGCAATAGTAAATTTTATTATTGTTAACAATGCACTGCTTGGTACTTGACCATTAACAGTTTTCTATTCATCCAAAGCATGTAGTGCTCATCTTGCAAGAAAGACAGCTGTTATTGGTTTCACATGTGAAGAAAAATGAAAAGCTATCATACATGCTGAATAACTTAGGTTAATATGGGCAAAATCCTGGCACATAAATTATGATGCCATAAGGTGATGACATCACTAGCAAAAGAAAATTGCCAATAATTAGAGTTCCTGCTATGATCAGAGGGCTCATATGACACGAACATAATCAGTCTCTTTGTATATGCGTTGTACAATTCCAGGATTGAAGCAGTGGCGCAGTGATGATGAGTCTGAAATGCCTGTACTGCAGCCAATACTGTGCTCACAACCTGGGGTTCAATCCCAGGTAGCAGGCTCATGGTTGACTCAGCCTTCCATCCTTCCGAGGTTGGTAAAATGAGTACCCAGCTTGCTGGGGGGGGGGCAATGTGTAGCCTGCACAATTAAATTGTAAACTGCCCAGAGAGTGCTTGAAGTGCTATGGGGCGGTATATAGCAGAACACTTTGCTTTTTAATTAGTGGCAACCTGCTGCAGCCAGACTGATCATTAGAGTTCCCACTTCCACTCTGGGGCTCACACGATTTACAAGCAATTAGACTGATATGCATGCATATCATGCATGCCCTGGTATCAAAGCAGAAACTCTTTAATCACAAGCAATAACCCCTTGCTGGTAAAATCAACACCCTCATGGCTGATGCATTATGCAACAGGATTTTGACCAGTAACTGACACTTTTTAATCCTATTGTATTTTTCTGTTGTACTAATCTCCGTAACCATAAATTGGAGTATAGTATTGCAAAATTGGGATTCAGTATCACTTGTTTGATTTCAATTTGTTTATAGCTACTGGGTTTCTTTCTTTCTTATTTGCAGCTGTTGGATGGCATGGGAGCCAAGTCTCGGGGCATTTTACGGACCAGTGGCATTTATTGTCCTGGTCACCTGTGTTTACTTCCTCTGCACGTATGTGCAATTGAGGCGCCACCCAGAACGCAAGTATGAATTGAAAGAAAGGACCGAAGATCAGAGGCTGGCAAGTCCTGAGGTTGGCCATAGCCACATGGCAGACACAGGATCCATTTCCCAGGCGACCTGCCCGATGATTTCTTCTTCCCTGCTGGAAAATGAGCACTCCTTTAAGGCTCAGCTGCGAGCGGCTGCGTTCACTTTGTTCCTGTTTGCTGCCACTTGGACCTTTGGTGCACTAGCTGTGTCCCAAGGACATTTCTTGGATATGATCTTCAGCTGCCTCTACGGAGCCTTTTGTGTGACCTTAGGGCTCTTCATCCTTATCCATCACTGTGCAAAGCGAGACGACGTATGGCATTGCTGGTGGTCCTGCTGCCCCTCTAGAAGAAACACCTACTCAGTGCAAGTTAACGTCCGACCAAAGGTGAACATCAATGGGGAAAGCCAACTCCATGCCCCGTGTCTTCAGGAATCACCCTGTCCGGGTAAATCCTCTGTTTATAACCACCCGGCTGCTAGTCACTGCAAACTGACAAATCTTCAGGCTGTTCAAAACCATGTCAACTGCCTTTCGCCAGTCACACCGTGTTGTGCAAAAATGCACTGTGATCAGCTCCTGGAAGAAGAAGCGCATATTCATGTCCATGACGAAGGGGCTTTCAGACCCAACATGCACATTCACAGATGTCTGAAAAGCAGAACTAAGCCCCGATACTTCAGCCGCCACCGGTCTGCGGGGGAAAGAGAGTATGCCTACCATATTCCTTCCAGCATTGATGGCAGCATCCACAGCTCCCACACAGATAGCCCGCACAGCACACACGACAGTCAGTCGGTCCACCGGCGGCCATGTTGTGCAAAAAGCGATCCCTATCCGACCATCAGTCAGCCGGAAAGCAGTGACGCAAGTACTGTGATCTACAGTTGTGCTAAAGTACCAGAAAGTGAGACGGCCCATCATGCAGCTCATTTTGAGATGCATCCACGGACACAGTCCCTACCCTTTAGCACAACCAGCCACAATGGGGTTTTAAAGGGCAATCTGCATGAAGCCATGATCTACAGTTCAGACAGTACGGGGAACATCAAAACAGGCCCTTGGAAGAACGAGACTACTGTGTAGTTGGTAGACTGCGCTTCTCCTGTTCCATTTCAGACTCATCTTAAGACTGCAAGCCTGTACGCCTGTACCTGGGAGTACACCTGCTAGAATTCAGTGGGTCTTACTTGTGAGTAGGCATACACATAGGACTGAGCCGTTGATCTTTCATTTCCCTTCTAACTGAGTAAGATTCTACATTATTGTGTAGCACATTGGTAAATTGTACAGGTTTTGAATGGATTGCTTCCTTAGTAAGAGGCTTTTTTTTTTTAAAAAAAGAAAAGCAAAGGTGGTCTCAAACAATATTTTTTAACAAAACTATGGAACATGGCTAGGGGCGTAAGGAGTAGAAAAGTAAACATTGGAAACAATATGAGGCAATATACTTTTCTTTCAACACACGGCATTGATTCCCTTTTAATTTTCCAATCTTCTGCATTAGCATCAGATAGTTCTCAACACATATCAGCATCACGGCCTTCCTTAGAAATGCGGTGGTATTCCATTGGTTTTTCATGTCATAGAAGCAGAAGGAGGGTTTCATAAAAAGGCCAACACAGCTTTTCAGACCTAAGAAGAAGTGATACTGCCTGTAAAGACCTTCTGTAGCATATGGCCTGTAAAATCATATAGTGTACAGTCGCTGTTATGTCTCTTCTGTCAGAGAGAAATACTAGGTAATGTCCCTTGTTAACATCTGTGGTGCTGCATTAGTTATTTTTCTTTTTGTTTTCCTATGTTTGCATGGCACACATCAAGATAATACCATTTGCTGTTTTCTAATGCTACATGTGTAAAATGAAGAGAAAAAGCGCTGCTGTAAAAGGCTGTGACTATTCATGCTGGTATTAACCTAGAGCATTTTGAATTAATGGGGGGGAGGGGGAACCCACTACTGCACTAGTTTAAGTGGCACAATCCTTTGTACAAGGTTATATGATAGCTTTAATAAGGGTCCACTCTAATGTCTGTACAGAGCATGCACTGTTCATTTTATGTGGTGCTGTGCAGTGTAATTGCAGCTTGCCTCCATGAGTTCCACCACTCTATAAGTATGCCTTTTGGAACCAATCTACAAGCCGCCCTACTGTCATCTTTAAAAGAGCAACAGCCAGAAGAAGTACGATTTTATCATGAACTCTTTGAGGACTACTACAGCTGTGTGTGTTTTAATAAAATGCGTAAGGCGCAACCAAGCTCAAATTAAGCCGTTTCAAGACCCAGAGGTTTCAGAGAGCATGAAAGAAGCTCGCCATCTAACATTAATCTTCCTTACTGAAGACTAGGAGACTTGAATATGCTTAACTTTGACTAGAGTGTCCCCTCATATTAGTTTAGTGCTGCAGGGAAGGGAAGGAAGGAGATCTACACGTAATAACGTTGCATGTAATGATGACAATACCAATATGGTCCACTTGTAATGGGCTAAGGAAAGGCTACATCACTTTAAGGCTGTGATTCTAAGCAGTCTTTCTCGGGAATGAGACCCAAAGGGCCACATTTCCATGTGACTCTTCATAGGACTGCACTGTAAAGGAATATAATATTTTAAAAGTATATATTTATTTATTTATTCCACATTTTAGGTGAAATGCCCTTCTGTCCCCTGCCTTCCAGTCATTCACCCAAGCAACTCTGGAGTTGCCTTTCTACTTCCATGCAAATTTGACCTTCAACAGCCAGGACTTTTCGTTGATTCATTCTGTGCAGCTCCAGGACAAAGTAGAGTCAACACTATTCTCCATTCATGAGGCCTTGAGCGAAACGTGTTTTTATATAGAGATAGAGATAGAGAAAGAGATAGAGATAGAGAAAGAGATAGATATCCATGAACATCTGAACACAAAGCAACTACTCACAGTGAAAAATGGAATGACAATAATATTATTAACCTTTCTTATCAACTATGGGTATAAAGGAATTATGTAATGTGAATAGGGCAATACAGCCAAAACTGAAGAGGAGAACAGTATTTCGGTAAGTAAAGTATAAGCACAATGTTATGTAGCTATTAAGAACAAATTTGTGGACGTATCACACAAACTCGGTCCATGGCTAAAGTCCATTAGGAAGTCACAATTGCAGTAGGCCAATGGAAATTACAGAGGAGTTGACCCGCCAAATCCCCATTGATTCAATGGGCCTACTCTAGTAGGAACTTGTGGCTGGATTTCTGCCAATGTATTACTTACAACTTAGGCTGTAACCCGTGTCATCCCCAGCCAGTAGCTGGCGTAGTCTGTGCTATAGTCTGACACATGGGGGCGGGGGTAGCCAGTGTGATGTAGGCAGTTTCCTGGGACGGAAGAGCATTACTTTTGTAGGGGGTTGTGTGTTTTTGGTTAACATCTTTCTATAGAGTTTTAAATCATCATGTGTCTCCCATCAGCATGTTATGAATCCCTCCATTTTATGATACGTAAGAATCTATTTCCTTACAGTGTACATAACACATGATGGTTATAATGGTTGGAATGTCATAACCATGGGTGTCAGATGAATGTGTTCTGCAGTGTTTGCAGGTTGGAATTAGTACTCAAGGGGTTAATGCTCAGTATCTGAGTGCAAGGAATTTCCTTTCTTTTCTGTATTTTTGTAAAGCTTAAATATATATTGTAAATTACAGCAGATAATGTATCAATTATATGTGTATGCGTGCGTGTGTGCTTGCGTGTGTATGTATGTATGTATGTATGTATGTGTGTGTGTGTGTGTGTTGTATGTGTCTTTCAAAGGTGAACAAAGCAGAATGCACTAGTTGTGTCAAAATTTCAGCAGTATTCAGCATTTTCATGATTGCTTCTTTCAGATGATGCAAAAAGGAGGGTGGGGGACCTTAAGCTTTATTATGTATATGCTGTATATGCTTGACTTCTCAGAACTAAAATACAGTATTTTGCATTGTGAGCATAATAGATTTCCTTTTTATCATTTTTTTTCATGTATCCGTTCCCCATTCCCCAACATCAGTGCATAGATACAATGTTAAATGCCACATTTCTGTATCTCATTGACATTTATATTACTCTGTAATAGCAAAGTCCGAGAAGGTCTCTAGAATTATGCAAAATAGTCTACACACACCGAAGTCCAGCTCAAATGCTTACATTTCAAGAATACACTCATTGAAGTTCTCCAGCTTGTGTTTCTATTGCCAGCATTGTTGTGTCTGATAACAACAAAGATACTTAAAAGGGTGCTGCTTTTCACAGAAGAACCGCTATCATTTAAAAAAAAAAACCTCTCTCTTGAAAACTAATGTTCAGTATTGATACACCTTTGGTATTGTGTCTGAATATGAAGTTAGCAAATATTTCTGGGCTCATTTGGAAAAAAATGTTATGCAATAATCTGTTCGCAATTCTTTTTTTTTAAAGAAGAAAATATACAGTATAATTGCAGAGTAGGAGAACATGATATTAAATAAATTTAAAACATTTTGTAACATAAGATGTGACCCAAATTCATTTTGTGCTTTTGACTCTTGGGTTTGGGTTTGGTTTCAGATTTCTAAAAAGTTTGTTTCAAATATTATTATTTTGCTCATAGGCATATTTTATCTGTTCATGTGTTCACTTTGTTGGTTCCTGGAATCAGGTATTTGAGCAAACCTTTTTGCTTTGATCCAAGCTTCTGCAGATCCCGGAGGGGACACTGCACATACGCAGGATGAAGAAATCTGAAATCCCGCCGACAAATTGTTGCAATTCAAGAACAGGAGTGAACTCTAAATTCATTTCCTGGCTCTTTTCCTACAAACATCCAAACTGCATGATTCCATCTTCATTCATCAAGCAAAATGATTGTGCTCTTCCACATCCTGCTGCAAGTCCACACTGTTGGATCAGTGCACGCATGTAGGGTTCAAAGACACCACACTTTGTTGTGTGTGTTCGGCCAGTTAACTTTGTTTTAATGTTGGCCTACAGCACGAGACAGTGAACGTGATATGCAACTATAAAAATGGCAATTCAGGGTTATACGGAATGAGTCAGCATGTGGGTGCACACTCCCTAGTGACAGTCACTCCACTATGAACAGGAGCTGGTAAAGAAACTGCAGTTCATCTATTGAGGTTTGTTTGTTGTCATGACTTGAAGCAGGTAATCTGCTTAAACCCTGGCCTACTCCCTGCTGCCTCAACAAGCCAAAGAAATAAACCCTGGCATTTTTGGTTTGGGGTTTGTTTGCCTAGCTTGTTGTGGGAAAGGCAAGGCTGGATTGTCGAGTTTGTATATTGTTATAAACAAATAAGAGATGGAAGGTCTATAGTTTGTTTGGCCACTCTTTCCTGCAGGGGAACTGATCAGTCAGCATGTGCCAAAAGGTTGCCTTATCCATGATTAGCTAGAGGTCTTCAGCACTATTTCTTATTAATGCATCCAGATTCACCCAGTGAACAAAATCCACTTAGAGTGTTCTGCTTATGGCCTGATTTTCCCATTAAAGAGTAACAATTTGGGTACAGCTGAGCTATACTAATGCACCACCATCCTGAGCTGTAATCCAATACGCCTTTTGCAGAACATATCTCTCTTGTTGTCTGTTGTTTCAAACAGGTAATTGAACATTTGCGACACCTAAGTGATCACAGAAGTACCCAGTGTAGTGCAGTGGATTGAGTGACAGACTAGGCCTGGGTTCTGATTCCCCACTCAGTCAAAGAAAACTCACTGAGGAACTGATAAAACCCCTCCTGAAATATCTCAGTAGAGATGGGCATGGATAAAAAAATGGTATTTCAGTTTTTCGTTTGTCGTTGAGAGGTCCATTTCATTTCATTTCCGTTTTTGCGATTTTTTGAAAAATTTTGGTTTTTTTGTTTTTCGTTTCTACCCGCGTTTTGCGCTATTTTTAAAGCATTTCTTTGCGGGGGCATCCCCGAACGCACCAGACCAGAGGGAAAACACTAAAAAAAATTGATGCTGGTAGAGACACAGTATAGACTAGGTACGCAGGGAGGCTGCAAAGGCAGCGGCGGGCATTGCCCAGGGTGCAAGGCAGCCTCAGAGTGACTGCACTGCGGGGCAGGGGAGGTTACTCACTGAGAGGTACGCACACACGCACACAGGGAGGCTGAAGGACTGAAGCTAAAGTCACAGAGACAGCAATCCCACCCTAACTCCCACCGGGGACTGCAAGGAGGACGGGGGCTGCCAGAGCTTTTTATGCCCTCTGTGGCTACCAGACCTGCCCAGTCTGCAACCTGGGCATGCTATTGGTTGAAGTTGTCCAAGAATGTACATGATCCCATCACATGGTTTGCCTCCATGTTGTGGCTGGAGTGGTGACATCCATGTTGTCATCCTTAAAGAAAAATACATCGCAATGGGAGAAGACAAAAACAAATGTTTTAAGGACCCCAACCCCCTGGTAGGTAATAATTTCAAATAATTATCGCATTATTGCTGCATTTTTATGGATGTCCAGGGCATTTTAATACCCAAGAAATCAATATTAGGCATCGGGGAGCCATTTTGGGTCAATGTCCCCTAACTCCCCTTAAAGGAAAAAAATACAGCGATCTGAGAAAAGACATAAATGCACGTTTTAAGGACCCTAACCCCACCGGTAGTTATTATCAGACAGTATAAATAATTATTGCTGGGTTTTTATGGATGTCCAGGACGTTTTTTAACATTTAAAACAGCTCATTTTGTGGTTCTGTTCGCTTCGTTCCATTTTATCACAATTTTTGTTTGTCATTTCGTTATGTAATGAAATGAATAACAAATAACGGAAACGAAAAAAATTTCGTTTCATGCCCATCTCTAATGAGCAGTGAAATGTTTCGATCTATCAAGAAAAGAAGTCCTGTTGCCATGACTCACCTTCTAGATAGCTTTTCCCTGAAAAATGTATATTGCAAGCAGGCTCTTCAGGAAGATCAGTATCTATGCACACACCCTTTCCCATACAAAGATGTTCCTTAGAGGCAGCAATCACAAGTGGAAGTAGAACCTGACATACTTTTTTCCAACTAGAGAATCATGGGGAGGGTAGGAACAGATGTGCCCTCCTAGCCTATAATTGATACCATCATTTTGCAATTAAACTTTGAAAAGCCTTCCATTATTTTCAACACTAAACAATGAGAAGGACGAAGACAGGAAGTTCTCTGGGCAGATTGGATAAACCCCGTGGACCTCATTCCACAAAGATAATGTGATAGTATAGATAGACCAATAAGATATGTAAGCCCCTGTGTATCTTTTGCCCTAATATCACCCATAAGCTTTTCACTTAATTGGTTCTGACATCATGCTTGCATACAATATTTGCTTCTAAATTCTTCCCTTGAAATATTAATGTGTGCATTACCTGTTTTTTTTTCCCTTGAAGTTCCAAGGAAATTAATTGAGAATGACATAATCACAGCACAGGTGAATATGTCAGACAGTTGTGGAAAGACTAGGGTGTATTTCCTTCCTCAGAGAAAAAGGCAGGTTCTCTCTCTCTCTCTCTCTCTCTCAGTCTTTCTCTGTCTCTCTCTCCCTCCCCTCTCCAGATCCTAGAAACTACAATTTAAAAAACACAAGGACACTTTTAATATGGTACATGGAATACCTGTGCACATGTTTCCAGCATAAAACTTTGACTTGTGGGTTGCTTATTTCTCTTTCACAGCTAGGCATTCTGTGGAGGTGCAAATAATCCACCTCATCAGAAAATCTTCATGTTCTTCCAAAGATAGTGAGCGAGAGCTCATGCTCTCATCAAGCATATATTCAAGATAATGGCAAATCCCACATCCCTACTTAACTGGTTTAAAGCAAGTAAGCTTCTGTTCCCCCCACTGGGATTATGGACTGATACCTACTATCTCAGCACTTTAGCCATCTATTCTTACACTGTGACAAGACTTTTATTTAATCTTATATATACCATTTTCTAAAGACTAGAAAAGGCACCATTAACACATTAGTACCTATTATCCTAGAGTGTTGGTTCATTGCTCATCATACATTAATTTATCATAGTAGGCCTATCATTCTCACTCAGCTATTAATCTGCCAAGTTTTGAAGAATACAAAGTTCAGAGTTTGGACTACAACAGTTTCCATACCACGTTGACCATGTTCCCCTCATTGCCCAACTTTTGTGAGACATCCCTTCTTAAACGGAGTCTCAGATTACAGGAATTTTTAAGCTCAGATCAACCGTTCTGCTTTGTTTATGATAGCAGGCAAATCTCAGAAATGCAAGAAGTCAACATGAAAGCAAGACATGAATTAGCTCTCAATAGATGGAAAGGGATTCAAGAAATTTCAGACAATTCATGCCATTCAGTCTCAGTTCATTAAGGAAGCGCCTCCACACACTTCTTGCTTGAGAGATACCAAGGAACCAAGCACATAATAAATAAAGATCACAACTTGATTCTAAGTAAGAATTTAAGTTTATGAGCACATTTGGCTTGCAGTTATAAAATGTATTGTTAAGATGAACACTGCTGTGTTTGACCTAAAGCTGTAGAGCACATTTGAGCTAGAAAAAATGACAGTGCTCAACTGCTTGATATACATTGGATATGTTGGCATTTGGTCAAATGCTGAAGCCAGACATGGAAAGCCTTGATCCAAGGTCGTTTTAGTTTCCGGCCATAAGCCATGTGAAACAATAATGCCTTTATAGGCTTAAACTTTGACACAAGACAAAGTGACCTCCTTAATAACCAGAGGTCTCCCTGAATGGTTTGCTACTGTTCGGTGATGCTGATACACAAGTCGACATACTCAAGATGGATAAGAAATGGAAAACGAAAGATGAAATTACTTGTGACAGAAATAAAGTAAAATAAAACAGAATGAGCATGGCAAAACATGTTCTACATTTTCATATATTTGACCTCACATTATACCTATACCCAGGTTTTCTTTCTTCAACTACTGTAACTCCTTTCTTTATAGCACTGTAGATATTTAAGCATGGCATGAATCATCTATCTACACTAATGCCCTTTTCTTTGAGAAAACAAACAGCTCAAGCCGTAGATCATAATGTTATTTTGAGAGCAACAGCTAAATGGAGTCATCGAGGCAATTTGCCACCAAAGCTGCCAGTTTGTAGACAACCTTCGCCGTATGGTTGGAGATGAAATAATTAAGAACAGAGTTTGAGCCACTTGGATATAGCAGTCACCATAACCTTTAGAGGTCTATTTCCTGCTGCAATGTTGTCATTTATTACAGAAACGGGAGGCATTTATTTTCCTTATGTGAATATCAACCATCTGTGGCCTTCCATCATAACATTAGTAATAATGTTCCTTTTTCAGCTGTTACACTTGGCCTTCAAATGAGATTAAGTTCTGGCATATTCAGCTGTAATATTAAACATGTTTTGCCAAATGTATTGCATGTGAGTTGCACATTGTTTTCTATGCCTTCAGCAGCTGCTTATATTGTTCCAGTCCTTGCCACAGAAAGCTACTTTCATGAGAAGCAGAACAAAAAAGGTTGTGTTCTTTAAATTTAAGAAATGGCCGTTTTCCAACTAGCATTTACTGTCAACCTACGACACAAGAAATACCCTAATAAATGTATCAAATCCCATTCTCCACATGTATAGCACAAGGAGGAACAGTGATTTCATTGTGGTTGATCTGATTTTTATTTTCTTCAGATTGAATCCTCTTTTAGTTCCTTTTTGTACAGAGGGATGGAATAAAGGAAGGGAAGGAGAAATACAAACAGCAAGGACCCTGCAGGCAAGGATGGGGATTGGTTTTCTGATGATGACCTATTTTAGCAGAGAGACAATAAGATTACTAAATTGAGGTGCAGCGGATATGATTGCCCAAGGCCACCCCTAAGCTCCTTTGCAGCCCGTGATAGAGAGTCATCTTATTTCAGCTTTGAGTAAACTGGAAAAAGGAACTGTAGCAAAATCACCAGTGTCGGAGGTACCTCAAAGAAGCTCTTAGGGGGGTGCACTGGATTACATCATATAATCAACCTAGTGTTAGCATTGGCCAAACAGTTTTTAGTGTAAACCATATGAGGGGGGCAGCATATTCTTCCAGTGGAATTTGGAGGCTATGATTAGGGAGGGGGCAGCACATTTAACCCAAGCTTAAGTGCAAACTGGACTAAAGGTGCTGAACCTTACTCCCAAAATAAGCTCTGTGCCTTGGGTAGCTTCTTTAATGTTTTGAACTAAACTCCAGAAGTTTTAGCCACCATGATATCCAAGTAATCAGCATTCACTGTGTTCAGTTTGTGTTCTTCACGGTGTTGTAGAAATGGAAATTTGGAAAACAATTTAAACAGGTTCTTTGTTCTAGCAAGGTCCTGTATAGAGATGGGCACGAATCAAAAAAATGATTTCGTTTGTTGTTTGTCGTTTGGGGGGTCCGTTTTGGTTCGTTTCCGTTTTTCGTGAATTTTTGCAAAAAAATTGTTTTCATTTTTGTTTGTTTCGTTACCATTTCATTACCATTAATTTCATTTTTTGTGATTTTTTTTTAGCATTTAAAGCAGTTCACTGTACTGCAGTAATGGAAACGAAACACACGACAAAATTTCCAGTGTTTATGTTCGTTTCGTTTCATTTTGGAGACAAAATTTGTTTGTCGTTTTGTTGCATAACGAAACAAAAAAATGAAAACGGAAACGAAAAATTGTTCATTTCGTGCCCATCTCTAGTCCTGTAAAAAAGAATGAGGAAACCACTTCAAATAAGTATTTTGCAAACAGAGAAAAGAGGTTTATTGAGGAAGAGTAAAAACAACAGTCTTGCAATATATACCTTGCAAGCCTGGAGGGGCCAAAATTAGATAAAGCTGCTCACAGTGTACAGAAAAAACATGTCAACATTTATAAGGTTTTAGGTGCCTTCCCTCAGCAGGAATGGATGGGTTTTGGTGTGCCCACAATATTGGGTACCAATTAATTTTGTAACTTTCAAGCTATTGTAACTTCATTTAGAGCAGCCATGTCCAAAGTCTGGCCCAGGGGCCAAATCAGGCCCACCTGGTCATTTTGATTGGCCCGCGACTAGCTGGCCTGTCTGTCCCCCCTCCCCCTTCACCCTCCCCATGCTTTAAGCAGCAGGAGGAAGCCATGCACCCTCCCGCCAGCGCATGTTGCACCCTGATCATGCCTGAGGGGGGCAACTGAGCTCCCCCCCCTGCACACACTCTGCCCTGCCGCAAGCTTCCTTTGCTCCCCCTTCTGGCCCCTCCCCTGGCCTTGGATTTTATGCAGAAGCTCTGGTGTGTCTATGCTCCCTTTGCCAAGGCACCCCCCACTCTCGCCTTATCACTCAGCAGCAGGTAGATGGGGTAGGATCTGGGGAACGATGGCAAGCTGCACAATGGTGGGTTCCAGAGTTTGAGCCAGCTTGCCCCCAGCTGCAGACGCCTCCATGGAGGAGGAAAGTGGCAAAATGTGGAGCGGAGAAAACGAGTTGGAGGACCAGCGAGCCGGCTCCCTCTCACGAGCTGCGAGGGGCAAGTGGCCTCTTGGCTTGGCTGCGGCCCCTCTCTTCTTGCCCATCAACTGCATACAGATGGGCGCCAAGGAGCCTTCTGTCCATGCCCAAAGCAGAGCCACTGCTAGAGAAGTGAGAGGGCAAGGCAGGTGGTGGAAGGAAAGAAGAAAGCTCCTTCACCTTTGCAACAGCGTGGCAGTGGACCCATGATGCCCGTGGCCAGCGCCAGGAGTAAGGGGTGAGGGGGTGGGAGAGAGAAGAGTGGCCAAGAGGGAGCCACCCGGGGCACCCACCACAGCATTGGCGCCACAAGCCCCGAGTCCCACCAAGAGCAGCAATGGCAGAAGGAGCAGCAGCGGCAGAAGGAGCAGCACCGAGATGCAGGCGATCCAGTTGGAGCTGCCTGGACAACGACTGCCACTCCTGCTCCGGGGCCTTATGCGACCACAGCTCCCACCACCCACCAACTCTCCCAGGCTTGTCTCGCAGTGCCTGGGCATGCGGCTCCTCCCCTGCACAGGAGGTGAAGGAGAGAGTGCTCAAATTTGCCTCAGAGGAAGTCGGGTGGGGTGAGATGGTGGGGGGAAAGGATATGAGAGAGAGAGAGAGAAAGAGAGAGAGACTCTCAAAGGGGGTGGTGAAAAATGTGGGTTTTCCAGCCGGCAAGCAAGTAAAGGGCTTCTGCTGGAGAAGGTGCAGTGGGACACAGAGCCACCCCTTGCGGTTGGGTGGATGGGTTTTCCTGGTGGCCTCAAAAACTTCCCAAATGCTAAGCACTGAACCCCGAAGGGGTTATTATGTCATGCTAGGAGTCAACGGCCGACTGCAAATGTCAGTTACCAAACAGTAAGTGGACACTTAAGGCAATACCACTGATTTGTCCAGCAGTCCAGCTGGAGGATGCTGGCCACTCTGAGGCAATGGGGCAGGAGGGAATAAGCCCAAGAATAAGCCTTGTGTATCAATGTGTAGCCAGCATAAATTGTAAACCACCCAGAAAGTGCTTTAAGCACTATGGGGCATAGTCAACCCCACCGCCAGCTGAAGCAGTGATGCCCCCCCCATTCCCCCTGGCCTCCAGCAACCTCCAATACCAGACCCGGGTGGCAAAAGGGGGCAGCTTGGTCATGCTTTGGCAGCCCCCTTTTTTACTTTGAGTAGTTTGCCGTTTCATCTAGCCAACTCCTCTGTTCTTAATTTTTTTTTTGCAAAAAATCAGAGGGAGTGGCACAGTGGGTAGGGCTTGCAAAGTGTCAATGGCTGGGGCTTTAAAGGGGTCAGTGGGTGGGGCTTGCAGTGGAGGGCAGGGTCAAGGAGCAGCTGCCCCCCCAAACATTCTCAGCCACCAAATCTGGCCCTCCTTACAAAAAGTTTGGACACCCCTGATTTAGAGATTACAAAGTCTTGTTATATAAAGTAGCTGGTTTGGGGTTCTTATCTAGATAAATTTTTATCTCTATGGGCTTCAGGTTCTGGGACAAGATATCACCTCCCTGATATCACATTCCTGGCCTTCCAGCTTGCTATCTGCTTATTTGTTGAAAGGACAATAGTTCCAGTAGTATTTTTCCCTCTGAGGGGGCATTTGAATATGGAAATGCTGATGCTAAGTTCAGCAGGGAAACATGTCATAGGAAATTTAACAAGAGGATCAATTATTTTCTTATCACTAAGTATGTTGGCTGTCAGTATGGACGCTTCCAACCAGCTGTTATAGATAAGAAACATTAGTAGGCTATTGGTTTTGTTTTATTTAAACTATTTTTACACAACCAGGGCACCGTCAACAAAGAGATGGGGGGGATTCACATATTGGACTAAACATATATATATTCAACTCTGTCTCACAATCTTATCAATCCTAGATGATCTAATTTATCATGCAATAAGTCTTCTAAAGAGCCTGTGCCACTAACAACCAGGCAATACCTTCCATTTGAATTATTTTATGGAAAGATTTAAAGTTCTTCATGGTGTCTAGACAATGGTTCCCAACCTTGTGTCACCAGGACTTCTTGGACTACAGCTCCAAGAAATCCTGGCCAGCACAGCTAGTTGCAAAGAGTTCTGGGAGTTTTCATCAAAGATTATCTTGGGACCCCTAGTTGGGAACCATTGGTCTAGATCTTTTGTCGTTCTTCCTGCCTACTTTAAAGCTTTTGGAAGACATTCAGAAGTTGACCAAAGCAATGATGCCAGTGCTTAGGTTGCTGATGTTTAACTTCCCCCATAGCCTTTTGCTGTTCTAAATTATAGTATATGCACCTTACACCTTTGTTCTGCTGTGGGCAAATGAGAAACCAGTGTAGGATCAAAATGTTGGATTGGGTATTGTCTTTTGGTCTCATCTAACATGGCTTTTCTGATATTCTTAAACTGGGACAGATCAAAGCTGCCATCAAGCCAGTGGTGGTGGTGGTAGTATATACGGTTACCTGGACTCTGACTCCTATGAAAATAAAAAAGGCTTCCTGTTGGTTTTAGAGGCTCAGTGGAATTAGACCAGAAAAACACATGAGTGAATAGATTCTGCCAGATTTACTGACGACTGAGTTAGGTGAACAACTTGGGAAAGTATCCTGGGGAGGGAGCAGGAATACCTGCCACAAACTATCTACTCAACACAATTAAAATGCACAAAAAATTCATCTCCACTAATAATGCTGGCGATACTGAACTTCCTTGACCAATGTTACATTAATTTTGCTTTCTCTTTGATCGGCACCCTTGACAGCAGACTGTGAGCATGACGGATCGTGGGTGATTTTGTGGTCACGTCGATGCGTGCAAATTAAATCTGACAGTGAGAGATCATGCATGCAACTCATGCATGAAAGGTATAAATGAGCAATAAGAGCAGTCTGAAAAAGACATCGAAGAGCAGAGATTCTTCCTTGCCTGGGAGGTCATTTGATGGGCCCTTGAAAGATGCTGGAGAGATCGGCATAGGATATATTTGTAACCTTCCTTTACTAGAGTTTTCTATAGAAAAGGTCATACATGGGCCTTTGCACTTGAGAAATGCCACAGTGCTCTACCATGAGGAAGCATTTACTTAATTTACTTAGCATCTTTCTACCCCACCTTTCTCCTTGAAAAGGACCCAAGGTGGCTTACAACATTGAAGGGCAACATACAAAGTTTGAGACAATGAGTACAGAACAGTTAACAAGAACAACAAAACCAGGCTGAAGTAGGAATTGAGCATTTCTGCCTTTTCTTTGTTGTCTGTTACCCTTTTCATTAATGGCAACACATCCAGCAGTATCTGATCTGATGCCTCCACAGCCACCAAATTGTTTTCCCAGACATACTATGGAGTTCCACTGCAGATTTGAAAAATGGCTGCTATCAGGATCCAAGTGAGGTTGGCCATAAAGCAAAACAGCCAGAATTGCAAGTCCACAATTGTGAAAATTTGTTCTTGATCTGTATGACCTTTGATTTCCATTTCTTACCAAGGATGTTGGTTGTTCTTTTGTCCTGATGTTTAATGAATCTTTAGGGCCTTTCAGTTTTTTGTATTGCAGGTGTAGCCCACACATCTGATTAAAGAGGTCAGCATGATATGTGTGACCTTTTCTGCCTATCATTCTCCCAACAATACAGTAGAGAAATGTAGGGTAAATGAAATTGACCTCTCCATAGGAATCTAGATTACATGAAATGTATTTATTTATTTATTTAATGCTTGGCTGCCTGCCTGCTTGCTTGCTTACTTACTTATTTTGTAGCTAATCCAAAAAATCAAGGTGCCGCTCTATGGAATCTTCATTTTAATTCAGTAAATGGGATAAATGAACAGAGAAGCTGGCAGCTTCGTAACTAGAAACCAGGCATTCTTAATGGTTTTTCCTGCCACTAGATTTGTGTAGCTCCAGAAGTTACAAATTAGCTTGTGTTTGTGAATGGTCATTGGAATATAGGCATGTGTTTCATTTGCAAATTGATTTCACAGCCAAAAAGCTTTGATGCAGCACATATTTAGAGGTACAACGTTTTATTGCCTTCGAATCATGTTGATGATGTTAGGCCTATTTCTGTATTAATTTCTCTGGATACACTCTACAATTCAAGGCTAGGTGCACAAAGAGCTGCAAATCAGCCACGTCTCCAAAGATTGCACGTTTGTGTCCTTACACTGAACTGTTTGAAGTACGAACTCCTGGGAAAATACTGTCAAAACAGGTGGTCATGGCCTCACACCCTTGTTCTTACACAACACTTTTAATCCGGAACAAGGGCCATTATCCTGTTTTCCCAGGAAATGGACTCTGCCCTCAATTGTGTGTGTGTGTGTGTGTGTGTGTGTGTGTGTGTGTGTGTGTGTGTGTGTGTGTGTGTGTGTGTGTGTGTGTGTGTGTGTGTGTGTGTGTGTGTGTTCTGTGCCTCCTCACAAGTGCTCAGCTTGGTCTACCTTCAATGAGTCTGTATGTCATCCTCACTGTTTTGACAGAGTCCATGATCCCAATCCACATCATGATTTAGAAGAAGGGGGAAAGCCTTGTATCTGTGCTGTGCAAAAAAGCACATTTTGCTCAGGGAATGAGACAGAGGCTTTGAGGCAGTCAAGCAAGTGCAGCTCAGCTGAGGCTCAGGGGAGGGAGAAAGGAGAAAGGAAATAAATGTTAGATGAAGGATGATAAAATATGCATGACAAAAACAGCTTGTGTTGCATAAACATCACACATGAGCATATGCTGAATGGCATGTGAAAAGGAAGGAAAATACCCTAGAAAATGGAGCATTAATATTTTCCCCAGGCAAAGCCATGTAGGATATTTAAGATCTTGTTTGTCCTTCGCAAACCTAAGATTGCAAGGGAAGAGGAAGGGGGAGGGGAGGAGGAGGAGGAGAATTTATTTATTTATTTATTTATTTATTTATTTATTTATTTATTTATTTATTTATTTTATTTTATTTTATTTCTATACCGCCCATCTTCCAGAGGAACTCTGGGTGGTTGACAACAGTATTAAAAACAACAATACAACACAAAACAAGAAAAAATGGAGCCAAAAACAGTAGGAGGAAAAACCCTCAAAGAAGAAGAAGAAGAAGAAGAAGAAGAAGAAGAAGAAGAAGAAGAAGATGATGATGATGATGATGATGATGATGATGATGATGCCTGGCAAGCACCTCTTATGACAGCACTTCCCAGACAGAAGGTCGAGTAGCATCCTGTTTAGTCGATGTCACACTCACAGCCATAACAAGCCCTGAACTAGCCAGTAATTCCCAGGGATGAATAAGTGATACAAATTTCATATGTGAGATGAGATCTCAGCTAAAAATATCCTCACTAACAATCCATCCAAATCTTACATGGCTGGGTTTTGTTTTTTGCATGAGAAACGTTTCCACCCCTCCCAACCCAAGTGAGAAATGGACATTGCCGGGGTGAGTGTAACATTTTTCCTGAAGAGTTAGACTTAATGCCTACATGTATACCTGAAAGATTTTGGAAAAAGCAACTTTTTGGAGAGAGAGAGAGAGAGAGAGAGAGAGAGAGAGAGAGAGAGAGAGAGAGAGAGAGAGAGAAGGAACTTTAACTTGGCTAGAAATCTAAACTAGCTAAAGACTAGATTGTCCTTCTGTCTGCCAGGTATACTTTTTGCAAGTGCTGGAGTTTTAAGGGGCATTCTGGATTTCAAGACATTAAGAGCTTCGTTCTGGTCCCAGAAACAGTTGAAGTACCTTGTTGATTAGAAACTCTCCATGTTTCTGCTTTGTCTAGACTAAGGTGCCTTAAATTTCTTCCATGGGACCAAAAAAATAAAAAACATATGCAGAGCAGATCTTGGATAAAATATTTATTTGTACTACAACTCCTACACTCCTACATGACTCACATCAAGAACCTGCTGTGTCAGCAGAGTTATTTTGCCTGCTGTGTGATAATTTGAACAACAACAACAACAACAACAACAACAACCCAGGAGGTCCATCTGTAGCAGCTGACAAGGCCACAGTCCTGTGCTACTCTGGCAGGCCTTATGAAAACAACAAGACACACACTTGAAAGTGGAGTCCAGGCCTCTTTCATTATCATTGAACATGTGTGGGTGTTTGTCAGCCTTTGGTTTGTTTCCCCCCCCCTTTGAATACCAACACAGAATCTAACATGGAAGCACATCTGTGTAGTGAAAATGGCTAAACATGACTTCACTACTTTTTTAAGGAAGTAAAAGGAAACATGATCTTCAATGCAAAATTGATTCACATAATTAATGGAAGCTACCCTGTGCTCCCTGTCCATTATCCCCACTGCTGCCCATTGAATTAACCTGGCTACTGTGGAATACCAACAAGTTGTTCCTACTATTATGAGAATCTACATCTCCCATCCCCCCCAAATCAAATCCCCTAACTCATTCTGCACATGTGTGGAGTTTATTTTCATCTTCAAGTTAAATAGCATCGAGTGTGCGGCTTAGTAGGCTGCAGACGCAGAAGGGGGGAAATGGGTCCTTATTTTGATAGCTCTCTAGCTTAGAGAAAAAGGAGCTTTATTTTACAGGCTCTAACCTTTTGACCCAGGTCATGGCTATAAAGGCTAAGAGAACCGGCTGTTCACAAGCAACAACTGGCTACTGTAATAGCTAGGGAAGCAGGAAGAGGTTAGAACTAAGATGGCATCTTAGTTCTAAGTTCCCAATATTTTCACTCCCCTTTTCTTTTCCTCACTTTTTGATATTGCCGTGTAGCTAGTCTAAGATTTTCAGTAAACTCATAGACTAAAAGTATTATATATATTTTTCTTGCCTGTGTTTTCACTTTTGGTACTGCTTCCTCCACTGAGGACAACACAAAAACCATGCTACCAGGCAAATTTGGAAGCTTGTGGTCTGAAATATTTTGACATTTTGAGCGCACTGAGTCCCAGTGTATGAAAGGTGGAAGAATTTTAGTCCTAGGACAAGAGGCCCAGAATAAGAATAAGAATAATGCATACTGGAAGGGGCCCTATGGATCATCAAGTCCAGTCCCTGTGTAAAGGAAAGTGGAGAATTGAACTTCCAACGGCAGCCCCACAGCCAGAGACTTATGACACTGAACTATTCCACAGTTCTCATTGGCATAAGTGGATACATTTTAAAATATATTTGGAAGGTGGGTGCATGGAGCTGTGAGCCACAGTGCAAGAAAAGGTGAACAGAAGAAAAGATCATAAGGAGTGCAGAAACTATGCATAAAATGAGACCTTTGGGTAGTGGGTGGCATATAAATAAATAAATAAATAAATAAATAAATAAATAAATTAATAAATAAATACATACATACATACATACATACATACATACATAAAATGCATCTTTTTTTCTATACATGGGATGATCAGAATGGTGACAAGGAAAGGATTAGCTGGGGATTTGGAGCATCGTAGTTTGATGCCACCTTTTCTTCTTCCAAAAACCTTACCTAGACACGTGCACATGCCCTTCGGTATAATGAGATTGTGCAAAACCATTATTCTAGCCATGTCATTGAGGGCCACTGGCTTGGAAAGGGAAAAAAGAAGACATCAAGTGGAGGGGGGAATGACATGCTTAGTTGGCAGGACATCTTCTACCTCCAGGAAGGGAATGTGTGCATTGTAGAATGCCTGAATTTAGCCATCTCTAAAAGTTAAAGGTTTGTTGTTAAAAGACAGCTAACCAGCAGAAACACACATACCACTCTGAGTAACCAAAGAGCAGGAACTCAAACAGACAGGCTCCGGCTGAAATGTGTGGGGGCTGAGAACAATGGGGGCTTTCTAGCCGCTTTCTGAAAGGACTGCATTGTAGCAAGGGGAGGCAGCTCCAGGAGATTTCAAATGTCACAGTCGTTGTAAAACAATGCTAGGAGTGTGTATGCCTTGGCCAGGCTTTGTTTCTTACAAGATTTTGATTTTCAAGTCCCTTTGGCCACTTGACTCACTAGCTGGATTGATTTTTTAACTTCCAAGTCCTCTGAGAAATTCAACAAGTTTGTGCTCTTTACTTCACTAAGCAGGTATCAGATTGTTTAGAACAGAAGTGTCCCTGGTGTAGCTTTCAGATTGGATTCATTGCATTGGGTAACCCAAATGTCTACCTAATGTTGGCATACTATACTATAGCCCCTACCTGGGACTTCCCCCAAGAGTGAGGAACCACTGAAGATCACATGGGTGTGTAACCACTCCATAGCCCCCTTCCTTCTCTGGACCAGGTTAGACCTACAAGCTAACTTGACCAAAGCTTTATTCCCAGCTCTCTTAAAAGAACCTCCTGACGCCAAGTGATGGAACAGACCAGCCTCCGTCCTAGTGTCAAAAAAAATGCCTGCACCATTAAACTGTTACTAGAAAAAGACAACAAAACAGTTCCATGAACAAAAAGTGGGAAAGGCTATTTTGTTTCAATTTTTGTGTTTTTGAAATCCTTTCCAAGTGCAACAAGTGTGGGCTGCTATGGGTTACAGCTCACTTCCTCAAAAGAGTCCACAGGATAAAATGATTCAGAAATGGCTAGAGTTTTTTTGGCACAAACGGCCACTAATGCTGTGCCTTTTGGACCACAAGTGGCCCAATCCTTTGGATCAGAATTGGCCACTCTGAGGGTTGACTGGAACTGCCAAAAGGAACATCCAAGACTGCAGATGAAACTGGGACTCAGATGCCTCTGCCTGGCCCCTAAGAGCAATTACTGTAGATGTGTGTGCAGAAATGCCACAGTCTTGAATTCCTGATGTAGAAGGACCCCAAAAGAGCCAAGATGCCCTTGTCCAAAGAAACCAAAGCTCTATGAGCCAAAGGCACCCCTTAAATGCCTCCTAGTAAATCACAAACAAGGCAAGGCAAAGCAGAGCTGCAGTATACGGTATTGGAATTCCCTGGCAGGACCTACAAATGCACACAGGACCTGTTTGGCAGTGTACACACGTGGCACACAAACAGTGCAAAGGATTAACTGACAGCACATTGGTCTTGCATTGGCACCACCTGACACAAGATAGATGCAATCTAGCAGCCCATAGGCTTCCTAACAGGACATGGGTGCTGCATAAGTTCATGTAAGAGGTATGTGGGGTTGCCTGGCAGCCCACAGATGCTTTATATGTGAAACATGGCTCACTGTAGGGCTGCATAGGATCTACAATGCAAGGCATTGTGAGCAAAATCTGTTATCTGACCATGCAGTGCCTACTGCTTATTGGGGTATCAGGTTGACCCCTCACCTTTATCCTAGCCCGCAAGGTTACACCTAAGGCAGTCAGCAAAATGTAAAGTGCAAAGAGATGGCCATGATTTATTTCTGGTCTGCCTTGCAAGGAAATGGCGGTTCTGAGACTGAGTTGATTCAGTTATTTTTTAAAAAACTCCAGTTTATGAATGTGGGATATTGTGATTCTGTGTGCCCACAATTCAAAAACCCACAAAATGGTCCAACAATGCTGCACAATGTCATGCCTGCATTACCAGCCAAAAAAGTGTGTGTGTGTGTGTGTGTGTGTGTGTGTGTGTGTGTGTGTGTGTGTGTGTGTGTGTGTGTGTAGGGAGTGCCAAACTTTGCATAGCAAAAGGCAGCCTGAACGTTGACAACATCAACTGGAACTGTCCAGCACTCCTGTGCAGCAATAATGCTCTGTGTGTCAGACAGAATTCAGTGTCTGCCATTTTCCCAAGCTGTGCCCAAGTGATCTGATGAAAAGAGGCAAGTCTGTATTTGATTGTGAAGTTGAGCCACACATATTGGAGGCTATGGACCTCTGGTGTACAGATTAAGTGTCTCAGTCCATTAATTGCTTGCTTTAGTTTGATCCAGCTAGAGTTGGACGGGAAATTGCACTAATGAAATGGATGTGGAATGGTCTTCAGTAAAATGAACACTCTGATGATCTCTGCTAATTTACTTGAGCACAGTGGTCACCTCAGGAAGACTATTTTGGTTTGGAAGACATTGCAGGCTGTGTGCTAATGAAAGTAGCAGGGGAAGCTGTTATTCTGAACTTGGAATCATCAGCTGGATAAATTGATAAAGCACGTGCCAGGGAATCCTCTGTTAGCACTGTATTCATCCAGTGCATTGACTTGGCAGTTATTTCCATTTCTCAATCCATATTCCAGATATGAATGTTCTGAGTGTTTTTACAGCCTACTGCTCATTCCAGTACAACCTGCAGATTAGATTTTTCAGGTCTCTCAACCGCAGGAGATATTTACATGCATTTCAGTATCTTTCAATCATCCACAGCCTCTGATACTCTCATTTCCTGGTACACCACAGAAATAAGTCCTGCATGGCGGATGCTTCTGTACAAACAGACAACAGGTGCTCATGAGGACTATATTGATGTACATAGAGATAATAAGCAGCAGCCTTGCCACCATATTATACTCTCCCCTGGTTGGCAGCAGGTCTCTGTCAGTGCCTTGCAATGAACAATCAACACCTTTGAGTCACTAGCTCAATCCCTTCCTCCCTCCCGCTCACAGATTCGTTCTCCTTTTCTGCAAAGTGTTCATGTGGTAAAATTTCTTTTTGCTGCACAATACAGAGACCCATAGAGGAGAATAGCTTCACGTTATGCAGAGCCCACCCTTTTCTCATTAATGGCCACTTAAAGTCTCAGTAACTCATGCAGAGATATGTAAGAGAAAGAATAAAAAGGTTTATTTACATACAGTTGCTGGAAAGTACAGACCTGTGTATGCTGCTTTCTTTATAGTATGCATACTTAGGAACCCAACCAAACAGATCAACAGCAAGCAATCAACAGACTGATTCCAAATGAGGGGAGAGGGGGAAAGAACACTCAACAGAGAGGCTGGGCTCCCTTCAAATTCAATGATTGGTTAGCGCTTGGATGGACAGATAATCACCCTAGCCCAGAAAAGTCCCCTTCTAGTTGAACAAAACACAGACAGCATGTGAGGTTGCAAACAAAATTCTAACAGGTGATGTGTAATTTAGTTATTTTTGTCTGGTTTTCCAAAGCTGCTCCCTTATTTAAAAAAAAAAAAACCACCTTGCACTGCATCTCTCTGCTTCCTATCCAGGTTTCTCTCCAGATATTGAACTGCGATTATGTGCTGGGAAAAATGATTGAATTGTCAAGCAGCATTGTAAAGCTTTCTTTGAGGAAACAAAGAAGCAACCACAGAATATTCCAAGATGATATGATTTCACACCTTTCTTATTTTGTCTGAACTCTGGAAGTAAAATGCAAGCAGAGTAAGCTCTTTGAATCCATAGGGATTTGGTGAGTCCACCAGAAGTTCCACTGATTCAACGAGCCTCCTCTAGCCATATGTAGGAGAAAGAATACATTGAAAATAGCAGGAGTCCCCAAACAGAGAAAGCTCGGGAGCTTTTCTGACTGAGGATCCTAGAATCCCAAGCTCTTAGCTGCTCTGGAGAGGGTTACTGAGCACTGCAGCTGCTGTGCTTTTGAAATGGCCTTGCAAAGTGACTCTGATTTTTTTAAAACAGATTTCACATACCTATATGCAATCTGGATATATTATATAGTAGTAATTCTAATGTTATCAGTGGAAGTCAAATGATTGTCAAAGACCTTGAGCTGGCTGGACATGAAGGTGTTTTTTATATATATGTACAGTGGTCCCCCGCCCTTTCATGGTTCATATACTGTGGCCCCACTATATCGCGGGAGCGCAGTACCCCCAAAAGGGATTGATGGAGGGGGAAAGGTTTTAAAAGCCGGGTTGGGCTGGTACCTAACCCCTGTGATAGATGGGGGGGGGGGGTTTTCCTGTATTTGGTTCCTGTATTGTTGTTTCTCAGCCACCCCAGCGCCAATCAGCTGGATCCCAGGGCTTACCTCCATCACGCGCCGCTCCCCTGCACCCGGGGGTGGCTGGGAGAAGTGGTGCATGATGTTTAAAATGTCTTTAGGCAATGGGGCCATGCACTTGGCTGTGTTCCTTAAAGTCATTTTAAATATCATGCACTGCTTCTCCCCTACCCCGGGTGCGGGGGAGCGGCAAGTGGTGTTAAAAATTATTTTAAACAATGGAGCCAAGCTGGCTGCATTGCTTAAAGACATTGTAAACATTGACAGCCCCCCCCCCAGGCCCGACCTGACTTGCATCCCCATATTGTGGATTTTCAATAATCACGGGTCGGGTCAGTCCCTAACTCCTGTGATAGATGGTGGGTTACTGTATTTGGTTCCTGTATTGGTTCTTCCATTGTTTAAATGTTTTTCATAGAATTCTTTTGCTTTATCAGTAGAATTTACACAAGGAAGGTCATCATGGGGTCTCCACTTCAGCAGAAGGTCTATTAGAGATTTATAAACAGCATCATTGGTACCTACTAGAAGGGGGAACTTTTTCTCTGGCTGACTGGGATAAACTCCTTGCATAAACATCCTATTGCCTCAATTAAGGAGCTCCATACTTGGCATTTTTGCAGACATGCAATTGCAGGACTCATTAATAGGGATGGGCATGAAACAGAAAAATGGTGTTTCATTTCATTCTCCCCCCCCCACACACATTTCATTTCATTAAACTGCTGGCTGCCTTGGCACAGTGTTACACCCCCAAATGCCCATTTCAGAATCAGAAGTGGGCTTCAGGATGCTTTTGTTTTTATGTTCTGTCATCTCTGATAGTCTGTGCCATCCTCTAGAGCAGTGGTTCTCAACTGGTGGGTCCCCAGGTGTTCCTAGACTGCAACTCCCAGAAATCCTGGCCAGCTCATCTAGTGATGAAGACTTCTGGGAGCTGCAGTCCAAGAACATCTAGGGATCCAAAGTTGAGAACCACTGCTCTAGAGATGGCCCCCAGACCCACCAAAGTGGCCCACCTCATTCTATTTCTACCTGTGGCATGTCAAAGTTGTCTTCCTACTTGTTTTACCATTCTCAGAAGGATGGAAGGCTGTGTGAACCTTCAGCCTGATACCTGGACTTGAACCTCACAATGTGAGCAGAGGTACGGCTGCAGTACAGCAGTTTAACCACTGTGCCACAAGGATCTTCCAGACAAGCAGGTCAAAGTTCCTTGAATGTTGACATGAACACAGTAGCTTAGCAATGAAAGTATTCAAACACAACCGTGTGTGTCAGCTCCAATTACAGGCAGTATGTCAAACAAAAGAATGAGAAGTCAAAGAGAGAGTCTCAACATTCTTGGTTTCCTTGAGAGTAAATGCCATTCAGTCACTTAAGTCCAACTCAGTGCACATAGGTTAAGGCAGAAATTTCAATCTATTGTTTTTTTCAAACTAAGCACTGTCATTAAATGATACTTAGCGGTGCCATTAATGCCTCAAAGCCAGTGTGAGAGTCAAAAGAAAATGTGTCATCACAGTGAAAGCCATGTCAATAACCATGCCCTTATCCACTTAACCTTGAGGAGAAAGGGGATGATTGTCCCCTTTCTGCATTTTGGAGGTTAACCAAACTTTTGTTCCTTGGAGGCGATTGTGAAGCTCCATGGTGATGAAATGATTTGCCAACTCAAATTGTGTGTCATGCTAGAAAACAATTCGGTTATTTATGGTGAATGTAAATCAAGGGAAGTGCACTTTCCACTGTCAGGCGGGCATAGTATTTATTCATAAGATAAGCATTAAAGTGTGCCATGACTGTTGATTCAGCAGCACATGAGCTTGGTGGGCTCACCTATATAGAGCTACATATTGGTATGCATGTACAGTTCAGTAACAAGAAATGCTTATGACAAGACGGGGAAACATTTGTTGTGTAATACAAAAAGACAGAGCAAACGTACGGCACAGTGATAGGAGATGCAAGAGTGGAGGTATTGCCAGATGTCAGTAGAAAATGGAAGAGCTCATAAACTTTTACCTGTTTGTGGATCACACATTGACACGTACAACACAAAAGCATGCCACTAAGGGACCAGTGAACACACACATTCCCTGGATTTTAAAATGTATCCAAAAAAGATAGTGGCCAAGTTCCTGCTGGTGATTTATGTGTAGATAAGTTAAATTTTGTAACTTGCCATGATGATTTTCTACTAACAGGGCACTGGTGGCAAGCTTTTTCTGCAATTGGACATCTCATATCAGGAGCAGCAATGCAACTTATTCATCTGAAAATCACTAAAAAGAGCCTGCTCAACCCTTTGTATCTTTAATTGTTTGACTTTATAAACTACATTCAACAAAGAAGGATAGAGTCTTGTAGCTTTTATAGAATGGCAGATCAGACCAACGGCCTGAGATGTGAACACATAGCATAAAGCTCTCCTACTCAACCTCTCCTACTCAACCTCCCCTCCCCCCCCCATGAAAACATCAACACCTGGAATCCTCTGAAGGGTTTTGCCTAGCCAGAAATGGCCTGCTGCCTTCCCTACCCTCAGTTGCACATTACAGGCTGAGGCTGCAGTTTCTGTAGGGGGTGGCATCCTGCCCATTTTTTCATACCAAGAACCGCTGTGGCCTTGTATTAAAGCGGCTCCACTGGCTGCCAATCACCTATTGGGAACAATTCAAAGTGCTGAGCTTAAACTACAAAGCACTGTATGACCTGGGTCCTAGCTACCTGAAAGATCGAATCTCACAGTAGAGATAAACGACTTAGCGGTATTAAGGTCATTTCCGTTTCTCTCCATCCCCGTTACTCGGTTCCGTACTCTACGGAAACATGAAAGGGAATTACTCCCCCAGACTTCGAGCTCGACCCAGACGACGAACGAACCCTGATTTGTCGTGCTCGTTACTTGCATCGCGAGATCGCGCGATGCCACACGCGGCACAGAAAAAAAGTTTTTAAAAGTAAAAAAAAACCCTGCTGTCTTTCCAAAAAGCAGGCGGGAAAATGCCTTCCTTGCCTCAGGGCACCTACCCAGAGGGTGTTGTTTCTGGAGGTCCCCGGCCTCCCCCCATAGGGCCCCGTCCTCGGCTGCTCTGGTGGGACTCGCCGCAGGCTCGCAGCTGCAAAAAGCCCAGTCTCGGCCGTTTGCCGCCCCAATTTAAAAGCACAAGGGTGGACGCACAGGAAAGTGAGCTCCCACTGATAACCCCATTCCTGGGCCAAAAAAGCAGCGGGAAAATGCCTGCTTAACTAAGGGCGCAGGGCACCTACCGGAGGGGTGGTTTCTGGCGGGGGGGGTCCCGCCTCCCCCCCGTCCCTGCAGCCATGCCGGACTCGCGAGTCGCCATCGCCATGCCATGCGGTGCGGGCGGGGGATCCAAAATGGCTCCGGCGAACGCAATATTGGTTTTTGAAATCGTGGTCCAAAGTCACACAAGCACAACAGAAACGGGCGAAAAATTTACCTTTAAACTGCCAGATTTTTCACAGTAGCAGTGGGTTTTTTTCTTATAACTTTGTGTCTCCTCTCCTCCTGTGTCCTCCATTGATTTTATTGTTTTTATTTTATTTACACCTGCGCAGTGCGCAATAACTTTTGGCCAAGTGGCCAGCCATGGCAGTGGACAACATGCAAATTTTTGGAGCCTTTAACCACCAGTCGCATGGCCACTTGGCCATGGAGACTTCTGGGATGTGCCAAAAAGCCCCCTAAAACCTGCCCTAGCCCTAACCCTAACCCTTGACTCCGTACCTCTTTACGTCACTGGACTGTATTCTTAGTGGGTCACTAGCCCACCGTAACCTTACCCGCCTGGGGTCCTAACCCTAGCTCTTGCACTAAGCCACCTTAAAAATCTACTTGCTTGCATTGCACACATGCAGCAAGTAAAATTCCCTTCTGTGTGAGACATGGCAGACAACCAGAGCCTTGTGAACGAAGGGCAGAACCCTACACATTCTCACATGGACGTCTGCACATTATGTTATGCAATATCCATATGGCTATTGCATAGCATTTGCAGGGCAGCAGCAGGTGAGGAAGGGAGACCCCCATTAAAAAGGGGTGTCTCTTGGAGCCTGCTTCCCCTTCCTAGTGGCAGGAGGCACCCTGGGTGCCTCCAGGAGCCCGTTTTCCTTTTTAGCGGGCCAGAGGAGCACCCACCCAGGTGGTCAGAGGTGCCTCCAGGAGCCCGCTCCCCCCCCAAAAAAAACCAGTACTAACGACAACGCAAAAAACGAAAAAACGAACCGACTAATTTTTGCAAATTTTTGCGAAAACCGGAAACGACCCGAAATGGGACTGGCCCAACTAACGACAACTCGAAATAATTTTTTTTCAAGTCGCGCCCATCTCTATCTCACAGTATATAAACTGACTTGGGTGTTAAGGTCATCAGGAGAGGCCCATCTCTCCATCCCGCCACCCTCACAGGTATGTCTTGTGGGAACACATGAAAGGGCCTTCTCGGCTGCTGCTGGACTCTGTAGAACTGCCCCTCCCACTAGAGGCCAGGACTGCCTCATCTCTGCTGTCTTTCTGGAAACAGGCAAGCTTTCCTTGAATCAGGAACTACCTATTATGTGTATTTTATATGAATCTACCATACATAGGGCCGTGGTGGCTCAGTGGACTAAGGCCTCCAAAAACTGTCGGCTGCAAAGTCGGCAGCTTGGCAGTTTGAATCCCGGGTGCCACGCAGTGGAGTGAGCTCCCACTGATAACCCCAGCTCCTGCCAACCTAGCAGTTCAAAAACATGTAAATGCAAGTAGATAAACAGGTACCGCTGTAAAAAGCGGGAAGGTAAAAAAAGTGTTTCCCTGCAGCCATGCCGGCCACGTGGCCATGGACTTGCACAACACTGGCTCTTTGGCTTGAATATGGTGATGAGCACTGCCCCTAGAGTCAGACACGACTAGCACGCATGTGCGGGGGAAAACCTTTACCTTTACCATACATGATTTCATAGAGTTTGTGTTTATAACCACTTATAACTTTGTGTATATATCTCCCCTTGTGTAATTGCATTGACACTATGTTTTCAATGTTAGTTTCCATCCCTCATAACTTTTGGATGGTCTACCATGCATGATTACATGGAATTTTTGCTCTCTCTTTAACTGCTCATGTTCTCTTGTGGCTCTAATGTTGTCTTTTAATGCTGTAAGATGTCCCTCAATTCCCTGTTCTTAAACTTGAGTATCTCTTTATTGTACTGGACTGTATATTGTCCCTCATTACTGTAAGCCGCCTGGGGTCCTTTCCAAGGAGAAAGGTGGGGTAAAAATGCTCAAAATAAATAAATATTCTGTACATAGGCAGACAACCATAAAGTAAAACGAAGCCCAGAAAGCAACACAAGATGGAAATGACATATTAGATTTTCATCCAGAAAAATCAGGGAAACAAGTGTGTGCAAAAGATTAAAAACAGTTTATCTCTTGAGCTGTGGCATTTGTTCCTGCTCTGGTAGTTTGCAAGCTGTGTCCAAAGGTTTTCATTTTTAGCAATAACCCAGGTGGTCTTGTAAACAAGTCAGGATTTTCACTGCAAATGTCCAAAAAGGCATCAACTGTTGGCAGTATCAAGGGAATGTCGACAATCTGGTAAGTGTTGGCAATTACGGAGTTACATTAGTGAATGATGACAATTTCCATTACGTGACTAAGGATGTTGACTGAATGGGCTCCATCATTTAGTTGCTGGATGTGTGCAGAATTGCCCATTTCCCACCATAACTGTTCACAGTATCTATACCTTCGAGGTTTGCATTATAGTATAGAAGGCCTGTATCTTTACATGCAAAACATTTATTCTTCTCCAGAGCAGCTGCTGGCAAAGATGATGATCTTGCTCCAGGTCTCCTGGGAGCAAGCAGTTGAGCTGTCAAAAGAAAGCCCTTCAGAGAGAGCAGAGTCTTTCGCTCTCCTGTACTGTAATAACTAATGAGGAGTATTGATCATTAATAATACTATTACTGAAAGCCAATGTGGGGTTGCAGATAATGTGATGGATTCAAATCCCTGTTCAGCCAGTGAAATTCACTAGGGGTGGCAATAGTATGACAACTTTTCAGATAAGCATGAAGCAGAATGCTTACCATTTCCTTTTATTTTTATTTTTATTTTTCTATAGTTTCTGTGATATAAAGCGGCTTGGGATGAATTACACTGTCCTGGCCTAGGAACAGCAAATATAGGGCACTCTGATCCTGCTTTCGTCCGTTCCTTTCCACTGATCATTCTATTTTATATAGCAGTTAATAGCAGTTAATGATAACACATTTCTGGACTGTGCCTATTCTTGATCTTGGTCCTGATGTTTTCTGTTTTTCTTGAAATCAAGCAAGGTTTGAACAGAAAAAGGAACATCTCTTCCTGGCCATCAAGCTTATTTCAGGAGGAAAATTCTCAGAAACACTATCTGACTCATAGATTCCAAGAAAACCTGTTCGCTTTCTGAAGTGGCATCAATTCCTATTTGTAAACAGGGGATTTATTTGGAGACCGGCATACACTGGTCAGGAGTGCTCTTCAACTGCTTTCAGAATACATACATACATACATATAACTTCTGAAAGGGAATACAGTAGTGTACTTGATTTCTTCTTCTGATATAAATTGTTCTTGGAATGGAACAAGACTCATTCTAAACAACCCTGCCTTTGTAAACAGTGTAGGGTCAAACCTAGTCCACGGTCCTTCACTATATTAGCCCATGGGAAGTATGAATTAGACTCATAATCTGAACTTTATATAAGTCCCAATGCTTGTTATTTAGTCATATGGGAAACTCTGGAAAAAAATAAGGGTATTGAATTCCTAGCTAGGGAAGAATTAATTGACTCCATAGCCAATTCTGGACCTGTCTGTCACATTTATATCCTACCTTCTCCCAACTCAGGAACAGAAAGTAGCATTCAGAATGGAAGATGAAAAAGACTCCATTGCATTATTAAAAACACAGCCAAACATAACAATATGTGAGTGCCACCACATCTGCTCAGGCTTTCTCTATCATGGCTTCAAAGAAGTCGACTCACAGAGTTGCTGGAACTACATTTCATTAATGTAGAAAAGGTTGGGCTCCCTGTCCCACCCATTTGCAGGGGTGCTGGGTTGGCTCCACCAGCTCCCACCAAGCCTAAACCTGATTTCCACTCGTTGAGTTGGGGTTACCTACAGCACAGGATCTTCCAAACAGTACCGGGCCAACAGTCTGTCCACAGGGAGGTCTTATACTCCTGAATGGCCACTGGCATCCTCTGCAGAAGGGCAAGGGAAGTGTTCAGTTTACTTTTATCCTGAAGTGGCTCACTTATTAAGCCACTTCATCATACTGTCAAAGCATAATGGGGTGGGGGGGGGTTTAGCCATTTCCACTCCCCTAGTGGGTTTCTACCACTGAACAGGGATTTGGATCCTGGTCTCTAGAGTCTTAGTCCACCCCTCTGTCCACTACACCAAACTGGATAGTCCTAAAAATGACATAAAGAAAACTATTGTTTTTCCTTCTGTTTTAGTGATGATTATCTTATGAAATCATTCCCACCCCCCTTTAGTTTCTATTTTAAGCTGAATAGACACCTCACTAGCGTTTGTGAACACTGTTTCTGAAATAGCTTTGTTGAGGTCTCAATGTACTTTTGTGGCTCCTGCAGCGTGTGTTTCTCCTTCATTCATCTTATCAATCCTCAGACTTAACCCTACTTCCCCAATTCTTTTCCTGTCCAGTCCAGCCCGGTTCCCATCCTTCCCTGCTCTCTTTATTTCTTGCTTATTTGAATGAGCCTCTGGACTGACCACTATTATTTCAGTAGTAGCTTTGTCAGCCAGTGCACTTCCATTATCATTTCATATCCCCACCCCCACACCACACATTATGGGCCACATTTTCTCGTCTTTGATTCTGAATCAAAGCCTCGTGGCACAGTGGTTAAATGCCTGTACTGCAGGTAAAACTGTGCTCACGACCTGGGGTTTAATCCGAGGTAGCAGGTTCATGGATGACTCAGCCTTCCATCCTTCTGAGGTCGGTAAAATGAGTACCCAGCTTGCTGGGGGGGGTGCAATGTGTAGCCTCCACACTGTAATTAAAATTGTAAACCACCCAGAGACTACTTGAAGTGGTATGAGGCGGTATATAAGCAGAACACTTTTTTAAAAAAAATGTTGTTTAGTGTCTCTGCAAAGTATGTTCATGGGGCCAATGAATCACAGACACTACCATAGTTTAAAAAGACGGATACACGTGTTAGCAAACCTCAAGAAGATTAAAACATTATTTGAAGGTGTAAGTGCTTTGTCATCTAGCACTGGTATCATGGAATGAATTAGAAGTAGGGTGTCACTATCTGCTTTTGTGACACCCCCACCCCCCCAGAGATTGCCTCATGACACCACAAAGAACTTAATTTCATGAATATTTAGGTAAGTGAGGGGCATAAGAAAAATAAAAGCTTCATATTTTTCCTCCTCTAATTTGAACAGTATGTGACAGTCTTTCCTCCACCCCACCCCAAGAAATACTGTTTGTGCGATCATTTAAGATGATTAATGTGTAGAATCTATGCCTTGTTATCTGGGATAGCTGTTTATTGGCCTTTTTGGTTTACACGTGTTTCCAGTCTTCCTGAGTTCTATGATGTCAATGGCACATTATTCTTCATTACTGTTTAGGGAATGACTTCATCTTATTAGCTACTTCATTTAGTAAAGAAAGCAGTCAATAGTGAGTCAATGCTACATACAGTAGCTGTGGTAGGTAAAACCAGAAAATAAGAATTGCCTGCTTTTTACTTAATTCCTTTTTTAAGCTCCACTCTAAAGATTCCTCTTTAATCTTAATGTGCCACTGGTCCCTTTGGTCCCTACAGTAATTTTTATGACTTCAAATCATTTATATTGCACTATCTTAAAACATTTATCTTTGGTAGAGGTAAATCTTTGAAATACACAGTCTGAAAACACTGGAGGAAATTGTTCTATTTGAAATTATGGAGGCAGTTTGGTATTGATTAGCTAAAATGATTGTTTCTCGTTGACAATGGGCTTGTGAAAGCAAGCTATAAATGAAGTAGAGAGGGAAAGAAACAGGCATAGCAACTGTCAAATGCAATTGTAAGTGTTCACTTCTAGTTTGCAGCAGGTTGCAGAAATAACACAAGGCTGGTTAGCTTCTTATGTCAACACTTTTTAGCCCTGAGTTGGGGAAAATGACAATAATAATAAAAATAACTTGAAAGGAAACGTTTAAACTTTCTCATCTTGTGCCATGCTGATCTTAAATAAATTGCTATTCATTTAACATAGTATATAGTGTGGCTTTTAAACACTTCTGGATTTTAGTTCTTGCTAAGTCCTATTCCCTAGGGCAGTGGTGGCCAAACTTTGAGACTCCTGATGTTTTGGACCACAACTCCCAGAATTCCAAGCCTGTATTGCCAATGTCAAAAGACTGTGGGAGTGGTGGTCCAAAACATCTGGAGGGCCAAAGTTTGGACATGCCTGCCCTAGGGACTGACAGATTATAAAGGAGACATCTTTGGTCAATTAATAAGAATGATTGCTATTTTATTCTCATGGAACCCTCTTGAGATATGTGTGTCTGCCTGTGAGTGGCTCAGCAGTATAAAATGGAAGCAGTCTTCTATTAATTACCAACCCCAGAATAGCCTGCAGTGACTCTATCATACTGCAGATGTTTTCATCATCTACTACCTCCATATCATTTTAACTGGAGATATCATATCATTTTAACTAGACCCACTGCATACAAAGCATAGTCTCCATCACTAACCCATTTCCACTCCCTTACAATTCATTACTGGTCTCTAGGCTGAAAGAGCTGTTGGGATGATTATGCTACCAGCGCAGTTGGTGAAGATGTCAACATGTTCCGTTAATAATACTCTGCTAATTACTGCTTGCACTTGTTCTTCAAAGACAAGTAAGGTAATGAAAAAGAGCCCAGCACTGACCAAACAGAACTTGCACATATGTGTGCATGTTTGTTTGTGTGTGCCTAAGAACTTGAAACACACACCGAGGGCTTTGTCAGCACTGCAGTGATTACCACAGCAGCCCCAAAAGTTTATGAAACTGAGACACTTTGAAGGCTAATTACTAGTCCTGAAGCTGCTGGTGGGTACTAACACTAAGGGGAAAATATTCAGAACTATAGGAACTATTTCACATATAGAACCCTAGAAGAATTCTAGGAGGTACCATCAAGCCATCAAGTCAACCTCCTTGCTTAATACAGGATTCCAAATCAAGTATAGCTGACAGGTGGCTGCCTAATTTTTTTTCCATGTATGTACAGTGGTACCTTGTATAAAAGAATTAGTTTGTTCCAAATGAAATTATGTTAAGCAAAAATTCCTTTATACAAATTTCCCATAGAAATGCATTGAAAACAGAGTAATTCCCTAATTGTGACCATTTTTATGTTGTACAGATTTGACCCATAGGCAATTCTGTTAAGCAAATTTCCCCTATCTTGGCAATATTTTATGTTGTACCGATTTTATATTATACAAACTGTTTCATTATACAAGTGTCCACTGTACTGTATATCACTTGATGAATCAGTAACTAATGACTCATCAAAGTTCTCCCTGTGGTGCAGAGCTGAATGTTCATTCATATACACTAATAACCACCTAAAATGGCAATCGGTGATTGATAAATACCTATGTATTAATCAAACCTAACCCTAACTCTCTCTTTTGGCCATTTAGTACAGGATTTAGTTTCCAGACTGGTACTCTGCTAGTTGCTTTTTTCTGGCCATGTCTTGGTTGGGCAATAGCCTTCTTGAAAAGTGGTGCTCACTACTGGCCACAATACTTTATATGCTATCTGACCAGATCAAAACAGAAGTGATACAGGCAGTACACTTACTGTACAGTTTTAAGGTTACATTTACTTTTTTACCATTTCATCCTATTTGTGGGTCACTCTATGAGTGGCAAACACGCTGAGGCCAGAATCCTGCTGAACGTTAAAATTGAACACAGTTTCCAGACGTGTTGGCTGCTGTGCAAGAGAAGATCACCCATTAAAATGAATGGAGTCTGTGCTTGAGTAATAGGTAGGGATGGGCACAACACAAAAAATGACACATAGTTTCATCGTTTCAGTAGCTAACAAAACGAAATGAAATGGAATGAAATGGGGAAGCAGCATTTCATTACAAATGAAATGAAACACCATTTTGTTCTTCTATCTAAAGGAAATAGCAGCGGAGCTTCCTCAAGCTCCCCCCTGAAAGCCCACAAGAATTTGGAAAGATTTGGGGATCAGGGAGCTGAGTTATAAAGCTCCAAAGGGGGTGCCCCTAGGAAAAAACCTTCTAATTGGAATTGGAAGCTGATCGGGCCAGTGATAGTGCTGCCGCTGCTTCCCATATACTGTAATTCCAATTTGAAGGTTTTTTCCTAGGGGCACCCCCTTTGGAGCTTCTAAACTCAGCCCCCTTACCCCCCAAATGCTTCCAAATTCCAGGAGTTTTTCTAAAATCACTTTCTGGCGGTACCCCTGCTACTTTGGTTCCCCAAAGTAAGTAATTTTTAATTATTATTTTAAAACTATGCAATCAAAATTTACTTACCTTGGGGCTCCAAAGTAGCAGGGGTTCCTCCAGAAAGCGATTTTAGAGAACCCCTTGGAATTTGGAAAGATTTGGGGTAAGGGGACAGTTATGAAGCTCTAAAGGGGCTGGAGGTAGTTAATTGGCAAAGTGTGCTGGGAGCATGGAGGCAATCAGGGAGTTTATTCTATGGTATTAACTGCCTAATTGCCTCCATACTCCCAGCACAGGAGCAGAGAGGGGACCACCTCCCCACTCCTTTCTGCATTTCTCCTCTCCCCCTCCCTCCCAGCTGGGGCTTTTTGAAAGGTTAGGGTTTGGAAAGGGGGATACCCCCCCCCCCCACACACCGACCTGTCAAAAAACCCCAGCTAGTAGGTGGGGGAGGGGTGAAAGGCAGAAAGGAGCAGGGTTTTTTCCCTGCTGCTCCTTTCTGTGTTTTGCCCCTTCCCCTGCTTCCCAGCTGGAGTTTTTTGACAGGTCGGGGTTTGAGGAGGGAGGGGTGCCCCCCTCTCCAAACCCCAGCCAGTCAAAAAGCCCCAGCTCATAGGCAGGGGTAGGGATGAAAGGCTGAATAGAGCAGGGATTTTTCCCTTCCATGCTCCGTTTTGCCTTTTGCCCCCCCCCCCACTTTCCATCTTTTTGGTAGGCTGGGGCTTGGAGATGGAGAATCCATCCCCCTCACACACCCTGACCCAGCTGGGAGCTGGGGGAGGGGCAAAAGGCTGAACGGAGCATTTTCCCTCGATGCTACATTTTGCTTTTCTCCCCTCCCCCCACCACCCAGCTGTGGCTTTTTGACAGGTCAAGGGTTTGGAGAGGGGGACAACCCTTCCCCCACACCCCAACCTGTCAAAAAGCCCCAGCTGGGAAGTGGACGAGGGACAAAAGGCAGAATGGAGCATTGAGGGGAAAACCCTACTCTGTTCAGCCTCTTGTCCCTCCCCTCCCCTCCCAGCTGGGACGTTTTGACAGGTCAGGGTGTGTGGGGAGGAGGGGAGCCTCCCTCTCCAAACCCCAACCTGTCAAAAAGCCCTAGCTGGTAGAGGGGGTCGCAAGGAAGAAGGAAGCAGTCTGTTTGAATTTACCGCTGCCTCCTTCCTTCTCCTGTGCTCTCCCTCTTCCCAGAGTGGAGGGAGGGATGACGGCACTCAGGGCTTGCACCACTGCCCACAGCACTCCCTTTCCAAAACACCTCCCTTGGAGGAGGGGTTGGCAGGGGAGAAAGGAGCAGTCAGGCAGGGAATTTACTTCTGCCTTGCTGCTCCTTACCTCCTACCCCTCGCTCCCAGCTTGGATTGAGCTGTCAAAATCAGCTGGGAGGCGTTGGGGAGGATGATTTTGTATCCCCCACCACACCAGCTAGAGTGCCGGTGCCATGGGGGATTCATTTTGTTTTGTTTTGTAAGTAATGATTTTTTTTTGAAAAAAATTGTTATAATACGAAATGCAGGGGGGACGAAATGGAACAAAATGAAACACAGTTTTTCTGTTTTGTGCCAATCCCTAGTAAGACGTGCATCACTGCACAAATGCTAACCATTCAAATTCAAGTGGTTTTACCCACATGGATCCTAGTTCTGGATTTCTTTCACGTGTACTAATGCAAAGTTAGCCCCTTCCCATCCTAGCATCACATCTTTTGCAAGTTTGTTTATAGTATTTAAATGAGGATGTTCATTCAGTTGGCTTCAGTCTGATAGTCTAACCTGTCAAGATAATTCTGCAAATTCTTCTACATAGAGAGGCTGTGCCCACTGTTGGCTTAAATTCTTAAGATAGAATGTTCTTCTACACCCCAGGCCATGCTTCCCATCTATTTTTCCTTGAAGGTTAACTTGCAGCAGATGGTATTTGTTATTATTCAATAGTCTAGCTTTTTATTCACATGCTGTAATACAGCTACATTAGTGGCCTCTGCTCTGTAGTCCCCTTATAGGCCTCATTCATTTTCATTCTTCTCAAGCAGCCCCTGGCCTAAAATATTTGACTACCTCAAATGGTTGGCAGTGCGAGGTTAGCTCCAACCCATTCCCTGAGATTTCTGAGCCCACATGTGACTCTGGGGAGTCCTGGTGATATCAAAGAGGCGAGGCAGGCAAAGGTTAGGAGAGGGCGGCTGAACTGATTTTGAGGCAACTAGTGTGGAATTGGCCACAAGGAGAAACCATGTAAGCCACTTCAGCATCTAGGTAAAGACCAGCGAGCTAAGTAACATCGTAACCCAAAGCCAGGGGGGAAAACCCTCTTTTTGATGGCTACGCATTTGTAGCCATTGCTGCTCCTGCTTCAGCTTGAATCTTGTGCTACTGTACTTAGAACCTGGGTAGCACTGTTTTGAATCCACCTCACATGCCAAACCCTTTTCCCTCTTCTAGTGCTGCTCATCCTGCAACTGCCTGCTCACTTAGAGAAGGAAAGCCATTCTCTAAGGCTGATTTCACACAACCACTAAAATCCACCGTAAACTTTGATCCGTATCACCCCCTGGAGTGGCCACGTGGTTGATGTCGTGGATCGGATGTTCCCATAGTTGCGTTTTGAAAATCCGCAACCATTCTGATCCCATGACTGAAACCCCACAGCAAAGACACCACAACAGGGGCGAAAAGGTTTTGGTGCAGATTTTCCATGTTCCCATGGACTCAAGTAACGGTTTAAAATCTGCATCAGAACAGCAACAAGGATTTTACCATGAGGTACTTGTACAATGTGCTGGGCTGTGCTTAAGTGGGTGTGTCCCACATCTGCAAGCACTTTGCAGTGGATTTTAGTGGTCGTGTGAAAGCAGCCTAAGATTCCAGCCAGCACCCTGAAGCTTGACCACCTTATCTGCTGTACACATACATACATTGTGTGAAATCAGCAGGTGTTTAAGATCAGAAAACAATGATCAGGATCATGTTGGTGCTTGCTTGAGATTTACATATCTTGCAGCAGCTACTGTGGCTAATCAATAAGGTTCTGGGACACATCTTGGTTGTGTTCCTGGTTATGTGCCCAACTGTACCAATGAGCACCTCATCATTTAGCTGAAATTATTTAACATGAACACCTATAAGGTTCCAGCTAATGCGGTTTGTAAGATCACTTTCTGTGAGCAACAAATACATATGGTATTCATTAGGCAAAAAATTTATTAGGAGTTTGATGTCCCTCCTTTCTTGAAAGACAGAGATAAATGAGTGTAAGCAAGCTGTAGTTATTATGGAGAAGCAGCTTTGAAAATTTTATTTAACCTTGGAAATGCTAAAAGGGGTTGAAAAGCAAATTTATCGTGCTCTACATAAGAAATCAATAGGCAAAGGGACAAGTTATTCAAGAGTGCAATTCATAAAATCTTTTTAAAACCATACTTCTTAAAATTCAGCTGCTACAGTCTCAATATGTGAAGTGACTGACACTCTCACTTTTCCCAATTGGTCTCCTTTTAGCTGATTTTTCCTAAGCACATCCGATCACGCCTGATTTCAGAAGGTTCAGCCCTGGTTAGTACTTGGATGAGAGACCACCAGGGAATATCAGGTGCTGTAGGCGCCTGGAGTAGGAACTGGCAACCACTCCAGTATTCCTGCCAAGAAAACTCCAGGGACATGGAGTCATGAAGAGTTGGTCACGACTGTAACAACACAACACACACACAAACACAAAAAAAACTCAATAAGATCATTTGATGAAATTCAAGGAAAGAATAAATGCTATATTTCAAATTCCGCATCAGTGTATGACAACTAGGCATATGGGTAGATTCAAAGCTACATTTCCAGAATAGAAACATAATAAATAATGCATTCAAAACAATAACTACATAATACCTTGGAGGTATTTCTTAAATGGAAAAAAGGCTAAAAATATTGTAGTTTCAAAACACTTAAAATATTCCATAGTTTGAGTAATAGATTACAACAGTGACAGCTGATGTAATGAAGTGACAAAAATGTAATCAAACACTTGTTTGCCCCAATGTAAGTCTCATTGTATTGGGTGGGGCTTGCTCCCTAGTTAGGGTGTTTCAGTAAGACTACATTCTTGGTAGCCACACTTTTTTTTCATATAATGTTGTAGTCTATGACTTAGGAATAACCAGTTTACAGTATATCCTGTTTTGAATGAATGGTTGGCTATGAATTCAATAGGCAATCAAATCCAATTCTGCTAGCTCCTTAGATTTCCAAATGGGAATACTGTAATAAAAAACTAAACAGCTTTACAACACTGTTGTAAGGATCATCATATGCAGAAACTGCTTTAGAAGTTTTAAACAATGTACAGATTTTTGTTTGATTGTCTACTACTACAATTACAGCAAATTCCTACTACTTGGCTCCTTCCACCACTCAGGTAGAATGCCCAGATCCAATAACCATGACCCAGAGTCTTTATTCTTCTTGTTGTTTTGACATACAACCCCCCCCCCCCCATGCTAGAGCGTTCTCTGGGAGTTTTACAACATAATTATTTATTTATTTATTTTATTTATTTTTACAACTTATATGCCGCCCACTACCCAAAGGTCTCTGGGCGGCTTACAATCAAGGAACCAAAACAGTTAAAAACATCAAACAGCAATAAATAATTAAAACAATAAAAACCTTATACTAAAACATCACACTAAAATTGCCATCAGAAGACCCACAATCTAAATTGTATCAGTTAAAAAACTTCTGGAACAGGAAGGTTTTTACCTGGCGCCGAAATGTCATCAGTGTTGGCGCCAGGCGGATCTCACTTGGGAGGGCATTCCATAGCTTGGGGGCAGCTGCCGAGAAGGCCCTGTGTCTGCAAGCCATCCCTCTTACCTCTTATGGAAGGAACACTTTGCCCCCGCCCCAGTGAACTGACTATTCATTCTACTTACCCCAGAAGGACTGATGTCATCTATTGAGCTGGCTATCTGAGCCTGTTAGGATCAAACTGAGGTCATAAGCCGAGGCTTGCCTGCAGTACTACAATTTAACTACTGCACCACAGGGTTAGAACCCTTAAAATAGAGCATAGGAAAAAACACTACCCACCTATCCCTTTTGTGGTTAATTTATCACATTTGATATAGAATACAGGACTAAAGGAGTTTAATAAGGTAATGGCTATAAAATTACTGTTTTTTTTTTTTGGTTTAAATTTGAAAATTATTTGCCTTATACTGTAACTAATTTTGCCTGCCTAGCCATGCAGAAATTTGGAGGTGAAGTACAAAATGTGAAGTGCAAAAGCCATCACAGAAGTAGTCTGAGCTAACTGAGGTGACAACGGCATGTTGGTAATGTGCCAGATCACATGTCAGGTCATGCACACATCCAGCATGCATCTGACATGTGCATTTGGCATTTTGTCAATTAGCCATGATTGGCTGCAGCAACTCCACAGTAACTTTTGTATGGACATAAATATTCAACAGGATTTTGATTGTTTTCTTGTAAACTGCATATACTGCCCAAAACTTTTTTTCTATCACACCTACTTAGAAGTTGCTTAATCTGCCTAAGAACTATAAAAATAAATCACAAATGTTTCTCAGATTGTGTGTGTGTGTGTGTGTGTGTGTGTGTGTGTGTGTGTGTGTGTGTGTGTGTGTGTGTGTGTGTGTGTGTGTGAGAGAGAGAGAGAGAGAGAGAGAGAGAGAGAGAGAGAGAGATGTGAGTTTAGCTTACCATAGACAGTACATCAATTAGCAGAATTTTTGTGCTGCCCAGTCCAGAAATCCACTAAGATCTGGGTAGATTTTTCTTCTAACAAGGGACGGGCTGGTCTAGTTGTACCATGATCTTGATGCTGTCTCCTCTTCCATACTAGGGCCAAAGGCCTGGAGTACTGAACCTTGGGTAGACTAGTCCAGGAAAGTTCCCTGCATTTATTTTCCTATGCAGTTTGCTTATAATTTTACATTCTTAGATGCTTTTGTTTTAATTTAAGCAAAGGTAGAAAACAAACATTCTCTGTAACTTTCAGTCCCACTGGGCCGAACTCTCTTCCTCATGCACACAACCTGATCCACAGTGGCTCCATTGTGATCAATAAAAAAACAAACGATTGTTGCTGTTACATGTGGGAAGAGGAGGCTTGCACATAGCTACACAAATAGTGTAATGTTTGGAAGCAAATTGCCCCAAGTTAAGAAGTTACTATAGGCATCATCAGTGCACACTGAGACACATAACACAGTATGCAAGAGGTGCCTACAGTGATTTCCAGAAGCTTCCAGAAGCTATGGTGTTCATGTTATGCTAGTGATAATTGGCAAAACATGATTTGAGTGTTGAAACAAACCACGCCTGATAAGCAACGTAATATAAAATTACTTGAAATAACTACTTTTGAGTTCTACATAAACATCCTACTGTCGGGTTGTTAGAAACCAAAACATTTATCTCCTACTAGTTCTGTATCACCTTGTCTGGCCTGGTGTGTGGAAATGATCAGCCTTTTCTTATACAAAACTGCTTTGGAGGAAAGAATCACTTTGTGAATGGTGGGCAAATTTGACTCAGCTATGACATTAACAACCATGGGAATTAACATTGCCATCTTTTTGTGGACAATACTTGCCTTTAACAAACACTTATTAACCAGAAATTCTAGAGCTCCAGTCTCACGGGATTTCTATTTTTTGTGCTTCTATGAACGGCAAATAAGCCCTGTCAGCAAAATATGAATGCATCCCGGCTGGGAACATGTGGCCTGCCAGATGTTGTTACACTGCAACTCCCCAGGCAGCATAGCTGATGGTAACTGGGAACGATGGGGAATAGAATTGAAGTCTAGCAACACTTGGAAGGTCACATGTGCCATACCTCTGCCCTATAGATATAGTACAGTACAGTACTTCTATTCTCTAAGGGTGTGTTGCTCTGTCTTAAATGCAGATCAAGACAGTAGCTTACAACATTTTGTTTTAAAGAAAGCTGTGATTACATATAAAAAGATTTCAGTTAAACCTATAATAAATGAAGCTACAAATGGAAGTTGTGTATGATTAATAGCAAGAATATGCAGCTATATTCCTACCGAACCACATTTACCTGGAAGTTACCTCCACCAAACTCAATAGTTCTTACTTCTGAGTAAGACACGTATAAGCTTGGAATGCTGTTTGGTTTAAAAAGCTATTTATTGCAAGTTTCTAGGCAATGAAGGGTAGTGTTACCACATATTGTACTAAACTCCAGAATTAAAATGGAAAATAAGTATCTCTGCCTCACAATTTTCTTTTTTCAAAAGCTTGATTGTGCTTTATGACTTTGTTGTTGTACTCTGCTCTGAGAAAAACTTCAGAAACCCAGATCAATACCTGATCAACCCCAGCATTAAAAGAAGATTTAATTATCAAGGACATGTAGTGCTTGATGAAGGGTGTTTAAGAAGAGTAAGTGATTACAAGACAGACTTGTGCGTGAGTGGACAACAATGGCAACATTTGATAATGCAAGTCACCTTCACTGTACTGTTTGCTTATTATTTACTAACACTGTTTTGTATTTGTGGAGTGCCAGAAAGATTAGGCAGTACACAAAACTCAGAAGGCCAACTTGGTCTAAATGCTTTTAAATCTAATATGGATCTACCCCTGAAATGTAATACAATTGTTTTAGTAAGAAAAAGAGAATGTTGAAATAAAGAATACAGCATATGCAAATGAAAAGATATAGCAACCAGAGATGGGGGGGGAGAGACACCAAAAATGGCAGTTCATCCAGATTTGTGGGTGACGAAACACAAGCCAGAAATTTTGCCTCCCCACCAGATGTCCCCAACTTCCCCCTCCCCCCCCCCCGGCAAAGAAATAAAAAATGTCAATCTTGTATGCCCTCCAGCCAGCCCCAGGGCAAGTAAAACTAAATTGGAGGGGGGGAATTGTTTGGGGCGTTGTTTTTATTTTTTTACACAGATGTTCCCAGGCTGAATGTTCAATACTCTATATGTTGTCACATCTGGAAGTTGAGAAATGGCAACTGGACTTCTTTTTCTTGAGATATAGAAACGTTTTGCTGCTCATTCAAATAGTTTCATCTGATGAAGCCGTTTGGATGAGCACTGCAACGTTCATATCTGTCAAGAAAAAGAAGTCCAGTTGCTATGACTCAACTTCCAGACAAACTCACCTGGATGACAGAATCTTCACAGACGTGTTGTCACACCAGCTCAACTGATCAATGATCAATTCATCTTCACAATATAATACTGAAAAAGAGTAAAAAAAAAAAAGACCTGACAGTAGGGTATTGGTGTCTCTCACTTACTGTGCTTTTAATTCAAAATAGCAAGGATTTCCTCTCCACTTCATTGCACTTCTTTACAGATTAAGGACTGTTATAAATTGTAGGAGCATCACTATTGTAGATGAAGGAGTACACATTTGTTACACTATAATTAGAAGCATGCTCTATTTTTGAGAGCTTTGTTTACTGCCAGCTTTGCCTGAAGGTTTTTGTTTTAATTTGGTTTGGATGAAACCAAAAAAATTGGAGGAGTGTAATATAGATAATACATTATTTCTTTTATATGCCTGAGCCATTCTGTTTCAGTTTTGTCTAACTGCTAAGCCTCTCTTTCTTTTTAAAAATGTATTTCTCCACACTCCAGAAAATAACATCATTATTTAAGAAGAGGAAGAAAAGCCTGGCAATGACTGAGTGTAGCTCTGTGTGATGTAGCAATGGGAATGCATGAGTAGAGAATGCAAGCAATGCTTTGTTGTAATGTTAACATCTAGCCATAAAGGATAAATGTTCAAAGGAACACCAGGTGAAGACACTGCAATATCAAAACCAATCAAAAACAAACAATTTTTCCTACTACTATGATCTGGAACTTTATTTTACAACTTAAATACCAAACAGTTGCATAAACAATTCTGAACTGCTAGAGTGCTTTTCTAATGAACACTCTGCTATACAGTGGTACCTTGTATAAAGGAATTTGTTAAGCAAATTTTCCTTTGTACAAATTTCCCATAGGAATGCATTGAAAACAGAGTAATCCCTAATCACAACAATTTTTATGTTGTATGGATTCGCCCCATAGGCAATTCTGTTAAGCAAATTTCCCCTATCTCCAGAATTTTTTATGTTGTACAGATTTTATGTTATACAAATCCTTTGTTAGACAAGGTTCCACTGTATTATGTTACTTGTTACCATATTAGGCTACTAGGATACTGACCATCACATGCTCTTGGATCATACAAATAATTATAGAATCATAGAATAGTGAAGTTGGAAGGAGCCTGCAAGGCCATCAAGTCCAACCCCTTTTTCCATGCGGGAATATAAAGGAAATCTGCCAGGTGGTTGTCCAAATTTATCTTGAATGCCTCCAGTGTTGGAGCACTCACCACCTCTCGAGCTAATTAGTTCCACTGCCGTACTGCTCTAACAGTTAGGAAGTTTTTCCTGATATTCAGCCAAAAAGTTGAGTTTTCTTGAGCCCATTGTTGCATGTCCTATGCTCTGGGATGATTGGGAACAGATCCTGCCCTTCCTCTGTATGACAGTCCTTCAAATCTTTGCTTAGTTAACTTGGTTACTGGATGCAAAGCTGTTTCCTGTTGTGGTGTCACAAATATGGGATTACATCTGTCTTGGATCTTCATTACCTTCTGAAAGATGCTGATTGGCCTTCTTACTGAAGCCATTTGGAGTGGTGCAATATTTTGAAATGCGGGTGTTTTTACACTGGTTTTGCTGTGTTGTAGAGATGGGCACGACTTAGCGGTATTCCCGTTTCCGTTTCCGTTACTCGGTTCCGTTACTCTACGGAAACGGTAACGGGAATCACTGCCCCAGACTTCGAGCTCGAACCGACGAACGAACAATTTGGTCTGATTTGTCGTGCTCGTTACTTGCATCGCGGCGATCGCGCAATGCCAAGCGGCACAGAAAAAAAGTTTTTAAAAGTTAAAAAAAAAACCCGATTCCCGGTCCAAAATGGCAACCGCAATATTTTTTTTGAAATCCTTGCCCAAAACCCCACCAAAGCACCACAGAAACATGCGAAAGTAACCTATTTTAAATGCTTGATTTTTTACAGTACCAGCAGTGGGTTTGTCTTGCCAAAATACGTCTCCGTTGATAATTTTATTTTATTTTTTCTTAATTTATTTTTTTACACCTGCGCAACGATGGGCTGGCCATGGGACGGGACCATGCAAATTTTTGGAGCCATTCCACCAATCGCATGGACAGGTTTTGACTGACACTTCTGGATGTGCCAGAGGGCATAAAAAGCCGAGGCAGTTCCAGTCCGTCACAGTCTGGGCTTGGATCTTGTGGAGGGTGGTCAGGGCTGGATTGCTGCGCTCAGTCTAGTTTCGATTTCGCGGTCACGGTCTCGGTCTCGCTAGGCAGGGAGTACTGGAATTGAATTGATATTAATTCGAATCGCAAAACATAATAATTTCTTCTATTCCCTGTGGGGAATAGCAACACAGTGTTTATTCTCTTTTTTGTTTTCTCCTTTTTTTGAGGAAGAGTTCCGTACGTTTTATATTTGCTTCAAGGGGGAGGGAAGATTTGAGTGGGAGCGGTAGTGGAGGGGAGGTGCTGCTGATTTATTTTGAAAATATATTATTTTATATTACACTACCATACCATTTCTTTTGTATCCCAATTTCCCACCAAGTTCATTTACTTGGCCAAGGTCCTTTTACCCTGCGCCTACAGATTTCCTTTTTTTTGCTGCTGTTGCGATTGGGTTTTTGGAAGGGAATCCAGCAACCCCTATCCTACCCTAGTAGCAGCTTATAGCTTTTTTATTCCATTTTTATTTTCTATTTTACAGTTTATTAGCAAGTGGCAAGCAACAGCCAAGGTCCAGTAGTACTAGTGCTTAGATGGGGAGGTTGGAGGCTGTGGATTAAATTATTTTTAAAAATATTATACAGTACAGACTGAGTACTAGGCAGAGTCTCCCTCGCCAACCAGTGCACTCACTCAAATTTCTCAAACACATTTGTTTTGGCAACAAGGCTAGGGCTTGTCCTTTAAGTGTGTGTGACTTTGACTGTGAATGTGAAGTGAAGGCAGAAGGACCTTGGTGATGGGGGGGCCAATTTGAGAGGAGTAGTAGAGGAGTAGACCCCTCATTCAGATTTGGGGAGGAACGGAATGTCTGTTTCCTCCTGCTGCCTCTGAAGAGAGAGGTGGAGGGGAGATGGGATGGATTCAAAACCAAACAACAAAAAAGTACAACAAACAGGCACGTCAGCCAGACCAAGTAGGGTGGCTGGCTGGTTCAGCATCAGCAGATTCAGCAGCACAGCAGACCAAGAGAAAAAAAGAAATGCAAATTTGTTTCTCTGCCCACTTTGTTTGCTTAGGATGCACTAGCCTTGTTGTGCAGCAGCAAGTCCATCACCCAGGCAGGTTTAAACTGTATTTCGCCTGCTCATTTGCGGGACCCGCGCCCACCCGCCCACGCGCCCAGGCGCCCGCGCGCCAACCGCCTTTGCCCATGCGGCCCGCCCGCCCGCCCGGTTGTCCCACGCGCCCGAACCGCGCGCTAGCCACTCCCCCCCCTGCCGCTGCCGCTGCCGCCGCCCACGCATGTACCCCCCCCGCGCCACTGCCGCCGGCGCTGCGCCCGCAAGCCGCAAGTCTCGGTCGGACGTCAAAATGCGCGAAATCGCGACAGAAACGGAAACGAAAAAACGAAAAAACGAACCGACTAATTTTTGCGAATTTTCGCGAAAAACGGAGACGACCCGAAACGGGACCGGCCCGACTAACGACAACTCGAAAAAAATTTTTTCCAAGTCGTGCCCATCTCTACTGTGTTGTATTGACAGAAACTTCTAAGGTCTTTGTGTTGAAGAAGGGCTGGTAAGCAATTACCTAAATAGAACTAATAAGAAAAATGTGTATACCTTATACTCATAATATGCCATTCCAGAATTGTCCACTAAATTGACAGGATGTAAGTTTAAACAAACAAACAAATATCTCATTTCTAGAGACTGAAAGAGAGCCAAATGCAATGGCCAAACCCACCATATCCTGTACTACTACCATGCTGGCAACTCAAACCAACAAAATTGACACAGCATTTAACACTTCTGGGAGGTCCTTTTGAACTTTAAAGAGGTCACATTTGACTAGACATGCATTGGTAGGCACTCCTGAAAAACAACACAGTGATGATTTACTGTTGAAGACTGGCACAAAATAAAATTGCCCTTGTAATTACTGTATGTAGTACATGTATGCCTGATGAACAGTTTTCAAAATGTTTATATAAATAAAAAACATGTACTGTATTTTTACAGTACTTTATGAGTCCATAACAAAACTTCTACTTTTCTTGAACATTTTCAGTCTGTTTTTCTGGTTTATATCCTTTGAGCTGTGAAGTATGCGCTGAATGCCGTGATCAACATTTTAATCAGAAGAGAGTGCCCCGATACTGCAAGATTTTACAATTTTAAGTGCAGATGGAGAAAACCCAGTAGGGCATGACTTGATAAAGATGTGTCCTTGAGTTTGTCAGACCTGAACTCACCAATTCTTAGGGTCATCATAGGCTGGGAGCAACCTAACAGCACACATGGTAAAAATCAAGTCCGAAAAAGTAATCCTTAAACGCTCGACTTACTTTAATCATACTTTATGTATTGTATTTGCTGTTTTGTATTTAATGGGTTTGCCCTTGCTTGTACACCACCAGAGTAGCTATCTGCTAGATGGGCGGTATAAAAGCCTGACAAATAAATGATAAATTAAAAACTACCAAGCCCAGCCCAGCCTTTGGAGACTCCCTGCAATACAACAGGTCCTGCTGCATTTTTAAGCCCTATTCATTAGATAAATGGTGGGGACCTGTGTGGTGTATTATTCAAAAATGGGATTCTAATCTACCAAAATTTATGATGTAGTTTGTTAGGCTTCCTTTTGCAACTCAAGCTCCACCACCAAACCCTAGCGTTGCACTTGGTGTTGCTTCAGAAAACATCACCCCTAACGCTCGGAAGGGAAGCCCCTCTCCTTGTGACTCGTCCGCCCCCTCAGGCCCTACTCGACGCCCAGGGGACTTCCCCCTCGTTCCCCGGCCAGACCGCCGGAGCAAGGCGGCGGCGGCGGCTGGGCTCTACTCGCCGCTATCCCCGCCATGCATGGACGGCGTCCTCGGCGTTGGAAGGCAGCCGGCGAGGAGGAGCGAAAGAGCGTCGGTTGCTATGGGACGGTGCGCGGCTCTGAGGGGAGCGGCTGAAAAGGGGGCAGGAGGGCGTGGAGGAGTTCTAAACCCACTAGTGCGGGTTTCAACTTGTAGGGCGAGGGCTGCCTCCAAGCAGAGAAATCCTGCCAGACGCTGCCTTGAGGCTGTGGCGCGCAAAGGAGGCGGAGGAGAAGCAGCCGCCCCAGAGGAGACTCGAACTTGTAGGCGCCCCGTTTGAAAGGAGCCGCCTGGAAGCCGCGGCCATGGACGAACTGGCGGCGGAGAACTACGTTGACTTCGAGCCTCTGCCTGCCCTCTTGGAGGACGAGGTAGGTGCGGAGGCAGCCTCGCTTCGGCATCCCGTGGGTCGCTTAACCGTGGCTTGCGTGGGACTCTCAGGCGTCGCCTGAAAAGGGGTGGGTAGGTGGCGGGGAAGGGCCAGGAGGCGCACCTTTCCCTAAACTCCCTTTGCCTCTTTTGCTCCCGGCGGCGGACTTGTTTCGCGCGCGGGGGTGGAATTCGCTCCCACGGCCAGGCAAACCAACGGGAGGGACCTGCGGGTCGCCTCCCCACCACCCCCACCACCCCGAGAGAGACCAGCGCCTAGTGGCCACGATGGAGGACCGCCTCCATCACCTGACATCCCAAGGAGATGATTGATTCACCCTCTACAAGTGCCATAAGAAACAGCGGATCAAGTTAGGCTCGTCTGCAAAAATACGGACGGGCTGGTCCTGAGCCGCTGGCAGAGAAAGGCACCCCAGCTTCTTTGTCCAAGCCTTAAAACAGGGGTGTCCAAACGTTGGCCCTCCAGATGTTTTAGACCACAACTCCCAGAATTCCAAGCCTAGTTTGCCAGTGACAAAGGACTGCGGGAGTTGTGGTCCAAAACATCTGGCAGGACAAAGTTTGGACACCACTGCCTTAAAAGTTTTAGCAGCGTGCCCGATCGCAGCATTAGTTTCGCCCTGGGAGGCACTTGATGGGCCGGGCTGCTCTGGCACAAGAGGGAAGGAAGCGCAAGAAAGAGAGGCTGCCTGCCTGGAAGGATGGATGACTTCCAAGTCAGCCTGGCTGATGAAATGCGGGGACGAGGAAGGATTTTGGGGAGAGGGAGGTTGAGCTGACCTTTACCCTGTAGTCCGTGGGGGTGATTTCAGGAAGGAGAAAAAGCTTTAGCTCTGGTGGTACTGTAGTAATCTCTGTTGGAGCCTGCCTAGGACTAAGGCAAGCGGCGGAATGAACTTTTAAACTTTCCCCGGGCCAAAAAAGCAGGCGGAAAAATGCCCTTTTAGAAGGGGTGGTTTCTGGAGGGGGGGTAGTCCCTGCTAGTCGCCTGTGTGTGTCCAAAATGGGGCGGCGAACGCAATATTGTTTTTGGGGGACCTTTATAAACTGCCAGATTTTTCACAGTAGCAGTGGGTTTTTTTTGCAACAAAATGTCTCTCCTCTCCTCCTCTGTCCTCCATTGATTTTATTTTATTTTATTTTATACCTGCGCATGCGCAATGATGGGCTGGCCAAGCAGCAAATATGGCACTTGGCCATGGAGACTTCTGGGATGTGCCAAAAAGCCCCCTAAAACCTGCCCTAGCCCTAACCCTAACCCTTGACTCCGTACCCATACGTCACAGACTGTCTTCTTAGTGGGTCAGAGAGCCACCCAGAGGTGCAACCCACTAGCCCAGGACCATAACCGACCCCAGAGGTGTGACTGGCTGCTTAGTGGGTCAGAGAGGCAGCCTGCTTCCCCTTCCTAGCCTAACCCTAGCTCTTGTGGCAGGAGGCATTGTACGCAGCAAGTACATTCCCTTCTGTGTGAGACATGGTGGTGCCTTGTGAAGGGCGGGTATGACCCTATCACTCTTTCTCACTGTTGCACATTATGTTATGCAATATCCATATGGCTATTGCATAGCATTTTGCAGCAGGCACCCCCATGTAGAGGGGTGTCTCTTGGAGCCTGCTTCCCCTTCCTAGTGGCAGGAGGCAACGGGTGTCCAGGAGCCCACTTTCCCTTTATAGCGGGCCAGAGGAGGCACCCACCCCACAGAGGTGCCTCCAGGAGCCCGCTACCCCCCCCAAAAAAACAGTACTAACGAAAACGAAAAAACGAAAAAACGAACCGACTAATTTTTGCGAATTTTCGCGAAAACCGGAAACGACCCGAAATGGGACTGGCCCGACTAACGACAACTCGAAAAATTTTTTTTTCAAGTCGTGCCCATCTCTAGTAGTAATCTCTGTTGGAGCCTGCCTAGGACTAAGGCTGCGAATGAATTTTTTTGCCCTTTTAGAAGAGGTAGTCCTGCTAGTCTGTGCTAGCATATCAAGCAGAAATAAATATTAAAGACCAAAACCTTGTGGCACCATAAAGAGTGACTGCTATATTTTATTGTGAGCCCTTGGAGGGGAACAAGTCAGCTTCTTCAGACCTAAGAGGAAAGCTATATGGCATTTGCGGGGGGGGGGGACCTTTACCTTTTTATACATAGCCACAAAAATGTTACAGAATGCTTGGTGTATGAAGAAATAATTTACCTGGACACTGCATAAGTTCACTTTGATTGTGTTTCACACACAGGTATATACACTTAATTTTGGGATATATTTTAAAAAACCCATTTATGATACTTTCGAATCATGTTGGCCTGGTCCTTTTTTGCCTGAAATAGTGGTCTTTCCCAGCGCAAGGTGTGGAGTAGCTTAAGTGTGTACAGCCCTTTTAACACCTGATGCAGACAAACCTTCAAGGGCTTCCTTGCAGTCCATTTATGAAAACAGGACTGATCCTGAGCAGCCCTGTATAATAATAATAATAATAATAATAATAATAATAATAATAATAATAATAATAATAATAATAATAATAATAATAATAATAATAATAATAATAATTCTATTTGTATTTGCTATTAATAATAGTCTTGAGAGAAAAGGAAGTGAATTAGGAGGTGTTCCTCTGCTGGTTATTGATATTAGTGCTCCATGAGCTTCATGGCTCTTTTCAATGGCAATCATTATCCGTTTGAAATGTAATTTAGAGTTTGAAGAAAGTTAGAAGTACAAATATAGGACAACACAGAGTGAGGAAAAAAAAATAATTTGGATGGAGGGTTATAAAGAAGAAGTGAGGGGGGGGGGAATAGAACAAGTGAGGCCATTGTAATCGTGCACTGTGTAGAAATGTTTCTGCTTGAGCATGGTACATTTGGCCATTATAGATTTGACACAATTGATTATCTGTTTTGTCATACAATGTGGAGTAATTCTCGAATTCGTGTCCTGTCAGGAGAACGTGTCTCTCGCTGATGTTCTGTCACTGCGGGATAGTTGTCTTACTGAGCAAGATATCTGGGCTGTTTGCCTGGAGTGCAGCCAGTCTCTGAAGAGCATTGCCCATTCTGCAATCTTCCAGACACTTTGCATTACTCCTGACACTTTGGCTTTTAACACCAATGGCAATGTATGCTTCATGGAACAGATCAGTGGTAAGTATTTATGCTTCCAGCCAATTTGTTGGAAAGTACAAAAACTCATGCTGAGCGATGTAGTGAAATATTATATTCTCTCCATCAGATTTCTGTATAGATTCTAATTAGGCTAAACATCATGGTTTCTCAATGCAGAGATAAGAGATGAATGATGGCCCATGTAAAGTTAAATTAGCTCATATCTGCTAATACTGTGTGTCCCTTTAGTTGTTACGGTATTGAGCAACCATTTCTAGTTTGAATTTAATCAGCTTTCTACTGCAGTCCTTGAAGTTGTCTAGTCAGTATCACCCAAAAGATCTTACATGATGTATGCTGTCATATACTTATTAGAATGTGCTTTAAATGTAGACTTAGTGTAGAAATTGTGACAGTTCAAAGGAATGAGAGAGATTGTGTGAAGTTCATAGATCATAGAATCATAGAGTTAGAAGAGACCTCAAGGACCGTCTAGTCCAACCCCCTGCCATGCAGGAACCCCATCACAATATTTCCGACAGATGGCCATTCAGCCTCTGCTTAAAAACCTCCAAAGTAGGAGACTCCACCACCCTTCGTGGCAGCATATTCCACTGTCAAACAGCTCTAACTGTCATGAAGTTCTTCCTAATGTTCAAATGGAATCTCTTTTCCTGTAGTTTGAAACCATTACCCCAAGTCGTAGTCTCTGAAGCCATGGAAAACAAACCTGTTCCCTCTTCAATATGACATCCTTTCAAATATTTAAACATAGCTATCATATCCCCCCTCAGCCTTCTTTTTGAAAGGCTAAACATCCCCAGTTCCCTAAGCCGTTCCTCATAAGACATTTCCTCCAGACCTTCAACCATCCTGGTTGTCCTCCTCTGCACCCGCTCGAGGTTGTAGAAAATGGTAACTTGCCTTTACAATAGCAAGTAGTATGTATAATTAAATACACAATCAATCCACACCAGCCAAAGTTAGTCACTTTCTTTTGGCTTCTTCCGGTGAACACTTGTCTCTTGAATCTTATTATTATCTGTTATTTATTAATTCCAAACTTGACCCATGTTCTGTTTTACCTCTCTTGTTGACTAAGTGGTGATCAGGGCAACCACTGTTGGTGGAGTGCCTTAATGGTGATGAAACCATTCTAACACTGCACTCTGAGCCTTTTGAATATTACATAGCAGAAAGCTGGAAGTAAACAAAAGAGATGGGATAACTAGGCAAATGTTTTTAGAGCTGAAGCTAAATAATGTGTAACTCTTATGTGGCAGCAGATAAGGCAGCCATGTTTCCCCCTGCCTGCCTCATAGCTGGTAGCCTTGATCTGTTCGGCTTGCTTTGTGGCAGACCAGAACCCTATTCAGCTGTCACAGATGGTCGGGAGTTAACATTTGCTGCCTAAAATCTTGTTCATAGTATAACCCCATTCATCAGTGCCTTCCTGGTAAACAGATTGCTGCTGTTGTGATTCTTGCGGAATGTCCATAAGAACATAAGAGCAGCTTTGCTGGAACAGGCCACAGCCCATCCAGTCCAGCATTCTGTCAAACACAGTGGCTCACCATTTGCTTCATGGTATTCCCAAGTGGATGTCTTCACCTGCTTATGATTCCCTGCTAATGGCATTTGGAGATCTCCTGCCTATCTCTCCAACCCAGAGGTTGTCCTTAGGCATCCACAATGATAGCCAATTAGGCATTGATGCCCTTGGTCTCCATGAACATGTCTAATCCTTTCTTAAAGCTGTCAAGGCTGACATCTGTTACCACTTCTTCTGGCAGGGAGTTCCACAGACCAGTGATCCTCTGGGTGAAAAAGTACTTCCTCTTATTTGTTTGAGATCTAGCACCCAAAGGTTTCATGGAGTGCCCCCTAGTTCTAGTGATGTGCAATAGGGAAAATGGTTTTTCCTTATCTACTTTGTCCACACTGTGTATGATTTTATAAACTTCAATCAGGTCACCTCTTAGACGCCGTCCAAGAGAATGGTTCTCACCAATTATGTTACATACAAATAATGATTTCAGGAAGCAATTTTGTTCTATCTCTGAATTAGAGCCATTGTTTAGAAGGGTTTAAGGATTCTTAAAATTGTTCTGAAATCCTCTTTTGAACTTCTCAATTTGATGTTTCTTTTAAAGATGATCCAGAAGGTGTCTTTATGTCTCCAGAAATTGATGTGTCTGGTAACACTTTTGAGGTAAGTGAATATATTTTCTTGTAACAACTTGGATTGTGGATATATCTTTAAAAGACTGAACTTTGGATGTGTTCTTGGTGCCCCTCAAGGATGAATGTATACATTCATTTCCATCTTGATTTTGAATACTGTATATTGTTAGTGGTATCACCAAGAGAAATTTCTACTGTGCCTAAAATGACTACTGTATATACTCGAATATAAGCCTAGCTTTTCAGCCCTAATTTTGGGCTGAAAAAAGGGGCCCTCGGCTTATATTCGGGTCAATACTTTTAGCCACTGAGGCAAGTCATCTGTGGCTAAAAGTCATTTTAAACATTGCATGCTTCTTCTCATGACCCCCCTCTGCATCACAGGGGAGAGGCACACGATGTTGACTTTTATCCACTGACCCAAGCACTTGCATCAGTGGCTAAAAGTTATTTTAAACATCACACCACTCCCCCAGCTCACAAAGGAAGAGCTGCCAGGCCCTGCTGCATTTTCCACCCTAGACTTATACTCGAGTCAATACGTTTCCCCAGTTTTGGGGGGTTAAATTAGGGACCTTGACTTATACCCGGGTCGTCATATACGGTATTTTAAAAAGAAGAAAACACTGACTATAAGTGCAGTTGAATGTTCTTCCATGTTTTGTATTTTACATGTTGATCTATTTATTTCAGGACTAACTGCAAATTTTATAGCAAACTATAAAATTGCATGGTATCTTCTATAAAAATAATTCACGATGGAATGGTTAATTTTATCTTCTAGTATAATGAACAAGCAAATGGATCTCACCAGTCTAGTGATTCATAAATGGTTTTTTATTGCTGTGCTGAAGTCATTCCTTAATTGTTTGTGCAAATTCTTTGGCCTTCCAGATCAGACATCCATAGCCTTCTTGCAACATATGGAATTATCTTGAAAATGCTATTCAAAGAGCTGAATGTTTTCTTGGTTCTATTATAAATTATTCACCAAATAATCTAATCAGCAGTATGAAAACGTAACATCTATTTTTATAAAGGCATTGTATGAAATTACTGAATCAAAGTCTTCATAATTTTCTACCTTTTAAAAAGAGAATGCAGATTATTTCTGCTAATTGAATATTACAGATCAGCAAGATCCAAACCTATATTCCAAATTAAGTTTCTTCTTAGCTGTGTTTGAAAGTTTTTCTGTCTATAAGGCAATTCCCAAATCTACATCAAACACATTAAGATACTTTTCTTAGTGATGAAAATGAATTTGTCAAGTATTATTTCAGTAGATAGACGTATCTTTTAATATATTTGCTGAAACCCAGTTGCTTAACTTAATAATTTGCTTTAGAGTAGGCCCACTGTGACAATTCCTCTATGGGTTCCTTTGAAGCCTATGGGCCTGCTGCAGTTGCAGCTTACTGTGCTAAAGTAAGCTGCAACTGGAGTTGGCCTGTTTGAATCAGTAGAACTGATGGAGGAGTTGATTCACCAAATACCGACTGGTTCAGTGAGCTTATTCTAGTGCAGCTTATGATAGCCATAATAATGCTGTCATGGGTCAATAGCCTTAAATGTTCATTACTAGTAGACCAAGAATTGGACATAAGGGTCACTCTATTATCACAGAGTTTCACTTTGTAGCATTATACTACCAGCTGAATGTGACTTGAGAAGATATTTTTTAATAACCATTATGATACTTGCAGAAGGGGAGAGCTGCTGTGTCTGTTAGTAATTCCCATTTTCACACTCATTCTATAATTGCTGCTTCTGCTGCTACTATGACTACTACTGCACATTGATCTAGTATGATTATTGTACAGTCATCTGCCAGTTCTCATATAAAATGCTGCAAAATGTTCAAATACTAAAGAACCAAATGATATGCCTACCAATGTGTGATATAAGTTGTTTCATAGTAGCTGAAATGCCTAGCCACTCGTATGATATTGAGTAGGACAAATGGCAGTAATGGAGCAGATATTTATAGTTGAGTGGTCTTGGCTCTGCAAGCCACTTAACTAATCTTGCTTTACTTATGCAGAGACACCCTGTGTAGGAAGCGGCTCTGTAATCATTGCTGTGAATATAACTTATGTTCACATGATTGAAATACATTAGAAACACTTCTAGAATAATTGGTGTTGTAAATCATACAATATGAATGCAACAACAGGGAGCTAGTGATGAGAATTCCCAGCTCCTACTGTTAACAATGGAACTCAAAAAAATTGTTTTTTCTCTCTGTGAGATTTTACTATAAATACAAAACACATCATGTCATCTACCTCCACTGGCATTAGCTACCATTTTAAACAGTTGGTACAAATACGCACAAACACATCTTTTCACCTACAGGTTCTTATCAGAGAGTTTGTTCTGCACTAAGATGAAAGCCTATATCTGTTCAGTTCCATGCATGTTAAATGAAAAATAGGAGTATATAGCTTAGGCTATTTTTAATACAGTGGTACCTCAAATTATGAGTGCTTTGACAACCGAATTATTCAATTTAGGAGCACTGCTGACTTTGACAGGTCAGACCTGTCAAAGTCAGCTGTTGTGCAGAGCGGAGATCAGTGTTTGCTGCCCATCACCACCTTGTCCTCCTTTTTGGTTGCTTCAGTCTCTGCAAAAGAAGTCAAAGCACCTAGGAGAAAGAGGAGGAAGTAGCGATCTCTGCTTCCCTTCCCCCCTCCTTCCTTGCTTCTCTTCCAAGGCGCTTGGGCTGGGCAAAGATCAATGAGTCCCTGCTCTGCTCACCAAATTGGTGGGCGGAGCACGGACCCATTGATCTTCAGGCAGCCTGGGTGCCTTTCAAGGGAAGAGCTTGCCTCTGGGTAAGTGCTTACCTTCACCTACCTCTGCGCTGGCTGAAGACTGATTGTATGAACTTTACATCTCTTCTCAGATTTGATTAGAGCATAAATTCTAATATATTCATTTATCATGCCTTGACCTTGAGCCATTTTGACCTTTTACATTTAAATTCTCGAAATATATGCATTCTTAAAACACAGCATTACTGTACCCTTAAGCAAAAATTGTTCAGGTACCTATTAAGCATGATTTCAGAACAAATTGGAGATAATTTAGAATATACCAAGGATGTTTTTTTTTATGTAAGAGGGTCCCTGTAAGACTGTCTTGATAATTTGCAGGTCCATCTGTGAGTTTGGTGGATAACCAGGGGAATAATAATATGTAGAGGTTACCCTTGGTTAGAAAAAAATTATTGTGCCAGATTTTTTGAAGAATGAGGATGCTGGTGAAACAGGAGGACCTGTTTCTAGAATTGCGAATCTTGTCATCTAAATCCATCTGCTAGTTTATATGAACCAGTTCTTGGTTCTTGATTACAACTAAACACTAAATTACAACTAAACACTAAAGTCACTCACTGGGCTTGTTATTACCTTCCTATCATTACATTACATGCCTGTCAATCAGTTATTCTTCTGTTTTACCCAATAATAACCTTTGGCTTAAGAACTCTTCCCTGTAGGTTGTTATTGCTTGATGATTGAAAGACAACCCTTGTATTTTTATCATCATTGTTAACTGCTATACCATTTGTTCTTGAGCCCAGACTTACTATTAGAAGCCCTTGACTGTGGCTCAGTTTAAGGTCTATATTTTATTTTGAAATGAAGAGGATGTACAGTACTTGAAATGCTTGTTCAGATTTCAGTAAAAGAGACACAGTAAAAGTTCCCAATGTAGTCAGTCTTTAATATAGAATGATACAGGAGTAGAGCAAGAACTTTGGCATAAGTTTGAATCAATACCTTCATAAAATGCCAAGAAATGCATCTAAATTCCTCAGATTCTCAAATTAATTTCTCAGATTTGGTTAGAGTACAGATTTCAATATATTTATTTGTTATTCCTTGACCTTTAGACATTTTGTCCTTTTACTTTTTCATGAGAAAACGTAACTGTTACTCATTGACATTAGGGTAAAGTATGTAGGCTTAGTTTTGTGCACATCAGTAGTCATTTGGTTTTGAAAACTTTCATCTTTGGGTACAGATGTACAACCTTTCGTTTTTCCAGTAAGCTTTTGTCTTCATTTTTTTTCTCTTGTATTGCACTATGCTGGAAAGAGATGACAGTGACTTTTAAATAACATTTCCAGCATGAATTCCCATTTGGAATTATTTAATGGCTTCATTTTATTCACGGGCACAACAGAGTAGGCTTCTGCTGGGGTAACTTCTTGAGTCCCAAATGGGTATTTGTCCATGTTACAAACATACCATTCAGATTATTTTTATTCTAGAGATTGATGATATATATCCCACTGTTTTTGTTATCGGAAGTCTATGTTTAGAATCCTGTATTAAAGTCATTTAAAGCTTCTGACTGTCTCCAATTTCAAATGTTTAATCGACTTGAGAGAGAACAGGCCTTCCTTTTTTGCTCCTTCATGTATGAATGGAATATATACAGACAGGGCAACCTTAAAATAATCTCTCTCTCTCTCTCTCTCTCTCTCTCTCTCTCTCTCTCTCTCTCTCTCTCTCTCTCTCTCTCTCTCTCTCTCTCTCTCTCTCTCTTCCTTAGCATCATTCTAGTCTTGCATCAGTGGCCAAGTGACAAATCAGACTATTTTTAAAGTATTAAACATTGCTTCCTTAAACCTTATTTATTCAAAGCCTCCTAATATCACTCAATTCAGATAGTCCTTCTTGCTACAATATTATTTCTAAAATCATGTAGTTGGCTATTGTTTAAAATCTAAGCAATTAAATCTATGTGGTTATAGCTTTGGCTCTATTTTACAGTACAATGCTACCTCTACTTACAAGTGGCTTGACTTAAGAGCGAAAATTTATTCGCGCTTTAACTTCTACCTTACAAATTTTAGATACGGTCTGCTCTACTTTTTATTTTTTTCATTTTTTTAATTGTTTGTTAGATAGGGCTGCTTTACTTAAGAGTTGTTCGACTTAAAAGTATGCATTTGGAATGGATTAAACTCTTAATTAGAGGTACCACTGTAGATTGTAATATGTGAACATATGCTTTAAGTATTTTCCTGACTGTTTTTAGTTCCCACTTATTTTCAGTATTTTCCCATATATAAGACTATATTTCTGTCTAAAATCAATAGACTAAAAATTGAGGGTCAATTTCATGAAAGTAAGCTAAGGAGAGAACCATGTTGTTGTGAAACTGTAATTTGGGGTTGGAAAAGTGGTCTGTGTATGTAATACATGGGGGCGTCTTATAGGCAGAAAAATATGGTATTTCTAAAACTGCTGCATGTTAACAAAGACTAGGCCATATTTAGTATTTCTTCTCTCACTTAGTGATATGATTGCTGTAGCAGTAAAGTAAATTATTGTGTTTTACTAAATAAATTAGAAATGGGAAATTAGACAAGATAAGTAATTCCTCATTCCCATTTTAGATAAGGCTTTGTTGCTCTGTGGACTTTGCTGCAGTGTGTCTTATCAAATCTGATATTATAATTGGAGTGTTTATTAAAGATAAATAAAAATCACATATTTTAATATGTTGCTAATAAAAATAAGCATAAAATCTTGTCAAGATATGTAAATTATCTACTTTGTTGCTACCTTTTCAAGGTATTCTTGCCATGTCCACCAAGCTTTTTTACCATGAGAACCTAGCTGGACCAGGAGCTAAGACCTTGATACTTCTTGTGCAATTCCATAAACTTTCTATTTCCAAGGCTGGCCCAAGGCAACCAATGAAGCCATTTTGATATCTGGGTTACAAAGCAGCAGTATCTTGATTCTCTCTGAAAGTAAAAACAAGCAGTTTGTTAGCCAAACCCCTGTTGTGTAACATAGCAGATTGTACTAGAATAGGCCTATTGAACCAATGGGGAATTCAGTGAATCAGCAACTCAGTTAGAGATGCTGATTCAAATGGGCCTCTTCCAACAGTGTCCTGCTTTAAAATAGCAAGTAGTGATTCAAGGAGACCCTTTTGAATCAGTGTAATGTGTGGACAAATTGATGCATTAAATCCCAAATGATTCAGTGGGCCTCCTCAAGTGCCATTTACCATGCTAAGTAATTGGATTTGGGCTACCTCTCCTCTCTCTATCTTTTCTCCACCAGTGTAGGTCCCTGTCTATCCTTATCTGGTTCTCTCAGACTCTCATCAGATTCCCTGTCTGACTAAATCAGTGCTGAGCAGAGCATTAAATCCCCATAGGCTCCTTCCCCAGACTCTCTCATTGCTCTACAAACCACCAATCAGTACAGATACTTCTCATGAATTATTCATTACATCAGGTAAACACCACAACATGTTTTCACTATAGTAAAGGGCACTGAAGACAGCACTGAGTCACATTGACTAACCTTCCCTTCAATACCTTTGCTTATTCCTCCTTACAGATTTGAGTGTGAGTAACATCAGCACCCTCATGCAGGACCTTATATTTTGTATTACGTATCTTATGCATAATTGAACTGTTCAGAAACTTGAATCTGCTGCTTTGTAACCTTTGACCAAAGCTTTGTGTTTTTTTTCCATTTGTATTGCATTTTAGATGCTCAAGTTATCTGTCATATTTTGCTGAAAATGGAACTCTGGAAATATCTTTATAAAGATTTTCCAGCTCTCCATTATCAAAGCTTTCTAGAAATGAAATTTATCTTAAATAAGTCTTCAAAATTAACAGGCAATACAATGTAAATAAACAGCTTGACTTGTAAGGCAAAAACATTTATTTATTTAAATAATTTCTATACATTTGTCTGGCAGAAAAGCCACTCTCAGTGGTTTACAACAACTGAAGTCAAAGATAAAAGTGTACAATAAAATCCAAATCAAAGTAAGTAGAAATAAAACCAAAATATTACATAAAAACAAAATTAAAGTTTTAAAGTTTTAAAAAATTAAACTGGTGGTTCTAAGCTAAAAGTATATTTATTAGTTTGATCATGGGTTGCTTGTGGGGTTTTCCTCTGAGTAAGCTTTTACATTCCTGAAACTTTTGAATCGGGGGAATGTTTTTCCTGCCTCTATAGCAGAAGCATGACAGCTGGAATTTCTTTTTGTCAGAAAGCTAATAAGAATTTACCTTCAGGTATAAATGTTACATTCCTGATTACGATTTCCTTTGGGGCCACTTTTATTATATGACTACGTATGTTGTACTCTGGCCTATCTCAAGAAAGTCCTTATCCCTTTCCTTAAACTAACATCCTAGAGGTTTACAATGTAAGCTAATTGAATGGTCTATTGATTGTCCCTAATTTATACTAGGACTAAGGCTCCAAAAACTGTTGACTGCAAAGTCAGCAGCTTGGTGGTTCGAATCCCAAGTACCATGCAGCAGAGCGAGCTCCCGCTGATAACTCCAGCTCCTGCCAACCTAGCAGTTCAAAAACATGTAAATGCAAGTAGGTAAATAGGTACCACCGTAAAAACCGGGAAGGTAAAACAGTGTTTCCTTGCAGCTATGCTGGCCAAGTAGTTATGGACTTGCGCAACACTGGCTCTTTGGCTTGAATAGGGAGATGAGCACCGCCCCTAGAGAATCAACAGGGACACATTCCTCCTGTCTCTCTCCTGGCAGAGGTTGTCATACAGGGCGACCAAGGCAGTCTCTGTCCCATAACCCAGCCTAAAACCTGATTGAAATGGATCTAGATAATCCGTTTCATCCAGGAAAGCCTGGAGCTGCTCAGCCACCACATGCTCCAACACCTTGCTCAAACAAGGGAGGTTTGCTATGGGTTGGTGTGATGGGCAAGGGTCAAGTTGTGGCATGGACAGATCCATGCACCCTGTCCCACATCATCCTCAGGTCGCAACAACTGAAATTCATCCAATAAATTGTGACATAAGCCCGGAACACTGGACACAACCATGGACTCAATATCATTGGTGGAGTCTAATTCTCTGCAAATCTGAGTGGTTTTTCCCTCAAAGTTGGCAGCAAATTCCCCACAGCGAATCACAGAGTCGTCTGGAACCTCAACGGTTTACCCGGTTGAAGATGAACCCGGACCACTCTAAATAGCTCTGCTAAGCGGCACTCCAAGGAAGCAAAACGTCTGGAGAAATACTATCATTTCTCCAGCTGTATCGCCACAGAATAGGCCCAGTAATGGGCTCTAAGTTGTGTTCAGTCAGAGTCACAGTGATATTTTCTCCTTCGGTGCTCAAGCCGTCTCCCAATCCACTTCATTGCCTGAAGCTCCTCTGTATACCACGGAGCCTTATGGACTCTGCGGGTTAGTAGAGGGTGCTTACGTGCTATCATGTCAATTGCCCAGGCCATCTCCTTGTTTCACAAGGTGACCTGGGCTTTGACAGGAGTGCTATCCATATCAGCTGGAAACTCCCCCAGATCATTTAGGAATCCTTCAGGATCCATAAGTCTCCAGGGGTGGATCATTTTAATTGATCCCCCACCCCTGCAGAGAGTCTAAACTTTAACAGGAAATGATCCGACCATGACAGTGGGGTCAAAGTTAATCCCTCCAAATTCGGTCCACCATGCTCCCGTCCCATTGAGAATACTAGATTAAGCATATGGCCTTTCTCAAGAGTCAGACCAATGACATATTGAGACAGCCCCATGGTTTAGTTTATGGATTGTGGTTTGTAATTCTAACACCAAACTGGTATCCAAACCATACTGTTAGTAGACTCAGAAGTGGTAGACCTTGGTATTTGGTATGTGTTGACTAACCTGCCATTCAGCAGTAGAATAAATTGGTCTATTCTATTTGACACTTGTGATTTTTATTCCACTGAATCAATGGGATTTATGTAAGTGCATCAGCAGTTAATTTCAGTGGGTCTCTATTTAGGACTAGCAGTTGGATTTAGGCCTCAAAAGTCTGTATTGTTTAGATTTTGGAGCATAATGACTAGATGACTTTCACGACATTAAACCCAGCTGGGAAAAAAGATCAACATGTATTTATCTCAAGAACAATGCAGTTCCTAAAATCATCTTAGAGAGAACCACTGTGCTGTAGTGGATCAAGTGTTGGCCCGAGACTCGTTAACCTGGATTGAGATCTCCACGGGTGTGGCAGTGGTAAAACCATCCCTTAATTATCTCAGAAATCTTACTAAGGTTGCCTTTAGGCAGAATCAACTTGATAGCATCATTCTGCATTTCTCCTCTGTGTAGTGTTTTGTGTTATGTGAAAAGGCTTGTGCCAGTTTCTTGCTTTTTGAAAAATATTAATCTGTAGTGAAAGATGGTAGGTTTTTTTTTAAAAAATCCTGAAAATTGTAAAAAGGTTCTATCTATGTATGTATTTGGTAGAGTTTCACAGTACAGTAGTTCTTATGTTCTGTTTAACTTGCAGTCAGTTGTTTAGTAGACTTGGAGAAAGTGCCACCTAGTGGTAGTCATCCCAAGCACTTTATGTTGGTTTCACCTGAAATCAGAAGAAATGTTAATGCGACATGTATTATTGATTTAGATGTTGTTTCTGCTAGTTGCTGCTGTTGTTCTCTGTTCTTTCTATGGACAATCTTAATTGATTACTGGTAAATGGCCTCCCCACTTGGATGTGTCTGCATATGTTGGCCATCAAAATTATAGGTTTGATATACTGTGATGTTATATTGTAGGAATATTTACATGCTGGTGATTGTCTACTTTGTTTTTGTTTGGGAAGTCTACATGAATGGTTGGGATATTTGAAATAAGAATTGGCATTAGGCCATACTTTGCTGTTCCAATACTGACTGAATCTTACCTATAACTGTATTCTCTTCTCAGCTGAACTAAAATATATATTCTTCAGTAAAACCTTGAGTGCAGGTTCTCCATTATTTCAATATCTTGTGCTGTGAATGTGCATCTGTATAATACACTTTTGAGAATTGTAGTATGTACCATGTTAATGTGCATAGTGGGTTCCTGCATCACTGTTACTTATATCTTGCTAAGACAAGTTAATTTGAGGAGGTTAGAGTGTTTTCCGTGCCCTCTTCCGCTGCTCCCCCTTGTCCCAGAGGAACCTATCTCTCCCAGAAGCCTCGTTGGTGGAATGGTGGGATGAATCACAGAGAATGTGTGGGATGAATCACAGAGACCTGTAGGGATGTTGCGAACTTTCTTAATGCAATTTTATACTCAGAAATAAGATGCAGTTATTTCAGTGAGACGTACTCCCAAGCCTTACTCTCAGTTGTTATGTCTGGAAGCATGGCACTGACCTGTTTTCCTTATGCCTGTTCCTTAGAGAAATCAGGCAGACCTTCATGAATTCATAACAAGGGCCACAAAGCTCTTGAGTGGAATGTATCAATATATTTTGCTAAATTCCCAGTGTTTCTATGTTTGAGAGATGTGATAAGGCAGTGTTCTTGCTCAAAGAAACATAAAATAGTAAGTGTACACAGTATAGCACACAAGACCAACTGGAGACTGATGTGAATGCATGAAGGTGTGTCTGACTTCATGATGAGTTGGAGGCGTAGGGACAGGAATTCTGTGCATTTCTCTGTCTCGTCATGCCCCATATTGTTTTCTAGCAGTAATACCTGAATTATGCTCAAGGCTAGTTTGTACAGAATTACAGCCTAACAGAAGTTATGTTAAGTCCCAGACCAAAATTTCCAAACTCATATTTTCATATAAATCTGAAATATAGTAGGGGGATTTTTAGAGAGAATTGGTGTATCAGGAGAATTCTTGCAATACTGCAGATTATCTGTATCCCCCTCCCAGTCTCTTTCTCCATTTTTTCACTAGGTGGATCTCTTGCCTAGCACAAACCAAACCTAGATGAAAAACTGAGGAGGAGTTGGTGCACAGGTTGCAGGGGCTGGTCTGCATCATCAGGCAGTCATACACTTCAGAACTATTTTTCTGGTGGCATGTGTAGTTCTACGGCCACAGACAACCATCCGTCAGATACACATTGATTTGTATTCTAGCATTGGCAAGGAGTTGGTCTCAATGGCCTTATAGGCCTCTTCCGACACTATTATATGATTATTTCTAGACCTCAATCTCCAGGACTGTACCAGCTACACTTCTCACTTCTATGCACAAATAAAATGTTGTTAGGAAAGCCATATACCAGATTTACACTTCCCTTGTCCATTAGAGCTGGTGGACGTTTGCTGTTGTCAGCTTCACAGCCCTCTAGTGGGACAATCCTAGTTGCTGGCAGTCCTAGCTGGCTCTTGGGTTCACAGTTTTATTTGTGTCTTCTGCTGTTTTAGGGAACCTTGCAGTGCTGTTTGCTCATTTGATTTTCCAGCTGGAGAAAGTTTTCATTTCTCTCTCTGTGTGTCTGCATAGTGGCTGCACTTGGGCCCATGTGTGCTGTCCTGCTTGATTTTCTGAATGAGTAGATCCCCTTTCCTGGTTTTCTTCATGCGGGATGGGGACTACCCAGGTACAGTGGACAATATGAACACAATATTGGTTACCAATGGACTACCTGAGTTGAATATCAGTGGGGTTGGTACTTGTATTGTAGAAGCATCTATTAAGGATGGTTCTGGGATCAACCAATTGCTTAAGGTCATTTTGATCAATGCATTTTAGTGGGCCTAATCATTCAATTTACAAAATGTTTTGTGTTTTGTTTTTATTTTATAGGCACATGTCTTTTCTTTAGGAGCCACACTACAAGCTGTGATTGAGTACATGATGGACATGGAAACAGAAACAGAATTTAGCCAGGATCTACATACTCTGCTTAAACAAATGCAGGAAGAAAATCCCAAAGAGAGGCCAGATATTGAGGTAAAGATTTATGTTGGCATCTTAGCAGTTATAGAGTTCTTGCAGATCATACCCACTGATCCTGAATTGCCACCTGAAAGAGAAAGAATATGATGTTCTTCTCTTTATTAACATTTTAGAAGGCAATTTCCTAGACACCAAATATGGACAGCAGGTGCAGGGATTTTGAGTAATTCATGGACGTCCATAGAATCTGTATACATGAGATGCTCAGAGTTTTCCATTGCTACATGCCCAGCATTGATGGCCCTTGTGCTGTAATGACTGGAGAGTTGGGCAAGGACACAGGATGTCTGGGTAAAAACTGAATGGAATTGATGATTGTCAACTGAAACTGCATTCTGGCTGACCTATTCCATTTGCCTTAAATGCCTCTGCTATAGAATCAAGACCAAAGTATAAATCTTTGGAGAACAACTTGCAAATGTTTGGCAACATATATGTCTGCTTAATTACAGTTTAGGAATGAAAGCTACTTTTGATGTGAAGAGATAATATATATCTCTTCATTGTATTGATGTGTGTGTTGTATCATTACAGTCGTGACCAACCCTTCGTGACTCCATGTCCATAGAGTTTTCTTGGCAGGAATACTGGAGTGGTTTTGCCATTTCCTACTCCAGGCGCCTATAGCACCTGGTATTCCCTGGTGGTCTCCCATCCAAGTACTAACCAGGCCCGACCCTGCTTAGCTTCTGAAATCAGGTGAGATCGGATGTGCTTAGGGCATCTAGTCAGCTTTGTATTGGTGTACCAAACACCATTTATCACATTCAGTGAATGATGGTTGTTGACTTTCATTCAAAAAAATATTGATAGAATTTAACTGAAACTTAATAGTAGAAAAATAGGCAAGGTGGATGAGGTAATTAATAGATATTAATTACCCTAGAAAACAGTGTTTCCATGCAGCATGCCGGCCACGTGGCCATGGACTTGCACAACACTGGCTCTTCAGCTTGAATATGGAGATGAGCACCGCCCCTAGAGTCGGACACGACTAGCACGCATGTGCAGGGGGGAACCTTTACCTAACCTTTACCTTACCCTAGATATTAATTGTATTTTTCATTTTTCCTTCTTGTAGGCATTTTGAAATTTTGTGCTTAATTAATCTCTAATAAATCATGTGGAAAGGCTAACAGTAGGGAAATCATTGCATTTCCTTAATGGCTTACTTTACAACTGCAACATGCTGAAGTTTCCTAGGTAATACTAATCTCTTTTATGAGGTTGAAAACATGCTTTGCATGAAAACTACATTGCTGTTAATTGCTCTGCTATACATTTGGTGTTATAGGCTGTCATATCATTGTGTAAAGAGAAACTGAAACTTTCATCCTCAAATGATATCTGTCGGTGCCTCTCTGCTGTTGGAAGAAGAATACTTTCAATTGAATCATGTGATCGCGTCCAAGGTATACCTTATATACCTTAGATATGTTTCTGTAATGAAACGATGTATTTTTTTCTGGCTTGGGATACAGAACATGAATAAGTAGAAGCTGGAGAAATGTCTTGATCTATTATGAAGTAAATGATTATACTGAAATTAATTTTGTGCCCTCTTTGTTGAGTTTTTATGTACCTACCTTTTTATACTTAATGTTTTTAAATATCTGTATTTTCCCCCCACTCATATGAATTCTTATGCTACAAAGTGTTTAGAATGGAGCAGAACTGCTGTACTCATGCAGTGTCCAAGGCATTTACACTAGCTTAATGTGTCAGGATTTTCAGACCTACATTACAGCAGATGAGGCTGTTGGAATGAGAATAGGCTGTGCAGTCAAATAATGCCTAGCCTGTCGATAGCTATCACTTTGCAGAGTTGAGTGGGGAGTTTGGCTAAAATGACATAAGGCCACTATTTCGTGTGCTTTTGTGCCATTTATTTATATCTCCTCCTCCTTGAATATTCCAGAAGGGCCCACCTCCTTCCGGGTCCTGTCACAGGAAACTCATGAGCACTGTCCTTGGCAGGCACACCCACCAGGGACCATAGAGATGGGCAAAGGAGAGGCAGAGGCATGGTTTCCAGTTCTTGTTTGACATGGACCTATGACATAGCTTTGGCCTTCATAGCTTTATGTTTCATCTCTTTTCCTGCAGTGCCCCCAATGGTTTTCTCAACACACACTCACAATTACCACAGAGCCATTGCAACCCTGCTGTTATAGCAATACCCACGGTTTTTCCCCCTTTGGGAAAAGGGAACACAGAAGAAAAAATGTTGTAGGTATTTTGAATAACAACCTCTATTTTTTGTGTCCAGACAGTTGTGATAACTTGTGGAATGGAGATGTCTACAAGAGGATGTCACCTTATGAACAATCCAAAGACAAAGACATAAGAGAGAATTCATTTCCAGAAGATAAGGAAATTGACAGTAGTAGAACATCTGGTGTATATAACATGAATGAGCAAAACAATGGTACAAGCAAAATTAAATTCAACTTTGTGAATGAAAGATTTTGCTGCCAACAAAATTATTGGCTCCAGACTAAGGTTACAAAATATAACACAGGGAACGGCAGTGAAAAACCTAAGTTAGAGGCAAAGCCACAGAGAAGTGACCTGGGAAGGGATCTCTTTGAGAAAAACTGCTTGAAGGAAGCAAAAACCTGCCTGACACGGCCACTTGAATTTGAGGCAAACCTTAGAAATTTCCTTCCTTTTACAAAGCAAAATGGATCACTAACAAAATATAACCAGGTGCAATCCAGACTGTTATTTGTAACAGGTAACAAAGAGCATAGTGCTTTAAGTCAGTGTGGTAGAACTCATCTGCCTGGATCAAATGTAGCTTATTTCCAAGGGTTAAGTAGCGATTTTGAAGAGTTGAGTCCAGAAGCATCTTCCCTTTCTAGATACAACATGGCAGTCTGTCATGAGAAGAAAGCTGATATTCCTCCACTTAGTCATGTGGTTTCTGAAACGTTGGACAACTGCAAACCAAATGAATCCCCTTCTTGCTACAGCATACAAGAAAATTATAAAACATGGGAAAATACTGATAAAAATACTCCAAGCTCAAATGAAGACTTTGTGTTATGTGCTAATGGATGTGATACAGAAATGATACGTTTTCCAGAACACAATTGCAGAGAAAGAAATGGCTACCATGTTGAAGAGATACCATATGAAAGCAGAGAATCAGAAATGAAAAGTAATGAGCAGGTAGGAGAAACAAAACTTTCATTTTAAAGAATGTTTCTAATTGTGTGGCATAGAAGCGGTTCAGCTTCCATGTAGTGAAGTATTACTTTTTTCAAGGTGTCATAGTTGGGGTCTAAACAGGTGTCACTATGCATGAGCTTTAATACCCAATAGGGTTTGGTTGTGTGTTCTTTTTTTAAATGAACAATGATTTAATGTTGGTGGTGATGGTGAACCTTTGTAACAGTTCTTGTAATATTGGTTGAAATGTTACTACAGCATTAAACTACACCATATCTTGTCACCATAAAATAAAAGTAATAATCTAGAAGTAGAAATTACCTTGAAATGTTTCCACAGTCTGTTTTATAGGAATCAATACTCTGGAGTTGATTACACTTGCGTAGGGTGCCTTCCTATGCAATCGAATGATTTTTCTCTATATTAGTAGAGTCTGTCACAAAAAAGTTTATTAGAAAAATGTGTCTACAGTAGAAACTGATGCTATGCAAATAACTTGTTCGGTGGTAGCAGCTGCCATATGGAAGGATTTAAAGCAGGCTTGCCTTCATCTGTTGTAAAGTACTTAGTTATTAATTCACGTATCCATTAAATATATATTCATTATTTCCCCTCTTATCTCAAGCCACAGTTAATAGATAAAAGTTTCCTGATACGTGAAGGTTATGTTCTTAACTGAGTTTGGCTAAAACATGAGAAGTTTCCCTCATGTGGTCAGCTAAGAGATTTAAGTATGTAACTTAGGGGTGAACAAAGGTCCTTTTTCAACATGTTTTATTTGTATCTACAGTATGTAGGAAACTTAGATGAGGTAAAGAAGGTTTTGCAACAGGAGTGATTCTTGCATAACGGAAGACATATTGGGTACTCTGAGATCCTTTCTTCCCTCATTAATTTCATGCAAGTTTATACCGAAAAAGTGTCTAGTTGGTAAAAATTCAATACCGAAGAGCAAGGCTTTGGAAAAATTTATAAACATCTTTTATACTGATGTTGGCAAAAATAGGGAAAGTTACTTTTCAGACTACAGAACCCAGTGCATCGTAGCTAGCTTTGCTGGTTGAGGTATTCTGGGACTTGTCCCAAAAGCACAACTTTTCTTGTCTTGGCACATTGAAGACGACTGCACATCAGTCTGTCATGTTCGCACTGGGCATCAGCACATCTGCTGCAGTTGGTGTCTTGAGCATCATTAATCTCTTCATCTAGAATAATTAAAATAATTTGGTATTTTTCTCTGGTTCTTGAGATTCAGTAGATCAGCTTTTCCTTGTTGAAAGAGGATGTTCTTCAGATTTGTATCGGGAAAGGTTCAATCAAGGCACAAGTGAGCCAAATAACGGAGAGGTTCCATATGCAGAGAGTATAAATGTATATATGTATTGATGCGTGTAAGACCTTTTTTATTCACTTCACTGCATTTGTTCCCAGATGGGTCCCCTGATGTTCTTAGACTGCAGCTGCCAGAAATCCTCACCAGCACAACTAGTGGTGAAATCTTATAGGTGTTTTAGTCCAAGAACATGTGGAAACCCAAAGTTGGGAACCATCAGTTTATTGTTATTGATAACTTTGAAAATTCAATTAGCAACTATTTTCTTGGTACTAGAAGAAAGGGTAAAGCCCCTGCTTGCTTAGGTTACATTTAGCATGCTCCTCAGAAACAATTTTGTTGGTTTTAATATCCTCTTTTGTTGCAACAGTAAAGCTTGTCTGCTACTGCCTAATTCTTTGACAATTAATACATCTGTCTTAATGTTGCACTCTTGCTTGCTTTGTCCTTTGCTTTCCTTAAATGTACATTTTCAATACTGCTTGCCTGCTGGTTTCGTAACTGTATTGTTACACTTTAAAATTTTTATTTTTTTTGCAATTCACAAATAAACTTTTTCTCAATTCAGGTGTGACTGAAGGTTTTTTTAACTAACCCAGTTAATTCCAATCATGGTGCTTCATCTCTTTTTATGCAGTTGCTATGGCATTTACTGTATACTAGGATGTTGCAGCTTGCATCTACTTTCTATCTGTTGCTTTGTGCTGGTAACCTAGTCCTTCATATTACAACTGAGATGAAAACTGAGTCAGGAAATGTATTGGGATGGTGGAGGACACAATTTTTCAAATGCCAGCCGTTATCATGGTCCCCCAATGAAACATGTTAAGAATTAGGTACAGTTTTTAGAGTAGACTGCCTTGTATCTGTTGAAGATAAGAAATAGTTATTTCAGGAAAATAAAAAGAACAAACAAGCCTAAACCAAAATAAAACAAAAATCCTACTCCACAAACTGCTGGGAAGGAAAAAAGTTATTTGGTTCATATCAGTGTTTTGGAAATGTAATTTAATAACAATTCAGCCAGTAGATTTTTCATTAGTATGGACAATTCTTTTATAGCTGAGACAGAATAATGACTATGAAACATAATGCTGGGATAGTGGTGTCTGGGATCTGGTTGTAACTATTGTTGCACTGTCCTTTAGCATGGAAGTACTGTACAGAGATTAAATCATTGATTTTTTTCTCTAACACATTTCCCTAGAACAAGTGCATTCCCTTGTATACAACCCAAAGACAGTGGTGTACATTGTTAATTTGGCAGATCTGCTGTAAAATGTTACCCAATTTCAATATCTCCATCTGTGATACTCTTCACCTAAGCAAACTGAAAGACAACTCTGATGAGGAGCTTTAAGAGCATCTTAGAGGTACAGTGCAGTGCTTATGGACTGACCCTCTCTGAAAGGTTGATTGGTAGAAACTAGAGATGGGCACGAAACAGAAAAATGGTGTTTCGGTTTTTTGTTTGTCGTTGAGAGGTCTGTTTCAGTTCTTTTCCGTTTGTCAGGAAATTTTTGAAAAATTTCGTTACCGTTTTTCGTTTTTTCGTTTGTCGTTTCTACCCGCTTTTTGCACGATTTTTAAAGCATTTCCGTGCGCAGGCATCCTCCAACGCCCCAGACCAGAGGGAAAACACTAAAAAAATAGATGCTGGCAGAGACACAGTATAGACTAGGTATGCAGGGAGGCTGCAAAGGCAGCGGTGGGCATTGCCCAGGGTGCAAGGCAGCCGCAGAGTGACTGCACTGCGGGGCAGGGGAGGGTACTCACCGAGAGGTACGCAGCACGTATGCACACAGGGAGGCTGCAGGACTGAAGCTAGAGTCACAGAGACAGCAATCCCACCCTAACTCCCACCAGGGACTGCAAGGAGGACGGGGGCTGCCAGAGCTTTTTATGCCCTCTGTGGCTGCCAGACCTGCCCGCCCAGTCTGCAACCTGGGCATGCTATTGATTGAACATGATCCCATCACATGGCTTGCCTCCATTTAGTGGCTGGTGGTGACATCCATTTTAAAGGGAAAAGAATAATACATCGCGATGGGAGAAGACAAAAACAAATGTTTTAAGGACCCCCACCCCCCTGGTAGGTATTATCAGACAATATAAATAATTATCGCTGTGTTTTTACAGATGTCCAGGGCAGTTTTTTTAACATTTAAAACAGCTCATTTCATTGCACGTCGCCATGAACGGAAACGAAATGTAACGACCACAATTTTCGTGGTTCTGTTCGTTTTGTTGCATTTTCATCACAATTTTCATTTGTCGTTTCGTTACGTAATGGAAACGACAAACGGTAACGGAAACGAAAAAATGTTCATTCCGTGCCCATCTCTAGTAGAAACAATCAATAGTGTTAGTTTTTTATGTCCCCTTGAGAACTCGGTTGGTTTTTTAAAGGAGGACTTTTATTGTTCTTGTATACTGTATGTGCCACTGCCACCACCACCACGGTTATATGGCATCAAACCAATTCTGAATCATGGTGACCCTTTCTACAGTTTTCTAGGTATTCAGGAAAAGGTTTACAATTCCCTTTTTTTTCAGGTAGTCTCGGAACTATGTGGCTTGCCCAAGACTGCACAGGCTCAGTCTTCTTGGATGCACAGTGGGGAATCAAACTTCCAACCTTTGGCTATGCAACCAGATATGTAACTCACTGAGCTATCCCGGCAGCATAAATTATCCATGTAAGGGGATTTTTTTGCCATCAGGTTTCTACATCTAGTATAGTACTATTATTTTAGAATGTTAGGAGCTTTCTAGAATATTAGAGTTTTGGATTTACAAAATCCTCCATGGCTTGGGACCAGAATATCTGATGGAGCGTATCATCCAAAGTTCAACATCGGCCTGACCCACTAGAACATCCCAGTCCTTTTCCCTTTGGATTGCCACTCCCCGGGAGGCGCGCAAAACTTCTACCAGGAATCGCGCCTTCTCAGTGGCTGGTCCCACTCCGTGGAACCGTCTCCCGAGCAATATTAGGACTGCAGAATCCCTCCCAGCGTTCAAGAAGCTATTAAAAACTTGGCTTTTTACGGCTGTGTTCGGTGACCTCGGGGGTTGATTTCTTCTTGAGCAGGGATCTGAGTTATTATGTCCGCCCATTTTTCTTTGCCATCTTACATTAGTTTGATTATTAGTATTATTATTTTGACTTTTGTTAGTTTTGCACTATGGAATTCTGGTATTTGTTAGTCGCCTTGAGTTCCTTTGGGAAAATCTGGTGGGATATAAATAAATAAATAAATAAATAAATAAATAAATAAATAAATAAATAAATAAATCTTTCTTAAAGCTCGCTGTTCATGCAGCCTCCTTATGGGGACCATGCAAAATGTCATAGGTAGTAAACAAGCTTTAGAATTTACTGGTACCCAATAATCCACAAGGTTAGGAAGCCCTGAGGCCTATATGTACCTATGAAGACTATGCATGAAAATAGAAGCCTTCTTGCTGAGTTTTAGATTTAAAGTAGAAGTGTACTTGATGTATCTGATTTTGGATTGTACTTCAATGCTAGAAGTTGAATACTGAAAACATAAATATGCATGCCTCTTAAAATAGAGCTGACCATCTCTTGTGGAGATGAACAAAGTAAATAGGGGAGTTGCAGGAAAGACTTAAAAAAACACCTAAGAAGACCCAGCTGCTGGTATTGATTTTATTACTTTGTATCCAGTATATTGAGCTGAACTATAAAATGATATTTTGATAAAAACAAAGCAAAATGTGCTGCTTATATGCCACCCCATAATGTCCCTGGGTGATTTACAATTTAATTATGTAGGCAAAACACAACTTTTAAAAAATAAGCAATGGAAAATTACTGATCCATGGCATACCTTCTGCAAGCAATTTTAGGGAACCCCTTGAAATTTGGAAAGGTTTGGAGTTCAGGGAACAGAGTTATTAAGCACCAAAGGGGGTGTGGGGGTGCTTAATTGAAGGGGTGTGTCCAGTGCGCTTTAGCAATTATAAGGTTAATGTATAGCTTCCCCTCTCCATGGTAAAGCTCTGATCCACACCCTTTCAATTAAGCACCTCCGCACCTCCCCCTTAGAGCTTAATAACTCCATTCCCTGAAAACCAAACCTTTCCAGATTTAAAGGGGTTACAGGGAGAGCTTGAGGAAGCTCCCCTGCCATTTCCTCTAGAACGAATTGTTTCATTTTAGAGGGGGGAAATAGGCGTTTGTTTCATTTTGTAACAAAACACTGGCAGCTATTTCGTTTCATTTCAAAATGTTTTGTAACCTTACAACACGACAAAACCATGTGTCGTTTTTCATAAGGTGCCCATCCCTAATTGAGAATTGTCCAAAGACAGATAAGATGAAAGTCACTGAGCAATCAGAACATGGCTTTGATAGATGGTTAAGTCTCTGCTCCACAAAGCAGGGAGGACAGAAAAACAAGTTTATGCACCTTCAGCTCAATGTCTGTATCGATCCCACATCAGTTCCACACAGAGGATGGATGTCTTCCAAAGGCAGTTCTAACTTCTGAGATCTGCAAGGCAATTTCATCGTGGATGAGAACACACAGGGAAACAGTGCTCATATACCTGATACAGAAAGAGAGTGCTCATATACCTTCAGAACTGGTTACTAATAAGGTACACCAAGTGCAGCGTGATCATTTGAAATAGGTTCAGGCGGTATAAAAGACTTCTTTCCATATCCAGCAGTGTGAGTGCTTTAAGAGCGCAATCCTTGGCAAAAGGAATTCACACACTCTGCAGAATGAGACAATAGTTACAGCCTGCAGGTGCCATTGATTGAACAGATTTCCATCCTTATGATATCAAGGCTAACATTGGGAGTCCTCTACCCACCCCCGATCAGAATATCAGATCAATGTGAAATATAAGACTAAAGAAAAGGGAAGAACATAACCTCATTTTATATCATTCATAATGGGAAACAGATCAGAGAGGATACCATTGTTGATGATATGAGCTTACCATCATGCAATTGTGAATTTCTCAAGACATCCAGATTTCTCCATGATTTCCCAATAGACCTTCTCTGCATGCTGTCACAAGCGTTAGTCAGATCTCTAAATGTCATGTTGAAACTGGCATGCTGCTCTTGACATTTTGCTTGTAGCTGTCAAGACAGCAAAAAAAATCATGTCAACAGCTCCTTGTTCCTTCTGGAAGCCCCGTTGAATTGCTAATGCCTCTCTCCAGGTGCCCTATGAAGCAGTTCAGGGTTTTTTTCTGGAAGTGACCAGGGTTTCTTTTTAATCTGGTCACTTCCAGAACAAGAAAGTAGTAAAGTACTTCTGAGTACTGTCTACCTGGAAACCCCTGAAAAGGTTCACCACAAGTCAGAATTGACTTGATAGCACAATATTATTATTATTTAGGATTGAAATGCCTCCATAGCTGTCACAAAGTTGATGGTTGACTTTCCTTTTGTAAAGATGCATCCCTGAGGGATTTGCCTTCTGTCCACATTTCTTGAAAGAAATGTGTCAATCATTGGAGACCAGGTGATCTCCAGTTATATATATATATGTATGTGTATCTGAGTTGGAATTCTCTCTGCCCTTATGATTTTTCTGTTGGGTAGTTGATTAATGACCTTTCTGGTTCTTCCAAAGATAGAGGGACAGCCATTGAATTGTTGACCAGCAGTTGGGTACTTGCAGTATACATGCTAATTTCATATGGCCTCACTAATTTCATATGGCCTGTTCAACACATTTTGAAAATTCCTGTTTCATCTCTATAAAATCTAGGACTTCTCCATGAGGAGTACTGAGCCATGTAACTCCTCTGTTACAGCAGCTTCACTGCTACTGGTCCATTTCTGAACCCAATTAGAGTGCCAGTTATGGCCTATAATATGGCTTGGGTCAAGGCTATCTGACCTGCATCTCCCCATGTAACCCTCCTCAGGACCTAAAATCAACCAAGAAGGCCTCCTCTTGGTGCCACCACCTTTACAATTACATTTGACAGAGACCCAAGTGGGAGTTTTCTCAGTGACTACCCAGAGGTTGTGCAATGCCATCCCCTGTGAGGCTGGGCTCTTTTCTCCTCTCTTTTTGCTGACAATTGACAATATTTTTATTCCCATGGTCTTTTAAAATATTAATATCTATTTTAAACATTACTAGTTTCTGTATGTTTGCGGCCATTATAGCCTACTAGACCAGGGGAACACCTGCTACTGTGTCCTTCCACGTTTCCTGCTGACCCTCAGCCTCTTGGACCTCTGTTTCTCTTCAGCACCATGCCCTCCCTGTTTCTGGACTGTGAGGCAGCTGCCTGCCTTCATCTCCTGGTGTCTGTTGTCAGTAATGGAATGGAAGCGGGCTAACAAACAGAAACTTAATTCAGACAAGACAGAGGTGTTCCTGGTCAGTCACAAGAAAAGGGATTCAACTTGTACTGCTAGATGGAGTTACACTACCCGTGGGAGAGAAAAAAAATAGGTTTTGCAGCTTGAGTGTGACTCTGGATTGAACCCTGAGCTTTGATGCACAGTTTGAGTGGTGGCCAGGTACATTCACCCAAGTAAAGCTAGTACACCAGCTGCACCATTTCCTGGAGATGTTTGATCTAGCCATGGTGGCATATGCCATAGTTACATCCTGTTTGGATCATTGCAATATGCTCTACGTGAGGCTGTCTGTGAACAGTGTTCAGAAATTTCAAAAACCTACAGCTTCATTGTTGGATCAGATCACTCCATATGCACTTTAAATATCTTCTTAGGAGAGAAAACTGAACATGGGGCTGTGGTTGAAGATTTATTCATTGCCTCATACGCATATGATGAACACATTGCTGACTTGGTTGGGTTTGGTTGGTTTTCATTTGGATCTTTAATGGATCCTTCCACTTTGTCAGCCATTGTAAAGTCTTCATGTGCTGGGATGGCATATCCCATAAAGTCACCAGGACTCAACCCCCTTTGGTTTACCCATGTCTGCTTTAGCCTACCTGCTGTACAATTTATCAGGGTGTGGCTGCGGCACGTGCTATAGCTGCTTGGAGCCATAGATCAGAGCTGAGTGCCAGGTGAGGTCAATAATGAAAGGGGAGCTTGTAAAGAATTAGACAGTCCAATTATTAGAGGTTTATTCCCACACAGGCATCCCATACACCCTTCACCAACAAGTTCTATGCAAAACAGTTCTCCTAAAGAAATAAGCTTAAATAGCAACTCCCTCTTCCTTATGTGTGGATTAGAGATGGGCATGACTTGAAAAAAAAAATTTTCGAGTTGTCGTTAGTCGGGCCGGTTCCGTTTCGGCTCGTTTCCGTTTTTCGCGAAAATTTGCAAAAATTAGTCGGTTCGTTTTTTTGTTTTTTCGTTTTCGTTAGTACTGGTTTGGGAAGGGGGTAGTGGGCTCCTGGAGGGAGCTGCAGGAGTCAGCCAGAGCCACAAGTGACGGACTGGCAGACTCTTTGCACCCTCTGTGTCTCACGTACTTGCATGTAGTGCAATGCAAGTAGATCTGGCTTAGGGTTAAGACGGATTAGCGCAACGGCTAGGGTTAGGCTAGTTACGGGTGAGGTTAGGGTGAGTATTGGGGTGCACCTCTGGGTGCCTCTCTGACCCACTTAGAAGGACAGTGTACTGGCGTATGGGTTAGGCTTAGGGTTCGGGTTTGGGCTACGATTAGTAGGCTGTTTATGCCTGATTGGCACATCCCAGAAGTCTCTGTGGTCAACCTGGCCAAGTGGCCATGCGATTGGTGGAAAATTTGCATGGTCTACTCCCATGGGCGAGCCCATCATTGCAAATGTGCAGGTGTAAAAAAATAAAATAAAATAAAATAAAATAAAATAAAATAAAATCAATGGAGACTTTTTTTTGCAAGAAAAACCCACTGCTGCTACTGTAAAAATTCAAGCATTTAAAATAGCTAATTTTCTCATGTTTCTGTGCTGCTTTGGTGGGGTTTTGGGCAACGATTTCAAAAAAAATATTGCGGTCGCCATTTTGGATCCCCCGCACTGCATGGCAAATGGATGCGCCCTCCCAGCCTGGTACAGTCAGCAAAACCTGGCCATGCGATTGGTGGAATGGCTCCAAAACTTTGCATGGTCCACTCCCATGGGCGAGCCCATCATTGCGAATGCGCAGGTGTAATAAAATAAAATAAAATAAAATAAAATCAACGGAGACTTTTTTTGCAAGAAAAACCCACTGCTGCTACTGTAAAAATTCAAGCATTTAAAATAGCTAATTTTCGCATGTTTCTGTGGTGCTTTGGTGGAGTTTTGGGCAACGATTTCAAAAAAAAATTGCAGTCGCCATTTTGGATCCCCCCCCACCGCATGGCAAATGGATGCGCCCTCCCAGCCTGGTACCAGCAGCGCAGCAGTAGCAATAGCCAAGGAGAGGGGGGCGGGGAACCTCCCCCCCAAATAAAACACCCTTCTGGCCTGGTAGGTGCCCTCAGACAGTTTTCGCCTACTTTTAGGGGCGGGAATCGTTTTTTTTTTTAACTTTTAAAAACTTTTTTTCTGTGCCGCTTGGCATTGCGCGATGCAAGTAACGAGCACGACAAATCAGACCAAATTGTTCGTTCGTCGGTTCGAGCTCGAATTCTGGCAGAGTAATTCCCGTTTCCGTTTCTGTAGAGTAACGGATACGAGTAACGGAAACGGAAACGGGAATACCGCTAAGTCGTGCCCATCTCTAGTGTGGATGTGGAAGGCAGGATAGAAAAAAAAACTGCTTACCTTGGGCTAAACCAGTTAAACAGAATCATCCTTCAAAAATATGGATCATTTGGTCAGGGCCACTTGAGATCATGTAACTGTGACCAAAATTGTATTGCAGAGCTGTTGTTTGATCCTGTCTGACCTTGTGTCTCCTTTGAGCTTTTTCACACAAATAGTGACGTTCTGTATAGCAAATTTAGATAGCCAGTGGGGTTATGTTGTAGAATTTCCTTAGGATTTTGGTGAATTTAATTGGCACACAATGGGCATAGTGGTGTGTTCATGTCTTGAGTGAGGGGTGATCTGTGTGGAAGAAGTGGAAAAGAAAGCACTCAACACCTTCCCAGGTACAACACCATCCCACTGGTTCAGGTAAGTAGATGATACATGGGTAAAAATCAAGACTCAGAAAGTACAGGTCTTTACAGACCATATCAATGCAGTGGACTCAAACATTATGTTTACTAGAGAGGACACCCAAGGCTGGCGTTCCTGGACTGTGCAGTCATCATCAGACCTGACCATTGCCTGGGAATAGAAGTTTAAAGGAAACCCACCCACACAGATCAGTACTTACTGTTTGACTCTCACCATCCATTACAACATAAATAGAGTCGTCAGGACTCTAAACCATAGAGCAGAGAGCATCCACTCCTCCACAGAAGCCAAGAAGAAAGAAGACAGGCACCTGAAGACAGAACTTAAGGCCTTTGGATATCCAAAGTGAGCCTTCAACAAACCAGTTTGCCGATCCAGAAGAACAACAGATCAGCCTGATACCCAGAGCTGATGGAAGAACCTGGTCATTGCCTACATGGCTGGAGTGTCTGAAAAGCTTTAAAGGGTTTTTGGCAAACACCACATCCCTGCTTACTTCAAGCCCACAAGCACACTAAGGCAGAGACTTGTCCACCCAAAGTACCCAACAACAAAACACAAAAGGAGCAATAAAGTATATGCAGGCCAATGCAATGAGGAGTGTGCAGACCTCTACATTGGAGAAACTAAACAGCCATTGAATAGGATGATGGCCCAATATAGGAGGGGCAACAGCTCAGGACCAGAATCAGCAGTGTACCTCCATTTGAAGGACAAAGGGCACTCATTCAAAGATGAAGATGTACACATTGTAGACTGAGAAGATAGGTGGTTTGAGAGAGGGGTCAGGGAAGCTATTCATGTAAGTATTGAAAACTCCTCTCAACAGAAGTGGGGACTCAGATAAAATCTGTCTACTACTTATCAAGTGGTGCTTTCATCAATCCCCAAATAAATCAAAAGCACCTCATACCTCCACCAGCAATGCCATAGCTAATGACTCATACTTAATGGGTGTTGGGAAAGGTTGCATAGGTGGGACTTTCATGCACCCTAGGCCTTTGTCCAGCTAACAAGCCTATTCAGATCATGGTCCACCTATGAACCTATTCAGGCCATTGTTGACCTAACGAGCCTATTTAGGCATTTGTCCAACTTATGAGCCTATTCAGACCACGGTGATGTGAAATCAAGGTGCACTATAAAATAGAGGACTCACCACTAACTTTCCTCAGGTTGACAAAGCTGCTTGGATGAGCAGTGAAACGTTTCAATCTCTCAAGAAAAGAAGTCCAGTTGCCATGACTCAACTTCCAGATAAACTCACCTGGATGGCTGAGAATCTTCACAGACATTCCGATAATGAGTCTTCCCCATTTGTCCTGTGGCTGCACAACGGAATGTTAGGGGCATGTCATATCTTGACCACTGACACTTGGGGAGTGATTCCTTATGGCCATATGCTGCTTCTTTCTTTCCTTTTATTTGGTGCGGAAATGGGGTGTATGTGTGAAAAAAATGGATTGGTATAAAAAAATAAAAGGGAAGTAAAGAGAAATGTCATGGCAGATGCATATGGGCTTAATGAGAGGGAAGTACCATACCACATAACTCATCCTTCAGCAGTATATTTATGAAGTTAAGATTGGAAATCATAAAGAGTCTGATAACATGTGAGACTAATGATGCAGTATCTGGTGCTGGAAACATTAAGTATAAATCAATGCCTATCTTTTTGTGGAGAAGTAAACTATATCCAGCTAACTCAAGTAAAGTGTATTTCAACAACCCCAGTTGGATTTTATTCTATTATATTTGCTTCACAAGAAAGCTCTAGACTGATTCCAAAGTAAATGTACAAAGCATAGCTGCCAAGGTAGATCAGGTTTTAGACACGGGAGCTCAGAGGTGGCAAATATAGCTGTAGAGATTCTGACATGTTGCAAAGAATAAAAGTAGGGTTTTGTTAAGGACACAAACACAGTGGCTGTTCTCTCTGATTCTGTTCTCTTTTGCTAGCTTTAATGCCTATTTTATAAGTCGATCCCTTAAAATATTTGGTATATTTGGAGATTTTATGCTGTTATCTGCTTATCAGTTCAAGTCCCCATGATTGTTAGACCGCTGTGTTTCATAATCTCCTTAATGGCTGACAAAGTTCCTTGGTTGGGCACCAGCTGTTTCGGTGGTACTTAAAAAATGGCATTGCTGGGATTATGTACAAGAAGATAAGGTGGAAGAAAATGGCTAGAAAGGAATCCCTCTCCTCAAATATTTTAGGCCAATTTAACACATGGGTTGAAAACCAGTAGTAAATCACAACCCAGGCAGGCCCATAGAATCAACTGGACTGGTGGAGCAGTTGATTCACCAAATCCCCACTGATTTGATGGGCCTACTTGAGTTGTCACTTATTGCTGGATTTCCGATATTTTTGTTACAGTAACAGCAACATCAAGATCCATGCAGTTAGATTGTAATCTTTCCCCAGATATTTGTTTGTCTGTATTTTCAATTTTCGTCTGAGGGTTAGGGTATTTCTGTATGCCAGTATAGAATAAACACTCTGATAGTTTTGATTCCTTATAAAGCCATGGATCTCTGTACAGATTTGGAGGAACCCAAATACAGGGGGTGTTACTAGTATCTTGAGATGGGGAATTCCCTCATATTGCATGCAACAGCTTACTTTGTTTTATAAGCTCAAGTGCTATTTTCAATTGAGAACTGCTTTTCCTCTCTTAACTTTCCTTAACAATTTTTTTCAGTGCGTTTTTCTGAAACACCTCTTAACACAGTATGGTAAACCACTGAAAGACTATGAACTCTGGGCTTTGTGCCGTGAATGCTTATGTACTCTGGAAACATACACAGATTATCCAGGTAGGAGCCTCATTACATCCCATTAAATTAATATATTTCATTATCAGCATGAAAAGCATGCACCATCATTCCATGAGTACCACTGTCTGAGGCCCAGATAATTGAAGGATAAATTAGTGCAATAGAAAAAACCCACAATGGCTTCCTATTAAAAACGGAAAGGTTTTTATGCAGGCATCCATGTATAATAAGAGCTACCTGAGACGAGAAGAGGATCAGGAGCTCATGAAATCCACCTTTTAGTCAGTCAGGGCTTTGGAAGTTAAGAGCTTCAAATCATAAGTCCTTATCCAGTGTGCTAGGTTTCACTGATTTAATGCAAATGAGCAATAGCATTCCCCCCCCCCCAAGCTGACAATTATATCCATGTGGAAGCAGGTGGTCTGTCAGGATTTGAGATCACAAGATGCAAAGATGTTGACATGTCTTTGGGTCCAATTCTCAAGTCCTAGTCTTTCTTGCCAAGTTAACATAAAAACATAAGAACATAAGAAGAGCCATGCTGGATCAGACAAAGGCCCATCTAGCCCAACTTCCTGTACCTCACAGTGGCCCCACCAAATGCCTATGGGAGCACATGACACTAGATATCTGTCTCCTGATACCACTCCCCTGCATCTGGTCCTTGAAGTACCCCGGTTTTAAGCCTGGAGATTACACATCTCCCTCATGGTTTGTAACCTGTGATGGACTTCTCCTCCAGGAATCTGTCTAATCCCCTTTTGAAGGCATTCAGGCTAGATGCCATTACCACCTTTTGTGGCAGGGAGTTCCACAGACTAACAACACGCTGGGTAAAAAAAAAATTTTTCTTTTGTCTGTTTTCACTCTCCCAACCCACAGTTTGAATGGATATCCCCTAGTTTGGGTATTTTGTGAGAGGGAGAAGAGCGTTCCTCAGTTCCAAGTCTGAGTCCCTGTTTAAAAAAGGGGGGATCTTTTTTAAAACAAAGAAAAAGGGGAGGTGTGTGCAGCTTCTGTGTGGGATGTGTGTAAGGAAGTCTGAAGCTTTTGGACACTTTTGGCCTCATCTGCCATGGCTGCCACCCTCCATCCTCTCAAAACCTCTCCCTATCCATTGCTACCTTCTCCACTGTGTGCTGCGGTTTGCCTGCATCTTCCGGTGAGCATCACAAAACTTCTTCTAGGTATACAGTGTCCTTCATTAAAAGAATAGGGACTCAAAATATAACTTGGAAAGATGGGTCCAAGTTGCAAGTTGAGTTGCCTTTGCAACTTAAGTCTGACTCAACAGTGAACCACACTACTCAAGTTCCTTTCCCTGCCAGTACGTTTGGAATTGTTTAGGTTAAACAGAAACCAAATCACAACACAACACTATGGATTGGGCCCAGGAAATATTTGAATGCCAGTGGTGGTAGAGAAGCACCAATAAAATACTGGATCTCAGTTAGAATTCTGTTGCACCTGTAATTTGCATTAATTTACATTAATTAATATAGAACTATCTTCAAAAGCGTCTTATAGGTAACACATTCTAATATTCCAGATGGGATATTATCGGAGCATTCACCTGATCTTTCAAAATCTTATATTTCTTTATGCATGATTAATTAACTACCCAATCAAAAGTTTACATATAAATGCTTACATGGTTTTTTAGCCATTCTAATATTTCTCTTATGCATTTTTCAGCATATTTATGTTTAGATTATGTGGTGGTTAACTATGATGGAAGTATCCTGTTTGCTCCACCCAATAATAAAGGTAAATGCATGCTGCAAATTTAATTAAGCTGTTCCTTTTCCTTTTGAGCCAAATGAAACTGTTTATTTTTACTTCCTCTAGGATCATATGATGTGTTTTATTTGGCTCCTGAGACAGCAGAAGACGATTTTATTTCTGAAAAGGTAATGTGATGTGAACAAACCTGGTCGTGTGCCATTAATGGACATATATACTGCATTTAAGAAGAAACAGAATCACATTTTCTGCTTTGCATAAATTACCCCATGAAACATTTGCACAGCTAATTTTCATAGGACTTCTCCTGAAAGAGGAACAAACTGGTTTGTGCCCATCTGTAGTAATGTCATAACTCTTCAGATATCAAAATTCTATTTTAAAAAGAGAAACATTAGATTTCACATTAGGTTCCCTTTTTTCAGAGGTGACACTTCAGTTTGAATTGAGCTTAATTGGAAAATAAAGATTGTGGTATGAACTATAGATGTTTTAATTATATAATATAATATTTGGCCATGTGATCCACAAGACCTACCATAATTGGATTAAAAAGTAATTGCAGAAGTTTAAGGTGAATTCAATTTCATTATTTGGAGCCATTGCTGTTATGGAGCGAGAAACCTGCCTGAACAAGGATCCAGCTGTTAGTCCTACTAGGCCAAATATAGATGTTTGCACAAACTTTTTACTTGGCCAATCCACACATTTCTTTGAACCACCAAGGCACTGGATGCTTCAGAAGAGCAGATTTAATCCCAAAGCATGAGGAAAGCTACACCAGATGGTAAAGTTAGAGCCCAAACAAAAGAGGAAGGAATACAAATAGAACTGAATTAAGCACCAAAGGACATCTAATTAGGTCCTATGTCTCTCTCATCATCTCAAATTGTGATTAGTTTGCTTTTCTTTGGTAATTGGTCATCAAGAGAAAACAGTGGGCTCTCTTTACATTTTGATTTTACAAATACAGCCACTTTTGAAGATGCATGTGCAGAAAAAATGTCTTGTTATCCCCTCCTATTTGAGAAGCTGTTCTATCTTTCTGTTTTTGGCATTATAGTCTCCAGATGGAAGACTATAGCTCTACAGATGGAAGACTATAACTCTATGATATAATGGGGCAAATATAATACACTGTTGTTATATGCCAGTGATGGCGAACCTTTTTGAGACTGAGTGCCCAAACTGCGATTCAAAAACCCACTAATTTTTCACAAAGTGCCAATACAGCAATTAAACCTGAATACACGTGGCTGTGAAGGGGTGATGTCGGGTGCCCACAGAAAGGGCTCAGAGTGCCACCTTTGGCACCCGTGCCATAGGTTCGCCAACACTGTTATATGCCATCAGGTCATATCTGTCTTGTGGTGACCCTAATAAGCTGTTCAAGTTACTCAATTTATCTAAGAAATGGCTTTACCATTGCCAACCCACTCCCAGGGAGCCTACATAGCTGAGCAGCAGTTTGAACCCAGGCCTTCTAAATCCAGGTCCACTGTATCTACTTCACCACAGTGGTAGGTCATAAAAAATTCTGGAGATAAAAACACAAACATAGTCTGTTGTACTACATATGCATTCAGTTTATACTAGACAGTGTGATAACAGCTCTTTCAGACCCTGGTAAAGAAGCTGGCTTTCTTGGCTGCTCTGAAGGAAAATCAAGTGGTAAAGCATTATGTCTTGGTTATTTATTTATTTTTTTAGTAATTGTGGTCTAAGGCTATAACGGTTTATACTGCTCCACTTGATTGGCAGCAACACATTTGCCAAAGGTGTTTTTCTCATGCTGGTGAAAATCTGGCTGTCCTTTCTAAGGCCATTCCACACAAATAGTTCATTGTATGAAAAAAGTGTGTGTATCTTTTCTGCACAGGCTTATTTTCTCAAGGGGGTGTTCTGGGTGCATTAGACATTGGGTTTTCCAGTCTTTTAAAGTACATTGCAGGAAATGAAAGTTCACATAGACCAGTGATTCCCAACATGGGGTTCCAAGATGTTCTTGGATTACAATGCCCACAAATCCTGGCCAGCAGAGCTAGTAGTGAAGGCTTCTAGTAGTTTTAGTTCAGGAACATCTAAAGACCTAAGGCTGGGAACCATTGACATAGAAAGTTCTCATTGGTGCTGCATTGGAGTAATCTCTGAACATTCTTGATGCTTGAAAAGTAAAAAAGCTGGTGCCTTCTTTGAATGTCATGTTCGAATCTCAAAAAATTGGCATCTGCTCCTTCCTTCCTTCCTTCCTTCCTTCCTTCCTTCCTTCCTTCCTTCCTTCCTTCCTTCCTTCCTTCCTTTGCTGGTTTGTTTGCTTGTTTATTAGATATACACTGTACCATCTGGCAACAAAGGCCACTCTGGGCAGTTTGCAGGGTTAAACAAGAGGTACAGCCATTAAACATAATCATATATTAAAAATACAATATAAAACAAAATGACACCGACTGCTCGGGGATCACATAACTTGTTTCTTCAACTATTCTTCATAACTATCTTTCTTCAACTCTTGACAGTGGTACCTTTTTGGGTCACTCAAGACAGCAGCTTATGGATCGAAGGGGAGGCCTCAGGGCACACATCATAAACAGTACCATTTGTGCTGACAAGGGAAACATCTCACTTTGCTTAATGGCAAGTTTAGTGCTAATATGGCAATGAGTGTGTTGTGCCGTTAGGCAAAACCCTTTAGTATATTGCACCAAAGTAAGCCCGTTGAATCAATTTGGACTTGGAGAGTCAAGTCCTTTGTAAGTTCCATTGATTCAAATGGGCCTAATTTTACTAACTTGCTTAATAATAGTAAGTTGCTGTTAGAGTAGACCCATTTAAATCAATGAAACCTAAGGAGATGACTCATTAAATCTCTATGAATTCAGTCGACCTCTTCTAGTGCAGTTTGGTATGTTCAGCAGCAGGATTTTGGCCATCATGTGAGCATCACTCAGTGTTACTGTTGTTAGTATCTAAAGGTGAGAGGGAATTTCCCTCTGTGCAGACATTCTTAGTGTATGTGCCCAACCCTTACATTTGGTAAATTTTGTAGGTGAAAACAAAATTAAAAGTAAAAAAGACAAAAATGTGGTGGCACCTTAAATATTAATTTGTATGTGTTTTAATGTGAGCTTTCGTGGACAAGTCCACTTCACCAGACAGCTAAAATGTTTCTCTTTTATTTGAATTTGTTTAATCTTTAGAGCTTTGGATGTTATGTGCTGCATTAATTTCCCTCTACCAGTTCATATCTTCCAAGGCTTAAAATAGCCCTCAACACCATCACTAGTAGGAATGTGCTCTTTCACAGTTAGTTGATGGCTTCCTATGCCTGAGAGGTCAATTCAGAGCACATCTCAGCAGTGACTAATAAGAGCATTGCATGGCTTCAATGATCAGGAGTGAAAGCCCACTGTTATACTGCATTGTGCCCTGACCCAAGTTGTGTCTAAGGTTGTTACACCTGCCAATGCTGAATCTAGTAGGACTGTCAGCACAACCAATTATGGATTGTGTTCTTAGTGGGTGATTGTGACTGTGACCAGAAACAGATTGTTTTAAATATATGTATTTATATTAGACCCAGCCTAAAGGGGTTGTCCAGTGACTTCTTTGCCTTTCTACTGTGTCATTTCCAACAGGTCTGTATTTACTGTGTTGCTGCAATTTTGTGGAGAGCTGCAAAATGCAATTTTCCACCTGATCAAAAACTGGTGTTGCCAAGGAAACTGAAAAATTTCCTTTTGGATATGGCAAGAAAGGAGTCAGAAGACAGGCCTTCTCTAACAGATGCAATTAAGGTGAATTTTTAAAGGGACTGTTATCCTGCAAGTTAGTTTAGAAATGAAGACAATTTTCAAATATTTTTGTAGCAATACCAGTTTGAATTCAGCTTAAATGGTTTGTGATTATACTTGTGTCTTAATGGTCTCCTAAGGAATAAATATGTATCTGTACATTTTGAAATAATTACATAATTTTAAATAAATAATTTTAATTAAATAATTTTTATTTATGAACAGCATTAATTTCCTCTAATAGAAAGCACTGCAAAAAATTTAAAGTATTGTTTTCTCACCTAATCATTTAACATTTTTCTCCTAGATATGTGATAGCTATCTGGTTGAACAAAGTTTAAACAGCAAGAAGGTTCTGAAGTGTTTAATCAAATATGCTTTTCAGGTAGTTTATTTTATATTCTTTATTTATGTGAATTTTTGTTCCCATGGAGTCTGTTCATAGTTTTTTGTTTGATTCCATAAACTCTTCCACTCTCACTTTGGAAATCAGCACAGTAAATAGTTTTGAATATTGCAAAAGGTCCTGATTAAATAGAGTAATAGGATAAATAAAAAATCAAAATGCTTTTCATTGCATGTCTTCATGCAGCAACTGTAAGTTCTGGAAAACAAAAATGTACCTCCTTTCATCTGAACAAACAAAATTTATACTAGCTATATGCCTTGAAACACCACAATTAGATGTTCAGATATGATGAAGTGATGCATTTATCTATGCATCACTCTGAATTCTGAATTACTTTATTGTTGTGTTAACCCATTTGGTCATTCAGATGCTGCAAGCAGTACAATTCAACCATAAATAAAAATATGCATACATGCAGAATGTTAGCTTAACAAACATAATGCTAATAAATTAAAAGCTATACATCACTCAGAAATCTTAGAAAGTATTTTTACATATTTTACATGGAATTTACATTTACAGAATTTACACAGTGCTCTGAAAAAGATAGCCTTGAGAAGCTGCTAATAGTTTGCTTAAGGCTGTGAAATGCCACAGAGGTGTAAAAGCTATTCAGTGCATATGTTTCTCCCACCGTTTATCAGATTAAATGAAATTTTCCAAATTCAAAATGTGCAAATGCCTGTCTAATTAACATGGTGCCATTCAAGCTAACTCCAGAAGGACAGTTTTGAATCCAAAGTTCTGGTGGGGAAAATGGCAAACTTTTCTCACCTCCTAGATCAGGTTAGCAAAGACAGGCATTATCTGAGCATCCTTGATGTTTTTGCTTTTGATACAATGCTCATTGCCCTATGTAAAGATAGTTAAATGTAAAATTATTCAGAGAGAAAGGAACTTTCTTTACTATTCATTGATGATGATGATGATGGTGATGATGATGAAGATGATGTGCCATCAAATCAATTCTGAATTTATGGTACCCTTTTCGGAGTTTTCCAAATAGAGATTACTTAGAAGTAGAGATGGACATGAATCAGAAAACCCATGGTTCGGTTTTGTCTGGTTCAGGCCCACCCTTGGTTCAGCTTGAGTTCGGGTTCGTATGAATTTTAGAAAAAATTCATACGAACCCAAACTGATCTGAACTGGTTCGGGTTCTTATCAGCGACAGTGGCGGCTCCATGGTGGCGGTGGCAGATCCTGGCCCCAACAGCAGGGGCTTTTTGAGACACTGGCATGGGGACAGCACCTCTTTGTTTCCAAGCGCCCACCGTGTGGCCTCTGCGGCCAGGTGGGCACTTCTTTTATTTTTTCTTATTTTTTCCTTTATTTTAGAGCACCGACCCGGCCACCCCTAGGGCCGGGCCGGCACTCCTTTATTTTTATTTTTATTTTTATTTTTATTTTTATTTTTTTACTTCCAACCACGTGGCCCGCACTACAGCTGTAGCGCAGGCTGGTCAGCTTTTCCCTGCAGCCAGGAAGACCTAAGACCATCCAGCACCAGGTAGGAAATATCGCCGCCATTAACAAACCGAACCGAACCGAACCAAATTTTTTTCAGTTTGGTTCGTTTCGTTCTAAATTAACTCTGGGGTTCATTATTTGTTTTGTTAAGTAATGAAATGAATAACGAATAACGAAACAAACTGTTCAAAATGAAAAGTTCATTTCGTGCCCATCTCTACGTAGAAGTGGTTTCCCACCCTCTTTTTCTGGACCTTGTTCTTTCCCACCTTCTTGTTCAAGCTGCACATCCTAGGTCAGTGCAACTTGCCCAGGGCCACACAGGCTGGCTGTACTCACAAGATGCCCAGTGGGGCATCAAACTACCAACCTCTGGTGCTGCAGCCAGATGCCTAAACCCCTCAGCTATCCAGCCAGCTTGGCATTCCTCAAAGCTGCATTATTTCCTTTGTTTTGATACACTTGTTTTGATATATCAGCATCTGGACCATCCACTTCTTTGTACCTTCAGTTTTAAATCCCATGACTGCCTTTCCTCTGGATACAGGACAGCCATTCTATCATTCTTTCTAGTTATTCAGTTGTGATAATAACCTAGAGTCCAGCTGGTCTGTACTATTGTTCCTCTTGAATCTTTGCTAGCATGAATGCACTGCACACACACACAGAGAAAGAGAGAGCACTTTGCCCTTAACCTGTGTTCTCTCTCCATTGAGCCCAGAGCTGGGTTTCACTTACAACCATTAATGGAGGGGAATAGCAGTCTGCAGAAGACTATGACACTTTTGACTGAATTCCCCCCTCAGTGACTCATAAAAGTGAGCCATACGGGTCAAACCTTTTATCCTATTAAAATCAATGTAAACTAGAGATTTGGTTCCTGACATTCTCTAGCATCAGTTCCACCCTTTCCTCCTCTCCCACTCTGTCCTCCACTATTTTCCTGGCTCTTTCTGACTCCTCTCTGCTGTCTTCTGCCTTCTTCCTCTCTCCTTCTGGTCCCCTTAGCTGTCTTCTCGCCCCATCTGGTCCCTTCTGCCTCACTTGCTGGGTTATTTGCTCAGACGGGTGAAGTATTGTCCTCATCTGGCATGCATGTCTATGGCCAGGCAGTGTTAGGGTTAATATGGAAGGAGTTCCTCTGTTCATTCCTTCACACTACATGTCAACATAATTATGGAATCAAAGATCACAGTCAGAAAAATGTATTTGAAAAGATATACAGTATTGTAGAAGTTAAAATGATGGAAAAAGAAGAAACCATCTCCACCACAATGTATTTACAGTATTTGTTAAGTTAATATGGCACCTTTCTCCCAAATGAGGTACTCAGAACTGCTCATAGGACAGTTTTTGAAAAGTGCTAACATATCACATCATGGATTAGGATTGTTCATCCCAAATAAAGTAGACCCATTGAATCAATAGGTTTTATATAAATCTTGACCCATTGTTCAAGTTTCAGAGAGGGTAGCCATCTTAGTATTTTCAAGAATTCCAGGCAAAAATCAAAGAAAAACAAAACAAAAACCATGTGGTACATTAAAGACTAACTTTCATATTTTAATGTAACGTCATATAGCAGCAGTCTGGAGAAGTGGGCGTGTCCACGAAACATTACATTAAAATATGAAAGTTAATATTTAAGGTGCCACGTATTTTGTGTCTTTTATTTTGTTTTGTTTTTCTCTGATTGTTACCTGCAACTCATTGTTCAGCAGTGGATTCAGCAAGTGTGCTCTAGTTTAAGACTTCAATTGGATTTAGGCCTATAGGTCACTGCAATATTTAAAAGATGGTTTAACTTTTGAGATAACTGCCTCTCCCTTTATTCCTTCTCTTTGTGCAGCAGCATAGGATGCTACCCATTATTCTCTTGTCCTTTCCCGTGTTTCTAAACAGTCCCGGACAGCCCTTCACTGTGTCTTCCAGCCGTGTACTTGTACAGAAAACAGTGTTTTTCTTCAAAGTCTTCCCTGTACTCTTATCTCCGCTAGCCTTGCGTTGTGTAATTGGATCTGTGCTGTGTGAGTACATGCTGGAAGCTGATAATTTCAAGCTGAGTCTGCTAGGACCATGTTGGCTTCTCGTGTTCAGGCTCCATTAATTAAAAACTCTGGGGCCTCCTCATGCTGTGCTGCGCTGAAATGAGGAAATTTTTTAGAGCAGAAAGAGAATCTGGTACACCTGGATGGGTGGCCCTCCTGATTTAATTAAGTCCTTTGTAAAAATGGCAAGAATGTGCGGGGAAAGAGGGCCACAGAGAGGTAGCGCATCCCTTCCTTTTTTTTCATTTTTGTGTTGCCATGGCAGCAGAATTGGAGTCAACTTGCTCTTTTAGATGAGCGAAACATCCAGTGTTTTTAAGGTAGGCTTGGACCTTTCAGACAGGTGACTTGAACAACTTTTAAAAATGGCCTCCATTTTTAACTCCTCTTTTTTGGGGGGGGGGGAGGAAGCCAAAACATTTTCTTTGAATATTTCTGTCAGTTACTTCTCTGTGTATATACACATACATATAAGTATGGCAGTAGATTTGGGGTTGGGTTTGAAACACGGTTGGATTTGTAAGGATGGTTAGTGCAGCACATGGATTGTGAAATTAAGGTGTCTTGATCTCTAGACAGAGCTGGGCAAATGCTGGAGAGCTATTGGCAGTTCTGACAATAGTGTACGGGGTAGACTAAGGATCTCATTCAATATAACTCACCTCCATATGTTCCTTTACTTCCTAAACACAACCCATGTGTTCTTTCAAAGAAGTATGGACACAAAAATTGAAATAATATTAAAAGCAGAGTAGTTTCAATGATCATTTTCAACAGAAGAAACATTTATTACTGTTCTGAAAGTGACATATGGCTCAAGGACTGGCATCTTTGCTTTTATTCATCTGACTGTCCCAAAATAGGAGTTGAACCCCTGAGGACAGAGGAGAGGAAAATGTAAACAAATAAATATTCGTCTTGTCTGTTGTTGTTAAAGACTGCACTTCTAAATGCTTTCTTAAGGCTACATTACTGTTAGGTTTTCAAAGCAGAGCCATGTAATCATAGCTTCTCTTTTTATTTTCAGAGTGAGATGAATTTACCAGATGATAATTTTGGTGAGTACTTTTGCAGAGAAACAGATACCTCTGAATATTTGTTCTGGGAGAGCACTGCTAGATACCAGGTCTAATTCTCTTAAAAATAGTCCTAGTATGTCAGCAATTGTTTTGCCTGCCTTTTTGCTGAATAGATCCTTCTGTCCTTCTTTTCATCCATTTCTACCTACAGGGTTTTTACCTGTGAGCTATGAAAGTAAACTGATAGCAGTGAAAGGACCAGTCCCTTGCCTGCTGTCTTCAAACAGAGAAAACTTCATGTTGCCAAAGGCTTTCACTTCTTCAGCAACCCATTTTAAGCCTATTATTCTACATCAAAATACAGATGTTAAAAAGTAAGTGTTTCATGTGTAACATAATGCCCCACATTGGAGGGCAGGGAGTTTAAATTCGGAGAGTTTCATCCCAGAGACTTTCTATTGGTAATCCAGTTTATAGTACTTTCCACATTCTTCTTCAGATATCTTTGAAAGGGATTCTTGCTCTGTTTGTTGTTTTGAACCATATTCTTTAGCAAGGCATGTAGCAGATTTCCTATATGTCCTTGTGTAACAACATAGAGTTATTTTAATGATTCTGATCAGAGTCTATGTAGACTCCATGAAACTTTTGGGTGCTATGTAGTCCTTCCCTCCATTCACCTGCATAGAAGCCAGACAGAATTCTATCCACAGCATTTGGAATATTGAACGGTATTGCCTCAGATGGGCCCTCTGTTTATCTACTTGGCAGCCTTCAGGTGCCACACAAAAGAGCTTTAGTGAGGCATGAATTGGTCTCACCTCACGCTGGACTTGCCCTTTCCTATTTCGTTTCTTCTCTCAGGTGGCAGGGAGGAGAAGGTTTTGCCTCAGCTTTCCTTTAACCGGAACCCCTTTGTCATCTAAACCTAGCAAACATTGGTCTTGACTACACTGTATGGTTAATGCCCAAAAAAGCCAGCTTCAAGCCATATTTAAACTTTCCTATAATTAATGTAGTGACTACATCAAGTGGTGGGTAATCAAAAGAAGCAAATGTTTTTAATTGACTTGCCATGGCCATTCACAGGGTGGGGGAGGTGAGGGAGTCCTGTGAATGTTTACAATATTTCTGTGCCTGGTCTAAGACGTATAATGAAATTACCTAAAGGTGCACTTTCCATGGATCTTAAAAATATTCTTCAGAGGAACTTCTTTTTGTACCTTATGAGGTGAAGTGGGGCAAGTGGCAACTAGAAAGATGGCTTTTTGCGGCTGTGTTGTTAGAGCCCCATGGCACAGTGGTTAAACGGCTGCACTGCAGCTAAATTATGGTCATTACCCAGGGTTCAATCAGCTGCAAGGTTGACTCAGCCTTCCAATCCTTCTAAGGTCAGTTAAATCAATATCCAGCTCATGAGGTGGTGTGTAGCTTGGATAATTAACTTGTAGGCCACCCGGATAGTACTTTAAGAGTTAAAGTACTCATATGGAGCATCCCTCCTTAGGTAAAGCCAGCTAAAACTTAGGAATTGATCTACTATGCACCAACAGAAGACTTACTTTTTCTCAAGGGTTCCTAATCGTAATAGGTGAAACTTGAAAAATTAGAATATCGTGCAAATGTTCATTAATTTCAATAAGTCAATTCAAGTGGTGGAACTAATATATAAGATACACTCATTACACGCAAAGTGAGATATGTCAAGTCTTAGTTTGGTATAATTGTGATGACACTGGCATATAGCTTATGAAAACCCCAAATTCACGATCTCATAAAATTAAAATAGTGTGAAAAGGTTCAATATTCTAGGCTCACAGTGTCCCACTCTAATCAGCGAATGAATCCATAACACCTGCAAAGGGTTTCTGAGCCTTTAAATGGTCCCTCAGGCTGGTTCAGTAGGAATCACAATCATGGGAAATACTGCTGACCTGACAGTTCTGCAGAAAACCATCATTGACACCCTCCATAAGGAGGGAAAGCCCCCCCCCCAAGGTACAGATTGCAAAAGAAGTGGGATGTTCCCAAATGCTGTATCAAAGCACATAAATAGAAAGCTGTGTGGAAGGGAAAAGTGTGGAAGAAAAAGGTGCACAAGCAGCAGGGAAGACTGTCAGGAAAACGCCATTGTCAGGAAAACGCCATTCAAAAGTATTGGGGACTCTCACAAGGCTGGAGTTAGTGCATCAAGAGCCACCACACAGAGACGGATCCTGGACATGGGCTTCAAATGTCATATTCCTCTTCTCAAGTCGCTCCTGAACACTGTTGCTAAGTGGTCCAAAGTCCTCTTTTTGATGAGAGCAACTTTTGCATCTCATTTGGGAACCAAAGATGCAGAGTCTGGAGGAAGAATGGAGAGGCACACAATGCACGATGCTTGAAGTCCAGTGTGAATTTACCACAGCCTGTCCTGATTTGGGAAGCCATGTCATCTGCTGGTGTTGGTCCACTGTGCTTCATTAAGTCCAGGGTCAACGGAGCCGTCTACCAGGAGATTTTGGAGCACTTCATACTTCCTTCCACATACGAGCTTTATGGGGGTGCTGACTTCATTTTCCAGCAGGACTTGGCACCTGCCCACCCTGCCAAAAGTACCAAAACCTGGCTCAATGACCATTGGATTACTGTGCCTGATTGGCCAGCAAACTCACCTGACCTGAACCCCATAGGGGCATTGACAAGAGAAAGACGAGGGAATGAGACCGAACAATGAGCAGAGCTGAAGGCCGCTATTGGAGCATCCTGGTCTTCCATAACACCTCAGCAGTGCTACAGGCTAAGAGCATCCATGCCATATTGATGCAAAATGGGCCCAAACCAAGTACTGAGTACATATGCATGCTTATACTTTTCAGAGGTCTGATAGTGTTCTATTTCCAATCCTTGTGTTATTTATGTAATGTAATATTCTAGTTTTCTGAGATTGTGAATTTGGGTTTTTTCATTAAGCTGTAAACCATAATCATCACAATTATAACAAATTAAGGCTTGAACTATCTCACTTTGCATGTAATGAGTTTATCTCATATATTAGTTTCACCTTTTGAGTTGACTTACTGAAATTAATGAACATTTGTATGATATTCTAATTTTCTGAATTTCACCTGTATGTCTTGTAGCCAGTCTGGGTACTGACAGAAGAATTTAACCTGAAACAATCCCCATAAATCTTGGAAGCAAATTGTTGCTTATTGACAAGGTTCTGGGTGCATTTCTGAGTTTGTCTGGTTGAGAAACACAGCCAGCACCTCTTTAATGGACAGCAAATTCCCACAAAGTATTGCACTATTTCCCTTATGTGCAGTAGACTTCTGGCCAGTGCATTATGTTAGAAAATATTAACACAGAATAGCTTTTCTTTTACAATTAAAGTTTGGTGCCTCCAATACAGGACTATCCTGGAACTGGCAGAAGAAGATTGAAAGTAAATGTGTGGGTAGTTGTAGCTGAGATACAATAACTCTTAAAGAGACCTTGGGAATGATGTGTAGGAAGGGAATGCTATCTAAATTTTAAACAGCAGTTGCAGTTACAGCAAACAGATGGATAAGTGAGTTCAGTCAAATTGGCAGAACTGTTCCATGGCTGGTTCATAAAAATGCACACTTGTGGAAGTTGTAGTTGTGGTATATTGAAAGTCTCTGTTATGAAACACATAAGAACATAAGAAGAGCCATGCTGGATTAGGCCAAAGGCCCATCTAGTTCAGCTTCCTGTATCTCACAGTGGCCTCACCAGATGCGTCTGGGAGTGCACGAGACTAGATATCTGTCTCTTGATACCACTCCCCTGCATCTGGTCCTTGAGGTACCCCGGTTGGAAATGGTTTGTAACCTACGATGGACTTGCTTACTTTTCAGAGACTCCCTTGCACCTTTGTTGGCCCATGGTGAAACAACTGCAGAGAGAGCAGAGCCTGTGGATCAGACAGAATCAACATATTTAAATACTGATCCACAAAACCAGAAAGATGGAGGCCCTGGTTTGCGATCTGACTGTATCGCATCTAGTATTCTGAAGCACAGTAAAGAAAAAATGGAAATATTCCTTCGACATCATCCAGAAGAGCAGTCTACAAACACTAATTTATCCATGCCGAAATTACCACTGCTTTCTGAATCTTCATGTGTCTCTAAAGAAGAGAGTAACAAAATGGCACCTTCCTCACACTTCTCAGACTGTACCGTGGCGTCGAGCCTGAATTTCATAAATAATTTTCTCTTGAAGCAAGACCCAGAGACAAGAGTCTTAACTCTTGTGCCAGTGCAGATGGCTGTCTCTGAACAAATACCAAATAAACCTCTTCATTCAAAAACAGCCTACAGTTGTTCCGGCTTGCATGTCCTCCTTTCAGATTCTGTACGGACTTCTGATGCCAACAAGGCACAGCAGCAAAATTCATCCATACATGGTGAGAAAAACTGTAAACCTGGAAGTGCCCCAAATGAAGGTTGGGAGATGAGAGCCAAGATTAATAGTTCATCCTCAACTGTGGATAAGAAAGAGACTCAGACAAAGTGTTCCGAACAGAATGGGTTCTCTACATTTTGTCAAGAAGCTAAAACAGATTTGGAGAACAGTGTCCCTTTATCAGATCTTACATCACATACATATGCAGGTGAAAATCCTACTTCTCCATTCATCCTAGATACCTCTTATCCAAGTAATCAGGTAAATGAAGATTTATTGAGAAAAGTGGTATGCCTTCTCCAAGAAGAGCCGGCACTTGGTAGCAATCAGGACAATACAGATGAAGTTCTGGATACAGGTATGCATCAATACTTGACTATCAGTGCAAAAAGATATAATGGGTCAGACACATTCCTGGAGTTTCTTGGGGCTAAAGGAGAATGAGTAATTATTTTTAATTCCCATTGAAAGGGATTAAAATATCCCAAGATTCCATTTATCTTTAAATGTTTTATGTAGAAAGAAAAGTTCCACCTGCTGGTTTTAGCCTCTAAAGTCCTAAATGCTTTGGGTCCAAGCTAGCTCAAAGACCGCATTTTCCTCAACGAGCCTGCCCAGGCATAAAGATAATCAGAGGAGGCCTCTCTCTCTCCCTTCCACAAGCCTTATGTGTGCACTTGGTGGGGACATGGGAGAGGGCCCTCTCTGCTGGTGCTCCCAGACTCTGGAGCTTCGTCCCAAAGCAAGCTAGGCTGACCCCATCTTGGCTGTCTGTTCTCTTTGGGCCGGTTTTGCCTTGATGACTGATGATCTGAGAGGTTTTTTTTTTTAATGGATTGTTGTAGTCTCATATTTTAAAACTTAAGTTTAGTATTGATAACATAATACATGTTTAGTTTGTGAAGATTCCCAGTCATCCAGGTGAGTTTATCTGGAAGTTGAGTCATGGCAACTGGACTTCTTTTCTTGAGAGACTGAAATGTTTCGCTTATCAGAAGCACATCACATCTCCACCAGCAAGACCGTAGCTAATGACCCATACTTAATGGATGTTGGGAAAGGTTGCATAGATGGGACTTTCACACACCCTAGGCCATTAGCCACCTAACGAGCCTATTCAGATCATGGTCCACCTATGAACCTCATTATTGTCAACCTAATGAGCCTATTGGGGGCACTGTCCAGTTAACATGCATATTCAGACCAAGGTGATGTGAAATCATGGTGAACTATAAAATGGAGGACTCACCACTAACCTTCACACACTGATGAAGCTGTTTGGATGACCAGCAAAACATTGCAATCTCTCAAGAAAAGAAGTCGAGTTGCCTTGACTCAACTTCTAGAAACTTATTTAGTTACTTTTAAATATTTATTTATTTATTATTATTTATTTAAAAGCTTATATCCCACCCATCTTCCCTGACGGGAACTCGGGGCAGCTAACAATGTTAAAAAGACATAAAATAAGTGGAAGAGCCTCCGAGCAAGAAGCAGCACAGGGCAAGATGGCGGCAATAAATAGGGAGGGGGAAGGAGGGGAAAAAAAACTAACTGATAAGGTCACCATAGGCTTCTTTAAAGAGGAAGGTCTTCAAGGCCCTCTTGAAGGCAGGCAGGGACTCCAGCAGGCGCAGCTCAGAAGGGAGGTGATACCAGAGTGAAGGCCCCACCACAGAGAAGGCGCAGTTTCGCGTGAGCGTTTTCCGCGCCTCTCTGGGTGTGGCCACTCTCAGTGAGCGCGCCTGCGACGATCTCGTGGGTCTGGAACCGGATGCTCTTTGGGAGATACGCTCCGCCAGGTACCCTGGTCCCAAGCCGTGGAGGGCTTTGAAAATCAAAACCAGGACCTTGAACCTGATCCGGAAGACAACGGGGAGCCAATGCAGGTGGACCAGGACTGGGGTGATGTGCTCGTATCTACGAGCACCCACCACCAGCCTGACCGCCGCATTTTGCACCCAGTGTAGCCTCCGGACCAGGGTCAAGGGCAACCCCAAGTAGAGGGCATTGCAATAGTCGATCCTAGAGATCACCAGGGCCTGCACGACTGTCCTCAGGGAGGACTCGTCAAGGTACTAGCGGATCTGGGCGATCCTGCGGAGATGGAAAAAAGCGGCCCTGGAGACGGCCATCACCTGGGCTTCCAGGGAGAGGGCCGAGTCCAGGACCACGCCCAGATTCCTGGCCCTGTCTGTAGGCTGGAGGGAGATACCCCCCAGACTAGGGAGGGGGCCATTGTACCGAGACGAGGGTGCCCCGAAGAACAGAACCTCCGTCTTCTCCGGATTAAGCTTGAGCCGGTTATCTCTGGTCCATTCCAGTACGGCCTCCAGGCACAGATCGAGGGAGCGAACCGCCTCCTCTGCAGATGAAGAAAAGGAGATATAGAGCTGCGTGTCATCAGCGTACTGATGACAGCGAAATCCATATCTCCTGATGACCTCCCCCAGCGGCCTCATATAAACATTGAACAGCACGGGGGAGATTGCCGACCCCTGGGGCACCCCACAAGGGAGAGTCCAAGGAGCCGACAAGTCATCCCCCAGCTGTACCTGCTGAGTCCGGTCGCGGAGGAAGGAACGGAGCCAGGCCAAGGCCTGACCACCAATTCCCGCCTCAGCGAGCCGGGCCAGAAGGTTACCGTGGTTGACAGTATCAAAGGCTGCTAAGAGATCAAGGAGGACCAGCAGGGAGGAGCTCCCCCTGTCGGCCTCCCTGAGGAGGTCATCCTGCAGAGCGACCAGGGCAGTCTCGGTCCCGCGAAGAGGCCTGAATCCGGACTGGAAGGGATCCAGGATATGATTTACCTCCAGGTATGACTGAAGTCGGACAGCGGCCACCCCCTCGACAACCTTGCCCAGGAAGGGAACAATGGTGATCAGACGAAAGTGAACATTCTTCTTCAGATATCATTCCATGAATTCCAGAGCTGCACCAGAGAGTTCCTCCTCGGCGTGCAAGTTGAGGTCCCCAACCACCAAAAGGCGGGGGGATCTCAACAAGGCAGCCAAGACGAACTCGGCGATCTCTGGTAGGGATTGCGCTGGGTTGCGGGGAGTACGGTACACCAGCACAATGCCAAACTTATCTCGCTGACCCACTGATAGATGGAGGCATTCCACCCCAGGACGCACCATTGTCGCAGACCTGCTAACATAAAGGGATTCCCTGTAAACGATGGCCACCCCACCTACCCTACCCCTATATGTAGGTTGACTGTTTTTTAGCTTTTACAATTGTAAAATATTATTTTTGTTGTTTAAATGGTGTAAGCTGCCTTGGGCCCATTCCAAGGAGAAAGTAGGGAATTATTTTAAATAAATAAATAAATAAATAAATAAATAAATAAATACATACATACATAAATAAAGGCGAAACTTGAAAAATTAGAATGTCATGCAAATGTTCCTTTATTTCAGTAAGTCAGCTCAAAGGTTGAAACTAATATATGAGATAGATTCATTATATGCAAAGTGAGATATGTCAAGCTTTACTTTGGTATAAGTGTGATGATTCTGGCATATTGCTTATGAACACCCCAAATTCACAATCTCAGAAAATTAGAATAGTGTGAAAATGTTCAATATTCTAGGCTCAAACTGTCCCACTAATCACCTAATCAATCCATAACACCTGAAAAGGGTTCCTTAGCCTTTCAATGTTCTCTCAGGCTGGTTCAGTAGGAATCACAATCATGGGAAAGACTGCTGACCTGACAATTGTGCAGAAAACCATCATTAACACCCTCCATAAGGAGGGAAAGCCCCAAGAAGGACAGATTGCAAAAGAAGTTGGATGTTCCCAAAATACTGTATCAAATCACATCAATAGAAAGTTATGTGGAAGTGGAAAGTGTGAAAGAAAAAGGTGCACAGGCAGCAGGGATGACTGCAGACTGGAGAGGATTGTCAGGAAAAGGCCATTCAAACGTATTGGGGACTCTCACAAGGCTGGAGTTAGTGCATCAAGAGCCACCACACACAGAGACGGATCCTGGGCATAGGCTTCAAATGTCATATTCCTCTTGTCAAGGCACCCCTGAACACTGTTGCTCAGTGGTCCAAAGTCCTCTTTTTGATGAGAGCAACTTTTGCAGCTCATTTGGGAATCAAGGACCCAGAGTCTGGAGGAAGAATCGAGAGGCACACAATGCAGGATGCTTGAAGTCCAGTGTGAATTTACCACAGCCTGTCCTGATTTGGGAAGCCATGTCATCTGCTGGTGTTGGGCTACTATGCTTCATTAAGTCCAGGGTTAACACAGCCGTCTACCAGGAGATTTTGGAGCACTTCATGCTTCCTTCGACATACGAGTTTTATGGGGGTGCTGACTTCATTTTCCAGCAGGACTTGGCACCTGCCCACCCTGCCAAAAGTACCAAAACTTGGCTTAAAGACCATGGGATTACTGTGCTTGATTGGCCAGCAAACTCGCCTGACCTGAACTCCATAGAGAATCTATGGGGCATTGCCAAGAGAAAGATGAGATAAACTCATTACATGCAAACCAAACAATGCAGTGGAACTGAAGACCGCTATTGAAACATCTTGGTCTTCCATAACACCTCAGCAGTGCCACAGGCTGACAGCATCGATGCCATGCCACATTGAGGAAGTAATTGATGGAAAAGGAGCCCAAACCAAGTACTGAGTACATACGCATGCTTATACATTCAGAGATCCAATATTGTTCTATTTGCAATCCTTGTGTTATTGGGCGTTTATACACGACCCCTAAACTCCGGGGCAAATGGCTCCCAGCTCCGGAGCTTAAAAATGTTTACCCACCAGCTCCAGAGTTAACAGGAAATTAAGTGCGACCCTGCCCACTTTAGCACGTCCCAGCGCAGCTTTCAGGTACCTGCTCTTTGGAGGTGAAAATTATTTGATCTGGTGTAACGATAGTGAGTGTGGGGCTCTCCTTGCTTCTGTTTGTTGTTTTTTGGCTCCCGCCCCTTTAAGAGCTACTTTTACAGAGACAAGAGGCAGAACGAGGTGAGCGGCATGCTTTTCTTTCTCTTTTTCTCCCTCCCCTCACACAGCCAGCAGCCAGGAAGTGCAGAGGGGGTGGGGACACAGGAAGAGCGACGAACCCCTAAGATCTCTGGTCCGAATTTAAGTGGCCAGTGGATCTTAGGGGTTGTGTAAAAAGGCCCATTGATGTCATGTAATAATCTAATTTTCTGATTGTGAATTTGGGGGTTTCATAAGCTGTACACCATAATCATCAAAATTATACCAAAGTAAGGCTTGAACTATCTTTGTTTCCATTTAATGAGTCTATCTTGTATATTAGTTTCACCTTTTGAGTTGGCTTACTGAAATAAATTAACATTTGCACAATATTCTAATTTTTCAAGTTTCACCTGTACATACATACATACATACATACAATATTTCAACCTACATTATATAGCTTTTATTTTTTTCTATTTTTTTCTTCATATATTTATACTGTGCTTCTTCCAGGGATGTCGAGATATGTTTGTGGAGCCACCCACTCACAAACATGCACATGAGTTAAGTGTTCTGCTTATATACCGCCCCATACCACTTCAAGTAGTCTCTGGGCGGTTTGCAGTTTTAATTACAGTATGCAGGCTACACATTGCCCCCCCCAGCAAGCTGGGTACTCATTTTGCCGACCTTGGAAGGATGGAAGGCTGAGTCAACCATGAACCTGCTACCTGGGATTGAAGCCCAGGTCGTGAGCGCAGGTTTACCTGCAGTACAGGCATTTAACCACTGCGCCTATCTAGTGGTAAATTGTGTGTTGTTGTTTTTTAAAGATGCAGATTTAATACATTTTTGGATTGTTGTGTTTTTAAACCAGGTAAATACATTTTGAGTTTAAAGGATCTCAAGTATAGCACTTTCTGCAATGTAATTTCTGAAAAATTTTGTGACATTCATTGGGAGGAAGAAATATTAGCAAATCTTTATGATGCAACAAATGGTAGAACTCCTCTATCTGTAAGGTAGGTGATTTCACTATGTTACACGTATTTAGATTTCATTTAATGTTCTTTCTGACTGCAAACAGTAATACCTTTCGGTATCAGCTATTAACTAAGATACTGTTTTCCAGCTTGCTTGCTTGCTTGCTTTGGAGTTGTCATTATCTCTTATTATATTTATACCTGTCTTTACTCAAAATAATATTCTGACTTTTCACTTATATCATTACAATATTCCAGTTAGTTGGATTATGTGGAAAATAAATGATTGGCCCAAAGCTAACCAGTTCATGCCTACATGAGATTTCAGCCCAGTCTCTGCAATCTGTGGTGGGCTTGTTATATCACCTTCCCATTTTAAAACTACACTGGGAAGAGATGGAGGAATTGGGGCTTGCTATACCATGCTTTTGATCACTTTTCTCTGATATACTTTAATGCTGTTTGCTGTCCCATGCAATCTTTCAGTATCCTCTGTTATGCATTCTATGTCAGCTGCTTCACTATTTTTATTTTTAATAAGACAATTGTTTAAGTTACAGTGCATATGCTATGAAGGGCCATGAAAGTTTCGAGACTGACATAAATCTTGGCTTGGAACTGCTAAAACAATTATCGAGCAAGGGCAAGGATTCTGACAGGTTCATCTTGATGCTCAGTGTAATCTGAATTTTAGATTATATTAACCTTTTTGATGGACTGAGAGGCCAATCCCATTTGTTTTGAGGGAGATCTGTTATGCATCCATCTGCCTAATGTCCACTCATTTTCAGGGGAAATGGCTCCCCTTCTCGGTGCGGCCTTGCTAGTTCTCTGTGTGCATGTGCTGGGTCTTTCCTCGGCTAAGGAGGGAGGAGAGGTAGGGAGGAAAAGTCCTTTGGCAGAGAGTCATTAATTTGAGCTTAAGTGAGGTAAGGAAATATGGGGAGAAGAAAAAGAAGACGGGGGGGGGGGGACAAGCCACCCTCACAAGTCGACATCTGTCACTCCTCTCTCTGAGTATGCGTGTGTGTTTCCCTCTCCACTTAAAAGGCAATGCAAATGAACAGAAACAGTGAATTAAATATCACATGACTATAGATTGATTCAAAATTTCAAGTGAACCGTGACATAATCTGGTTCTTCTTGTTAGTGGGACTAGGCCCTCAAGTCTGATCGATGCTTGGATGTTACTTATGCTGTTGGCCTGTTGGCCTCCCTTGACCTATTCTGCTTATTAGAGATGGGCACAGAACGAACATTTTTTCGTTTCCGTTACCGTTTGTCGTTTCTCTTATGTGATGAAACGACAAACGAAAATTGTGATGAAAATGCAACGAAACGAACAGAACCGCAAAAATTGTGGTCATTATGTTTCGTTTCCGTTAATGGCGACGTGCAATGAAATGAGCTGTTTTAAATGTTAAAAAACGCCCTGGACATCCATAAAAACGCAGCAATAATTATTTATATTGTCTGATAATACCTACCAGGGGGGTTGGGGTCCTTAAAATGTTTGTTTTTGCCTTCTCCCATCGCGATGTATTTTTCTTTTCCCTTTAAAATGGATGTCGAACCAGCCACAAAATGGAGGCAAGCCATGTGATGGGATCATGTTCAACCAATAGCATGCCCAGGTTGCAGACTGGGCGGGCAGGTCTGGCAGCCACAGAGGGCATAAAAAGCTCTGGCCAGCCCCCGTCCTCCTTGCAGTCTCTGGTGGGAGTTAGGGTGGGATTGCTGTCTCTGCGACTCTAGCTTCAGTCCTGCAGCCTCCCTGTGTGCATGTGTGTTGCGTACCTCTCGGTGAGTAGCCTCCCTTGCCCCGTAGTGCAGTCACTCTGCGGCTGCCTTGCACCCTGGGTAACGCCCGCCGCTGCCTTTGCAGCCTCCCTGCATACCTAGTCTATACTGTGACTCTGCCAGCATCCATTCTTTTTTTTAGTGTTTTCCCTCTGGTCTGGGGTGTTGGGGATGCCTGATCACGGAAATGCTTTTAAAATCACGCAAAAAGTGGGTAGAAACGACAAACGAAAAACGGTAACGAAATTTTTCCAAAAATTCACAACAAACAGAAACGAACCGAAACAGACCTCTCAACGATGTGCCCATCTCTACTGCTTATATGTAAAAAACTCTATTTTGTTCCTGCTAGCCTCTTTCTTTATGCCATCCTCAAGTGATGCAGTATTGCTCTGTGACCATCTCTGTCCTTGATTATTTTACAATTCTAGTTTCAACCTGGATGCCTATATTGCCTTCCCATTCAGTATTTCTCCCTAATGCAGGTTGGATCTTTGCACGTCATCCTAAAATTCAAATTAAAACAATGCAATTTGCTTGTTTAGCAAAGCCGTGCAACAATAGGGGAGTTAGTCATATGTGAATTGTGCAGGAGCTTGAGCTGAAAGGCACATCTGTATGGACATGAACACAGATACACAGACATAAAGATGAATAGACCCACGAGAGGGTGCAAAACACACTACAGTGGTGGCTGCAAGCTGCTGCCCAATCAAAACCTACTCCCTTTTGTTCACGCTATGAAGTTCGCTCTCTCGAGGCTACTTGTATGCAAATATATTAACTTTTAAAACTTCCCTAAGTGCATAATAAAGTTATTTGCCTTTTTCAGTTTCAGCACTAAGTGCAAGAAAGACTCAAACCATATGGCATTTAGTAGAAGCTTGTATCACGAATGCGCCTTCATGTTTCTGATGTCTCACTTGGTAAATAAGTGGGTGTAATGCAAAAAAAGAAATCTGGTTACCTATTCCTTGAAACAATATGTCTCAGGGGGAAAATCTGTTCAAGAGGCAAATTGATTTGCCAGGTAGTAGCACCAAAAGCAATACTGTTACTCTATTATTAAGTATTCATGTAAACAATAGACGTAACTGAAAATGTGTCAGTCACTCAATATGACTGTTGAGCAAAAATGTGGAAAGAGTCTTAAGCTTAACAAAAGGGGGGGATAACAGGAATTTTAAGTACAGTTGTACCTTGGTTTACAAACATAATCCTTTCTGGAAACATGCTTGCAAACCAAAATACTTGTATATCAAAGCAAATTTCCCCATAGGAAATAATGGAAACTTAGATGAATCATTCTAGGGACCCATTTCCATTATTTCCTGTGGGGAAGTTTGCTTTGATCTACGGGAGCTAGCAGCCAAAGTGGCTAGGACCCAGAGGCTGGGCGCAGGCTAGGGGCACTGCTGGGCACTGCCTGGTCTGTGGCTTAGGCTGGAGGCCATTGCCGGGTACCACTTTGGGGTGGGGGTGGGGAAGCCACCCCTCATGGTTTTGGCCTGAGGCTGGGCAGGGCCTGCCAGGTGGGCCAGAGGCCATTGTTTGACCTGAGGCTTAGGCTAGAGGCTGGGTGCAGGCCCACTCAGCGGGCCGGAGGCTGCCACCAGGAGGACTGGAGGCCACCGCCAGGCCCACTGCTTAAGACAGAGCCGCCAGGACCGTGGTCAGGCCAGCCACGACAGCGAGAGGCTGCTGGCCATGTGGGCCAGGGGCATTTTCCCAGGGCTACATTGGCAGTAGTGGCAAGCCTGGGGTCCTTCTCTTTCCAATGTCCCTCACAGCTCAGGTCACCTCTTCTACCCTCTCTGTCTTGAGAGCCTGCCAGACAACATCCATGTGCCATCTTAAGATGGTAGCAGCGACAGTGAGGAGGAAGAGGAGAGCCAGAACATGAGGGACACCCCTACCCCACACTATTGCCACCCCTTGCTGTGGTGACAGCAACGAGGGGCTGACAGCTGTGGCAGATTTAATTACAAAACGAGCAAGTCTGGCGCTCGTTTTGCATAACATTGCTCACAAAGCAAAGCAAAATTTTATTTAAAATGTTGCTTGTTTTGCAAAATACTCGTAAACCAAGGTACTCATAAACTAAGATACCAATGTACCTGATTCACTTTCTTTTGTATTTCAGTGAGGGGCATATTCAAACTTCCTATCTTGTGGGAACTTTCCTTTTTTATATGCCACAGCTCTTTTGGCACTTTGCAAAAAACTTTCCAGTCCATATGCAAAGTGGGTTCTACTAATTAATCTAAGCCAGTTAACCCTAATTGTTTTTCTCGGTGAACAGGAATCCCAGAACAGCCATTTTGTTTTCTTTTTTCCCTTTCCCCCTTTTTTCTTTTTCTTTTTCTTTTTCTTTTTTGTCGCAGCCATAAACAGAAAACAATAGATATAGGCTGAATCAGGTTTAAATAAGTCACGCAGCAAACCTTATGACGTGGCATGTGAAAAATTGTTTCCAGTCTGTGGCCTTGTTCAAATGTGCCAAGGACCACCCAGGGGCATATGTCCCCCCCCCCTTTTGGGAATGTCTGTGGACTTGATGGCCTTGTAGGCCCCTTCCAACTTTGCTGTTCTATAATTCTATGATTTTGCACCTGTGTTGCTTTGCTTTGCAGTAGAAAATTAGTAGTGACAGGCAAGGGAAGCTTTTATGCCTTTGCATTGACCAACCCTGGATAAATTGCTAGATAAATCACAGAAAACAATTTGAAAACCATTGCTGTTGAACAAATCTTGCAATCCATAGCACTTATGGTAGGAGATAAGAAAGCCTGCATCTACAGAAATTTTTATTGTTTTCTTGACTCATTTGAGGAATAACAATTCGATCTGAACTCGCTTTTTCTGTGGCCATTCTCACAATTCTTTGGCACTGTTGCAGTTGCTTCTTCAATACAGGGCTACCTGTAGCCAGTCTCGTTAATCAGTTGGGCCAATTTTGAATTCCACAGAACTATCTGGAAGCTGAGTAAAGGCGACTGGACTCCTTTTCTTGAGAAATTGAAACATTTTGCTGCTCATCCAAACAGCTTTGTCAGTCTGAGGAAAGCTAGTTGCAAGTCCTCCAGTTTTATAGTTCACTTTGACCTCATGTCACCATGTTCTGAAATAGGCTCATAAGATGGACAGTGGCCTAACGTGCTGAAACCCATAAAGTATGGGTCGTTAGATATTGCCTTGGTGGTAGAGGCATGAAGTATATTTGATTTGTCTGGGTATTGTTGAAATCACTGTCTGGTAAGTAGCAGATAGACTGTGCCTCAGCCCCCCACCTCTGCTGAGAGAGGGGTTTTCAATACTTACATGAGTGGCTTCCCTGACCCCTCCCTCAAACAAGAGACCTTCTTATAGTCAGCTTGACCTCTTGTCCCCTGGTCTGATTGGCTCATAAGATGAACAAAGCCTGAATAGGCTCGTTAGGGAGACATTAGTGTCCATGGCCTTAAGGTAAACAATGGCCTAAGGTGCTGAAACCCATCAAGAATGGGTCGTTAGCTGTGACCTGGTGGTGAAGGCTCCTTGATTTGCCTGGGGACTTTGGAAAGTACAGCCTGATAAGTAGCAGATAGACTATGCCGGAGCCCACCACCTCTGTTGAGGGAGGGGTTTTCAATACTTACATGAGTGGCTTTCCTGACCCCTCCCTCAAACCACCTATCTTCTCTGTCTAATATGCTTACATCCTCATCTTTGAATGAGTGCCCTTTGTCCTTCAAATGAGGTACACTGCTAATTCTGGTCATGAGCTGTTGCCCCTCCTATGTTGGGTCATCCTCTTGTTCAATGGCTGTTTAGTTTCTCCAGTGTAGAGGTCTGCACACTCCTCATTGCATTGGACTGCATATACTGTACTATATTGATCCTTTTGTGTTTTGTTGTCGGGTACTTTGCATGGATGAGTCTCTGCCTTAGTGTGTTTGTGGGTTGGAAGTAAACAGGGATGTGGTGTTTGCCAAAAATCCTTTTAAGCTTTTCAGACACTCCAGCCATGTAAGGAGTGACCAGGTTCTTCCATCAGCTCTGGGTCTCAGGCTGCTTTGTTGAAGGCCCAGTTTGAATATCCACAGGCCTTAAGTTCTGTCTTCAGGTGCTAGCATAGCTAGTAGGCTTCTGGGAGACCCAAGGTTGGGAACCAATGCAATAGAGGAAGAAGGATGGAAGAAGGGCTAGTTGCAACTATTGCAAAACAAAACAAAAGCAAATCATGCACTGTAGATTTGTCTGTTTGTTGGAATGGACACACGAAGTCCATCCAGATAAAGCTGCAGGGAATGGGAAGTAGTACCATTCCATTGAATATACTGCTGTGTTTAATGCTGCATTCATAAAACCTGAGGGTGGTTCCATACCTTTCAGCATAGCTCAGAAGCGTATCAGATACTTCTAAATGAACTGTTGACATCCTCTTTTGCTTAGATGATTTTAGTTACAACTTTGGATTATTCTATAATAAAAAAAAGAAAGGGACATTTCAGTGTAAAAAAAAAGAATGATCAGTGACTGCTTGAGAAGAATAGCATGAAAGGAGAGCTCATTTTTATTGAGTTACTACTATTTCCATAATTATGATCAAGATACTAAACTATTCAGAAGGAAGACAAATATTTTGATGTAGAGGAATATAATCATACTGTACTTTTTGAAAAATGGTCTTGCTGTATAACTTCATAGGAAAAACACGATTTAGTTGAACATGAATTGAGAAGGCCTTACAATTCTTACCTTAAATTGTGCTGTGTTTAATGTTTCAGCTGAGTCTTGCTAAACACAATATGTGTCTAGTTAACCACAATAGAGTCACTACACTAAAATCATATGTCTCTTCGTTTCTGTAAAAGCTCTTCCCATGCATTTTACATGTTTATAAAAGCTAAATAAATAACCAGCTCTTTTCCGTCCACCTCATTTCCAGACTGGATGAAGCGAAATCTCCTTACAAAGCACTCCAGAGCCCAAACAAGTGTAAAGACCTTCTGAGTGCCACTGGGGAAGCAAATGGTAAGAAAAAGGTTAATGAGTGTATTTTATTCTTGATAACAGACCAGAGGGCTTTAGCGTGGGGTTAATTCAACTTAGGAATTACTCCTTTCCAACTTCCCTGACTGGAAGTGTAGAATGGGGGTGAGAAGCAGAAAGGTCCACTCAAGTAGGTCAGTTCAAAAGATGTGTGAAGTATATGGAAAACTAGATCTGGCCTCTTTCTACTACTACAGGAGAGGGAAATCATGTAAGGGCATCTTTTCAGATCGGCTTGCATCCCATGTTCCACCTTATTAAGGGAAGAGTGGCATGGGCAAAAAGGTTAAATACCATATGCAATTTTATCTTATTTTTAAATTGGCATTGTTATGGTGGGTTTTTTAAAGAGGAGAATGGATTTAACTAGAAGGAATGGTAAAAGGGAGGAAATACTTTGCACCATTGCCTGTTATAAGGTGTTGTAATCAAGTGTGTCACCCTCTCTTTTCTCTTTTAGAGTTTCAAGTAAATGCAGTTAACATTGATGGTGTGGCTGCAGATGACATCTCAAAAGAAAATAATGAAAAGGAACTCATGTTGCAAAGTGTAACAGATGGAAGAGAAATGGAGGGAGGAGGTTTGCAGAACAGTAAACGTTGTATCAGTCCATATTTTCCAGAAGAGGGTAAAGAACAGGAGATTTTGGTAAATCTGGAGGAAAATATCGATGGCACATCTTCTTCTTTACCTGAATTGAGTGGACTGTGTCCTGGTTGGAACAGTGCCTTCTATGGTTCAGAATGTTTTAGTCTGGAGGTTCACAGCTACACTAGAAAACTTGGAAAGCGAAAAGCCAATGGTACTCAAAACATTGATGCTAAAAAAGTGGTAGGTATCCCGAATTGTCAAGATGGAAAAAATGCATATGCAATTCTTATGTGAAGGGCTGTAAATCAAGAACTAAATTATTGTATTCTCAAAGGTTTTCACGGCTGGGATCTGATAGTTGTGATTTTTTGGGGCTGTTTGGCCGTGTTCTGGACATTTTTCTTCCTGATGTTTCGCCAGACTCTGTGGCTGGCATCTTCAGAGGGCAAGGAGCTCAGGGAACTAGGAGTGCTCTCTGTGCTCTGGGGTAAGAGAGTTCCCAGAGCTCCTTGCCCTCTGAAGATGCCAGCCACAGAGTCTGGCGAAACATTGGGAAGAAAAACTACCAGAACACAACTAAACAGCCCGAAAAACTCACAACAACTAAACAAAATATTGTTTAGTTTTTCAAATTAATCAACTAAAGGATCCCTCACAAATGTCCATTTAATAATAATAGTGTGCTGTCAAGTTGGTTCTGAGTTATGGTGACAGTGGAGAATTGAATTCCCAATCCATCCAACCAGTCTATTTAAAAATGTCCAACAGAGAAGAGTCCACTATCTTTCAAGGCAACATATCAAGCTTCCCCCCACCCCCCGATGTATACCACACTGTCGGTTCACATTAGCAGATGGTCTTCTAAGACCTTTAGATCCTTTTAATATGTTTTGCTGTTGTTTTCACCTATTTTATATTTGCATACCTGAGTTTTCCTGCCTAAATATAGAACATTATATTTCTAATGAAACATCATTTAGTGTGTTTTAGCCCAATTCTCCAATCTGTTAAAGTCTTAAATCGTGGTTCTGTCTTTTGAAGTATTAAATACCTCTCCAGTTTTGAGGTGGTCTGCAAATTTCATGAGCAATACTGGACTGGAAACCAAACCCTGTGGTGTCCCACCTGACACTTCTCACCTTGGGTCTCCAAATGATCTTGGACTACAACTCCCAGAAGCCTTCACCACTAGCTGTGCTGGCTAGAATTTCTGGGAGTTGTAGTCAATCAGGGGACCCATGGTTGGGAACCACTTGTACAGATCAACCATCTGCAAATCTGTATGAGGCTGCTGGGGGTGTGGGGAGTCATCATGAGCTTTGGAGCTTTATGTACACTGAAGACGCCCAGCTCTGTCCTCTTTTCACCATCTGCAGTGGATATTCTTCTGTCCCTTGAACATGGGGACCCTGCTATTTTGGATAAGGGCAAACAGACTGAGGTTGTATCTGGATGATTCAAGTGTTCTCTATGTGTGGGGCCCTAGGATCTCTTTTGGGGGAGTGACTCTTCCCACTTAAGGCTAAGGTTTGAAGCTTGAGTGTTCTTCTGGACCCAAGGCTTACATGGAGTTGCAGGTGGTGTGTGAGGTCTTATCTGCCCACATCCAGCTTTGATGGATTGCCCAGCTGGAGGTAGGCAGACTGGACATCAGGTCATCATCATCTTGGGCCATGCATTGGTAATCTCAAGATTAAACTACTACTGCAGTGCTCTCTAAGTGAGGCTACCTTTGAGGCTAAATGCAGAAACATGAACTAGTCTATAATACAGGAGCCAGATTATTAACTAGTGTGATATGATTCTACCATATTACCACCATACTGGCCACTTTATGTTCATTTTCACATTGACTTCAAATTTCTGATGATAAGATACAAAATACTAAACAGTTATATACCCTAAATTGTATCTGTCAGAGCAACGTCTCCTGCCAAGAATTGCCAGAGTCACTCATTCATCCAGGGCAATTAAAGTTCAATTTTTTAAATTAAATTTATATACCGCTCCATCTAGCTACATGGCTAAATTTATATACTGCTCCAACCCCTAGAGATCTCCGGAAGGAAAAAAAACTGGGCCTTCTTGGTAGTTGCCCCTCACCTGTGGAACCTATTTCCCCTGACATCTGCCTAGCCTCTCATTGGGGATATTTAATCAAAGACTTGGTTTTTCAGGCAGGCTTTCCCTAAGTCACAACTCCAGTAACATATTTTAGCTTAAAATCTACACCGCCTCTGCCTCTTCTAACCATTATTTGTTTCTTGTGCTTTTGTTTTGCTTAGCTTAAATTTGTGTTGTGATGTTTATTGTTTATTTGTCTCTTTATTCTGTTTACCATGCTGTTTTATATTATGTTGCTTTACTTAATTATTATTTTTGTGTTTTTTTTAGTCTTTGCAAACTGCCCAGAATAGCCTTGTTGCTAGACAGGCAATATTGAAATCCAATCAATCAATCAATCAACCAACCAACCAACCAACCAACCAACCTATTAGTAGCACCTTCTAGCCCAGCCATTCTCAATGGTGAGGGGCATATGCCCCCCTGGGGGGGGCTGGTACATTTTAATAGGGCTACAGATTGGAAACAATTCATCATATACCACCTTTTAGGGTTCATTATGCAATTTAATGGCCTATATTTCTTTCATATTGGGTTTATGGCCATGCCCCCCCCCCAAAAAAAGGCTGAAAATGGTTGATCTAGCCAGTGTTTCATCATCTTGTCAACACATGAGACCTCTTTTGAAAGCCTTGCTTGAAACAACATTTCACAGTATTTGCCAGGTTTACCACAAATGTAACTCTTCCAAACAGAGAGATGAAATGAGTTTGACATGCCTGGCTTTTAATTCCTCCATTCTGCAGGAAGCTAACCTGTTCTCCAGGAACTCCCAAAGGTTCCAGACAGAGGCTTTGTGGTTACACTTGTAACTTCTTATAGGGACCTTTGAAGGCCATTCATCTGGGCCAGGAGACTTGAATACATTGAAAATAGCTAGATATTCTCATACTGCCTCTTCATCTGTCTTGGAAAGCAGCACAGTTCTGTCCGCCTTTATTCTACCTGCATTAGATTCAGGACTGTTGTCCTTTTGGGAGACAAGGGAAGCAATGCAGACATTCAGCAGTGTTGCTGAACACCTCCATGTCAGCTACTAATATTTCTCCATCCGTTTCACACAGCACAACCTACTACTGCCTTGTTCTTCCTTTCACTTTAAAGCACAGCTGAAAATCCCTTTATTGTTATTTTTAGCCTCTCTTTCAAGTTGGAGCTCATTTGGAGCTTTAGCTTTCCTAACCTTTTCTTTCTGCAAACATTGACTACTCAATTGTATTCTTTGTTAGTGATTTGCCTGTCTTTCCGTTCCCTGTGTGTGCTTGTTTTAAAGCTTAGCTTGTATGAAAGCTAATTATAGAGCTGCATCAGCCTCCTTAGATGCCTTCTACTTTTTCTTTCTTGTTTTGAGATTGCCCCTGCAGTATTTCACCCTTAAGACACTCTTATCCATCATGGACACCTCTCTCTTTGAGTATTTCTTCTGACCATGAGATATGGCCTTGTGGGATATGCAGAAGGCTAGTGGTGCTGTCAGGTGTGGGAGATTTTTCTCCTAAGAGTCACCCTCTGCTGTTGATGTTATCTGCCTTCCGCATGTGTCACAGTGCAAGTAGTATTTCAGACAGTGAGAGTAAATCATTTTGACTGTTGATCTCACAAAAGTCAATCACACTCGTGAAACAGAAATATTTGCCTCGAAAGGTCAAATATTTAACAGAGAGGGATCATCTGGGCAGGGCCGGTGCTAGGTTTTTTTACGCCCTAGGCAAGGGGCAGTGGGGTGGGTTGGACGGCGGGCGGGCGGGGTAGGGGGCTGGGTGGGGTGGGGGGGAGCAGGGTGGTTTGGGGTGGGGGGCAGGGGGCAGGGCAGCAGATGGCAGCGGCAGTGGGTGGGCGGCGATGGGCGGACGGCGAAAGGCGGCTGGCGGATGGACGGACGGCAGTGGCCAGCAGCGGGGAGGCAACAGGCTGTCCAGCGCCCTCTCTCCATTTTGGCGCCCTAGGCAACTGCCTAGTTCGCCTTAATGGAAGCGCCGGCCCTGCATCTGGGGAACATGTCTTGAACTGAAAATCATTAACTTTGATTTTGAGTATGTACATGAAAGCCTGTTCTTAAGAAGAACAGTATTAGTTCACTTAGCACTTGATATCCTTATCAAAGAAACTGAGCAATTTTAACCTTCACACACCTTTTACTTTAGGGAGAGCTTAGCTAGCCAGGCAAAAGAAGATAGCCCTTCCGTTAACTGAGCCTCGTGGCGCAGTGGTTAAATGACTGTACTGCAGGTAAAACTGTGCTCATGACCTGGGTTCAATCCCTGGTAGCAGGCTCAAGGTTCACTCAGCCTTCCATCCTTCCGAGGTTGGTAAAATGAGTACCCAGCTTGCTGGGAGGGCAATGTGTAGCCTGCACACTGTAATTAAAATTGTAAACCGCCCAGAGACTACTTGTAGTGGTATTGGGCGGTATATAAGCAGAACACTTTGCTTTTAACAGAACAAAAGCTTATGCTGAGTTAAACAGAAGGATTGCTCTAACCCAAACGAGAGCTGATTTAGCCTTGAGCCTTGTGGTGCAGTGGTTAAACTGCTGTACTGCAGATGTAACTGCGCTCATGACCTGGGGTTCAATTCCAGTTAGCAGTCTCAAGGTTCACTCAGCCTTCCATCCTGCCGAGGTTGGTAAAATGAGTACCCAGCTTGCTTGGGGGTTGGGGAGCGGCAGTGTGTAGCTTGCATAATGACTTGAAAACTGTCCAAAGAATGCTTACAGCATGCTTGTATATAAGCAGCATGCTTTGCATTTCTTTTGACTTTTGTTAACGAATTTCCACTTTTTTGTTTCGCAAAATGGTTCTCAGTTTGCAAATTCATAATGTATAATGCCATACTTTAAATGCTGGAACTATTTATGGTTAGCATAATCCCCAATAAGCTAATCTCCTGAAAGGTTATGAAAATTTATGAAATATTGTGCTTTGGAATTGTACATTTGTGTACTAAAAAAACCCAAATTGATTACACCAATTTTTAATGGAAACATTTAAAATATTCCTTGTATCATCCATACATTTTCTTCCCATTTTTATACTTAGTTTACCATCCCTAGGGATTCAGTGGACAAAATATGCTCCAGAACATCCAGGATTTCTCTTGAAAGCATTTCTTGTTCTGTTCTTGAAAATCGTTAATCAGTAAAAATCATTCTTAGCATTTTCACTTATTTGTTCCATGCCATGGGAACAAATGTTGGCTGTGTCTCCTTGGGAGAACTCTGGCCCTTCTCCCTTGTTCACCTGCAATTTGTTATATTCCTCTAATGACCCTAGTTGGATAGCATAACCTAGACTTGTGGTCCAAATCAGATGCCACCATAAAGAAGAATGGAATCACACCATGTTGTGCATATATCCAAGTCACCTGCACAGACAGGTCTCTCTTGCAGGATTTGGCAAAGTGTGCTGTAGAATAGATTTCTCAAATGGCAGTGGAGCTATTTAATAATTATTGAGAGGAAGATCCTAGCCTTCACTAATTTTATTATGTTTTCACTGCTTAAATCTTTATTTCACAGTGACAAAAGGGGGTGATAGCCCATCTCAAAAATCCATGCAAACTAAATGATATAACCCATTTACATGTGCAGTCTCCAGCATTAAACCTTCCCTTTCCCAAGATGTTTTTTGTCCTAAATTCATCTCCTTTCCTGTAAAAAAAACCTTCCTTAGTGCTCCTTGAGGGCTCTTCTCTTTTTCTAAGCTCCTTGTACGACAGGGGTAAAGGCAGGAAAAAATAAACAGCTGAGAGCCAGGGAGAGAAAGGTTTAAAACTCCTTTACCTAATGTTTTGATAGTCCACATCCAGTTCTCATGTATTGATGTAGAAGGGAGGCTCAGCTATACGTCGTATATTTCTTCACATACTGAAAAGAATAGTTTAGTGGTAGCTATTTTTAACTAAGAATCTACAGGCAGAAGGTGCTTAGGAAAGCAAGGAGCAAAACATTATTTGTACAGTATGAAAAGCCATTGTCGGTGCCTCCTGATAGAACAGTGGTCTGCAGATATTTCAAAGCAAAACATCCTTTATTCAGTGTATGATCAGGGTTGTAGGGAAGGCATTATACTAGCTCTTCATGTCTTTGAATATCTTTATACTGTACATTTTTTGCATATCTTTGCATACTTGTATTTCATCCTGATTGAAGTTGGCTTCATTTGATGTCCGTGATTCATTTTAAACCAGCCCAATGCTATGGTGAGGTGTTTTGTTGAATAATGTAAGTATAATCTTAACTAAAATACATTCGTTCATCAACCATTTTAAAGACATATACCGTATATACTCGAGTATAAATCAACCCGAGTATAAGTCGGGGGCCCTAATTTAAACCCAAAAAACTGGGAAAATTTATTGACTCAAGTATAAGCCTAGGGTGGGAAATGCAGCAGGGCCTGGCAACTCCTCCTTTGTGAGCTGGGTGTGTGTGTGATGTTTAAAATGACTTTTAGCCACTGAGGCAAGTGCTTGAGTTGGTGGCTACAAGTCATTTTAAACATTGGGGGGGGGGGTAAGGAGAAGTGGAGCACAATGTTTAAAATGACTTTTAGCCACCGACCCAAACTTGCCTCAGTGGCTAAAAGTACTGACCCGAATATAAGCCGAGGACCCCTTTTTTCAGCCAAAAATTAGGGCTGAAAAACTAGGCTTATATTCGAGTATATACAGTAAGTAAATATGGAGCCGATTTTGCTGTTTTGTTTGGAGCACCTGACTGTAGAGCCAGGTCCAGAGTTGAAATTCCCCCCTGTGCCTCCCAGGGGATAAGCCAACTGAGACTGTGCAGAGCATGTGATTATTTAAAGCATTTCTACCACGCCATCCTCCTTAAGAAGGACCAAAGGTGACTCACATCCAAGAGAACATCTAAAACTAAAGAGAGTATACAAATACTAAAAAAGATGATGCAAATGCCCCAGTATAAGGTGTGGCTTGTTTTCTTTATTATTATTCATGTCAGAAGCACCAACAATTAATGTTGTCATGAAGGAAGACTCCCAAAGATTGTATTCTTTTTAGCAATTGGGTATTCCCTGGGCAACAGTGTTTGCCACAGGTAATCATCTCAGTCCAGAAGCACCTTTTTGGTCAGCAATGATAGCAACTACCAGAAAGGAAAAAGTGGTAAATAGAAGCAACATAAAAGGACATTCAGAGCCAAAAGACACAAGGGTCTATTTAATAAAAAAAAGAATTAAAGTAGCCCATCAATTAAGGGAAAGCTTGTTAGGAACTTGAGCAGCTGATAATTATAGAGAGGAAAAATATAGAAAAAGTATACGATTCTACCATCACCTGTTGCATAAAGAGAGGAGAAGCAGCCAATAACGTTGCCATAGCAGGGGGATTATGTGATTCTTGTGACTAGCCCCAGTGAAAAATCAGGTCCCATTTTTGGTTCATCAACCAAACATAGGACCTGATTTTTAACTGGGGCTACAGGTTTACATGCCTGGTTGTCTGCATGGCCTTGAGATAGCTGCCCCATGGTGCCACCAGGAGAACTTGGTCAACCACTTCTGTATACTGTATATTGAGAAAAACCTGGGTAGGTCACTATAAGCTTTTCTTTGCTTGTTTATACTTAAGCCTGTGATGCAGTGGATAACTTTCCCTTGGTGGACTAGAATGCTGGAGAATAGGGTTCAAATCCTCACATGGCCATGGAAACTCACTGGGGGAGTGGAACAGGCAAAAACATCCCTTAAAAATCTCACTTAACCTTGGAAGCCTTATTAAGGTTGCTCTAAGTCTATTCTGACTTGACGACACAGAACATACACACATACAGTACTTAAACCACAGGCTGACGCCCTGTTGAGCAACTCCACATGCGCAACATGAATTGGCAGTAATGGTAGGAGACTGGTGGGTAGGGCAGAAGCGCTATTCAGAAAATATTTTGCGTGCACGCAGCATGCTGCCAGACTTTCACCACCAGAGTGAGCCAAACAAATAAGCATCCTCCGCTGCAGGATTGCTCTTCATTTATTTATTTATTTTTATTTATTTTCACACTTATATACTGCACCTATTCACCACAAGTGGGACTCAGGGCGGTTTACAACCAGTAAAATAAAACAATTAATCCCTTTTCCCAGCAAATTCTGTTGTTTAATCAATGCTCCTGCAAAGCTAGTTAGAAAGAGGAGTGGGTAGTGGAGAAGAATGTATCATTTGTAGAACTGGGAACCAACAGATTTCCTCCTTCACCACTTGGCCAAGAGAGTGAGGTCTCTGTCTCTCAGTCAACCAGCATATTCCCCCAGCACAGGCAGACACGAGACTGGGTGGATGTGCCCATATACACATACTCATCCTTCCTTAACAACACATTCTTCCCTGACTCAGCTGCCAAATCCCCTAGGAATCAGCTTTGAGGGAGCAGCTACCTCTTTTATTCTCTCTCAGTCTGCTTTGTTTGCTTTCTTTCCTCCCTCCAAATCATGTTCTGGCCTAACACTCGTTTGGTGGCATCACTTTACAGGTAAAACTCGAAACATTACAATATCGTACAAAAGTACATTTATTTCAGTAATGCAACTTTAAAGGTGAAACTAATATATGAGATAGACATATTACATGCAAAGTGAGAGAGTTCAAGCCTTAATTTGTTTCTGTTGTGATTATTATGGCTTTCACAAACTCAGACAATTAGAAAATTGTGAAAAGGTTCAATATTCTAGGCCAGGGTGTCCAAACTTTTTGAAAGAACAGCCAGATTTGGTGAGGTCAAAATGTGTGTGGGGGGGCCACCATTCAGCTGCATTTGGCCCCAGGCTGGACTTTGGACTAGCCTCTAGGACATGCAAGGAGGCAGGGAGGATGCCACAGCAACAGAGCCAGGGGCGGATAGGCTGGGCAGGTGGCTGGGGGGAACTGATGGAGGCAGGGAGGGCTGGCAAACCATAAACATGCAAGCTGACATCGCCATCCAGTATGGGGAGGGGCCAGCTAGTGTGGATGCATGACAAGCTGTGTCAGTGGGGAGAAAAGGCTGCAGGCCGCTTGAAATTTGAAGATGGGCCATATTTGACCCCCGGGCCTGACTTTGGACATGCCTGTTCTAGGCTCAAAGTGTCCCACTCTATTCAGCTAATTAATCAAAACCCCTACAAAGTGCCACTGAGCCTTTAAATGGTCTCTCAGGCTGGTTCTGCAGGAATCACAATTAGAGATGGGCATGAATAAAAAAAATGATGTTTCGTTTGTCGTTTGTCGTTTGGAGGGTCCGTTTCGTTTCGTTTCTGTTTTTTGTGAATTTTTGCAAAAAAAATCATTTTTGTTTTTATTCATTTCATTACCATTTCATTACCATTTATTTCAATTTTCTGTTTTTTTTAGCATTTAAAGCAGTTCACTGTATTGCAGTAACAAAAACGAAACGCACGACAAAATTTCCAGTGTTTCTGTTCATTTTGTTTCATTTTGGAGACAAAATTCGTTTGCTGTTTCGTTGCATAACGAAATGAAAAAATGAAAATGGAAATGAAAAGTTGTTCGTTTCGTGCCCATCTCTAATCACAATCATTGGAAAGACTGCTGACCTGACAGTTGTGCAGAAAACCATCATTGACACCCTCCATAAGGAGGGAAAGCCCCAAGAGGGACAGATTGCAAAAGAAGTTGGAAATTCCCAAAGTGCTGTATCAAACCACATAAATGTAAACTTGTGTGGAAGGGAAAAGTGTGAAAGAAAAAGGTGCACAAGTAGCAGGGATGACCACAGCCTGGAGAGGATTGTCAGGAAAAGGCCATTCAAAAGTGTTGGGGACTTTCACAAGGAGTGGACTGAGGCTGGAGTTAGTGCATCAAGAGCCACCACACAGAGACAAATTCTGGACATGGGCTTCAAATGTTGTCTTCCTCTTGTCAAGCCGCTCCTGAACACCGTTGCTCAGTGGTCCACAGTCCTCTTTTCTGATGAGAGCAACTTTTGCATCTCATTTGGGACCAAAGGACCCAGAGTCTGGAGGAAGAATGGAGAGGCATAGAGTGCACAATGGAAGTCCAGTGTGAATTTTCCACAGTCTGTGTTGATTTGGGGAAGGAACCATGTCATCTGCTGGTGTTGGTCCACTGTGCTTCATTAAGTCCAGGGTCAATGCAGCAGTCTACCAGGAGATTTTGGAGCACTTCATGCTTCCTTCCACAGATGAGCTTTATGGGGATGCTGACTTCATTTTCCAGCAGGACTTGGCACCTGCCCACACTGCCAAAAGTACCAAAACCTGGTTCAATGACCATGGGATTCCGGTGCTCGATTGGCCTGCAAACTCGCCTGACCTGAACACCATAGAGAATCTATGGGGCACTGCCAAGAGAAAGATGAGAGACATGAGACCGAACAATGCAGCGGAGCTGAAGGTCAATATTGAACCATCCTGGTGTTCCATAACACCTTAGCAGTGCCACGGGTTGATAGCATCCATGCCATGCCACATTAAGGCGGTTATTGATGTTAAAGGGGCCCAAACCAAGTACTGAGTACATATGCATACTTATACTTTTCAGAGGGTCCAAAATTGTTCTATTTACAATCTTTGTGTGATTGTTGTCCTGTAATATTCTAATTTTCTGAGATTGTGAATTTGGGGGTTTTCATTAAGTTGTAAGCCATAATCATCACAATTATAACAAATTAAGGTTTGAAGTGTCTTGCTTTGCATGTAATGAGTCTATTATATATTAGTTTCACCTTCAAAGTTGCATTACTGAAATAAATGAACTTTGGTATGATATTCTAATTTTTTTAGTTTCACCTGTATATGGTGTGCAAATGAATAAGATTTGAGATACTTCATCTATATTTGAGGTAATAAGGGAGATATGAAGTTCTCATGTGTTTTATTGAGCAGATAGCCACTCACGATCTAAAGCTATTTATTTATTTATTTATTTATTTATTTATTTATTTATTTATTTATTTATTTATTTATTTGAAAAATAAACAGCTACTGGTAAGCCACATATCCATTTGTAGGGAATACAGCTGTTCTCTCTCTAATCAACTGCTGTGTGATTGGATTGGGATTGTAATGTCTGAACAAAGCTTTTATACTTCATTGCAGGGAGCTAGCAGTGAAAATGTGACAGGGTTTTCTCCTGTCTTCTATGTTTTGCTTCAAAAAGATAACACAGAGGAAAAACTGCATCACTGTGAGAGATTGCTTTCACTCTCCATTGTTCTTTCTGTTAGGAACTTGAACAGCTGATAATGATTGAGAAGAAAAATTATAGAAAGAGTATAAGATTCTACCAGCGGCTGTTGCATAAAGAGAGGAGAAGCAAAGGTATGTTTGCAGTTGATATACTTCAGAGTGATGCTATAGCAACTGTGCCAATACAAAGTGGTCCTCACTGCACTTTTTAAATCCTGAGGTGGTGAAGTGAAAACTATGTTGCCTAAACTGAAGGAACAACTAGAAGAAATGAAATCAAAGGTACAGTTTCTTGAACTGGTGAAGAAGTATCTTCAGGTAATTCTTTGATTTGTTGATTTTGTTTAACTAGAAATGAATATATCTTGTTTCTGTACTTGTACAACTAGATGTTTCCATGAGATAGTTCATTGCTAGAATTAAGTGAGAAGTGTCCAGAATAACTGAAATCAGCTCAAAATTAGCCAGTTGTGCCTGGCTAATCTGATCTAATCTGGCTATGGTGACATGTGCTCTAGTTATGTTCTAAATGACGCTCCCATTGGAAAGTATTCAGAAGCTCCAGAGGGTCCAAAATGCCCCAGCCAGATTGCTAATTGGGGCTGGTTACAGAGAGCATATAGCTCCCCTGTAACAGCAGCTCCATGGGCTGCTGATCTGTTTCCAGGCACAATTCAAAGTGCAGGCTTAAACCTACAAAGCCCTAAATGGCTTCGGTCCAAGTTATTGTTTCTAGAAGATTGCATCTCCCTCTAAGAAGCCAGTCCAGGCATTAAGATCATTGGGGGTTGCCTCTCTCTTGGTCCCAATACCCTCCCAGACATGCTTGGTTGGGACACAGGTTGTTGCTGCTCCCAAACTCTGGAACTCCTTCCCACAGGAAGCAAGGCTGGCCCCATCTCTGCCCTCCTTCTGCAGGCAGGCAAAGATATTTCTCTTCAGGCAGGGTTTTCTTTAATGACTGGTGGTCTCAAATGTTTTTAATGGACTATTGTGCTCTGTTTTAAATGTGCTTTAATATTGATTTTATTTACTGTTTTTAATATAGCAATACTTGTTTGATTCTTTTTTAATATTCATATATTTACCGGGGGTTAGCTTGTATGCATTGTCTTTTTAGTCATGTGAATCATCATGAGTGATTCTCAAGGACAAAAGTAGGATACAAATATTTTAAATAAATACAAATGGAGAGCTGGATTCTTTTTCATCAATATTGTACACCTACCTCCCATCCAATGTCCTGAGTAAAACAAGATCACAAGAGAGAAGTACAGTAGGGATCCATCTGGATAGCCCCGTACTAGGTGTTTCTTAGTTGTGCTATAGCAGTGATGGCAAACCTATGGCACGGGTGCCAAAGGTGGCACTTGGAGCCCTTTCTGTGGGCACCCGACATCACTCCTTCATAGCCACCTGTATTCAGGTTAAATTGCTGCATTGGCACTTTGAAAAAAGATTAGTGGGTTTTGAATTGCAGTTTGGGCACTCGGTCTCTAAAAGGTTCACCATCACTGTGCTATAGGGTGCAGAATGTTGGAAACTCTTGCTTGTTCTTTGTACCATTTTGTCTGCCTTGTCTCCGTGTGTTGCAGATTTCATATGCAGAAAAATGGGGAGTTGAACCCTGCAACCTTCTCGCTGTCGTTAACATGACAAGAAACGAAACTCCAAGCATCAGCTCCTTGGATGGCATGCTCCTTTTCTACAATATAAGTAAAAAACACAATAAAGGCCAACATAACGATAATCAAAATTGGCCAAGAAATCTTCAAGCTGGAACGCCACTTGGACTAATGGCATATCTCTATTCCAGGTACCTTGTAGTCTGCAGCTCAACAAAATGATATCTACTTTGTGCCACTGTTTCATTCAGATGTAGAGGCATCCTAAGCTCAAGGCTAGTTTGTGTTCTGTGTCAACTGGAGAGCATAGGAAGCTTCTGTACCATTGGTCTATGCATTTTCTAGTGTAGTATTTTCTGTACTGTTCAGCAACAGCATAGAAGGGTTTTTTTTCCAGAATTTAAGAGAGGAGTATTTTCTACTCATGCTACATATTTCAAACTACGGTGATGGAGCATTCATATCCATTAACACAGAAACATGAAGAACACAGTTCCATAGTTAAGAAGGGTGGGTGTGTCTCCTCCCTTGTCCACATTTGGAGGAAGATGAATCTTAGTTTACCTAGAGGTGGAATCAGAGGTCTTCAGGATCTCTCTTTTCCCCCCTACCCACCCACACATATTAGTGACAAAGTGTAGAAATGTACGAATGTCTTAAGTTTGTACAGAAGCCATAATGAAAAGAGTTAAGTAGTTGTAAAGCAATACAGACTAGAGATGGGCATGACTAAAAAAATGGTGTTTCGTTTGTCGTTTGTCGTTTAGGGGGTCCAGTTCGGTTCGTTTTCGTTTTTCGTGAATTTTTTGCAAAAAAAATCGTTTTCGTTTCGTTACGTAATGAAACGAAAAAACAAAACGAAAACAAAAAATTGATGTTTCATTAGCATTCATTACAGTTCAATGTATTTGCCGCAACGAAAACGAAACACACGACAAAATTTCTGTTGTTTCGTTTCGTTTCGTTTCATTTTTGAGACAAAATTCCTTTTTCGTTTTGTTACGTAATGAAATGAAAAAATGAAAACGAAAACGAAAAATTGCTCGTTTCGTGCCAATCTCTAATACAGACTAATCACCTTCTTCTTCCTACTTGATAAACCTAAGAGCTGGAGGGAATTGATCCCAGTCTATCATACCTATCTCCTAACTTGCTTTCTCTTCCAAATGTATTTTAAAAAAAAACATTTAAAGCATGTTAGCAATCAACTCCCTAGTAGTAAGACAGCTGGTGCTCTAAGACCTGTCGTCTAAAACCATAAAAAAGGAGGTGGTGGAGAGGGAGGAGGAAAAAAGAAATGCATTCAGATAGAAGCCTTTGAGCATCAGGCATGCTGATATAGGACGTGACTTCCTTACTGGGACAGCTAGATCAAGAATGAGTGGGCCTTCAGTATACTGTACTGTATAGCGAAATGTCTTCTCTGATGTTATGGGTGGTGGTGGGGGGGGGGGAGAAAGATGAACCCTCCTGTTTTTTAAATGTTCATTTCCTGAACTTGTTGCAACTCTTTTTCAGCACTCAAAGAGTGATTTACTAGTTTATGCTCTTGAGGTTGCCTGGGTGCCTTTTGTGCCCCTGGCTCCTCTATAGGCCCCATGCAGCTCAAAAAAATTTTTTTTCAGACCACTCTCCCTTTATAAACAAAACTGAACACAAAATTGCTGAGTGGTCACTTTCACTCCTAGAAGACCTTCAGAGACTCACAAATTTCCTCAAGTCCTCCAATATAAAAATCACTGCTCCTGGAAGCTACCAGGAACAGAAGTAGGCCAATTTCTGTGTTACATGCATGCAGGTGTCCAATTTTCTAACTGCATGCACGTGGTCACTCACCAGTCATGCATTGCCCACCTGATTATAGAATTGCATTTTAATGCTCTTCAATTTTGAATGTAGAATTTAATTAAAAATAGCTTTTCTTATGAAGGAAAATAGAAAATAAAATAAGTAAAATGACCTGGGATCTGTTCGCTTTGCTTCTCAGTTGTTGTTTTCTGTGCTTGGCTCTGAAACAGCACAATTGATCTTGCAAATTTGATTTTTCTTCTTACCCTCAGGAGTGCATTTTTAGAAGGCTATGTACAGCAGTTCCTGTACACCTTTCGTTATTTTTGCTCACAAGAAGATCTTTTGCAATTTATTCTTGATAGAATCAAGACAGCCTTATCCAGGTATGTGTTGAACTTATACTGAATTTCAGTAGAGCTTCCCCACTGTTCCTTCACAATTGTCCATGAATTGTTACTTTTATGGGGGGTGGGGGGTGGACTGAATGCATCCACTTAAGGTGTGGTGTATATGTTTTATTTAGAAGAGAGCAACACTTTTTTCTTGGTGGAAGGAACTCTACCCTTTTGGGATCAAAAATAATAATAAAAAAGCTTCATTTCAGTAGCACTTTGAAAAAATAATCTCTGACAAAAGATGGTGCAGTTTTATTACTTGGGTTCTTGAAGTGATAAGATTAAATGTTCTGGTCACATATTTCAACATAGTAATGTAGTAATTGTCTAAGTATTAATAAGCTTTCTCGTCTTTCCAGCGCAAGCATGGAATCTTGTTCTTTGCTTAGCAAAATATACCACCGCAGTTTCTCCATTCTGCAGAGTTGGGTTGAAGACTGTTATGCAGTAGACTTTACAATAAACCCTCACTTTATGAGTACACTGAAAGAATTTATCATTTCTAAGGTAATTCACTGTTTTGACAAGAAGCTTAAGCTAAATGTCATCTATATCAAAGTGAGTTATGACATGCAAGATTGCAGCAGCATTATATGAGAATTTCACTCTAAATATAATTGAAATGAGAAAGGGAAGCCATGCCTTGGGAATCCATGCAAAACTCTTTGTAAAACAAGATTTATTAGCTAAATTAGCTAAAACAAGATTTATTTAGCTAAATTAAGGCATATATATACAATATGAAGTACAGATGCATAGAAGAATGTAATCATGAACTCGTTGTAGGTAGTTCCATTCAATGGCTATGGCAAGTGGATGCTATCATTGCTTGATGCCATTACAAGCAGGAAAGGGAGCATTGTTTTGCAGTGTCACAGGATGGAAGAATGGAAGGAAGTGCAGGAAACTCATGAAGCACAGCCTTCACAGCAGGATCTCCCAAGAGATACTTTTAAAAAGGTATGTTTTTTTCTTTCTTTCATTTCCTTTGTGGCAGTAGCACATAGGGCATGATTTAATTTTACTGAGTTAACTTTCTTATTCTGCCTGAAATCTTAGGATATGCTGCAGTACAGTAATATACCTTGGTTTACAAGCATAATTCATTCTGGAAACATGCTTATAAACCAAAACACTTGTATATCAAAGCAGATTTCCCCATAAGAAATAATAGAAACTTGTTCTGGGGTCCCATAGACCCAGTTTTGGATGTTGTCTTATTTTCAACTTTGCCTTTTTGCATCCACAAATAAAACATCTCCCAACATTCCTGGTGTTTTACTTTCTAACCAATCTGACAATCTGTCCATTTCTGCAGTCTCAAAGATTTTAGTTATCAACCCCTGTTCATTTGGTATTCCTGACTCCTTCCAGTGTTTTGGAAACACTGCTGTTATGATATATGTTTTGTATTTTGATATTTTGTATGATATATGTTTTGTATTGTCGTATTCAGGTTGTAATCAAACTTTTGCTTCTCATGTTCATGATTTTTGTTTTGTTTTGGAACTTGGTTATGTTAAGCCATTTTGAGTCTAGATGTTGTGACAAAGTGACACTGGAAGTCCAAAATCTTATGTAGACTTTGCTTCACTGAGAAATGGTTTACTGTCCTTGTTACATTTTTCAAAGCCCACCATCTACATAAGTCAATTGAACAGTTTCAAGTGCCAAAATATGCTGAATTTTCTGGTTTCAAAACAGTGTTATCCCCTCCACTGATGGTGTAAATCAGGCAAGTCCAAACTTCGGCCTTCCAGATGATTTGGACCACAGCTCCCACAGTCCTTTGCCATTGGACATACAGGCTTATAATTCTGGGAGTTGTGGTCCAAAACATCAGGAGGACCGAAGTTTGGACATGCCTGGTGAAAATAGTATTGTTGGACTTAAATATAGGAAAAATGCATTAGTCAAAATAATGTTAATTTAAAACATTTGTAAGATGTTTTTTCTGATCTGTCTTGAAGTGATTGGAAATGAAGAAAGCTATTAAGCAGAGAAATGGAGGCATGGCATTTCTGAAATTTTCTTATGGGAATACTAGATATGAGGTTAGACAGATCTTTAACATTTTCTGAGGGGAGACTTCAACCCTGCTGGTTTTGAGTTGTTTAAAATTGTTGCTAGGCTATGACTGACGAAGAATAGGAGGATGCTGACAGTGACATTTATTTCTCATTTGTTATTTTACTAGTGACCTATCACAGTATCACCTATAGCAGTGATGGTGAACCTTCTAGAGACCAAGTGCCCAAACTGATTCAGAACTCACTCATTTTCCACAAAGTGTCAGTGCAGCAATTTAACCTGAATACAGGTGACTGTGAAGGGGCGATGTCGGGTACCCACAGAAAGGGCTCCCGTACCATAACTTCGCCAACGCTGAACAATAGCCTAGTCTTGCATTTACTTGTCTGGTTCATTTACAAATCATAGTGTTCTGCTATAGAGCCTAAGGCAGGCATACCCAAACTTCGGCCCTCCTGATGTTTTGGACCACAACTCCCAGAATTCTAAGCTTAGCTTGCCAATGGCAAAGGACTGTGGGAGTTGTGGTCCAAAACATCTGGAGGGACGAAGTTTGGACGTGCCTGGCCTAAGGCTTTGGGATGTAGGTTAGAATGGCGATGCACAAATGCTGTTCCTTGGTCAGCAGATGCTTTGTTAGCCGGTTATATTAAAAAGGCTGCAGAGGAGAAGGCTGCTCAAGATGAAGTATGTACAAGGAGCAGGGAGGCAGCAGAGCCCTCTTCGGCTGCCAAGGAATCAGTCCTTGGAGGTCCCTCCTTTCAAGGCCTCTGTGCCTTTGACTGTGTCAGTGAGGCATCTGCTCTGTAATGTTGGCAGCCTCTGTTAACATTCTTGTTAAAACTCTTTCAAGGATTGGCTTGTACCGGATTGTGATTTGAGGGAGAGTTGCCACTTGTGTGATGGCTTTGTTTCTTATCACACTCTTTCCTGCTAAACCAGGAGATGAAGTTGCGGTCAGCTTTCAATACTTTTGCACATGTTTGACTGACAGTCATGCTTTGCTGAAAATGGGCAAGCTGTCAACTGAAACAAATGGAATATAGCTTCTTATTCCATGCTGGGTCTCTTTTAAGTTAATTGGTTCTCTGGAACTATACAACAATATTATATTTCTAGGAGTTTGAAAATGTTTATTTATTTATTCAAGTATTTTACACCACCTTTCTCCTTTAAAAGGTGGCTTATAGCATTAAAAGAAAATATTTAAAAACTAAAAATCAATAGGTATACAAATAAAAATAATTTTAAAAGATATTTAAAATGTTAAATAAAATCAACACTAAAACCATTTTAATGGCTACAATGCGCAGCAATCCATTGTTTAAAAAAAACCTATCAGCCAGTCACTGCCTCAAGGCACAGTGGTTAAATGCCTGTACTGCAGCTAAAACTGTGCTCATGACCTAGGGTTCAATTCCAGGTAGCCATTTCATGGTTGACTCAGCCTTCTATCCTTCTGAAGTCGGTAAAATGAGTACCCAGCTTGATGGGGTGGCAATGTGTAGCCTGCATAATTAAATTGTAAACCACCCAGAGAGTACTTGAGGTGATATGGGACATTATATAAGCAGAACACTTTGCTTTGAAGAGAAATGTCTTTTTCTTGTTCTGAAAGGATAGCAAATATGGGGTCAGCCTGACCTCCAGTGGGAGGGAGTTTCAGAGTCTGGGAACAGCAACAGAGAAGGATGTCCCTTCACTCCCCACCAAATGTGGGGTCAGTGATCCCATGACCTATGAGGGTAATGGGATCATTGAAAGGCTTCCTTTGATAATCAACAGCCAGGAAGCTCATAAAGGGAAATATTCCATGATTAGATTAGATTAGATTAGATTAGATTAGATTAGATTAGATTAGATTAGATTAGATTTGATTTGATTTGATTTGATTTGATTATTGTCTATAAAGACCTAACATAAAAATCAGTAGAATTACATCAACACAGTGTAAAAACTAATTTACTGGTAGAAAAGCAATTCAGTGTATATTGAAAATGTAGCTGGAATGTAGCTTCTCAAGGTTTACCATGAAAAGTCTTGTGAGTATGAAAGAAATCTGCCTGAGGTCTTTAGCAGGTTGGAGTGTGAATAAAGAGAGATAAGATGTTTAGGACCATTGGGATTATGAATATACTTCAGCAGTAGAGATGGGCACGACTTAGCGGTATTCCCGTTTCCGTTTCCGTTACTCAGTTCCGTTACTCTACGGAAACGGTAACGGGAATTACTCCGCCAGACTTCGAGCTCGAACCGACGAACGAACAATTTTGGTCTGATTTGTCGTGCTTGTTCCTTGCATCGCGCGATTGCGCGATGCCACGCGGCACAGAAAAAAAGTTTTTAAAAGTTAAAAAAACCCGGTTCCCGGCTGAAAAGCAGGCGGGAAAATGCCTGCCGTGCCTCAGGGCACCTACCAGAGGGGTTGTTTCTGGAGGTCCCCGGCCTCCCCCCTCATCCCCTGTCCTGGGCTGCTCTGGTGGGACTCGCCGCAGGCTCGCAGCCAGCAAAAAGCCCAGTCTCGCCGGCCGCCGGCCGCCGCAAATAAAGCGCAAGCAAGCGGCACGGACGGCACAGGAAAAAACTTTTAAACTCTCCCCCCACCCATTCCCGGGCCAAAAAAGCAGGCGGAAAAATGCCTGCTTGACTAAGGGCGCAGGGCACCTACCGGAGGGGTGGTTTCTGGAGGGGGGGTCCCCCGCCTCCCCCCCGTCCTGGGCAGCCGGACTCGAGTTGCCATTTCGCCATGCCATGCGGTGCGGGCGGGGGATCCAAAATGGGGCGGCAAACGCAATATTGTTTTTGAAATCGTGGTCCAAAAAAACACACAAGCACAACAGAAACACGCGAAAATTTATAAACTGCCAGATTTTTCACAGTAGCAGTGGGTTTTTTCTTGCAACAAAATGTCTCTCCTCTCCTCCTCTGTCCTCCATTGATTTTATTTTATTTTATTTTATTTACACCTGCGCAATGATGGGCTGGCCGAGTGGCCAGCCATGTGGGAGTGGACAACCATGCAAATTTTTGGAGCCATCCCACCAGTCGCATGGCCACTTGGCCATGGAGACTTCTGGGATGTGCCAAAAAGCCCCCTAAAACCTGCCCTAGCCCTAACCCTAACCCTTGACTCCGTACCCATACGTCACAGACTGTCTTCTTAGTGGGTCAGAGAGGCACCCAGAGGTGCAACCCACTAGCCCGCCGTAACGTTACCCGTCACTAGCCTAACCCTAGCTGTTGCACTAAGCCACCTTAAAGCCAAATCTACTTGCTTGCATTGCACTACACGCAGCAAGTACAATTCCCTTCTGTGTGAGACATGGTGGTGCGAGAGCCTTGTGAAGGGCGGGCATGACGCTATCACTCTCACTGGTCTCACTGTCTGCACATTATGTTATGCAATATCCATATGGCTATTGCATAGCATTTTGCAGCAGCAGCAGGTGAGGAGGGGAGACCCCCATGTAGAGGAGTCTCTTGGAGCCTGCTTCCCCTTCCTAGTGGGTGAGGATAGGAGGCACCCACGGGTGCCTCCAGGAGCCCACTTTCCCTTTATAGCGGGCCAGAGGAGGCACCCACCCCACAGAGGTGCCTCCAGGAGCCCGCTCCCCCCCAAAACCAGTACTAACGACAACGAACCGACTAATTTTTGCGAATTTTCGTGAAAACCGGAAACGAGCCGAAACGGGACCGGCCCGACTAATGACAACTCGAAAAAAAAATTTTTCAAGTCGTGCCCATCTCTATTCAGCAGTGGATGAGTAATGCTCTGGCCCTCTTCAGTTATGGATGATTCTAGTATGGAATTATGGTCACTTTGTAACAAGTAATTCAGTTAGGCTTGTTTAATGCTGGAGGCTGAAAAAAACTGCTTTTATATTTTCTTGTACAGTATTTTAACTGGAAACATTCAAAAGGAAGTGAAGCTGTTGGACTTCATTGGAAAAATAGACAGCAGACCTTTGCATTGCCTTTGCCAAAGCCATGCTTTACAAGTATAACAGAAGAACTGACAGGCTTCTACACCAAAACAGAAAGGGAACAGTGTTTCCTAACCAAATATACTGCTCAACAACTTTGCCATCAGCTGACATTGTTAGAACAGGTAAATCAATGGAAAAGGGTGGCATGCAATCTCTTCTCTTCATTACTGCTATTTTCTTAACACCATTTACAGTAGGTGGGATGCTGTTATATCTGCTATACTTTGGTGTTAATGGTTACAAAGAATTATTTCATTTTCCACACCACATGATAATTGCACTCGACATCAGTCTGGACCCTGTATGAGACCTGGAAGACACCTGGTTTGCAAGGCATTTTACAGATAAAATACCTCCACCCTCCATCGTCATCGAGCGATCAGCAAAAAGACATACTTGAGGACACCATCTTGTTCAGTACTGTAGAATGAGGGTATGACCACATTAGAAAGTAATGAATCTGAACAATTCAGCTTTTCTGAAATTCAATTTGTAACCTATATTACAGGGATGGCGAACCTTTTTGGCACCGAGTGCCCAAACTTTGTGATGAGGACGGCGGCGGTGGCGGCGGGAGGTCGGGATCGGTGGCAGCGGGGGGTCAGGGGGCGAAGGAAGCAAGGGTGACGGGGGTGGCAGGGTCAGGGTTATCGGCGGCGGCGGCAGCAGGAGGGGCAGGGATGGCAGCGGGAATGGGGGCGGCAGGGGGTGGGGTGATGGCAATGGGGATGGGGATGGCAATGGCAGGGTCAGCCTGGCACCCAACATGCTCCCTGTCCCCCCCCCCACTTCCCCCTCCGCAAATTCCTCATGCCTGGTCCAGTGGAGGGGGAAGTGGGGGGGGGGCAGGGAGCATGTCACGTGCCAGGCGAAAGCTCTTTGTGTGCCACCTTTGGCACACCTGCCATAGGTTCGCCATCCCTGCTATATTATGTTTGAAGCTGCACTCAGTGCTCCCATAGTGGCTGCAGGTAGATTTGGGAGTTCACCTGTCATACTGGAGGTGATGCCCCACAGCCCCTCCTTCTTTCCTTTCTCTTCTCCCACCTCCACTGATCCCTTGATGGTTCACTGTGAAGTCACTTTCTCATTTAAAACTTGATGCTATATTTTTCAAAACCTGTTCTATAGGGAAATAACATGGAGAGGTATTAAACATTCTACGAGTACAGAATATCAAAAGTTTGAACAGGGGTTTTGCAAAATACATCATCATTCACGTGTCAGAATGATTCCATAACAGGGATCACCACCTTCCCTTCCTGATCTCTTTCTCTTTTCCCTTGCATTCAATTAACAGATGCAGGAATTACTTCATCTCTGTTCAAATACAATTATAAACTATTGGCATGACAAACTTTTAAAGTCCACTTTCAGATCGGAGAGGGCTTATAAGGCCACCAAGTCCAATCCCCTGCTCAGTGTAGGAATCCAAACAAAGTATATCTGACAGATGATTGTCCAGTTTTCTCTCAAATGCCTCTAGAACTGGAGCACTCCCCAACTGCTCTAACAAGTTCTGCTGCTGTATGTCTGAAGAAGTGGGCATGTCCACGAAACGTTACATTAAAATATGAAAGTTAGTCTTTAAGGTGCCGCATGTTTTGTGTCTTTTGTTTTGTTTTTCTTTGATTTTTGCCTGCAACCCTAACAAGAAGTCTTTTCTGGTATTCAGCCTAAATTTGACTTCCTATATTTTGAGCCAATTATTATGGTCCTGCACTCTGGAATGATCAAGAATAGTAACTGACAGAACTCAGCTTTTGTTTCACAAGGAAAGGGCCTTCCCACACAATTTGACAGGATTCAGGACAAGCATCCTACCCCCCCCCCCACACACACACACACACATTTTCATCACATTGTATTGCTTTTTCATGCCTCTCTGGGCCTGAACATCACAACCCAACAGCCTACATCACAAAAAGTTACCTACATTCATTCATTCATTCATTCATTCATTCATTCATTCATTCATTCATGCTTGAATATTTTTACCCCACCTTTCACCTTGGAAAATGACCCAAGGCAGCTTACAATAATGGGGGATAATATACAGCCCAGAACATTTAAGACATGTCCAGATGTTTACAAGAATGTATCACAACAAACCATACGGGGAGGTGGGAAGCTGTTCAAATTGTTCCAGCTTAGAAAAGCAGAAGTCCCCCACCAGCAGAGGGGGAAAGCTGCTTTGGGAGCAAAAAGGAATGGCGTGAGTCAAATCAGCCTTTGCATCATGTGATTAGTAAAAAAAACAACTGACCCATTTTATAAGCAGAGCAGCAGATCATGCAGTATTTGACCCTTTAGTTACACTGAATTTCCATTATCAAGGTCTGTGGAAATTGAGGAGTTTCTTGCCCCATGTCCCTCTTGCTTGCTGCGCAAAGTGCCTCTCTGAAAGAATGGGTGAGATCGCCTCCCCTTAATTATTTTATGGCTGCAATGGGAGAAGAGCAACCCTACTGATTTTCCTTGATATCTCAGAGGCAGGTGATCATGACATGTTCCTGGAAAATCTCTCATATGGAGTTGGGTGTTAAAAATTATAGATGTACTGTACACATGATCATTCAAGTCATAGACATAATTTCTGGCTTTTTAATTTAAAAAATCCCTTTTTTTTAAGGAAATGTTCCATAAATGTCATCCAGTGCACTTTTTGAATTCAAGACAGCTTGGAGTCAAAGACAAAACTATGCCTCTCCAAAAGTAAGTTGGTACTTGGCCTGACTTAGTGGCATGCTCTTTACTGGAAATCTCTCTCTCTCTCTCTCTCTCTCTCTCTCTCTCTCTCTCTCTCTCTCTCTCTCTCTCTCTCTCTCTCTCTCTCTCTCTCTCTCTCTCTCTCTCTCTCTCTCTCTCTCTCTGTGTGTGTGTGTGTGTGTGTGTGTGTGTGTGTGTGTGTGTGTGTGTTCTAATTTAGTGAGAATACTAGTTCTGGCTGAGCTGAGCATATCATAGGCGTTTTAAGATACCATCAGGCAAAATAATTCAAAATACACTATAATCTGGATAGTGCTTAAAATTAAATACTCCCAAAATAGTTTTCTTGGGAAACAATTTTGACAACATTGGAGCATGCACCTATTTTGTAATGCAACATTGTTGCTGTTGTTGTTAATTTAATGGAGTCGTATTATATGCTGGAGGCTTACATCCTTAATATGAGAATTGAAAAAATCTGATCCTGTTTGGTTTTCCAATAACAGTGTCTAGATTATTCTTCATCCACACTTCTAATGTGCATAAATGCAGGTAAGTTCAGGATCTTTATCATATGCAAGCTCCCTGCATGTCTTCACTAGTACTGAAGGTGGCAGTCTTGACCATTAAGTCCACTATGTTTGGGTGTGGGTGGGTCTCTACCTCTGACTGAAGAGAGAAAAGGCACTTTTTCTATCCCTTACTCTAGGATTCCCTACTTTGCTTGTTCACACATTCACAAGTTAATTCCAAAACCTTCAACAGACATGTCAAGCCACCTTCCACTTATGTTGTGAATCTGAAAGTATGGAATCACTTAGTGCTGTATTTTCCTTATTAGATGTATTGAAAATATCAATGCAGGATAAGAGGATGCTCATTCTTTTAGACTGGAGCAATCTAAGCAACTTATAGTTTTAATGCAACTTTAATGCAATTTGCCTTCCCAGTGCAAATAACCACTCTCATTTAATACAATAGAGCAGGCCTGCCCAACAGGTTGACCAGGGGCTACCAGTAGCCCACGAAAGGTTCAAAAGTAGCCCGCTGGCCATCAATAAAAACAGTGAGGGGATAAGTTCTCCACCCCTCCCTCCCCCACCCCAAGGACCACCACTGTTCCACCAAAGTTCTGGTCTGCCAGCCCACTCTCAGCCAAGTGGGGCAGCTCAAGGGCCGTGGCACAGTCCCCTGCTCCCCCTCCAGGCCAGATGATTGGCATGCCACCTTCTCGTGACCAACGGAGTCACTAGTGCGGAGCAGAGGAAGGTGAGGTGAGGAGATAGCGAGAGGTGGGGTTGCAGATGTGCCCACCTCCTTTGTGTGGTGATGTCTCCCCTCTTCTTCTTCCCTGGAGAATTCCTTCTTCCCACCCTTCCCTCCTCTTCCTCCTCCCCCTCCCCCCCATGGCTGCCTCATAGAGACCATGACCCACCACCAGCGCTGCTCCTCCTGCTCTCCTTCTGAGCCATTCCCTCCTTCTTGTGCTGCCGTGGCAATGTGATTGCCATGCTGCTGGCTCAGCCCACCCCAGCTGTGTAGCAAACATGGCTGAGGTGAGTGAGAGCTGTGGGTGGCAGCGGCAGTGGCAGCAAGGGGGCTGAAAGGGAGAAGGGGGGAAGAGGAGGAGGCCCGAGGAGGAGGAGAGTCACGTCAGGCTCCAGGCGGGTTGGGAGGGAAAGTGCACCTTTTTTAAAAAAGTCTTCCAGCAGCCTGGGCAAGCATGCACACGTCTCTCCAGGATGAATTGATTTTTGATGAATTTCTATGGGAAACTGCTGCTCTACTTACAATTTTTTTACTTATGAGCATGTCCTCAGAACGGATAAAATTCATAAGTAGAGGTTTTAGTGTCATAGCCCTCAGGCACTTTGGGCCGGAAAAAGTAGACCTTGGCCTGTTCAAAGTTGTACAGCCCTGCAATAGAGACTCTTAAGAGTAGAAGAAGCAGATGGATTCTAAAGTACTGTACTGTGGAACATAAGGGAAACAGATGGGGTTATGACTGAGCCTCTAAGAGACCACAAGTAAATTTCCAGACTGTTCTTTTCAGAGGTAAAGAAGCAGAAGAGGTTTGAGATGACAGCCTAGGAGAAAGATAAGATAGAAAGGAAAAAGGGAACTTAGCAATTCTGTTGAAGTTATTGCTAGAGGTAAAAGAAAAGAAATGAGGTGTTTCAGAGTAGAAGTGATTTTTTAAATAATAGAGTGATTTTTTTCAAGGTCTGATGTTTCTTTTACTCCTGGCGTCAAGAAGTCTAGAAACACTTTAGTCAATCCTAATAGAACAATAGGCTGTAAATCGGATAAGCTAAGTCATTTATCAAGGTTCTCCTTAAAGCCAGAAGTTTGATAAAATTCTGAGGCATTTGCTGCTTATCCTTATAATTGTCAATTATTAGGTCTGAGAATCATTTTGGTTTAATACTCTATTCTCAGTATTCTAATATGATAAATGGCCCATTACCTTTTCAGTGTATAATTGCTTCCAAAATGTCTGTGTGGTTTGGGTTGATATTGTTACACTCCATATGATTTATGTAAAATTGGCTCTACTAGCCTTTGCATGATTACAATTAGCATTTAAATGTTTTAGATGGTTCTCTTTTACAGAGCTGCCTCCTTTGACTCTCTGCCTTCCCAAGTCTCTAACCTTTTTGTGAAAAACTGTGTCCAAGACAACTACCTCTTGCAGATTTTGAAGTATGCAGACAATGTCAGTTCCTGGGTTGCGGCTGAAATTGTAACAAGCTACAGCTCTAAGGTGTGGAGTCCTTGTTTTCTTCTTATTTCATAACAGTTTACGCATACATGATTCTTCAGTGTTGGTTTCATTGATATAGAAGAAATATGCCACTTTTTGCTTCAACAGGGTAAAATAATCACTGATGCTGGTATGCCTATGGCATTCAGGAGAAGGAAGTATTCCCTTTCCTTAGGGGCCTACTATAATACCAGTTTTAGCTGAATGCTGTCAAGTCATGTCTGACTGACCCTTCTCTGAATCTTCTAGGTATAAAGTACAGTAGTACACCTGTATCCGCTGATTCAGCATCCACTAATTCAGTTATTCAGCTGTTGCAAATAGGTGCCACAAAGCAAGTTACTGTCACTAATAGCAGCCACAGAGCAAATTACTTTTGCAGATCACTCCTTCAGTAGTGCTGTAAACTGTGTTTGCTCTTATCTGTGGATTTCGGTATCCACAGGGAGGCCCAGACCCAATCCCCCATGGATACGATTGTACTACTATACATAGAAATGGTTTACCATGGTTGTCTTCTTGGAGCACTCTTTGACCTTGCAGTTTGCCCAACCCCATACAAGCTGGCTCTTCTCCTAGACTACTGTGTTCCAATTCAATGAGCTAAACAACAAGCACCAGCCGCTTCTGACTGTGAATCTCCCTGCCCCACTCCCCCAAGACTACATTAAGGGAGAAAAAATTCAAGTTCCTACCCCATTCTTCAAGAACCCAAAGCTGCTAAGGCTTATCTCTTGCTGTTATTTGCATATTTAGAAATGCACACAATTAAACTGATAATTATCAGTTTATTTGTGTGCCACCTTTCCAGGGTAAGCCATGTTCAAAGCAGCTGATAGCATGGGAAGTGGTTGCATAATGTTTCAACATTTCAATACAGGGGCAACAAATAACCATCATTCAGTCATAAAAATGTTACTAGCCTAATAAGAACACCTCATATGGATAACACCAAGATTAAGCACTCTACCAATAGCTGTTGTGAGTTTTTCCGGGCTGTTTGGCCATGTTCCAGAAGTTTCTCTACCTGATATTTCACCAGACTCTGTGGTTGGCATCTTCAGAGGGCAAGGAGCTCATGGAATGTGCGCTCCTTGCCATCTGAAGATGACAGCCACAATGTCTGGTGAAAAGTCAGGAAGAAAAAGTTCCAGAACGTAGCCAAACAGCCCAAAAAAACTCACAACAGCTATCAGATCATGGTCGTGAAAGCCTTTGAGAATAGAGTTTACCAATAATTCACCGAAAATGGAAAAAACTTGCAGTTTTCTACTACAACATCCGGAATCCATCATAGTCAACTTTTCTAAGTTCTGTAAAGTTCTAATAGGACAACAATACAAAAAGCAAGGCTAATTGATTGTGTTGTTCTGCTTTATTCCAGGAGAATGAAAGATCTGTAGGTTCTGTACCTCACTTTCCTAGTCATATATATGCAATCATTTATGTACAGTGGTACCTTGTATAAAGGAATTAATTCGTTCCAAATGAAATTATGTTAAGCAAATTTTCCTTTATACAAGTTCCCATATACATTCCCATATACAAAGGAATGCATTGAAAACAGAGTGATCCCATTTTATGTTGTACAGATTCTCCCCATAGGCAATTATGTTAAGCAAATTTCCCCTATCTCCGGAATTTTTTATGTTGTACAAATTTTATGTTATACAAGCTGTTTGTTATACAAGGGTCCACTGTACTGTGTTTTGAATTGTTCCTATTTGTTCATTTGTTATAGTGTATGCCAATTTGCACACAAGTGACCACATATCAGCACATTTCAGGAAACAAATCTTTCAATCAAGATTACTCTGATGAGGAACTGTATAGGTTGGAAACATATCAAAAGTGTAGGATTTGCTGATAACCCTCTGGGCATTCCCTTTTTTTTACGTTAAAAGCAATGGAGCAGGATTCACAGCAAAAAAAAAAAACCTTAAGAAAGCTGTGAAGATTATTTCATTTACTTCATTTGCCTCTTTGTAGAGAAGAGCCTTTTAGGCATATATTCCCTTCTGTATCTCATTTGATTAGTTTAGTTAACTTTATGTTTTTGTGCTGAATGAATATGAATATTTTTGGGACATACTGTTAAGTGCATGCATGTGTATGTGTGTGAGAGAGGTTTAGCAGCAAAAAAAAACCCTCTGCAGATATGCTAGAGCTGCAGGCATGCGATAACTTTCTGAAGTGGTATTAGAATTCAGCTTTGATCTTGCCTACTACATATGTTTCTTCCAACAAGCCTTAAGATGAAAAGATCTCTATACCATGAAAGTGAAGGTTTATAGAATGCTATTTGACACTAATTTGTTCAGGTCTGCACTATTCAAGATAGCCACGACTACGTGGTCACATGAATCCATTTGTCAATTTCATGATTCAGAGCATAATTCTAGCTTTCATTAAATACTATTTGTAGGGAGGCTATCTCACACAAGCATTATCCAGAGCCTAAAACTGGCATAGCTTCCTACTAATCACTAAAAAATACCCAAGAGTCTGGGGCATGGGACAGATAAGGCAATGAAATGTCCAGAGTAGTTTGCCTGTTGCGATCTGCTTCTGTTTCAGCAGCAAACAGCAATTCAGATGAACAGTTTCTCATGCTTATGTTTAGGCTTAACCTCTTGATAATGGAGACAAGCATTTTGCTTAAGCATCCACAGTATAAATGAAACATAAGCCTATAAAGATCTTTCCCCGGAACAGGAAAAGAGCTAACACGTGGCCGTGATCTGATTACACATATAAGCCGCTACCTCAGTATCCAGTGCACCTCATTGAATGAAAACACCAGTGTCTTCATTAAATGTGCTCGACTGCATTTTTTCACTGAAGGGGTGTGATCCGAAATTCAAGAAATGTGGAAGTCCTTATTGCAGGAGCCCTCTGAACGTGTTCAGATGGGTGTGCGTACAGAATCCTTTGGTTATGTTCTTCCTAAACCCGTAACATTATAGCAGTCAGTCAGATGTGGGAGTAGAGTTTGTCTATGCCCACCACACTTCTCCATGCAGATCTTAGTCATCTGCAGAGGAACACTTGTATATCACCATGACGATTTGTGGTAAAGGACCCTTCAGGATGAAAATATTGAGGCCCAAACTAAAAAGGAACAAAGCAAGCAAGATCCATAAGGTCTGTTTGTGCACAAGCTGAGCATTACATGTTTGGCTGAAGTAAACATGTACGGGGGGTGGGTGGCGGAACCCATGTATCTGTTCAAATACAGCCCCAGGGTTTGGTGTGTGCTTGTGGAGGCAAAGATCCCCTATCCACCACTGCTGTTTCCACCCAATTGGAAAACTTCATAGTTGCAATCCAATACACCTCATTGTTGGACTATGATTGTCAGGCTGCATGCGTGGATCTCTTATGCATCAGCTGTTGCCTAGCCACCTGTAGCCTTTGGTAAACAAACATATTCTTGGTTTCCAGTTGGCTTCAGGGAAGTCCTGCAGGGTTAAGTCTCATAACAGCTATGTTCCTTGAAAGAAATATTGTACTTTGCATGCCTTGCCTATTTAAAGACACTGGTCTATTAGAAAAGTAATTAAGGCACACGTGCAATCCTGCGTTTCCCATGCTATTACAGCTAATAGGATGCCAACTGAAAGCAATACTAAACCAACCTAAAAATTAACAAGGGGGAGGGGGGATGCATCACATTCTTAAAAGCAGGGGTAGTCTCAGAAGGAGGACTGCAGGGAGAGTTGTACAGAGAGTACTGTAGCTGTTTGAATGCATTTTGGCAGACAAGTCTGAATGTATGATAGTCTCTCTTTATGTTATGTTGGTTCTCTCTTTATGTTGTGTTTTGTGGGTGCTATGGAGTTGTGGTATTTTGATTGTTGTTATCTGCCCAGAGTAGTACTTCATCACTATATTGGCGGGATATAAATGTGATAGATAGATAGATAGATAGATAGATAGATAGATAGATAGATAGATAGATAGATAGATAGATAGATATTCCTTCCTACTGAAACAGACCACCTGCACCAGTTTGTATTAATGGGCTGTTTTAATGGTCCATTGGAAACTATACTGGGGAGGGTAATGTATTGTCATATACAGCTTTCCTATTCCAGATGTGCAATTTTATAGAGGAGATTCTTTGTAAGGTCACTTAAACAGAATTATACTCTTCAACAAGAGAATATGTTGGATGCATTTTGCTGCCTTGGTTCTTCCAGGGAGAGAGGCAGAATAGAGATATTTGAAATAATAACATTAAATAAATTTAATATATTTTGTTACCAGTTTTTTTTTCCAAACAGAAAGAAGGCTAGCTGTTCCTTTAATAGCACTTCCTGCTTTTGGCTATAGCACTTTTTAGAAATGCACATTATTGTTAATTGGTAACCAGACAACAAGCAATTAGCAAACATCCTTCTCCCTTTGCTGTTCAACACAGAACAAAGATGCCATGAAATAAGTGCTTCATGATTTCCTGCTCTCCCATGTAAAGCATGTTCTTAATTGTAGTAATTTATCTACTCTGGCACTGTAAGTCTCAGTTTTAAAGCCAGCTTTTAGATTTGCCCACTGATGGATAATGCATTTCATCCTGTTTAAATGGTTGGGTTATTTCGCATTTAGCAATTTCCAGTTGTCTCCTTTAACAGTGAGGCCCACTATAAATTGCTTAACAATACATAATAGGTTTAATGGCATCCTATTTATTCATAAGTTTAATGTCATTGTTTCCATTCATTATATTACATCTGTTGATATTAAATGGTCGTATATTTTGCAGAATTTTTATTATTGTTGTTTTCCAGGAACAAGCGAACTTGCTAACCAAATTTCTCCTCACTGCAAAATGTTGCTACGAGCAAAGAAATTTTGCTACTGTGATACAAATCCTGAGAGGCATGGAGAATCTCGTTGTGAGACAATTGCCAGTGAGTAAATACTTACTCTGTAGTTTATATAGGAAATGCAATTTTTAGAGTATATCCTATGGGCAAGACCATGCTTTCATTCTCAAATACTTCCACTAAAATGTTATTTTCTTCTTTTACTAAGGTCTGGAAGTGTTTGACTTCTAAAGTATCAGACATAATGGAAGAACTAAAGGCTGTTGAGGTACAGTAGAAGCAATAGTCCGTGCGCTCTGAATGGCTAAAGCTGTCACTTTCTCATCACTGATTTAAGCACAGGTCGTGGCCATAGCTAATGGCAAGTTTAACTTCCAAAACCATTTTTTCTTGGGGCCCTGAGGCTGGGAGAGATCTAAAGAGCACAGTTTTTCTCACTTGCAAGGTGAAGGAATTCTCAGTTCCCAAACTTCACCCATTCCAGTTAAGATGTGAGAGTGGAGTGAAGGGGTTAACAGCAGATGACTTCATCATAATTTTAGAACTGCAGCGGTGGAAGGGACCCTATGGATTGTGGAGACCAACCCTTGTCAAGCAGGCACACACAGGGGGGAATTGAACTCACAACCTCTGGCTCCACAGCCAGGTACCTAAACCACTGAGCTACAGTGTCTTGCTTCTGTTTGAGCCTTAATCCCTTGGAGGACACTGTGTGTGTGTGTGTGTGTGTGTGTGTGTGTGTGTGTGTGTGTGTGTGTGTGTGTGTGTGTGTGTGTGTGTGTGTGTGTGTTGTGTCGTTACAGTTGTGACCGACTTCGTGACCCCATGTCCATGGAGTTTTCCTTGCAGGAATACTGGAATGTTTTGCCAGGTCCTGTTCCAGGCGCCTACAGCGCCTGGTATTCCCTGGTGGTCTCCCATCCAAGTACTAACCAGGGCTGACCCTGCTTAGCTTCCGAAATCAGGCGAGATCGGATGTGCTTGGCTTAAATTAGTTTTCCACTATCCAGGGTCCAAGCTGATATGGGCAGTGTGGTCCTTTCTGACCAGACTACTGAAGAATATTCTTTCAGCTTCCCATTCTTGTTATGTAAGTAAGCAATGAGGTTTATTAAATAGAGTGAATAATCTGTGCCCCACTTCATATAGCTCCCCCACACTATCCCCTTCTAAATCTAGTTTCAATAAAAAGATGAACATGTTATTCTTTGCTCTTGAGAAACAGTTGAAATCTAAAGAAATCTGTAAGCAGAGAAACTTAGGTGCACCATGGTTTCCCTGGGTTGTGCCCATTTTCTTTAGCATACTTGGTATTGCACTTTTTAAAAAAAAACAAAATGCATTTCAGCTTTCACCTGAGGAACCCACACAGCCATAAATGAAGAGCATCCCAATTTTTTCCTCACCTTGAGAATTCAATTGAAATCCTTGTCTAAGAACAGCAGCCAAACTAGATAGGCGAGAAAGGGTCAAATTAGATGAAATGTGCTATTTGCTTCACTTGCATCTAGAAACTGACAGCTCATTTATCTTCTAATAATGGGATTTCCTGTCTGAGAAATGGGACATGCAAAACAAGCCTCTGTTTACCACCCAGTACCCAGTCACTGAACCAAGCAAGTTGACTTGCAAAATGTGGGAAAAGTTTGTATTAGGACATTCAGATGTTTTTTTTATCACATCAGGAACAACTGTTTCTAAATCTGAAGTTCATGGTCTTATCTGTACTCAGTGTAATAATTTCCCTGGCCTGACAACAGGTTCCGAAAGAGATGGCAAATTAGCTCCATTTCAGAAGCTCTTGCATTTCAGGTTATGTCATGCCCTAACAGACACTACTGGATGTCATGCTACATTCTCTTCGGTAGAAATACTGACATGTAGGTTTTATATTCCTCTTTAAATGGAAGAAACAACTTAACAATAGCTGAGAAAGTGATAGCAAAGCTTGCTGCTACCTCAGGGGCACTTGATCTGGGGGGGGGGACCTTCCCTGGTTCTAGTGAAACTGACTTAACTGATCCCTGTACATTATTTTCTTCTCTTGTCTTGGTTCTTCTTCCCCAAATACTCTTGTTTTAATACTGGGTGTGTTCGATGCCATATATGAAAGCAAAGACTTGGCTGCAACCCAACATCTCTTTTATGTCATGCTGTAAATGTGCATATCTGTGTATCCTCACAGGTGTTTTTGAAAAGTGACAGCTTGTGCTTAATGGAAGGAGAAAGGTTTAGAAGTACACCAACAATTCCATCTGCTCACATTTTGGCAATGCATATCCAGCAGCTCGAAACCGGAGGCTTTACTTTGAGAAATGGCACATATAAGTGGACTAAACTCAGGTATTATTATTTGCATCCCAGAATTCTTCCAATTCTTGGAAGTCAAATGAATCTTAAGCTACATGTACTGTACAGTCTATTCAGTTTAGAAACTGAAACTGAAACTGAAACTAAATGTATATGCAGTTTAAAATAAAACCCTTGAGCTATTGTCTTGAATTTTGATGTTATGGCAGAGTCTTGTGTATGTTTATAGGAAAATAATTTTCACTATTGAATGTATGAACTGTGCACTTAAGTATACTTTGCCAGTTGTAATACCAACAGCTAACCAACTCATTTCTTTCTTTCTTTTAAAGGAACATTGCGAAAGTTGTGAGCCAGGTTCATGCATTTCAAGAAAATCCCTACATGTTCCCTCCAGATCACCAGCTACAGTCTTTCTTAAAGCAAAGGGTAGCCTGTTTTGCTGATGCAGACATCCCTGCTTTAGCAGCTGACAACTCTGCCAACTTTCACCAGGTTGGAGCTGAAAAGCAGTCCCGAAAAATCCAAGACACATTGCATAGGATGAAGGCAATGTTTCAGTAATAATCGTTTCTCTGTTATTTTTTTCCTCTCATGTTTTATGTTTAATTTAGCTTAAATTTCCACTTACTAGATGCGAACGTTGCTTTATAGTGCAAATCAGATTCAAGTTTGCTTGAAAGCAAGTCCAGTCATGTTTGTTGGAGTTTGCTATCACACAAGCCTGCCTAGGGCTGCAGCTTCAAATCAAAGTCTCCATTTGGCGACAATACTGTCAACAGTTATATATATGACTCCGTTTACATTTAAAATGAAATCCTTGCACATAAGGAGCAATATAATTGCTGTGCTGTTTCTTTGTATAATAGGAAGTAGAACTCAGATGCACTTGTCAAAACTATTTGTTTTGTATGGAAATGTAATGTTAAGTCCTCCTATATCTTTATTTTTTTATCTATATCTGTGGTTTTACTTATTGGAGAAGAGCAGATATTAGAAGGCATGAACGATGTATGTATGCCAAGTCCAAGTATATCTTCTGCAAAGTACAAGATTGAGGTTTATTTTAATTCATCTACTGTATTAATTTTCTGTATCTCAACTGCCACCTTGAGGTCTGAACTGATATACCTATGCATTGTACTTCAAAGTGGGAAATAAAATGTGGACAGGCCACATTACCTCAAGCAAATGAATTTCTTGAGCCCCGTAAATTGCCCTGAGAGAGCACAGTGGAAATTCCTAATGTCAATCTGGTCTGTCTCCAGTTGGGCAATAGTAGACATAAGCCCCATGTGGTCAATCAGACACGTCTGGGGTCCAGGGCCCCCAAAACTCCCATTTTATTTGCATTTACTTTATTGTCAATTTATTATATAATTGTATTTCTATTTTCTCAGACAGTTCACTTGTGTTCTTTTTGGGGTGTGTGGGGAGTAATAATGCCATGTTCTCTTGGGGGGCATCCTTTGATTCCTTTTTACCCCCACTTTTTTAAAAAAATTGCCATTAGCACACAAGGAGATTTTCTCAGTGACAACCCTGCATAGGGGTCACCACTGTTGCCACCAACAACAACAACAACAGCAACACTAAATATTTGCATCATACGACTTTTTATAATTGCTTAGTGATTACTTGATTATTGCAAAGAGTCCTGTTAGCTGCCCAAACTTACATAAAAGTGGTCTGCTTATATCCCGCCCAATACCACTTCAAGTAGTCTCTGGGCGGTTTACAGTTTTTTAATTACAGTATGCAGGCTATATGTTACAATAACAGCTGATGTGAAATTTGCAAAGAGCATCTCAGTGTCCAGTCCTCATTCTTAACTTCTGTACACCATGCCAGTGATGTTATGGAATCAGGCATAAACTCTTAAGATGCTCGTCATTTGGAATGGATGTTTCAAAATATTCTTCATACTAAGATGGGAAAGGGCCTCTCTTCTCACTTTGTAGACGTAGAAGACCTTTGGACGTGCTGATCTCACTGGTCTTATATTTTCAGAAGAATTATCTCACCCTGTGGCAGAGAAGGGGGGTCTCCTTTCCTTGGGCAGAGAATGGTTTTGGAGCTCTTCTATCCCTCAACTACTTAGGTCTCTTCCAAGGCCTTAGTAAAAAGAAGTACATGTTGACAAGTCAATTCTGACTTAAGTTTATCCTTCCCCAGGTTTTCTATATGCTTTCTAGAGTGCTCAGACGCAGCTGACTGGCCCCTTCTTCTGTGTTTGTTCTGGGGCTGTGCAGCTCATTCTTAGAAAGAGAGAATAAATCCTCTCTACTACATTAGTCACTGTGTTCTCTGTTTCTCTATGAAGACTCTTACTAGTAAAAGGAACCACAGAGCCCAAGGACTGAAGCAATAGAAGTCTCTGCAGCCAAAGATGAAATGGGAGATTTCTAAGGATGGGAGACCTTCAAGGAGGGCGAGAGCTGGCTGTAGCCTGTGGGCCTTCGTTGCCTGTATGTGGCCTAGGCAAATAACTCGTCTTTCAATACTAAGGGCCTGCATGCACATTAAGACTCACTGCTCCCATATCTTCTCCAGGACATTGTTAATTCTCAGGTTTGTTCCCTCTTGTTCTGGAAATGTTCACTTGGAACAGAGGGGAAACACAGTCATCCTGGTCTTGTTGCATTGTGACTGGTTTAGAAGGAAGGTGATCTCCCGTGTCTTCTTGCTCTAATATAACACAAACTGAGCCAAGAAATGCATGTCATTTGTATGTGACATTGTCTTGCACAACTGAGGGCATCCTCTGTTGCGGCTCCCAAACTTTGGAACTCTCTCCTACAGGAGACCAGATTGGCCCTGTTTTTGCTGTTCTTCCACAAGTAGCAAAAACCTTTCTCTTCAGTCAAGCTTTCCAGTAATGTCTGGCTTAACCACAAATGTATAATTGTGCCTCACTGCATTTGTGTTTTTGGTGCTGCTTGTGTTGGCCATTTTTAGTGTGGTGTGTTTTTAATCCTTTTTAGTATTTGCATATTTACTGTTTTTACCTTTCAATATTGTATTTTAATGATCTAAGCCACTTGAGGTCCTTCTTTAGGAGAAAGGCTAGATAAGCCCATATTAAATTGTTTACTTTGTCATTGTTTTACTTTGTTGTAAACCGCCCAGAGTTCCTCTGGAAGATGGGCGGAATATAAGAATCTAAATAAATAAATAAATAAATAAATGATTTTTAAGCATACTGAGATATGCAGAACTGACCTTGATTTGGCCTCTTCCCCCACCAAACAAAACTCTAATATAAATGCTGGTGAATTTAAACAAATCCCAGTTGGTCTTGTTCACTGTGTTTTTCTTATGCCATCTCCACTGGAATATAGGTCAGTTTTTTAAGATACTGGTGTATTCCAGTCAGTATAGAATTGCCCTCAAAAGTATATTTTTATATAATCTCGCAACCATGTGTTTCTGTTGCTTTGAATGGACTAAATTTTGTCCACCTGTAATCTACTATAATATATTTAATGTGTTTCATATATTAACCCTTACAGTCATTAAAACAGTAGTTTTGCGCAATGAATAAATGTAATGTACTAAGAAGTATCAGATATGCTTGCATAGTAATTGTTTCCCCGCTTGCATTTAGATAAAAATGATAGCTTCCTTGCCATGTTTGTCTTGAGAAAGCTTAGCTCAGTTAAATCAACAATCATTCAATGTAAATAATAATGTAAAAACTATTTGCTAAAAATACCCTATTTTCAGTTACTTGTCATGCTATGTTTTTGTCTTGTGTAAATAAAGCTTTCTGCTTTTTAAAATATGTGTTTGAGATCCCATGTAATGAAATCTGCTCATTCTAGTACAATATTTAACTTGCTGGATTTAAAAATAACTTTCTTCTTCCTTTCTTTTCTTTATGAAACAGATGATATTTAAGGCAATAAAATGTTGGCATTTTGCGACATAAAAATAACTTTTATTGTAATTCTCTTCCAGATGTTATACCTCTTTATTTTTCTATTTCACCTTTATACAGTATAGAAAACGTTTTTCAAAGTGGACATATTTGTTCTCAGTAAAGAAAGCTGACATTGTACGGAGCTGTCTTATTCTAAGTTAGACCATCTGGACAAGGGGTGAGCTACATACAGACTGCAGGCCATGGGTAGCTCTCTGTATGTTTTTTAAGCCTACTGCTATGCTCATACCTTCTGCTGAAAAAGCACTGCCAAAAAGACGGCTCATGCAACCACTCAAGAACTTGACTCCTGAAAATGACTGATGGTAGCACAAAAGGAGGGTCATTTGGAGTCCTCCTCTCCAAAAGGCAACCAGAAAATCTATTATGGAGATTGCCATGACCCTATGGTACAGATGGCACTCTAGTTGCCTCCAGCCCCACAGGGAGGCATTGTACTGAATTTCAGCTGCTGTTGCAGTGGTAGAAAGAATAGTTGTTGGCAATAGCAGCAGGAACCTCAGCAGCGACAGAATTCCAATGAGCTTGAGGTGGTCTTGTGTACCACCCCAGACCTTGGGAAGATACCTACTCCTGATCTTTTTTTAAAACAAATGTTTATGCTTGACTAGCATCAGGTTTCCAAGTTCTCTTGTAAAGGCCTTTATGAAATTTGCTGCCATATATACTTAGCAAGGATTGAAGCTAGACATTTCTAAAGGCTATGCACACATTTGAGCTATGGTTAAGTTTTAACAATGACATTTGAGCTGTAAGGTCTCATTTACACACGATTCACATAGGTAAATTATGAAGCTGAGAAGGATGGAACAGGCCTTAGATCAATATTTCTCTGCTTCTGAGCAAATCATGCTCAGAATGATCAATGTTGTGTCTTAGCTTGCAGTTCTGCAGAAAAAGGTAATTCTAATATTGGATATGAGAGTATGAAGGAACCATGCATACAACACATATTTTTCACAGATAATGCTATCTGAAATGGTCTCAATGCACCCAAGTACATTATGTAGCTTGTATTTTCAAACTTATTTATTTGAGATGACTTTCACTATCTTGGTATTTCACCAAAATACACACTTTTTAACAGAAGAAATAAAAGAATCAGGGGCCATAAAGTCAATTCTGACTTATGACAACCCTTTTCAGGGTTTTCTAGATAAAAGGTATACAAAGAAATGATTTATCATTTCCTTCATCTGGGCTCATCCTGGAACTGTGCATCTTCTCCAGGACCACACAGTTTGGCTCTGCTCATAGAGGGTACAGTGGCGAATTGAATTGAAGGAGGGTAGCAACAAATATCCCCACTTAATACACACATCCCTCTTAAAAACCAGGCAAATAAAGACAAATATTCCTTTCTCCTACTTGATGGGGTTTTTTTTAGTTAAAAAAAATCTAGGAAAAGAGGAACTATGTCTCCAACTCCTCAAAATAATCCCGAGAAAGCCAGAGGAAAGAGAGTTAGCCAAACCAGTCCACACAAAATGGAGAATGCCAACCTAATATAAAATAGAGAATGCCAACCTAATATTCCACACAAGGAACAAGTGAAACAAAGACAAAACTCTCACTGGGTTCCAAACAATTCATGTCTTTTTACATATTACAGAGAAGGATGTTTGCCAAGCTGGCATCCGCTACGAACAATACCTCTCACCTACTGCACTAGACAGTGTGGAGACAGTGTGTAGCTCCTTCAGTGACAGACTCAGACCCCCCCCCCCCCGTTTGAGAAGGAACACTACCACAGGTCTTTTGTTCTCACTGCTGTTATACTCTGTAACCCTATATTCTAACCTGCTATTCATATGAGGGGTATATTGTAGTGTCTTTTTTCATATTTAATTTTTATATCCAAAGTTTATAGTATATATTTGTATATTGGATGGCTTTGTTTATCAAATCTCTATTACCTATTTTTCTTTCTTTCTCACTTTACACTTTATGTGCACCTACCCTTCTTGCCTGTTCTTTATATTGGGAGCAGTGTAACAAGTACATTTTCCCGATATGGAATTAATAAAGATTTCTCTTATCTTATTCAGATTCCCTGCTCCCTTCTTGGGCATTCTGGTTGGCTGCTCATAGCAGGCCTTCTGATACTATTTGATTAAACATTTCCCCAGTGATTGAAGAGACAAAGTGTGAGGGAAGAAATGGCTAATAAAACAGAGAGAGAGAGAGAGAGAGAGAGAGAGAGAGAGAGAGAGAGAGAGAGAGAGAGAGAGAGAAACATGTCTCTCTCCTTTGTGTTAATGAGACTTGGTTTTGGGAATCAATGCAGAAACAGGAAAGCAAAAGTAACAGCCTCTTGTATTTTTTCCATTCTTGGGAACATGAAAGTGCCATTTCTATTGAGCATGTTGCTTTCATGCACTAAAATCTATGGTTTAATAAGTATGTCTTGTTGGCCTAGATTCATGTCCAGTATTCTGGCCACTGAGAGCACTGTTTTTCAAACAACGATGGCAACAATAATATTTGCACATATCGCAGTGATGGCACAGGTCCCCTAAAAATCCATAAACCGGGCTTCATACATAGAGAGGGAAATCGAGATGAAAAACAAAGGTAACACTCATTGCACATACTAATCTTGCTGCACCAAAAGGAGCCCCTACAGAGGGAGAATCTTCCATCACCACATGTTACTCTTGTTTAATACTGATTAGAAAAGGTCAGGTCAAAACCACTGGGATAGGAAAATGCTGGAGCTGTAAAAATGCAAGCAAATGGACCACAAATAAGGGCTTATTTTCATGTACTGTATATCTTATTTAGCAACTTAAAATAATTTAAGAAAAGTGAGCACAGCCCCCTTATAACTTGAAATTACTGACTATATATAGTTATACGTAGTTATTACAGGGATGATTGCACCAGGCTCCTTCACCCTGTAATGAGAGATTTCCCAGGAAGATGCTTAGATTGGTATCTAGATATCTTCTTGAAGACACAAATAAGTCCACTACAGAACTTGTGACAAAATTCCTTTTCTCTGGCCAGAAAACACAAAAGATAATTATTTTGCTTAACTAATTTTAAGCCTCCTTTAATTAGTTTTATGAATTTATAATGTATTTTATTGGACCTTTGGTTGTAGAATAAAATTGATTGACTTATCCCAGATGAAAATGCCAGAAAGCATTTGCAGATATTAATAGTGACATGTTCCAAAGAACCAACAGTTTGTGGCAGGTTGGAAGACTCAGAAAGTGGAGTGCAGTGGGAGGTATGTTCTCATGGAAGGGCATGCCACAGTTGTTTTGTGTTAGCCTTGAAATGTGTGCTGTGCGTCATTTTGTGTTAGCCTTTAAATGTTCCACAACTCCTTTGTTACTTTCTTTTTCATGTTAAACAGTGTGAAGAAATCGCAAACATAGATTGTACTATTTTCAGGATGTGGCGGGGGGTGGGGGGCGGCGGTGGGGGGGCAGGGCGGCAGGGGGCAGCAGATGACGGGGGATGGCAACGGGCATGGAGGGAGGATGGCGATGGGCACGGGGGGTGGGCGGCGATGGGCGCGGGGGTGGCGGGTGGATGGCGACAGGCGGTGGGGGGATGGACGGCGGTGGCCAGAGGTGGGGGGCGGCGGGGGGGCAGCAGGCTGGCCAGTGCCCCCTCTCCATTTTGGCACCCTAGGCAATTTCCTAGTTTGCCTTAATGGACGCGCCGGCCCTGCTGACAGGGAAAAAGGCTGAGTAGTTCAAAAGCAGCAAGAGGGGCAGCAGTCCCCTTCTGTTACAGGAGAGTTGCGTATTCTGGTCAACCTGTCTTTCACTACCTTTAGCTAGCTGCCGCCTCCAGGTCAGGCAGAACGAACAGTGTTGCCCTAAAATTCATTGACAGTATTGAAACTACTCAACTGCTAATCTAGTTATCCTCTGTAGATGAAATAAAGGAGGAACCTTGTCCTTCACTCCAGGCAACAAAATAACTTGGGACCAAAATAAAGCCTGAGGTTGAGTGTTTGCTTACTATTTATTGATTTATTGATTTATTTTTGTACTTATTAACCACCCAATTTTTCCATAGGGAACTCTGGGCTGTGTACAGCACGTCACCAAGCGACTACCCAACTGCAAACCCAACATAACATAATCAGACAAACATCATAAAATACAAGACATGATAAAATACTAGCCAAATGGCCAGGAAAATAAGCCAAACACCACCCACCAAAAATAATAAAAAATAGTAAGCTCCGGCAAGAGAGTGATAAAAAAAATCCCACTATAACAGGATGCTCAGAGGTCCCCAAAGCATTGCCTGAAGAGCCAGGTCTTTAAGGCCCTTCTGAACGCTGCCAACAACTCAGCCTGCCTAATCTCCAGAGGCAGTTTATTCCACTGTGTGGGGCCAACCACCGAGAAGGCCCAATTCTGGGTCGAAGCCCTACAGGCCTCTCTCAGTGTGGCCACTTGGAGAGAAAGGGAGGGTGAGGCACTACTTGGTCGGAACGAGATTGACCTCTGGGAGATCCGCTCCGCCAAATAGGCAGGTCCCAAGCCATGGAGGGTTTTGTAAACCAAAACCATGACCTTGAACCTTATCTGGGAAGCAACGGGTAACCAGTGCAGGTGGGCCAGGATGGGGGTGACACGGGCATACCTGCTTGCACCCACCACCAGCCTGGCTGCCGCGTTCTGCACCCGCTGCAAATGCCAGACAAGGGTCAAGGGCAACCCCATGTAGAGAGTGTTGCAGTAATCGATCCACAAGATCACCAATGCCTGCACAACTGTCCAAAGAGTGTCCACATCAAGGTATGGGCAAATCTGGGTGATTAGCCTGAGCTGGTAAAAGGCTGCCCTGGACACTGCCGCCACCTGGGCTTCCAGGGACAAAGCCGGGTCCAGGACTACATCCAGACTCCTCACTTGATCCGCCAGCTGAAGGGTCAATCCCTCCAGACTGGGGAGAGGGCCACTGGACCCGTCCGGTGACCCCCCCCCCAAGGAACAGAACCTCCGTCTTCCCAGGATTAAGCCTGAGCCTGTTAGTCCTGGGCCACTCCATGACCGCGTCCAGGCAATGTTTAAGGACGTTCACAGTGCCATGTGTCTAGACATGTGGCTACAGTAGGTGACTAACTAGCCCAATATGTGCCTGGAGGATACAGAAATGGTGGATGCAGGGTTGTTGATCCTGGGTTGGTTGGGCAGTCAAGTTGCATCCTTGCTTTCTCGCTTCTTGTGACGTCACCCCTTTCACAGACTGGGTTTTCAAAGGCACAACTGGGTTTATTTCGACATCCCACTGCTGTACCACCAAATTGTGATGACACCTCCCTTTTACACACTGAATTGTGATGGAAATGGTAATGCTGCCACCTTTTATTTACTTGGTAATGCTGCCACCTTTTAAAATCATCGTCTCATGAATTGGGACCGACTCAGAGATATATAATATAAAATTAATGATGAAGTTTATTGAGAAAATAATAAATATAACAATATCTGAGGATGGTATGTGTTGCCTTTAACATATAATAGATTTCATCAACTCTTCCACCCCCCCTGTCTTTAATAACTAGTAAACAGTACAGCCCTCGCTGCCTGACAGAACTCTCACAGAACAGTGCTCTCTCTCAGCACTCACTCTCAAAACCTTCAACCTAACTCAACTGAACTGCCTCAACTGACTAGGCTCCACCCTTTTTATATCATACCATTCCCTACCCTCCTGCTGGGATTGGCTGATGATTTGTATATTCATTACTCCTGTTTCCAGGGGTTTTTCACACTTCTCTTTTCCATTGTGGATCCTTGCTTCCTTCTGTTTCAAATTCTTCTGTCCTTTGATTGGCAGTGTTTCACCAGGCTCTTTTGTTTTTATGGGAGCCTCCCAAATGACATGGTCAGTATCAAAATTTTCAGTGTTTTCTTCAATGTACCTTCAGTTGTATCTTTTGTCCACCCCACAACTGAGGATCTGCAACATGCCTTCCACAGAAGGTAACATTTTGGGAGAAGTCATCTGACATCCTGATGACACAGCCAGCTATGAAAATTGTGGTTGCATCAAGATGATAAAAATGCTTGTCATCTGTGTTTGCTCCAAGCCTTCAGTGACCTTATCCTGCCCATTTGATGTTGAGAATTCTCCAGAGACAGGTAAGATGAAGGCGATTGAACATTCTTGCATGGCATTGATAGATAGTCCACATCTCTGTTCCATAAAGTGGAGACAAGGGAACAACAGCTTTGTAAATCCTCAGTTTAACAGAAAGGTTGACATAGGGCTATTTTCAGTGCAAACACATGGAGATAAAAGAGACTCAAATGGCCAAGGTAGGACCCGGGATCACCCATTCTTCACTGCAGATTAAAAGTAGGAAACATGTAAACTACAGGAAGGTGCACTCACTGACTGCACTGGTGCTGGGTGCATCTACCAATGACAGTCCTGGTAGGTCAGTGGACAAAGGAGAGGAGAAAAGCACAATTTCCCTAGAGGAAAACCTTCTTTCACAGTCAGTTCAATGATGTTATCCCCAATCCAAACTCATCTGTTCAAGAATATGTTATTCCTTTGACCTGAAGGTAAATTTTTCCCTAATAATAAGCAGGGTAATCATTTATGTTATCTCAGTACCTTGTTCTTCCAGATTGGCAGGGAGAAGGAGAGAGACTGACTATGACCTTTTGCTGCCTATTTGGGGGTGGGGGACAATGTTTCCTCACCTCCCCAGGTCATGGTGGACGGTACCCATAGTCAAACAAGTTGGGTGTGGGAAGCAAATGAGATGGGAAATCCCATAAGCAGCTTCCTCCATTCCTGGCAGTAAAACTACAGTCACAACCAATTGTGACTGTAGTTTGATCCAACAGATGAACTGCACAATATTCACCACCCTATGCACTCTGTTGCTGTCCAATGATTGGGGTAAGACCCTCGCTGGCCGAATGGCACGAAGCCTAAACACGAAGAAGGGGGGAAATGTATTGGATTTTGTGTTTCACATCTCAGGCCTCAAGGGAACATATTTCACCCACTTTACAACACCAACCCCAGTTGCCAGTCCATTTGAAGTTGAGTTAAATATTTTATCTGTTGAGAAATCATTGAGGATCTTTTCATCCTCAACCTTCCTCCATCCAAAGTTAAACAGGTGGTGACAGAAAGAGGGGCTTTGCGAATGTCAAAAGAGCCCTGCTAGATCAAACCAATCTTCCTCAAGGAGTTTCTGAAGATTCTCAGTCATCCAGGTGACGTTATGTGGAAGATAAATCATTCCAACTGGACTTCTTTTCTTGAGAGATCAAAATGTTTCACTACTCATTCAAGCAGCTGGGTGTTCGGAAGGGTTGCATGGGTGGGACTTTCACCCCAGGCCATTGCATATCTAATGAGTCTATTCAGGCTGTTTCCATCTAATGAGTCTATTCTGGCCACAGGCCCCCTGAGCCTATTCACATTAGGGTGATGTGAAATCAAGGTGAACTATAAACTGGAGGCCTCATCACTTACTTTCCTCAGACTGATGAAGTTACTTGGTTGAGTAGTGAAACCTTTTGATCTCTCAAGAAAAGAAGTCCAGTTGACATGACAAAAACTTCCAGATCTCTCAAGGAGCTGCAGGATCTTGATAAGGTTAGACTCCAACTCCCAGCATCCCCCATAATTGGTTACGCTGGCTAAGACTGATGGGAGCTATAGCTTAACAACCACTGGGGGTGTAAATACACTGGAGGGTGTATTTTGTCCATCCGCATCCTACTTAGCCCAATGTTTTGGTCACATCAAACAGTTCCTCATGGGAAGATCACAAAGAGAACATGACTGCCACAGTACTTTTTCATGCATGTTCCCCACAAAACTGGCCCACAGATGCACATTTGCCTTCAAATATTTGCACCTTTCTCTTTGAGGCATGGGGAAAGTTATTTTTCTCCTTCTTCCTGGTTTTATAGAACTGCTGGACCTTTTGAAATCCTCACATTTGGGGATGTGCAAAAAGACCAACAACTACAACTCCATTAGAACATGCTGCAGATTAAAGTTTAGGCTTTTATTCATCCATCCTGAATGATTAATCGAATTGTGTGTGTGTGTGTGGGGGGGTTATATTAAAAACAAACAGCAAGTCAATTTTCCATGAGAGTTCATGAAAATGAGCTTGACCCAAAGAGTCAAAGACACCACATTAGCAGGCACAAATATCAGTTCTTTGAGTTGTCCTGTATTTACTCAGGAGGGCAGCATAAGCCTTGACCTGGAGCTGACAAGCACTGCAAAGAATGCTGCTTCTAATGCTTTTGTTTCACCTACTGGATGGCATTTGGTTTTAAAGCGGGTTTTCCAACTGCACAACAGTGTGGTTGGACACACTACACCAGGCATGTCCAAACTTCGGCCCTCCAGATGTTTTGGACTGCAATTCCCACAGTCCTTTGTCATTGGTAATCTAAGCTTAGAATACTGGGAGTTGCGGTCCAAAACATCAGGAGGGTTGAAGTTTGGACATGCCTGCACTACACCAATTTCTTTTAAAGCTGCACCCCCCTTTTAAAAAAAAGCCCCACTTTGCTCCTGACAGTAGGAGCTGCCTGAGAAGACTTGCCATAATATGAAGAACTCAACACTGAAACAAACTGTCTCAGAAGATGGCTCTTTTTCTTTTTCTTTTCTTTTCTTTCTTTCTTTCTTTCTTTCTTTCTTTCTTTCTTTCTTTCTTTCTTTCTTTCTTTTTCCTTTCTTTCTTTCAAGGAAACATGGATGACTATCTGTCAGGGAAGCTTTAGCTGTCAATTCCTGCATTGCTGGAGGCTTGGATGACAACCACCCAATTCTTGCTAATGCAGATTTCTTGCTTCCAAACTCTTATCAGGTGAAGATTTCTCCCTCCAAACTGATAGTTCTGATCAAATGACTTCACAGCAATGACTCATTTATATGTGCCCTTAAACTGAGTAGCAAAGTCCTCTATCTATGCCTGTGGCTCCATCAAACATGCTCGGCCAAAACTGGTTCCCCATGCCATGATCTGCAATGACCAATATATCTGTACATAAAGATTTCTGCAACGCTCATAATCACATAACTATGCAGGTCAATCCCCTGTTTCTAGTGCACTGCAAGTTGGTTTTACTTAATACAGTTTAGGTGAGTGCTACATCTGGGTGGCCAGGACAGCACTGCTTGGAGAAGGTTACTTTAATGGAACACATCTTCCAGGCTTCCTATCACCACCACCATCAAGATCGGTAGGGTGGTGAGAGGAGGAAGAGTGTGAGGGGGAAAAAAAGGTTGTGAGCCAATCTTGCCTAGAGGGGAAACACTTTGGAAGGTCCAAGATATCAGCTGTCAGACATCTTTGAGAAGTCTCAATTCAAAATTCATTGGCTTGGTTCTGAATCTGATTACACTGGCCTGAAGGGAAATTCATTTCCACCTGATAAATGTGAAGCTCCCCCCCCCATCTAGCTGCATTTGTCTAGTCTTTCTTTATTGCCTTGAAGACTCTGTTGTAAAGATGGGCTCTAGAATGCAAAACACATAGCTGGACAAAGCACTCTTTTGGCTGGAACTAAATGGAGTCATTAAGGCCTTGTTAGGAATAAGGGCTTGGTCTAATTTTATTACCCCCGGGCTTGTTAAGAAAAAGAAGATGAGCATTCCTCCAGGTCTCACTGTGGACTTTGTTTTCCATCTTCAGGCTACCAAAGCCATGTTGTCCATTCATTCCTTTCCCACTGCAAAATCAAAACCTTGACCCACTCAAAACCACCGTCAGGGATGTTTGGATATGGGTTTTTTTAAATTCCTTGAAATCTTTGGTTTTTCTAAGCATCAAATCAGATGACAAAAATTAGACTGCATGGCCATTTCTGTGGCATACTTAGTTGTATGACTAAACTGTCAGCTGAATATATGCTCATAACAGCTCCTTCAATGAAGAAGATGCATGAAAATAACAATGAGTATAGAAACAGGGTCTAAAGCTAATCTAAACTAAATTCAACAATAGAAAATAAATTAACTTTTATAAGAACTTCCTAAGAACTTTGGGACTCCCCCCCCAGCAGTCTTGACTGATTCACACACATTCCTGAATTTGGGGGTAACCCCCCCCACTTAGTCCAAGAGCTGCCATTATATCTTTCTGATCCAGAAAAGGTCCTCACTTGCTTTGGACACCTTAAAAGTCAGAAAGACATAAGGACAGGTGTTTATGTAAACTGATCTTCTTTCCTTCCTGATAATAAATGACAAAAAGGCTTATCTATTTGTGAATGGTTCATTTTAGTCCAGTTGCAATTTCATAAAGCTGCAGACTTGTAATCCTTTGAACAAAACCCTATGGCTCCATATGCAGTAGTAAGCTTCAGTTACAGTTGGCTTACAGAATCCGTGCAGATTGGAAGAAGCAACCCCTCTGTAAGTTCCATTGAGTCAATGGAATGTGCAACTTACTATTTATTTATTTATTTATTTATTTATTTATTTATTTATTTATTTATTTATTTATTTGTTTGTTTGTTTGTTTGTTTGTTTGTTTGTTTGTTTGTTTGTTTGTTTGTTTGTTTGTTTGTTCATTTTTTGTTTGACTTTTATACTGCCCATCTAGCCCATAAAACATTTCCTGAAGGGTCTAGCACATAAATACCCAGATACCTCCCAGATACCTGTCAACCCCCCCCCCCCCAAATTGGTCACTGCCTGTCATTCTCCAACAACTAACAAAACTGCCATTTGAGCCTCTAGCCACCACATATTTATGCCTCCTGACTTTGAATACTGACTTTTTGGTTGCCATTACATCAGCTAGAGATGCACTAGTGACTAGAGAGCTTGTGGTGCTTCCCCACGAATACCCTTCCTTTCAGTTTTTCCATGACAAAGTTTGGCTTTTTTATGGACATCTCTTTTCTTCCAAACAGGAACTACAGCACAGTACTGGGTTTCAGCTCAGGGTTATTTATAGTAACATACCTGCTGTAAATCAATTGCTGCTGCTGAATTGCTCCAAGTCCAGGAATTAATTCCCCCCCCCACACACACACACACACTTTCCACTAAGGTTCATTTATGCTATTCTGAAAACCATCACATGATCTTGCCAGCTGTTCCAGGGACTATACCAGGGACTGAGCCACAACATGGCCTTGCCTCTTAAAAAAAAAAAAAGAATAAAAATATACCTAAGCTTAAAAAAGGGGGGGGGGGGTTAATTTCCAACAACAAGTTACAAAATGTATATTTGAAGTTTGCCAAATCCCTCCAGAGCCCTCCGTATATTTAAAACCCTGATGGCCTTTTGAAGCCTCCTGCCAATAAAAGCCAGGCCATAAGCGCCATTTACATAGAAAGGACTAGCCCGGGCCAGCCCGGGCTGGGGCAAAGGATGTGACAGGTACTGTAAATCGCTTACAACAGAGTTCAACTGATCTCGGGGCAGACACCGTGGAGCCAGCCCTCCGCGAGCTTTGGAAAAAGTGTGAAGAGCCGCTTTTGTCAGGGAAGCCTGATGACAATTAGACGGTACTTATCTACCCTTTGATGTGCGTCGTCACCCGCGGCTGCCTCCGCGGGCCCCGCCCTTATAAGAGAAGTCCGGCGCAGCCGGCAGGCTCAACGCTCTGCTCTAAAGTAGCCACAGCACCGCTCCCCTCGGACGGGCAGCCCGAAGGCGCCGGGAGGCCGAGCAAAAAAAGAGAGCGGGAAGCCGGCCCGCTGCAACCATGACCAAGGCGCCCTTCTCCGTCGAGTGGCTTTCTCAGAGCAGCGAACCGAAAAGGCAAGCCGGGGACAGGGCGACGGAGGGCAAAGAGGCCGCCCCGTCCGCCTTTCCCGACGGCATCCAAGCCCAACAAGGCGATGCTTCCCCGAGCGACCAGCCCGCGGGAAGAGAAAGCCCGCTGAGCGAAGGGACGGTCGGATCCAGCGACCACGAAGCGCCTTCGGAGCATCTCCTGTCTCCCCAGAAGAACCCGGGTACCTCTTCTTCCTCCGCAGGTAACGGAACCGGTTTAACTGGTTTGCCTGGCTGCTCGCCTTCCCCCCCCCTTCTTTAAATGCGGAGCTTGGAAAAACCTGAAGCGCCTTGGACTACAACTCCCAACAGCCCTATTAGTCAGGGAATTCTGGGAGTTGCTTGAGGTTTCCAAGTTTTACCGATACAGGCCTTTCCTGGGCTCCAAGCGCCCTGATGGATTTCTACGTTTTATTTCTAGGTAGGGATCACATCAAAGATTTTTATATATAAATAATTTTACACTGCTTTTTCTGTTTTCCAAAACATTTTCCCCAAAGTTTACAATATTATAAGGGTCAAGAGATTTTTAAAAAAACACCCCAATCTTTGAACACCAGTGAGAAGTAAAACCAACGCTGAGTCTTCTGTTGCTTTTGCGGCAACTGAGAATAATAGGGCTCCTTCTAGTCCATGCAAATGTATGAAACGGAAAGGCAGGCTCTAACAGACGTAAGAAAAAAGTAGTAAAGTGGTTTTCAGCCTTCCCTTCTTCTGAGGGTGCCTCTGGAACTGTGTAGCTTGCCCATGGCTCGCCCTACAGGCAGGAGGCAGAGGGGGGAATTGAACTCTCAACCACTGGCTCCACAACCAGATACTAAGAAGACAGGGGGACTAATAATGCTTAGGGAAAGTTGAAGACTGCAAGAAAAGGAGGAGACCACATATGAGATGGATTAACTCCACAAAGGAAGCCCCAGTCTTGAACTTGCTAAAGCTGAGCAAGGGTGTTAAGGATAGGATTATTCTTATTTTTTCCCTAAGTTCACTCAGTCATAGGGTGGCCAGTAAGATGGAGGGCAAGACTGAATGAGTGACTTGGTTATACAGTATATTTCCAGGAGACAGCTTGCCATGTTAAGTCTGTTGCGGAAAAGCTAACAAACAGCTCTTGTAGCACTTTCAAGACTAACACATTTTATTTGGCATAAGCTTTCCTGGACTGAAGCCCATTTCCTTGGATGCATCTAATCTCCAGGAAAGTTTATATTAGATACACCCTATTTATCTGTAAGTTATTGCAAAACTCTTATTTTGCTTTAGGCGTAGATGGTCTCCTATTTTGCAAATAGGAAAGTTTCTTTCAATACGGGCAGTGTTTCCCAGTATGTCCCAGTAACCCCCCCCCCCAATCCAGTAGTAGCCTCCAGAGAAGCTGTACAATACCATCCCGTCTCAGAGGCAGCCAACCTCCAGAGTTTTTGGACAACAGCCAGAATTTCCAACCTGTATTGCCACTTATAAATGCATGTAGGAGTTGTAGTCCCCTCCCCCCCCGTACAAAAAAGTCTTAGATTCCCAATGGTGTAGTCCAACACCTCCGGAGGTATCTAATTGGACGCGTTTGCTGGGAATCTATGGAGGGTCTTCAGTCTCTTGACGTGGCCCTTGGCGCCTTTTCTTTCTGCCACCAGCATTAGCTGCTCCCAAACAGGCGTGGAGCGCGACCGAGTCCGGCTCCGACGGCGAGGGCAGCGTGTGCGAGCGCCGGACCCCGGAAAACGGCAGCGGAGGCCGAAGCACCAGCAGCCGCCGCTTACGGACCGCGTTCAGCCTGGAGCAGATCAGCACCCTGGAGAGCTCCTTCAAGCGGCACAAGTACTTGGGCGCCGCCGAGAGACGCAAACTGGCCACCAAGATGCAGCTCTCCGAAGTTCAGGTAAGCGCTCCCCTGGCCGCAGCCCCACGTTGGGAGTGGAAGGGATTAGCGAGGGGTCGCCATCGTCTTTAGAGGGTGGCAGATTTAGTAGGTTTCCTGTTTTGTAGTGTGCAGTTGGGGGGCGGGGGCGGGGGAAGCAGCTGGAAGGGGTGGACAAGAATACATGATGGATAGGTGATCAATGGGAAAACATAGCCCCCACAGGACCATCCAGAAGCTTTAAAGCCCCCTCTGATCCTGTTGGGGTGGAGCTCAATATTTGGAGAAAAAACAACAAACCTATTTTGGCAGAAGTGGTATGGGGGATAACTTTATATGGATGGAAGCCAGCAGGCTGATGAATGAATCGGTAATGTTGCTGCCCAACCAGGGCAGATTTATAAATGAGTCCTTGCTGCACAATAAACCAAAAACCTAGCTATGACTAGGAGGAAATGGCCAGTGAAACAGGGTGTTAAGCAAAAGGCAATATGTGCTTTGTGTCTGGCTGCTTCTTTATTTCTTACGATGGGGTGTCTGGGAAGACAGGGATGGAATCTGAAAAAAAGAAAGCAGTTCCATTTCTGGAAAGCAGTAAAGCATGTTTCATGTCACTTCTAGGTTCCCTTATGAGTATATTGGACTGCATGTCTTTTAGGACATGTTAGAAATGACCTCACCCCAAACGCCACGGGACCCCACTTCCTCACACGGTCTCTTCAGCCAACATTCACCTGTACTGAGACTCAGACCAATATAGTCTTCAAGGCATTTAAAGACTAGGCTTCTCAGCTTAGTCAAAGTGCATGTTCATGGCATTTCAGATAAAACAGCTACATTTAAAAAAATGTTGGTGTTGATTATTTTCTTTTATTTGTGCAGAAATGTTGTCAACAATAGGCAACCACAGTTATTTTCCCTGAAAAAGTGCTTGAGCCAAGTATGTAGGTTCATTTAATGGTTTATAAGTAGATGATTGGTGAGTTCCTTTGAACAATAAGTGCTTTGGATGAAATACTTAAAGACTCCTAAATTGCCTCAATTTTCCTAGCAATCCTTAAGACTTAAAAAAAAAATCAGAGTTGCCTTTGGCTAAGAAGGTTATTTTTATATTTTCCTATGAGTATTTTAGCTTTCCATTGTTCCCTTGGCAGGTTTTAATGTATTTTAATGTCCTTTAAAATTGTTATTGTGCTTACTCCTTTTCTACTTTGTGCTATATTCTTAATTTGATAGGCCATAGCTGATTTGGGGAGGGGAACAGCCTATATTGTTGTAAAGATGAAATAAATGCATAACCCATTGCCTCCATTATTGTAAATTACAAGGCAAGATAGTATCAAACTTCTAAATACTGTACTTCCCATCTGTGTGGAAGGCCATGTTAAAATACATGTTAGTCTCTTGAAGCAGAGATGACCAAAGATCCCTTGGTATTAAAGATTTCATAGCACTTTCATTATAGAATGAGCTAATGCATCTCCTAATTTCAGTTGTTAAAAAGGTGCCAGGTGGCTCTTGGTAATATAAGAAAGTGACACAGTTAGTATATGGAACCATTCATGGTGGTTCTTCCTTTTCTGCAGATCAAGACTTGGTTCCAGAACCGGCGGATGAAGTTGAAACGCCAGTTGCAGGAGATGAGGCCGGAGGCCTTCCATGCCGTTCCATTCTACAATCCACTGCCTTTTGGACCCCAGAGTGCACCTCTATCCTATGTCTACTCACCACAGCAGCAGACTTTCAGCAGGAGAGAAGCCACCCTGCCTTCTGGCCTCCCCTTCCCTCCAGTGTCTGCTCCCACCCTGGATCCAAGAAGTACCTCTGAAGGGCAGTCGGCAGCTCTTTGGCCCATGCCCATGCCCTATTTTATGGGATACCATGACCCTAGAACTGTCTTCATGGCCCTCCGGTGATGAGCAGGGATGCTAGTGGCCAACTGAAGGATTTGCACTATATATATTGCTCTGCCATTGACAATCCAGGGGTACAGAGGTTCTTGATGCTGTGAAGATATTTTTGCACAGAAACATTTATATGCTGAGTAAATGAATAGGAAGTGATTTATTGATAGCAAGATGTATACAATAAAGTTGATTTGTTCATTGAGTCCTGACTGGGTCTTCGGTTGGCATATGAATCAGAGTGGGGCACAGAATAATATAGGCAAGATTTCTAATGCCCCACTTTGATTCAGTGCTGGAAAAAGCTAATTTTACTACATATCCCAGAATCCCCCAGCAATTGCCACGCTGGCAGGAGAAATATGGGAGTTCTACCTTTCCCAGTTCTGGTCTGGCTTAAAATCAGAGTATGCCATTGAACCGGGAGGAGGAAGAAACATTAGCTGAATAAATCTGCTATCCAACTAGATTCGGCAAGAGAGAGATAGCTCAAGTGCTTTCTGTCTAGACAATTGCACAACGCTGTCATCAAAATACTGAAAAGGGTATCCAGAAGTGAGAGATGCACTGAGGTTTGTTTCATTCACAACCCATGGACAGATGGTCTTTTGTTTTTTGAGAGATGACTCAAATCTCAGTCTTGTTGTAGAGGGGAGCTGTAATAGACCTCTTTGTTAATTCATTGCACTGTACCACATCACACACAGCCATGCCATCATTTCCTTTATATCATTGCCCTCCTTATGAAAATATTAGCACTTTAAGCAAAGTGGTCTGCTACCTCCCTGCTCATTAACAACTCATTTTGTATTTTAGGGGATGCTTTTAAGAAGCATTCAAGGGAACACAACAATGATTTTATGCACACTTTGTTCTACTTGATTTATTGTTAGGGCTTGCACAAATCGATTTAAGCAAGTAACTGTTGAAGAAAATACAATATTAAACAACTGTATTAGCATTTTGGAAATTTCATCTTTCTACTTCATTTCGATGAGTATATTTTTGTATGTTTCTCACATAATAAAAAAAGTTTGCAATTCCATTTGAGTCACACCTGCTTTTTATAAGTGACCTCTAACACAATCTTGTTTTCCAGAGAAGCATTTTAAAACTAATTATTTCTCACAATTGTTTACCTTTTCCTCTGCATGACTGAGATTAGTATTCCATTCAAATCTGGGTCAAGCCTTAAAGGCAGACTAATATTCTCTCTTCTACCTCACATTCTTGTATAATACATCTATTTCATTTGTAGATTGTGGGTTTGAATCCAGATTTAGGCATGTACAACTGAACTGAGAAGTAGAGGTGGGGTAAAAATACTCTAAAATAAATAAATAAATAAATAAATAATCATCCCTGGATTGCTTACAATTGAGCAGTTGGTGCCTCAACCAATCCATGGATATTTGAAGGTGTACTGTATTTTTACCCTACACTGCATTTTGTGTATCATAATTCAACTACACACATAATGCATTAAAAAAGCAGCACATGTTTGGTTTAACAAGTATAGTTGCACTGAAGACAGAATGAGATTAGTGGGGTTTTTAATTATTTGATTTGCTTTTCTCTAGACTGTAACTAGTACAAGCAAGGGGGAATCCACCTCTAACGTCAAGCTGAGTGTTCTGAATGGGGATGATGAAAGTCACAGAGTGCTCATCGCTTGTATATGTTTTTGGAGTACAAAGTCAGAGTTCAACCTTTTTATTCTGAATTCACTGAGGTTCTGTGGAGGCCCTGCTGTAGGTGCTTTCCTTTTGAACAAAAGGAAGGAGAGATTATTCATGGCCTGATCCTGAACACAAATACTCCAAAGCTGCATCAGTGAAATGACACTTCAGATACTTGAGTTCAGTCACTGATCATATTTAAGACAAAAACAGGTCTCCGCTGCCACCACCACCCCTTGAAGGAAATCTCAGTCTTGATCTAAACTAGCATTCATTTGTGATGCTATTGTTACAAACTATTTTGTGCTATTAGAATAATGGGAATAAGAATGACTGCATTGAGAGACAGCCAAATGACCCCACTTTGTCAAATCCTATTGAAATTTAAATTGAAAATAAAAGGTAACATGAGCAGGTATACAAGTTAAAGGTGGTTTTCAGTATTGTTGGCTTAAGGGAGTGTTTATTCAGAATGTCTGATTTTCATTGATTCCATCTGTCCTTTAAAACTGTCCCCAAGGTTTATGGATCTGCCCCAAGGTATTCCTTAGGGGTATTGCTGTTTCTCCCTCCTCAAAATAGACTCTCCTTGAGAGATAGTCCTGAAAATAATGATCTAACCACAGAAAGCTGTGCTCCACAGACAGAATCAGTACAAATCAGGTAGTTTAATTTGCAGGAGGCAAATTCTTTCCTTAGAACATAAGAATATAAGAAGAGCCCTGATGAATCAGGCCAAGGGCCCATCTAGTTCAGTTTTCTGTATCTCACAGTGGCCCTACTAGATGCCTCTGGGATCACATGAGTCAACTAGATACCTGTCTCCTGATACCACTCCCCTGCGTCTAGCACTTTGAGGACCTCTCCTTTTAAGCCTGGAGATAATGCACATCTCCATCACAGCTTGTCATCTGCAATAGACTTTTTCTCCAGAAATCTGTCCAATCCCTTTTAAATGCATCTAGGCCAGAAGCCATCACTGCATCCTGCAGCAAGGAGTTTCAAAGATTAAAAGACATGCAGTGTAATATATTTTCTTTTGTCTGTTCTCACTCTCAACTCTCAGTTTGAGTGGATGACCCCTGGTTATGGTATTGTGTGAGAGGGAAAAGAGTTTCTCTCTATCCATTTTACCCACCCCCTGCATAATTTTGTACATCTCAATCATGTCCCCCCTCTGGTGCCTTTTTCTATACTTAAAAGCCCCAAATACTGTATTCTTTCTTCATAAGGGAGATGCCCCAGTCCAGTAATCATTTTAATCACTTCTGCACCTTTTCCAGTTCCACTCTGTCTTTTTTGAGATGTGGTGACCAGAATTGTACTCAGTACTCCAGGTGCAGCCTTAATATTGTTTTGTACAATACTGGCAGGTTTACAGTATTTTCAATTCCCCTTTTAATGATATCTAGCATGGGTTGCCACACTGGGTTGACACTTTCATCGAGCTGTCCACCAAGATCTCTTTCCTGATCTGTCTTTCTAGAGCAAAACCACTACTGGTTTCAAGAATTGGCTGAAGTTATATGATACGGCGAGTCCTGTCCACCAAGTCAGAGCTCACATGAAAGGGAGACACCTCACTGATTTGCTTTCTTTTTTAACCTCCTTGTGTGATGACCCCTGGAAGGGAGATTCAAGAGGAAGGGGAGTGGGCAAGAACACCTGCAATGGCTTACAATCATGAATCTCCTTAAGCAGGACTTATCAGCATCTCTGGAACAGTCAGTAGTGTATGCGGGGTCAGAAGGGTACATCTGCCCTGGGCGCAGCTATCTGGGGGTTCCTGGAGGGGGAGGGGGAGGAGGAAGCCATGCAACCTCCCACCAGCAGTCCTCAGGCTTGGCGATGGGACCCCACTCCGTCGCAGCCTCCTCCTCCACCACCGCGTGCCAGGTGCGAGAAGAGAAGCAAGCAGGCCGGCAGGTGTGTGAGTGCGGTGGCTGTGTCCTCCTCCTCCTCCTCCTCCAACTCTTCCTCGCCTTGCTCTGAGCCATCACAGGAGAGGTGAGGAGTGCATGCACGCACACGCACACGCACGCACACACACACACACACAAACACACACCAGCGTGCCTGCCCACCCCACGCCCACAGGATTGCCCCCCCCCCCTTTGCTGGGTGGATGCGATGGGGTTGGGGAAGGCCAGAGGAGTGCAAAAACAATTTTGTCCCCAGGCACCCCAAAACCTTGCTACGTCACTGAATCTAGTCAATTACACTGGTGCAAAAGTGAAGAATTGAGTTTCCCAGTCTCAAACTGGGGTCCCTATAGATCAATCCCCCTTCCAAAAGACATCCATAGTGCAGACAAATAATAAGAATTCTAATCATATCTCACATGCATGCATCCCTTGTTTCTGTGTTATTCTTACTGTCCTCTACCTTAGCTTGGCAGGAGTTCGATATTTTTGACCCATAGGACAATCTAGCACAGTATCCAGAAAGTTTTATGAGGCTAAGAAGAGAACCCTAATAGCCAGGATACTAAGTGTGATGCATTCAGACTAAAGAAACCCAGTTCATGTTCTTACATAGATTCCTACACTTTCTTCTCAGCCTAATCCTTACAAGTCTGTTGTGAAGACAACCAAAGATAAACCTTAGTCCTATCCCCTGAATTGACTGGACACCACTATGACACTGTCCTGTATACTCACTCACAAGGTTTTTATACCATCCAAACTTCTATGTCATCAAGGACAAGATCAACAAATACAGTGTCATTTCACAGCCATCCATAAATGAGCATTGGTAGATGATGTCCAGGGTCCCAAAGATTTATCTTACCATTGCTCAACCATGGATGGCTCCTGAATATTGTTTTATTCTTTCTTCTTAGGAGTAAGAATGCATCTATAGAGCCCGTTGCTATTATACCCTGCTGTTGAGCAACCAGGAAGATTTTTTGGCTATTTATTTTCTGAAAAACAATTCACCAGTGGATAAGGAGCTAACTCAGTGGCTGAAATCCAAGAGTAAATCACACAACTAAAGTAGGCCCACTTAAGCAATATAACTTATGGAGGGGCTGGCTTATCAAAACCCAACAGATTCAATGGACATACTCTAGTTGCAACTTACGACTGGCTTTCAGCCATTAAGTCTGCAAAGGAGTAATCTTTTCATATGTTTACATTCCTTTTGATTACTTTTATTCCTTTGTCAAAACAGGGCTCCTTAACTGCTGATAAAGCTTCTTATGTCAGAGCTTGGAGACAATCCTTCATTACTTCGAGAGATAAGATTTATAACCTCTGAAACTCTTTTCATCCCTTCTCTGCACAACTGGATGGTAAATCCAGAAAGAAGGTTATAATGCAACATAATACTGTCTTCTGCCCTTATGTGATTTTCCTTATTAAGATTCCAACCGGGATGGTTTGACTGAATTTAGTTAATGTAATCGCAGCCTTCTATGAATCTCACATGTGAGAAAGTTGAAACACGGATCTAAATAAATAAGTAAATTGTATCCAGAGCAAGAGATGATGTGTTGCAAAGAACACCCTTCCACGGCACCAATCAGACCCTGTAAGCACATGTTCCAGCTGCAAACACTAATTTCCAGAGGTGTAGCCCATGGCCAAGCTACACCATCCCAGGGCGCCCCTAGAAGAAGGGAATGGTTGAATGTTCCAAAGTATTTTGTACTTAGAAAAGCATCAGGAGGGTAACCTCTGCTAGAATCAGCTTGGTGGCACATAATAGTTTTATGGGAGATGCGAAGAAAACGGCCAATGAAGCATTGGAGAAAGGGGTGAAAAAGGAGAAGCCCAAATAATGTCTAAGAAGGAGCAGAAATATGAAACTGAACAACTGTAACTTTGTCCCGGGGTGGTTTAGTATTGACATTTTGAGGGAAGCCAGAATTAAAAATTGTCCAGGACCCCACTTTCCCACTATGGCTATCATACAACTTCATAGAGGGATAGTTTTTACTTTCCCACCTACTCCTGATACAGAAGGATTACTGGATCAGAGAAGGATTAATCTGCAAAGACAGAGAATGAAGAGGTTAAAGTCTAGACCACATTAACAGTCAGTAGGAGGAAGAACTGAGCAGAGAAACAGGGGATATCTTATCAAATTGATTGCATGCTTCTTTCTTCCCTAGGCTGAGGACAAACTATCTCCTTTATCTATGGCTGGTACTACAAAGGAGTTAATAAGTCTTTGTTTGTTTCCATATATGCAGATGCTGAATCCTAAAGCACTGTGAGAGATAATGAAGCCAAGAGGCTAATTTCTACTTCTGAAGGGCATCCAGACACTAGAAATTGTTAATTGAATTGGTGTATGGGGTCATCTGAAACTTTAAATGCATGTCATGAAGTGGATTTAGGAATGCTGATAGACACTTTGATTTAGAACAAGCATTTCATGTCTGACCCAAAACGGAAGATGGTTTGGGGTCAGACATGACCCAAAACCATCAGCTCCAATGAAGGCAGACTTTCTTCCAAATACTTTCTGCTAGAGGACGCACACTTGTCCATGTATGGTGCCTGCTTCCTCTAGCAGAAACCTTATGGGACAGTAACTAACCACAGGGACAAGCAACATTGTCAAGACTTCAAATGACTTCATTGGCCAAGCTGATGTTTATTTGAGTTGTCCGAGCTACAGCCTGCTGTGGAAAAGTGGCATGGAAACAAAACAAAAATGGAAAACCAAACTAAAGCTAAACAACAATGCTTGTAGATCTAGTTATTTTTCCAAAGGACATGCAGCCGCCAATAAACCAAGACTTGGTGTTATAGCAAGGACAATAATTGTAACCCTCGGGAAAATTTAGTTAACTTATCTACCAAGGCTTGGTTTCAGAAGTCTGACAATCGTGCATGAATGGATTAGCATTACACACCACACGAAGGATGCTGCATCCAATTCGAACACTTTTCTGCAACAAGGAAACCATTTCTATAACATGCTACTAATACTAATCCATCTTAGACTCACATCCTGGATATTTCTATGACTCGACTGGTCCACTATGAGAAAATAACAACAGGTTGAACATTTTGATTTAATTGTGTATGCTTTTTTAAAAAAAAAATCAGGTTATGTTTAGCCTGTGAGTCGTATACTACTCCTGTGTTTAGGAGGGGGGGGGGGAGAGAGAGAGAGAGAGAGAGAGAGAGAGAGAGAGAGAGAGAGAAGAGAGATATTTTATTTTTATTTAGAATATTTTTACCCCACCTTTCTCCTTGGAATAGGACACAAGTTGGCTTACAATAATGAGGGACAATATACAGGTTTGCCCCAGAAAATATTTATTAATATTATTTATAATTGTTTTTAACGTCTTTCCAGATAGGAATTAAGAGTCAAAGTTTATGCCAAATTCAACTTGAGTCCAAGATGTGTAATACTGTATTAATTTCTGATTAGACTTATGGATATTGGCATAACTCAAATAAGCATGGTTAGCAAATCAGAACAGCTGATATGTTCTGTGCTTTTCAGTCAAGTAATAGAGTAATATAAGCTGAAATTTTTTTAATACTGTACAGTTTTTTCTTAATGTGTGTTCTGATTTTGGTTGTTGTAAGAGTTGTAGGCAATCATATGGCATCCAAAGTGCTGCAGTATCAAAATTCCCCTCACCCATTTTCCTGTCTGTATTCCCTATTCTTTTTGAGAAAATAAAAACATGGTAAAAATTGTCAGGGGTAGAAAATAAGGATGGGAGAACAAGAATGTTCTTGGCACTGCCCCTGTTTGTCAGTGCTGCCTAGGGGTTACATCTAGTGCTGTCTCTACATCCACTAGATCAGGGGTCCTCAAAGTTTTCAAACAGCGGGCCGGTCCACCACTAGCCAGACACCGCTGGGGGCTGGATCACAGTCCAAAAGCAGCTGCGGCTGGCTTGCTCACAAAACAGGGGGTAGGTGGGGGGTTGCAATTGGTCCCAGGGGCCGGATTCAGGACCTTGGGGGGCCGCATCCGGCCCCGGGGCCTTAGGTTGAGGACCCCTGCACTAGATGAACATCACTAGCATCAAGGGATGATTTTTGAAGCAGTCCTACAATTTTTAACCACACAAAGTGGTTTGTTTTCAAGCTCTGTTTGGTGATCCTGTGGGTGACAGCTGTACCTTACCACACAGTTGTTCAAGTTGAGCAGACTGGGTCACTCCCTCTTTCTCATATACCCTGAGGAGAGAAGAAATCCAGAGCAGAGGACTGTTTTTCGATAATTTGGACTGAATTTGAATGATGGGAGTTGTAGTCCAAGCACTTGCACAAGATTAGGCTGAGAAAGAGTATACTGTAATGGGTATCTTAACAAAAAAGGGGGGAGAGTAAATAGGTGCACCACACCACAATTGTATTCAAAGAAATACAGCAATAAATAACATTATTGACATGATCACCCAGTTCCTAAATGCATATGGAACAGTCCAAGTTATGTTCAACCATGATTTGAATATCACTAACTTAACCAATGGAAGTGGAGAACAGGAAATCCATAGGTACTGAACAAGAGCTTCCAAACCCAATCAATAACTCATGGAGTGGTTGGATTTCAGTCTTCTTTTCCTTCTGCTAAGTTAAGATGTGACAGATCAAAATTGCCTCTTTCTTTTAGAAGCTGCAGCATCCAGTAGCGTGTTGCCTCCAAAGGACAAATGGCAGGAGGTCTTAAGTAAACAAACAGCTTCAGAGATACCATGGCTAGCTGGGAGACAACTGGAGGGAAATAGAAGCAAGGCGAGATAAACTAACAACAGAGAAAATGAAACAAAAAGGAAGAGGAGAGAAAATTGGGCAGAAGGTGATAAACTGATTAGCTTACATCTCTGTCAACAAGAGGTGCTTCTTTAGGTGCCAGAGTTTGGTGGTATTTCAGAGAAAGGCAGCCATCTTAGCTAAGAGGAGAAGCATCAAATATATTAGAAATATTTGCCTTTTCTGGAAGAAAGGTGCCCGAGAGGGGATATGATTGAGATGTACAAAATTATGCAGGGCATGATTAATGTGGTTAGAAGGACGCTCTTCTCCCTCTTACAAAATACAAGAACTAGAGGACATACATTCAAATTGAGGGTTGGGAGAGTAAGAACAGACAAAAGAAAATATTTTTTTTACCCAGCGTGTTGTTAGTCTGTGGAATTCCCTGCCACTGGAGGTGGTGATGGCATCTGGCCTGGATGCCTTCAAGAGGGGATTGGACAGATTCCTGGAGGAAAGGTCCACCACAGGTTACAAACCAGGATGGAGATGTGTAATCTCCAGGCTTAAAACCAGGGTACTTCAAGGGCCAGATGCAGGGGAGTGCTATCGGGAGACAAAATATCTAGTCTTGTGCGCTCCCAGACACATTTGGTGGGGCCACTGTGAGATACAGGAAACTGGACTAGATGAGCCTTTGGCCTGATCCAGCATGGCTCTTCTTATGTTCTTACGTTCTTAACAAAAAGGAGCTTTGATTTGAGAGTTTATATCAGACATAGCTCCTTAAAAAGAAAAGAAAAACGAAACAAAGCAATACTGCATGATCATGAACTGAACAGCTTTTAGACTTTTTTTTCAAGCAGAAAAATGCCTAGGGAATTAGACAACCTAATCATATAATTTTTTTTTCTTCAGAAATCAGAAGGATATTTTGGTTTGCTTTCTAGACTTTATTTCTCAGTGAGCTCCTTCTTAATGTGGCAATTGGGTCTGAAACTGTATGCAACATGGCAAGATTTTAGGCAAAAAGCAGGCAAACTGTTACATATTTCGGCATTATCTTTGTCTTCCTCTATTTTGGTTTCCCTTATTCTGTTGTGAAGGAATCAACATGGGAGGAGAATAATCTAGTGACAATCCATATAATCCCCATTGTTGAATACTCTGGAAAACTTTAATAAATTTCAAGAATTCCACCCCACCCCACTGAGGACAGAGTGGGATACATTACTGAATGTCTCAATCTCCTCACTGATTAGTGCTATCTTTAGTCTGAGCCTTTGATCATGACAGATTGGGGAAAAGCTGTTGACCATAGAGAAGTCAGAACCCAGAAGCCCTGTCACCCATCATCTAATGCTGTGTTGAGAAAGCATGGGTTTAAGGCTATATTTTGGACTACTTAACAGCAACAATTAGCACCTATGTGTTCAGTGTCATCTTCTACACTAAGATGTCTCACAATGTTTTATCCTTTTTTGTTTCAACCGTCTGATACAGGTACTCCTTTTGGAAACTGCCATCTGTTGCAGGGAGGGACTTTTGGTGGACTGTTTCTTCCCCCTAAAAATAACTCTGCAATATCTTATCCGAATACAGTATATTGGAATAACCGAGTTACATCTCAGACTGATATGCTGAAGTAGTGTTTTACATATATTACTCCTGCAGTATTCATTTGATTGTCTAACCAGCAATGGATTGGTAGGTAGCCAGGGCTGCTTTTACCTTTTAAACAGGAAAAAGGCAAAAGTAGCCCATGTTGCCTAAAAGGTCCCAGACTCTAGGTGAAATATAAGTAAGCTGAAGATATTTCAGTGAAATCAGAAGCAACACAATCTACAAACCATATCCAAAGCAGAAACTAAATTCAACCATAGTGCATACTATTTCAAACCTTTATTCAAACAGGTCACATGACATGTCACTCTGCAGCCTCTGTTTGGATTAATGATTGAATGAGGGGGAAATTTGCTGATTTCTCCATTGTCAGCATTAAAATTTTTCTTCTTCTTCTTCTTCTTCTTCTTCTTCTTCTTCTTCTTCTTCTTCTTCTTCTCTTCTACTACTACTACTACTACTACTACTACTACTACTACTACTACTACTACTACACTCTGATTCCACAGCCAGAGACCTAAACCACTATAGTCACAGTGGCTTTGTTTTCTTAAGATTCAACTGTTTTACTACTTTTCATTTTTTTTGTGATCTCCTCAGTAATTGTTTCAAGCCTCTGCTTCTTCCTTACAATGTGTGTGTGTGTTGTGCCATTACAGTCGTGACCAACTCTTAGTGACCCCATGTCCATGGAGTTTTCTTGGCAGGAATACTGGAGTGGTTTGACAATTCCTACTCCAGGTGCCTACAGCACCTGGTATTCCCTGGTGGTCTCCCATCCAAGTACTAACCAGGGCCGACCCTGCTTAGCTTCCAAAATCAGGCGAGATCAGATGTGCTTAGGGCATCTAGGCAGGTCCTTCCTTACAATAATGTGTATCATTTACATCTCTTAAAATGATTAATGTTCCTTCTGCCAATATTCCTTCGTCCTTCAGCTCACCTATTTTTTCATATTATATGCCATACACTCTGCAAATAGATTGAACCGACAAGGGAGATAAAATACTCACTTGTCTTACACCTTTATCAAAGGGTAACCAATATTTTCCTCCATATTCTGACTTAATAGGAGCCTCTTGTCCATAGTATAGTTGATACATCAAGACAAATTTGATGCTGCAGCAGACTCCTTGCTTTTAGAAGAATACATAACTTTTTATGATGCACACACCCAAAGATTTTGCTATAATCTACAAAGCATAGACTTTAGAACTGTCTTTTTTACTAGAGGTAGTTATCTGAGCACCATGACTGGTAGACATTTCTGTTTCACTCCCGCTCCTCCTCCCAAATTCTGCAATGCCAAGCTTCATGAAGAATTCTGCAGGACTAGAATGCTTGCCTATTTATGATATTTTAGTGACCTGATAAAATTAATACTCATTCCAGTTTCTGCCTACGTAGAGCGCAAAATTAGGAGCTGAGTTGTAAGTGAATGACTTGGGCCAAAGCTGCTTGAAGGATTGCACCTCACTTCATGATGAGCCTCTCAGGGTATTAAGAACACCAGGAGAAGACTTTCTCTCTGCCCCACCACCATCAGAGGAGCACCTGATGAGAACATGAGAGAGGGCCTTCTTCGGCAATTGTAGCTCCAGGACAATGGATGGAACTTCCACCCATGGAAGGTCAGGCTGATTCTGACCCCACCCCTTTGCTGTCCTTTCACAGGCAAGCAAAGACCTTTCTCTTCAGGCAGTTTTCCCCCTGAATAATTGGCTGGTTCCCCCCCCCCCAACCCTTCCAGTTTCCTTTTCTTTTAATATTGTAAGCTGCCTTTGGTCCTCATAAGGAGAAAGGAAGGGCACATATCTTTTAAGCAAGCAAACAAGCAAACAACAGTGTCTTCCTATCAGACGTACAATTCAGGGTAAATTTTTCTAAATCAGAAGCTTCTCTTCATCTTTGGACCCCCCCCCCCCGCAAAAAAGACAGACCTTCCCATTTCTGATTGTTCCTTGACCATGTAGAAGAAAAAAGAAAACAAAAGTATTATGTCACTTTAAAAATTTAGTTAGCATTTATTTCAATATGAGCTTCTGTGAATTACAATCTGCTTCCTCAGATTAATAGGAACCAGTTAGTCATTTGTTTACATACAGTACATACTGTGGATAACACCTTTGTGGCGAGTTCTTTCATTTTATGGCTGAAAAACTGTTACAATCACATCAGAGTAGGCCTATTGAATCTGTTGTTATTTAGTGAGTGAACTCCTCCATTGGAGGAGTTACTAACAAAAGACACAGCTAGAGGATGCCTATTTGAATAAATGAAACTTAAAGAGATGTTGTCCCACCAAATCTTGACTAATCTAAGGGGTGTGAGTGTGATTTACTATGCTAAACAACAGGATGGCAGCCTACCAGTCTGAGGGAAGAGATTGCAATCTACAAAAGCTCACACTGAGGGAAATCATTAGGCTTTAAGGTGTCCTTCTACCTTTGTTTTTATTTTTGTTTTGTTGTTGCTGAAGCCACAGGGCCACCTCTTTGAAAAATGACTACAAGATGATGTTTCTTGACCCACAGACTCTGGGAAAATGTCTGAATTAGCAAGGCCCTGTGGGCTTTTGATTGCATAGAAGCCTTGCTAACAATTTGGCCAGGAGTGTCAGAAGGAAGCTTAAGTGGTGCGCCAATCTTTATGGATCCTGTGGGCCCCAGACACTCTGGAGCCAACTCCATGGAGCTACCAGGGCTCCAGGTGAAATAATACCAGCTGCTAAGTGTTAAACAAGGGGAGTTATCCCCATGCCTGGCCATTAGGTGTAATGGCTGCCTATTATCTCTCCCTTTGATGCACAATTAACTGTCAATTAACTAGAAGATTTTTCCCTCCCTTTTTTTCCAAGGAGCTCAGAAGATGCCATGGGAAGGAGGAACATTCAACCTTTCAGGTTTTTGGAGGGTATTTTGTGTCAGCTGACAGATTGTAATTGGAAGAAAGGGAGAGACTGTGATGCCCTGGTTTCATTCAGCTGTTTCTAACCCATCTGCAGCTGGATGTGAAAAGGAAGGAGGGATTTAAAAGTGAAAAAAATAAAAAAGGGGAGGAGATAGGAGTGTTAGAGGAGTTTGCTGAAGACAGGTGTCATCACATGAATGTGTGAAAAGGGGCACCTTTTAATATTACATAATGTGCTACATAGGAGAAATGCTTGATATAGGTGAAAGGGGAAAAGAGTTTGTGGTAACTAAATAAGTAGCAAGTTATAATATTCATCTGTCCCCTCCCTCCACCAGTGGGACCCTGGCCTTCCCAATGTCTTCTGCCTAATATAGTAAATGTAAATTAGGATTTCTCTTTGGGATTTTTCAGGACAATGTTAGAAGGCAAATGAGTTGGAGCCTTCCTTTTGCCACTTTGTTTCGGTAAAGCACCTGCATTTTTGTATGAAAGTGGAGCAGACAGACTTCAACAGGCAGCTGCATCCTCTGTTATTGACTCTCCAGTCAAGGTGTAGCATTTAGAAGCACTGGTGCCTTGTTAATGGCAGACCACAGTTTTTATTTGGGATGCTTTGGGCTCAAGTTAGGCCTGTTTTAGAGTGGATCAGATGCTCAAAAGATGTTTAGATCCTAGACCAATAGTTCCACAGGTGTTCTTGGACTGCCACTGCCAGAATCAGCCACCACTTGCTGTGCTGGCCAGAATTTCTGGGAGTTGTAGTCCAAGGACACATGGGGATCCAAGGTTTGGAGCCACTGCTCTATATAAGGGTGTAGCAGGTGGGAATTGTAGAGTTTGCAATGCTTTGAAGGCATGGGCATGCCAGAGTTCTGCAATACACTCTGTTTTTGTGGGTGGGTATACCAGCAGCTGGCGTAGGAACTGGCAAACGACTCCAGTGTTCCTGCCAAGAAAACTCCATGGACATGGGGTCACAAAGAGTTGGTTATGACTGTAATGACACAACACACACACACACACACACACACACACACACACACACACACACACACACACACACACATTTTACAAAGTGAATGCAGAACTTTAGTCTGAAGACAGGTTCCCTTGGAAGAGACCAAAATGCCAAGATAACGCTAAATGCGATTGTGGCTTTGTACCACAACAATCTCAAATCCAGTGGAAGCAATCTCTGGTGACATGGATTCCATCTGAGCATCTCATTTCCCTTTTTGTCTATAGGGTCAAAAAGGCCCAAACAGAACTCTGGAAAAACAACTTGGCAGTGCTAACTGGAATATTTAAAGACTCCTAGTTGCAACAAATACTGTAACTTTCCCAGGCTCTGGCCAGGATAAATAGCCATTTGGCCATTGTGTATGAAAGGGTGTCATTTACAAATCCCATTGGTCTTGTCTTTCATCTCTACCCAGGTTATTCAGTAATTCCTGCCTTTTTGATCCTGGATTTCTTTAACAAAAAGAGAGGGAAACTTGCTCATATAAATCCAGCTGTAGGCTCCACAACATGATTTGAAGCCCAGGGTTACTTCTGTCATTTAACTTTCCATATCAGAGCAGGAGGGGTGGGTAAAGGGGCCCTAATTTGTAATGAAATGAATAACTATCATAAAGATGTCAAGTGATCCTAGTACACACAGGCATTTTTGTGTGCCTTGCACAATCCTTTTAGTATGACAGCTGAGATACCACCACATTCTCCTTCTTTGTCTCCCAACAAAGCAAGGAAGAAGCAGGAGAAAAGACAACTTAGTGGTGGCGGGTGCTTCAAACAAAAGCTCTTCTTACCCCCACTTAATCTCATTGATGCTTAATTGACTATCTAATAGCAAGGATCAAGACTTCAAAGATCTAGCTAAATAAACTTGTTAGCATTTCCAAAGAGGGCGGAGAGTGTTACAAACAGCCATCAATTTGCTTATGGTTGGTACTTAAAAGGGAAACTGCCGCTCTGAGCAGATAATGATGTGTGATCTTAAATGAAGCCCAGAGTCAGGATGGGGTGGAGCTATTGTCTTCCATGCAAAACCTTAGGACAATGATAGTCTGGAGGGATGAGGTGGGATCTCTTTGATCCCCAAAGCCCAGCTATGAGTAGCTAGAGATCATGTCAGACTCCTGGCGCCTGGCCCAGGGAGGACAGCTGTCCTCCACAGCCTCTCCTTGCAGTGGATTGGAAGGCACTGCCCAGAATACCTTCCTGGTTTTGACAATGGCTGTAACGTCACAGGGAAGATTTTACTTGTTGATTATCTGCTGCCATACTTCCAGGAAATATGGTGGCTCTGTGGACTAAGGCTTCTGAAAAGTGTCAGCTGCAAAGTCGGGAGGTCGGTTTGAATCCCAGCTGCCATGCAGCGGACTGAGCTCCCGCTGATAACTCCAGCTCCTGCCAACCTAGCAGTTCGAAAGCATGTAAATGCAAGTAAATAAATAGGTACCTATGTAAAAAAAACCAGGAAGGTAAAACAGTGTTTCCTTGCAGCCATGCTGGCCACATGGCCCTGGACTTGCACAACACTGGCTCTTCAGCTTGAATACGGAGATGAACACCACCCCTAGAGTCAAACATAGTCATGTTTGACTCTAGGGGTTGTGCTCATCTCCGTATTCAAGCTGAAGAAGCACACGTGTGTGGGGGGGGGACCTTTACCTTTACCTTTATATACTTGGATTTTATATATGGAAGATAGCTTTATTGGTGCATGAGCGAAATGCAATTCAAATCTATAATTGGGCAACAGCTTTCTTTGGACTAAAAACTCTGGTTAACATCCTGCCCCACCTCAGAACAGAGAGGAAATTCTGTGTCCTCTGTGTTCCGGAAGGTGCCCTCTTTGTGACCAACTGTATGCTTGATCTTGCAACCAATGCAATAATGGGCTCATAGCATGGATTCCGCTGGAGTAATCTCCCTTCTGTTTTGAGTTTGAGCAGTACGATAACGGCTGATGTGCATGTGCCAGTGTTTGAGTTCTCTAGAGCTCTTCATCAGGCTGGGCCAAGGGAAGGAAGCCTCTTTCATCCACAGGACTGGATTCTGTTTCAGAACAGGCAGAACAGAATTGGAAGATGAGGAAGCACCTACCCGCTGGTAGGAGTGCCGAAAGCAAAAGGGTGGGGTAGAAAACATGCATACACAGGTATTTTAGCTTGAAGCTAAACATGGGTGGGCAAATTGCTCCATTGCAACTTCCATCAGCCTTAGGCAATACCTTTAAAGATGAGACATGCTGGGTACTCTAGACCAGCATGATTTCTGAGGCTGCTCTTTGTCCACCCTTTCTGCCTTGAGCTAGGCCTGAAGAAAACATTCGGGATCGGAGGGAAAATTCTACACAACTGGGAATTATGACATGAGGCAGATGTAGGCGAGTAAAACCAGAGGAAGGCCACGTTCAACTCCAGGAGATCCAATTTCCCAAGTCCCAACCCGGGGCTTCATCGTACCAAAAGTACTTTGCTAGACCAAAGCAAAGGAAAAGGAAAAACTACCTCAGAAAAGCATCTTCGGAGCTAGTCTTCCATATCTAGGACAAAATTTCTTAGGCCTCCACAGTTTTGTGTGCATGAGTGTGTTTAAATCTGAGCAGTTAATCATCATCATCATCACCAAAGTGAGCTACTCTGTCCAAGTTGCCTTGTCAGCCCACCCTATTATCTGTTGTTGCTAAATCTGTGTTCATAATAAAATAATCCATCATTTAATGACCAGATTCTAGATTAGTGGTGGCGAACCTTTGGCACTCCTCAGATATTTTGGACCACAACTACCACAATCCTTTGTCAATGTAGGCTCGGAATTCTGGGAGTTGCAGTCCAAAACATCTGGAGTGCTGAAAGTTCACCACCACTGTTCTAGAGGAATATGTTCACCAGAAGCGTATTACCGAGACCTGAGTGGAACAACTGGCTGGGATAAATGGGTCTCAGCTATGTCCATCTGGTACCTTAACACAGCATCAACCTAGATTAGAGTTGCCATCATCCATAATCCCACCTCTTTCACAAACAAACCCATTGAGCAGTTTTGAAGATTTGTACCTTGTGCTAAGCTAAGGAAGCAGAACATGCTTTCTGTCAGTGCAGCATGCAGCAGGTCATAACTTTGACCTGGTTTTCACTGACAGAAGATGATCCAATTCTGAGGGAATTTTCACTAACCTAACTGTTGTGGTCTGAACATTTCCTCATAAGGCTTGTTTGATGGCAACAGTTACTGCCCACGGGGAGGGAAACCCATTATGAGGGTCCATCCCCAGAGACCTAAGGAATCTAAACAATTCCTGAATGCTCTGAGGGTGTTCCCACTTGATAAGGCTAGGTGTGTCAGTTGCAATTTTAGTCTTACTATGAAATGGTGAGATGCAAAGAACTATTAATACAATTGCCCTCCAGCATCCAAACTGGTATGTTGTTGCCTATAATTCCCATGGATTCCTGTCATTCGCATTTACAAAAAGAATGACAATAAAAATAAGGCCAGAGGGAAAATGAGGACTGTGCATTCCATAAAGTTTTACTCATTCATTACATGTATACTCTATTTCCCCCAAATGACACTTTTTCTACTTGAACCTCACCACTTATCGGTGAGGTAGGTAAAGTAGAGAAACGGTGATTGGTCCAATATCACTTACTGAGCCCCACAGCTTAATATGAACACAGGTCTTCTGAGTTGTAACACCCCACTACACCCCAGTGGCTCTAAGTAACTGGTTGACCACAACATATCATGTACCCAGTTGCTGAGGACAGTGTCTTTTAAAGAATGAGTACATGCCATTTGCCCCAAGCTTTTTCTGTTTTTCCTGTCAAGTATACAGTAGCAACCCATAACATCTGTAGTCAAAACATATAGTAAGATATCAATGTGTTGATTTGCACCAGGAATGAGCTTCAGCCAAGCCTATAGCATGCTTCTACATAGGCAGGAGTGTTGCTATATCACACAGTTGGTGGTGGGGAGGCACTTCAAGAGCCTGAATGAGAGAGGTTTTCAGATGTTGAGTCCTGTCAACTCTGGATCTGTCCTCAGATTCAGGAAAGCGGTGGGGGGGGTGGCAGGTTCCCACTGGCTCACTTTGGGATAAACAACAAAGCAAGGGGGAATCACAAGACTCATAGGGGACACATTGTGAGCAGAAGCAATTATAACACAAACACTTGGCCCTTGAAGTGCAGGCTAGGCAACCAACTGTTCTTCACTTGCTATCCAGCACCAGTCTCTGTAATGGGCAAGAATGTAGCTTCATAGGAAAAGAATGGGAAAATACATTTGAAGGCTGAAATCAACATTGGTAATGAGGTCTCATGCTGTTCTGTTCCCCTGTGGGCTGAATCCGATGCCCTCTCAAGTTTGAGGCCTGGGACAAATGGCCCTGCAGCCTCGACCCCCCACCCCCACCCCCAGGCCCTGGGTACCATGATACCATTGTTGGTCCTTTTCCTCTTTTTTACACACAATCTTCCCTTCATGAGTGGCCAGGCCCACCAAAGGAATGTGCTCCCCCCCCCTCAGCTCTTTAAAATTGAGTTCACCTCTCAAGTGAGCAATCTTTCCCATCTTCCCTCTACCAGATATTTAGCTATGGCAGGTCCATTGCTTTCCCTACAGTACAGAAAGGCACTTTCAAACACAATGGAATCTGTCAAGGAGAGACAATAAATAATTCAAAGAAGGGTCTAAGGAATAAGAACACTTTGTTTAGAATGCAGCGACCTCCAGCACTGTTTAGAATCTGAGCCCGATTTTAGGCAATGCCCTGCTTCTCTAGCAGTTCACTCCCACATCACACACTGTTCTGAGTCCAGGTGTGGGTAGGAACTGATGGGGGACAGGTCACTGCAAGGAGGAAGAGACTCTGTAACTTTGAACTATGACCTTTTTATTGTTCAGTTCAATACAAGATATTCCCCTTCTCTCAACTTTACGAATATCATTAAAATTTGTCTAAGATTTCCATTTACTTCCTCTATTATCAGACACTTGGTTTAACAAAATATACCCCTCCCCCCCAAAAAAAACACAGGTGAGTGAATTTTAAATTTGATGACATATTGAGATATCTTTGGATTGTGGCTTGATCCCAAACCTAAATGATGCAATAAATCCCTGTTCCCTATTATTATTATTATTATTATTATTATTATTATTATTATTATTATTATTATTATTATTATTATTATTATTATTATTGTCAAAGTTGAAAGAGAATCCATACCTTTTAGTCTCATCTCTGGAAGAAAGCAAAGAAACACAATTTGTGGAAAAAGGCTAGTCCACATGTAGAATTTGCCTATTCAGAGATTTTTATATAACATCATTCTTTGTTAAATGAATAATTCCTTTTATTTCACCAAAGCTGCCCAGGAAGTCACCCTCTTCACCAAAAATTTGCCTGGGGCTGATTGTCAATCTGTCATATCTCCAGATCTCCAGATATCTCTTATCTCTGTTTTCTTTATATTTGTGTTTAACTAAACATCACTATGTGATTCACAGCTGGGAAAAAGGTACAGCCAATTCAGATGGAAGAAAAAGGTGAGAGCGGCTACTCAGAATAATCTCATTCAAATGAAGGAAGTGAGTTGAAGAGTATGGGAAGATTGATGGGAGTCTAAAGAAAAGATCATTTCAACCAAGGATCCCAGTGGGTGCTTAACATTTCTAGGTGATGACCTACGTTTTGAGCATCACTGGACCCTTTCCATTAGATTTTTAATTCCAGCAGTATAAACATTTACCTGGTAGAAACACTGACGTGATGCTTCACCTGTTCAATAGTCAACTATGCTCAGCCCCTTCTTCCTTGCACTGCTGGGGAACAGGTGAGTCTTCAGATGCTTTGAACTTCTGGTCCCATCAGGCCTAACCAGCATAGTTAATAGTGAGGGTTCATGAGACTTGCAGTCCTAAGATGTCAAGAGAGAGTGTACCATTTCCTTCCTTTGCTGTAACCATAGCATCATGCTGTCTACCAATGCCAGAAGTAAGAGATTATAAGGAAATATATCTTATAAGATTCATGCTAAGAAAAGCAGTTTATTTGCACACACTGAAAAGGTAAGGTCCAACTCTGTTTGGCCAAATCAAGTAATTCATTGAGCTAGAATCCAATCATTGAGCAAATTATGGTGGATATGTGGTTTAACAGCTAGTACGCACAAGGTCATGCAGTGAGCACAGATCTTTGGGAAGAAGACAGAAGAAATAATTTCCGATGGTGGTGGGTAGCTGTGTCAATCTGTTACAGCAAAAACAGCCATAGAGTTTCTGTGGCATATTAAAGACAAGCACATTTTATCACACCATAGTCTACCTGTCCCTACACATGACATTATCTTTGTGTCCTTCTCCAATCAGCAATGCAGTATAATTCTTGCCAGTCGCCACCATCCTCGTTGAGTGCTGATATATACTATGGCAAGCATATAAAGTATGTTTGGAACATAAATTTGTTATATGCACTTGCCCACATTATTTGTATTGAACACATCTAGTTCTCATGGTTCTCCCACCATTGTGGGCACACCAAAAGGCCATTGTCATGCACTTGGCCTTCCTTCATAGAAGCAACATTCTGAGATATTCAACAACGACAACTAGTTCAAGCAGGATTAGATCCAGGTTCAAGACCTTTCACCTTGCAGTTTGAGGAATGATCTTCACTTACCTTCCAGGATAGAAATGTAGTGGTAGGCAACACTGTTATAAACCACTAAAGACAACATACAATACAATTCCACTAGCTTCTTGTCCAACCTCAACAAACCACTATACACTTCTGCTAGCTTTTGTGTATCAGGGCCCACTTCATCAGGATTGGACAGCTGTCTTGTCTTTCCTGCAAAGAACTTAAGACACCCCAAAGTTCATGGCCAATGGATTTTGGCAGGTGTTTGTCTCAGAGGTAGGTTAGGAAAAATGCTGGCTGTTGGTTTTAAAGCTGTGCTGTGGTTTTAAAGCTGCAGCTCTTCAAAGAAACTCAGGCACCACACATATATCCTTGACAGCATTGTGATAAAAGTAAAAATGGGACAAATCCACTGGCAATGTCCTGGTGTCCTGGGTAGGGCAATGTCTGCATATGTTTATAAAAAGCTTCTGCCATCTTGGATGGATAAACACTAGTACAGTGGATCCTTGTATAACAAACAGCTTGTGTAACATAAAATCTGTACGACATAAAAAAATCCAGAGATAGGGAAATTTTGCTTAACATAATCGCCTATGGGGAAATCCGTAAAACATAAAAATGGGATTACTCCATTTTCAATGCATTCCTATGGGAATTTGTATAAAGGAAAATTTGCTTAACATAATTTCATTTGGAACGAATTAATTCCTTTATACAAGGTACCACTGTAATTCACTAGTCTTGCATGGGCCTGTGTCTAGGAAGAGAGGAAGGAACCCGATCTTCCAGCAGACCTATTGAACTTGCCCTGGCCATAAAGCCGGGAAAATACGATTGTTTTTCACAAAGTAACTTCTGCGCAGAAGAGGACAATATAGGTTGGATCCATTCCAGAACAAAGCCTAAGGAACGGAGCGGTTCGGGAGTGTTCCGTCATCCCCCTTTTCTGAAAAAGTTCTACACAGAAGCAAAAAAAAAAAAAAGTTTAAAGGGATTCCCCACCTCCCCCCGCCGGCAGTTTGCACTGATCTATACGTAAGCCCCATTGAGGACAACCCTCCCTCCTCCTTACGACCTCACTTTTATTCCTCTTTTATCTACCGAAGACGCGTTTTGCTTTAAGAGCCTCTCAAGAGAGTTGCAATTTAGCCAAAGAGCCAAAGCGGGGCTCAGTAAAGAGGATACACGTGTTTGGAGTTTTTTGTTTAAATGCTTTGCCCCCGAGTTAACTGCCGTGAATTATCAGGAAGCCTTACACCAAGTCAGGAGGAAGTTCTTTAAATAAGTGGAAGGGGGGGGAAGGGCGGTTTTTGCTCAAAGGTTCTCGGGGACACGCCACTTAAGACCAATTCCATGCACCACAAGCCGATCAGCCAGGAGGGGGCCTCCCCTAAGGCTCGCGCCTCGGGCGTGCCTCTTCCTTGCGCTTCCACTAATTTGCAAAGCACCCCCCCTGAACCGGCGAGCCCCCCAGCGGCCGAGGACCCAGCCGGCCTCCTCCATGCCCCGGAAACGCCCGCGGTTCGCCCGCGCACCCGCGGTAAGTCCGGCGGCCAGCCGCCCTCAGTGAGGACTAGAAACGTGGCCGCAGCGGAGACGCCAAGGAAACCATGCGGCAGTCATACCCAATAGTGCTTGGTCCACGGCAACATTCGGGGCTAATTGGAGTGATTTTCATCTCCGTTGATGCGCGTAAGAACAGTGCCAGAAAAGGCCCGTTAATCAGTGAGCCCCTGTGATCTGCCCTCCCCACCCCACCACCAGAGGAGGGGGTGCCAGACCATGATTGGGGTCGTTCGCTTGAGGCTCAGCAGGGACCGTGGAAGATTATTTACTTACATGTTTGTTTGTTTGTTTTAAAAAAACTGTTATGTATGTTGTGTCGTTACAGTCATGACCGACTATTTGTGTCCCCATGTCCATGGAGTTTTCTTGGCAGGAATACTGGAGTGGTTTGCTAGTTCTTACTCGAAAAACTTTTATAGCTAGGATCTTACGCCTTTGTTTTAATCCTGACTGATGTCTGTGAAGATTCTCAGTCATCCAGGTGAGTTTATCTGGAAGTTGAGTTATGGTTACTGGACTTCTTTTTTGAGAGACAGAAGCATTTCGCTGCTCATCCAAACAGCTTCATCAGTCTGAATACAGCTAATGCGAGTCCTCCATCTTTACTGATCATTTTCTAGGGAGGGTGCCTCACTTGAACGCTGAAAATGAATGCCACCTGTAACCCTCCCCTCATTCTTTCCTGCTTGTTCTTCCCCTGCCCTCGCCTCCCCATCCCCGCGTCTCTAGCTGTGGAAGGAACCCCGGCCAGCCCCAAGGGGGCATCTCGGGATGGGAGCGAGCGACCCGTGGTCGGCCAAGGTGGCAGCCCGGTGGCCGGAGGCAGCCGCGATGCGCCGGTGCCGGAGCGCACAGCCCGCAGGGTCTTAACCCCGGAGCAACTGGTGGGCCTGGAGGAAGTCTTCCGGCGGAAAAGTTACCTGGAAAAGTTGGAACGCCATCGCCTGGCTGTCGAGCTGAACCTCACGGAGACCCAAGTGAGTCGGGAGAGGCACTTCCCCTTCTATGAAAGCAAGAGGGCCCAGCCGGGCTGTCCTTTTGCCTTCTGAGACAGTGGTTCGATACACCTGGGGTGGGGTTTTTTTTTGGGGGGGGGGTGGACGGAGGTTTTAAGAAACCTTTAAAGAGTTTATGATCAGTGCTATTGGAAATGTCAGAGAGAGAGAGAGATTTAACTTTAAATTAGGAAAAGGACCTGGCTTTGCATGTACTGGGTTAGAATTAGGGCCCAGCTGGGCTGTCGTTTTTCCTTCTGAGGCAGTGGTTCAATGCATCTGGGATGTTTTTGAGGGAGGGTGGTGGATGAGGTTTTAAGAAACTTAGAGTTTATTATCTGTGCTATAGGAAATGTCAGAGAGAGAGAGGTTTAGCTTTATATTAGGAAAAGGACATTAGGATATAGTTTATGTACATTACAGGAGCATCTGCTAAATAGGGGATTATTGTCAGCCCAGCCAAATGCAATGGAAACGACTATGGGTAGAGAACTCCCTTCTCTTGCCAAGGGGAGGGAGTTTCACTCTTTTTGAGGTGGGCCTATTCCAGTGATGGTGAACCTTTTACAGACTGAGTGCCCAAACTGCAATTTAAAACCTACTTTTTTTTTTGCAAAGTGCCAATACAGCCATTTAACCTGAATATAGGTGGCTGTGAAGGGGCGATGTCGGTTGCCCACAGAAAGGACTCTTGAGTGCCACCTTTGGCACCGTGCCATAGATTCCCCATCACTGGCCTATGCTCATTCGGAAGTAAGTGTTTACCCCCCTGCCTAATATATAGGGCAGTCTTGCCTTCTGTGCCAGCTACAACCTCTCTTGTGAAGGGATAAACTGACTGCAGAGAGTCATGCTCTAGTGACAGTCTGCCAAGACTGCTATTGTGCCGAACTTATTATGAAGTTTTACCTGAAGAGTGTTTACAAATGGCAGATTTTCACTGCATTGTTTTTTTTAATACAGTGCTGGAAGGTTTATTTTATCACTCTGATTAAGAGCATATTCATATGCTACTTAACAAAATAGTGTTGCGCAGAAATGTGCTGCTTCATATACTCTAAATATCAGTGATGGTGAACCTTTTAGAGACCGAGTGCTCAAGCTGTGATTCAAAACCCACTATTATTTTCCACAAAGTGCCAATACAGTAGTTTAACCTGAATACAGGTGACTGTGAAGGGGCGATGTCAGGTGCCCACAGAAAGGGCTTTGAGTGCCACCTTTGGCACCCGTTCCATAGGTTTGCCAACACTGCCCTATTATTATGTGTCTAGCTGGCACAGAACTATCTCTGTTACAATGCCACTGAATCAGAGTCGGGAGAGCTTACTCTTTGGATCACAAGCCTGCCCCCACATCTATTAGTCATCATGGCCATTGGCTAGGTTGCCGGGTTGTCATCAAAAGGAAACAAAAGGTTTCCCCAAGATCTAAACGGAGGTCAATAACTGTGCACTGGAACTGGCAGCTTAATAGCCTCTTTGAAAGGTGACCTTCCCCGTGACTGGGAGCATTTCTTTTCTTTTCCTTGTTAGGTGAGAAACTGGTTCCAGCATCGCAGGGCCAAGTTCAAGCAACAGCTACAGGAGCATTGGGAGAGTATCAGGGATTGCTCGCCCTTCTCCCTAAGAATTGACCACGAGAGACAGATGAGGCTGTTTGATTTTGTCATGTATTCTGTCCAACCTGCACAAACCATTCTGCCTGTTATCTGGCCTCCGAGACCGGGTTCTGCCATATCAGATCCTCCTGGTAGTTTCATTCAAGACTTTCCCCTTCCAACCTACCCACCCCTGGCAATAGGCCTGCCTTATTCTTCTCTGCCCTCTTTCCCAGCGCATTCCGCTGCATGCCATGGACCTGGGGGAGACAGCGAGGAGTCTTCTGCAACACCTGAACTGGAAGACATGGACAGTTCAGATAACCCTTTGCTATGAAAGATTTGATGACACAGTATCACGGTGAATGTGGACAGGGTTTAGGCACATTTTAGCAACTGGCATTAAAAATGTTTTTAATTAATCATTAAAACAATGGTGGTGGTGTATTTTCAAAGGCCAGTGGCTTTGATCTATTGTTGCACGAAGGCCCTGCATCAGAAGGCAAACTGTGAAGTAATTTATCTGTGCTTTAAACGTCTGGCAGTCCTGAATACACCTATAGAATTTTGGTTTTGGAAGCTAAACCGGTTCAGAGGTGTGTAATACTACCAGACAATACCAGGATCAATGACTTTGTCTAGGAAAGACCCTTGCCTGAGATCTGGGATGGTTGATGCTGTCAACGCTGGGCAGATATTACTGAGCTACCTGGACTGAGGGTCGGACTCGGTGGCCAAAATCCCCTTGCCTAATTATGCTTCCCTAGGTACATCCCTCGCCTGATTGTGGAGCTGGAGTGCCTGGAGTATGAACTTGCAAACCACTCCAGTATTCCTGCCAAGAAAACTCCATTGACATGGGGTCATGAAGAATTAGAGTCACGACTATAACGACACAACACACACAACAACAAAAAAGCATAACTTTTGGAGGCAAACTTCCTTAAGAAACCACCGCAAATGTTATTAGCATCCTTTATCTCCTCAAACAGGCTATATATACCAGTGATGGTGAACCTTTCAGAAACCAAATGCCCAAGCTGCGTTTCAAAAGCCCCACTTATTTTTTCGCAAAGTGCTAATACGGCAATTTAACCTGAATACAGTGGCACCCCGGGTTACAAATGCTTCAGGTGCTACCCTTCGGGAAAGTGAGGATCGACGAGCAGGCATTTGAATTTCTCATGGCCACAGCACCCTCACTGTGGCTGCGGGAAATTCAAAAACCTGTTCTTCATTTCCCACTTTCCTGAAGGGTGCTACCCTTGTTTTGATCGAAGAGCAGGCTTTTAAAAATCCCACAGCCACAGCACCCTGGCGGTGGCCCTGGGGAAACCAAAAGCCTGCTCTTTAATCATCCCTTTGTTGAAGATTAGCACCCCATCCCAGCCTGAGGCCGATGGGGTGCTACACCATTGGAGAAGCCAGGAGGGAGTGGCGGTGGCTTGTGGGCTCATTAGTAGCCCCACTTTACTCTCCATCCATGCTGCTGGACATCCCAAAATGAGTGTGGTTGGCGAGTAAACGGGGTCTTCAAAGGAGCCCACAAGCCACTGCCTCCCCTTCACCCGGCTCTCTTCACGGAGCCATTTCAGCAGGCTCCAAACAGTTCTGTGAAGAGAGCCGGGTGAAGGGGAGGCAGTGGCTTGTGGGCTCCTTCATAGCCCCAGTTTACTCTTCGGCTACACTGGTTTTGAGATGCCCAGAGCAGTGTGGCTGGACAGTAAACTGGGGCTGTGTATGAGCCCACGAGCTGCTGTCATCCCTTCACAGGGCTCTCTGCATAGAGAACAGTGGCATGCTCCAAACGGAGGAGGAAGTGTCGGGGCAGGGCAATGTCGCGTGCCCACAGAAAGGGCTCTGTGTGCTACCTTTGGCACCTGTGCCATAGTTTGCTAACACTGCTATATGCTCTCTCTGTGTGTGTTTGTGTGTCTCTATATATTCTCTATTATTTTATTTAGAGTATTTTTAACCTGCCTTTCTCCTCGGAAAAGGACCCAAGGTGGCTTACAGTAATGATGAGGGATAATATACAGTCCAATACAATTAAGACATGATAATATGTAGTCTCTCTCTCCTGTTTGCTGGCAAAAACATCCTCCCTCAACCTGGCACCTTCGAGTTATAGTGGATTAAAACTATCATCATATTAAGGAGCTGGGCCATTTCTAGCTGAGATTATGAGAGCTTGGGTCCCTAGTTGGGGAAGACTCGTCTTGAGTATTGTGTGAAAGCAACTTGATTTCTGCTTCAAATGTGCTGGAAGAATTTGAGTGGCTCATCTTACTAAGAGTGACAGATTTGTTTCCAAGAGAAGTGACTCATTGAAACAAGCCAGGAAGCTACAAAACTCAGCATATTTTGATTTCAGGTATCTTGCTGTGTAAGACACATGTGGGCAACAAGTGGCTTTTCCTTCTGGGGAAAAGATAGCTTTGTGTGTCTAAGAAAGAGAAAGCAACCCCAGCTGCCCAGACCGGGCTGGATTGTAATTCTCATCATGCCCTACCATTGGCTCTGTGGTAGGTGGGAATTGTTCCACAACAACTGGAGAGCTACTGTTTAGTAAAATTACAGTATGGCTGAAATCCTGTTGTGCAGTTGTAAGTAACATCTAAACAAAAATTGCCACAAGGTAAGAAATCTCCATAGGCATTATTGATTGCATGCCACATTGTGTGGCTCAGTATACAACAGGTAGTGTCTACGGGCAGTTCTTCACTTGCCTCAATTTGGTTCCAAAAGTTACACCATTGGCTACAGCACAACAGGATTTCTGCTTATGTGGGATAAGGCAGGGCAGGAATACCTTTGCCCTCCAACTGATGTTGTCTATTTTTCCTGTCATTATTACCTAGGATATTCAATGATAAGGGATTTTCCTAACCCAGCAATAAGAGTGGAAGGGCATAGGGGAGTTAAACTAAGTGGATTTTCCCTTCATTTATGACATTGGCTGTGCCATTCTATCAATTTAGTTGATAAATATCAATGAATTACTTTAATGAGGTAATGGAAAGAGTTTCCAGCTCTTTCAGTGTGGAATTTGAAGTTGAATAGAAAAATTACAAGTATTCTTTGAAGTACTGAAAGGCAATGAAAACATTTTGAGATGACATATGTTTTCATAATGCATAAGGAAAAGGCCTTCATGACTACAAAAATATAAGAGGAGCACTTTAGACTTTTTATTGGAGCATTTCAAAATCAAACAAAATCAAACAGGTTGCAATTTCTTGTGGATGATACCACGTCTTATAAAAATAAGAAGCCTCGAATGGCAGAGCTAGAAGTGGCTCCATAGAAAATAAAATCCAGCCCTTCCTACAAGGTATACTGAAGAATCAAATTTTATCCTGCTTTCATTGCTGTTATTCTTTTTTAAAAAAGGTATGACTCTCAGACCTACACCATTAGATCACCATAGTGCTGAATGTCTTTTGTTATGTAGGGTTTTGTGAGACTCACATTTTAACCTGTAAACCACCCAGACTTATAGTTGCACTAATGGGGTGGAACCTGTCAATCATTTATTGACTGATGTACTGCCATATTAGTGCAAACACTACTCCGGGTGGTTCACAGATTTGTTTCTTTATTTCATCAGTGTAATTGGGCACTGAGTAATCATTTTTGTTGATGTTGCTTTTGCTAAATAATTGGAAACAAAATAAATCTATGCTGAGCTGCTTCAGATATATATATTGCAGCTATATATATATTGCAGCTATATATGGGATAATATTGCTGAGTTTTGCTTCCCCATTTGAAATAGTTCTTTGATGGGATTGGGATTATATACAAAATGGCAGTTCACTGAGACTGTATTTGCTTTTTAAAAAAAGGCTTGTTGAACCTTGACATTTTGAACAGAAATGTTATTCCCTACAGCTGCAAAGCTGACCAAGTGGTTCAGTCTTTAGCCACTCTTTTCTGCTTGCATTTATTTATTTATTTATTTATTTATTTATTTATTTATTTATTTATTTAAATACTTATATCCCGCTCCATCTTCCCAACGGGAACTCTGGGCGGCTAACAGCGCAAGAAGCTAAAAAGCTAAAAAGGCTAAAAAGATAAAAATAACAAGGCCACCAAGCAAGGGCAGCGGAAGGCAAGATGGCGGCAGACGGTAAGAGCAAAGAAAAGAAAGAGAAACTAACTAATGAGGACACCAAATGATTCTTTGAAGAGGAAGGTCTTCAAAGCCCTCTTAAAGGCGGGCAGGGACTCCAGCAGGCGCAGCTCAGGAGGGAGATGGTTCCAGAGCGAGGGCCCCACCACAGAGAAGGCGCGGTTCCGCGTACGCATTTTCCGCGCCTCTCTGGGTGTGGCCACTCTCAAGGAGCGCGCCTGCGACGATCTCGTGGGTCTGGAGCGCCTGCGACGATCTAATGTAAGGAGAAAGACAACCCATTAATGTGTGATGCAATCTCTGTAAAACTTTCAGCTTCATTTTGCCCACCTTTACAGCACATGGATGTGGCACACTAGGCTGAGCAATTTTTGAAGTAGTAGCCATGCTGCAGTAATGAAAGTCCCTGAATTCAGCTGAGTACAGTAGTGGGAAAGTCTGCTTGAGTCTAGGAAGAGTTAGACCCATCACCGAAGCTATGACTGCAGCCTTACACTGCAGTCCTGCAAGTGCCATGAGGTGAAGCAGTTGGAGTGATGGTGTGGGACTTGACTTCAAGTCTCCACCAAGCCATGAAAGTCACTGAGTGACCGTGACCCATTGATCCTCATTTCCTACCTCACAAATGGTACTGAAGAAGACTTCCTTGGCTTCCTTGAGATCACTTGGAAGAAGTGTGAAAATTGAATGTCCACATGAATGCCTGGTCAAAAGTAAACTTTCTTGTTATGTACAATCAAGTTATTTCTGATGTATGCAAATTTTCTGAACTGGATCATCAATATTCCTCCTTGGGTCTTTCAGTCTCAAAACTGGCTCCCTTTATTGAGTCAATCCCTCTTATATTTGGTCTTTCTCCTTTCCTGCTGTTGGGAATCCTTTCCAGGATTAATGGTCACATCAGCAGAGGAGAATTGATAATCCCACCGTGATAGAGGTGGAGAGACACAGGGCAGCTACCAGGGGACAGTAGTAGTGGAAGTTGACATTGGCAGAGGAATGTTGGTAGACAACTGGTGGAAGAACTTTCAGTGGCAGCCAATGGCACTCGAGCTAAATTTCTGAAAAATGAATAATCTGAAAACCCTATGATCCAAAATGGAGTCAAAAAAGGGATTGGGTTCAACCTGTCAAACTTTTCAATAAGTGGACATCAGGTTGCAGCTGCCGATTCCGTCCGCTCTTGGGACCGTTGACTCGGGCGCGTTCAGCACCACGGACAGAGGCAGTTTGCGGGCGACGCCGGAACAGGGCGTTTCTCTGCAGCACGACAGGGAATTTGGTGTCGTCCAAAAGGCTGGCGCTGAGCAGCTGTGGCCTTCCCAAGCTCTTGTAAACCAGACAAGGCTGAACCTTCACTCTCCAGACCAGGAGCTCAGGGAAACGGACGCTATTCCCTGGTGGACGGGGGGGGGGCAGCCTTATTCCATCCACGAGGTGTGGGGTTTTGGTTTAGATGGATAAAGTGAGGATAAAGTCTTCCCGAGGAAGAAAATGTCCCAGTAGTTCGGCGGGGGAGGGGAGAGGCATCCAAAGCTGTCTCCGCTGAGTCAGACTATGGGTCCATCTACCATCATAGGGTGGACACGGGCTACCAGCAGATCTCCACCGTCCATACCCCTAATTTTCTGATGAGGGTTAGGGTACAGTGAGGCCTTCCAAGTGGTGCATGTTAACAACGCCCATCATCCTGGGCTCTGCCGGATAAGGCTGATGGGAGCTGCAGTCAAAGGCTATTCGAGGAACCACACATGCCCCAACCATGCCCTAAATCTCCCCCTTCTCAGCAGGAAAGCTGAAATAGGTTGCGAACGCCCCCCCCCCCAATCTCCTCCCCGCCCGCCCCATTTTCAGACGACCCCTTTGCTGCCTGGCACCAGCCTCCGAAATATGTGCCCTCTTTTCCCTGCGGGCGGTTCTCCTCCGCTGGCGCATCCGGAAGGCGCGAGGCTTTTGATCGGTTTCAAAAAAAGGCGAAGGAAGCGCTCCGATTGGGCTGCGAGCAAGGTCCTTTGCGTCTACAAGGAGAACTCCCGCGGCCTCGTTTCCATCCTGTGCGCCCGCGCGGCTGCTGCTGCTGCGCCTCCTCCTCCTCCTCCTCCCCCAACCCGCCTCCCTGCGCTCCTGGAGCCGGTGCATTTCAAAGTAAATGTTTTGACAAAGGGGATCAAAGGCACGCCGCCAAAAATAAATAAAATAAAATAAATGCGGGTCGCCGTTCCAGCGCTTGGGAAGGATGGGCGCCGGGTGGGAGGAGTCTTGGACTCGGAAGGAAGGTGAGAAAATCGCCACTTTTCTTGACCGCCTGAAGTGTGTCAGGGACGGCGTGATGGGGGTCGGGGGGGGGAGAGGAAACGGCAGCCAGCAAGGCGTTTGCACGTCCTCCTGTCACTCCATCATCACACCGCCTTTAGGCGCTGAGACAGGCCGGCGATAATGAGAAGGTCGGCTTTCTCAGTCGGGATTTGAGGCGAGGCGACAGTTGCTAGTCCTCGCCACTTCAAAGGGGATCCCCGCCGCTCGGCGATGCTCAGCGCAGACATTACAGGGAGTTGAAACGAGCTCCAACCAAACCCCGCCGCCCCGTCGCGTTTCAAGGCTAAGCTCGGATTTCAGAAAGGCTCTGTCACCTCCACCTACTGGGCAAAAACATTCATTACGAGTTGTACAGGCGGAGGAGAGCGGCGTTCCTAATGCAGCTGGACTACAACCAGGACCAGCGCGTCCATTAAGGCGAACTAGGCAGTTGCCTAGGGCGCCAAAATGGACAGGGGGCACCAAAATGGACAGGGCGCTGCCCAGCCTGCTGCCCCCCTCCTGCCGCCGCCCCCCCGCCACCGGACCCCCCTGCCGCCGCCGCCGCCCGAACCCCCTGCCGCCGCCGCCGCCGCCCTACCCCCCGCCGCTGCCGCCTGACTCCCCTGCCCCCGCAAGGGCCCGCCCCCCGCCCCCCCCGCTCCTCGCCTAGGGCTCGAAAAACCCTAGCGCCGGCTCTGACTACAACTCCCAGCATCCTTGCCCATTGGCTCTGCCGGCTGGTCCTGAAGGCTCTTTGACATACAGCCCACTTGTGTTTGTAAGCCTTGTGAAAACTGGCCATCATATCTATGATGCTCTGGATAACATTAGGACATTGATCAGTAATATCAAGTTCCATAAGCCCATCCCATGATGGTGTGTTTAGAAAATGCCCTAGGGATAACAGGAAGCCAATGCAGTGGAATGAAGTTGCAGAGGATAAAACATCTGAAGGGCAACATAAGAGCATGAGATCAGGTGGATCAGGCCAAAGGCCCATCTAGTCCAGCTTCCTGTATCTCAACCTTCCTGTATCTCACACCAAATGCCCCTGGGAGCGCAGAGACTAGATATCTGTTTCCTGATGCCACTCCCCTGTATCTGGCCCTTGAAGTACCCTGTTTTTAAGCCTGGAGATTACACATCCCCATCATGGCCTGTAACCTGTGATGGACTCCCCCCCCCCCCCAGGAATCTGTCCAATCCCTTTTTGAAGGCATCCAGGCCAGATGCCATCACCACATCCTGGGGTAGGGAGTTCCACAGACTAACAACACGCTGGGTAAAGAAGTATTTTCTTTTGTCTGTCAAGGGTCAAGGACTCCCTAGTTCCCAGACTAATCCTTTTAATTAAGCCACTCAAAAGAGGCATAAGTAACTTTGCTGGGACTGGAGCCCAAAATTTCATAGTCTCTGGCTGCCCCAAGGCTTGGAAATGCTGAGAAAAATGGGAAATGAAAGGAAAATGGAAGTGACCAGAAGTGTGCATGTGCGGGTGATCAAGTAATTCCATTACCACTGCTTCCAGATTCTTTTGTGTTTTGTTGCCAACAATATAGCTTGACTTGTAAGGTTCTTTTCTAGTCTCTTTAGGATTCCCTTCAAAAGCCTTCTTCCTCTTATTTCTTGACTGCAGTCTCCCTTTAGATGGAACCAAAGTGCAGAAAATCTTCACTGTCTTCAATACTGAAATTCACATTCTTTAATTCTTCTGTAGAGCCTATTTTTGCCTTCTTAGTGTTCAAGTACAATTCTGCTTTTGCATTGTCTTCGTTCATCTTCATATTTGGTGACTTTGCTTCATTGCTATTTTGTTCCATTGATATGGTACACCTTCTCTTATTGGTGTTCCTTTCACCAATTTTCATAGATTATACTTCAGATCTAACTTTCCATCTGAGATGTTTGCATACAGACTAACCAGATAGGGAGATAAAGTATACCCTTAGGGTCTGACACCTCTGCAATGGGAAGCCATTGAGTTCCTCTCTATATCCTGTCTTCCCAGCAACCTTGTGCTTTGCCTTTACCAAATAAAAGAGTGTGATGCATTTTCAAGTCTCTCAGGCTAGGTGCTCAACAACCTTTTCTCCAAAACAAACAAACAAACAAACAAACAAACATTCCCACCTAACCCACAAGCTCTTCACCCTTTGTGCAATAAAGGCTGCAGTCTTGTAATTAATTGAGGAGAAAGATCAGCAAACTAACTAGCTTTAACTAACAAACACAGAGACTTTCTCATCAGAAATGCATTTGGAAAATCTAACTGGATTGTTTCAGACTTCATAAGTACACTAAACTCAGAGGAACAGAGGGTAATGCTTTGAAAAGTTGAAAGCAGCTAGAGAGAGAGAGAGAGAGAGAGAGAGAGAGAGAGAGAGAGAGAGAGAGAGAGAGAGAGAGAGAGAGAGAGAGAGAGAGAGAGAGAGAGAGAGAAAGAAAGAAAGAAAGAAAGAAAGAAAGAAAGAAAGAAAGAAAGAAAGAAAGAAAGAGAAAAATACCAAATAAGAGGTGGATTATTTTAATGTAGGAAGCCATGGCCTTGGTTTTGCTGAGCTGTTGATGACATGACCTCTTGGAGGTCACAATTTCAGAAGGTCACCCTAAGTTGGACTAAACTTGACTTGACATCACATAACTACAAGAGTTCACTTCCAAGGTTTGCTGATGTTTTTATCCAGCCCCTGGCTCTACTTCTAAGGTCATTCTGAAAGTTAGACATAAACAGGAAGAAAACCAAAAATGACCATCTGCTGATTTCTACACATCAACATTCTGTTAAAGCTTGTGGAAGAACAAGCTCTCCTGGTTAATCTTTGTGGCTGTTGGGCAACCCCATGAATACCCACCTTTTGGAGAGAAGCATTTGCATGCTTATCTTTTATCTATTCCTTATAAAGAGAAGTGCTTTTAGTCTGGGATGCAGTCCTCCTTGATTTTTGCATTCCAGTATTTTGTGGTTATAAATTACATGAATACACACAGGTTGTTTTTTCCTGTGGTAACTGTTAGCATCACACATTTTGTTTGGTAAACCTAGTGTAGAACTCCTTCCTTTACATATGCTGCACATGGTATAAACTTTGAGCATTTTTACAGAAAATTCATGCACAAGAGCTTCACTAGACAAATGTTTGTAGAAGCAAACATTATGATAAACAGCATCCAAGCAAAACATAGTGCCTTTAGGGTAGCTATTCTCTACACTCACTCACACACCCCATAGTTAATGATCGGGCAATAAAAGGCTGTCAAATGATTCATTTATTTATTCTATTCTTACATTTATATCTTACCCATCTCGCTAAACCTCACTCTGAGTGGCTTACAACATTCATAAAACAATGAAAATAATGTGAACAAGCATAATAAAACCACATTGAATGTAACATGATACATAACATACTAAAACATCAGCAGGGTGAAGAAAAAAACTATAACATCATTACAACAACATGAATATGTAAAAAAGCATAGTTCAACTTTAAGTTTATGTAATGGACGAAAACGGGGGCATTTCGTAAAGTACAAAGGTCCAACAGAAAGTACCAACATCCTGGAAAGAAGGAGCCAAGTCTTTGGGATCCTTCTTTCATGGCACCATCTTTTTTGGAACAGCCTTCCCGCTGAGCTGTGCCTGGCCAATTCCCTCCCAACCTTTAAGAGGTTGTTCAGGGCTATTCTTTTTGCTGAAGCTTTCAAGGGCTTTGAAATCCCATGGATTTCCCAAGTTTGTGCCGCTCATCGAACTATTGTCTGAAGTTATTCCACTTGTTTGTGTTATGTTGCCTTATTGACTTGATTTTATTTGATTACAGTCATCTCATCCCGACTCTTATATTATTTATACCTTTTGTTTTGATATGACTGCTAACTGCCCAAGGTAGTGCCTTGCAATTATCACAAGGTCTAAAAGTATAATAATAATAATAATAATAATAATAATAATAATAATAATAATAATAATAATAATAATAATAATAATAATAAACAATTAAGCAATACAATGTCCTCAGTCCAAGGGATGTTTCCAGATATGTTGCCAGGGATGCACAACCTTTGGCCCTCACCTTTTCCCCTAGGAATAGGCAAAGGAAGGCCTCTAGATGGTGTTGGACAACATTTCCCACTCACAGTAGGTAGGTACCATATGAGGAGGAAAGCTGGGTGCTGTAATCCAGCCACAACTCATCTACTGCTATTCTACAAGTCTCAGGGGAAGGGAGGAAAGAGAAGGAAAGGAAAGGAAAAAGAGGAAAGGAGGGGGGAGATAAGAAGAAGAAAACGCACGCACGTGTACATGCACACACACACACACACACCAAGCATGGGAGCTGGAGTCCAAGATGGAACAGATGTGGAACTGCTGTTCCCATTAGCTGTGATGAGAGATTGCTCTGACACCATTCATGCTAGAGTTTTAAGCTTCACAATAATAAAATATCTGGAAATGTTTAGTCTTACAAAAAGAATGTTGAGAAGGGATATGATAGCCATGTTTAAATATTTGATAGGATGTCATATCGAAGATGGGGCTGGCTTGTTTTCCATGGCTTCAGAGACTGGGACTTGGGCCAATGGTTTCAAACCACAGGAAGAGATTCCATTTGAACATTAGGAGGAACCTCCTGACAGTTAGAGTTGTTCAGCTGCCACGGAGGGTGGTGGAATCTCCTTCTTTGGAGGTTTTTAAGCAGAGGCTGGATGGCCATCTATCAGGGGTACTTTCATGGGGTTGGACTGGATGGCCCTTGAGGTCCCTATATTCAGTTGGTAAAACACTGCAAAATGGTTCAGTAGGATGACTCCTTAGGATAAATTTCTGTCTTTCATCATGTTATTGAAGGCCCAGGATCTCAGTCAGAAAAGAAGTTGGCAACCATACTTGGAGAGTGAAGACCATCAAGATTCTTCAGCTGCAGGGATAATGAACGATGCAAATGAATTTCTGCCTTTTATCCCGTTACTAAGATCACAGGGGCTCAACCAGAAAGCTGACAATACAAACACACACACACACACACACACACACACACACACACACACACACACACACACACAGAGAGAGAGAGAGAGAGAGAGAGAGAGAGAGAGAGAGAGAGAGAGAGAGAGAGAGAGAGAGAGAGAGAGAGAGAATCTCAGAATTATTAGGTACGATAATTATATACCTAAATATAATATATATGCAAGGCTATAACTATTGTCATTCTTATAGTGGTCACTACTTTCCTGTCCTGCTGTAGGATCAAGTTTAGAATCCTTTGACCCTCCAGATGTTTTGGACTACAGCTCTCTAATCCCTTGCCATGGGCAAACAACATTGTACAGAGATACGATCCACTAAAACTTGTCAGTCTGACTTCTGTTTTGTTTCTTAAACTGAAGTGTTTAATTACTGTAGTGCATGTACATCTATCTATCTATCTATCTATCTATCTATCTATCTATCTATCTATCTATCTATCTATCTATCTATCTATCTATCTATCATCTAACTGACCTTGGTTACAGGCTTAAATTTCAACATTAAAAAAAGACATTTGATCACAAATAATAACTAATACATAGAATCAAATTGTGTAATACTGTATTTGAAAACTTAAACTAAATTCTGTCATTTTATCTATACATTTTACAGGCTGTGATTAACAGATGAAAAAGGAATGAGGTTGTTTTTCTATGCAACGGCCAGAGGAAATTCCATTTTTAGCCTGTATTATATGCTGCAAAACTAAAAGTAATGGCGTTCTATCCAAGCCTTTCATTCAAATGAATAGCAAGAAATTGGGACACAGTATGGAGAATGTGGTGATTTTGCGTCTTAGCATACCTCTTCCTCCTGCTCTGAATATAGCTTGTGCTGCATAAAAGCAGTTTAGAAAGAAAGAGCTACTTTGATTAGATAATGGATGAGTCAGTTCTTGACAATATTATCTGCAGTCCTACAATGTGGGAGCCACAGTTAAAGAAGTGATTATACTGTGTTGCAAGTTATTGTCAACAGCAATTTGACAAAACAATGACTGCCTCCTATTTCTATTGTCTGAATAAAACAGTGGAAATCACATTTTGGGGAAGAAAAATACTGTAAATCAGATAAATTGCATTGTTATTCTAATATCTAGTCTAGGTCAGTTTGTGAAAAGTTCTGACAATGGTTCATTCAACTCAGTGCAAGAAGGGCTATGTAGTGGAACATTCTGCTCTCGTGGTGGCCAACCAGTTGGCTATAGGACATCTACCAGCAGGCCCTGAGTGCAGCTGCACCCTCTTTCGCCATCAACTTATCTCGAGAGATTCCATTAAAAAAAAAACACACTGGTTTATAAATGTGGGACATTGTGCTTCCACATTCATGATTCAGAACATCAGGAAATAGTCCAATATCACTGCACAATATTTTGCCGGCATTGCCAGCCAGAAAAAGGATGCCAAACTTTACATAGCAAAGAGCAACCTGACTGTTGATGGCGCCCATGTCAGCAGTGAAGATAATCTACCTCAGGGGTCCTCAAACATTTAAAATAGGGAGCCGGTTCACTGTCCCTCAGACACTGTTGGGGGCTGGACTATAGTTTAGAAAAAAATGAGCCTTTATTAGTTCACTCAGCCTTGGAACTTGGAAATGCCATGGCGGGGGGGGGGGGGAGACTACGTCACAGGGAACCCGTCATCTGTCAAGGCAGCCGTACTATGTTAGATTATTTTTTTCCATATCTCTAGGCTCATATTGCCTTGGCAACTGGAGGCACTGGCCAATCCGCAATGAAGGAAAAGTGTGAAAGCCTGGTCACATGACTTGGAGGGGGCTCCACCTTCCAATTGGAGGACCCAAGTCACTGCTTCTGATCAGAGTGGCTGTTCTAGCCTCACATCTTTCGACTCCCAGCACCTCTCTCCACAGGGCTGTTGTGCGAGGGGCAGCCGGCAACCGCCCAAAGCCCACCCCCACCCTAAAAGTCAAGCAGCCACGGGCCTACCCAATGCATGGGCCTTCCAAGGGGCGTGTCACATGCCACACAGCACCCAATCATAGCTAGGCTGGGGGAAAACCAACACCCCACTCTGCATGGTGAGTTTTCAGCTCAAGGGGGCAAGGGAGGGCAGTCTGCAATGGCTTGCAGGCTGGATTTAGGACCGTGGTGGACCAGATCCAGCCTGCAGGCCATAGTTTGAAGACCTCTGGTCTACCCTCTTGTAATTACTCCATTTGCAAATTGACACCAAACAGTAAAAAAAAATATCCAGCAATCTGACCCTTCTTTCTTAATCAGTTAACCTAATTAAAGGCAAGGGCTTGAGGTCAGCAGGTCAGCAGAAATAGGTAAAGTGAATCTTGTAGAATGGGGGTTGTATGTGTGTTTATGTCTCGCATCCACCCAAGTCAAAATGTGTGAATGAATCCATATCAAGAGCTATTTTACGTGGCAAGTCAGTGTTCCCCCTACAAGAGAGCAGAGCTTGGAAAAGTTGCTTTTTGGATTATAGCTGCCATAGTGGCAGGGGAGCCTGCTATTGTAACCCCCATACACACCAAAAAGAGTGCAGTTTTTCCAAACACCGTGCAAGAGTCATCAATGTGTTATACTGATCTATCTCAGTTGTGTGATATTATCATTCAGGGAGAAGTTGTAGTTAAACACATTTCCATGCCTTGGAAAACTCAGTAACCATGATTGATACAGATTACTCTTTAATCCAATTATTGGAAAACATTTCTTATAGTATTAAAAATCAGTACTTTAAGAAGAGAAGCAAATAAACACAATGAAATGGCCCTGAACTGGTTATCTTCCTGATACATGTCTGAGGCATCAACAATGATTGCATTTAAAAAGGCAAAAAATCTATTGCACATTTGATTATAGCAATCAATTGCATTGTCTTTGCTTGGGATTTCCATAATCTATAAAGATGGAGACAGTGAATCAAGATGGTTGATGTTGAGCAATCAGTGAAATTGTTCTGGGAGAACTCAAATTCCTTATCAAATTAAGCAAACAATGAACTCTTTTCTCCAGCTGCTAGCCTATCATGCTCAAATAAACAGTGCAAAACTGGGAGATTTACCTCAGAAGAAAACTCACCAAACTAAGTCGGATTTACTTCTGAGTAAATGTGCATGCAATCAAGTTGGTGAATGCTGTTTTGCAATATGAAATGAGACCCGGAGAGAGAGGAAATGGAGTGTCATGAATTTTGATGACCATTCAATGTTTTTCATCACCATTGAAGAAGAGACATGCCTGAATCTCTGGCAAAATGAAGCATTTTCTAGCGGGGTGGTTGTATTATTCTGTTCCTGACAAAACAAGGACAAAGAGTCTAGTGATACCTTAAAGACTATCAGCCTGAGATTATCTCACTGAGTAGGCCTGATTCCTGATGTTTTAATAACAACAAGGTGTTTTAAAGCCTACCAAGTTTTATCTGGCCAAAACTTCCATGGGCTGTAGCCCACTTCTCAAGTTGATAGTCTTTAAGGTATCACTAGACTCTTTATCATTTTATCAGCACTGGAGTAATACATCTGGAAATGCCTCATTTCACCATAGATTCAGGCATGTCTCTTTTTCACCCGTGATGAGCTCTTGGAAATATTTCTAGTAGTACATTTCCGTGCCCATGCACATCAAATGTTAGACCACTATTTCAGGCACATTCAGTTAGCAGCAATTCCCATTAACCTTAGTGTAATTGACATTTGGGTAAATATTGAAAGTCAATATTTCAAGGCACACTGTGGTCCTCCCTGGATATGAAGTGAAAGTATCCGGAGGAAATCTTTGGCTCTCCAAATGTTTGACCTTTAGTTCCTGTGGTTCCTTCAATTTGTCCACCATGGTGGCTGAGGATAATGGTACTTGAGGGCCCAAAAAAACACCCAAAAAACCCAGTGCAGGTGCCTTGTTCCTGTACTCACCAAGAAATGTAAAACTCAAGTTCCCTTTGGGAGATGGGAGGTGCAAGAAGGTGATGTTATTGGATGAGTTTCAATTGTTGAGACCCAAGGATGTGGACAGGGTGCTTGGATCTGTCCACTCTACCACCACGCCATTCGACCCTTGCCCTTCCTGGTTAATTGAAAGATCAGCCAAGGGGGTTCGCACCTGGGTCCAGGGAGCTGTAAACGCCTCATTAAGAGAGGGAGTGGTCCCTGCTGCCTTGAAAGAGGCAGTAATTAGACCACTCCTTAAAAAACCCAACCTGGACCCAGGGCTGGTGTGTAACTACCGACCAGTAGTGAACCTCCCTTATTTGGGCAAGGTGTTGGAGCGGGTGGTGGCCAGACAGCTCCAGGCGCTGCTGGATGAAATGGATTTTCTGGATCCATTTCAATCTGGTTTCAGGCCGGGTTTTGGAACAGAGACTGCCTTGGTCGCCCTGTACGATGACCTTTGCCGGGAGAGAGACAGGGGGAGTGCGACCCTGTTGATACTCCTGGACCTCTCGGCGGCTTTTGACACAATCGACCATGGTGTCCTTCTGGATAGGCTGGCCAGGTTGGGAGTTGGAGGCACTGTCTTGCAGTGGTTCCGCTCCTTCCTGGCTGACCATGTTCAGAAGGTGGTGCTGGGGGGATAGTAGCTCTGCCCCATGGCGTTTATGTCACGGGGTTCCACAGGGCTCAATACTATCTCCCATGCTGTTTAACATCTACATGGAACCGCTGGGAGAGGTCATCAGGAGGTTTGGGCTGAGGAGTCAGCAATATGCTGATGATACTCAGCTCTACCTCTCGTTCTCCACCAATCCAGGTGAGGCAGTTTCTGTTCTGAACTCATGGACTGGATGAGGGTTAATAAATTGAAACTCAATCCAGAGAAGTTGGATGTGCTGTTAGTGGGTGCTTCACCAGACAGGTGTCTTGCATGGGATTGCACTCCCCCTAAGGGACAGGGTCCGTAGCTTGGGGGTACTCCTGGAAGCCCAGGTGGACTCGGTGGCCAGGGGTGCCTTTCTCCAGCTGCGGAAAATATATCAGCTGTGCCCCTACCTGGATGAATGGAGCCTCATGACAGTTACGCATGCACTGGTAACATCCCGTATTGATTACTGCAAAGTGCTTTACGTGGGGCTGCCTTTGAAGACAGTCCGGCGATTGCAAGTGGTTCAGAATCGCGCTGCGCGGCTGGTGAGTGGTGGGGGCGCCAGGGAACACATCACAGCGATTCTGTATAACCTTCATTGGTTACCAGTAGCTGCCCGAGCCCAATTCAAAGTGCTTGTTTTGACATATAAAGCCCTAAACGGCTTAGGACCTAGATACCTGAAGGACCATCTCCTTCCATATGAACCTACCTGGCAATTAAGATCGAGCCAGGGGGCCCTCCTGGAAGAGCCATCCCTCAAGGAGGTAAAAGGAATGGCTTGTAGGAACAGAGCTTTTTCAGCAGTTGCCCCCAGATTATGGAATGCCCTCCCAAGCGAGATCCGCCTGGCACCAACATTGATGTCATTCCGGTGCCAGGTAAAAACATTCCTCTTCAAGAAGTCTTTTTAACTGATTATTGTGGGTCCTGATGGTGATTTTAGTGCAGTGTTTTAATATATTGTATTTATTGTATTTAAATAGGAATAGGAATCTTTATTGTCATTGCCCCCTTGCAGGAACAACGAAATTTTTTGGTTGCTATATAAAACTCATTTAAAACATTTCACATAGATTTAAAAACAGGTACAACACATAATATGACATATAAAATGACTAAAATATGACATAAAATAAGCTGACTTCAAAGTCCAGGATTTCCGTTTAAGGCCAATATTGCTCTAAAAAAGAAGCTATTTTTGAGACGGTTTGTTCTTGCCCTAAGTACTCTATATCTCCGTCCCGATGGCAGCAACTCGAAGAGGCGATGACCAGGATGTGATGGATCTCTTAATATATCTAATGCTTTACAGTGGCACCTGGTAGTATAAATTTGTTCTAGGGTGGGGAGTGAACAGCCCACAATACTCTCTGCAATTCTTATGATTCTGTGCAACACTGTCTTATCCCGTTGGGTGCAACTTCCATACCACACACTTAACCCATAAGTAAGCACACTCTCAATTGCACAGTGATAGAAGGCCAGCAGCAGCTTTTGTGGAAGATGGTTTTTCCTTAAGGTTTTATTGTTTTAATTTTATTGCAATTTGATGTTTTAATTGTCTAAATTGTTAACTTTGATTGTGAGCTGCCCAGAGAACTTTGTGTAGTGCGCGGCATACAAGCTAAATAAATAAATAAATAAATAAATGTCCATCCTGTTTGAAATGGAGCAGAATTCCCACCCAGTCCAAACAGAAGAAGCAGAGATTAGTTTAGAACTTTCCACCAACTCCTTAAAGCTAGGTGCCCTTCATGTTGCTTCAGATGACACTTCCCGCCTTTTCTATTGACCATGCTGGTTGACAGCCATAGTTGTGGAAATTATTTCCCGTTACCAATATTTCTCTTCTGCCTTTGAGGAATGTATTTGAGTGCAAAAGTCGTCGTTTCATTTTGCCAGTGAAATGGCACAACTGACACCTTTTTTTTTTTTTTGAGTCAAAAGCTTTTATTAGCAGTAAGATTTCCTGACTGGCAGCTGGTCCAGAGCTCAGCCTGTAGTGCCCTCTGCAGGACATCCTGAAAAAAAGTGAATAGTTTCATGTCTTAATTATATTATACCTCATTTTGTAAGCCCCCTTGGGTCCTTTTTTCAAGGAGAAAGGTGGAGTAAAAATACTCTAAAATAAAATAAAATAAAATAAAATAAAATAAAATAAAATAAAATAAAATAAATTGTTGCTTTCCAAGAATGGTGGCCACAGGATTCTGGATGTTTGTGGTTTCTAAAATGTACCCGTACTCTCTCCTCAGACCCTTTTGGCCTCACCGACATCACAGTCCTTCCTGATATTACGCTGAAGTGCTAAGCCAGTCCAGTCTTTCAGGCACCATGTGGAGCCTACATATGTTGAAGGAAGCTTCATAGCTCCATCCCTGCCATTGTCACACCCAAATTTCATGTCTGTTTCCATGTGACAGAATCATAGAATAGTAAAGTTGGAAGGGGCCTACAAGGCCATGAAGTCCAGCCTGCCTGCTCGATGGAGGAATACAAACCAAAGGATATATGCCAGGCAGTTGTCCAAATGTTGGAGCACGGGGGGGGGGGCTTTATCACCTCTTGAGGTCATTGGTTCCATTGCCGTACTGCTGAAACAGTCGGGGTTTTTCCTGATAGTCAGCCGAAAGCTAGGTTCCCTTAACTTGAGCCGATCATCCTACACTGTGGGATGATGGAGAACAGATCCTGCCCCTCCTCTGTATGACAGCCTTGCAAGTAATTGAAAAGTGCTATTGTATCTCCCATCATTCTTCTTTTCTCCAGGCTATACCTCCCCAGTTCTTTCCATCTTTTCTCATTGGGTTTGGTTTCCAGCCCTCTGATCATCCTTGTCGCCCTTCTCCCATATGCTACATCAAAGGCGAGTACTGGAACAAGGAACCTTTGGCTCTCCAGCAAGTTTCAGCCTACCGTTTCCATCATCTCCACCCACCATAATGGCCCAAGGGACTTTTAGAATTGCAGGCCAAATGATTTGGAAAGTGAGTTTCTAACCCTGCTCTAGCATCATGCCTAGAAATAACTACTGTGTGCCTTGAACAGAAAAACATGTCTAAAGAAAGGATGCTGTCCTCTCTACAGGCAGCCTTTGTAAGTTAGCCTGAAGAGTGTGGCTCATATGGAAAGGCTACCTGGACCTCTTCAGATATTCTTGTTTCTGTATTCAGGATAGCAATAGAGGAAGAGGGACATGTGTCCTTCAACATATGGACTTCACATACTTCTTTATTGGCTAAGCAGGCGACACGGAGGGTTTCAGAATATAACTTCAGCATCTTGTTAATACAATCAAGCTAACCTGAAAGATACTGGTGAACACTTATAAAAATAATGTGATAATGAATCCACATGTTGCATGTTTAGGAAAACAGAGGGAGCCATTCCATAACAAATAAAACCATCAATCTACCTGCAATGGGGAAGCACTAAGTGGCGGAATCTCTCCAGGGTTTCAGGAAAGATCATTTCCCACGTGGAGATCCATGGTTACTGTCTTCATGGCAAGCATATCCTCTGATGAAGAAACACAATAGGCGATTCACTCCATACAGAATCTGCACATGGGGAAATCAATGTACATGTAGAATCCAGACAAGCATAAACAATGTTAAGATCCAGTAATTTTGGTAGGGAGACAGGTTGATTGAAATAAAGAGAAGACAGAAACAACACACTGAAGAACTACTATATATCAAGATGATAGCTTTCTTCAAAGAAGAATATTATGAGGAAATGCCTGTAATTAGACGGCGTTAGGGGGGAAACTGCACTTGCTGCAATTGGGATAAATGAAGTGGCAACTGGCAAGAGTAGAAGGGACACAGGTGGGATACAGTTGCTTGAAGCTATCGAAATCCTAACAAGAACATGCCAATAGATATGGGAAACAAAATTGTAGCTCACAGCTGGAAAAGTGCAATACTCATTCAAATACCAGGAAAGAAAAGAAATGTCAAAGACTACAGGAATCGTGGGACCATCTCATCCTTGTCTGACACCTTTGCTATCTGGAAAGCATTGTGTTTCTCCATACTGTATTTTGTTCTAACAGTAAACTCTCTTCCAGGGTATATTTTATGTATTAAGACAATCAAATCCTGAGGTGCACCTTTATTTTCCTAAAGAATGATCCATAGCTTTAGAATTAGTTTTTGGGGGGATACTCCACTCCCCCTTCCCTTCAACAACACGTTTGGTTCCTCTGGGGCTGCTTTTGTGCCTCCATATTTTTTTTCCAATCCACAGTCTTCTTTCACAATTATTTTCTGCAAAACCTTGGGATTTTCATTAGCCTGATGATGCCTCCCCTCCCTCTAGTTTGCCAACAGGGCTGTTTTGGCTACAGGCAACTCAGTCCCTTATTAGTACGGAGGTCCGATGCCAACAGTTGCAATACAAAAGAACCAGATCCAACTTTGTTACGGCTGATCTGCCTTCTATCAGGAGGAGATAAAATTCTTACCATGTCTCGGGTACTGAAAACAGTTGGCATGGCAATTATCAAAAGACCTTGAGCAAGCTGGCTGGGCGGCCCGCTGATATGCGGAACCTGTCAGCTTGGAATGAGGCTGGGGTTGTTCAGAGTTCTCAGGAAGAACTGAAGCAAATCTTAACACTTGGATGATGACTAAAAATTCATTCTGGGTGTGAAAAAAAAATGCATTGAGGGGTTACTATCATGGGAACTTGCCTTGGGTTAGGCCATTTGCCATCTAGCAATAAAGTCCTTATTCCCACCATCCTACAATGACACCTTTCTGAAGGATTGGATGACACCTCCCAGAACTCAGCCTTGGAGATGGTGAGAGCTTTAGCTGGGGAAAGTGATCTTCTCAGACTTCCAACCACTAACTTTTAAGGCAGGGGTGAACAGGGCGGAGTACGTAGGGACATTGAGACTGTAACTCCCATCATTTCTAGCCACTGTGTAGGAAGGATGGGATCTCTAGAGCAACAATGTCTGGTGGGCCCTTCTGCCCACTCCTGTTACAGCAATCAGTGTTAAACAAAATGTTAAGGAAGAATGCTTAACATTCTGTCTTAAGTGGAAAGGAGTAGAACTGGAAAAGGTGCAGAAGAAAGAGACTAAAATGATTACTGGGCTGGAGAACCTCCCTTATGAGGAAAGGCTACAGCATTTGGGGCTCTTAGTCTGATTGAGGTGTACAGAAATTATGCAGGGCATGAGTAAAGTGGATAGAGGGATGCTCTTCTCCCTCTCACAAAACACCAGAACTGAAATTGAAGGTTGGGAGAGTGAGAACAGACAAAAATAAAATACTTCTTTACCCAGTGTGTTGTTAGTCTGTGGAACTCACTGCTACAGCGTGCGGTGATGGCATCTGGCCTGGGTGGCTTCAAAAGGGGATTGGACAGATTCCTGGAGGAAAAGTCCATCACAGGTTACAAACCATGATGGAGATGTGTAACCTCCAGGCTTAAACCAGGGTACTTCAAGGGCCAGATGCAGGGGAGCAGTATCAGGAGACAAATATCTGGTCTTGTGCATTCCCAGACGCATTTTGCAGGGCCACTGTGAGATACAGGAAGCTGGACTAGATGGACCTTTGGCCTGATCCAGCATGGCTCTTCTTATGTTCTTATGTTCTTAATGCTTGCCCTTCAACTTTGTGCTGGCTTCTCTTGATTAAAAAAATCATACAGTATCCATAAATACAATCCTTTGCCTTTATTTTCAGTGACTGTTCACTCAGCTATTGTGTAGACATGTCTTTAAATGGTGCTGCTAGAAGAGTTGTTCTTTTCTTTTCATGAAGGAAATAAACCTTGATGAAGAACCAGATGCCCCTCCGTGTTGTCACAACCATGACCGGGATCACAATTTAGATTTCATCAGTGCAGCCACAAACAGTATGGAATCAGAAGAACTTCTCAGAAGTCAAGTCCATGAGGTCAATGGGGTTGCTCATTGCTATAAGATTGCTTAAGACTTTGTTGGCAAAATTGATTTTGAAAGTAACACATGCAGCAGAATTGGAAACATGACACCCCCACCATGTTTTGGAGTACAACCCCCTTGGAGTACAACTCCCATCACCCCCCACCAGCGTACCCTCTAGTTTTTGTCCATGCTGTGCAGGGGGTCTGTTCTCGGTGTGCATGAGTGCATCTCCCCCCGCCATGGGCTTTGTCACTACAAGAACAAAAATGGTTGTGGTGGGTGTGTGGGGAAGGAAAAGCCCTGTGCAGAGAAGGGTAGAGGCATGCACACTCACGTACCCATGTTCCTTAGAAGCAACCTTGTTCCCCACCATCAACGATACTGGCTAAGATTGAAGGGTTTGCAGCAGTGGTTCCCAGCCCTGGGTCCACAGATATATTTGGACTAAAACTCCCAGAAGCCTTTATCACAAGCCGTGGTCACCAAGATTTCTGGGAATTGTAGTCCAGGAACATCTGGGAACCCAAGGTTGGGAACCACTGGCATATAGCTTACCAACATCTGGAAGATCACAGGTTCTCTCAGGCCATAGGCTCTTGAGTGCTGTCAAGTTGCATTTGAGTTATACTGATTCTAACAGGATTTTCAAGTTGGCTGGATAGCTCAGGGGTTTAGGTATCTGGCTGGAGAGGAAAAGGTTGGGAGTTCAGTTCCCTACTGTACCTTCGGTGAATGAAGCCAACCTGCGTGGCCTTGGGCAAGCTGCACAGTGCCAAGATGCCCCTAGAAGCAGGAGGGAATAGTAAACCACTTCTGAGTATCCTGTACCTGGAAAATGCTGAAACCAGAACTGACTTCATGGCAGATGATTATATTAATAGGATTTTCATGTGTTTATATTAATAGGATTTTTCACACGATTATATTAATAGGATTTTCATATGTGACATTGAAGGAGCAGCCACTGAGTTTCCCTGGCTGACTAGGATTTGAACATAGGCTCCCTGTCACTCTATTCGATATACTACACTCGCTGTCATGGGCTGTTAAGAGTGCAGTGTCAATCTGATTTTTTAAGAAACCAATTGCCTGCATCAATAAACTACTTAGTTTTGTTTATATAATAAATGTTTCAGAGACGGTAGCCATGTTAGTCTTTTCAAGAAATCCAGGCAAAAATAAAAGAAAAATAAAACAAAAAAGATACAAAAGACACAAAATATGTGGCACCTTAAAAACTAACTTTCATATTTTAATGTAACGTTTCGTGGACGCATTCAAAAACATGGATATTTAATGGATATGGATGTTTCATGTTTGATGTCCACGAAACATTGATTAAAATATGAACGTTAGTCTTTAAGGTGCCACATGTTTTGTGTCTTTTGTATCTTTTATTTTGTTTTATTTTTCTTTGATTTTTGCCTGGAACTTATATAGTAACTGCTGTAACTAACACATTCAATATGCTATCAATCCTATTCAATTGCCAATGTAACTGCATAATAGTTGTATTCCACACATCACACACACACACACACACACACACACACACACACACACACACACACACACACACACACACACACACACACACTGACAGAGTACAAGGGGCGGGGGGGGGGGAGGTTAAGCTCAGTTGTTGGTTCCAGCTAGCATAGCCACACTGAAGGGATGGGATTTATCCAGTCCACATTTGTATTTTCACCTCTTGAGACTGATAGTTGGATTTGCCCCCAGGCACTAAATTAATTTGCAAATCCGATTACTGAGTCTCCTGCCATTTGTGACAATGCCATGGTAGGATGGGGGCAATGGATCATGTAGCCTCCTCTTGTCTTTCTTGGCTCACACCTATTTTGGAACAAAGGAAATGCCATTGCATTTATTGTTATTGACAGTGTGACATTCAAACTCTTGGTACAAACAGAGCAGACCACAATAAGAAGGGAAATGGGGAACTGAGATGGGTTATTTTGCTTGACTGGGCCCTAGCAAAATAGCTGGGGCTTGCCCAGGCAAACCGCTCTGAGAGGATGGAATCAATGAGTCACATACAGGATATGACCATTCCGATTTTCATTATGATCCCAAATCAGATGGATTAGATCTGATTATCCCACTGAGCTCCTGTAGGTGTTAATTTCAGGCATAAATGCTCCAGATTTCTAGTTTTGGAATGTGAAGATGAAAGAATAATTGGTCACTACTAGTTTTGGTTTGAGGCTGGTTCTTCAGTTATGCGCTGAACTATGCAAAGTGGAATAGAGAAGAGCACAGATCCTGTACATTTGCCAGTAATTCAGAAGCAGGGAGTTTTAGCAAAGGCACCCAGCCATCCAGGGCTCAGAAAATCTGAGCTCCTTGAAATCCCCTCCTTCATAAAGTATTGAAGAAGCGGGCACCATTTGATCTGTAACTTTGGTTTTCTAGTTTGAAATTTGAGTTATCAGATGTTCAAGAATACCCAGCTGCTCAGGAATTAAGAATTTGGGATGGACAATATTTATGCATTTATTTTCCTCAAGAGAGGCCCAAAGCCTTTGAGTCTTTTCATCCCTATGGGTTGCAGTGGTGTGCGCACTTATAAATTCTTATAAGTGCATCCTCACTGAAAAAGTTAAACGTTCAGAAAGCAGAGGCAATCCATATCAATAAATGTGTTTCATCAGCTCACTTTGCCACTAGGAGTAGGTCTTTTGTCTATCCAGTGGATCTTAATTGCTCTTTCATGACCATTCCCCCTCCAAACTAGTTTTAATTCTATAGGAATAACTCATTTCTGGAAAAATCTGTTCCTCAACCATGGAGGACTACAGAAGAAACCGGGGTGCCTGAGCGAAGTAGCAAATTATATAATAAACCCTCCTAATCAAATACAGTGCAAGCATTTCATCTGTGACTCCTCCATCCACTAAAACACTATAAATGTGTGTACAGTATATATGAATCTTGTGGCATAGTGGCTAAATTGCAGCACTGCAGTGAAGACTCTGTTCACAACCACTGCTCTACTTGATCCCAGCAGATTCAGGTAGTGGGCTCAAAGTTGAGTCAGCCTTCCATCCTTCCTAGACTGGTAAATTGAGTACCCAGCTTGCTGGGGATGGGGCAGGGGCAATGTCTAGCCTGTATAACTGAAATGAATTATAAACCACCCAGAGAGTGTTTTAAGCTTTATAACACAGCATGTAAGTGGTATACTTTATATAAGAAGGGAAATTAGCGAATTTAAAATAAGGGCCATCCATATGAGCTTCAAGCTCTATTTGTTAGGCATTAGGCAACGATGTTCAAGAGAAGACAAGGGTCCAATAATTTGGGTAGTTATATAGAAAAAAGGATTTTGGACAAGCGGGGAAAGCACTAAATTTGCTCCGACTTGTGGCATGGAGGTGTGATGCAGGTACCTTCTGACATTCCCTTTTTAATACAACAAATGCAGTACACAGGTTCCCAAACCTGACCCCACCCCCAGCACCCAAGTGCTGTTGAGGCCATGTCCTTGGAACCTCCACAGATTTGGGCAGTAACATCTTGCTGGGAGCCTAAGTTTGGGAATCACTGTGCCACAGGAGAGACTGCTCCTGAAAGGAGAAGAGTCATGTGGATGTATTAAGCTTGCGGGAAAGAAGGCTCAGGAGAAACAGGACGTCTGTGTTCTAGTATACAAAGGGCTGGCTTCCAAAGGAACGGCCCCAAGGGCTGGACATGTTAGGGAAGCAGAGGTGTGCTAAACACCAGGAGAAAGGTTGCAGTGGGAAGAGCAACTGGATGATTGCTGGAAAGTGCCCAAGTGGAGGCTGGACACCCATCTGCCAGGGGTTCTCTTCCTTTGCAAGATTCCCCCAAAGCAACAGTTTTGGTCACCTTGAAAAGGTGCCTTCCAATCTCCTGGAGTCTTTCAGAGCAACATCCACAGGGAGAGTCATCAGCAAGGATGAATATTTGTACCAAGTGCCAAGGGAGGGACTAGGAAGTGGTTTCTTCCATCTTACTTACTTACTTACTTACTTACTTACTTACTTACTTACTTACTTACTTACTTACTTACTTACTGCTATTTCTCCAATTAGTCCAAGTTGCTGCAGGATTTTACAAGACCCAAAGAAGCTGACACCTCTCTATAGGTACCCGAGTCAAAAGGTCCTTAAACTGCTTTATTTGGGAATCTCAACCAGAGACAGGAAGCATCACATGAGGAAGCCTACTCTGGAACCCGTCGTCCAGAACACGCAACCATTCCCACCTCTGATTCATAGGATCTTAGAACTGTAGTGTAGAATAATTGATTGGGAAGGGGGGGGGCTATAAGGCCATCGAGTCTGACCCTCTGCTCAGGGCATGAATCCAAATTAAAGAAGATCTGACTGATGGTGGTCCAGCTTTCTCTTGAATGCCTCCAAAGTTGGGAGTGCTCACCAAGGTAATTGGTTCCATTCTTGTACTGCTCTAACAATTAAGAGTCCCCCCTCCGACATTCAGCCTGAATGTAACTTCCTATAGCTCACAGCCATTAAGATGTGCCCTGCACTCTTGGATGGCTGAGAATGTTATCCTGGCCCTCCTCTGTATTACTGCCTTTCAAGTATTTGAAACACGCTGTCTCTCCCCCCCCCCAAAAGGCTGATCATGCACTAATCTATGTTTTTGAAAGCTAAAGATGCAGCAGTGTATATTTGCCTGAGGGAAGAAAACACCACTAAGTATAATGTTAACTAGTGGGATCACTCAGTGATAGAGGCATCTGTCTGTGGGGAGCCAGAAATGGGAATTTTAAATTTCTCCCAGTGCTTCTAGCCCAATAGAATCAGCCTGAAAGGCCTTGGGCAAGCTGGTCAGTGCTGGGAGGAAGGGAATGGCAAGACACTTCTAAGTATAGTACTCTTCACCTAGACCAGGCATGTCCAAACTTTGGCCCTCCAGATGTTTTGGACCATAACTCCCACAGTCCTTTGCCATTGGAAATATAGGCTTGGAATTCTGGGAGTTGTGGTCCGAAACATCAGGAGGGCCGAAGTTTGGGTATGCCTGACCTAGACCAGTGGTGGCAAACCTTCGGCACTCCAGATGTTTTTGACCACAACTCCCAAATTTCCAAGCCTGTACTGCCAATGGCAAAGGACTGTGAGAGCTGTGGTCCAAAACATCTGGAGTGCTGAAGGTTTTCCACCACTGACCTAGACAATCCTGAAAAGGTTCACCATAAGTCAGACTCAGAACTGACTTGAATGCATACAATTATTATTCTTGAATAAAATATTGGGGCAGGGGTGGGAGAGGAGGTGTATTTGCCATGCGAATCTATTCCAGTTATTGTCAATGGCGTACAAGCCATCTAGTAGATATTTGCTTGTATTACAGTCTCACAAAAGGCTTCCAGCCCCTGAAATAGAGGGGACTTTATATTGTGGTATACTTTCACTGATATTTGACTTTCCTCTTCTATCTACAAAGCTATCTTTAATTTAAAGCCACTGACTAATGAGATTGTTCTAGCCTTTGGGGGAATTGCTGTTTCCATTTTTCAAACTGAACTGATGTTGGCCTTCAAATCATGGTGTTTCAAATGGTGGGGCTGGAGCCATCATCACTGCCTATAGGTGGTAGATCAGAGCTGATAGGATTTGTAGTTCAGAAGCATCTTGGAGGGGCATGCTTTTCTAATCCCTGGCCTAGTAGAGACAGGGTGCCTTTATTTCAGTTGTTGTTAGCCCCATCCACCTTAGCCACTCTAGCCAAGTGTCAGGGATAATGGGATTTGTAGTATGGTAATATCACAGGGACCCATGTTCTGCACATTAGGATTTGATGAATTTATGCAATGAAGGTGACTGAAAATTCTCTCTCTCTCTCTCTCTCTCTCTCTCTCTCTCTCTCTCTCTCTCTCTCTCTCACACACACACACACACACACACACACACACTCAGGATTGGGAATCAAGTGGTAAATTTCTGGGTGACTTTCTAAATTTCAGAAAAGATTTCTGGCTCCCAGCAGCTTACTAAAAGTCACAACACTGTTCTACTCCTAATGAGGAAGTTCAAATCCAGAAAGATGGAGGGAAAATGGCAATAGACTAATGCTTGAGGACTTGAGCTTAAAACAAATAGATGAGCTGAGCATGTTCTCAGAGGAACCTTATTCTGCGACTGGAACTGTGGAATAAGATGCCACTAGGAACATGCTGACCGTGGCTCCAGTTGGTCATTCTGATCGCCTGATGAAGCTGACCCGAAGTCTGCCCAACTCTGATTTATACCACATGGATTTAAAAACCATTCATTCACAGAACTGTGTGTGCAAGAGAGAGGGAGGGAGGGAGGGACTAGCAGAAAAACATGATGAATCATGTACGACAGGATGCTGGATGGGATTGTGAAAAATTCAAGTTTTTAACATGTCATAGAATCATAGCACTGGACGGAGCTAATAACCCCACTAACTCAAAGCAGAAATCCAATTTAAAGTGCATCTGTCTAGTTTTCTGCTGAATGCCTCCATTAATGGAGTGCTCATCACCTCCCAATGTAAAAAGACAGACTGGGCCCCTGTATGGTGTGTATGCAGTAAGTTTTCTTGTTTCTGGCAATGGCAAGCTAAAACTATACAGCCCCAAAGCCTCCTTTCTTCATAACTCTTTAAACAAGAATGGGGAATCCAGACCCCAATGGGAAGTTGTTGGACTCCAGGTCCCATGGTCCCCAGCCACTGACCATAGTGGCAAAGGCTAGTTGGGGAGTTAGAGTCTATGATAGACACAGAACTGGTCCTATATGCTTTCCCCCCCCCCACACACACTGTTTTTCCCACCCACAATGCCGTGCTCACTTTGCCCAAGTCCTGCTGACCTGATTTGAGTGGCACTAAAGCACACCTTTAAGCAGATAGGCAACTTTTGCCCTCTGGGCCAAGTGAGAGCAGCAACCCATCTGAAGGCCACTGATTTCAGAGACAGACAAATGTTTAGCAATGCAATTAAATCAATTAGGAGGATTTAATTGCATTATTAAACATTTGCCTGTGTGGTGGAGCTGTGTGGTGGATCCTTGAATTTGGAGATGTTGACATGAGACTTTACACCACAGTACAGTGAATCTCAGGCACTACTATGTCTCAGTATACAGTTACCTGATGAACTCTAAGGAGCTTTAGTAGCACCCCCCCCCTTTCAATTTTTCTTGGAATTATTTGTATAGGAGCATCAGTTATGGGCTCATATATCTAGATTTCAATTAAAGCAGTGCATAACAACCAACCTTCCTGTGACTTAATGTACTGAAAACCCATATACTGTACTCACTATGTAAGTCACAGTTTTACAGCCGTACAGTACACTGTATTGCTCTCTCTCCCATCCCAGCCCCAGCCCTGTTGCACCAATGTGGAATAAATAAACAATGGAACTTCATAATACTTTTATTATTATTAACATCAAAAAGACAAAGCAAGAAACGTGGTTACAAAGCAAATGAAAACCAATGGAACAATGGGAAAAATGTTTTTCACAAATTGACCTGTTGACTTTATTGCAGCATATGTTCACAATGAATATATATATCTGCAAAGTGTATAAGAAAACATTAAGAGGCATGCATAAGATTGCTGCTCATATATAATGTACCTCAAAGGCACCAGTCCTAAAGTCACATTGCAGTGCACCTTTAAATATGCTTTCTCAGAAGTAATGTGTTTAAGACAGCACACGTCTTAGTAGGGATTGCAAGCTTGTCACCTTGGACACATTTAAGCATGCCTACTGGGTGCTGAATTATAGCCCCTATGCTTTTACAATATTCTTCCTAAGCTTCATAAGGTCACTTGTTCCAGAAACAATTTCTAATGATCATCATTATCACCAGTACCCCACACAAAGGTCTAAGAACTGCTGCCTTGATCTTTTGTGTACTAAAAAGGAATGTATGAATATGCAAAAGCAATGAAATAAAAGGTCACCTATTTTCTCTTGACCTTTCAGAGCTGTGGAAAAAAAACAGCCTGTGGATGAAAAAAAAAAAACAGAGAAGGTTGTTGCTTTTGAGTTTGCAATATAGATGTTGGACAAGGGACAGGGTTTCCCATCTCATGACAGCAAGAGGGAGAGAATCTTGTTCTCTGGGCAGCTATTAAAAGCCCAAACCGCCCCCCCCTTTTAAACAGGGAGTGAATTTTGCACAGCATCTTTCTGAAATGCCGTTTGCTGACCACTTACTCGGGAAGTTTTCAACTTCAGAGCCGGAAAGCCTCCGGAAGCCGCTTTTCGGGGTGGAAGAACGCAGCCGGCGGAATACCTCGACTGCCCCATTTTCCCATGCCGTATGCCTCTTTAGATTGAATTCTCAAAGAAGTATATGCATAGGAAAAAGGAACAGTGAGCAGAAGAAGCCAACAGGCACCCCCACCGCCGCTGGCAACAGGTGCTGACGGGCATCCTACGGAGAGAGAAAAAAGGAAGAGGGTCAGGCCGCGCAACCCACCCGGCACTCGCGGCTGCCTAGCTCAAGGTAGCAAGGGGTTCCCTCGGCAGCCTCCTCCCTTCGCCTTGTCTTGCAGTGGTAGCTAAAACCCAAGAGAGAGAAGGAGAAGCCGAAAACAGGAGGGTGAAAGAAACCCCATCGCCTGAAGGACGGCTGGGCAGGTGATGGCCAAGGGTAGGGGAGCAACGGGTTCTGAGAGAGAGAGAGAAAGAGAGAGATTTCATTTAATTAAGAACACCGAGGAGCAGGAGAACGCCAAACATTAATTAAAAAAAAAAGAAAAGCAGTAAAGAAAGCAAAAGCAAAACAGTGCCGGCACACCAAAGCGCCCATCCCTGCAGAGGCCTGTTTCCTCCTGCATGGAAAGTCTTACCTGATTTGTTGCCTGTGATCCCAAATACTCCCCATGCCCCCTGCTCGGAATTTATGCTTTGCTCAAGACCTTGAAGAAGGATGAGCAAGACAGTGTAGCCGTTTTGTTGTGTGCGTGCGTGTTTTGGACGCAGGGCTCTAATCAGCTTGGCCCTTGCCAAGGCCTCGGGGCGCACCTGCACAGATACAAAAACTCAGCTTCGCAACCGGGTTGAAGTTCTGGGAAAGTCTCTCTCTCTCTCTCTCTCTCTCTCTCTCTCTCTCTCTCTCTCTCTCTCTCTCTCTCTCTCTCTCTCTCTCTCTCTCTCTCTCTCTCTCTCTTTTGGCTCGCTGGGCGCACGCGGAGAGGAGGGGTAATCTTGGGAGGGAAAGGGGGGGCTGATAGGAAGGACGAGGAGGCCTCTTGGCCCAAGACGGCCCACTTATCGCCTAGTGCCTTTTCGTTTTGTTTTGTTTTTCGTGGACGTCAGTAATTTGGAAAATGCGAGCCTGGGAGAGAAGGGCCTTCACGTCTGGGAAACGTTGTTCCTTGTTTTCTTCCCCTTTATTTTTTTGTTTGAACCCTCAGCCCCCTTTTTTATTTTGTTTTGTTTTGCAAACGCAGCTGCCAAGGTCGCCCCAAGGCTCTTCCACAGATGAAGGGGCAGCGTCGGGTTCCCTGCCAAGTTTGAGAATGGCCCTCCTTTATATTTATTATTCATTGCTGGTCAGTGATCAGGCCCTGGAATGTTCATTTTTTAAAATCAACCTGTTTGCCTTACCCTGTTTTGTGCGATGGGGAAGGGTATATGAACACACTGTTTGCAACAATGCATTGATTAAAATTAGAAACAATTCAGGAAAATAGGAAAAAATGGGGGGGGGACCACTTCACCCCACTGTGACCTTAATGCAGGCATGTCCAAACTTCGGCCCTCCAGATGTTTTGGGCCACAACTCCCACAGTCCTTTGCCATTGGAAATACAGGCTTGGAATTCTGGGAGTTGTGGTCCCAAACAACTGGTGGGCCAAAGTTTGGGACGTGCCTGCCTTAATAGTAATTTATATTAACATAAACATAAGAACATAAGAAGAGCCATGCTGGATCAGGCCAAAGGCCCGTCTAGTCCAGCTTCCTGTATTTCACAGTGCCCCCACCAGATGCATCTGGGAGTGCATGAGACTAGATATCTGTCTCCCGCAACTACTCCCCTGCATCTGGCCCTTGAAGTACCCCAGTTTTAAGCCTGGAGATTACACATCTCCATCATGGTTTGTAGCCCATGATGGACTTTTCCTCCAGGAATCTGTCCAACCCCCTTTTGAAGGCATCCAGGCCAGATGCCATCACCACATCCTATGGCAGGAAGTTCCACAGACTAACAACGTGCTAGGTTAAAAAAATTCTTTTGTCTGTTCTCACTCTCCCAGCCCTCAATTTCAGTGTAAGTCCCTTAGTTCTGGTATATTGCAAAAGGGAGACGAGTGTCCCTCTATCCACTTTACTCATGGCCTGCATTATTTTGTACGTCTCAATTAGCACCCCAAAGCCCTGATATTTGCATGTTATTTTGCAAAAGGAAGTTTGTTATTCCCTCATTAATCACCAAACCAACAATGATACTGCTTAGTCGAGATTATTTTTTTAAAGTTGCTATAAAATGATTATTGACAGCCATCTTTGGTTTTCACTTCACTTGTTCATCAGTTGTCTGGTGGATGCCTATTAAATGGATTGTTGAAATCTTCCATTCTATATCAGTTGACTAAGAAGTAAGGTGAATTAATGGTTTCTCAGGTTGGATTGGTCGCAGATACGATAAACTGCCGTTTAATCAGTAGAAATTGCTTCTGGGTAATTATCAGGGGATGAACATTTATGGCTATACACAGCTGCTTGAGAAGTAAGCATCGTGAATGGACTCAGCTACTCAGATATAACAGAAAAGTATGCATGACTGTTGTATGAAGAGTCTCACATGCATGCAGCCCCTTTGTATTATGGGATGGGTAACAAGCTAAAGCTGAACCCTAATAAGCCAGAGGTGCTGCTGGTTTGTCAAAAATCAGGCTTGGGAAATAGGGTTCATTTTGTTCTGGAGGGGGCTGTCCCTCACCCTACAATTTAGGGTTATAGACTTGATATTTGTTCCTAGGATTTTCAGGTAGTACTAGTGAAAAACTATGGGTACTTCTGTACTCATAGTACACCATCTACAACTTTCCTGAGTTTACCTGGTTTGATAACTCTCCTCCTGCTTTTGTTTCATTGTATCCAGACAACTGCAACATATTGTGCAGGGATTGACACAACCAGGTCTGGGATCTTTGGCTGATAACAGTATGTGACACCGAGCTAGCCAACTGAAAGATCTCTGCATTGGTTACCAACCATTTGTTGGGCCCAATTCAAAGTGCTAGTTTTGATTTTCAAAGCCCAAGATAGGTTGAAGCCTAGCTACTGTCTTCTCATAGACCTTTAAGATATTCAAAAAAGACCTTATTGACAATTCCAGCAGATGCAATCCCTCCCTTGATAGGCACGTGACAGAAGATGTTTTCCTGTGTGACTCCCAGAAGGTGAAATGTGTGCTTCTCAAGGCTGCGGTTTCCACTCCGAACTGCCTTTAGGGAGCAATTAACTGCCTTAGATGCCCTAAGCACATCCGATCTTGCCTGATCTCGGAAACTAAGCAGGGTCAGCCCTGGTTAGTACTTGGATGGGAGACCACCAGGGGATACCAGGTGCTGTAGGCGCCTGGAGTAGGAGCTGGCAAGCCACTCCAGTAATTCCTGCCAAGAAAACTCCATGGACATGGAGTCACAAAGAGTCGGTCACAACTGTAATGACACAACACACACACAACTTTGGAACATTTAACTTAGTTTCATGATTTGAACTGTTTGTAGATGAATGGATGTTTGTTTGTTTTATTCCAGTTATTTTAGGGTTGACTGTTTTCACGGTTGGTTTTGGTATGTGTGTGTGTGGGATGATTGTAAGCCATAAAATGTAAACAACAATAATGACATTCATCATTAGCCGTTATTAATAAATCTTTGTCGAGGGATCTAATCTGATCTATAGGCTAACATCACGCCCTCCACATGTTTTGGACAACAAGCTTACTTCAGTCTCAGGCAGCATGCTCAGGAAATATGAGTTTTGTAGTCCAGTTTCTCAGAGCAGCCTGGTATAAGATATTTCAGAAAAATAGAATAAAAGGAACATGGGTGGAAAAGATGTGATCTCTCTTTTTTATTAAAGGAAATCAGGCCTAGCAAAGTGTGTGTGTGTGTGTGTGTGTGTGTGTGTGTGTGTGTGTGTGTGTTGTGTGAGAGAGATTGTGCTTGTGCATGCCCTTTATTTATTGACAAAAGGCTTAAAAAACTTGGCGTAAATCTCTGGATTACATGGAGCCTAAAGGAGGCCTTGTACAGAGGCACATTGCTTTCCCAGACTGATTTTGTTTATTATTATTTGAAGCCATGGAGGCATGAAATGTAGTTGGTGAGAGAAAGAGAAATGCCAAAAGGTGTTGGTGAGGAGGGGAAAGAAGGGAAACTCTAGAATCACTGGGGGAAAGGAAACAGGCAAAGATACTGTACTTCCGAACTAATGCGTAACTGTGAGAAAGACACAAGATGGATTTTGCATCCTTTGCATACATCCCTGCCCTGCCCCAAGATGGCTCTGCAGTGCACAAACTGGCTGTTTAAGACAACAGGAAAGGGAACAGTGGGTTGTGCTTTGAAACATGTCAAAGCATATCATCCTGATGATGGCTAGTTCCCCTTGATAAGAGCACCTTGGAACTGCTACTAAGAACATATGCAGGGTAGGACACTCAGAAGCCAAGGAGAGCAGGCTTGCTGCTCAGCCTTTTAATTGCCTGGTGACTCTTGGGTATGGTGACGTATGGCGTTCCTGTGTTCTTTATAATATCTCCCCTCCCAGCTTCAGCTTGGACAGTCTTATAAGACTGTCCAAATTGACTGGTGTGGTGTTCATAAGACCATTTGATGCCAGTAGAAGCCCATGAGACCATACAGACTGAGCAGCTGGGGGTAGAGAGCAGAAGGTGATAGAAAAAGCCCTCTAGAGGTTGCCGTACTGAAGCTTCCATCAGCCCTTGCCCATGTAGCCAGTGATGAAAGTTCATAGGATTTGTATTTAAAATGTGTGTGTGTGTGTGGGGGGGGTTGACACATATTTCCCTTGCTTGATCAATAATAATAATAATAATAATAATAATAATAATAATAATAATAATAATAATAATAATAATAATAATAATAATAATAATAATAATAATAATAATAATAGGGTGCTGTCAAATAAATGTTGACTTATAGCAATCCCCCTTTCAAGGTTTTCTAGGTGGAGAGAAGTGGTTTACCTGTCCCCTTCTTCTGAGGGCATCCTGGGACTCTGCTGTTTGCCTAAGGCCACACAAGCTGGCTTTTCTCCTAGGATTCACAGCTGGATACCTAACTCACTGGGATGTCCAGATGGCTTGATATCTAGATTGGACTGCCCTGTTACATTTATTGCTTAAATTCAAGTATTCATGTCCAATTCAGATCAGTTCAGTCAATGGAAATTATTAACTATTCAGCCACTGAAAGATGTACTCGAATTGACTAGAAACTGCACTTAGGCTTATGAACTGTTGATTTCCTACAACGGTGACTGTTTTCTGCTACAATATAATATGGCTAAATAGACTGCATTGTCAAAGGATGTACAGTGGACCCTTGTATAACAAACAGTTTGTATAACATAAAATTTGTACAACATAAAATATTCCAGAGATAGGGGAAATTTGCTTAACAGAATGCCTATGGGCTAAATCCATACAACATAAAAATGGGGTTATTCCATTTTCAATGCATTCCTATGGGAAATTTGTATAAAGGAAAATTTGCTTAACATAATTTCATTTGGAATGAATTAATTCCTTTATACAAGATACCACTGTATACCTTTCAACACTAGATTTTCAAATGATAAGGACACCAAATAATGAACTCTGGCTTTTTTTTTTTTAACTACCTGGTTTTGTCTACTTCCTCGCTGGAGTATGGCTGGCAAATCCTGGAACTGGATGCTGGATTAGATAGATGGTATGATCCAGCAGGACTCCAGTTGGGCTTGTTCATTGGGCAGGATCAGGCAAATTTAGCAGATCTTCAGTCTGGTTGGAAGCAATGGGACACATTTGCCATCACTTCTCCCAAGGATTCAGGTTCAGGTAGCAGATTGGCTCTGCCAGCTTAACCTGAGAGTAAACTCAGTTGGATTCATACATACTCTTAAAAGGACTCGAATTGTATTGGCAGTCGAACACAATCCATAAGCCTGGTATGAGCAAACCCTTTTTAGCTAAAGGGCAGAATTGGCTTTGAGAAGTCATACTGAGGACCACAGTGTGTATGACTGCTTGAGTATGGCCACAGTGTGATTAGATCAGTGGTGGCTAAAGTTTGGCCTTCCAGATGCTTTGGGCCATAACTCCCACAGTCCTTTGTGATTTGCAGTACGGGCTTGGAATTCTGGGAGTTGTGGTCCAAAACATCTGGAGGACCAAAATTTGGCCAACAGTGGATTAGATAGACACAGTTCACATAACTACACAGAGGCAGGCTATCAGACACAGTTCACATAACTACACAGAGGCAGGCTATCATTTACTTCTGTGTAAACAGCAACCAATAATTTATAGTGGACCCTCGTATAACAAACGGTTTGTATAAGATAAAATCTGTACAACATAAATAATTCTGGAGATAGGGAAAATTTGCTTAACAGGATCATCTATGGGGCGAATCCAGACAATTTAATTAGGGATTACTCTGTTTTCAATGCATTCCTATGGGAAATTTGTATAAAGGAAAATTTTCTTAAAATAATTTCATTTGGAACAAATTAATTCCTTTATACAAGGTACCATTGTACTTCATTTTTCCAACTGATTTACACACACACACACACACACACACACACACACACACACACACACACACACACACACACACACACACACACACACCTATTTGAAATCATAGGGTTTGCTTTTCGTGGATTCACTCCTGTTGCTTATTGTAATACATTGCATCTAGAGTAAGCTCATTGAATCAATGAAATTTACAGAGACATTGACTGGTCTAATCTCCACTGATTCTGTAGGTCTACTCTATTTGCTATGTACTACACAAAGCAAAAAGATTTCAGCCAATATGAGTTACCAGTAAATAAATTCTAAGCTGTATGTTTTTTTTACAAAAAAAAAAGAGAACTTGGAATAAAAAGCACACTGTAGCGCTTCTGTTTAAATCACAATGGTCCTGTCCTAAAATTGTTAGAGCTTGAATGGTATGGCTTTGTCATATTGACCTTTGTTTGAAGTGAAATTCTTTGTAGAGAAACTGCAGGATTCAACTCAAAAATCTCAGTGGGGGGACCTTGGTGAGAGATTAAACGTTCACATAACAACATTTGTTAATGCGTTTCAAACAGGACGAGGGAGGAGGAAATAGCAAAAGCCAGAATTATCTGCTCATCCTCTGCGTGGGAGCGAGGGAGACATGAACCTTAGCAAAGAGAGAGCCTCAGAGTGAAAACTCGGTGATGTCACTGAAGAGTTATGGATGCAACAAAACCAGAATGTCTAGAACTATCAGACCTTGCCTGTATTGCCTGCCAAATCTATATGGCAGATTGTTAAAAAAAGACTGGGATCCAAAGGGTGCAGAATTTTCAGTGGAAAAGAGTGCCTAGCTAGTGCAGTGAAGGGGTTGAAAGAAGAATTGCAAAACCACGTTCCTGAGTTAAATATATGGCAGCTCTACCGTTAGGAAATGGGAAGCAACCACCAGATGCTGGACAGCCTTGACTGCTGCCTGGACATTCCTTGACAGCTCTCCCTGTTTCCCCATCCACCACTACCCATAAGACAGCAGGGCTATGCCTACCACTGTCTGTCCTGCACCCTCTCTAAACCATGGATGGGCACCTTTGGCAGCTGTAGAGGTGAATTCTCTGTCCCTGGTGTTCACTGTGTGATACACAGATCACCCCAAATGTGGGGGGGGGGGAGTGGGGAAAACAATACAATAGGCATCTTTTTGGACATGGCTTGGGTTTGTTTGATGGAAGCAGGGGCAGAAGTAACAGCTTCAGTGGACCACATGTCTATTTGAGAACTCAACTATGCCCCCCTCCATGGTAAAATAAGCCTACTGCCTTTGAGGGATGGGGTGGTCCAGCCTGAGTATCCTCTAAGGCAGTGGTTCTCAACCTGTGGGTCCCCAGATGTTCCTGAACTGCAACTCCCAGAAATCCTGGCCATCTCAGCTAGTGATGACGACTTGTGGGAGTTGCAGTCCAGGAACATCTGGGGACGCACAGGTTGAGAACCACTGTTCTAAGGGCTGCTGATCCCATCACCAGTTAGAGGACAGAGCAATCAACACCCATATGATTTATGATTTATCCTAATCCTGTACTCCCCAAACAAGAGTGTTCATGGGGATTTTTCTGTAGAGCGGAAGTTGTCTAATGCCATCATAGCATAATATACTGTACATGCATAGCATACATCACCACAACAAAGTTTATCTAGGTACACTAATAAATATATTTAGGATGTGTATGTGGAGTGGGAAAGTAAGGTGTGCTTTTAAGTGTGTGTGTGCATTGTGTGTGTGCATGTGTGCATGCATATGTGCATGTGTGCATGCACACACACACACACACACACACACACACACACACACACACACACACACACACACACACACACACACACACACACACACACACACACGAAGCCAACCATGTCCCTTAACTAGTCTGCTTCCATTTGGAACAGCGAAGGATATTTTGCTGCCACCAGTGTGAAAATAAGATGCATCTGCCAGTCCAGTGAGTGTGCAATTTGTACATGGAGATTTATCATCATTTGCTTCTCCAGGAAGCCCAGTGACCCTGACAGAAAGGATGGGACCAGTAAGTGTGGGTCTCCTTGTGATCAAACTTCCTGAGGGGTAGTTTTAATTGCTCTTATTATAACTTATTGGAACTTAATGGGAGAGTGGGAAGATTGTAATTGGAATCTGTGGGATTTGCTTCCATTCTCTGCACGAGCGAGATGCAGGACTGTTTCCCTGCTAAGCAGGAAGGCAATATCTCATACAAAGAAGATTGATTTCTTTTTTTAAAAAAAAGATCTAGTGCCCAGGTCTGGTTTTGACAAAACTAAGTGTATTGGTTCACTGTGCAAATTGGATGTAAAACGTAAGGAAACGGTAACAACAGAAATAAGTTGGGCTAGTTGACTGTGACAAATGTGTTTAAAATCACAATGAGAATGGTCAGACCTCTGAAGGATAAAATCAACCAGATAATGAGACAAAGAGTGCCATTAGTGGGGTGGTGGTGGGGGGATTAAATTGATGAGAATTAAATTGCTTTTTAGCATTGTGTGAGCACTGGAAACAATTTAATACTCGGTTGCAATTCCCACATGGGCATGGCCGTCTTGAAAGTTTTATCTTGCTGAAAATGCACCTCTGGGTGATAATTTGGAATAACTCTCACTCTCTATACAGGATGCATGATTTGGATTTGGAAACAAAGAAGAGCTTCTCCCAGTAATACAGCCATTGTCTTCTAAGCCCCTCAGATCTATGATAACAAAGTTGTAGCTGGGATTTAAATGCCTTTTAAAGAGGTGAAGGGACACTGCAGCTTCTCTTACTGTTATGATTACCCTGTTCTTCGAGGAAGAAAGAAACTGCCTTTCCCTGTTTTTAGGCATGTTACCCATAGTTACTGCCAGATTAAATGTTACATGTAAACTCATGGTTTTTGACCCTGAGAATCAGTGCCAGCACAAACAATCCTACCACCTGAGATGGGAAGAGGAGGGCTGTCCTCTGTTCCTCCTGCTCCAAGCACAGCCTGGCACCCTCTTTGGGAATGTGAACAATAGCAGTGATGGTGGTCCTGATGGTGCCAACATTTTCGGTTTCCCCAAATCACTACCTGACCATTTCCATATCACAGGTGTTTCTCAGCTGACAATATGGATAACACCTGCCTTCAAGGGTGTTGGGGGGTGGAGGTGAGGCATTGTGGGACATTTATCTTCATGGAGGCAGGTGGATAGTGATTCCAAAGAAAAAGGTACCATCAGGGGTCAGTTAGGCAGCAGAGAGGGAGTGATGGTGGTGGTAGTGGTTAAATGCTCCCTCACCCCCCCGGTGCTCTGCTGCCCAGAATAACTGCTTCAGGCCAGCTCATAAGCAGGCCAGCTCTGCTGGAAACGATGTTTGCAGAGAAGTTGCTCTGGGTTTAGTTGATTAGAACAGACAACTAGCAGGACAGTGGGGGAGATGGGGGTTTGAGAATGTTATGTAGAGATTGATGGATACCAGTTTGACATTTGAAGGGTCGTCTTTTGTAGATGCCCTTTGTTTGAAGGGCTACAGAGACCATTTTCTCTAAAGAAAAATAAGAGAGAGAGAGAGAGAGAGAGAGAGAGAGAGAGAGAGAGAGAGAGAGAGAGAGAGAGAGAGAGAGAGAGAGAGAGAGAGAGAGAAGATTAAGGCAAATTGTGGACTTGCTTTTTATGACTTTTCAGTTATTGTTAGCCATCTTGGAAGCCTGTTGGGAGAGATATACCTAGTTTTAGAAAAGAGTAAAAACCTTTTTGAACATGCCTTTCATTGTCCCAAAGCTCCTATGTCAGTAGCTCCCATCCTACAAGCAGAAATTTGTTTGTCACTGCAAATGTAAATTGTACCCTCCTCCCCAACAGTATAAAGTGTGGTCTGTTTCAAGGATATGGATCAAACTTCCTGAGGGGTGCCTTACAGTGATTTTTTTCTCAGGTGGGCAGCAGATATTGTGGGATCCTGAAATAGTATCTGTCTGTTCCTCTTAGATTCCCTGGCCCTTCCCTTCTGTTAGAGGGCAGAGTGATGTGTATAGCACACAAACTTGCTTAGTGCTCCCTCAGTGGGCTTGCTGCCCTGGGGGAGGGTGGAGGACCCTATCTTATTGCCAGTGGGGAGGATGGAAGATGCAGTTGCCAGACCGGCCAACATGAACTGGAGTGGGGCATATAGTTTGTTTTCTCCCTCAGGCAGCAAAGTCGCATGGGAAAGTCCATGGAATTGCCCATCTCTTACTATGTGGTCTGCTACAAGTGTGACTTGACTGCAGACTTGGTTGCTGTTTATTTATGACAGTGATGGCAAGCCTTTTAGAGACCGAGTGCCCAAACTGCAGTTCAAAACAAACTAATTTTTCACAAAGTGCCAATCCAGCAATTTAACCTGAATACAGTTGGCTGTGAAGGGGCGATGCCGAGTGCCCACAGAAAGGGCTCCGAGTGCCACCAACACTGATTTATGAGGTGGAATTTACATCCTGCCTTTCCAAACAAGAAATGTAACAATGTTCATCTTTAGATCTTTACTGCATGACAGGTTGTCCTAAGCTGTGTCTAAATCAACCCCAAACTTCCACTTCATTCCAACAAATGCCTCAGATGTTTTAGTACTCATGAGTGAGTACATGAGCTCAAGTTATCTGGAAGTTGAGTAAAGGAAACTGGACTTCTTTTTCTTGAGAGAGCGAAACATTTTGCTGCTTATCCAAACAGCTTCATCAGGAAAATGTTTCAGTCTCTCAAGAAAAAGAAGTCCAGTTGCCATGACTCAACTTCCAGATAAACTGACCTGGATGACTGAGAATCTTCACAGACATGAGCCCAAATTGCAAATCCACTACATTTTCTGGATGCAAATCCATGGCATCCATTCCCCCCTCCCTCTCTTTCCCTCCTTGTTTGTGTGATATTCATAAGAATTCATAGCAGTCCAAGGGCACATTCAGCAGACTTTTATTTATGTTTCTTTGACAGAGCCAGAGTTCACCATTATAAAATGAAGGAGAATAAATAAATAGGATGAGGTGCATGACTAAGAGTGCAATACTGAAGGATAAACTGAAGCACATTGATCTGGGATGAGATTATACATCCATTTAGCTCCAGAATTTTGCGGCTTTAGTTCATGGTTCATCCTGTCCAGGTTCAAGTAGCAAGTTAAGTCCTTGGTGTTGTATCCAGTATCAAATAACTCAGAAAACTATTCCATCCTCAGCCAAATCACATGCTCTTTTTAACAGACTGTAATGTGTGTGTTAATCAGAATGGATAAACTAGCAAGCTTGTATATATTTTTCCCCACTTTTCTCAGATTGTTATGCGTGGTCTTATCTTTACTGATGCGTCTACAGTATCTGTTTCCCAACATCTTCTGGAACTTTTGCTGCAACTGTTTTGAGAAAAGACCTTTTCAAAAACACCTGTTTGCTTCATCCAGCTGGGGCTGTTTTTAGGAATGTGAATGATAAAACTCCAGCTTAACAATATAATAATGGTTGTTACAGAGTGCATTCACAACGGAGTGCTTAATCAACATGAAGAGGAATCCCAGTGTATGAGGTGAAGTGCAAAAACTCACAGCATGATCGGAAGAATGAAGTGGTGTCCCCCCCCCCCAAATGTGGGCTTGGTTAGTTGTGCCACATGAATCGTATGACAATAAGGTGGGCTTCAAGACCAATTCTCTCTCTCTCTCTCTCTCTCTCTCTCTCTCTCTCTCTCTCTCTCTCTCTCTCTCTCTCTCTCTACACACACACACACACACACACACACACACACACACACACACACACACACACACACACACACACACACACGGCAGGGCGGGGGGGGGGGTCCAGGAGATCTCTAGGAACCGCAGTTAAAACTTGAAAAATGAAACTGGAAGATCCCTGTCTGGCTACTTCCTGTTTTTATGTTTTTTTAAAACGGCAGTTTCTGTGCCTGATGCATACTACAGCCCACAACCAAATAAAAGGGCTCTGAATAGTCCTCCAAGGACTGCCACATCTACTCTAAAACTCTTCTTCATGGAAAACAGCTCTGCTCGATCAGATCAACATTCTTTAAAGTTTGTGCTGGTTCGATCCTTCAGATGCATAGCTGTTCTAGTAACCTGGCTTCCCAGCCCGCCAGCTCTGGCAGGCAAGTAGAGGCAGCACCAGGAGGAGCTGGGGCTGGGAAGTTAGGACACCCACAGGACAGCTGTGCACCTGAGTCCCCTGAACTGGCATGAACTGCCAAAATGATAGTCTTGTGCTGCCCCAAACACACTTCTTAGGTCTGTCTCTAGGTGACAAAACCAGTGATGAGTATGATGGGAGCTGTAGTCCAGCCACATCGGGAATGTGATCCATCCTCCATTCCTGGTATACAGTCAGGCACAGTATTGCTATTTCATCTGTATTCCTATCAGTTGAGCACATTTTGTAGGCTTTTACAAAACAGGGAAAAGATCACTGCAGAAGTGCACACAGATCCTTGCTATGCGTGTTTCACAAAAATATTTATTTGAGGCATCCAAATCATGATCTATGTCCATGTTTGTTTGTTAATGGTCTAACACTGGTTTATAAATGAATGTGCACCAAGCATGATGAAAAGAATAATTAAAGTGGTGGAGCTGTTGTGCTGCTCTCATGAAACAATTGCATATAACAAATGGGACATTACTAAAAGAATGGGTTTGTGCCACAATTCATTATTTGCTATAATGAGGAATTTAATTAGATTGCGGTTTTTGGGGGACCTAGCTGTAGGGTCTTGTTTTGTTTTTAATTAACTTTTGCATGAAAACAAAACTTTGATAAAGTTCTCCCAGTGGTGCTAAAAATTAATCAAGTGGTATTTGCTAAGGGGTGATCTGAAAGGTGATGGTCTCAAGAAGGCAAAGGTCAAGAATGAAATGGCACTTTGACAGTGAATACTGTCCTTACAAAATGATATAAAGGTAATTTGGCATTATGGCCTATATCCATTGGTAGTCCCAGCTGGACAAGAGCCATTGCTGAAGGGCAAATCAAGTGCTAAATGGTAAGTCAACTTGTATGCAAATCCTGTTGATTCAGTGTGCCTGCTCTAGTTGGTCTACCAACTGGATTTAAGCCAGTAATACTGGAGCAACTGCAGAAATTTAGCTTCTATTCCAACATGTTATTTCCAGCATCTTTTCATTCTTTAGTTTAATTAAGTTAGCCAACATCCTATTCAATAGATTGCACCTAGAATAGCAATTACAGAAACCTTTTGCTTCTCTGGGTGCTCGTATTTGTGCAAAGACATGCACTAGTTGTGCATCTGATTGTGTGACACATTAGGCAACTGGGCACATGTCAGACTCTCCAGAAAATGAATAAAAATGAAGAAAACCACTCATAAGATTGCCATTTCACATACAGTCCATCTCCCCCACTTTATCTTTTCTTTAGGAATCACATGGAATCTCCATGGTGTGGCATTTACCTGTGGCAGTGAATAATGCATGACAGTTGTCTATATTGTTTGGTGGGTTTGTAGACCAATGAGAGAGTCTAGGTCCTAGGGAGTGGCCTGAGGAGATTTAAGGCTCTGCTCAGCACTATTTGAGTCAGATAGGGACTGGCATTAAGAGAAACACAGATAGGGCTAGATAAGGGATTTACACTTACTGAAGAAAAGTCTAGATAAAGTCTGAGAGAAGGGATAGGATTTTTAGAGTGTGCATGAGTGTCTGTGAGGAAAACTGAGTGTGAGGAAAACTGAGTGTTTAGAGTTTGTAAGCTTAGGAACTGGGTGTGCATATATTCAACTTTATTAGTAATCAAACTTAAGTGGGTTTGAGTTATATTCTTATTTTTATTTGTTCTTAAACATGTTGCCATTAATGATTTTGATTCTACTTTGTAATAAATAAACTTCTTTTATTTTTATTCAACTTAAAAACACCCTGAAGGCTTTAATTTACTAGCAAAGCTAGTTGGTGGCAGTGAAAGAGAAAAATTAGAAGTGGTGTTTGTCAATAGCCTGTGAAAGGGCCAGGGGCAAGCACGTTAATGCTACAATTGATCCAGCTTGTATCTCAGGTAAAGTTTTTGTGATGGAGTTTAGGCAGAAAGATGTGAATGGCCTATTGACATCCAGTGAACCTTATGCCTGACCAAGTTTATTAACCTGCAACTTAACAGATCTAAGACAACAGTCTAACCCAGTGGTTCCCTATGTTGGGTCCCCAGATATTCTTGAACTACAACTCCCAGAAATCCTGCCCTGCACAGCAAGTGGTGAAGGCTTCTGGGAGTTTTCTTTCAAGAACAGTTGGGAACCATTTGCCTAAACTTTAGGAAGAACTTCAGTATAATAAAAGCCATTTAAATGTGTAATAAACTGCCTTGGAGGGTGGTGGACTCTCTTCCACTGGAGGGTTTTAAACAAAGGTTGAGTGGCTGTCTGCCAGGGATGGTTTATTTGTGGATTTCCTGCCTTGGCAGCGATTTGGACTTGGTGACCCTTGAAATTCCCTCCAGCAGTACAGTTCTATGATCCTTGTTTTGCTTTAGCTCTGAATGGGATTATTTCTCCTTAACAACTACAAATGCAGCACAAAGAATTATTTGTAGGTGTGTATATTCAAGAGGTATTAACACATTGTACAAGTAACACATATGTATAAAATCTTAACACAAGACTTTTTATGTGGTGGAACCCATAGGGGCGTGGTGGCTCAGTGGACTAAGGCTTCCAAAAACTGTTGGCTGCAAAGTCGGCAGCTCAGTGGTTCGAATCCTGGGTGCCATGCAGTGGAGTGAGCTCCCACTGTTAACCCCAGCTCCTGCCAACCTAGCAGTTCAAAAGCATGTAAATGCAAGCAGATAAATAGGTACCACCGTAAAAAGCAGGAAGGTAAAACAGTGTTTCCTTGCAGTCATGCCAATCACGTGGCCATGGACTTGCATAACAGTGGCTCTTCGGCTTGAATACGGAGATGAGTACCGCCCCTAGATTCGGACACAACTAGCACCCATGTGTGTGGGGGATCCTTTACCTTTACCTTGCCCATGATTTATCACATGCCTAATTTGCTTACTTCCAGGTGCCATTTGGAAACTCTGCTGTTCATGTAGGTTTTAAGTGTTTAATTTGATTCTCTGGGTTGGATGCTGTTTTATTTGCTAAGCCATGCAATGTAGATTTATTCCATTACTTTTGTACTGTTTTGCAGATATTTGTTTTTAAGGCAGTTGTAAGGCATCTATAAGAAAAAGAGCCCTCATTGGGCAAATTCACTTTTATGACCTTTGCCCTCTCTTAGCCCTGATCTAACTCGCAGGTGTTTTGAAGTCCAGGCTGAAAACTAATAGGATCTCAGAGGCCAAGACAGAAATGACAGAAAACTCTGCAGCACACTGTTGCAAAACAAATGTTTTCTTTTCTGAAAGGAAAAAAAGAAAGAATTGCCACTGTTCTAATTGCTGTTCACATTTACAAAAGCTTTGCCTGCCAGTTCATCTGGAAACAGCTCTTACTCACCACTGAGAGTGAGACAAGTGGCTTTTTAGAAACTGGGTAGAATTGGGAATAATGCTCCATTATTAGATATAATTTCACTCCTCATTGAAACTTGCACAGATGAAAGAAAAATATGGGCAATGTTTGTTTCAACAAGTTCTACAGGGATTGATAAGTCAGAAATGCTGATGTCCTGTTGATTTCAATCTTAATTTATTACTTAAATTCTGAGTGTATCCTACTTCTCTTCCTAATAATTCAAAGCAGTATCCATGGAACTTCTGCTACTGCTTCTCCTCCTCATTTTATCCTCACACTTTGTGCAGGTGGTATCACTAAAAGCAAGCTGGACAGAAATCTCTGGTACACATCACATATACTTCTGGCCAGTGCTGAGACTTGAGGATCTAGATGTCTTGGATGAATCCAGGAAAGTGCTCATGATGTAATCAGATTTTTTAGTGGGAATATAACTCTTTCAAATGCTATCTGGATCTCTTTCTTCTGATCTGCCTTTTGGCTAATCTGCAGCACCTTTCTGTTTCTTAGGTTTCAATTTAGGCTCTGGTTTAGGACCAAGGCAGCTTCTGTGGTGTTAGATGCAGAGACAGAGTTGGGTTTTTGTAATATATTGATTGCATCAAAACCCAAATTTCCAAATAACCTCTCCCTGTGGTTTCATGCATTTGTTAAATAGCATGGTGGATAGGACGGAACATTGAGGGACCCCCTCACAGGCCAATGTCATGGTACTGAACCCAATAAGTCCTCCAATACTACCTACAGAGTTTGCATGTCCAGAAAGGATTGGAACCATTATGAGACAGTGTCTCCAAATCCCATCCCTGAGAAACATCCTAGAAGCTCCAATATGGGGTGTCCAAACTTCGGCCCTCCATATGTTTTGGACCACAAATCCCACAGGCCTTTGTCATTGGAAATACAGGCTTGGAATTCAGGGAGTTGTGGCTCAAAACATCTGGAGGGCTGAAGTTTGGACACCGCTGGTCCAAGAGGTTTAGAGGTCCAAGAGCAGCATACTCCTATCCACCCAGTTCTCAGCATAAATTGTCCATCAAGGCAACCCTAGATAACTCTGAACCATAACCAGATCTAATGTCAGATTGAACTGAGTCTAGAGAATCTAAGTCATCCAGAATAGAGAAGCAAATATGTACATATTCTAGTACCTGGTTCAAAAATGGAATATTGAAGATGCATGGAGAGCATGAACTCCCGAGCTTCTCATGATCAGGTGGTCTTAATACTGACCTAGGTGAGTGAACTTAGGTCAGCTAGGTTAGGAATGGAGACTGCTGAAAAGTGGGATGGGCAGTGCATGGAAAGAATCCCTATTCTGTTCCTAGGAAATTGTGAGATAGGGATGGAATAATGGGAGCGCACTGCAACTCTACATCCTTACTCCTTTCGTCTTGCCTGGTACATCACAAACAACCTCAAGTGCACAAAAATGGAGAAAGATTGGTCTCATCTAGCAGGTCTTATTTATTTATTTATTTATTTATTTATTTATTTATTTATTTATTTATTTATTTATTTGTTTGTTTGTTTGTTTGTTTCATTTTTATCCTGCTTCACTGGCCACAGGCCACTATGGGCAGCTAACAGCATCTTAATATCAGAAAATTAAAATGAAACAAGGCACACAAAGAATACAAAAGCAAACAGTTCTAATTTAAAAAGACACACTTGTAAAAGGAATCACATGAATATTGAACATTACATATAAAAGATGGTGTGGCAAGTCATTTTAGCTGAGGGATTGCTGTCAGGATGGCAGCAGCTCTGGAAAGGCCATGTGTTTAGTGACTTTTTAAAGGAAGGGAGGAGTGGTCAACTTTTAACTCAGGGAAACCATTTTCAAGTGTACCCTGCCTATTAGAGGGTATAGGATATTTTCTGGGACAGTATAACTTCATTCTACATGTGAGGATTCATATTCTTTGACCATAATATGAAGTATGTCCACCCATAGCATTTTGGACAGTAGAGGTTTATTCCCCCGTCCTGCATGCAGTTAATTTAAATAAAATGCCCTTATTGTGCCCATTATATTGAAACAATGTGTTGAATGAACTGAGAGTTTATATACAGCTGTCCAGGTGTAATACAAAAAACTACAGAGGTAATGAATGGTATTCTCCCTTGTGTGTCCCCACAGTTGAACTAATGTTCACTTATTAGCCTTGGTAAACCTTTAAGAATGTTTGCTGTATAACATATATATCGAATGAACAAAAAAGTACTTTAAACATTTTATGCTTGAAATAGACTTGTGTTCTTGGTAGACTTATAACTGTTGCATAACTTATTCTTATCAAACATAGTAACAGACAAGTTGTCCAACTAAGCAGGCTCCTAACAGACAACGCCTGCCAGACGAAGCAGACAAATTCTAACAGAATTCACCTTCTGTCATCTTCTCTGTCTGGCAGTTAACATGGGCTAACACCAGACAGAATCTGATTGATTATGTAAGTTCCAATATGCAAATTATACAACTCAAACACTCTTATAGACACATACATACCTATTGGGTTGCACAGTTATATGTAGCAGCACAGTGGAGTGGCAGGCATTAAAGCTTGAAAAATGGAGTGCCTTTTTTCCACAGGGAATGTCTAGGGGCAGTAGTGACAAACTTTTTAGAGACCGCATGCCCAAACCCCACTAATTCTTTTTTCGCAAAGTTCCAGTACAGACATTTAACCTGGATGCAGGTGGCTGTGAAGGGGCAATGCCGGGTGCCCACATGGCACCCATGCCATAGGTTTGCCAACACTGTTCTAGAAGATAAGAAGTCTTCTTCCATCTATGAGAGGTATTAGGCATTTCTCAACATGCAAAGGTCGTCTTGATCATAGACTACAGCACTAGATGGCAGCATTAGCTAACAGAAATAGATAACTTTACCCTAGGAATACACAGGAATATAACATTTACTGCATTGTTATCTAACATAATAATTGACTTTGCAGATGAATTTGTTCTGAATGTTTGGGCTCAACGCTTCAAACAGTGAGAATATATCCTTGATGTAAGGTGCTGCTGACACAATACCTTATTCATTTTATCAGGATTTCAGAGGAGCAAAGAGATCCCATATTTATATATCTTTAGGGTGGATGCAGCTCAAATTGTGGGATGTTCTATAAGAGCCTACACTGTCATCTTCCTGATGTTTGGGCAACAGCTTTCATCATCCCCAAATAGCCTAACTGTAGTCCAAGAGAGCTGCAAAGCATCAAGTTGAGGAAGGCTGTTCTACAAATATCTATGGAGATGAGGATGCTTCTAGGATGACTTACAATCACAGTTCTGTCTTCTGTTTTTCATGAAAGGTAATAAAGCAAGATGATAAATAACCATTACACTTCTAAAATAAATTGGGGCTAAATTTAGCACCCTTTGATGTTTCTAAGAGAAAGGCAGGGTATAAATAATTTAAATAAATAAATAAATAAATAAGTCCTATTGATGTGCATCCTTCCTTCAGCCAAGCAGGAATGAAGCCAAAGATATGGCTCCATAACAATAACATACACTAGGTTTGTTTTTCCTTAGATATGACCAGCAGCTGCTTAAGCTAAATGAAATGGAAAAAAAGTCTAATTTTTTGTCTATCAAGTTCAGTTTTTCTACAAACAATGACAACAACAACAACAATGAAGAAGAAGATAGTGATGATGATGATGATGATGATGATGATGATGATGATGATGATGATGATGATGATGATGATGATGATGATGATGATGATGATAAGAAAACAATAGGATTGCCCCTGATCCCACACCCTGGGATGCATAAGAAAGGAGACAAAAGGGGGGAAATTGTTCATCTGTAAGAGGTCAGCATCATCTTCTATTAAAGGCTTAGATAAAGTACTGGCCATGGTGGGGTCAGTAGATAAATTGCATTTGAGGGTGTTTATACACAACCCCTAAGCTCCGCCGCAAATGGCTGCAAGGTCCGGACCTTAAAAATGTTTACCCACCAGCTCCGGACTTTGCAGACAATTAAGTGCGACCCCGCCCACTTTAGCGCGACCAAACAGCAGTTTTCTTGTACCTGGTCTTTGATGGTGACAAATATTTGATCTGGTGTAAGGATAGTGAGTGCGGGGCTCTCCTGGCTTCCGTTTGTTCTTTTTTTGCGCCCCGCCCCTTTAAGAGATCTGAATGCTGCCGGGAACAAAACAGAGGTAAACCGGTAGTCTTTTCTTTCTTTTTTCTCCCTCCCTCAGGCAGCCAGCAACCAGGAAGTGTGGAGGGGGTGGGGACAGAGGAAGAGCGACGAACCCCTAAGATCTCTGGTCCGAATTTAAGTGGCCAGCGGATCTTAGGGGTCGTGTAAAAAGGCCCTAAGTCACCTGTATATAAGATGACCTAATGCAAAATTTTCAGGCTGTAGTGAATGACAAGAATTCATATATGTTTCAAGGTGTGAGGACTGGTGAGTGAGGGTGTGTGAGATGAGCGACAAGGAGCAACGATACTCATAATTCTCTAGGAAAGTCACCAAGTGGTCCAAGTATGCTTAATCTGTCATGCAGCAACTGCTGAAGATTTGCTAATCCTCTAGCTATCCTTTTCTCTTAAAACCTACTGCAGAAAGAAACAACTGTTGGGAATAGTAGAACATTATGGTTTCTTGCAGGGTTGCATCTGAGATATAAAATTCATGCAGATTGTATTTGCATAGACCTGGATTTAGCTATGCTCCACTGTGTTATCCTAGAAATAATTTGATATCTGGAGCAAGTAAATATAGATGGAGATCTCATGCTACTGGAACTCCCTCCCACTGGAGGCCAGGACTGACCCATCTCTGCTGTCTTTCCCGAAGCAGGCAAATACATTCCTCTTCAGGCAAGTTTTCCCTGAATTGATGGACTACCTGTTATGTGACTTTTTAGATAGAATCATAGAATCATAGAGTTGGAAGAGACATCAAGGGCAATCTAGTCCAACCCCCTGCCATGCAGGAAACCCCATCACAGGACTCCTGACATACTGTATGGCTGTCCAGCCTCTGCTTAAAAACCTCCAAAGAAGGAGACTCCACCACCCTCTGTGGCAGCATATTCCACTGCCGAACAGCTCTAACTGTCATGAAGTTCTTCCTAATGTTTAAATTGAATCTTCTCTCCTGCACTTTGAGACCATTGCCCCGCGTCCTAGTTTCTGAAGCCATTGAAAACAAACCAGTCCCTTCTTCAATGTGACATCCTTTCAAATATTTAAACATAGCTATCATATCCCCCCCAGCCTTCTTTTTGTAAGGCGAAACATTCCCAGCTCCCTAAGTCACTCCTCATAAGACATTTCTTCCAGACTCTCAATCATCTTGGTCACCCCCCTCTGGACCCGCTCAAGATTGTCAACATCCGTTTTAAATTGAGGTGCACAAAACTGGACACAGTACTCCAGATGGATTGCCATATATGATTGCATTGACTGACTTCATAAGTACACCTGTGTTTTCCATGTTAGTTTCCCTCCCTCGTTATGGAAGCTTTTCCTTTAACTGCTCATATGCTCTTTTTAGTTTTGATGTTGCCTTTTAATATTGTAAGATGCCTTTTCTACTTCCCTGTTCTTAAGCTTGAATATGTCTTAAATGTTCTGGGCTGTATATTGTCTGTCATTATTGTAAGCCACCTTGTTTTGAATAATATTCAAAATAATATTCAAAACAAACAAACAAACACAAATAAGTAAATAAATACTGGGGTATTATTTATTTAGGGTGGGGATGTGGAATGTGTACTCAGCCAGATCCCTGATGGTTGTCTCCTGTGGTTGGATGTACATCCAGAATTGAAGCATGGAAGAAGGCACATCTTGCAGAAAATTTTAAGGAGGTTAAATAATTTCCTTCCCTTGGGGAGTGGTGCAGCTCCTGCTCTCCATTGTCTTTTCCACTACTTCCTCTCTCTTTTCCTTCCTTCCTTCTGGAGTTCTACTACAGCATTAGCACCTGCTGCTACCACATTCTTGTGAGATCAGCGGCTCCAGTGGAACAGAGAAGACCAAGGCTGCTCCCCATATGCCAGTTTAAAGAGCAAGAGGAGGAGAAGAGCAGGGTCCTGCAGTCTTCCAGATAGGAGAAACCCCCTAAAGTCCTTTAAAAAATCAAGCCAGGGCAGATATCTGAGCATGTTTCTTGCTACAGTATGACTCTAAAATGGCCAGAATTGAGTGTGGAATCCTGTGAATTGGAGCCCCAATGAATATTTGAACGATTCTTTCTTGGCTCCCTGGCTGTGGATGTTTGGAGGCAGGAAGGGTGATTTTCCTGATCAAGAGCTGTGGGTCAGGTTTTGTTGGAAAGAGCCACACACACACAAACCAAGCCATTCTCCTTGAGGATGACCAATGCTAGCTTCCCAAGGAAAAGTTTTATTGCTGGAGACTCCTTCCATCACGCCACTCTTGCCAGCCATGGCATTGAAGGTTTAGAGCCTCCTCATGCCTCATCTCTGTTGTCCTTCCGGAAACAGGCAAAGACCTTTCTCTTCAGGAAAGCTTTCCCTGAAAGGACTACCATGTGTATTTTATATGAATCTATGGGTTCACATAGACTTTGTGTTTATGACTACTTATAACTGTGTTGCTTTAATATAATGTTGTCTATTAACGCTGTAAGATGTCCTTCAATTCCTTGTTCACAAATACTTGAACATGTCTTAATTGTACTGGACTGTGTATTTTCCCTCATTACTGTAAGCTGCCTTGGGTCCTTTTCCAAGAAGAAAAGTGGGGTAAAATACTCTAAAATAAAGTAAATAATAATAGTTTTGAGTCCTGGATTACCAAGTATGCACAAGGGCTCCATGTTTATGATATATACCTGGCCCATTCTCCCACATGTTGACTGCCTGGGTGGATTAATGCCAGAATTAGAGACTGCTTTTCCCTTTTATACCACATATTTATTTTCCTTGTTGCAGCTCAACATTACTTATAGTGATCTGCCTGCCTTCCCCCTTTCACTAAAGCTGAAAGGACTGAGGTCACCTGCAGAAATTGGAATTTAAAGGGGTCTATGTTTGCACCATAATCTTTCAGCTGTATGTTGAAGCAGTTTTACCCCCCTGCGGGTCTCACCTTTGTTGGTCCATTTTGAAGGGTGAGTTCTGCTACTGACAGAATTAAATGGTTCACTTGTGAAGCTCTGAGTAAAAAGAGCATTTAAAGAGCTACATCATTTCATTTCAAACCCATTAAAAAAAGAGAAAAGAGTGATTTTCGTTGGTTATCTATGGTGTTTGCAGACAGATCAAAATTGACCAATTTCATACTTGGAAAACCCATTGCCTAAGACAGGATTTGGACAAGGTGCCTTTTCTAACTTAAATTCTCAGCATTTCCCTGCTATGATGATCACTGGCCAGGGGTCACACGGACTAGTAGACTCCAGTAGGTGTTGTTAGGTTTAGTCTGGGAATAATTTAATGAGCTAGGTTTACTGGTCTTATGGATGGTCGGTTGCGCCTTCTGGAAGCTATCACTGACTTCTTATTGTAACTCAGAAAAGACATGCCTTCATCCAGCATTCATCAATCAACACAACTTCAAACAGTAAGTCCTTTGTTCGTGATTCTGTGGAGAGCCAAGGTAGTCTGGGTGATACCTTTCTATAGGCTTTAACCTAATGTCTCCTAAGGATAATCCTACCTCAGAGAGAGAAAAATTGTATACCTGACTTTCTCTGTTGTGTTACAGATTTCTAACAGTGTTAGGTTTATTGACTGGACAGCAGATATGCAATTTTAAACAATTTTGCTCCGTGATCTTATAGTATAATACCATAAGAAGACAGGAGGCTATTAGTTCCTGTTTCAAACCCTTAGGGGCATCTCAGGGGTTTCTTTCTGGTTTTTTTATTTATTTTGGGTCTGAGTCTCAACTAATAACATTTGGAAAAGTAAAGAGAAAGGTCAGCACCTGCCCTCAGCTGCAATATCAAGTGTTCCTTATCAGTGAAAAATGGCCAGGCCTGTACTGCTAGCTATTAACTACTCAGGGTTGTATTTTCCCCCCTTAGAACCACTAATGATCTCCCCTCTTCAAGCTAAATCTTTAATGTGTTTGATCTCTGTATTAATGTCAGTTTCATCGGAGGCCACAAGGCCATGTTTTTAATCAGTCATTCTCTCTCTGGGAATAAAAGAGCAGTCTGTCAGGGGCATAAATTATTAGGTTGGTCTGGGCCCAGAAGGTAATGAATGCCTCCCAGCAAAAAAGGAAGGAGTGGCCCTAGTTGCCTCATGAGCAATTGTGTAAGGCTAGCAGCATCCCTTTTTTGCCTCTTGAAAATGGGTAATTTATACCCACTGTTGGCTGATCACAAACATTCCCCTCCTGGACAGGATGCCTGACAAGGTCATTGCAACACTGGGCCAGAGGGTCTCAGTCATCTCTATGTGCTCTTTAGAAAGCAAAAAAAAAAAAAGGGGGGGATGTAGTGTGCATTCTACAGTTTGGTTTGGTCCTAAAAAATATGGGCAGACCATTTCCTGAGTTATAACAAAACAAAAACAAAAGGCAAAAGGTACCCTAAGGATGAAATATTTATATTTTAATGTAATGTAATTTTACTCCCCTTTAACTGTTTTCATTCTCTTGTAATGTTAATGTAATGTTGTCTATTAATGCTGTAAGATGTCCCTCAATTCCCTGTTCTCAATACTTGAACATGTCTTAATTGTACTGGACTCTATATTATCCCTCATTCTGTAAGCCACCTTGGGCCCTTTTTCCAAGGAGAAAAGTGGGGTAAAATACTCTAAAATAAATAAATAAATAAATAAATAAATAAATAAATAAATAAATAAATAAGCAAGCTTTTGTTGATCAAGTCCACTCCTTCAGACATCTGGCAACTGTTTGAAATCTTGAATGAAATATCATTTTCATATCAAATCTTCATTGGCTCTTTCCTGAGAGCTTGGAAATCTAAAACTAATTCTACTACCCTCCAATACCAAAGTATTGTACTAGTAGCATGTTTGAAAATCTCTCATAGAGAGGCTGGTGTTGTCTTGAAGACTAACAGAGGGTAGGCCACCTCTGTTGTTGCATTGAATGTTGCCTTTGTTGACAGCTTCTTAGGGTGGGTGCAGGGCTGGATTAAGACCCTTAGAGGCCCTAATTTAAAAGATTTTGGTGCCCCCCCCAATATATATGTAATTCAAAATATAAATAATAATAAACCATAAAATAAAATTTTATTTATCAAAATTAAACAAAACTTACAGTAAGATGGAAAATAATGTCGATTATTTCAACCCAATGACTCCTAAGGATAATCCTGACTCAGAGTGAAAAAGTTTTATACCAGATTTTCTCTGTTGTGTTACAGATTTCTAACAGACACTGTTAGACAACTGATTGCATACCGTTTCCCCTGATTTCATTTATGTTGGGGGGGGGTCCCTTGGATATTATAGGCCTTGACAGAGGTCTACACTCTCTGAATGCTCTTGTCATTATTATATATATATGTATGGAATTTTTTCATTTAATGTGGGGAAACCTTTTTGCAGATCCTGGTTCAGCTGCACCATTTGTAGTATTGCACCATATGGCCCATGGCCCATGGTAAATTCAGCTATGGAAAATTTCTGTGGTGCCCCTCTTCCCTTGATGCCCCTAAGCATGTGCTTATTGTGCTTAATGGTTAATCCACCCCTGGATGGGTGGGTGTGGTGTGAGGTCACTGAAATAAAAGAAGTGCAATGGTCATTAACAAACAGTAGTGGTTACATGATTATCCTTGCATTGATGAGCTGCTTGGCACATATAGTATGGAGAGATTAAAAAACAAACAACCTCTTTGCATCTATTCAAGATGCAGGCAATAGACCTCAGTATCTGGAGTTTGATCCCCCACTATGAGCTTATTTATAGGCCATGAGCCTATTCAGACCCCGATGATGTGAAATCAAGGTGAAGTATAAAATGGAGGACTCACCACTAACTTTCTTCAGACTGACGAAGCTGCTTGGATGAGCAGCGATATGTTTCCACCTCTCAAGAAAAGAAGTTCAGTTGCCATGACTCAACTTCCAGATTCCCCACTGTCCCTCCTGGACGAGGAACAAGCCTGGCTGGGTATCTTTGGGCAGGTCAGCATGTTCCTAGGGTGCTCCCAGGCACAGGGAAGGGTAAACCACTTCTGAGTACTCTCTCCTGAGAAAACCCTAGAAAAAGTGGCAACAAGTCAGAAATGACTTGACAGCACATTATTAATTATGATTTTCAAGGGATAGAGTTTAACCTCCTGATGAATTCTTGTTCAGCTTTTCCCTCTTTTGATTCCTTTTCTTCCCCAAAGAAGAAAAGGAATTATCTGAAGTCAGAGACAGAATAACTCTCATGCTATTTCCTCACTTTTTGTTGTTGAATTTTTCTATTTCTGGTGGCAGATCAATCTGTATTTAGGGCCGTAAGAGCAACAAGCTTGCTGACCATCTTGCTTGCCTCTTATTCTCTCTTTCTTATGGCGTGTGTGCAATTGCATGCATGCAAAAAGTGGAACCCTAGGTGGAGATTATCAAGAAGTAATAAATGCTTTGTCAAATATATTCCCTAGACCTGGGTGGCTTATGCAGGCCTTTGAGGTTTTTGGCCTGATATAGGTCTAATTACCAGAATACAATTACATGGTGTGTGTTTTTTAAAGAACATCTTTATATATACATGTTCTCACAGCCCCACAAAGTGTTTCGGGAATGAACATGAGGGAATAAATCCCTTTTGTGAAGTGGTCTCTGACACAGAGACAGTTGAGGGATTTGTTTTAATTGTATAAATATGGAATTGTCTCTAAAAATATACTGTAGCTCATTGTCATCCCTCTGCCTTTAATTTGGCTTAGAAAAGAGCTTCCAATGAACAGTCATCTTCCTTTTCCCGTTGTTGCCTTTCAAATCTATGCTTTCAAACTAATGCCATGGTCTCTGAAGTTCTGCTTTTAAGTACAGTAAGTGCCATCAGGAAATGCACTTCATCCATTCATTATTTTTGAAAGAGTGTGGTGCTAGAAATTCTTTTGTTGTTCTTGAATAAACAATTCTAGTGTGTTGTTTGGGAGTTGGAGGATCTGAAAGTGCAACCTCCTTCTGGGTTGCACCTGCCCAATGCTGGTGCACAACAAATCCCATTACCCCCAGCCAACAACTCTTGCTGACCCGGGAGATGGGAGACGTCGCCCAAAACATCTGGAGTGCAGCCGATTGATACTGTACCGGAGAAGCACAGCTTTGATGCTGAGAAGATGACACAAACAAGTGAAAGTGTGACAAAGGAAACCTTGGAGAAGCAATGTTATCTGCTTTTTTCCCTTAAAACAATTTACAACAGCATCCTGCCAAGTTTAGATAAGAAGGGTCTACACTCACAAGATGTTCTCTCCCCCCAACATTCTTCCCAATTCTTCCAGCCCAGAAAAAAGCAGCTAGTAATTACATTGCTGAACCTAGCAGTGGGAAGTTAACATTTTCCAGATTTACCAACTGCATCTTTTCAGTGCTAAAATTAAAACTGTGAGAGCTCATGATAAACTGCCTGCTTAGCAAACTCTTAATTGTTTTGTTTTGTTTTGTTTTGTTTGCATATTTTCAGAAGGGAAGAAAGTTGAGAAGGCAAAGAAAGGGATGGAAAGAAAACCATAGTGTGCTATGGAAAGTCCAAGGAGATAAACTAATTAAAAGCACAAATGTGGACCACGCTCAAGGCCATCTTGGGCTGTGCAACTGGAGGAGGCCAGAGGGCAGGGATAGGAAGATAAACAATTGTCTTATTAGGCTTGATCAAAGCACAGTGTGCTGCTTTGCTGTAACAGTTCTTATTGCCAACCAAAGAGACATGACCCTGGAATAAGTATGAAGAATAGACAACACCCTTTTATGTCATGGAGAAAGGGGCCATTACACAGAAAGCTTAGCTTCCTGACATTTGCTGTTTGCTAGCTCATTTCCCTTGTAATCCCTCTCACCTTTCCTGCCCTCCTCTGTGGCAGAAGAGAAAACTGCGTTGCTGGCAGTGCCTTGATAGCTATTGAGTGCACGTAAGAACAACAGAGATTCTTCTAATATCTTAACTACTTGCAACATGTTCTATTTAGCATACAGCTTCATACTTCTTCAGAGTGGGCCACAGTCCACAAAAGCTTGTGACAAAATGCAGTGGGCTTTGAGGTACCGTATAACACTCTTTGCTGGTTTTGCTGCTTTGGTCTAGGTCTGGGATGGTTGCCTTTCTGGAAATATTCTGGTAAGGATCTCCACACGGTGCTGATATGATACTCTGAACAGGGATGGGCAACTTCACACTCTCCAGATGCCATTAGATCACAACTCTTAACATTCTCCCTCATTGGATATGCTCAGTAGTGCTATTGGGTGTTGCAGTTGAACAACACCTTGAAGGTATTGCATTCTATGTTATGCTGTGTTTTTCAGAATTTAGTCTACTGTTTGTGTTCCAACCAGCTAGCAAAACATCATACAAAAAGTAAAAGGGAAAGATCGGGATGAATGACCAAAGAGACACCAGTGGAGCACCAGACGAATTTTGGGATCTTTCAAGAAGTAGGCATCAATCTGACTTTGCCCCATTGGCTTGGGATACTTTAGAGCAGTGGTTCTCAACCTATGGGTCCCCAGATGTTCCTGGACTGCCACTCCCAGAAGCCTCCACCACTCACTGTGCTAGGAAGGATTTCTGGGAGTTGCAGTTCAGGAACACTTGGGGACCCACAAGTTGAGAACCACTGCTTTAGAGCCTTGTCCAGTGTTGGCGAACCTACCGTAAATAGGACATATGGCCACATAAGCTGCAGATGTAACAGAGGGTTTCGATGGGAGGAGCTGATCTGCTTGGTGAGAAATGGGCATTAGCCCCAAATGTGATGTTATTTATTCAGCCCTCAGAAATGTGATTTATTTAGAGCTCAGAAATGTTTCCATTTGGGGCTAAAAATATTTTTCAGGGGAGAAAGTCATGTTTCCAACTTCTAGATTTATCCACCCAATGCCTATTTAAAAAATAAACTTGGCTTGGAATTTAATGTGAACACTTTTTTGTGCAATCGTGTTAAGAGAGGACAAATGGCATTATTATGTACTTATAACATGACATAACCAAGTGAAGCCACACCCTTGCATTTTCAATGTACATGTGGCCCTTGGTGTATGCAAATTAAATCTCTTGATAACAATTCCCAGCAGCCAGAGTGGCTATGGGATTGTGGGAGTTGTAGTCTAAAATGTGACTTGCACACATGCAGAGTCTTCTTAGTCTTTCCTCTTTTTCTTCAAGCAGGGAGACACTGCATGCATGAGTCTCCCCTGTGGAATACAACAAAGGAGGGATCATGATGCACATAGCAATTGAATGTTTATATAGGCTCGAAACAAACTCCTTCATAGCAGCAATGCTACAAAACAAATCATTCCAGAAATTAGCATTTCACTCAGTGGAAAAACATCTATCTCTCCCCCCTTTCTTCTTGCAGTCAATTATTCTTAATTCTGGAGTATGGGTGAAGTTAATTTGGCATACATGCCAACGTAGGAAAGGTGTGTCTCTCCCCCTTCCTCTTGGCTGTTAATTCTGAGAGCAATTTAAAACCCTAGGAAACCATTCAAAGTTAAATTCATCAGTAATGGAAACTGTGGTGTCAATTAGTCACTGGTTACCATTACCACGGATGCTGTTGAATTGCTTTCCCTTTCTACTGAACAACAGAGCTGATTTAAATGGAGAGATATTACTTCTCTGTGGAGAAACATTTTTTTCTCCATGAGGAAAAAAACACCTGTGGAGTTTCTTTTCCTCTTTTATTGCCTCAGTTTCTTACTGCACTTTGGAGATGGCAGATCTCTGTTACTTCATGCCCCAACTATTGACCTATTGAGGTGGGGAGTGTAACGCTCTCTATTCCTCATGAGATCCTGAGGAAAATCCTCTTTTTCCAAAGGTGTCAGTTAAGATGGATGTGTGGCTTTCCACCTTATGCAAGCAGGAGGTTCAACGGAGCTATTTACATGAGCACCCTAACAGGGAAGGAAAGCTTAAATTCACAGTTTGGAAAATATTTGTGAGACACCTTGAGGCCAGGCTGAAATCACTTACATAAGGTGTAGCAGGATAATGTTCTAGGTCAGTGATGGCGGCGTACCTTTTAGAGACCGAGTGCCCGAACTGTGATTCAAAACCCACTAATTTTTCACAAAGTGCCAATACAGCAATTTAGCCTGAATATAGTTGGCTGCGAAGGCGCGATGTCGGATGCACACAGAAAGGGCTCCGAGTGCCACCTTGGGCACCCCTCCCGTAGGTTCGCCAACACTGCTCTAGGTCTTGCCAATTGTTACAATCCTTCCTCTTAAAAGCACCTATCCAACATTATAGCTACACTGTACAATAGGGGAAAGGCAATAGGAAGCCTGGGAACTCCACACAGCCTCCAGAGACCCCAGTGAACATAAGAACATAAGAACATAAGAAGAGCCATGTTGGATCAGGCCCAAGGCCCATCTAGTCCAGCTTCCTGTATTTCAGAGTGGCCCCACCAAATGTGTCTGGGAGTGTCAGTCCAGCCTCAGCACCCATTGATCTTCAACATTTGCCCCCCTGATTTTTTAATACACATTTTTATTATTATCTTGGGGGGGCATTAATTCACCTCATGATCTTTTAAGGAAATGGGGGACAACCCTGAATATTTTGAGGGACTCAAATCCAGTAGTCAGATTGAAGCTTCTCAGCTAAGAGTTCAATATTACAAGAGGGTGCAAGAGTTTATTTTTTTCAGTCTAAAAATGTGTAAGGCAAAAATAGATGGGTGGGGGTTCTGAGAGTGGGTTCAGTCTTCCAACATGCAGAGATACATACATATGCCCCAGTTCTGCTATACAGTCTAACACAGTGGTTCTCAACCTGTCGGTCCCCGGATGTTCCTGGAACGCAACTACCAGAAGCCTCCAGCACTCACTGTGCTGGAAGTGGTTTCTGGGAGTTGCAGTCCAGGAACATGTGGAGACCCACAGGTTGAGAACCACTGAATAGTTAATGCCACTTCAGTTACCATGGCTCCACCCTATGGAATCTTGGGACTTGCAGTTTGGCAAGCTACCCAGAAACCTAGACCTTTGTGGCAAGCCTTTCCAAATGCCTTACCAAACTCCAAATCCTCAGATTCTGTAGGGCAAAGTTATGGCCTGTAGAGGAGTATCATATTGCCATTGGGGTGTGGGTGCTATTTCAGTTTCAGTCTAACTCCCAGCCTCAGATGTGCTCTGATCTTGGTAATTTTGAGTGCTTGCTTATTCCTCATGTTATGATAGTGATTGTTAGTTCTAAGACAAAGATGTTTTCTTTAAGGAAGAGAATCTGACAGGAGATGCTTGGATAGCTTTGTAACAGAAATCAGCAGGTAGAACAGGAAGCAGCCATTGTAGTAACAATTTAATCCAAGAGGTTTCGCTGGCACCACCAGACCCAACAACTATAATTCTTGCTATAGATTCCTACTCTGCAACCTTACAGGCATTTCAACTTTGGGTCCTTCTAAAGACACAAGTGACATCCGTGTACGGTATCAGGGTCTTGATGAATGGACAGGAGAGATGGACCTGACTGGTTGTGTTTAATTCCTCCTTGCCCAGTCCATTTGGGCAGGAGAAACTGAACACTACAGATCTCAACAATGGAGATTATGGGGCATGCGTGGTTGCCTCCATTGTGTTGCTAGTCACACTGGAATGAGTTAAATATAGATCTTCAGCTGTCTCCAGTCTTCCTTGCTTGCCCTTTCCATTCCTTGAATAGAAAAGACAGAAGATGTCTGGTGTCCAGGATGAGTTCATTGAGCGTTGAAGCCGTATTCCGTAGGGGCGCTTGACTCAGCTAGTAGCTGATGATGCTTTTGAAGGTGGGCAAGTTAAGTTCCACCCTTCTCACTTCTGAAGCTAGATGCCTCCCCAAATGAAATTTAGACTTTTCTTTTTTTCCTAAACATTCAGTCTGGCTAAAAGATGCCAGTAAAACCTATATCTCAGAGATGATGAGGCTGAAAACAAAGTGCAATTCCATGTTATGCTGCACAGGAAGGGTATGGTTATTATTTGAGATCTATTGCTTGACGTGGAGTTGTCATTTCTAATCAAAGTCACGGGAGAAACCCCAAAGCTCTGACGAGCCAAGGTGACTGCCTTGTTAGAAAGATCCCTCAAGGAGGTGGACTGATTATCTGCCTTTGAAGGGTGCGTGTCTTCTCTCAAAATGTTTGAGGGAGTGTCAGCTGGAGGCCAGAGGGTTTCCCCAAGTATCTCTTGGAATTAGCATAGCCGAGCTGTTGTGAGGTTTGTAGCAGATGTATACATACTTCCAAAAACTTGATCTGAGCTTGAAATGGAAAACATGACAAGATATCTTGGCAGAGTCCTTGTCAGACATAGACAGCTCTGTCTCAAGTGGATATCTGGAGAAGATGGTATCTGACAATTACACAGGATAGAATCTGCTACCAGGGAAGAGCTTGCAAGTAGATTTTATGCAGCACCTCTAGGCTGGTTAACCTTCACTATGTTGATTTAAAATTCCAAGTGAAATGTGGTACGCACCACATCGGCTGCACTACCAGAAGAGCATGCAAGTAGGTCATACTTGTTTTGATGGAATGTATCAGGATTTGTATTTGGGCTTAGGGCTGTAGATACCATTAAGGGATAGATGTGGTCCATTGGCATGCAAATCTGGGAGAAAGAAAATGATTTGCAATCTCAGGGACCCTTGTAAAGACGTTTGGACCTTCCCTATTGATATTATTAAGCAAGCAGCAGCTGATCTCTAAATTGTAAAGAGGAAGGGGACTTAAACGGTAGGACACCAGCTAAATACTGCAGTATTTTGTGTGGTGGTGTTCAGATAAAGAAACTTTACGAAATCTACAATAAACTATGACCTTCCTCAACTGACCTGTGGGATTCTGGTATGTGTTGCAAGTTATACCTAAATATATAGAGAGAATGCCAGATAGGAGAGATGCTGTTGCATCCCCTTTGTTTCTAGAATCTGCCATTTATTTGGCAGCAATAACAAATGATTGTTTCATTTATTCTGTTCAGTGGCTTTGGAACCCTTGAGCTTTTGTTTGTTATATTGGCACTCCCATCTAGCATGCACTTCCACGAGTTACTCAGCCAACCATTTAATTTATTTGGCAAGGCCTTCAAGTCATAGATCTCTTCCTGCAACAGATAATCATCAGTGCTGGTTTGGGAGGGGGCAGCTACGCTCGATCCAAGCAGTGCCCTCTTTCTCCCTGATGGAAATCAATGTTGGAAATGAGGTGGATGGGTGGCTTTGGCCAGGAAGCTGTATGTGGGATTCAACCAGGATACCCTTCCCCAGTTAGGAGCTGCCAGGACTTGCGAGACTCTGATCAATTAGATGTGGAACTATCTAATTGTGTGGCCTCATAACTAGCAATGTTGATACCCAAGGCAATTGGCACTCTCCTACACCCATTCCACCCAGAAGCTTTTCAAAATAGGGAAACTGTATTTCACTGAGAGGCATTGCCATCATTTATTTTCTCTTGATTCATCCTGTCACAAGATGTGGTGATGGCATCTGGCCTGGATGCCTTCAAAAAGGGGACTGGACAGATTCCTGGAGGAGAAGTCCATCACAGGTTACAAACCATGATGGAAAAGTGTAATCTCCAGGCTTAAAACCTGGGTACTTCAAGGGCCAGATGCAGGGGAGTGGTATCAGGAGATAGATATCTAGCCTTCTGCACTCCCGGACCCATTTGGTGGGGCTATTGTGAGATACAGGAAGCTGCACTAGATGGGCCTTTCGCCTGATCCAGCATGGCTCTTCTTATGTTCTTATGTAGATGTCAGCACTGCCTAAATGTTGAGGCCCTGGGGGCAAATACCCAGGGAGTGCACCTTAATAATGGCCCTGCCATATATGCAACTGCTGTGAACTGGAGAAATGTGAAGGAGCAGAGCTGAGAAATCACACCAGAAGTGCCATGAAGCCTTCATAGGCATGATACATTACTAAATACACCAGGTTTACTTGCCCTTTCTCAGTTGAATTAGGAATAGGATTGCTCATTACCATGGTATGAAATATCTGTCCCTAGTGTCCAGACCCTGCAAATGCAAGGTCTCTCCACTCCATGCCTTTTACGTCAGGTAGAGAGGCAACACCCTAGTGATTTCTCTTGGTCTATACAGTCTCAGTTTGAAGCTGTTGGATTGCACAATTGCATGCTGGTCAGGAAATTCGGCTGTGTAGTGACTGTAGATGGTAAAGGAAACAGACACATTAAAATTGATTAAACTTAATGAACATGTCCTGAAAAGAGAGATAATCCCCCAAATACTGTATGATGCATGCCATTTAAGGGGTCAGTGTACATGCAGGCTCCAGAAGGGTTTTAGACCTACTGCCTAACATGCAAAGTGGTAAGTGAATAGGCCGACTTGAGCATACATGCACACACATACACTATGTGAATTGACTGTTTTCACTGGAAGTGTTCGGTAGCAAAGCTTTTAAATGAGGAGGTTGTTGGAATCCAGTGCAGTAGAATGCAATCTGCTTTTGGTCAGGCAGTGTTCAGGTAGATGGTGGAAGACGTATGTCTCAATTACTTCAGAGTGCCTAGGAGAAGGAAGATGTTGAGGAAGAAAAAAAATGTACAGGTAGGCAACTTAGAACTGAACCCAAAATGTAGTGATTCCCCGCCCTACAGGCAGAAAGATGTCTGAAACCAAAGCAAGGTCTTATTATGAAGCAGAGTAATTGGCCTGAGTTACCACTTGATGTCATCCTGGTGCTACCAAAGACAGCTGAAATGCTTTTATGAAATTTTGACTGGTAAAGAAGGGACGTTGGGCAAGGCTGCTGCAGAGAGCTGGACGTATGTTTCTCTCTGATGATTCTCTTCTTCACTTCTGAACAGAACTTGGCTGTCAGTCTCAAAACTTTGCTGGAGACAGCTTAATGGGAATTTAACTCTATTTTTCAGGCAGGGCTTCAGAGGGAAAAAAGACCCATTTTTCCTTGTCTACAAGAAAGATGTGGGTAAAGATAGGCATTCTGCTGATAGATTATTCCCTTCTTGGAAAGTCAGCATTAAGTATTTGTAGAGCGCAGCCAAAATGTGCAGAAAAGAGCAGGGGGATGATATACTCTTTTAAAAAAAGACAGTAGCAAATAAGTTTTGATTTGGCAGCACTAAAATACCATTAGGCTGCAATTCTATACTTAAGTTATTTGGAAATTATTCCCACAGAATGTAATGGGGTCAATTTCAGAATTTAGTACTGCAGTATTTGGGATTGGAAGCTGTTTTGCCTCGGCTGGCCACCTTCATGTGCAAGTCAGCAATGAGCAAAATTTCCACCTCCTTTGTTTATTTTGATGGGAATTTTTCAAACTTTTGCACATATTTCTGAATGTGAAATGTCACCCGAAGCAGTCTTTTCCTCTTCTATAGCTACATGACAGGCATGTACAATAACTTCTGCATACTGTTAATAGCTGTACTTACTGAATTTGGCTAGTGGAGATACAGTAATACCTTGGTTTAAGAGTAACTTGGTTTAAGAGAGATTTGCAAGACAAGTAAACATTTCTTCTAAATTTTGCCTTGATCAGCAAGCAAGCAATGTCTTGCAATACAAGTAACTGGAGCAGGTCACATGGCCACAAGTGAGGCAATGGTGGCTCTCCCCCCCCCAACCCCATTGGATTGTAGGTGATGGCCTGGAACATTACATCTCAGGCAGCCTTCAAAGCAGAGAGAGAAGAATGGAGGTTTCCCTTGCAACAGCCAGGAATGTTTTCAAATGGGAGTGCAGGTTAGGGGTTAGTTTTTTTCCCCTTTTTATATTTTTTAATTTATTTTCAACGTATGTTCTTATTTTTCAAACCATTTCCCGTCATGGGGCAGCTAGTCAAGTATGTATAGGACTACAAATTACACGTGATTATTGTCACATTAAAAACACAGAGTAAAATCCAGTTGTCAGTCCCAAGCAGAACAGATTCTATAGACAGGTACCTAAACCATGGTGTGGACGTGGACGTTTAGCCCACTTCTTTTGTGAGTTTTGGCATTTTGTGCACACAGTATGTGGTCTACGGGACCCCAGAACGAATCATCTGAGTTTCCACTATTTCTTATAGGGAAATTTGTTTTGATATATGAGTGTTTTGGTTTACAAGTATGTTTCTGGAACAAATTATGCCCATAAACGAAAGTATTACTGTACTTGATTTTGTTTGGTGTGTAAGACAATGGAAATATTCACTGATTTCTTCATAAATTCATCAGAACAAACAGAATGTGTTAAAAAAAACTAATATGGGAAAAATGAAACTGACAAAATAATCTATCCCCAGTATGCAATGCCCAGTGTGTTGTTCAGGACAGAGTGATGACTCGGACTCAAGAGGCCTAGGTTCAAATCTCTACTCAGCCATGGAAACTAACTCAGGGTATAAAACAAGTAAAACTGCACCTTAAATACCCCACTTGCCTTGAAATGCCTGTTTAAGGCTGCTGTAAGTAGCTTCCAATTTGACAAAACAACAACGAAAGCAACAAAAGCAAAATGTGCTGTCTATATACCACCCAATAGTGCTTGCAATATTCTCTGGATAGTTTACAATGTAATAGAGATGGGCACGAAACAAACTTTTTTGTTTCCGTTATTCGTTATTCGTTTTGTTATGTAACGAAACGAATAACGAACATTATGATGAAATTGGAATGAACCGAACAGAACCACAAAAATTAGGTTCGTTATGTTTAGTTTTTCGTTAATGGCGGCACGCAATGAAATGAGCTGTTTTAAATGTTAAAAAACACCCTGGACATCCATAAAAACGCAGCGGTAATTATTTATACTTTCTGATAATACCTACCAGGGGTGGGGGTTGGGGTTCTTAAAATGTTTGTTTTTGTCTTCTTCCATTGCGATGTATTCTTCTTTTTCCTTTAACAATGACAAAATGGATGTCGCCAGCCACAAAATGGAGGCAAGCCATGTGATGGGATCATGTAAATTCTTGGACAACATCAACCAACAGCATGCCCAGGTTGCAGACTGGGCAGGTCTGGCAGCCACAGAGGGCATAAAAAGCTCTGGCAGCCCCCGTCCTCCTTGCAGTCTCCGGTGGGAGTTAGGGTGGGATTGCTGTCTCTGCAACTCATTATTTTCACTTTAGGCTAGACAGGCAGGTGTTTGTCTCTGTGTTCCTGCCAGCTGCAGCCTGGCTCTTAGGGGAGAGAAAGAAGAGATTTCTCTCTAGCTTCAGTCCTGCAGCCTCCCTGTGTGCATGCGTGCATACCTCTCGGTGAGTACCCTCCCCTGCCCCGCAGTGCAGTCACTCTGCGGCTGCCTTGCACCCTGGGCAACGCCTGCCGCTGCCTTTGCAGCCTCCCTGCGTACCTAGTCTATGCTGTGTGTCTGCCAGCATCAATTTTTTTAGTGTTTTCCCTCTGGTCTGGGGCGTTGGGGGATACCCACACACGGAAATGGTTTAAAAATCATGCAAAAAGCGGGCAAAAAATGAAAAACGAAAAACAAAAATGATTTTTTCAAAAATTTACGAAAAATGAAAACAAGCTGAAATGGACCCCCCCTCAACGAAAAACGAAAAACCGAAACACCATTTTTTTTGATTCGTGCCCATCTCTACAATGTAATTATGCAGGGTACGCGTTGTCCTCCCACTCAGTGAACTGGGTGTACACAATTTATTGACCTTGGAAGGATGGCAAGCTGAGTCAACCTTGAGCTGACTACCTAACTCAGGACTTAAGCAGAGTCCTGACTGCAGTACTGCAGTTTAACTATTGCGCTTTGAGGATCATGGACGGATGGATGGATATCCAAGCAATATATTCTACTTTCTTCTACACTGATCTGATTGTGCTTAGAATACTGTGTACGGTTCCAGGTACCATGCCTTTAAAAGGACGTTGTCACGCGGTAGGATGCCTAAGAATAGCGTAAGCAAGATTGCACGGGTCTGGAAGCTACATCCTATGAGGAATTGATGAAAGAACTGAACAGGTTTAGCTTAGTCAAAGGAAAAGTAAAGGCTAGACTAGACATTAAAGGGAATGTATGCTTTCCTCTCCCTCCTGTGCATCATATACCTCCTTTCCCTCCCACACAGGGATTTTTTCAGGGACATATTCAGTAAGCTTCATAATGTTCCCAGGGACCACATTCTAGTTGTTCCAAAATTAGATATTCTACAAAATAGCCTGGAATGGCAAACCCTTTCCTACAGGCAAGAGGAGTCTGATACAATAAGCCACAGCAATCAAACTCCAGTATTTGTTATGGGTTGAAAAATTATATTGCAAAACATCCTGGCACAGCAATGTTTAAATAGGATAAACAAGATGAGATACCAACGTTTGGATGCTTATGTGGCTTACTTAGAGCCTTGTATGACTAATGAATGAGTTGCCCTCCACTTTGTGGAAGTTCTCCACTTTGTCCAGTTCTGCGCACCTCGATTTACAAAGGATGTTGACAACCTCGAGTGGGTACAGAGGAGGGCGACCAGGATGGCTGAAGGTCTGGAAGAAATGTCTTATGAGGAATGGCTTAGGGAACTGGGAATGTTTAGCCTTTCAAAAAGAAGGCTGAGGGGGGATATGATACCCATGTTTAAATATTTGAAAGGATGTCATATTGAAGAGGGAACACGTTTGTTTTCCATGGCTTCAGAAACTAGGATGGGGGGCAATGATTTCAAACTACAGGAAAATAGATTCCATTTGAATGTTAGGAAGAACTTCATGACGGTTAGAGCTCTTTGGCAGTGGAATATACTGCCATGGAGGGTGATGGAGAGGCTTTTAAACAGAGGCTGGATGGCCATCTGTCGGAAATACTGTGATGGGGTTCCTGCATGGCAGAGGGTTGGACTGGATGGCCCTTGAGGTCTCTTCCAACTCTATGATTCTATGATTCTATGATTCTAGGTACTGTTTTCCCCAAAATATGGATTTCCAGCCCATAGTGTTTCCTTTAGATGTTTTGCAACTTGCTGCAACAGTCCAAATGGGACTTGTAAATTTGGTCGCTCTATCCTATTCAGATACTGCTGTGCTGGGACATTTTATTCTGCTATGGTTGGTTTAGGGCCTTACGGTGTTAATAACAGAGTGCTATTGTTCTCAAGTATGTCCATCCCATCCCAATAGTTTTTGGCATCTGCTTTTCTAAAAGGGGGGATTTCAGCCCATTCCATTCCATTGCTTTCTGGCATTTTATCTCCTCCTGTTATCAATTCACTAATGAGCATGAGCAGTTAAGTTATCAAAGACGGTTACATCCCACCCTTCCTCATTCCGAGATTACGTTCGTTTTGTGATAATGTTCGTGGTCACGTGGTCTTGTCCCAGGTCTGTCCCTGTTTCCGTTTACCCATGGGCGTGATTGATGGTATCATGATGACTGTTACTTCACGTCCTTGTTTCGTGACAACATCTGTACTTCCCTGCCTTCTTTTTCCCTTGTTTTTTTTGGTCCGAGCTTCCATTTTTCGATATTTCGATTCTCTGTAACTTTGGCTTTCATGTGTTAAGCAGCAAAGTTTGAGGTTTTATGCCTTCTTCCCTCTCTGCGATGCATTGTTTACGCCATTGGGATTGTACTGGAGAATGCAACTTCGCACTCCTGCCACTAGATGGAGAATGCACATGTTGCGTGCCAAGCCTTACTTCACGGGCTCTCATCTCGAAACAAGTACCGAGACAAGAGAATTCCCGAGGTCAGGGATTGGTATGGATCATCACGCTTAAATCCAAGTTCAGGGGGCATGGTCGGGACGAACTCCCGTTGTCACGCAATGGACATGCAGTAACGGTTTTTTGTACTGGTCCCAAGCGGGACCGCAAACCGCAATGAGAGGGACATGAAGTAACCATCAAAGAGTAAAGAAGCAGACTTAAGTCATGCACCCATATAGATGAATGAAAGTAGTGGCTATGGAGGGAATCAGTAATACTTCCCATTCTGTTTTTGAAAGTAACAGGAACAGGGAATAACATGTCCAAGGCTAGACTTTTAGTGCCACTTTCAGTGCTAAAATCCATGGATGGTCATTACACTTGATACCAGAAACTGATGAGATTTCACTTTCTCTTGTTGATTCATGTTAGTTAACAGTTTTCATTACACTTCATCTGATTCCCCTTTTATCTTTCTAGCTGTTACATTGATAAAGGGCAAAAAATGGGCTTGAGTCACTCTTGTTTCAAAGGAGACACACAGTTTTCAATGAAGTTATCCGCACAAATACGGAAATCATCAGCTGCTGGAAGGGCAAAAATTTCCCAGGCAGACAAGAACAGGTTGATCTAGCAATTAGAGATGGGCACGACTTAGCGGTATTCCCGTTTCCGTTTCCGTTACTCGGTTCCGTTACTCTACGGAAACGGTAACGGGAATTACTCCGCCAGACTTCGAGCTCGAACCGACGAACGAACAATTTTGGTCTGATTTGTCGTGCTCGTTCCTTGCATCGCGCGATTGCGCGATGCCACGCGGCACAGAAAAAAAGTTTTTAAAAGTTAAAAAAACCCGGTTCCCGGCCAAAAAGCAGGCGGAAAAATGCCTGCCGTGCCTCAGGGCACCTACCAGAGGGGTTGTTTCTGGAGGTCCCCGGCCTCCCCCCTCATCCCCCGTCCTGGGCTGCTCTGGTGGGACTCGCCGCAGGCTCGCAGCCAGCAAAAAGCCCAGTCTCGCCGCCGGCCGCCCGCAATTAAAGCGCAAGCAAGCGGCACGGACGGCACAGGAAAAAACTTTTAAACTCTCCCCCCACCCATTCCCGGGCCAAAAAAGCAGGCGGAAAAATGCCTGCTTGACTAAGGGCGCAGGGCACCTACCGGAGGGGGTGGTTTCTGGAGGGGGGGGTCCCGCCTCCCCCCCGTCCTGGGCAGCCGGACTCGAGTTGCCATTTCGCCATGCCATGCGGTGCGGGCGGGGGATCCAAAATGGGGCGGCAAACGCAATATTGTTTTTGAAATCGTGGTCCAAAAACACACAAGCACAACAGAAACACGCGAAAATTTATAAACTGCCAGATTTTTCACAGTAGCAGTGGGTTTTTTCTTGCAACAAAATGTCTCTCCTCTCCTCCTCTGTCCTCCATTTATTTTATTTTATTTTATTTTTTTTTTACACCTGTGCAGTGCGCAATGATGGGCTGGCCGAGTGGCCAGCCATGTGGGAGTGGACAACCATGCAAATTTTTGGAGCCATACCACCAGTCGCATGGCCACTTGGCCATGGAGACTTCTGGGATGTGCCAAAAAGCCCCCTAAAACCTGCCCTAGCCCTAACCCTAACCCTTGACTCCGTACCCATACGTCACAGACTGTCTTCTTAGTGGGTCAGAGAGGCACCCAGAGGTGCAACCCACTAGCCCACCGTAACCTTACCCGTCACTAGCCTAACCCTAGCCATTGCACTAAGCCACCTTAAAGCCAGATCTACTTGCTTGCATTGCACTACACGCAGCAAGTACAATTCCCTTCTGTGTGAGACATGGTGGTGCGAGAGCCTTGTGAAGGGCGGGCATGACGCTATCACTCTCACTGGTCTCACTGACTGCACATTCTGTTATGCAATATCCATATGGCTATTGCATAGCATTTTGCAGCAGCAGCAGGTGAGGAGGGGAGACCCCCATGTAGAGGGGTCTCTCTTGGAGCCTGCTTCCCCTTCCTAGTGGCAGGAGGCACCCACGGGTGCCTCCAGGAGCCCACTTTCCCTTTATAGCGGGCCAGAGGAAGCACCCACCCCACAGAGGTGCCTCCAGGAGCCCGCTCACCCCCCCAAAACCAGTACTAACGACAACGAAAAAACGAAAAAACGAACCGACTAATTTTTGCGAATTTTCGCGAAAACCGGAAACGAGCCGAAACGGGACCGGCCCGACTAACGACAACTCGAAAAATTTTTTTTCAAGTCGTGCCCATCTCTACTAGCAATTATTAAGCATGCATTCATATTTTGAGGTTTTCGTTTTTACTATTTTTTCAACACTTGCCACAATCAATCTGTATCCCCAAGTATTGGAATAATAGTTGTAATAATAATAGCAGATCAATAGCATTTCAATAGAAATGGATCCACAAAAAATTCCACATGCCAATACACAAATTATAACAATTCACCCATGAAAAGTTCTTTATCTCTCTCTCCTCTCCCTCTGCACCTCCCAGTCATTTAAAGATAGCACTGGATACAAGCTCAGCTAACTCCAAACATGTCCAACTGCAGCATAATTGGGATAAAGGACATGAGAGGCATTATTTAGTGAGTGTGAGTTGCTGGTAGAAATGAGTCTCCGTGAAGCTGTCTCAAGATATTCTGCTGCCTGAGGCACAGAGGAGCAATGTTATCCCCCCCCCTCTCATTTTGGGTGCAGAAACAAATTTGGCCAACAGGTAGAACTAGGGATGGGCACAAAACAGAAAAATTGTGTTTCGTTTCATTCCGTTTTGTCACCCGCGTTTTGTTTCATATTGCAAGTAACTGTAATTGTTACTTACAAAACAAAACAAAAATGAAATAATGGTTCTTGATTTCAACACAGGCACTCTTCTTCTGTGTGAAGTAGCTGCACATAAGGGACATGGCTCAGTCAGGAAATCAGTTTCAGTACCAGAACTAGAGCTTGGAAGTAATTTTTTATGAACAACTTCATGGCTCATAATAATGAGTTAGGGCGAAGTAAACTGAAGCTTGAAAAAAAATCATGTTTCAAGAATAAAAATTGTGTCAACATTGGGGAGATGGAATGATTAGTCTTTTCTAGTTACTTTGAAGTTACTTCTGAAGAGCACTGTCATGTGTTTAGATTGGGATTCTCCAAGTTTCATGCCATTGTGTTACCTATGCTAAGTGTTTTCTTTTTTTAAAAAGTACCGGAAGCACAATTGTAATAAGCAAATTAATGAGCACTGAAAAGTGCCACAATGGTAGCAGTAATTTGTTTATTTATTAACAAATCTGGCTAATTAGCCACTTGGGGTGGCTTACAAAATTCAACACAGACAATAAAATGGCAAAGATAAGCAACATATTAATACACTGCAGTTATCAGCAAATAAATCATAAAGTGAAATAAAAACAATCAGTAAAATAATACAAAGACAGCACAATGTATTACCTCTCGGCATGTGTACCACAATGTATTATACAATGCCTGAAACCCTGTTGCTCACTCTAGTAAGCTGTAAGTAGGATAGGCCCGTTTGAATCAATGGAACCTATGGAAGCATAAGTTCTTGAATGCCCTACTATTCAGTGGGTTTACTCTAGTAGTCCAAATTACAATTGATCCGTCAAAATCCCATTGTTTAGCATTGTAAGTCATGCTATACTAGGCCCATTGAGTCAGGTGAGTTTACTCCATTAAAGGAAGATGCAACTAGAGGATGCTCATTGGAATCAATGGAATTTATAGAGGGGTTCACTCATCATATCATCACTGTTTCAGTGGGTTCAAAGTAATGCAACTTAGGGTGCTTTTACATGACCCCTAAGATCTGCTGGCAACTTAAATTCGGACCAGAGATCTTGGGGGTTTGCTCCTCTTGCTGTGTTCCCACCCCTCCACACTCCCTTGCTCTTGTCTGCATGAGGGAAGGGAGAAAAAAGGGAGAAAAGAATGCAGGCTCACCTCTGCTGTGCCGTAGGGAGCCGCCCTGGGAAACATTCCAGTCTCTTAAAGGGGTGGGGGGCAAAAAAACAACAACAAAAAACAGCAGGCGGGGAGAGCCCGGCACTCACTGCTTTGCAATCCGCATCAGAAATTTTTCACCTTCAGAGACCAGGTACTTGGAAAATGCGCTGGGACGCGCTTAGGTGGGCGTGGTCGTACTTAATTTTTTTTAAAAGTCCGGAGGTGGTGGGAAAACAATTTTAAGCTCCGCATCTGGGCGCCCTTTGCCTCGGATTTTAGGGGTCGTGTAAAAGCGCCCTTAATGTAGTAAGCAACTGGATTTCAGCCACTATCTGGCTTTAAAAATGTAATTTCTGGGTTCTGGCCAGGAGGCAGTCCTGGGTTATGTATTGGAATCAAAATTGAACAGATTACCTTTGGAATTGTAGAAATTAACCTCAACCCACCCACCCACCCCACACAAATACTGTTTAATTCACTCCTTCAAGTTAAATCAAGGCACACACCTTGTTAGAAAAAAGGAATTAGTTTTGTCTTCAATCTCAGTCAAATGCCTAAGTGGGGGCAGACTTTTCTTTTGAGTTAAAACTCAAAACATTGAGGGTGAGGTTTGTTGAACTCTTTTCATGCGTCAGACACTGAGCCGCCAACACTCTAACCTTTTACTCCAGGGGAAGTCACCTTTTTCTAAAACATGCATACACGCACACAATGGGAGAACTTTTGAGGACATTATATGCTGACTGTGTCCTCAATCTTGTTATTTCCTGCAGTAGCAGTGGGGTAGGAGGGTGGTGGTGAAGTGTTGTAAATGTTAGAATGGATGAATTCAAAAAGTACCTGAATAACAAACCTCTTGATTAAAGCTGAAGCTATTCATGGCATTTTAATCCTGTCTTTCCACTCTTTCCACTCTAAACATTGTGGATTTGCCTCATTTAAAAACCAATGTGCTCTAATTGTAATGGTCAACACAACAAATTGTTCTGGAATGAATTCTGTTGTAAATAAAACAAAATAGGCAAGACCACATAGGGGAGATGCCGGTTAAGATCATCTTGCTTCTAAATCTATGGGTTCTAGTTTCCATTTCTCCAAATCTGGGCATCCTACTTTCCATATCATACCAGTTGGTTAGGCAAATTTGCACAGTATGAAACTACCACTCCCCTGAAGAGAAACCTTCTCTTTCTTGCACCCTTCGGTTTGAGACCTGCCCCTTTTTTTTCATTTTCCATTTGACAGGAATGGGGTCCTCATGGAGAATCCTTCTTACATGCTCTCAAGCTGGTGCTGACCTTTGGTGATCCTTTCCATGGTTTTCTAGGTATGGGAGTACTCAGAAGTGGCTTGCCATTCCTTTCTTCTAGAGGTACTCTTGGTCTGTGCAGAATGACAAGTTCATATTATTATTATTATTATTATTATTATTATTATTATTATTATTATTATTATTATTATTATTATTATTATTATTATTATTAAACCACACAGCTATCTACGCTGGATTTTATATTACCAATCACTAGTCGAACGCTTCCCAAGCGTTTAGGACTCAGTGATGTATCGGCGAATTATGCGAGCAGATCCCAGTAAGGTGGCTTTCTGCACCTGACTGATGGTGACTTTGTCCACTCCAATTTCTTCTAGATACTTGCTTAGCTCTTTGGGCACTGCACCCAGCGTGCCAATTACCACTGGGACCACCCGTACCGGTTTATGCTAGAGTCTCTGAAGTTCAATTTTGAGATCCTGATATTGGGTAATTTTTTCAAATTGTTTCTCAGTGACTCTACTATCTCCTGGTATAGCAACATCAATGATCCACACTTTTTTCTTCTCCACAATCACAATATCTGGGGTATTATGCTCCAAAACCCTGTCTGTCTGTATTCGGAAGTCCCAAAGTAATTTTGCATGCTCATTTTCAGTCACTTTTTCAGGCTTATGACCCCACCAGTTCTTTGCTATGGGCAGATGATAGTTCTGACACAAATTTATTATTATTATTATTATTATTATTATTATTATTATTATTATTATTATTATTATTATTATTATTATTATTATTATTATTATAGAGAGACAACACGTTTGATATGATGAAGATGCTGCCCACTCCCAGAATTTGAGAAGAATCCCTGCAGACAGATTCTTGAGAGATGAGGACCCAAAGCCAAAGACCAGCCATTAGCTTTTCTGACTTTGATTAGTGGCATCATTGCCAGGAAGCTGCCCACGTGCTTCATGGGAGGTGTAGTCTTGCTTCCCATTGGATCTATAAAGCACCCCTCCCAATGAACTACACCTCCTGTGAAGCCTTGCTATTCCTATGAAGCACTGAGTGTTGGGGGTCCAAGAAAATCTGAAAGTCCCATGCCTACTGATTGCAGAGCTAATGCAAGCCTCCAACTGGAGCCATTGGCATAGAAATAAACTTTCTGCAGGACATGCTTTAGCATTAAGTTCCACCCCCACCCCCACTACCCAGAACAAATCCAGAAACAAGTTGATGCCAACTCCCAGAACACAAAAGAATAGAAGAGAGGGGGAAAGGCCAGTCATAAAAAATACTGAGACAAACATATTGGCCCTCCAGATGTTTTGGACCACAACTTTCACAGTCTTTTTATCATTGGCAATATAGACTCGGAATTCTCAGAGTTGCTTTCCAAAACATCTGGAGGGCCAAAGGTTCCCCACCTCTGCTTTATTTGAAGAGGACTTAGAGCAGTGATGGTGAACCTTTTAGAGACCGAGTGCCCAAACTGCGATTCAGAACCCACCAATTATTTGCAGAGTGTCAATACAGCAATTTAACATGAATACAGGTGGCTGTGAAGGTTCAATGTCAGGTGCCCATAGAAAGGGCTCCAAGTGCCACCTTTGGCACTCGTGCTATAGGTTCGCCAACACTGACTTAGAGTATATGGGGCAGATAACCTCTCCATATGATGTTGGGCTGCTGCTTCTACACCTGTAGCTCACACATACACCATTGCTCAGGAGACATAAGTGTTGAATACCAACAACATCTGGAATACCAGATATTATCTAAGGCAGCAGAGTGTTAGGAGCTATGATTAACCCTTTTTTATGTTCCAATTTTGATCTTGTAATTATCTCTACAATGGACCTTATTCTGTTCCTAGACAAAATGTACATCATCCTCATTCTCTTACACACAATTGCTGTAGTCCAACAAACTTTGATGGTGTGCCAAGTTTGGGGTCACCTGAATGGTGTCAACTTAGGAAAAAGTCTGTGCTGCACAGACCGCAGCAGCTGATCTACGCAAATGGCCAGCATTTTCTATGGCCAGCATTTAATCTCCTGTGCCTGTGCAAACCTTTACTAGTGGATTGTTGTGCATTTCCAATCAATGTGTCAAGTCCAGTTGCTTTGTTGTTGGTAAGCTTCTACAGATGTAGGCTTGCATAAAAATCTGTGATGGGCTGAATGCTGGGTAAGCATCTAAAAGTTAATATGAGAACATGTTGGCTTTTGTTGAAATGGTTTATGGCGTGACTGAGTGAGTATGCCGTTTCACATGTGTGGTCAGGAGCCTAGAGCGAGCTGCTGTCACTCACATTGCTGTCTTTATGAGCAATTTTGTCAAGCATATATGATTCCAATGAGTTTTTAACAGCTGCGGAAGACAGATAGAGAAAACGGTGAAAGCCTCCAGGAAGGGTCTGTGGAGGGGGTGGGGAAGAAAAGGAAAATGGATAGCAATATGACTGCATTACCATAAGAAAAATAAAGAGACACACACGTCCAGGAAAATTGAGTGCAAAGGGGGAAAAGCAGGGCTTGATTGAGGTGAACAATATTGGGAAGAACTGATTAGCTTTTAGCTTCATGCCTCAGTGCAAGAGGAAGCAAAAGAAAACAGGAGGAGCTGTTAATGGAACCCAATGGGTCTCTGCTTTGAAACAAGTTTCCCTGTTGAACTCAGTGTGACCAATGTCTGAGTAAGAAAGCATAAGAGTATGCACTAAGAGACTAGGACGGTTAGTTCACGTCCATTCTCATTCCACGAGGAAGTTCGTTGCGTGTTGACGTCGGTCGCGGTCACATGGTCTTCTCCCGCTTCTTTCCCTGTTCCCATGTACCCATGGGGGTGATTGATGATACTGGGATGACTGTTACCGCACATCCTCATTCTGTGATGAGAAGTGAAATTCGATGCCTTCGTTCTCTTTTTTTTCCCAGTCTGACCTTCCGTTATTCGATGTTTCGATTCTCCGAAGCCTTGCCTTCAATGCGTTACGGAGCAAACTTCAAGGCATTTGTCTTTTAAAATCTCAGCACTGCATTGCTAACTCCATAGGAAATTTACTGGTGAATGTTACTTCGCACTCCTGCCACTAGATGGCACTGAGCTACAATCAGCACTGGTTCCGCAACGAGGCTTACTTCATGGGCTCTCGTTTCGGAATGAGAAGCGAGACAAGCAGATTCCAGAGGCCAGGGAGGGGAATTGCTCATCCCGTTTAAATTGCAGTTCAGGGAGCGTGGTCAGGACGAACTCCCGTCACGCAATGGACGTGCGGTAAGATTACTTTGTACCGGTACAAAGCAGGACCGCGAATCGCGACGAAAGGGATGTGAAGTAATGGCCTTAGACATGAACCCAACCAGGACGCCTTTGCATCGGCCAGAACCCTCTGGCAAGTTGGCGCTCAGTGGTGCAGGCAAGTAAGTCCTGTCTCTGGACTGAATAGTTTTCTTTGTATGTTCCCACTTTGCTGATAATGTACCTCTGTTCACTTGATCAGCCAGACCTCATGAGTGGGGGTCTGGATTTCAGCTCACAAGCATTACCTGCAACTGCATCACTGCTTAAAAATAGAGGACTGGGCAGACTCAACACCAGTGGCTCAAATGAAGGCTTCCTTTGGCCATGTTTTTAGGGGACGGGGGGGGGCTTTCCCCTCATTTGTTTTATAGTGCATCTTTGTGATGAATTGCCAGTCTGAGGCCGATCTGTTTGGTAGGATATTGGAAAGAACCCTTAGAAAGTCAGTGAATTTAGATTTCTTCTGACTCTCAAGCTGGCCTTGACAGTTCTGGTTGCTGCATCTCAAAGCAGACATAGTGGAACTGGAAAAGGTGCAGATGAGAGTAACAAAAAGGATTACTGGCCATATGAGGAAATGCTATGGTGTTTGGTGCTTTTTAGACTAGAAAAAGGCACTTGATTGAGATGTAAAAATTATGCAGGGGGTAGAAAAAGTGGATATAGGGAAGATCTTTTCCCTTACACACAATACCAGAACTAGGGGGTATCCACTCAAGTTGAGGGCTGGGAGAGAGAGAACAGAGAAAAGAAAATATTTGCAATACACAGTTCATTGTTAATCTGTGGAACTCCTTGCCACAGGACGTAGTGATGGCATCTGGGCTATATGCCTTTAAAAGGGGACTGGACAAATTTCATGAGGAAAAGTCCTTCAGAGGTTACAAGCCACAATGGAGATATGTGTTACCTCCTGTGTTAAAAAGATGGTACCTCAGAATGGCAGATGCGGAAGTGTGGTATCAGGAGACAGGTATCTAGTTGTCTCCTGTGCTCACAGAGGCATCTGGTGGGGCTACTGTGAGATACAGGAACTGGAGTACATGGTCCCCTGGCCTCATCCATCAGGGCTCATTTTCTGTTCTTATGGCCTGGTAGGAGAACCTCAGTCTTTCCTCTCTGGTCTGGGAAAAGTTAAGATACCTAATGTGATGTCATGATTAGAATGGCAATCTGGGATTCTAAATCCTACTGAGCCATGAAACTCACAGTGACTTTGGATCAGCCATCCTTCTTGGCCTACCTCACAGGACGTTGTGTGACTCAAATGACAAGATAGAGATCCACCTTTAGCTCATTCAAGGCAGAATGCAAATGTAGAAAATAATCAAGGTGGACTAAGGGGCATGCTTTGAATTGTCTTGTGTTTCTGCTTTAAGATAGAAATCAGAACTAGGAGGCTGTAATTTTGCAAACTCTTTCTAGGGCTGCTAAGATATACCAGGATTCTCACTGAGATGAAGAATAGAATTCATGCGAATGCTTTACACCAATCTGGTCACCTTCACATGTGCATCATAGGAAGGGGAATCCCATATGGGATGAGGCCATTTCTCTCTCTCTCTCTCTCTCTCTCAAAACCCTTTATTGCATTGGGGTGAAAGGAATTTCCATTCTGAGTACAAGGAGAAAAAAACCCCCACCAAGATACCTTAGCAAAAATACAATAGCAAATCCCTCCATAGCCGAGGTTGGAAATATTAACTTTTTTTTGACTTCATTCCCCAGAATTCTCTGGCCAATATGCTGTGAGCCAGAAAAGGAATTTTCCCAAGCTGTATGGCCACCCAGTACCAGCAAGCAATATATATGCACCCTTCAAGAGTACAGTACTAATGCTTAGTGATTGTTTCCGATTGATATATCCCAGATTTGTGCTCTCTCTACCATTCCTACAATTACCCTTCCTTGGTTAATGAAAACAGATGAACCCCTGGCTTTATTAATATAACCCCCTCCAATCTGTTGAACTTCAGAGATGCTGGGCTTGGATACCCATCTAGGTGAGGAATGGTGTGAGATTTGCAGACCAGGTTATTTGCAGGGGGCGGGTGAAATTTGAGGGAGGCTGATCTATGGACTGGAATGTAACAGCCGTAGTTAAGATTCATGCAGAGATACTCATTAATACATATTTGAAATAATTTCTAATATTCTAAAAAGGGAACAGGAGTACAAGAATGACAAATTGATATATGAGGAACAATATATGTGACATGGCTGATAAATTTTCTTCTGATATGTTAATGAGTTTGAGTTAGAGAGTTGGCAAGAGAAGATTTATTAAGATTTTAATAAAAAAAATTGAAATGAAATGGCAGGAATGAATGAAACAATGAATCCCTCTGTAGTGGGAGAAGCGGATGAATAACATGTAAAGGGAAGTTTATATCTTCTAATTCTCTATACCCAGGAAAAAGTAATGCTCCTATAATTTTGCAAGCCTTTCATATATGCATACATACTTACTTCATTTGACTAATTAAATGTTTTAAAGTTGTTATTAGCATATATTTATAATAAATATAATGAGAATCAAGATCTGGATGACTTAAAAGCCACATGGACATACTGACAATGAAAATCAAAGAAAATGAGGACTCACAATTAGAGATGGGCACGGAACGAACATTTTTTCGTTTCCGTTACCATTTGTCGTTTACGTTATGTAACAAAACGACAAACGAAAATTGTGATGAAAATGCAACGAAACAAACAGAACCATGAAAACTGTGGTCGTTACATTTCGTTTCCGTTAATGGCGATGCGCAATGAAATGAGCTGTTTTAAATGTTAAAAAACGCCCTGGACATCCATAAAATGCAGCAATAAGTATTTATATTGTCTGATAATACCTACCAGGGGGTTGGGGCCCTTAAAATATTAGTTTTTGTCTTCTCCCATCGCGATGTATTTTTCTTTTCCCTTTAAAATTGATGTCACACTAGCCACAAAATGGAGGCAAGCCATGTGATGGGATCATGTTCAACCAATAGCATGCCCAGGTTGCAGACTGGGCGGGCAGGTCTGGCAGCCACAGAGGGCATAAAAAGCTCTGGCAACCCCCGTCCTCCTTGCAGTCTCTGTTGGGAGTTAGGGTGGGATTGCTGTCTCTGCGACTCTAGCTTCAGTCCTGCAGCCTCCCTGTGTGTGTGCGTGCTGCGTACCTCTTGGTGAGTACCTTCCCTTGCCCCACAGTGCAGTCACTCTGCGGCTGCCTTGCACCCTGGACAACGCCCACCGCTGCCTTTGCAGCCTCCCTGCATACCTAGTCTATACTGTGTCTCTACCAGCATCCATTTTTTTTAGTGTTTTCCCTCTGGTCTGGGGCATTGGGGGATGCCTGTGCACGGAAATGCTTTAAAAATCGCGCAAAAAGCGGGTAGAAATGACAAACGAAAAAACGAAAAACGGTAACCAAATTTTTCCAAAAATCCCCGACAAACGGAAACGAACCGAAACAGACCTCTCAACGACAAACAAAAAACCAAAACACCATTTTTCTCTTTCGTGCCCATCTCTACTCACAATATTACTAAGCGTGGAATCTGTTTTATCAATTGCTAGGAAAAAGAGGAAAGCTGGTTGTAACATAATAGTGACTGAAACCTGCGTATAATGATGTATAACAAATATTATATATACTTTTTTCTTTGTTATAAAAAAGGAAAAAATATAGTTAAAATGCACATTTGATTAATTAAGCATAGTAAAACAATTAAATTGCATGCACATTTTCAGATTGAAGCCAAACTGAATCCATGATAAAGATCCTCCTATATGTTTTCACCAATTAAACTGTACTACATCCCAACTGTATATATATACCATATATAAATTCCTGTCTGACATTTTCATGAGACTTTATTACTGATCTGAAGCCAAACAGGATAGTGCTTAATATAAAACAATAGGTGAACAAAATATATCTGGGGGGCATATACAGTGGTACTTACGGTTGCTTCGACAACAAATATTTGGAACACTCCATTCTGCAGTGCATGCCAGCTGACTTTGACTGGTCTGACCTATCAAAGTCACCTGTCATGCGGAGCGAAGAGTTGCATTGGCTGCCCATTGCCACCTCCTCCTCCTTCTTGGTTGCTTCTATTTCTGCAAAAGAGATCGAAGCAACCAAGAAGGAGGAGGAGGAAGAGGCCATTGCACCTCCCTTCCAATCCGCCTGGTTTGGCTGAAGTTGCATTGTTCCTAGGGAACGATGTAACTTCGGGCAGCCCAGATGCTTTGCAAGGGAAGTGCTTACCTCCAGGCAAGCACTTACCCGGAAGTACGCTCTTGCACGGTGCCCAGGCTGGGCGAAGATCGCAGGGACCATGGATCTTCAGCCAACCCAGGCATCTTGCAAGGCAAGCAATTCACCACTGCCACTTCCCTTGCAAGCCTCCCAAGGCTGGGCGAAGATCAATGGGTCCAATTTGGTGAGCAGAGCATGGCCACATTGATATTTAAGTTTCTGAAATCTCAAGTTCTTTCCACCAAATGTGTGAAGAATATTTGTGTGAAGTTCTTAAGGAGCACAAACTAAAATAAATCTTCAGTTGTCTGCACTATTCAAGTTCAGTAGGTTAGTTACTCCCAGGACCAGAGGAATATTTTGTACCTGCTTATGTTATTGGTAAAGAAGAAGAAGAAGAAGAAGAAGAAGAAGAAGAAGAAGAAGAAGAAGAAGAAGAAGAAGAAGAAGAAGAAGAAGAAGAAGAAGAAATCTCTCTCTCTCTTTCTTTCTTTCACACACACACACACACACACACACACACACACACACACACACACACACACACACACACACACACACACACACACGGCTGCAGCAGTAATTCAGTTCCACCAACTGGATGGATACGTAAGGGGTTCAAAGATAGACTTCTAAGAGACAAGAACCCCAGTGCTTTTCTCTGTGTCTGTCAGTTTTACCTTTTGCTGCATTCATTAAAGCAGAAAGAGAAACAAAAAGAAAACAGAAGGGGGGGACCTAACCCCATCAAAATGAAACTCAAGTTCTTTCCATTCAGTTTAGGAAGGGGTTTGGCACTTGCGGAAATAAAAAATTAAAATCGAAGCCAGTGAATTTATCACCAACTTCAGCTTTATCTCTTTCCAAAACTCTCTGTCACATGTGCCACATAATTGGCATCTTGTTCCTGTCTTGTTAGTTTTAGATATTTGAAAAGAATTTGGGCTGCAGCGTGGCCGCCCATTGCAGAGAAACACAGCAGTGGTTCCTAAAGCATTTACAGTATTTATTATATTTTTTGCATTTTTATACCACACTGATTTCCCAGAAGGGACTGAAGGTGTGCACAAAGGGGGTAGGAATAGCTTTCTAAATATTTAATTTAATTTAATTCTTCTTTCCCCCCTTCTTTCCAGCCAGCTGACTCCCAAAGAAGTTTACAATAATGGAATCAGAATGCAGAGTAAAACAATTAAAATCACATTTAAAACACACCGGTGACACACCATCTGGAACAACAGAGAGAACACTGGGAGGTTCTTATTTATTTCAGGACAGACACCATTGGTTTTCTATGGTGGGTTTTTCCCAGGCTCCACCTGCATAGGTGACCCCCCTCCCTCCCCTTATTAGAGAGGCCTTGGTTCAATATTCCACCATTTTATTCATGGTGATGGGCTCTTCTGGACAGAGCATATGAAGCCAGCTGTTGTTCTTTCCCATTTTGTGCTGTTTGGCTCTGAAAATTCACTGGATTCACTGGATTTACTAGCTGTCTGCCCTCAGATCAGAAGGCAAAGGAAAACAGAACCTTTGCCTTAAGGGAGCCAGTGAGATTCCTGAAGATGTTTCATTGCCTTCTTCTCCTTGATCACCTGGTCATAAGGCAATGAGCAATGAGGCAATGATTTCTTTTTTAAAGCTGGAGAAGCTGCTTAGGAAGTGACCCTCACATCCCATGGAATTTGCTCTATTCTGTCTGTCTCATGCTGTGGGGCAAAGGGGTGGTTGTCCCTGGCCACACAATTCTTAGGGCGTTTATACACGACCCCTAAGCTCCACCGCAAATGGCTGCAAGGTCCGGACCTTAAAAATGTTTACCCACCAGCTCCGGACTTTGCAGACAATTAAGTGTGACCCCGCCCACTTTAGCGCGACCAAACAGCAGTTTTCTTGTACCTGGTCTTTGATGGTGACAAATATTTGATCCGGTGTAAGAATAGTGAGTAGAGATGGGCACGACTTGAAAAAAATTTTTTTCGAGTTGTCGTTAGTCGGGCCAGTCCCATTTCGGGTCGTTTCCGGTTTTCGCGAAAATTCGCAAAAATTAGTCGGTTCGTTTTTTCGTTTTTTCGTTGTCGTTAGTACTGGTTTTTTTGGGGGGGGTAGCGGGCTCCTGGAGGCACCTCTGTGGGGTGGGTGCCTCCTCTGGCCCGCTATAAAGGGAAAGTGGGCTCCTGGAGGCACCCGTGGGTGCCTCCTGCCACTAGGAAGGGGAAGCAGGCTCCAAGAGACACCCCTCTACATGGGGGTCTCCCTTCCTCACCTGCTGCTGCTGCAAAATGCTATGCAATAGCCATATGGATATTGCATAACATAATGTGCAGACAGTGAGACCAGTGTGAGAGTGATAGGGTCATACCCGCCCTTCACAAGGCTCTGGCACCACCATGTCTCACACAGAAGGGAATTGTACTTGCTGCGTGTAGTGCAATGCAAGCAAGTAGATCTGGCTTTAAGGTGCCTTAGTGCAAGAGCTAGGGTTAGGCTAGTGACGGGTAAGGTTACGGTGGGCTAGTGGGTTGCACCTCTGGGTGCCTCTCTGACCCACTAAGAAGACAGTCTGTGACGTATGGGTACGGAGTCAAGGGTTAGGGTTAGGACTAGGGCAGGTTTTAGGGGGCTTTTTGGCACATCCCAGAAGTCTCCATGGCCAAGTGGCCATGCGACTGGTGGGATGGCTCCAGAAATTTGCATGGTTGTCCACTCCCACATGGCTGGCCACTTGGCCAGCCCATCATTGCGCACTGCGCAGGTGTAAATAAAATAAAATAAAATAAAATCAATGGAGGACAGAGGAGGAGAGGAGAGACATTTTGTTGCAAGAAAAAACCCACTGCTACTGTGAAAAAATCTGGCAGTTTATAAATTTTCGCATGTTTCTGTTGTGCTTGTGTGTTTTTGGACCACGATTTCAAAAACAATATTGCGTTCGCCGCCCCATTTTGGATCCCCCGCCCGCACCGCATGGCATGGCGATGGCGACTCGCGAGTCCGGCTGCCCAGGACGGGGGGGGAGGCGGGACCCCCCCTCCAGAAACCACCCCTCCGGTAGGTGCCCTGCGCCCTTAGTCAAGCAGGCATTTTTCCGCCTGCTTTTTTGGCCCGGGAATGGGTGGGGGGAGAGTTTAAAAGTTTTTTCCTGTGCCGTCCGTGCCGCTTGCTTGCGCTTTAATTGCGGCGGCCGGCGGCCGGCGAGACTGGGCTTTTTGCTGGCTGCGAGCCTGCGGCGAGTCCCACCAGAGCAGCCGAGGACGGGGGATGAGGGGGGAGGCCGGGGACCTCCAGAAACAACCCCTCTGGTAGGTGCCCTGAGGCACGGCAGGCATTTTCCCGCCTGCTTTTCGGCCGGGAACCGGGTTTTTTTAACTTTTAAAAACTTTTTTTCTGTGCCGCGTGTGGCATCGCGCGATCTCGCGATGCAAGTAACGAGCACGACAAATCAGACCAAAATTGTTCGTTCGTCGGTTCGAGCTCGAAGTCTGGGGGAGTAATTCCCGTTACCGTTTCCGTAGAGTAACGGAACCGAGTAACGGAAACGGAAACGGGAATACCGCTAAGTCGTGCCCATCTCTAATAGTGAGTGCGGGGCTCTCCTGGCTTCTGTTTTTTTTTTTTGCGCCCTGCCCCTTTAAGAGATCTGAATGCTGCCGGGAACAAAACGGAGGTAAACCGGCATTCTTTTCTTTCTTTTTTCTCCCTCCCTCAGGCAGCCAGCAACCAGGAAGTGCCGAGGGGGGTGGGGACAGAGGAAGACAGAGGAAGAGCGACGAACCCCTAAGATCTCTGGTCCGAATTTAAGTGGCCAGCGGATCTTAGGGGTCGTGTAAAAAGGCCCTTAGAGGCACACAGTTTGCCCCACTCAGTGTGCTCCTATACAGCCTGTCCTTGTGCTCTTCTCTGTTAAAGAGAAAACAGACCACTTCATTTACAAGGCTGGAGCACAGTAATAAAGCATACTATGCTAATTGTTTGCATTCAGCTCTGTTCCTACATGTGTATTTTCTCTGAGTATAGTATACAACTTTCCCCCAAATTCTATATCAACTTGCTCACTCTACAGTCTCTCCCTCTCAGAACTAAAATATCCACCCCACACTTCACATTATCTCTTATTCTTTTCCTTCTTCTCTTCTGTCTCATAAATCCAGTCAATTGGCTCTAACTAATGCTCCCACTTGAACCTACCTTCACGGGCTTCTGAAGGCTGCAATATGCTGAGCCAAAGAGAGGACAGACCCTGGTGCCATCTACTACACATCACACACACTGCCTGAAAATTCCCTCCTGTAATTTAAAAATATCCCGTGGCACAAATGAGTTGCATTGGGTATGATGTTTTCATAGAATCCCAGAACAATGGAGTTGGAAGGAGCCTATAGGGTCATTGAGTCCAATTCCCTGATCAAGGCAGGAATCCAAATCAAAGGAAAGCTGACAGATGGCTGTCTAATTTCCTCTTCAGTGCCTCCAGTGCTGGAGTGCTCACTGTCTCCTGAGGTAATTGATTCCATTGTTGTGCTGCTTTAAACAGTTAAGAAGTTTTTCCTGATATTCAACCAAAATATGGCTTCCTGTAACTTGAGTTCATTATTACATGTCCTATACTCTGGGATGATTAAGCACAGATTCTGCTTTGAAAGTCTTTCAAGTTACTATCGTAAGTCCACTTAGCTTTCTTCTGCAAGGCTAAACATGCCCAGTTTTTCCTGTCTTTCCTCATAGGGCTTAGTTTCCTGTACCCTGATTATCCTTTGAGCACTCTCCTCTGAACTTCTTCCAGTTTCTCATGATCCTTCTTAAAGTGTAGTATCCAGAACTAGACACAGCATTCAAGATGAGACCTAATCAGTGCCAAATAGGAGACTTGTGTGTCATGGGATTTGGAGACTATACTGCACTTCTTCTAGTTATGCAGTTTCAAATAGATTGACTCCCCCCCCCCAGCCACGTTACACTGTTGTCTAACATTCAGCTTGCGATCTACAACAATTCCAAAATTCTTCCTGCTCGTGTTACAGAGCCTAGTGACCTCCATCCTGTATAAGTACACTTGTTTTCCTTAGCTTCTCCCCTTCCACCACCATGTAGAAATTTGCATATATCCCTGTTAAATTTCATTCTGTTGTTTTCTGCCCAAAACTTGGGTCTATGAAGATATTTTTAAATTTTGTCTGTGTCTTCCAAGGTATTCCACCTGGTTTTAAATTTTGTCTGTGTCTTCCAAGCTATTCCACCAGGTTTTGTGGCATCCACTAATTCGAGAACCATCCTCTCCACTTCCTCAGCCAAGCCATTAATAAAAATGCTGAGGAGCACTGGGCCTAGGACTGACCCTTATGGTACCCTTGTTACCTCCTCCTAGTTTGAGAAGGATAAACACTTTCTGAGTATGCTTCTGCAGCTAACGGTGAATCCATTGGACAACTATTTTATCCAGGCCACACCTAGTTTTCTTGCTAATGAGAATCTCATGGGACACTTTGTTAACGGGGAAAAGGAACATTTATCCCTTTCTTCTCCATTAGACTGTCTCTCCTTCAGCTAGAATTTTTAAAAGCCTTTATTGATATCAGTGGATGCATTTAGAAGCCAGATTGCAAAGGCAAGGGGTGGCTTTTCAAGGGGAAGGCTAGAGTCATTTCCCCAGCAGTGACATTCACCTCCTGCAAATACTTTCTGTGCTGCAGTCAGTCAGTGAGATTAATATTTGTTACTTCTTTGGACTGACCAACTCTGAATTTTCTTTTCCTGTTTGCTCGGCTTCAATGGGATGACATGTTAAAATTGGCTTTCCTGTAAGACATTCAGTACTTTAACAATAAATACTAATTTTTATCCCTTTTTTAAAAAAATGTCCTTCATGGTAGCTTTTAGCTGAGAAATGTTGGAAGAAATACAGTGGATGTTTATGTAATTATACAAAAGACACTGTTGGAAAGTGTGTGAGAACACTGTACCATTATTCAGCCTTCCTTGGCCCTTGGGTAATTTTGTATGATTTTCCCTTTCAGTTCATCAGGTCTAGAATGTCACTAAAAAACGGTGGACGGCACCCATTCTTGGCAACATCGAGGCCTTCCCTTTCACACAAACCAAATCTGCACTCTCCTAATTAGGTTTAATTGTTATGTATTGCCCTCTGTATGTAAATTCAGCCGAGGTCACAGAATGCTTGATATGGAAGTCACAGGATGTAGCAGCATGCATACTATTTTGGAATCCCTTTCCGCTGCTGGAAGAACAGCATCTGGTCTAGGAGATTTTCTCCTATTTTGAGTGAGAGTGTGTTGCATCGTCTCTGTTTTGTCGCATTGTGTTGGACAGGAGGAGCAAACCCTGAAGGCTTTCTGAGGCCAAATGAAAGAGAGGCTGTGGAGGCTTCAAGACATCAGCACCCTGCTTCCAAATGAGAAGTGTCAGATATTTGAAAATAATGACTTGTAACACCCTCTGTTAGAGACATCTGCAGCTTCTCTGGAAAGGATTGGGGTTCCTTGCCTCTTGCTCAGCTAATGTTGGAACAGCGGAAGGTGGAGATCAAGAGGGAGCTTAGCTCAGCCATGCCTCTCATGACCTGACCCCACACTCATTCAAGGTCCATAAAGTGGAAGGCAAAAGAATCACCATCCCCTCAGAGAAAGACCTTCTAAAACGTTGGCCTCATTTCCCCTTCCCATCCCTTGGCAAGACAACATTCTGTGCCCCGTTGTTAGGAAGGGGTGAAAAGGGCATCTGGCGTCCTTCACGCAGGGCAGTCTTCTTTTATAAAGTAGCTTCTCTTTAGCTTGTCCATTAAAATCCAAGACAGAGCCCAGCGGTTAACTGATTGGATTATATCTGCAGGATTTCACTATTTTGTCTCTGTTTGATTTTTATCTACCATTAAGCACCCAGAATAGTGTGTTGCACTAATGGGAAGGCATATCAAACAAACAAACAAACAAACACAAAGCTGTGGTTTATGAGTATGGAATATTGTACTTCTGTATCTATAATTGAAAATACCAGGAAATTGCATGACTGCTGTACAATATTGTGTCTAGACTCTAGATCACTAACAGGAAGAAGGATGCCAAACTTGATGCAGCAAAGAGCAGCCTTTGTCCACCCATCCCAGAAATAGAGTCAAGACAAGTTTGTGGGATTGAATTAGGCCATAATTTATGGTCTTAAATTCAGGGCATCACTTGTGCTCTTTTCTCCGGCAAGGGGGCCTGTGCAAGTGGCTACATGGTGTTCATGTAGTTATTGATGGCAGGGCCCTGGCAGCTCCTCCCACTTGAATGTGAACTTGAACATGAACTTTCACTTGAACTTTCACTTAAACGGACCAGGCAGCCCTCATCAACCACTTGGTGTGTTATTAATTATCCTGGACTGTCATATCTACTATCCTAATCTATTCCTAATTATTGCTGAGGGCTGCCGATCTGATAGGTCATATTTTGCTACTCTTAACCTGACGCTGTAGACCACATTGTTCTATGTCTGGTTCCGCCTTCCTTGCCACTCATATAAGGGCAATTTTTTTGTACAAGCGGAAAGCACTCTTGACATCAGTGGATCAATTTCTGGCTTGTGGAACAGGAAGCTGGAGATCCCCATGGCAAGAGTTCCACCCATGGAGCTCTTCTGTTTCCAGCAGGATACTAGACTATGTATTTTCCCATGGAGATGGCTAGGGATGGAGACTTGAGTTGCGCAACTCACTCTCAAGTTGGACTTGATTCATACTGGTAACTTGACTTGGACTTCACTCCGGTAATTTTTTCCAGTGACTTGGACTTGACTTCTAACTCAGAACATACCCACCCTTCCTTTTTGGGGGATGGGGAAAGCCTGCTTTAGTAGGAACTTGGACTTGCGGCTCAGGAATTGGTACCAAAAACTCAGACTAAGACTTGCTACTAAGCAAAAAGAAAGAAAGAGGAAGAAAGAAAGAAAGAAAGAAAGAAAGAAAGAAAGAAAGAAAGAAAGAAAGAAAGAAAGAAAGAAAGAAAGAAAAAAGAAAGAAAGAAAGAAAGAAAGAAAGAAAGAAAAAAAAAAAAAAGAGAAAAAAAAAAGACTCAGATTCAATCATGGGCCTCTGACTTAAAGACTTGCCATTTGCCAACATTCCTGGTGATGGTGGTGAATTAGGACTACAGTACCATTTATCATCCTTTCTTCTTCTGGACAGGCTCCTCATTCTTCTGGGATAGGATCCTGATGTAGAGCCAGCAGGAACAGTGTGTTCTGGTCTTAGCACTTGAACAATGCAGTTGGTCATACTGGTATTTTGCTTCTTCTACTTAGGGCGTTTATACACGACCCCTAAACTCCGCCACAAATGGCTCCCAGCTCCGGAGCTTAAAAATGTTTCCCCACCAGCTCTGGAGTTTACAGGCAATTAAGTGCGACCCCACCCACTTTAGCGTGACCTAGCGCACTTTTCTTGTACCTTCTCTCTAGAAGTGAAAAATCTTTGATGCGGTGCAACAATAGTGAGTGCGGGGCTCTCCTAGCTTCTGTTTGCTGCTTTTTGGCTCCTGCCCCTTTAAGAGCTACTTAAGAGTTACTTAAGAGCTACTGGAATGTTGCGGGGGCAAGAGCCGGCAAGAGCGGGGAGGTGAACCACGGTCTTTCTTCCTTTTTTTTCTCCCTCCCCTCACGCAGCCAGGAGCCAGGGTGGGAACACAGGAAGAGCGACAAGCCCCTAAGATCTCTGGTCCGAATTTAAGGGACCAGCGGATCTTAGGGGTCATGTAAAAGCGCCCTAAGTGAGGCCCTGGAGATCTGCTCCCAAGTCATATCCAGAAGATTTTCAAGGTTTAAAAATAATGCAGGAAGAATATGCAGCCTTAATATTACAAGTGATTGCTGTGTTTGGCTATGCTTCTTAGCAGGTGAAACTAGGAAGGGCCTTTTATGCCTATGATGAGATTTCTCAATTTGTGTGTGTTCAATGGAAGATGTGATGGGGAGCCTTAGAAAACTTAACAGGGTGGACTTAGGAAAACTGCCATTGCTCCAACACATTTCCATCCCCATTGTATCATTAGTGTTTTTATGTGCTTTTAACCTATGGGGCTTTTTATGTGCCTTTCACCTGCAACCTATGTGGACCCTATAGATGAGCAATCTCGAGAATGTCCTGCCATCAACAGCCCTGCTCAGCTCTTGTAAACTTAAGCCTACGGCTTCCTTTAGGGAGTCACTCCATCTTGTATTTGGTCTTCCCCCTTTCCTGCTGCCTTCTCCCTTGTCTTTTCCAGAGAATCCTGCCTTCATGTGATGTGCCTCAAGGAGAACGGCCCATAAAAAGGTAAAGGTAATGGTTCCCCACACACATGCGTGCTAATCGTGTCCGATTCTAGGGACGGTGCTCATCTCTGCTTTCAAGCCAAAGAGCCAATGTTGTGCAAGTCTGTAGCCATGTGGCCCACGTGGCTGCGTGGAACACTGTTTACCTTCCCGCTTTTTATGGCTGTACCTATTAATCTTAAGTTCATTAGGGGAAAAGTTAAGATGTACATGCAACTGATACATAAATGAACCAACATGGGAAGGGGGTTCTGATTATCTTTGTGGGATCCTACTTTTTTGGTTGATTTTTCTCTATGACATAATTCACACATGAATGTGTTAGAATTCAGTGTTCCCCAACCCCCGGTCCGCGGACCGGTGCCGGTCCGTGGATCAATCGGCACCGGGCCGCCGGAGGAAACCAGGGGACGCCTCGCCGCCACGGGGAAAGTGACCCCGCCCCTGCTGAGGGAGGGAGGGAAGGAGGGGGCGGGGCTTCCAAAGCCGAAAAGAGAACCTCTTTGCACTGTTAAGGTTTCCTCGGGGAAGAAGGAACGCCCGGAAGCTGGCCGGGTTTCCGTTTCCGGCCTCAAGCTTCCCCCAAAAGTCCCCCCGAAGGAGGGTTGTGGAGGATCTCCCGTGCGGGTGAGCGCCATTTCCACTGTGTGTGTTTTTTCCCCCTCACACACACACACACCCTGAGCACGCGTTTGGTTTCTCTGAGGTGTTTTTTTGTCCCCCCCCCCCGAAGGCCACCAATTCCCCCCCCCCCCCCCCACTCTCCGGCCTCATGTCAAGGAAGGGCGAAGGGTCCCAAGACCTCACGGCAGCTCGGTAGCTTTAAAAAAAGGTCAGGCGACAGCGTGGACGGGGAGCTCCCCCCGCCAAGAGCGGCTCCTGTCTTCCAAAGTAGTTGCGAATAAACTCTGGAATTGGAATGATCTCCTTGCGTTTATATGCTTCCAAACTTAGCCGTTCGAAAGCATGTGAAATGCAAGTCAGATAAAGAGACGCCCCGGGGGGGAAAAACGCGAGGAAGTAAAAACAGTGTTTCCTCGCAGCGATGCCAAGGACTCACACAACACTGGCTCTTCGGCTTGAGTACGGAGATGAGCACCGCCCCCTAGAGTGGGAAACGACTAGCACGCACGTGCGTCAGCGGCCGGGGGGGGCATTTTAATTAAATTAAAATTATTAAATCAAAACAAGCGGGCCAGGGAAAAATTATCAAACATTTACTGGTCCGCGGCGATAAAAAGGTTGGGGAGCACTGTGTTAGATCACTTGATTTCTCACAGAATGCCTGAGTCATGATTACTAAGTATATCAATGGGCTCTTTTGAAAAGCATGGGATTTCAGCAGGTGTGGGATTGGTTACATGAAACTCCTGTCTGTTACATTAAGTCCTAGATGGCCCAAATGATCTCTGAACGGATGACTACACTGCCAAATAATGTGGGGAATGTTCTGGAATTGGGATGGTCAGATTCATAGTATTTCGTTGATCACACAATGTGCAGGTCAATGCAAATCATCTGTACTTTGAACAGCCACAGTAGAGCTTTAACCAAGGGCTCAATGCCAATTTCCTCCTTTCTCTCTGCTGACTCACCTGCATAAACCTGACTTCCCAGGGGCAATTTCACAATGGATCCATTCACATCTCCCCCCACCGCTGTGTAGCTCCACCCTGAATTAGTGTGATGCTAGCATCTCGCATATGCCTCTGCTTTGCTACTATAAGTAATACAGATTACTGTGTGGATCCATCTGATGCTACTGTCCCAAACAGACATAATGTGTTAATATGTCTGACAGATTTCTCTGTTTGGCAATGCTTTTGACTAGTGGGGGGGGGGGGGGGGAAACCAATTTCCCCATTCTTTTACAGAGTTACCAGCGAATAAGACTGGTTTCTATTGAAAAAGGCACAAATGCATGCAGTGAGCAGTCTCACAAGTTGGGGAATGATAGGGAGATGAAAGCCCCAGGGGTTTTTCTCTCTCTTGTCCTTTCTAGATCTGCATGTAGATTGCCAAACTTTCATTTTATTTGCTCCCTCTGTGAGAGGACTTAAGAGGGGGAGGTGTAACACGAATTTGAGCCAATACAGTGACAAAAAGGAATCATGAGATTTTCAAAAGTACTGGTGCCCCCAAAGGACACACACACACACACACACACACACACACACGCGCACACACACACACACACACACACACACACACACACACACACACACACACACAGAGAGAGAGAGAGAGAGAGAGAGAGAGAGAGAGAGAGAGAGAGAGAGAGAGAGAGAGGTACCTCGACTTACGAATTTGATCTGTTCCAAATGCATGCTCTTAAGTCGAAGTACTCTTAAGTCAGGGTACCTATCTAAAAATTTAAAAAATAAGTTAAAAAAATAAAAAATGTAAGCCAAGCAGACCATATCTAAAATTTGTAAGGCGGAATTTAAAATGCCAGCAGTTTTCCACTCTTAAGTCGAATTGTTCTTAAGTTGAGCTGCTCTTAAGTTGGGGCACCACTGTGTGTGTGTGTGTGTGTGTGTGTGTGTGTGTGTGTGTGTTTAAAGAGAGAGAACATATCAACATTCTCCAAACAGTTCAGTAAGGACTGTACTTGTGGTGCAGTTATAGAATATTGAAAATGAGTTGGAAAGGAAAGACTGCTTGTGAGGCGGGCTGAAGGAAATAAGTGCCTAGAAGGAAACTGTTACAACATAACATGTATTCCTCTTAAGGTATGACTGGACCCTGGATGGAAAATAACGCTGAAAAGCCTAGTGTCATTAGTATTTCTTTAAGGTGCTACTGCTATAGTGCTTTTAAGTCTAAGTGTGGGACCAAGTTAATATAGTGTAGGTAGGAAGACATTCAGTTACAAGAGAAGCTGGTAACAGAGGTTGTTGTTGTTGTTGTTGTTGTTGTCTCGGCTTTGGGAGAAGCACTTTAAGGTCAAATCTCTTCATTTCATGAATTAGTAAAGTCAGAATTAATTCAGAATTTCAAAAAGACTTTGTAAAGAGAAACAAATCAAAGCCAGGCCCTGGGTGACAGTGAAGATGTGTTTATGTAAAATAAACACCTTGGGCTTCAGTATTAAAGCTGAGGAACGGAATCTGGCTTCCTTTGATCACAATGCACAGAAGGGTTACCAGATCAACATTTCAAAAATATGAAGCCACCTTCGAGCAGAGGTGTCTGTTCTGCACAGCTGGATTCTGAATAATGGAATCCATTACGGGCTAGCAGTTCTGAGGATTCCAAGAGAGACGTGAAAATGAGGGGTTGGTTTGCAAACAGTGTCTCAAGCATGCCTGGAGCCACAATTTCTTTGGGGAAGAGGATGTCCTACAGGTGGGGTTATAGGGAAGGAGTACAATAGAGGAGAAATCATTATAGAACAATCAGAATACAAATAACAACCTGGTAAATACATTTAAAGCCATTTTTACATGCATTTCTTCCCTTTGATGACACAGAACGCTATTTGCATGATCTGGCTTTCATCTTTTTCACGGTCAAGTGCCAGAGAATTATGTTTAAAAAATGAAATTGAAAAAAAAATAGGGATCAGTAGAGAATATTCAAGAAGAAGAAGAAGAAGAAGAAGAAGAAGAAGAAGAAGAAGAAGAAGAAGAAGAAGAAGAAGAAGAAGAAGAAGAAGAGAATGAAGTCTTCTGAAACATGACAGGGGTCTTCATTGTGCAGCACATGGGCAATCTGGTGCACGATTAGGAATCCAGGCAGAAACCCATTATTTAGCAACAATTTGCTTCTGTGAGTTACACCGTTTCTCTTCCACAGACAGAACTCTGCAACGGGATTTTAGCCACTGAAAAGTTGTAGCCATTCTCTTTTCTCACTCTGTGGTTAACTGAGGGATCTCAACACAATAAGGCGAGGACTGATCGTAGAAGAACAACCCTGTATCCCATCTGGCTTGACCAATTGCCAAGGAGAACAAGTCTCTTATAACTATGGAACAGGATTAAGTGGTAGACAATACTGACAGTTAGGTGTTTCATGTGATACTCAGTGTACAAACAAGGAAGATTGCTGCTGGTTAGAAAAGTCTACCCATTCACAAAGCTGGCAGCTATGTATATATTCTACTGAGTGCAATGGCAAAAAATATACCCTGTGGCAGGAAATTGCAATAGAAGGGCAGTTTCGATTAACTGGCCAGGACAAAATGCTACCTCTATAAAAACTCAATCCACATGTTGTCTATATAGCTTCCAAATGTTACTTTGCTCAACTACAATGCCCAGGACTTGTCAACTGACATCCTAGGCCATGCTGGATGGATCTTCTGGGAGCTGTAGTCCAAGAAATGTAACATTCACACTCTGATATAACTGTAAAGATCTATGTGTAAATGTTGCAGTGAGTCTTCACCCTATACCTCTGGCACTTGTATGTTTCTGCTTCTGTCCCAGAGAGTAATATAGTTTCCCAGTCAGGTAGAACAATACAGTGTCAGTGAACTAGAAGAAAGCAAAAGCAGAGGTTCGACCATAGATATTCCCACTAGCTATATGAGGAGTAGGCTGTAGGAAACAGAAACATAGGAAACTGCTTCCTACTAAGTCTGCCCATGGGTCCATCTCACCCAGCATGGCCAACACTGACAGGCAGTGGTCAGTGGTCAACCAAGATCAGGAGTACGTCCCTTCAGATAATGCTGGGTGTCATCTCCTGTTGGCTCCAAATGGTGTGCTCAAAGGAGCAGGATGAGGGCAGCTGCAGTCCAGCAAAAGTGGAAGGAGGCAGAGGTCTCCCTATCCCGGGTGTAGGCAAAGTAGAGCTAAATGAACCGGTGATATGGTCTGGGTAGAAAAGAAGCTCATTCTTCTGCGTCATAAGGTTTGTTTGAGAACTTGAGGGCAGGCACAGCCCCGCCTGTTTACCTTATGTAGGCTTAATAAATATTGAAACTTTGAATGTGGCAAGGCGGGGGGGGGGGAGAGAAGAATGGACTAAAAGCAAAAGCAGAGCAAAGCATGTTGCTGATATACCACCAGGTAGTGCTTAAAGCATTCCTTGAGCAATTTTACAATTTAATTATGCAGATCACACATTGCCTCCCTTACCCTGAAAACTGGGTACTCAATTGACCAACCTTGAAAGGCTAAAAGGCTGAATGAACCTTAAGATGGCTACTTGGCATTGAACCTGGGTTGGGAGCAAAGTTTTGACTGCAGTACTGCTGTTTAACCATTGTACCATGAGGATCCTCTAAGAGTTTTTGCTCTAGTTTATAGTCAGCAGTTTCATAAAAATAAGTTAATGTTTGAAATAATATCTTTCCATAGCCTTGAAATGAGCAGTTCATTGCTGATCCTTCTGATATTGCAGTTTTTCCTTTTTTATATAAATGGATTGAAATTTGGGATTGGATTATAGAATAAAGAAAATGAAGTCCATGATACTACTTTCAAATAAATGGGAGTGGAATTGCTTGGCAATTTATTCAGATGCTGGCTACTAGCCACAAGCAGTAATTTATTTAATGGATTCCTTATGGATAGTAATCCACAAGTGAGTGCATTTTACCTAATACAAGTAAAACCATAAAGAAACTGAAGGATAAACACCACAGATAGGGGTGGAAATAATCAATCTGGGAGTCCATACACCAGCTGCAAAAAATCCTAAGAATGTATTTTATTTCCAAATAAATTTAAATCTTCCCCAAGTGATGCTTGTGGTGTGCAAGTTACTGTAATATTGCAGACTTCATTCTAGAGTTCTTATACAGGTAATTCCTAACTGGCACTGGAGGACATGGATTCCTCACATTTGTGGCACAGAAATAGCACTGTAATAATACCTATGTGCTGCTGCCCTTAATATGGGACCAAGCGAATCATTCAATTCCTAAACAAACAAAACCCTCTGGTTTATGAATGTGGAATATTGTACTTCTCTATCCATAACTCAAAATGCCAGGAACTCACACGACTGCTGCACAATATTGTGCCTAGATCACATAGGCAAGAAATCTGTGTTCCTATTTCCAAACCATTTCCTTTGGGATAGGCAGTGTGAGGAAGAAAGTACTGGAGTACTGTGTCCAGTTCTGTGCACCTCAATTTAAAAAGGATGTTGACAACCTTGAACGGGTCCAGAGGAGGGCGACCAAGGTGATTCAGGGTCTGGAAGAAATGTCTTATAAGGAGAGGCTTAGGGAACTGGGGATGTTTAGCCTTACAAAAAGGCTGAGAGGGAATATGATAGCTATGTTTAAATATTTGAAAGGATGTCACATTGAAGAATGGACTGGTTTGTTTTCCATGGCTTCAGAGACTAGGACGCGGGGCAATGGTCTCAAACTACAGAAAAAGAAATTCAATTTAAACATTAGGGAGAACATCATGAGTTAGAGCTGTTTGGCAGTGGAGCATGCTGCCACAGAGGGTGGTGGAGTCTCCTTCTTTGGAGGTTTTTTAAGGAGAAGCCGGATGGCCATATGTCAGGAACACTGTGGTGGGGGTTCCTGCATGGCAGGGGGTTGGACTAGATGGCCCTTGAGGTCTCTTACAACTCTATGATTCTATCAGGCCAAAAGCCCTCCAAATGTGTGTGCATTTTTTCGAAAAGATATCCCAGCACTTTTTGAAATAAAATGGAGAACTGGGAGTTAAGAAAGATTGTCACCAAGGTGAAATCAGCCATACTATGGGAAATTAAGACAGAGAAAAAAGGCAGACAAAAACAAAAACATTTGAAATGTGCCTTACTGATACTACAAGCAGCCAAAAAGGCATAAAAGTGGGTGCTCTATCAAGTCACACCTGAACTCTTACTACAGCAAAAATGAGTACATTGAGGCTAGCCTACCATGCATATTTTGTTTAAAGAAAATACAGAAAAGACAATATTGCTGGGAGTATGTATGTGTCTGCAACCCGTGGCACAGTGGTTAAATGACTGTACTGCAGGTAAAATTGTGCTCACGACATGGGGTTCAGTCCCAGGTAGTTGGCTTATAGTTCACTCAACTTTTCATCCTTCCGAGGTTGGTGAAATGAGTACCCAGCTTGCTGGGGGTGGGGGGCAGTGTGTAGCCTGCACTGTAATTAAAATGGTAAACCGCCCAGAGACTGCTTGAAGTGGTATGGGGTGGTATTTAAGCAGAGCACTTCATGAAATTGGTTGACTGAACAAAGGAGTTCACAGATGTTATTTTTGCCGGAGACCTGAGAAGAAACTTATTGCAAAAGACAATATTGTTAGGAAAGGGGAAGCATTAGGAAGAGAAAGCAACCTCAGATGAGATGTTGTTGGTTTGAAAGATCTGAGCACAGCTGTAAATGACAGGATATTTTTGAAGTCATTAACTTATATAGTCACCATCCATCAGAAACTCCTTGGTGGTACATATCTTTGGACTTTTTCTTAATTGCCAGACAATGGTATAGTGACAACAGTAGAAACTAGGTAAAAATACAGGGAGCCCTTAGACCATTAAGAGAACCATTGGGAAACACACCAGCCTCCAGATCTTTTGAATGACAGCTCCTGTTGTCTTTGATCATGCTGGCAGATCTGATGAGAAGTTTTCTTCTAATCACCAGGAATTACCAACTCATCCTTTGTCCCTCAACTGTCTATTTCATATTGCCCAAAGGTGGTCATTGGTAACAGCTGGTTCTACTATTAGCATCACTTGGTAAATTCCAAAGGAGTTTTACAAGGTAATCTTAGACGTATCTTGTCAGCATTTAAATCCCACTGGATAGAATATTGTTTACTCCTTTTGCTTGCGCAGAGGGCTGGACATTGACTGAACTCACATGGAAAGGTTCAACGCTGCCTTGTGCCTTGTGAACCTATTCCTACTTCAGGAAAGTATAGGAGTGTGGCATTAATTCACACACACACATACGCACACACAGCCAAAGGATTATAATAAAATGTTTGGAAATATCGAAAAGGACTAAGCCAAGGCAACTGTGTTCAAAGAGAAAATCCACAGACTGGCTTCACAGGAAACCCACTGGGGCAAAAGGAGAAGGACGTAGAGCAACTTGAAGTTGCACAGATGGTCTCCTAAGTATTAAATTAGGCTACAGTGTTAAAAGTCTGTGTCTGGGAAAATGGGCAGGGGGGGGAGAGATCATTTTATCATCACCACAGCTAGTTTTCTGCAAATGGAGTAAAAATGGCAAGCCGCATCTTGATGGCTGTATCTTAGCAACAGGAAAGGGGAGCAAATTAATTTTTAATAAGCAACAGCTTAAATTTTCAGAGTGCCAGCGAGTTCTTGAAGGCATAAGCTCAGGGCTTTTTTAAACTTTTTTTTAAAATATAGGAGTCTGAGACAAAAGGAAGTCCAAGGGTCATGAGGTGAAAATGTCCATCCTGAGTAGAAAAACCTAGACCTGCATCTGGACAGGTGACTCTCACCAACTTTTCTTTACTCCTCTCCAAGGCAGATGATGCCACTTACCCTCCAGGTAGCTAATTAACAAGGCTGATTTATTTATTTTTATAGAGGATGGCTGTTCACAATATTTCATTTTACTGTCTTCAGTCATAAAGCATTCCTTTTGAGTTCCTGGCAAATACAGCCAAGAGTAACGTCTCGGTGTCCTCCATACTTTAGAGTACCATCACGTCGTCACTTGACTGATCCAAATATTCTGTTTTCTAAGATAGCCTCTCACAAGGAGTCATCCCCACCCTTCAATAGGTTCAGGACTCTGCTTCCGTCATCGACAATTTATTTGCCATGATGGCTGGGAATGGTGAGCCTTCTAGTCCAAAACAATCTGATGGTACTGCATTTGGAAAGCTGTTCTAATAGACAATATGTAATTACAGCAATAGTACATGCTTGATGTCTTTTGGAACTCCACCTTGAAACTTATTCTTAGATGTTTTATATCCACTTTGATGGGGCTTATTATTGAATGGTTAGATATCTGTTGGTACTGTAAGGCAGCAGTCCTGAACAAACTGACTTTAAACTAAGTTATGTTGAACACAGTGGCCAGAAACCAATTTGCAACTATGGAAAGTAACTGCTGCATGGGTGGATCATCCTGTGATTGCACTAATAATCTCTAGTTTGCATTTATCAAACACACAATTCACTGTTTTGAACACAATGGGCCGTACCTCTGACCACAAACCCTTTACATTTGCAAAACACACACATTGACCATGAACGACTTAATGCAACTGGATTTTTGCTAATGAAACATACTTCTAAGTAAGCATGCATCACACCTTTTATAATGAAGATTGTATGCTGATTTTTCCTTGCCTTTAAGCACAGGATTATCTCAGTAATAAAATGGAGCGTAGTGGCTCAGCGGTCTAGAGCACTGAAAATTGTCTGCTACAGAGTCGGCAGCTCAGAGGTTCCAACCCTGGGTGCCACGCAGTGGAGTGAGCTCCTGATGTTAACCCCAGCACCTGCCAACCTAGCAGTTCGAAAGCCTGTAAATGTGAATAGATTAATAGGTACTGCCATAAAAAGTGGGAAGGTAAACTGTTCCATGCAGTCATGTGGGCCACATGGCCATGGGCTTGCATAACACTGGCTCTTCAGCTTGAATACAGAAATGAGCACCACCCCTAGAGTCAGACACAACTAGCACACATGTGTGTGGGGAAACTTTTTACCTTTTACCTTTTTATCTCAGTAAGTCATGGACCCTGCAAGAAATTTTACTTTGGGAATGTTGCTATGGCACAACTTATTGATATTTGCCAGTTGTTTAAATGAATTCATTCTCTACCGTTTTCCCAGAACTGCTGAGCAAATAATGAATGAAGGCTTTGCTGACAAGGCAGGCAGATTTATGCATCAGTAATCCTTTCTGATCAGCATTCGTTGAAATGTAAAGTTTAAATGCCGTACAAGTATCGTTTTCACAGAGATGCACAAGCTTTTTCCCAGCTGGTTGAGTGAAGGTGGCCAAACTTACAGAAGCCTAACCAAATCCTTTTCAAACTGACTTTTCAAACATTTCATCTGTTTATGAAGATAGATTACTGCTTTTGTTGATTAATATATTTGCTTTATTTGCTTTCATTCCATTTTCACTCTGTTCTCACATTTGCTAAGCACCTTCAGTACTTCTTTTTTGTAGGAAAGTGGGGAAAATGTAATCAATAAATGATAGTAAACTATTTGAGATCCCATGATCTCCTTGCAGCCCAGAAAATAATAAGTGAAATTTCCAAGGATGAGTATTAGTGGAAGAATGAGATAGGGTTTAAGAAAAATGATATAAATATCAAACAGAAAAGGTTTCTTTGCATACACCAAAGAAAGAACAAGTTTGTCTATTGGACAAATGTGACTGCTGGATCAGAAATCAGGCAGTCTTGGCGGCCAAACAGTAGGCTTCTGATCAGGCAAATCAACGCTAGATCATGCTTTTGTCCTGTCACACCTCATCAACAAGCAGTTTAAGGTGTCTAACTCTAAGCTTTATGTGGCCTATTTAGATCTTAAGTGTGCATTTGCCTCGGTAAACAGGGCTTTACTCTGGAGCAAGCTGCACAACTTAGGGATAGGTAAAAGATTGCTCCATCTGATTAGGAATTTATATTCTAATACCACTTACCAGGTGCATCTACCAACAGGACAATTATCTGAACCAATACCTACAATGCAAACAGGGGAGTAAAACAGGGGTTTGTTTTAGCTCCTACACTATTCAATCTTTTTTAAAATGACTTACTTCCCTGTCTAAAGGGGGTCGAGGGTCATCCTCCTAAACTTGGTCACCCAAGAATTGCAGTGCCAATACTACTTTATGCTGACTATGCTGTAATTATATCACAGACACATCCGGGGCTAATATGATTAATAAACAGGTATACTGTTTATTCTTTGCAAAATTCTTTGCAAAATTCCACTCAAATGGAATTTTGCAAAGAATAGAGTGGAACAGGTTAAACACTTTAAATATCTAGGTATCCAGTTTCATTATAAACACACCAGGCAACAGCACTGCAAAGTAGCATTGAACTTAGCAAGGATGACAACACAAGCCATAACCCATTTCTTTTACAACGGAGGCAATGGTTATGTCTACAGATGGGCTTTTCATTTTGGAAGTGGTCAGCTTCCAAAATGAAATGCGGGAGCCCAGGTGGTGTTCGGAACCAGAGGAAGACAATCAGCCAATCTCTTACGTTGCGCTGGACACATGCAGGCGCAGGGTTAAACTCCAGTGATGAAGAAGCCTCTGCATGTCATCTTTCACTCTCCTGGCCCTGGCGATCAGACAGGGAAGCAGGATGATGCATTTCCCTGCACAACTCCTGATTGGCCAGCACCAGGGAGAGTGAAAGATGACTTTGGAAGCTTTTTCCTCATTGGGAGTTAACCCCGTGTGAGCCCAGCGCAATGCCACCTGGGCTCCCACATTTCACTTTGTACTTTCAAAATGAAAATCCCATCTCTAGTTATGTTCCAGCGGCCCTCAAAGTGTTTAATGCTAAAGTCATTTCACAACTATTATATGGCATCCCTATTTAGATGAACACCCTTGTCCTCACAGTGGAACGAACTCAAGCCTGCTTTTTACGGAAAATCCTCAGCACACCTAGATGTGTCTCTTATGCAACACTATGTACTGAGTTGATAGTTTTGTAATTTAACTATCTTTTAAAATCTGTATTGTAACTCTGCTGTCTTGTTCTTTTTTCTGTATGCCAATAAAGGCTGATTGATTGATTGATTGATTGATTGATTGAGAAAGAACAAGGAACTGGTAAGTCAGGTGCAAATGTTAGTGGGTGACAACTACTTTGCATCAGATGTCTCCCCCAATGGAACTGTGTTCAGCTTGGCAAAACCAGATTAACTGATCGAAGGAGATAATTGCTGCCCAACAAAAGTAAAGATGTTAGATGGAAGCATCTTGTCACCCTAAATAAATCTGTTTGATGGACAAGATGAAATGCATCCTGGGGCATTGGCTAAAAGAAGGAAATGGTAAACCACTTGCATACTCTGTACATTATACCGAAAAACCCTGGAAAAGTCCACCAGACATTGGAATCGGTCTGACAGCATGTAATTACTATTTAAAGGAAGTTGCAAAAGTGGTCTTAAAGTCTTTGTCTACAGGTTTTGGGAGTTGCTACACAACATGTGCTTGGCATGAAACTCAAGTCTCACAACCTCATCTTCAAAGAAGTGGGGGGGGGGGACAGGATCTAGGCAGCTACTGCTAAGCCATCCACTTGACAATGTGAAAGATGTAGAACACAGAATTAGCCCATGAGTGCTTGGCCAAGAACACTTTTTACAAACTGCCATCAAGTTCAAATCAATATGAGCCCATTCAGAAGGACATTTGTCCTGTTTGGTGCATGACGGGGCAGATTGGTTTGCTCTCTCTACCCCCCCCCCATAACACAGTTGTTCAAGCAGACCAATATGCTCACAGAGCATAGTATCCATACTTTTTTTGAGCCCCTGCCAGTGACTTCCACTTTTTTTGGCATGAGTTGCCTTTCTTGTCTGTTAGCTGCTGAGTAGAGATGGGCACGAATAGAAAAAATGGAGTTCCATTTGTCGTTTGTCGTTTAGAGGTCTGTTTTGGTTCGTTTCCGTTGTTCGTGAAATTTTTCAAAAAATTCGTTTCCGTTTCGTTACCATTTCTTTACCATTTCTTCCAATTTTAATGATTTTTTTTAGCATTTAAAGCTGCTCACTTCATTGCAGTAATGGAAACGAAATGCACAACAAAAATCCCCGCGTTTCTGTTCGTTTTGTTTCATTTTAGGGACAAATTTTGTTTGTCATTTCGTTGCATAACAAAACCAAAAACGAACAACGAAAACGAAAAATTGTTCGTTCTGTGCCCATCTCTACTGCTGAGAGATGACCAGGACAAATCCTGCTATGGAGATCAGGGTGCCGTTTCTCAGCTTCTTATTGAGGGACCTGGTGAGAAGTTCTCATGTTGATTGAACATGACCTTACAGTAATTATGCTTCAACGTTTCCATTTGATTGTACTTCTTAGATGGACCAGATACTTTGTTCTAAAACTTCATTTTACTCATTTGCTTTATGTGGCAATAATAATGACATAAATAAAGCCAGGAACATAAACGGTCTTGTATTTGATGCACATAGCACACAACCAGATAAATATAAATCTAGAAGGCCCACAAGCAGGATAAGAGGAGAAGGACACCATTCTGTTCATGCTCCTTGGCAACTTGTCTATGGAAGTCAACTGCTTCTCGCTACAGAAGTGTACTATTAACTGTATAGGTATTAGATACTCTCTATTGCTATGCTTTGATATCTTGTATTGCTGTAAAATACTTCTAAAATGTTATTGGCAACAGTTGTAGCACTCAAGGCACTCAAAATATTTAATTACTGATATGATTATAGGTATAAAAGGCAAGCATTTCTCACTTGTAAATTTTAAATTATAGTTAGTTAAAACCAGACTGCTGGCCTGTGATGAAAATCACTTTCTCCTCCCACTCATCTCACTGTTGCCTCAGGACCCACAGAAGAGCAGAAGGCAACAGCAGGCACATATCACAAGCTAGCAGTTAAGCCCTGTAATGCTTCTCCTCCATCCTTCCAAGAAGTTACCATGATATGTGAGGTTAATGCTCACTAACATACAATCATAATGTAATATGACTAGTTCTACAATAACTGGTTACATGTAATGAAATATATAACTATATTTTAATTATTGGGGAATAGTCACTCCCAAGCTCTGAATAGGATCCAACACAGGCCATCTGTTGTTGGAGCAGCAGAATCCAATAGAAGTAGGAGGGAACAATCTTCTCACTCAGGACAGCCCTCCTCCACCCCCAATGGATCATAAAACCATGATCCGGATGTCTGGGAAAAGTCACTGACCTGTTTTGGGGGCAGACTGAAAAAAGGGAAGTCAATATCTTTTTTTGTTGAATTTGGCTTGTTGAATTTGACTATGTATGGTTCTTGTCTTTAGGCTGTTTATTTTGTGGACTCCTTTGAGCACAACATCATAGCACATGTGGTATATAAATAAACTGACTGAAAATTGACTGTATTAGTAACATATGACTGTAAGTACATTGACAGATAACACAAAAACAGGGCGTGGTGGAAAAGTGGTTACATTAGAAGACTGAAACAGGATGCACTTTGATCTTGACTGGATGGGAAACTGGGCCAAAAACAACAAAATGATTCTTAACAGAGAACTTGGCTTGCTGGTTGGAATGATCATCTGTAAAGGTATAAGAGGAGTGGCAGGATTTGGCAGTAGTACATGTGAAAAGGAGCTAGTGGCTTAGTAGACCACAAGGTGTAGGTGAGGCAGGGGATAAACTGGAACACGCACAGAGGAAGATGGCAAATGTGGTGGGCCACCAACCTATCGGCCCAGACTGTGAGGAAAGATTTCAGGAGTTACATACAGTAGGACCCCGGTATCCACTGGGGATTGGTTCCAGGCCTTCCCGTGGATAATGAAAACCATGGATGAGAGAGAACGCCTGCCCACCCACCTCCAAACTGCTGTTTTCTGACAGTAGCTTGCTTTATGACTGCTGTTTTGAGACAGTAGCTTGCTTTATGGCTGCTGTTTGTGACAGTAGCTTGCTTTACAGATGCTATTTGTGACAATAGCTTGCTTTATAGCTGCTGTTTGTGACAACAGCTTGCTTTGTGGTTGCTGAATTATTTAATTTTTTTCCTCTGCCAACCATGGATAACTGAATCTGTGGATAATGAATCAGGGGATACGGGGGTCCTACTGTATATTTAGGCAAAGGAGGAGTTAATTAAGAGGCAATAACAATGGTTGCCTTGAAATACATTTTTGTGCCAAAGTGTAGAGCGAACCACCGAGTTCATGTTTATATCTCTGGTGTCCAACTAGATAGACAGATCCCAGTTTCACAGTGGATCTGACAAGCATTTCAGATGGAAACAGGCTTCCCTTTGTTAGAGTATTTTTAATTGGATGCTGGATTGTTACCTTTCAGAGATGATGTAGTCGTGGATTTCTACTGCATCAACATCAACAGAGTTGACTAGATGATCTTTGAGGTCACCTCCAGCTTGATTTTAAGCTCACCATAAGGCTATTTAAAGAATAGAGAATAAATGTGTTGACAGCCCATCAAGTGATTACACAAATGGTTTGTAAGCCTGAAGAGGAGTGTGAATTAGATCCTGTAAAACATAAAGGCCAATGTTCAACTTCATATTTTTTACAAAAAAAATGCACCTAGAAAAAATGTACAGATAAAGAAAACAAATTAATAGCACATTGATCAATAATTGTCTATGAATTCTCTATGAAAAGATAATGTTTGGAAAGGGATAACACAAATACATTGGCAGGTAAATATATATTATAAATAAACAAATTCTAATGCATCCATGTAGATTTATAGTTTATAGATAAATCAGAAACCCATACTTGATATTTTGAATATTGTGTGTATAGTATACAATATCACATGAAGTTACTTTGCACTCTGAGTACATCTTATGTTCTGCAAGTAGATATTACAAAAGTTACTGCACCCATTGGAGAACAGGCATGTAATTTTTGTTTTTTTGCAATAAATGTTTTGCCAAATTAGTAATATAAACTATTAGAACAAATGTTTACAAAATACAAACAAGACCAATAATTATGTATTGATGAAGGGTATAATTTTAAACATGTGACTCAGAATCAATGTGATTAAAAGGATTATTTCCTGATGCCTATTGTATAAAATGAGATTATTTTTAGGGTCCTAATTTGTTTGTACTGGGAATATTGAAAGCTTATCATTTCCTCAAACAAATTAAGTGGTTCTGTACCCAAGGGGGCAATATTTGAGTTACTTAATATGGTGACCCTATATAGAGAATAAAATTTTAGCAATTCAAAATTATACTTGACCTTGAGGCTCATTTAAGTGGGGTATACTATACAATCTTCCTATCACAGAAAGATTTAAAACTCTGCTATGGAGCCAGCACAAACCTTCCTTTCATATAACATATACTGTACTTATTTGACTGCATGAAAAAGTCTGGAAATCAATTCTACTGTCAAGATGTTGGATAGAAAAATAAAAGCAGTCAACAAAACCTGGAAGCTAGAATAATACAATTTCAGGTACATATATGTTTAAACATTGTTAAATAATGGTTTCCTGTGAAACTCCATTTGTTCATAAATTTGAATAAAAGAGAAAAATGAGTCAGTTCAGCTATACAAGTGTAATTCTGAAATAACTCCATTGAAGTCAGTGACCTTGAACTGGTGCAATCATGTTCATTACAGTAGTTACAAGCCAATATTAAGCTGTACAATAAAGAGTGCCTTTCATTTACCACAATAGACTCCCAGTGTTATACCCCAGGGAAGAAAACTCTGGTCTTCACATCAAGACAAATAGAATCCAGAGTTTATCAGGAAGTACTTGAAAATAAATTACTGCAGGGCAATTTTTTTTCCAAAAGGAAAAAAAAAGGTTTTGCCTTCAAAACAAAAGTTACTAATGCCAATCAAAAGAATGATTAATCATTTTATAAAATTTTGCATTGTGCTCTCTGAAGTAGGAGTAAAGTTCCTCTAAAACAGTACTGTTGACAACAGGGTGTGGGCGCCCTTTTGATTCATGTAAACATCTCTCTCTTCCATCACTCCTAATGCAATAGAACCCCTTGGTCTGGTTGAAATAAAAATTTGAAGACATGATTCTGGAAGGCAGGTTCAGAAATCTTTCCACTTTTTGCAATTCAGGAAGAGGGTCCTTGATCAAAGTGTTTCCATCAACTATGTGAATCTGATCCAAGTGGAAATGTTTAAGCCACCTCTCCATATGGATGTCATACAGACTTCTCTGGATAGCCTTGTATTTGGTATTAAGGGCTCCATTTTTAATAACAATGTCTTCAAAGAGCTGAACAGGCTTGTGGCTTTCCAGTCTATTGTAATAGACTTGGGTATAATCAGAGATAACTCTCTCTGTGGGGTCTCTTAGAATAAGCAGCAGTTTAATAGAGCTATTCATATCATGAATCCTTTCGGGAGCCTGTGGTGAGGTAAAATAGCCTGGTGTTTTCTCAATAGTTATTTGATTTTCATATGAAAATGGCATCAAGCTCCTGTACCAGTCTATTCCTTTCATGTAATTCTCATCCCAGTCAAAATAGTGAACTTCTGTGGCAGCCACCACAATGTTTGGGTGAACGTCCAACATTTCTAGTAAAGCCCTGGTCCCTCCTTTACGAACTCCAATGATGATTGTCTGAGGTATCCGCCTGCTGGTTCCAGGTGGTCTCACTTGTGATGAATAGTGCTCACTTTTATTGCCGAACAACACAACTTGGGATTTCAGTGTCTCCATGAGAGCCCCATTCTCAACCGGAGCACCATGGGCACGAGCCAGCAAAAGGTATGCTGACACCAGTAGAAAGGCCATGTGGAGATGAAGGGACAATCAGTGCAAAACGCAGTTGTGCTCGGGTGACCAAAAGTTGAGCTTGTTCCCTCTAGGCAAGGCAGATGATGGAAGCAGGGCCACAGCAGTATCGGATGTTTCAAACATCTGTAAATTGAAGCAGGGGAGAGGTAAGTCAGTAGTTAAGATCCTATTGCATGTAAACAACAGCTCAACTATTGCACATGGAGTTTGCTATCTTTACAAACAATGAAACAGAGAAGTAGTAAAAACATCAAACAGAGTATTAATTATGTTATATGTTCACTGTTGGGTTTTGGAGGCAATTGAGAATAAATTGGTCCAAATAGTACAGCCTATCCTAGTGCAACCTTGCACACACATAAAGACATCTCCCTCCCCACACAAGAAGTATAACAAAATACCAGACACAATAAATTTTAAACTGTCATATCACATGTCAAGGTGAAGCTATTCCAACATTTAGAACAGCAACTGGCTTGTATAGCTATTCCTTTTCTTTAAACTTTGTGCATCAAGTCAAACTAGTACAACACTTGGTTTCCAAATGTTTGCTTTTATCAAAAACTTCTGCTTCCAATCACACATGGAAACACAGGTACTGGTATTAAAAACATCCATAACATTGTGGCTGATTACTTGCCTCTTAATTCTCTTATTTTTGAACATTTTTAGCCACCTTCCATTTCCAACCCCCAAACATTTTCCTGAATGTTACTTTGTTCATATTATTTTGTACATTGCTTGATAGATAGTGTGAGATCTCCAATTTGTTTACATGAGATGTAAATACAAAACAATATACAACAAATCTAAAACACTTCAAAAATAGATAATGTCCATGTCTAAGGGTCAAATATTAAAACATCCAACAACCAACACCGAAACAAGCAAGCAAGTATGTTTAGCTAGACCAGGGGAGGGTAACCTTTGTCCCTCCAGATGTTTTTGACTATAACTCCCAGAATTCTAAGCCTATATTACTAATTATAAGGGACTGTGGCAGTTGTAGTCTAAACATCTGGAGGATCAAAGGTTACCCTCCCAGGAGCTAGACAGATATGTTTTCTTCATTTAAATCTGAAGGCAAGATAACACCAGAGGGCAACGTACAGTGCAACTAGTGTACTGGCAGAAAAGCACAAGACAATGCCACTTTAAACCTTTTCCCATTGAAAGATAAGCCATCCTGCTTTACAGCCTGCAAAAATCTCAGGGCTAAGATTCTGCAGCAGCTTAGCTATGGCAACAAGATGAGGTTGCTCTTATTTCCAAAACCTCCAAGAGTCTACAAAACTTGACACTTTACTTGGTATACTGTCATTCCTTTCCAGGTTCTTCAAAGTACAAAAAGCCATATTCAAGCATGCACTACTTTAATCTCCAGGGAATGGAAAAATACTTCACAGTAGTGGAAAATGCACAAGTTGATCCATAATGGTAGGTCCCACTGCCATCCACACTGATATGAAGAAGGGTGGGTATTAGAGTCCCTAGAGCACTGGTGGCAAACCATTGACACTCAAATGTTTTGGACCACAACTCCCAGAATTTTGAGCTTAGATTGGCAATGACAAAGGACTGTGGGAGTTGTGGTCTAAAACATCTGGAGTGCCAAAGCTTCACCACCACTGCCCTAGAGGTTCAAGGACTCCTGCAACATGAGGCTTGGGATGTTTAGACATCTAATTACATAGTACTGCACACCATGTATTCACTTCTAACTGATAGCAGAACTAATAGTTTTCAAGGTATGTGTGATATTTAAGGACTGGTTTTATCAGAACTACCACTACAACCCCATTCCTCAGTGAGTAACCATGGCCAAGGGGGAATTTGAACCCATATAATTATTTATTGTTACTGTTACTGTTATTCTTAGATAGTTTTTAGATTTTTAAAATATCCATTAGAGATAGGCATTTCATTTCGGAAGAGGCCCAGTTCTGAAACGAAGCACAACAGCACATCTTCCATTTGGAAATGGGACACAGCCTCCGGAACAAAATCAACCAGTGACGTATCTTCCTTTGGGTCACGCAGGGCAAAGCTCCAATCAGGAAGCAGCCTGCAACACGTCATCTTTCCAGGCCAACAGGATCTTATTTTGTAGGACTACCATTACAATTTGGGACACTGGGGAATTGTTTTTCTTTCCATTCAAGCGAGCCAAATTTCTTAAATTTTGCAAAAACAGATATGGGGAGAATTTTCACATTATATATACAGTTTCCAAAGAGATTCTTCATGCATTTCAAAGAGATCAGGCATAACAGTGGGATTTTAGACTCTTTCCAACAGAGAACCTCTACACCATATCACAACTTGCTTCTGAGAATCCCCTTAGTTTTGAAATGCACTGGCTGGGTGGCATGGAAAGAAGGCACAGCTGATCATGCTCTGATCTCTGTTGGGGGGGGGGGAATTCTAGTTGTGCTTTTCTTTGGATCCCACTCAGAGTTTGCAATTACAGTAATTATACAGTTTATAATCCAGTTTGATTTCAAGCATCTGTGCCCTTTCACAGATCTATTCGTTCCCCTCAAAACAAACTAAACAGAAGATTGTAAACATTATTTGCTTGGGTTTTATGGTTTTGTACACTTAAACTCTCCTCCAGTTTTTCATTATCTACCATTTTGGAATCTCAGAGGAAATTTTCTCCATCCATGGTTCTCTCTGTGTGTACATTATAGGCTTTTTTTCTTTCTTTCAATGCAAGAACAAAGTTATGAGCACCCTGAAACATTCTCAAAGAGGGACAACACTCTTGAGGAGAGTTAGCTCTGTCCTATTCTTCATTTCTCTTATTATTTTCAACCTCTATGATCATTAGAGTTAACACTGCAGGTGTAGTTCAGGGAATCTAGACCCCCTCAGAAGGGTATAACTGTCTTTAGTATTGCAAGCTGGTAATTTTTAGAAGTTTCTCCATGCGGTAGGTCACAGGCGCAGAGAATAAGACCCACACAAAATGTCAACACAAAGAATCCCTCATCTGTTATTTTAGGAAGGTTACATTTTCAATTTCAGTAGGTCAGGTGGATAGTGTAGCCCTGCTGAAGGTGTGAAGCAAATGATAAAATAGAAATAGGTAAAAGCTAACTTGGTTTCAACGGCATGAACAATTGCCTACAGATAATGCCAGCTTGACAAGCAGCCCATCTTTTCCTTCTACAGCTTGAAAAATTGTATAAATATGCAAGAACTCAAGCCACGTCTTTGAAATGGAAATAACTGCTGTGTTTGCATGTAGTTTGAATGACAAATTTCCAAAGGAAGATGGAAATGCCACTGAATACTGTGTGTTCAGCCATTGATTTTAAATGTAAACAAGATTTGATCTCAGATTGATTTAAAATGTTCTAATTAAGACAATGGGAAAACAAATCATTACACATGGGGAAACAATCCCCTTTCAATATCTAAGGGAACAAAATCATTCATATTCCTAACAAGTATCCGCACTGCAATAAAGAATATTTTACTTCCACTCCACAGGTTCTAACATGAATTTCAGAAGCGTTTTCATTTATTATTTACTTAACACCATCACAAATGGTAATCTAAAATGTTGACTCATCATCAAATGACTGTTAATACAAAATGTTGACCTGCAAGTACATTGCTTTTTAAAACTGTCATCAGGTGTACCTGAGGGAACCTCTCCCCCCAACCCCCTTAAGTGCACTCACAGCATTCTGAATGCTCCGTCCTCATTATGCAGACAGAACCTCATTCCTCAAAGGTTGCCTGCACATTTGGACACCTCGCTGAAAACCACCAGTCTCTCAGAGATTTATGTTCCTGTACCAGGCCGGAAAAGGCCAGCATATGTTTCATGATCAGTGGCATGAACCACCCAAAAGCTTTTATACACAAAATAAGTCTGTTTCCCATTAAAATGTTATTTCAAAGAATTCAGGCTTTAAAGGGGATATATATTTGGGTGTGTGTGTTTTGGTGCCAAAAACCCCGTAACAAAACCGGACTTCTGGAATTTTGGGGAAAGAAGCTTAAAATGTGAAAACTAGGCACAAACACTGGTAGTATCACCCTGAAGGGGAAAATCTTGATAATTGTCATTCTGAGCTGCAGGAATGAAACAAACACTTCTACTCGGATGTCGTCAAGCACAGTATCTGCATGAATATAAGAGATGGAGCTTCTTAAGATCTTTCTCCCTCAGATTGCCCGTCCTCATGGGATTCAAGAACTGACTTGGAAGACTTTGGAGCTTTTACTCCCAAAAAGTAATTGTTCTATCTCTGAAACGGACAGACAAAACTTTCTTGCTTGCTTCTTATGACTACATGGTAAAATACAATGCGGTTTGCTGCAGGTGTAAAACAGATGAATTCACGTTTTTTTACTGATCATATGGCATGAAGTCCAATTTGAATCCAGCTGATTCTTTTTGCTTCCTACACAGAGGTTTTTTTCCTCTACTGCTGAGCACGACTTCTTTTTCCCCCCAAACCAAAATGATTTGAACTGGGTTTTCCCGAGGTGATCAATTGTTTTATTTCCTACAAGATGAGAGGCATGACTGTGGGTGGTATTCTGATGACGTACTATGTTGGGTGTAATATTATGGACGGTAGGAACATCCAGCCCTGTGATCATTCTTTTTAGTAGCCTTGAAATATTTTGTTTTTCTTTTTTAAACACACACACACACACACACACACACACACACACACACACACACACACACACACACACACACAATGACAGCAACAAACTGCACAATGGAAAGTGTCTCCTGGGCCATAGAATGGCAACTTACACATAGTGCTTGGACAAGTTAGTTTTGGGACTTTGGCTCCTAGAATCATGACTTAGCACAGCCAGTGGCCATAAGAGCTGTAAGAAATAATATTTCCAAGCTCATAATTATGCATAACATGAGCAGTAAGGTCTATTCTTATACTTGCAGAAACCCAACCTTCTGTATATATGCAACCTTCTGCATACATGCATATTACATTTTTATTGTACTGATTCCGCTTTCAACACATATGCATACCGTAGATCTTTCATTTCTACCTGCCATTCTATTAAGTTAGAGAATTTAAACGAACATATTGTGGGTGCTTTTTAAAAATGTTGCTATCAATAGATACCATTCTTTGTGGTACCACACTAATGACTCTATCATACCTCTATCAGAGCTGTTGTTACAGTCCTGTGTCTGTACTCTCCTCTTTCCTGCTATAGTTACTTCTGACTGTGCCACTCCAACTCTCTGTGACCTACCACCCTGGACCATGTGCCTGTATCCAGAGCAAGCCCAAGTTAAGTGAATGGAAGAAGCTCAAAAGCAAATCTCTCTTTTTCTACAGAATTAGAACCCGACGTGTCAAAATGCACATTCGTACAAATTCAAGTGACAAGCTAGAATCTTATGCAAACTGTTTAATTAAGGCTTCTAGTCAAGCCACCTTTGAGTGTAAACATATAATCATGATATAGCATCAGTATAAATACTGTATTATTAAATATCAAGCAGACACAGCACTTACACTTCAACAGCAAAAGCAAATATGAACTACAGAACTAGCAGTCTTTCAAATCAGCATTAAAAAAAGTTACACCCCCTTGTCAACCCAGCACTCCCTTCCTAATTTCTAGATTGTAATTTTTTTTCTTTAAAAAGAATGTCATTTCTTTCCATGGCTACCAGGAAATTGCATTGTATGTCCACAGTATGGAAATTCATAAGTTAAAAGAGATCAGCAAAGGTAAATGTTCCCTCTCAAACACGTGTACTAGTTGCGTCCAACTCTAGGGGTGGCACTCATCTCCATTTCTAAGCCAAAGAGCCAGTGCTGTGCAAGTCTCACACAGTGGCTCACCATTTGCTTCAGGGTATTCCCAAGCAGATGTCTTCACTTGCTTAAGATTTCCTGCAAATGGCATTGAGAGATACCCTGCTTATCTCTCCAATCCAGAGGTTGTTCTTAGGCATCCATAATGATAGCCACTGATGCCCTTGTTCTCCATGAACTTGTCTAATCCTTTCTTGAAGCTGTCAAGACTTACAGCTGTCACCACTTCTTCTGGCAGGGAGTTCCACAGACCAGTGATCCTCTGGGTGAAAAAATGGAGTGCCCCCTACTTCTAGTGTGTGATAGAGAAAACAGTTTTTCCTGATCTACTTTGTCCACACTGTGTATGATTTTATAAACTTTAGTCAGGTCATCTCTTAGGTGCCATCGTTCAAGAGTGAAGAGGCTCAGCCATTGCAGCCTCAAATGGTAAGGACGTTATCCCAGTCCCCTAATCATTCTGGTTGCCCTCCTCTGCACTTTTACCATTTCCATAATATCCTTCTAGGGGTATGGTGATCAGAACTGTACACAATACTCTAGATGGGGCCTCGCCAGAGATTTATAAAGAGGCAAAATGACACTTGCTGACTTATTTTCTACACCCTTCCTAATGATCCCTAGCACTGAGTTTGTTTGTTTTTCACTGCTGCAGCACACTGGGTTGACACCTTCATTGAGCTGTCCACCAGGACACCAAGGTCCCTTTCCTGGTTTATTGCAGAGAGTTCAGACCCCAACAGTTTATAAACATAATTGGTTGTTGTTTTTTGCCCCAACATGAATCATTCTGCACGTACTGATGTTGAAACTGATTTGCCACTGGTTTGCCCACTCCCCCAGTGTCATGAGATTCCTCTGGAGCTCCTCACAATCTCTCTCAGCTTTTACTACCCTGTATAATAGTGTCACTGGCAAATCTGGCTACCTTGCTATTTACTCCTACTTCTAGATCATTCATGAAGAGGTTAAAAAGCAGGGGTCCCAGTACTGATCTTTGGGGGATCCCACTCTTTACCTCCCCCTCACTTGAAGAAGTGTCAATTTAGTGCTACCATCTGTTTCCTGTCCCTTAGCCAGTTGTTGATCCTGTCCCTTAGCCAGTTGTTGATCCAGGACAAGACCTGTCCCTTGATTCCATGACTGGCAAGTTTATTCAAGAGCCTTTGGTGCAGGACCTTGTCAAAAGCCTTCTGAAAGTCCAGATAAACAATGTCAACTGGATCTCCCTTATCCACATACTTGTTGACACTCTCAAAAAATTCCAACAGATTAGTGAGCCATGATTTGCCCTTGCAAAAACCATGTTGGCTTACCTTCAGCAGCCCCTTCTCTTCTATGTGCCTATTAATTTTATCTTTTAGGATGGTTTCCATCACTTTACCTGGGACACATGTCAAAATGACTGGTTGGTAATTTCCTGGACCACCTCTGGATCCTTTTCTGAATATTGGTGTTACATTCAGTACCTTCCAGTCATCAGACACAATGCCTGATTTGAGGGAAAGATTATATATTTTGGCTAGAACATCAGCAATTTCATCTTTAAGTTCCTTGAGGAATTCTGGTCCTGGTGTTTTTGTTAGCATTTAGTTAAACATGACATGCAAGGACCTCCTCCCTGGTTATTTCTATCTGGCTTAATTCTTTGGTTTCCCTCCCTACTAAGATAGGCTCTGTTTTGGGCATGTGATCTCCGTCTTCTTCAATGAATACTGAAGCAAAGAATTCATTGAGTCTCTGTGGCCATGCAACCAGCATGGCCAAATGCATTTCTGCACACAGAACACTGTTTATCTTCCCCCCTTTTTACTGTGGTACCTATTTATCTACTTGCATTTACATGCTTTTGAACTGCTAGGTTGGCAGGACCTGAGGTTAACTGTGGGAGCTCACTCCGCTGCGAGGCACCTGGGATTAGAACCAGCAAGCTGCCAACTTTGCAGCTGATAGTTTCAGTGGATAGTCTAAGTCCTCAATATTTGTTAGTTATGATTAGTCATGGTTAAAAATCTACAAGGAATGCTTTTCCCTTTTTTAATTATCACCAGTGACTAAATGTTGATATATAAACTTGCCTTTAAAAACAAACATCACAATACTATAAGCTATGGGGTGCGGTACAAATCATTCTCCTATCATTCTCTTTGTCACCTCAGGGCCCACAAAAAAGCATGAAGCAGCAGCATGTAGCTCAGCATGAGACAGCATTTAAGAATGTTATATACTCCCTTCACCACTCAGCAAGGCCACACCTCAATTACTATGAAAATAACTGGATTACAGGAGAAAGGACAACAACAACAACAACAACAACAACAACAACAACAACAACAACAACAACAACAACAACATTCTATTAATCTTTAAGGTGCTCCAGTATATTTACTTTTGTTTTGTTACATCTAAATTATAAAACAAAAATGGAGTGAAGTTATTGACTTATTTATTTTTTTAATTAGAGAATTTTTAGCTGTCCTACTACAAAGTGGTCTCCGGGCAGCATACAGCAATATATTAAAACTATAAAATAGCATATTTATTAAAAACCATCAAAATACAAAACAGTTTAAAATAACCAATCAACTTGCAACATGAATGTAACAATTATATATAGTTACCAGAGGAAAAAGAACTAATTCTAAACCCCTAATTGGTTGTACTGTACAGTATGTAGTTGCTTCCAGGCACTGTTTTTTATATGCTCTTTTTTTTAAATAACAAAAGGATCCAAATTTGTTCCACCTTAAGGACTGAGTTGTTCTGACCTTGTCAGAATTTTCCCCAAGATCCAGATGATAATTTATTTTATCTTGGTTTATCTTGGGTTTTCTTTCCTGCAAATTCCTCCACCAGTTTATACCTCCTGAAACCTTTGGTTTATTTCTTATGGCTGTTTGTACTGGGAAGGTATGACCGCTACCGCACTTTAGATTTGAAACGTCTTTTCCTTAAAGACAAATTGCCTTAAAAATCACTGTCCTCTTTTCAAATCGCTTTTTCTGAAGAGCCCCCTTGGCCACACCCATTTTGACCGCTGTGTTGGTTTTTCTTGTGACGTCCACTGGGGGTGGTGTTTTTTAAAATCCGTTCCTGCATGCCCTTTTAAAGCGATTTGGTTGCATTTGCAGACATACTACGCCACCTTTTTTTCGGTTTCCCCCATTTCTGCCATTTCCCTGTCATAGTTTAAAGCGGTTCAGCCAAGTGCGAACGAGGAAGCCGATTGCTAAGCAACCGCTGAAGTACGGACTGCCAAACCGCTGTAGCGACCACGTGACCGTGGGAGGAGATAAGGCAATGCAAAATAAAAAGCGGCTGCTCAAGGAAGTGCGGCCTTTAACACGATAATTTTAATGCTAATGTACCATAACAACCAGAAATTAAACACTAAGAATTTTTTACAGAATTCTTGACAGAAACACACCACTTTCCCCATCTCATGATTAATGGGGCATTTCTGTTTCCCATTCTCACTCTTTTGCATGATTCTCTCTCTCTCTCTCTCTCTCTCTCTTCCTTCCTTTCATTCTCTTAAAGCAAGCTCCAGATGTAGGTATGCCACTAGAGGTAAGAAGACAAAATGGATGTAGAGAGATTTGGGAAGAAGAAGTACACAGGAGGAGAGAGATATCTGTAATTTACTAGCAATTTATTTTCACAGCAGAAAATAGTTGAATAGCCTTGTTGGCTGGCGACTGAAACACCTCTAACTGTTAGGACCTGAGTCCTGGTACAACCCATGATCTCCTGTAACCAAGCGACAAAAATGGAGGTGAAACAACAAATCTTGCAAGAGCTTTCAGCTGCAAGTGAAAAGAAGGCATCCTAACCTGTCTATTACACAACTAATTCTGTCTGCAATTTAACCCTAAATTCTCCAGCATAATATATCTTTTCCTAAAATAACTATCAGAATATGTACCACCCTGACTACATAAGGATCTAACAAGTTTGAAGAGTCATTCATTATATGGCAGAAATTCCCACCAAAATGAAACATTGCCCAAGAATATGTTTCAAAGGGAGAATCGAATTCAGAATGCATTATACAGCTGAAGCCAACATGCATCAAAATTGCCTCGGGGAGCAATTTCATCCAAATAATACTTCAGATTCAGCCTAAGAGAACTGACTGATTTTGATGATGCTTGGGGATGTTCGTTCCTATGGTTATGTTATAATTGGTACATAAATCTGAAGAGAGTTTAAACTTGATGGAGAGTGGGTAATTGGGATAAGGTATCAAAAAACTAAAGCAAAACCCTACATGTTACCATATTTCTAAAATTATACGCTAAGTTTTATAAGACATTAAGAACACCTTTGTAGTATGAAAACAATGGATTCAGGACTACCACCATATACTTTTTATTTATTTATTTATTTATTTATTTATTTATTTATTTTAAAGCAAAAGCAAAGTGTTCTGCTTATATACCACCCCATACCACTTCAAGTAGTCTCTGGGCAGTTTACAGTTTAATTATGCAGGCTACACATCCCCCCCCCAGCAGGCTGGGTACTCATTTTACTGACCTCGGAAGGATGGAAGGCTGAGTCAACCATGAACCCCAGGTTGTGAGCAGTTTTTCCTGCAGTACAGGCATTTAACCACTACACCATGGGGCTTGTTTTAGAGTATTTTTACCCTGCCTTTCTCCTTGGAAAAGGACCCAAGGCGGCTTACAGTAATGAGGGATAATATACTGTCCAATACAATTAAGACATGTTCAAGTATTGAGAACAATTTGAAAAAAAATATATTTTGAATAATCGCTGTCCAAAGAGGGAATGCCTGCTGTGTGCTTGGCACTCTAGGCCAGCTGACTAAATAATGGGGTTTTTTAGTAAAGTGATTTTAACCAGTATAATAAAATACATAATAAAAATTTGAAAAAAACATTTAATTAATTTTAAAATAATTTAAAACTACAATACAAGATGCAAAAACTCAGTATACAATAAAGGAAAAAACATTAAACAAAACTTCTCTTACAGAACATCTGGGACAGTTTCTTGGCACATAAAAAAAATAGCTCGGCCTCTCTCTCCCCACCCCCAAATACTCCACAATATGGCACCAAAATTATAACATCTTCTTACAAATGGTGTTTTCCTCTTATTTAGTAATGTAGTTGCTTGGTGACAAAACAATATGCTATGCATAGACAATAGGGGGGAGGTAAAGCTGCCTAGATGCCCTAAGCACCTCCGATCTCGCTTGATTTCGGAAGCTAAGCAGGGTCAGCCCTGGTTAGTACTTGGATGGGAGACCACCAGGGAATACCTGGTGCCTGGAGTAGGAACTGGCAAACCACTCCAGTATTCCTGCCAAGAAAACTCCATGGACACGGAGTCACGAAGGGTCGGTCACGACTGTAACGACACAACACACACACAAAGCGTATTAGGAAACAGAGACTCTTGAATGAAGAATTAAACCCTACAGAAAAGCAGGGGGAAAGTGTGTCACTATGCACAGAAGCAGGAGTCCTAAGAAGAAACCTCAAATTTAATATCATAGACAAGAAGAGCTTGTGTGTTTAAACCTGTCTTCTAGAAGATATTGCTTTTGGAGATCTTATAAATTATATTGTCCCAAGTCGAAGTATATGGCCCTCTAATAAAAAGTTATATTGCTGACACATTTTTTTTGCATTGCCAAAGCCTGCTTTCCGTGGTCTCATGAGATAAATGCATATTCAAAAAGAAGAACAAACAACGAAACACAGGCTGTGAAAATAATGGAAGAAAGATGGGACGTTAAGTTGCCTCGCTAGGTATCATTACTTCAGCTTGCTTTATTTTCCTTGAGTAAGAATGGATAAATAAATGCAGAAGACTGCATTTTGTGCTAGGAAGCAATGTACAGCAGCAGCAGTTCTTAAGACTTTGCCAACCTGCCCATTTCTTCCAAACCAATATTATTCCAAAGTACTAAGACAGAAATTTACCGGTACCTATCTGAAAATAGCCCCTTATTTGGTACACATTTAAATCAAAGCATCTGAGAATGAAAAAGAAATAGGACAGGAAACAGTGAGGAGAATGATCCAGGTGCAGAGCATGGGATGTGAAATCATCATGTTGAATCCCCCAAACTGAGAAAGGGAAAAAGAATAACCATATATCACCACTAGCACTAAATCTGACCCGCAATTCATCAGATAAATAAATAAATAATAGACAGACAATGCAAAACACTTCAGTGTAACACAAAACCTATTAAAACAACTGGACATCTGTATGTGAAATAATATAGCTGCCAACTGTCCTATCTCAATTTTACCTTGTTTTATGGTTTTTTGTTTTTTTTTTGTATACAGTATATCCCTGCTGATTTGATATATTCAGCTCCTGGCATCTTATCTTTTCCATAACTGATCTTATCACTGTATTTAAATAAGGCTATTTCATAGTTTGTTTTTGAAGTTTGTGCTATTGTTTCTTTCTGTAGTTCCTTGTTTTGTTTTGTTTCATCATATTTCTGCTTACATAGTTGAGGCTCAACACATGTTTCCCAGAACTGGATTCATTCCTCTCCCTTGCCACATTTCCTCCTTCCTAAGGAAAGAATGCTGGCATTCAATTCTGCTGTGCCCATTTTCTTCTATTTCCCTCCAACATATAATTAATTGTTACAGGTACTCTCATACAAGAATACTGGATGCTGCTTTTTAGGAAGTTTAAACCATTGATCCATGAAGCCCAGTATTCTTTGTACTGACTGGCATACTGTCAGTGGTTCAGACAGAGGTCTTTCCTAGCCCTGGAGATGTCATGAATTGGGATCGTCTACATGCAAAGAATATGTTCTGCCACTGAGTCGTGGCCGTTTATCATGTCTTTTTAAGTACAGAGTACTCAGAGGTGGTTTATCCATGCCTTCTTCTGGGACCATAGAGTTTGCCCAGGACCACACAGGCAGGCTTTTCTCTTACAAGGCACACTGGAGAATTGAATGTCTGACCTCAGCCCAATGCTCATGCCACCATACATGTACTGATTGTGATGGCACTCCACTGTTGTGTACAGTACTCCCCTGTTTATTGTGGACATTAGGTGTGTGACCCACCAGCAGTCTGCAAAATGAAGATGCCTCAGCAAACTGACCTTGGGCTGCTCCTGCTGGGCGTGTACTTCCAAAGAGAGGGTTTTTAACCTCCTCCTGACAGCTCAGCAAACAGATCTGCGGCTGCTGCTGCTGGCGCGTGCTGCCAGGAGCCCAAGGCCTGTTTGCTGAGGTGTCAGGAGGGGGCTAAAAACCTCTCTTCAGAAGTGTATGCTGGCAGGAGCAGCCCAAGGTGTGTTTGCTGAGGTGTCAGGAGAGGGTTAAAAGCCATTCTTTGGAAGTCTGCTTCTCTCAAGAAAAAACCTGCAATATACTGAGACCACAATATATGAACCGTGTTGTGGAGAGGGACTACTGTAAAATCCACGCTAAAATAAATACCAGTAATGGCAGATTTCAAGTTAATTTAAAATATAAAATGAGCATTATATTGACTTTATTGGTAAAAGATTTATTAAACACATCTAATTTAAAATGGTTTTTTTGTCCATGTATATTTCACTGAACAACTTTTAATACTGTGATTCCATGTTTTTTTATTATACTTTTTATTTTATTTTGTAAGACAAGATAACAGTACACTAGCGTCTCATTATTTATACATTCTATAGGACCAATATCCTTTTCAAAATCCACCCACTAATTCATCTTCCAACACAGTTAATTGTGACACACACACAAATAAATTAATTCTTTTAAAATTTTACATTCCAGCAGTCAAAATTATTCCCCATAACACATTTCTCATTTTTTGTGTTAATTCCATACGTTAATAAGGGCTTCCAGGTTTTCATAAATGTATCATGTTTTATTTCCCCTCTATATATTTTAATTTGATAGGTCAACTTTTCCATAAGAGCCATTTGCCAGATTCTGTTCAGAAATTTTTGTAGTGAGAGATCTTGAGCATTTCTCCAGTTTTTTGCAATTTCAGCTCTTGCTGCACCAATCAGATTTGCTATTAAGTCTTTATATGATAATACTGTGATTCCATGTGGCATCGTCGCATCGTCTTGTCCTGCAAGATATAATTCTCAACCCAAATGCAACTGAAAATTATGTGACATATACATGCAGATCTAGGTCTCGACATCTGCTTTGCAAGAAAGGCCAAATGGGCCTGAAAGGGTTCTTTCATTTGCATCTCTTTTCCCATAACTCAGCACATGAGAGGCAGTGGAAGGGACCATTCCACATAGGTCAGTTCTGCATATAACTCATTGACAAAACAGTTGATAAAATAGTAAATGTGCAGAAAAGAGATAATTTGTTCTGGCACAGAAAAAGTGGCTTCCAACTTGTTTTCAGACAGCTGCTTTTAGAAGCCGTCCTACACATAGCTCGATATAGAAATGTTATGCTATGTTAGAATGGTTCTTCGTGAGCTTGACTTCATAAATATATAAAGCAAGCTGCCTGCTTATTTTTTGTCATAACTCTTCCCAATCAGCTTTTACCAAATGATGCCATTCAGATATTTTGGTCTTAATATATATATCTCCAAACACTCCTGCTATTACTGACAACGATCAGGAATTTTTGGAGCCTAAAAAGTCAGGTGAAGCCTGATTTAATTGTTTAACATCAGCAGATGCATTAATACTATACATTATTCTAATTTGTTTAAAGGCAAAGACTAGTTCCCTAGTCCACTAGTTTTCAATCTGGATTCTGGGAGTTTATTCTAACACACCCATTGTATATCTCTAGATCGGGGATAATGGATAAACACCCAAAGGAAGCATCATAGTAATGGTCAAATACTCTTAAATTATACTGATATATATTTTTCCAGGAAGAAAACTAGTGCTAACTAGTGCTAACGGAAAAATCTAATGCTTGTACTTGGAGACCATGCAGGGCATAATCAATACAATCACAAATAAAGTATAAACTCAAGCACCCAATGTTTGCAGTGTACCTATCTGCTTGATGCTTGGGTTAACGAGGCAAGACTTGTATTTCTACTAAGAACTCACAGTCACGAACCTTACAGGACAAAAAAGAAAAGAAAAAGCCAGCTCCTTGGTAGCTACAGATATGAGTTCCAAAGCAATTGCTATTGGCCCCCAGGCATCTTTCTTACTAGGTACACAGACTAGAATAGATTAAAAAGTAATGTTATGGAAGGTTAGCATAAACTATAAGTACATTAAACGGCTGGCAGGTGATGTTTCTAGATAGGCATTTTGAAAAAAAGATTTATTTTCCCAAGGCTAGAATTACTTTTTCTAATTCCAGTTTCTGATAACTTTAGGTAGAAAATTCCCCGATGAAAGTATGGCTTTGAGGAACTGTTCCTCATTTCCTCTGCCACCCCTCCCATGCAATATACACCCACAGAGTTGTGTACTAAACTTCTAAGAGTGAGCTGAGAAGCTGGCACATCAATCAATCTTTAAACTTATATCTACAATTTCTAAGCAAATTACAAAAAAAAAAACCACCAAATGAAAGCAACATCTCCCACAAACAGGTCATAATCTTTTCAAGCTAATTGGCTTAATGAGAGTAATTACTGTAAATGATCTCCATTCCAAAACATTACTTTCCTGTTCCTAATTGGGTGAAAATATATCTAGCTATAAAGGCCATAGTACAGTATGAGCTGCAAGTGTTTTAGTTTGCCTGTTGCAACATTTGGAGATTTCCATAATTAAAGACATTTGAATAAAACTCCAATCGATCATACTGTATACAGGGACTAGCACTATTTCCTCTCAGTTTTAGTTTAAAGAATAGAAGGATCCACAAGAGCTCACTTCTTGCTTTTGCACCAATAAAGGCCAAACCACACAACACTACAGTATATTACACTAGCAAGTTGAAATGCTAGTGCTGACACTGTTCCAGGTGGCAGAATAAGCCATACAACTTAAGCTCTGCTAAACTCATCTTGTTTCATTGCTATCCTTTCACCAGCACAAATTTGGGAAATTAATAAAATACAAGGCTAGTACCAAAAAGTTGCTGGTTATTACTGAACCCCTTGAATGTATTTGCCATTTCTCTCTCTTGCAGTTTGTCACATACAGAGAAAATGTGGATCTAGCAAAGGTTGGAGATGCTGTCACCCTAGCTGGGGCATTCTGGGAGATGTAGTCCAAACAGATAACATCTCCAGTCCCCAAGGTGTTCTACTGAATTTCTCAGCTTGACTACAACTTCCAGCACCCATTGTCACATAGCCAATGAAAGGAATAATGGGAGTTGTAGCCAACAACTTCTAGAGGGTTTCAAGCTGATCCAGTACTTGATCTAGTACTTTTTTCTCCAGAGAAAATATGGGCTTGTTTGACAACCACTCATCGCGTATACTGGATTGTTAATGTGGGCAGTTGAATACATTTCTAAAAATAAAGTTATTGGTTTCTTAGGATTTTCAACTTTCATAGAAGTAGCAGATGCTGTCTGTACTCTTACATGTAAAGGTACAAGTTCTTTCATATGACAAATGATTGCACACAGCTTTCTGTTTATTGAAGGAGGCAAAAAAACTTATTTTTAATGTGTAAAGTGGATATGAACAGGAGGCTTAGCATTCCTATCTGATTTAATAGTGTGAGTCCATTGTCTGGTACTAATCCTTTAGTTTATCTTACAGCAAGGGGAGGGCATAGTGGCTTGCCATACAGCACTGTGACAGAATTTGTTTCAGGCTGGAGATTCCAGGAGTAAGTATGCACCACCACCACCACCACCACCACCACCACCACCTCTTCTTCTCCTTCTCCTCCTCCTCCTCCTCCTCCTCCTCCTCCCATCAGATCTCTGCTGTGAATAGGAATGAACACAAGTCCAAATAGGTATACATCACATGAAAGTTATTTTGACTACTGTGATGGGTCCGAGTCTTTGACAACGCGATCGGTACGTGAAACTTGTGGAAACACTCTTCTTTATCTTCTGTTCTTACTTCTTTTCAGAAGAAGCGGGACTGACACAGTTGGTAATGTTTCCAAATACAAAGGATGTTTATTGAAGTGAATAAAAATACATAAATAAATAATGTGCGCTTTAAAGTTTTCTTAATATATATATATATACAATCAGTCCCTAACTTCCTTAATCAGTTCCTGACCAGTCCCTGTCTCTCACAAACACTTTGCCCTGATGCCAACTACTGTCTACTCTTGGGATGTTCCTTGCTCTCCTGCTTGCTGTCTCTTCAGTTCAACTGTCACTCTTTTTAAAGGGCTCAACCCCGCCCGCATTCTGGGATTGGCTGCCTATTAGCATATTCATGTATTTCACCGCAGGGGTTTCGTCACAACTACTGCCAAAATGCAAACATGTCTCAGGGTGGCACAGGTTATAATGGTCATATACTGTATAATGTACAAGGTATTTGTGATATTTGTTTTTCCCCTCCAGTTTTGGATGTACTACACTGGATTTCTTTTTCTATAACTTGCTGAAAATGAGCAAGTAGCTCTTCCCAATTCTGTACATGCCAGGTTTTGCAGATACCCAGCAGGCTCTACTGAGTAGAGGATGATATTATGCAAGTGGGAATTTTTCCAATATAAGGACAAAGATCTCTCGATGAATTTTCTGCTGCTAGCAAATAACACCTGTAAATTTGCCTAACTTTGCTTCCTTACTTTTTTATTAATATTTCCCTCCATTGCATTTACAAAGGAATTAACAATATTGCCTGGCTTGCACCTCTGTTGGCAGGAATAATTCACCCAAACTGCTCTTTGCATCTCCTTTTGCAGGAATAATTCACCCAAACTGCAGTGTGGTTTAGCAAGATTTTTTCATCTTGCATTTTTACTTGACTAGTCCTTGGTGCTCTGGTACTTTCCTTTTCAATGAGCTTCCTAACTTGGTGAGTTCTTTGAACCCACAAGCTAAAACCAGAGCAATTCCCCTTGACCTGAACCAATCACAGACACAAAGCAATTTAGAAATACCCCAGTTCCTTGTCTAACCAAGTCCATGGACTATTGGCAAACCTTTATATTTGTGCTCTATAAAACTGATGTAGAATAATGACATTTGGCTCCTAAAGTAGACTTGATGCCTCCGCAAAAGCTCTGCTGATTAGATTTTTCGCTGGAAAAGGTCCTGGCCAATCAGTCAACTGTCAGCTTTACCAGACAATGATTAAGCAGCTGTTGACACATAACATGTAAGAGGGTAAGTGGCACGGACAACAGAATGCAGAGGAACTTGAGAAAAAAAACATTGTTTCTGGCACAGTATTGCTATCTTGGAAACCCCTCAGCTCTAGGGAACAAGAAGGGTTAACAGGGGCGGGAAACATTTCTTTTTGGAACACAAATGCAAGAACAACTCCTGCTAGCTGGAAGATTCTGTAAGTGGTAGTCCAGAAAAGTAACATTTCTGCTCTCCAAAGAGGAGCAAAAATCTGTTCCAGAACCTGTTCAGAAATGCACATAGCTCATTATTTGGACTGCTTTTGGTGCTGTTTGGTTTGAATCAAAATATCCCTTCCATTTGTATTTTGACTTAAGAGCTGCCCATCCTGCCCCCTTTTTAGAGCTGTTCTGCTCATTTTTGGCAGAGCTTTAGCACTATCTTTTAACAAAATGTGATTTGGAACACTCTGATTCATTCTTTTCTGTAGCCTGTGCAGAGGGCTAGTTCACATTCAAACAGAATTGTGGGAGGTATTATCTGGGGTGACAGTCCTATGATGTATTTGGTGACCTGTGGCATTGAAAGGAATGACAGAAAGCCCCTCTCCTCTATTTTGATCTACTATGTCATTTTAAAATGTTTTTATATATTTTACTATTGATGCAGCACTATCGTAGATAAAATTATTAATTAATTAGATTTATATACTTTGGGTGGTTTACAAAAAAATATATTGATAGTAGATGCATTGCTGTTGCACTATGTCACTTAATTTATTTAACAACTACAAACTTAAAGTTGCCATGGTCCACTAAATAATGGACTTAGGAAAAGGCAGGAAAGATGAATGTCATTAATTGAAAGTGGGGCAGACTGGAGCAATCAAAAAAACTTGTTTGGATTTCTCTCATGGGAGAAAAATTGCTGATCTGTGTGAACAGAAGGATAATCAAATGAGAGATAAACCAGACTGCACTAAAGATAAGAACCTTTTTAAAAAATATTTTTATTTTTATTTTTCAGAAGTAAAGGGATATCTATAGGGAGAGGGTAAAGGGTAGGGATTCTAAGGATAAAAAAAGGAGAGCTCAAGTGTCATGTTTACCGCACTTCCTATACAGTATTTTAACACTAACAGCTACAATCTCTAAGATAGAACCTTATGTGTGAACCACACTGCTCCAACTTCCTTCATCAGAACATGTATTGGAAAGTTGGCATTAATGACATCCATCCATCCATCCATCCATCCATCCATCCATCCATCCATCCATCCATCTATCTATCGTAACTGGTCTAAGGACTGTAAATAAATACTCTCTCTCTCTCTCTCTCTCTCTCTCTCTCTCTCTCTCTCTCTCTCTCTCTCTCTCTCTCTCTCTCTCTAAGGTTTTACCCCACCTTTCTCCTTAAAAAGGACCCAAGGCTGCTTACATCATTAAAAGACAATATTTAATGCTAACAAAAAAATAGCAACTGCACTCACTTTGCATGCTAATGGTAAGATATAAGGGAAAAACAAAATGTTCTTGTAGTAAATCAATTCAGGATTAGTCAGGGCGAAACTTAGACCCAAGGACAGAAGCTCCCAGATCTGGCTTCTATACTGTCAGGGGTGTATCGGGGGAGGGGAGGGGGAAGAGAAGGGTACATCTGCCCCAAGTGCAGCAATCTGGGAGCTCCTGGAAGGGGAGCAGGAGGAGGAAGCCGTGTATCCTGCCACTGCACAGCAGTCCTCCTTTCCCCTAAGGCTTGGCGACGGCATCCCCTCCGCCACCTCTGCAGCTGCGGTGCTCTCCTCCTCCTCTTCCTCACCTTGGTGGGAGAGGTATAAGGTGCATGCGCGTGCGCGCGCACACACACACACACACACACACACACACACACACACACACACACACACACACACACACACACACACACACACACACACACACACACACACACACACACACAGAGGGTTCTGCCCCCTGTTGCTGGGTGAGTGTGATGTGGCGGAGTAGGGAGGGCGCAAAAATGAACTTTGTCCCCAGGCACTCCAAATCCTGGCTACGCCTCTTTATACTGTATGTGCAAGTGTGCTGCAAAGCACCAAAGAGGAGCCCTCATAGTTTGCCCTCCATCACAACAAAAAAACGAAAGGAAAGAGGTTTTCCCTCCAGCACAACAGAACAGTTATTTCCTTTAGCAAAAGGTGAGTGAGTTGAATACAGGAGGGACGAACAACATACCAAGAAGAACAATTTGCCCATTTTCAGTGGATTAAATACTGGTTTACTCTCCCCCACCACACAGTTTACTCCTAAGAGAAAAGTTGCTGGTCTAATTTTTAATACTTAGGAGTTTGGGTTAGAGTTGCTTCAACTCACCTATCCTAAAATGCATCACTTATCTTAAATTCCATGCCAAACAAAAAAAAATCTGATTAAACACCATAAAATTCCAATGTACTGAAAATAAAGAAGCTTCACACTGGTAAAGTAGTTATTAACACATCTTTAACAGTACTGTAGTTTAAAAAAACACACATTGGCTGGAATCTTGCTGCGTAGCTCTCTGTGCACAATGTCGATGACACAATCAGCAGCAAAATCACTGCAGAATATAAAAATAGTTTTTGACCTGCACAGCTGGAAGGGACACATGGATCATTGGGTCCAGCTTATTTCAACAAGGCATACTGGGGAAACGAACTCACAACTTCTGGCTCCACAGCAAATGCCTAAAATCACTGGGGTGCCCAGCAGTTTTAAAGGCTTCCATTGGCAATTTCAGGAGGCATGTGACTTCCACTGCTTTGCATACGTCACATTCACCCCAAAATAACCTTCCAGCAGTACTATTTTGCCTTTTTCCAGTTAAGATTGATGACATCATCTACACTCAATACACAGAGCATTTTACCAGTAATTTCAACCTACCTGTTTCTTTCTTGAAAGATAGCAATCGTACCCAAAGCTGGAATCATATTGAACTCTCAAGCCAGTAGATATGAGTCTAGAGAAATTCTGGCACTTGCACTCAGCTACATATTTCAGTTCCCTTGTTTTTGCTTGGCCTTGAGATGCTGACAATTTGAACTTTATTCTATTTCTAACTAAATAGTCTTAAATCTTAGGATAACAATCCAAGTACCGGTATTTTGTGTGAGGCTGCATGAGGGCATATACCCATTTTGCCACATGGTATGGCTACTGAAAGACTAGGTCTGAAACATTTATAACAAGGCCATGTTCTAATTTTTATGACTGTTAAACTAGAAGGCAGTTTAAATCTACTTTAAGACATGACATGTAAAATCCTGTCCCATAACTTTGTGTCTAGCACAACTCAAATTGGGTGCTGAAGATATTTAATGTATACTAACTTAAAGCTTATTCCCTCCTACACATCATCCTTGTTTCCAATGCTCCTTTGAACTCTGAACTGCAGAGATAGAAGTAACCCTATGGATCATTGGCTCTAGTCCCTCTCAAGGAGGCACAGTGAGGGATTGAACTTCTAACCTTGGCTCCACAGACAGAGATCTAGGCCACTGAACTCTCCAGCAGTTACACTCCCTGTTACACTAGGGAAGTCTTCAGAAGCCTTGAGGTGCAGGGGAGCCTTTAAAACTCAAAAATCATCCCTGGATCACAACTGCTGGGATCAGAACTGCCTCTGCTGATGCAGAAATGACATTCTAAAAACCATTAAAGGACCCCCCTGCAGTCCTGAGGCTTTAAAAGGCCTTCTCAAGACAAAATGGAGCCCAAGGGAGCCCTGGAATCTAAAAGGGTGATAGGAAGTAGAGATAGGCATACATTTAAAAATGAACTGCAAAATTTGTTCAAAAAAGGCTAATTTATCAAGTCATATTTGTATGAATCAACAACCCCCAATAGATGTTTAGCTATTTTACCATGCTATAAAATGGCCCCGGGGGCACCTCATGACACCAAAATGACATGGAAGCTTACCTTGAATCTCCTCTACAATTCCTCCAAGGCTGGTGAAGATTGGGTTTCCCTAAGCCAATTGTGCAATGGCATGTTTCTGGGAGACCCACTCTGTGAGTGCATAACTCAGATGTCTGAAACCCAGTAAATTTCCTTACTTTCCACCCAAGAAACAGGCTTCTCAAAGGAAAAAAATTCTGCTTTCATTCCAATTGTGTACTCACCTTTTAAAAATATTGATTTCAAAATGCTAAACATGATTCAAATACAGTTTTTTTTCCTGCATTTAATCACATTCAAAATTAAATGCTTTTGGCACCCAATCAAATTATATCAGGTGCAAAGGTTATGCAACAGCATTCTGCCCATTGTGGTAATTTAACTTGCATGTCCACTACTCCCGTATGTACAACATGAGGCTTTTTTAAACCTCCTTCTGTCCCTAAGTGTTCACTTATGCAAAAACTTCTTATAAAAAGATGGAGAAAAATGAGACAATATTTATTTGGGTGATAAAATGTTAGACTGCAACTGAGAACTTAAATGTAGGAATAAAACCATATGCATTACTTGAAAGGGCTTTGCTCTCATTTCACATTTGCCAGTCAAACTATTTTATATGCTGAATTTCAGTACAATTTGAATTAATCTACCAGAAGTTTAAAACACCCAGAAACTAAGGTCATACAGTGACAAGAAAGACCTCCAGCTGTAGGAACTCCATGGGGTGCCATATAATTAGAGTTTGGGAAACTTTTAGATAATGGCAAATAATTCTGCTGACACTGATACATATTAACACTTAGGTGGGAAAAAATCAGAGAGGAACTGTGAGTTGGCCAGGCCGCATTAACACTTTTGCAATTGAGGGTGTAGTCTCTTGGAAACCTAGCAAGTGGCTTTATTCTAAGTTAGACCAAGCTGCACAGCACTCTTGACACAAACACAGAGGAGTAATCTTGGGATTCATAGTAGGAGTCTTTAGTGGCAAAACCAAGAAATGAAGTGGGACCATTTGTGCACAAGACTTATGTTCTACCACTGAAGGGAACTGCACAGGGAACTCTGCACAATAAAATGTTAATGATGTAATAACAAAACAGGGTACTCAGAGTATTTATTATGGTCCAATTTGATATCCTGGCATTAAGTAGTACAGGACACCGTGCAGCAGCCTTATGTCTTAGACCAGTGGTGGTGAACCTCTGGCACTCCAGATGTTTTGGACCACAAATCCCAGAATTCCAAGCCTAGAATGCCAATGACAAAGGACTGTGTGAGCTGCGGTCCAAAACGTCTGGAGTGCCGAAGGTTCGCCACCCCTTCTTAGACCAATATTTCCCAGCTTTGGGTCCCCAGACATTCTGGGATTGCAACTCCCAGAAACCCTTGCCAGCTGCTGGTGTAGACATCCGGGAGTTGCAGCCCAAGAACATCTGTGGACCCAGGGTAGGGAAGTACTGTCATAGATAATTGGAGTGGGTAGGAAGGAGGATAGTGGATCTCTCTGACATTACAAAAGGGCAGGCAATAATATGAGATGCTTTCATGGTGCACTATGGTGCTGCCTTAAAATCAGAATAAACTACTTGCAGCAGGAATCAAGGAATCTGTCATTAATATCCTTGACTGGAGGTTGATAACAAATCTGTTGGGGAGGCATCATACCTGGGGCCCCTTCCAGCCTGGATTGCAACTTGATAAAGAAACCTATCCTACTAGTTTGCTACCATGTTAAGGTGCAGAACAAACAACCCAAGGGAATCAAAACTTGCAAAACTTCATAGCTTAGAGATAGTCCTTGTTGGCCGCAGGAGATCCATCGGTAGCTGTTAACAACCACCCACAATTCCAGCAAGTCCTTGCTTACCAGGAAGTTATTTCTGCCTATTTCAGGACAATAAACAGCTGAAGGATCGACACATTGCTGCCTCCTCCTCCACTAACTCCCACTCTCCCACCGTTAAAGCCAATACATAGGAACAAAAAACCCACATGGAGCCTGCTTTAACTTGTTCCCTAGACTGGCTGCCTTTGTGTTGAATACTGTTTTACCTACAGTGACTCACCCAGCAGACCAGGCTCCTTTTACCCTGATGATTCGGAATTACATTTGGCACCTGTGCTTAGGGACTTTCAGGATACAAAAGGGGGGGGGTCTTAGAAACATTATCTCATTCATCATGGCCACAATATGCTGGCACTGAGGTACTTTAAGAGAGTTGTGAAGCCTTTTTCTTTGTCTCTCACTGACATTCAAGAAAAAGGAAAGCTATACGTTTGCCATGCCTCCTCCTACAGAGTAAGGGAATATGTCATGAGAAATAGGATATTTCTGCTTGATTGCCTAGGAATTCTTCAGTGTGACATTTCAGTTAAGGAGATCGATTAGTGCTTCTTTCTACTACAAATACAGAAGTGCTACGATGGTAGTTGTATTTAAATGTTTGAGTTCCCTGAATATATTTGGCCCACAGCTTCATTTTTGAGTTAATGTTGTCTTGGAGTAATTTAGAATTAAGGCAGACCTGTCTTGAGAAATCTGGAATTTTAAAAGCAAAATATACATTTGATCCCGAACACACGTTACACCTTTTGAAAGCAACTGCCCTTCTTTCAAGGAATTTGTGACTTTGCATATTGAGTTCTTGCTGGGATGGAGCCTGTCTAAATGGTAATTAGAACAGAGCAATGAAATCAACAGAATTAAGTCCTAGTTATTTCTGTGACCATACTTTAAGAATAATTAAGCTTGGATATATTTTAACTGTGCTAAATATTCAACTATATAAATATATATTTCTTCTACCACTACCCCTGCCTCCATAACTTCCTTGGTTATTGTGGCACTTGTAGATGTGTGTGTTGCGTCATTACAGTCGTGACCGACTCTTCGTGACCCCATGTCCATGGAGTTTTCTTGGCAGGAATACTGGAGTGGCTTGCCAGTTCCTAACCTCAGCAAAAACTAGATTCCAACCAGGGATGGGCACAAAATGGAAAAATTATGTTTCATTTTATTGGAATTTTTTTTAAAATCATATGAAATGAAACAGTAATGAACTGATTCATTTCATGTAAAATGAAACAAATTGGTTTGTTTTAAACAAAAAAAACCCACTGCTTTCCCGTTTCCTTTTGTTTTCGTTAGCTAACGAAACAATGAAACAGCATTTTTTTTTTTTCGTTTGTTCCCTGTCCTTGCTCCCAACCTCATACTTCCTTCTCAAAGTAATGGGCAAACAGGGCAACTTTTCCATGTAGAGAAACAGAGAAATCTATGTTGCATTTAGCCATATCATTAATCTATCTTGTTCAGTTAAGTTTACACTAGAGGGGGAGACTCCACTTTCCATTACTGGCTGCATTCCCTTGGACTGCCATACCAGGAACCACCGACTAGATGTAGAGAGGAGGAGTTGCCACTGGTCACATATTTGCACCCATGTACATAAGATTATGTTTTTCTAAAGAGAATCATCTTTCCTCTTTATTTTCTTCTTCACCCCCTTTACTTTTTCTCTCTCATTCCACTCTTTCTGCCAATATTTTCCCTTCATCTTTATCTCTCCATTGGGGTTCTTTGATCTGTTTTACAATAGGTTTAAAAAAAAAACAACCCACACCAAACTTTGCCCCTTCTTTCCAGGCCATTTTGGGAAGTAAGTACACAGAGGAAGAGTCTGGGGAGTTGATCAAGGGAGCCAGTGCGCGGGGGCTTTTCAACAGAACAGGACTTCCCCATCTCCTCCACCAGCCTTTCTTTTGTGAAAAATGCAGAGGAAGCTTTTGAAACGGGTACTTCAAGGTGGGGGACCTGCTGAAAGCTATGAGGGAGAGACAGCCAGGAGGCACAACAAGCCAAGGAAGGTGCAGAGCCAAGCAGTGGTGGTGGACCACACTGGACTCCATGAGGTGCTTTCTGGCTCATGGACTGGCAGTTTTCACGTACACTGTACTGACAGCAGCTCTCCATGGTTTCAGCCAGATGCCATTGGCCAAATCTCAGATATTTGCATGCAAAACATGAACTATGTCACAGCCCTTCTTTTGGCCACTGCTTTCTCTTCGTTTCTTGTCCATTTTCCTCTCATTTGATTTCAAAGATAAAATAAACCCTGTGAAAGAAAAGGTCTCCTACCACACTGCTAGTGATAATTGTCACCATGCAATCCTAGAATTCAGTATCCAGTATGGGGATCTAGCCTGATAGAGGCAACAAATTTTGTGTTCTTTTAGTTCAGTGGATGTTATCTGTCCTTCTGTTTGCAGCAGTCATTTAAGTGTTTAATTCCCAATGCTAACAAAGGTGTTCCAGATAGCCAAAATGTACTTATTTTGGTTTTATGGCCTAAATCATAAACATATCATAAATCATAAATGAAAACTAACATACATTTGTTACATACCATTGCAAGATTTTCCAATAATACAGTAACATATCCTGCCATTCCAGGAGAGCTGCACATGTTTCACAGATCCTTGAAATACACATTTATGGAATACATGTTAAAAAAGGACACGTTGACGCTTGAGGTGACTTTTGCAACACAGAGAAGAAAAAGAGTACTTCAGGTTTTGAAATTAATTATTTTAAGTAAATTAATTAGCTAAAGTGGCAATATCCAGTTTTGTTTGTTTTTAAAATATAAAATACCTCATACTTCATCCTTCTGGTCAGCATGCTGGAAATCAAATTGCGCTTAGCACTTTCCTTTATTTAAGTAACACACCAAGAGAGATATGGTTTCTATTAATAAACATGCACTCAGGGTTTTCACTAAAGAAAAAAGTAATAAATTGGTGAGACTTTAAAACTAGAAACTTTAAGCTAGAAAGGTGACAAGTGGATGAGAAGAAGCCAGGTCAGACAAAAGCAATGTCACAGATGTCAGTAATACAAATTGACTACTGGATTTCAGGAAAGATAAGGCAAGACAGAAGTTAATGCTGACAGGCTCGGATCAGAAAGACACATTTTTGAAAGAATAGGAAAAAAATATCAGGACCAGCTACTCTAAGCAAAATTTTGAGCTATGCCCTTCTCACACGCACACACCCTGAACGTAGAAAATACAGCATAAGCAAAAATGTGGGAGTTGTACTACTTTACTCATCCCTTTATAAAAAAGTAACCAAACCACAAGAGCTGCTGCATCATCAATCACACTGACAATTTTCTGCACAAAGACACAATTGTATTGTCACATGGTATATACCTGGAGGTACCCATGAGTAGTTGGTAATCACCTGTGTGCTTATGGCTGTGCTTCAATGTTAGCTGGCATTCTACATACATATCTATTGATATTAGCTTCTTTCCAAAATTGCATGGTGGAAGGTGGATATATAGACTAAAGTGTGGATTACTAATTGTGCAGAGACAGATGTATTTGGTTATTGGCTCAAGGAAGAGATTAACATTTTTGGAAATAGATTGAATCATTATTATAAAAATGTTTCTACACATTTTTAAAAGTACTTTTAGGATTTTCTCTAAAAGCCTATTTGAAAGTCATTATTTAAGACTCAAGGCCTTTAGGAATAATGCAGTTTTGGCTGCTTACGGGAAGCTCACAATGGATGGAGCCAGCCCGACTTTCTTGGCAGTATATTCCAGAACTGAGGGGTTGCTAGTAAAAAAGGCTTAGCCCATGCTCCTAGTCTGTCTCATGTTCCCACCAATGCAGCCTCTTGGTGTGGTGAGCCAAAATGAAGATGATAACAGAAACAAATTGTTTATCGGATCTAGCTGCTGCTGAATACCTCAAAATATTTTATCTCTGGCTTTGCCTAATCCCATTGTAATCCCACATAATGACATAATTTCCTTTGCTAAGAAAATTCTGCTTCTGCACTCTCCTTTCTCCCCATCATGAATGGAAAGTACAGACTATGGACCTGTCCAGACCTGCAGGAACATCTATACTGCTTAGTCAATTGCCAATCAATGCATCCTAGTCTTTGCAGTTTAGTAAACCCTGCTGAGTAAACTTGTCATCGGTACGAGTCAATGTTGTGACGTAGGAAGCTAACAGTGTCCATCAAATGTGCTTATCCTCTTTCAAGATGGTAACATATTTCCCCACTTTTCTTACAAAATCATACTGTTGCTCCTTTTAATCCTACACCTTCTAAATTGATTTATTCTTGATTTATTTACCTTACTATTTCTTCCAAATCTTCTTTGGACATTCCTTTCTGAGCTAAAATTGCTTTTTTGTGCCTCTTTTCTTGCATTTAAAAATGTGAGGATTAAAGGCTTAGCAGTCAGCGAGATATAGTTTCAAATACTGCAATGTTCCATATGGTGTTCATATCCTTTTTGGACCAAAAGGCTAAGGTTACAAATCATTAAACATCAAACATACTAATGTAAAAACTAATTTGTAAAAAATAGAGGCTTAGAGATCATCGCTCATGCAATCAGGTATCTTTCACTTTTACAGTTTTTATTCTTACTCTGTGCCCCGATTTCCCATGACAGGTAAAAACTGCAATATACATAGTGTGCTCTCTTGCCAACTGTATAATTATTCACTTCAAACGATGCATTGAATTTTATGATCAAAACTTTCTCTTTCAGATCTGCTGTTTGTAAAATATACAGTCTTCACACCTTGATAATATAACTGCAGAGGACAATAACTCAAGATCTGAAACTGAATTACAACTTATACAAATAGGAAATACATATTTCTGTTTATAGCTCACTAAGAAAGAAACAGAATCCAAGAATTCAGCTAGTTAATGATTACTTCTTTTCAGGAGGAAAAAAAAATTCACAGAAATACACAAGGATAGATCCCCCCTTCATCTTTTCCTTATAAAATTACATTATCCTTAGTTCAGATATTGAATTTAGAGTCAATAATCCATGCTGGAAGCATGTTCTAGTCCTACCCGCCACTCCTTCTCACATTAAATGTACCATAGATGCCCTAAGTACATCTCTTATTTTGGAAGCTAAGCAGGGTCAGACCTGGTTAGTACTTGGATCGGAGACCACCAGGGAGTACCAGGTGCTGTAGGCGCCTGGAGTAGGAACTGGCAAGACCACTCCAGTATTCCTGCCAAGAAAACTCCATGGACGTGGGGTCACAAAGGGTGGGGTCATGACTGTAACGACACAACACACACACACACACACACACACACACACACACACACACACACACACACACACACACACACACACACACACACACACACACACACACACAGGTATGTAAAGGGCAATACACCTGAAGAGGGTGCACCTCAAGTGCCTCGGGGGGTTGGTTGGTTTGATGTGGGATTCCAGGCTCACATAGAGCCCTTCCCCTATCAAAAAGAGCTCATCCTCCTCCACGTGCAGCAGTTTTCAAAGAGGTGGCCATCTACTTCAGCAAGTAGAACAAATTTTTTATCAGATTATAGTCCACTTCTTGGACACACAGAGCATAATATGTGTTGACTTGGGGGGGGGGGTTCAAACACATAAAGCACATGGTGGTTCGGTGGGGAGAAAATGGTATTAATTATAAGCCATGTCTTTTACAATGTACATGAGGATGTTGGCAATGAAAAAACAACATCCTGCTGGTGTTTTCATTCTCTTGTAAAAGTGAAAAAAATTCCCAGTTGCCTGTTCTTTCAATAAGATGTCTTCAGGTATTGAGAGACTCTTTTACGCCAAGGATGAGAAACTCTGGGAGTGCTGGCTACATTCTAAATCTACATATATAATATTTCTGATAACCCACTTTGTGTTTTGTGGATCATGAATATGTCTTGATTTTGGTGGGCCCACTTTTGTGGTGACATCGGAGAGAGTCCTCTTTGGATTTTGGACTTTGGAACTAAGAAGGTTAGGCAGAATCTTTGCTGCCTCCCCACAAGCAGGTGAAGACCTTTATCCTCAAGTAAGCTTTTCTTAAGTGACTGGCTGCCCACATGGTATTTTTAATGGACTGTTCTACCTTACTGCTTTGAATATATTTTGGTGTTTGTTGCAAATGTTTTTGTATGGTATTTCTTTGATTCTTGTTAGTATTTGTATGCTCTCTGCTGTTAGCTTTAATATTATTTTTAATGATGTAAGATGCTATGGGTCCTTCTAAGGAGAAAGGAAAGGTAAAATATTTTAATAAATAAGAACAGTAGATAAATAAGAGTCTGTGTTTCCTCCTTCCACTACCCTTGTTCATTCACATTCAATTGATTACTTCTTACATAGCCAGAATTGCCAACAAATGAAAATTCATGCAATTCATTAAAAAAGTTTTTACTAGTACAGTAGGACCCTGTATCCACTGATTCATTAAACACTGATTCAATTATCCATGGTTGGCAGAGGAAAATAAATAAATAAATAATTCAGCTGCCATAATGCAAACTACTGTTACAGACAGCAGCTGTAAAGCAAGCTGTAGTAAAGCAGCGGCCATAAAGCAAGCTATTGTAACAAACAGCAGTTTAGGGTTTTGGGGGCATTCTTTCTTATCCACAGTTTCTGTTATCCAAGGGAAGGCCTGGGACCAATCCCCAATGGATGCTGGGGTCCTACTGTATACTGTAATATTTATCTATATTTAATATCTATCAGTTAATATTTTGCTCAATATGTTTCCAAGACATGGCTGTACTGTGCCATCCCCCCTGTTGTCAGCTGTGTATTTATTTGATTTTCTGTATCTCTTAAAAAAACACAGATTTGGTTTGGAGGACTTTATTGTTAAGTATACTCACTTGAGACTGGAAAGATTAACTCATGGACAGTTAACTATCTGGCATAACTTTATCCATTTAGCGATGCTTGTGCGATTTTGACAGTAAGGGTGAAGAAAAGGAGCCAGGGAATAATTTTAATTGGCCCAGTGAGTCTAAAGGCGCTATCACATGTCTCGGAAGAGCTGCTTTTCCTCTGCTGTGATCACGTGGTTCAAAAAGCGCTCCCATTGTTGTCACGTCCACGTCTGCTTTGCTGTCTGTCATTCTGTCCCCATGGGTGGAAGCTGCTTTTTTACGTTATTTGTTCACTACGATTTCTGAGTTTGCAAGCCATTTATAAAAAACTTGGCTTTTTTTACTTCAAAATTCAAAGTCGGCTGGGGGGGGGGAGGGGGAGAGGGAACAAACAAACCTGTTCCTGGGTGAGCAGTGTGTACAGCGGGTGGCTTGCAAGGGCTTCCCATCCCTCCATCCATCCATCCCAGCCCCACCATCATGCACATACACAAACACAAACAAAGGGCTTCTCACTTGCTAGAGTGATGGTGAAGGAGCATGGGCAGGGATTAACAGCCCGCCCGCATCGTTCTCGATAGCAGCTCCAATTCATTGCCGTTCGCCTGTCCGCATACCAATTTCCTGCTTTTGTATCACAGCTAATTGGTTCCTGCATTCCACTTGGCGCTCCTGCACTTTGCACGATTTTACTGAGGCATGGTGTACCGAAATATAAAGGTGTTTAAATTATTTTTTTAAACCTGGAATTAATTAGAAGCAGCTCTTCCGGTCCCCAATGTGTCGTTTAAAAAGTCAGCTCCTAAGTGTAGCAAAAAAGTAGAACCCCCTAGTGGTGGTTCCAGGAAGATGCACTCCAGGGGGCGTGGTTGGAGGATTTTTAAAAGAAAAGGCTCCTCTCCGTTAGGACATGATTTTATCACAGCAAAAAGTGCATTTTCGTGGTCGTGAGATAGCGCCCCAAGTCTAAGCTGAGTAAAACTGACCAAACTGGACATTCTCTATGAACTTTCGGCAACCATTCCACGACAGCCTATGTATTCTGAGGCTTTGCAAAGAAAAACAACTGAAATTTCAAAAGAATTATTTTTATAACACCCACAGTATTAAAGGCAACTTTGTCTTGTGTTTCTATTAAGATGACTTCATAATGACTGCATCAGTAACCATAATTATAGGACTTTCATAAGAATAATTATTCCAATTATAGTTGAGCACCATATTGCTATGTATGGGTTTCAGAAAAAATCTCCATCTGACTGTGTAGGCTGCAAACAGTCATATACAACGTATTAAATAATTAATTGCATTTCCTTGAATATTAGTTAGGAGTAGACTACAGGCATGTTGAACCTACATTTATGGGCCAAGGCATGAATAAATTATTTTATGAACCATATCATAAAGTGAGCAAGCTACCTTACAAAGTGTGCTTATAAAGGGAGCTATTTATATGCATACATGGATTTATTTGCCCCTTCTGAACTTTCTTTGTTCTATTAAGTAGCACAGATTCAACAGCAAGGAAAAAAGGTAAGGCAAGCCATTTTAAAACTAATGTCTTGCTTTGACTATAAATAAGATTTCAGTGTAAACTACAAAGACTGTTCTTGCTGTGTACATACGCTGGTTTTCCTCTTCATAACTGGCCTCTGTGTTATACAGCCTAAGGGCTATTTTTCACAAAGTTAAGGTGTACAAAGGACACAAACCAAGTGGATTAAAAAAAAGTGAATGCCCATTTCCCTCAGTGTAAGACATTTTGTGTCTGTTTTGGTAGTCCCAAATAAGCCACTTAACACTCCAGTTATTAGAATCACACAATAAGCATTACTAGCTACACAGTTGTGCTATTTTACTATTTCACAAACAATATACTGTAGATCAGGGCTATCCAACTTTGAACAGCCCATGGGCTCCTTTTGCTCATGGAACGCAAACGCGGGCTCCTTTCCCAAGTGTGCATGCACAAGCGCGCGCACACAATCCTCGGGACTGCTCCGCTTGCTCCACCACCCCACCAAGCTCCGCAGTGCTGGTGGGGACAGCGGAGCAGGAGGAGTCCCGCTCCCCCGTAATCACACCCCCACCCACCAAGCTCCCGGCAGCGGAGGAGCACCCACTCGCCCCCCACCAAAATCTGCGGTGGCGGCGCGAATGTTTGCCTCACCCACCCACCCTCCAAGCTCCCCAGCACTTGTGGTGGTGGTGGAGGAGGCGGAATGACCCCTCGCCTCCACACCAAGCTCCACGGTGGTGGCGCACCCGCTTGCCCCCACCCCCCCAGGAGCGGAGGAGGAGGAACGCCCACTTGCTCCCACGCCAAGCTCCGCGGCGGTGGCGCGCCCGCTCACACACCCCCAAGCTCCCCAGCATTGATGGTCCCAGCGGAGGTGGAGGAACGCCCACTAGCCCTGCCACACTCCGCGGTGGCGGCGGTGCTCCCGCTTACTCCCCACCCACCCAGCTCTCCATCAGCGGAGGAGGAGGAGGAGGAGCACCCACTCGCCTCCCCCCAACCAAGCTCCATGGCCGCTCGCTTCTCCCCACCCGCTAAGCGTCCGGCAGTAGCGGCGGAGGAATGCCCGCTTGCCCTGCACAAGCTCCACGGCAGCGGCACATCCACTCATCCCCCCCATGACACACCAAGCTCTGGCGCTGGCAGTGGTGAAGTAGAGCGCCCGCTCACTCCCCCCAAACTCTATGGTGCTGGCAGCAGTGGCGGCGGCGGAGCGCCTGCTTGCCTCCCTCCCCCACAAGGAGGAGCACCCCCAGGTCGGGAGGTGGGCAAGGACCTGGCGGGCGACTTCTTAGCACCTCGCGGGCTACCAGTCGCCCGCGGTCGACGCGTTGGGCAGCCCTGCTGTACATCATCTAAAATTCCTTTAATAAAACTTCCTCTTTCCAATCAACTGTGCCTACTCAATTCAGCCCTTTAAGGGCAGTCCATCTTTAATAATATTTTTATTAGAATATACTGTATGCATGATCTGCTAATGTTTTGAACACCTTTACCTTTTTATATATTCTCTCTCTCAGTTTCACGCATGTACACATACATGGATGCACACACACACACACACTCTCGCAGTGACAAGATAATTAGAAGGACCTTTTGCTTAAGAGATCAAGATCTACATTTCTCATCTAAACCATTTCCCATGGTCATTGGTAGGAACACACCTGGAGAATCCATGGCTGTATTCTTTCTTGGTATATATCAGTGATGGCGAACCTTTTAGAGACCGAGTGCCCAAACTGCAATTCAGAACCCACTTTTTTTTTTTTGCAAAGTGCCAATACAGCAATTTAACCTGAATACAGGTGGCTGTGAAGGGGCGATGTTGGGTGCCCACAGAAAGGGCTCTGAGTACAACCTTTGGCACCCATGCCATAGGTTCACCATCACAGGTATATATGATGGTATGTACTTTAAAAACAACCCACAGTACTGACATATTTTACAGTGACATTAGATCACCAATGGAACAGCCAGTGACATAAACAGAATTGGTTCTTTGGAGAGCACATATTGTGGGGTTGTTGTTTTTCCTATGACGGTTAGCAGAAACAGCACAGACTGGATAAATATGGCTGCCAATAACACTGATATTTTGGTTCAGTATCAAATTTAATTTGTACATATTTGCTTAAATAGCCTCTTCTTGGCAAAACAAAACAAAACAACTGCTGCTAAAAAAAACACCCATCAACTGGTGCCTTATCCTTTCTCTTTGTCAAAAGACCAAGCAGGTATCATTTAGAATAGTTGGAAGGCATTATATATTACGATCTAGAATCCAGATCAGGGAACAAAATGTTGAACTCAGGAGGCTCCAAAATGTTTAGTACTTAATTCAACGATTAGTAAAGCTATATATTAATAGTCATGACTGGGCTTGACAGATCAGAATGAGTTTCAGAATATATGAACATGTAATGGTGTCAATATGGAACACCGCAGGGATTATTCAACTGATTTTTCCTGTCCCTTTGCTCATATTTACAGTGTTTTGATCTCACAGCTACAGTAGTGAGACTGCTTTTGACTTTTACTACAGCATCTCTTTTGGTTTAACTTGCTTTGGGGAATCAGAACAGAGTTTTCTGAAAACTCTGAATGAGATACACCTTCGGTTTTAATAGATTCATTGATTAGGTCATAATCCTGTTAGAAATTTCTGACTCTAACATGCTGTGGGAGGGACACTCTACACAACCAATGATCCTATTTAAAGCTATGGGGTTTCCACATTTGCAAGGGGAAATTGAACACTCCTTTGTGGGAGGTTTGAGAAAGCATAACAGCTTGTGCAACTATTCCTGAAATAAAGAGAATTCAGGCCTTAGTAGTTTAATTTTTCTGCAGTCATGATCAGCAAAGATAGAATGCAATGATGGGGCTGTTATAGGCTCTTACAACCTAGAGACGTTAGAATGGTAGATACACAGTATAGGACCTTTTGGAAAGAAATACCATGAATATGGAACTCAACCCCAAATGAGGCTGCTTTCATCCTTTTCTATCAGACTTCTAAATGTTTTTTTCCCATACTTCAGTCTAGATATTATCCTCAAATGTGTTTTTTTTAAAAACCTTGTTGAGTTTTGTTGTTGTTGTTGCTTGTTTTAAGAGACCTTTAAAGTCTTTTTCTGAAAGAACATAAATGCTGAATATATTTAAATAACCCAAATGCTGTTGGACCTCCCCTGGGAATCTTGTTACTGAAACAGACAATCAGCAACACTTCTGCAGACAGCAGACCATTGGTGGTCTTATTATGTGTTCTGCTGAATTAGGCAGAGACTTCTTCCATGCCTCAGCAGAAATGTTGAGGAGTAGCTCACAACAAACCAGGTGAGTTGGTTTTGCTATGGGACAGCAACAGCATAGATCGTGTTCATACTGGCATATAGTTATGGTAGATGGAAACCTGACAGCACTTTTTAGCACAGGGAAAAAAGGCCTCTTCTTCATTTCTACTTAGCATGATTCATCCTTCACCCTTTAAGAGTTGCCCCACACCTTTCTGATCCTTGCCCAGGGCATGCATTCCAGTTAGCATGATTTGGAGTCTTTCAGGATCAGATCAGAAAAGAGCAACCCTGTAGGACACAAAAGGGGTTACTTCACATCCCGTTTGTCCCTCCTTGCTGTTCCACTTGGGACCGGTACAAAAACAACTTACTTTGTGTCCATAGCGTGACAGCAAAAAGTTGTCTCGACCATGCCCTCGGAACTGGAACAGAGCATGGCAAGCCATACCTGCCCCTGGGCTGGGGAATTCTCTTGTCACAGTAGCTTACTGGTTCCTGTTCCGAGACAAGGGGCCGTGTGGTAACAACTGTCACTCAACAACCAGTGTCCACCTAGTGGTCAGCGGCTGAAGCGGCATTCGACATTAGTTTCCCTATGGGAAACACCATGCAGTGCAAATGTTTATTAAAGAAAGTACTGAAAATCCTGTAGCATTGACGTGTAAACCCCGAAAGACCAGTAAATCGAAATATCAAAAAAGTTTTATTTAGAATATTTTAAAAAAGGGTTAAGAAAGCAAGACAAATTCAGAATTTGTCATGGAACAAGACCGTGAAGTAACAGTAGTCACAAGTAATCACGCCTATGAGTAAATGGAAACAGGGACTGAACAGGGACAAAACCATGTGACCGCAAAGAACGCTGTCACAGTACAAATGTAATCCCGGAGCGAGGTAGGACATGAAGTAACCACCTAAGACCGAGCTTCTTGTGGCATAGTACCTGTGTAGAGGAACTAGGAGTTATCTCTGTGCTTCTAGATCCCTGAGCTCCTTGCCCTCTGAAGATGCCGGCCACAGAGTCTGGCGAAACATCAGGAAGAAAAACTTCCAGAACAAGGCCAAACAGCCCGAAAAACTCACAACAACTAATACTGACATGGGTTGTCATCTGAAAATCAAACTTTCCACATCTATTAAACATTCAAAATATCTTACTGCAAATAATGATAAACTATGAAGATATGGTTTCAGCCTTAATAATAATAATAATAATAATAATAATAATAATAATAATAATAATAATAATAATAATAATAATAATAATAATAATAATAATACAAACTGAACAACTAAACCTCCACTGTGTGTAATACTGGATTTACTTTGACTTATCTTCTTAATGCTTTTTCTTTAACTATTTTTAAAAGTGCAGGAAAAATAGTTATTTGACTCATTATTTATTTATAATATTTCTATCCCACCCTTTTCCTGTGAACTTTCACAGGATACACACCTTGTCTTATCTTTGCACTTTACCTTTACACTCCCCCAAAGGACCCAATGAAGCTTACATAATCTAAAACAGTCTTTAAAAGCTAAAAACACTAAGTATAACATATTTAAAAAGAATTAAACAAGTATTGTGTTAAAGTTGTAACTATGACCAATACTGAAACACATTAAAACAACAAAAAACAACAATGCATTTATTTATTTTTTATTTATTTATTTTAAGCTTATATCCCGCCCATCTTCCCAGCGGGAACTCTGGGCGGCTAACAGTAATTTAAAGCTAAACTTACCTGGATTTATAAATTAGTTGTTAGGAACATTTGAAATATTGGACAACATCTCCAGCAATTGTATGTTGACAGAAGGGGCTCAGGGCATCATCCCATAGAGCGATATCTCTTTTTGTATGAAACAAAACCTGTAGTAACAATAAGAATAAGAACAATACATGCATTTAAAAGACATGCATACATACACTAAAACTCGCAAGCAAACATACCTAGCAAACTCTCATCCAATGGATCATATGTTCATGCAAATTCAGGCTGAAAGTATATGTTAAGAGTCTGCCAAGTGAGGCATTTAGGGGTAATAGGTGAACATCACACTCAACATTTCATATTGCAGGTATTAACATGTATTGTCCTAATGTGCAACACCTTATGATCAAGTGATAATGCACTCCAATAGGCCTTTAGGTATGAACATAGAACATGATGCAAATATTAAATGTTTCTCTGTGCAGACTTCTAAAAATATAATTTTACTAAGCACAAATTCTGTCGGAGCTTTATTTACATCCTCACATGCTATATATATATATGGTTTGAATGAATGGGAGGGATTTGTCTGGGTTCAAATGATTGATTGTCTATTTATACAACACTAACCAATCAATTATCGAAGCTTTTGAAAATCAGAGGGAACCCTGCCGCTCTGCTGAGTGTTGTATGCCTATCTGTTGTGGTTTATTGATGCTGATCTGTTTGGTTGGTTGCTAGTGTGTGTGCAGTACAGAAACTGTCAGATCATTCTGCTTATAATGTGCTGGAAAAAAGAGTTTTTCAACTTGCAATTAAGTGATTATTGAGTCCAGCTGAGGACTACAGCAAACTTGGAAGGTGGCCTTGACAGGAAGGTTTAGTGTCCAAGGTCGCAAGAGCAAGGATCAGAAATGTGGAGAGGAAAAAACATTTTGTCATGTGGTATGAAAAATGGAAATGTTATTGGAAAGAGTGTCTATACATACTGTGCATGAGGCAGTATGTTCTTGCTGCTAGCTGGGAATGCTGTTAGCCCAGGGTGCTCTTATTCAAGCAGTGCTGTGAGACAAGGCTGTTTCGCCAGAGTGCTGGGGCAGTTTAGCCAATGATGTGGAGTCTTTGTTGTAAGCTGATGTATTGACTCTGATGAAGATGATGAGTAGCTGAAGTTCTCATGCTACTGGATGTAAGTCTGAAGACTATTGGAACCAGTGAACTGTAAATATTGTAAATAGACTGCAATAGAAAACCAGCAACTGAGTCTGTCCTATTTTTGTCTCTGCTACTGTCTTGCTGCTTCTGGGCATTGAGATTAACCCCTCAACTATGGGACAGAAACCTTTTTGTTCTCTCCCCTACAAAGGTGTCAGAGTGAGTTATTGAGACTTCAATTGCTAAGAAATGAGAATGTAATGGACTTAGGAGAACTTGAAGCGATTCTCCTCTATGAATCTCTGTACCTCTGCAGCATAGCAAAAGAGAGTTTTAGTAGAAATTCAAACTCTGCAACAAATTCTGGTGGGAGGGAAATGCCCAATTTTTGATGTCTATATATGTAGGTCACATTTTAGGGGCCGATCCAAACTAAGGAAAAAGTGTTTTCAGTCTCTGTTCTGAGAAAATTCTAGTAGGCCAATTAAAAATTCAACAGAGGCAATCAAGAAGGCACCTTGCTGTTGTGATGGCTTCAAAGGTACAACCATGATGCATGAAAAACAATCTGCACAACAGCAAGACCGCATAAACACTTTACTTTCTTGAGTTCTTCAATTTGCATTTTTTATACATCTACGAGTTTCCTAGAAATTACTGCTCAAAAAGTATTAGCCACTTTGAAGCACAGACAATATGAGATGTTTTTATAAAACAGCTGGAACATTAGTGACAAGACTGTTGAAAACTCCTTAATGGCATCTCCAGAAAAAGATGCATTTTAACATACAAAGTGTAATATACCCCTCCACCCAGATGCTGAAGGGAACATGTTTTTCTGCTTGTTTAAGCACACCAGCAGTCATCTGAAGAGTTTACATGGCTTTCTTGTCAATACCTGCTGATCACAGTAGGTGGGGAACCAGATTCTCTTATGATGCACTTGTTAATTAAGCACTGCAGTAGCCAGTCAGGATAAAAATCGCAGGACTACTTTTCAAGTGAAAAAGGAGGGGGGGACCCTCACCCAAACATATCAGGAAAAAAAGATATCATACACAACCAGAAAATTCTACTATTTGAGTGAATGCTTGCTCTCCATTTTTACTCAGAGAAACCACTTAAAAGAAAACAGTTGAGAGCATCACTTACAAAGTACATTACACTGTTACTGGAATGGAACATGGTTGGGCTTTTGTTTGGTCTAAGGCAGGGGTGCCCAAACTTTTTGTAAGGAGGGCCAGATTTGGTGGCTGAGAATGTGTCAGGGGCCGGTTGCTCCCCGACCCTGCCACCCCACTGCAAGCCCCACCCACTGACCCATAATCCCCACCCACTGACCCCTTGCAACCCCACCCGCAGGAAGATAGGTGGGGACCAAGGGAGCGAGGGAGGAAGGAAGGTGGGGAGCAAAGGAAGCACAGGGAGCCGTGGCCACAGGTCGCCCCTTGAAGAGGCGATCTGTGCAACCTTGCACCCCCCAAGCTCCCCAGCGGTGGCGACGGCTCACCCGCCAGCCCACCCCAAAGCTCCTTGGTGGTGGCAGAGGCCCGCTGGCCTGCCCACCCACCCACATTCCCCCGCGGTGCCAGTGGCGGAAGACCGCCCATCTGCCCAGCCACCCAAGCTTCTCAGCGGTGTCAGTGTTGGCGGAATATTTTTTTAAAAACAAAAAACATGGGGCAAAGGAGGGGGAGGGAGGGGCGGGCCAGCCAGCCGCGGGCCACTCAGAATGGCCTGATGGGCTGGATTTGTCCTCTGGGCCGGACTTTGGCCAGGCCCGGTCTAAGAGGATAATCAAAAGTTCATAGAACCTACGTAGCAGAAGCAGTTCAAACAATACTGTAATCCAAGACAACCTTTCTGTCCTAAATTTGTATGACAACATTTGCATGATTAGTTGGTGACTTCCTCATGGAATGTTATTTTCAAGATTTTAGAAGCCAAAATATTAAGCTTGGTAAATAATTCTTGAACAGTGGTTGCCTCTGTGATGGTTAGGTGCAAAATATTACCAAATTAAAACTTTTGAGATAATTTCTTGTACCAATTAAACAAAGAAAACAGAACTGGCCTTAAGGCTACTTCACATAATCTTTAAAACATAGCTGATATGACTTCTTCCTGGGTGTTTTAAAACAAAGATCCCCAGTATTAGCAGTTGTGTAATCCAATCTACATTACTGAAGGATGTCTTGCATTTCAGAGGGTGCACTTATTTTCCAAATAGGGATGTTGGCAATTCTTTGGGTCGAGTCCCAAGCCCATGTCTTTTGTACCAACTCCAATTCCCTATTAAAAAGACCCCTCTGAAAACAGGGATGGGCAGATGGGTTTCACGTCATGAGTTGATTCTGAGTCACAACCGCAAGCAGAGTCCAAGTTGAGTCACCAGTGCAACTTAAGTTGACTTGACAGTGACTTGACAGTTCAAGTCTCCATCTCTTATACCAACTAATAAACAGTACTGTATCTGTAATCTTTTCCAGACAAAGGCCATCATCTAGATAACTATGAGACTAGTTACATGACCGAAGAGGATCTTGTATTCATTCAATGTCAGATGTTTCACATTTCCCTGAAATCTACAGCAAAGTTTCCCATCTAGAGTTAGGGCTTGCTATACTGTGAAAAAAAGTCAGAAGTCCAGCAAAATATACTTTTTGGAGCATGTCTAGGACTTCAATAGGCCTTTTAAAAGGACCATCAGAATCAGCTTCAGAATATTAGTAAAATGTCTATGAATATTCTCAGCCATCCAGGTGAAGGTAACTAGAAGTTGAGATGGCAACTGGATTTTTCTTGTTAGATCAAAATGTTTCGCTATTCATCCAAGTAACTTATTCAGTCTGAGACCTCCAATGTATCCTTCATATTGGTGTCTTTTCATTCTGGTCTGTAGATGGACAATGGATGTGCGTGTGAAAGTAACACCTCTGAAGCCCCCCACCCCACCCCACCCTTTAAGGATGAATTGTTAGTAGTAGATTCCCTGGTGGATTTGTGAAATAAAACCTACATGGAGAATAAATTGGTGGTCTCCTATCAACCTTCTTCTATCTAAAGAAGCTACTTGGATGAGTTGCAAAACTTTTTGAGGTAACAGTTGCCATGACTCAACTTCCAAACATTAGTAAAACTGTCTACTTTCATTAGGAGTTCTCCATGGTACTGAAGATCCTACCCAACCCTAATCAATGTAATCCAAGGATGCAACTACACAGTGAGGGAAATGAAAAGTTACATTCACTTGCTGTCACACCATGGTCTTCGGGTCTGTTCGATTTAAGTAGTCACACCAGAGGATGGGAGAAAGTTCTTTTTAAATTGTCTGTGAAGATTCTCAGTCATCCAGGTGAGACTATTTTTTTAAATTCCTTGTTTGCAGTTCTACTTACAGCCCAGCAGGATGTGCATTCACAAAGGACTGCCCTAACAATTCCATTCTTGATTTCCTCATCTTGTTATCTTCACCCCCTCAAACTTGTCATCAGAGCAAAGTCCTCTCATAAAGATGTAACACAAACAAACCAACAAACAAATATTAACAAACAAGCATTCATACACCTAGACAGATGAAAAAGGATTCATTTTAGAAACTGGAGAAGCCCCAGCAGCAGAAGAGAAAAACTACAGCTATGCCCCCCAATCTGATTCCCATTTCTCTTTGCATCATTGGATCAACGAAAAATGCAAATTAGACCACCAAAAACACATAGTATTTCACATAGTTTTAATCACGTGTGGACAGGAGATCTTCTATGGCTACCTTGTTCTTCTGACTCTTTGCTTATTACACTGTCTTACTTCTTAATGTATGAATTTTAGCTTTAATCCAACTTTGTGAATCTCCAATGTGTTGTATTCACTACTGTAATAAACAAAATAATGAACACAACATACTGGAGATTCTCAAGGCCGGGTTGATCATAAAATTCATGCAGACACAATATGCTTGTTTTACAAGACTGAAACATATCAGAATGTTTGTTTGAGAGTTTAGTTTATTGAAAGGAATTTTCTAACCCATAATACTATAAATGTATGCATGGTTTCAGAGATGCAGTCTTTCAAATGTACTATAGAGTGCTGTAGTCACATTCAAAACCCAGTTGATGCAACTACATCATGAAAGGGTAATGAAATCATCAGTGGTAGAGGGTTTTTTTTAAATAAAAGAAAATTCCTTGTTCCCCTGAAGGGCCAATACATCCCTTTTTACCATGGGGAGCTACTGGGGACCATGGGACTCAGGAGGAAGTATTTTACTGCCCCCCCCCAAAAAAACAGTGCTACTGATAAAGTAGTATGTGGCCTAACACTGATTTTATTACTACTGCTTTTCAAAAGTGGACACTTGGAAGGTATTTTTCTCGAAATGACAGGATAAAGATATCTCAAGTTCATCCAAAAAGTCCAGTGAACTTCAGTAAATGAGCAGAGATTGGCACAGTACATCTCAAAGGGGCTTACTGACAATGATGTCTACACTGTAATAAAGCACAGATCCTTGAAAATTGCTTCATTATGATCTCTGAGGAGGGGGGAAAGAACAAGCTGTTAACCTGTGGTTATTTGAGTGGTGATCCCTGCACATCACTTGGTTTTCTGTGTCAGTATGGAAACTGCAGTTGTGTGATTCATGGAAACCACATGGAGGAAACTTGCATATTCTTTCCTCAAAGCAGCTTTGCATCTCCCCAACCCACCCCATTTTAAAGTATCATTAAGAAACAATCACCACATATAGTCCAGTATAAACTGAGTTTTTCAGCCCTTATTTTTGGCTTTAAAATTGACCTTGGCTTATACTGGAGTCAATATGTTTCCCAGTTTTGGGAGTAAAATTAGGTGCTTGGATAGTTTGGGGAGGGCAGCGGAGGGCAAGTCCTGATCGGGTGAGTGATAGTGGTGCCTCCACTGCCCATATTATTCTAATGAGAAGGTTAAGAGGTACCCCTTTGAAGCTTCATGACTCAGCCCCCTTAACCCCAAATGTTTCTAAATTTCAGGGGATTCCCTAAAATTGCTTTATGAAGGTACCTATTTACATCATCAGTGGACATTTTATGCTTATCTTTAATAATAATAATAATAATAATAATAATAATAATAATTTATTGTCATTGTGTGTATATACACAGTATACACATACAACGAAATTCAGACACCCAGAGACCAGATTCAACACGCACACACACACAAATCTCCAAACACTCTCACACACATTTAAAAAAAAAAAACCAACACACACACACATAAAAATCCCTGAACACTCCCCCACCCACCAACCCACCCTTAAAAAACACAAGCATCTACACAACAGGCTAGGTAATCCTGTCCAAGTGCTCACTACTGGTGGTTCTTGAGTTCATTATTAAGTGTAATTATAGCTCTGGGATAAAAACTGTTCAGAAGACGTGTGGTCCGAGTTTTAATTGTTCTGTATCTTCTGCCAGAAGGCAACAGTTCAAAGAAATTGTGAGCAGGATGAGTAGAGTCCCTCAGAATGTTGTGTGACTTCCTCAAACAGCGAGATGTGAAGATGTCATCCAGGGTTGGATATACACTTCATTATAAGGAATGCTCCACATCCCAGGCATCACTGAGCTTCCTGCACACATACCTTTCAATGAGAGGTGGAAGTCATTCTAATTGTCAGGAAACTAGCCCTTTTAAAGTATGCAGCTTACCTGCAGAGTATCACTCTAGAAGAAGTTGAATTAAATATATCTAGAGTATTAGCAGGACAGATGGTTATATTTTAGCAGAATACAGTGAGGCTGTAGCAAATTGGTGGTTTCTCTTTCACTCTGAGTATTAGGGAAAAAAAGCCAGTCAGTCCTTTGTTAAAGTAAGTTTCAACTCAAGTAAGCTAGTGTGAATCAATAGAACTTACTAAGGAGTTCACCAAAACCCTATTCAATGAGCCTACTTTGGTGCAACTTTCTGTACACTGGTTTCACCCAATGTATGTAAACCTTTCATATAGAAGATGTGCTTATTTATTTAATTTATGCAACACCCAACAGTGCCAGCATTAGGTGTGCATCAACCCTGTAGGCACTGGCAGAAGCAGGGATGCCTCTTGCTGAGGCTTGCAATGAAAAGGCGAAGGGCAGTTGTGTAGTGCATCTGGAGACCCTGGAAGAGCTGTATATAAGTAACACCTCAGTTTATGAGCATAATTCTTTCCTGAAACATGCTTGTTAACCAAAACACTTGGACATCAAAGCAAATTTCCCCATAAGAAATCATGGAAACTCAGATGATTCGTTCTGGGACTCCATAGTCCATAGGCCACATATTGTACAGACAAAATGTCAAAACTCACAAAAGACGTTGGCTAGATGTCAATGTCCACACCATGGTGTAGGTACCTGACTATGGAATCTGCTCTGCTTTTTGTGCAATTTGTAGCCTGATATACACTTGACTTGCCCCATGACTAGAAATGTTTTTTTTTTGGGGGGGGGGGAAGTAAACCAGAAATTTTCATAACACAGATATGAATGGGGCACAATGCACCCTGGGAATGGAAATCTTCTGAACATTTTTTGTAACCCAGGGTTTTCCATAGAATAAAATTGTATCCCAGGTTTTTGCATATATATTTTTTCTAATGGACTTTGGACAGACTACTAGGTGGACTTCCTTTTGTAATCCCAAAATTTCGTAACTAGAGGTGTCCATAACCCAGGGTATCACTGTAAATAAAAATATAAATATAAAGAAAAATAAAACCTTAACCTGCACTCCCCATCGAAAATGTTCCTGGTTAATGCAAGGGAGACCTCTATTCCTCTCTCTTCCCTCTGCTTTGGAGGCTTCCTGAGATGGAACATTCCAGACAATCACCAATAATCGAGAAGGGGGAGAGTGGGACACCATTGGCTCACTTGTGATCATGTGACCTGCTCCAGTGCTTGTATATCAAGATATTGCTTGTTGATCAGGGCAAAATTAAGAAGAAATATTTGCTTGTCTTGCAAAACCAAGCTTGTCTCTTAAAACAAGTTACTCTTAAACCAAGGTATTACTGTACAGGGGTCCTGTGCTTTTGCCCTTTGCTTTAGCAACACAAGTGTCCTGGTGATTCTTGAGGTGTGGCCCCACACTCTTCTGTTCTTGAAAGCCAATTTCTTGCCTTGGTCCTTGTTTGTCCCCGCCTTGCTCCTAAAGACTCTTATGTGCTCCTAAAGATTCCTGCCTTGCTTTCAATGTCTCCAGAGGTCCCAGGAGCTCCTGCCTTGCTCCTTGTTCATTCCTGCCTTACTCCTGCATGCTCCAGTTGCTCTTGCCCCAAAGATTCTGCCCCAACACACAGGCTCAGGTATCTTCCTGGCCCTGAGAGTGTGATACACACAGTATATGCAGGAAACAACGAACATATATAAACTACAGATACAGTGGTACTTCTTAAGACAAATGCCTTGTAAGACAAAAAACTTGTAGGAAGAAAAAAATTTCTGGGAATAGGCATATAAGAACATAAGAACAGCCTTGCTGGAACAGGCCTCAGCCCATCCAGTCCACCATTCTGTCTCACACAGTGGCTTCAGGGTATTCCCAGGGAGATGTCTTTACCTGCTTACGATTTCATGAAAATGGCATTGAGAGATACCCTGCCTATCTCTCTAAACCAGAGGTTGTCTCTCTCAATCTAGCACCCAAAAGTTTCATGGAGTGTCCCTAGTTCTAGAGTTCGTAGTGTTGCCGAAACCTGTGGCACGGGTGCCAAAGGTGGCACCTGGAGCCTTTTCTGAGGGCATGCACTGCCTCCCCAACACAGAGTTTGCCTGGCTGTCCACCTTGTGCACACTCGGTCACCTGCCACTTTCCTCTCTCCCTTCTCTCTATCTCCTCTCTCCCATTGTAAAAAGGGGTTGCCGCCCAATGACAAACCGCTGGGGCTGGGACTCTGCACTGCCACCATCAATCCTTTCCTCCAGCACTATCTTCCCATCTCTCAATGAAAGCTCAGTTATTGTGTTTTTTTTTCTTTTAAAACAAAAGATAATGTATAAGTATTTTTTCCTAAATGGCATTTAGACAGCTTTCATTGCTACAAATAGCTTGTTACTGAACGGTAAAAGTCCAGCCCCTCTCAAGGAGCCCTAGCATGGAATCAAACTCCCAAACTTTTAGCTCCACAGTCAAACACCTAAGCCTCTGAGCCACCACTGTATCATGGACAACAGACCTCCACCACTCACATTTTACTGGAAGGAACCCTTGGTTTTTAGATCACCCTTAGGTTATGCTTCCAGTTCTGCACTTTGAGTCTGGTCATGTGGCAGCACCCGAGGCTGGGGGAGTCGTGAGACATTCACAAACACATCAATCCACCCACCATAGTGGCATGACAGCTCCTGCTACTACTACTTCTTCCAAAAGACTCTGGAGCCCCAGGTTAAATTGCCATGTTGGCACTTTGCAATAAATAAGTCTTTTTTTAGTTGGAGTTTGGGCACTTCGTCTCTAAAAGGTTCGCGATCACTGCAATACGGAAAACAGGTTTTCCTTATCTACTTTGTCCACACTGTGCTTCACATGACCAAAAAAAAAATACCTATGGGATGCTTCACAAGACGAAAAACCATTCCAGGGGGAAAACTGGTTATTTTTGTCTTAATTTTAGCCTCCAGAATGGATTAATCCATTTCCAGTGTATTCCTATGTGAAACCACATTTTATAAGACAATTTTTTTGTAAAACGAAGCAACACATAACCTCTGCAATGGATTAATCCATTTTCAATGCATTCCTATGGGAAACTGCATTTAATAAGGCAAACTTTTCTTAAATTGACCTGTAGAATAAATTTAATTTGTTTTAAGAGGTACCACTGCAATACAATATCAAATATAAACATTGACAAACAATAAATGAAATAAAACCAAATAACTTGCTAGCTCGGACATAAATAAACAAATTTAAACCACAGTTGGATATCAAATGGCACACATTAATAAATGAATCTTTAAACACTTCCTTTTAAGTAGTTTCTTTAAAACTACTTTAAAATAAGTTGCATTTATTCATGGGAGAGAGAGAATGCTAGGGTACAAAGTGTTCCCAGGACATATTATTCTTTTTTGATATCTCTTCTATCTGCTATATAAATCTGCTGATTGTTTAGTTCGGCTCTTAATTTTCTCCAACAATTATTTAGTCTAATTGTTCAATGTAGCAAAAAGCCTTAATTCTGTTTCTACCTTTGATTTATGAAATTGCAGTCTATATGACAGAAAGAGTAGTTAAATTAGGACAGTCAATATATTAATCCCAGCCTTAGAGTAACTCAAAACACAAGAGAACTAGAATACTCCGGCCCGGATTCATGCTGCTGCTTTGAACTCACAGAATAAAAACTGTCTTTTAGCCTCCCTCCTGTTGGTAGTATAAAGCATGAATGTTAATGCGGGACAGAATGTGCAGTGTACACCCCTTTCCATTCTCAGCACATAGCTCTCAGACTCCCCACTCAACCACTACAGCCTATTATCTCAAGTTTTTAACCAGGTGACAGGTGGCTTACATGAGCTTAAATGTCAGTGTGTGAATTCCTGAAATAAATTCAATAAAGATTAAGTTTGTTGGACGGGGACACACACGCATGCACACACACACACACACATACACACACAGAATCTGGTTTTCCTCCACTTCCCATCCCAAAATCTTAATCTTCACTAAATTTAGTGGAAACACAAAATGCCCAAGTGTGTCTAATCACGACTTCTGCTATGTATCAGCAGAATGGCATAGCATCTTCCCCCTGTAAGCTTTCTGCTAGGAGTTTTCTTCAAATATTTTTAATACTGCTTGAAATTCTACTTACTGTATCCTAACTTCATGTATAATTACCACATAAACCTCAAATCAAAGTTGAAATCAACATTATCAAGAAGATTCATTTTAAGAAAACACATACTATATTTATATACACAACGTATCAGGTATGTTTAAATTAGTAGCTGAAATTCTGTTCTCTAATTTACATCTGTGGAAGGGTAATGATGTCAAGGTCAGATACTGATTTATCTGTTATTAAACATTTCCTATTTCTGTCCCATGGATATTCTAGCTACTGGGTAATCCCTTTCATTGTGTAGAAGCTATGGAGACATGAGGCAGAAAGAAAAGATCTTTTTAATTGCCAAAAACTGCTGTCAAATAATACTATGAGCTAGAGGTGGGCATGAACCAGAAAACCCATGGTTCGGGTTCGTCTTGTTCAGGCCAACCCTTGGTTTGGTTTGGGTTTGGATGAATTTTTTTTTAAAAGTTCGTACGAACCCAAACCGGTTCGGGTTTCGTTCTTACCGGCGGCAGCAGCAGCAGCGGATCCTCAGCGGTGGCGGCGGTGGATCCTGGCCCCTGTGGCAGGGGCTTTTTGAGGCGCTGGCTTGGGGCCAGTGCCTCTTTTCTTTTCAAGCGCCCTGGGGCCAGGTGGGCACTTCTTTTATTATTATTATTACTATTTTTTACTATTTTAGGGTGCCGACCAGGACACCCCTGGGGGCCCAGTCAGCACTCCTTTTTTTTTTTTTTTTGGATTTTTGTTTTATTTTTATTTTACTTCCGGTTATGGCCATGCTACAGCTATAGCGCAGCCGGCTTGTTTTTTTGTTTTTTTGTTTTTCTTTCTTGCACAACCCCTGGGGCCCGGTCAGTGCTCCTTTTTTATTTTTATTTTTTCAAGTCCCCACTGCGTGGCCCCTGGGGCCCAGTCGGCGCTCCTCCTTTTTTATTTTATATTTATTTTATTTTATTTTTATGGGGTTTTTTTACTGCCGACCATGTGGCAGTGCTACAGCTGTAGCGTGGCTGTCGGCTTTTTTTTTTAAAACTGGTCACCACTCCCGAAGAACCTCCAGACCAGCACCAGGTAGGAGACATCTCCGGCCCCTCCAGTTAAAACTAAAAGTTTGTTTCGTGCCCATCTCTACTACCAACAAGAAGAGATTTTCAAAAAGTAAAGACTTAGAGTCATAGAACTATATAATAGTGAAGTTGGAAGGGGCCTACAAAGGCATCAAGTCTAACCCCCTGCTCCATGAAGGAATACAAATCAAAGGATATCTGCCAGGTGGTTGTCCAAATTTATCTTGAACGCCTCCTGTGCTGGAGCATTTCACCACCTCCTGAGGCAACTGGTTCTATTGCTGTACTGCTCTAACAGTTAGGAAAGTTTTTTCTGATTTTCAGCCAAAAGCTGGGTTTTCTTCACTTGAGCCCATTGTTGTGCGTCCTCCACTCTGGGATGATCAAGAATAGATCCTGCCCTTCTTCTGTATGACAGCCCTTCAAATGTTTGAAAAGTGCTCTCATATCACCCCATATCACCCCTTCTTTTCTCTAGGCCAGTGGTGGCACATCTTTGACACACCAGATGCTTTTGATGACAACTCCCACAGTCCTTTCTCACTGGCAATCTAGGCTCAGAATTCTGGGAGTTGTATTCCAAAACATCTGAAGTGCTGAAGGCTCGTGACCACTGCTCTAGGCTAAACATCCCCAGTTCTTTCAGTCTTTCCTCATAGGACTTGGTTTCCATCCCCCTGATCAGGGGTCCTCAAAGTTTTCAACCAGCGGGCCAGTCCACCACCACCCAGACACCACTCACTGGGGGCCGGATCCCAGTCCAAAAAGCAGCTGCAGAGGCTTGCTTGCTCACAAAACAGGGGGTAGGTGGGGGGGGTTGCAATTGGTCCCAGGGGCCGGATTTAGGACCTTGGGGGGCTGCATCCGCCCCGGGGCCTTAGGTTGAGGACCCCTGCCCCTGATGATCAGCAGTTATATGTCTGAAGAAGTGGATGTGTCCATGAAATGTTACATTAAAATATGAAAGTTAGTCTTTAAAGTGCCACATGGTTTTTTGTTTAAATTTCATTGTGTTGGTTTCGGCCCATTTCTTCAGCCTATCAAGATCATTTTTTAATTTTGAATGTCCTCTAGGATTTTAGGTATTCCACCCAACTTTGTGTCATCCGTGAATCTTTGCAAGTATTCCCTGTACTCCCTTGTTCCAAGTCATTATTTAAAAAAGGGAGGGGGGACTTCTCTTCATTCTGCCCCGTGGTTTCCACACCTTCCAAGCAGTGAAATTTAGAATTTGGAAAATCCATGGGATAGACGAAGGAAGTTTTAAATTAAAAAAAATTGTCCCTGCCCATGAGGACATCATACTTTCGCAGATGCAGGTAACTGAAAAAACAATTCAATGACCTTGTTTAAAGGAAAAAAAAGCAGTCTGTAATAAATGTAATAAATAGGGCAAATAACTTAAATACAACTCTAGCCTCTATCCATTAACATTATCATCCTTCCACAGATATAAGTTACACAGCAGGGCTTCAGCCACTATGCCATTTATTTTAAGTGTTTTCTTTAGAAAAATCTAAATTATGTAAGGGAAACATATGGTATTAAGTTGATACTTACAATAGAATTATAAATAAATTTCCATCTCAATATTTGAGTTTGTTTGAACATTAAAGTCATATGAACTGCATATATTAGTGGAACCTTTTTTTCCTAGACATTTATATAGCATGCAAAATTCAGTTTGATTTAATAAATGCAAGTCAAATTTGCTGCATTAGATTTTTGCTGATGTGGAATGAAAGGATATCTGTAGAAAACTCCTTAAAAATGCTTGATTTAAAAAATTCCACAAAACTTATGTTGCTGTTATATGACACTTGATTTTGGATAAGGAAAGTGAGAATATTCTTATACTGTACACAACTCTTTCTCTCTCTACTATGGGTGAAAAGTGGCACATTTAAAAAAGAGAGAGAATGCATTCCATATTTTGTAATAAATGAAAATGGATAAAATAATGAGAAATATTTTTATTCTGGTGTTTAAACTGTTTATATAATGAAGCTGGTAAACATGAAATATTGTAAGCATGTCATGTTGTGAGCTGATTAATTATATTTCAGTTTGATTAATTGCAGAGAAACTGTCAAGACTGAAATTGTAATTTTGCAACTGAAATTGTTTTTGTTAATGGGGGCAGCACCACTTGATGAAAGAATTATTTTCTTGATGTGCCATTGATGTCAGCTGTAAATTCCACATTTAGAAAGTGTGATAAGAAAATGAACAAAATGATGGATCTCTCTATTCCCTATGTCCATAGATATTAAATGAACAATTACAGCAGTTGTGCATGACACAGAGTGTCAGGAATATAGAAATTTAAATTATTTGTTGTACAGTCCTTGAAATGTGGGTATATGAATGGTGAAACACTCCTCTCTTTCCTTCAGATTACTTTATGCAGAGCAGTGGTTCCCAACCTTGGGTAACCAAAGTGTTCCTGACTTCCCCATTTCCAGAAGCCTTCAATGTCAGTTGTGCTGCCTGGCGTTTCTGGATAGCAGCTTATGTCCAAGAACACCTGAGTTGCCAAGAGTGGGAACCACTATGTAGAGGGGGGGGAATCTTTATTGCTTTTCCATGAATCTCAGACACTGTATTTGCTAGGGTCCATTTGTCTGGGTTAAGCATAGACTCACTAGGAATCAGGAACTCAATCATGGTGTAACATTACTTCTCCTGCTATTCAATCTTCCTATTAATGTAAATTCAAGACTTTTGCTTATGGTCTTTAAATGAAGCTATATGCAAAAGATACTCACCACTGGAGTCCTGCTCTGTATTTTCTGTAGAGAAATTAAGGTATAACTAAAATTTATTATTGTTTTTTTACTATATAGCAGTACAGAAATTCACTCATTCACTGACTCTCATTTAACCCACATGTTAGGCATGTAGATCTAGAACCCTTGTTTGATATACATAATAAAATAAAAATTGCATATACTTAGAA